>OV815294.1:17886498-20286498 GCA_929108145.2 Limnephilus rhombicus | reverse complement strand
CGTTATTAAATTGAATCAAGACAAGGGCAGAAATATTAGCGTCTTAGAAAATGTTGTAGCATTTGGTGCATCTTCTTAGTAAATACATATTTAATGTAGTGCTGTAACAAATATAGTTATTTCGAGCGTGTATTGACAAGTTTAGTTTCAACGCTCGAATACTTTCCTTGTCTAGCATTGCTGTCTCTTATGCCTCGATGACACACGGCGAGTTACAAGCTACTATCTACTAAGTTTTAAAAGCGGGTAAATCGGCGAGTGAGATTGTTACGATGACACACAAAACTGTCCACTCGCTCAGAAGCGTAGGAAACTGAGGTCGCTTTTAGCGCCAGTAACAAGAATAACGACGCCTGCGTGAACTAAATTCTTCAGATTTTTGACAGTCGAAATCAGCTGTTTATCGGAATCCATGTTGGAAACGTAAATAAACCAATCACGAGCAAGCGGAGCAAGCGGAGCAAGCGTGTAGGCGAGTAAAGTTGACGACGTTTCAACTTTTTTTCGTAGATTGTCAACAATCTGCTAGTTGCTGCTAGTTAGCAAGTGACATGATGACACTGGGCGAGTTTACTAACAGATAGTGAATTTCCCAGATAGTAGCTTGTAAACTAGCCCTGTGTCATCGACGCTTTAGAGACGAGGGATTCTATTGGCCAGAGGTGGCATCCCGCCGGTAGGGTTTTTTCACATATGGATTGATCCATAAAAGGTCGTGTGTGATCGTAAAAGTTTAAGTTGACCCGCCGAGGTGTCTCGCGTAACTTCAGGTCTCCAGAGAGAGAGTATAGTCGTAAACCTGTGTGTGTAAGGTGATGAGAAATTAAGGGACAAAGTGTCCTTTGAAGTTATTACTGTCATAATAACCATAGAGCTACTGTTGTAGTTTGTACGTTCAAGTTACTACTGTTTTTACGATTATTGAACTGGTTACTAAATTGATTATACCCAGTTATAACTCATTGTTATTATAGAAGAAAAGTGTGGATGTTATTTAATTACCCCGCTATAGTGTATAGTTGTTTCTCCAATGTGGAATGCGGATTACAAAAATAATTTACATTATACATGGTATTCGGAAACTAGTCGTTTAAGCTAGAAACTGGTGTATCTTTATCACGTTTGAGTCGATTTTGTGATATAACTTTTTCTGGTTCTGACAAATTTACGTGCTTGCCGTCAAGCTTCATCACGTCCGAAGCCCATTACAAATCGGTTCGGATGTCAACGGTGAAACAATGCTAGGGATATCTTATAAAATCATTGGAAGTTACGCCTAAAGATCCGATATTGTAAAGTTAACCCGTGTAATCACAGGAGACACAGGTTATCCCAAAACATCATATGCCGTTATAATAACACCCAGATTGTCCCAGAGCGACTGCATTATTAAAAGTTAGATATCTCCCTTCCTCTCATGCGAATATTTGTGATTTATTTTATGTAGAAAGAGAAAGAAATAATGCTTCTTATTGCCTTAGGAATATACGAGCTATATTGTTCAGATATTTTACAAACCCGATCATAACTGATGATTTATTTTGCGCCATTTTGTGACGTAACAAAAACTATATCTTCTTATATATAAAAATTAATCGCTAAATGTGTTGCTAAGCTCAAATCTCGAGAGCAGCTGAACCGATTTCGCTAATTCTTTTTTTAGAATATTCCTTGAAGTACGAGGATGGTTCTTACGGAGAGAAAAATTAAGAAAATTGCGCAGAAAATTGGATAATTTCAGAAAACCTAACGACTATCGCACGTTTGACAGTTCGCGTATTTGAGAATGACATTTTGCAAAACAATTCTATTTATGAAAATCTTTAAGTTGATAAATTTATTTAAAGTAGGTACACCCCTAATAGTTTGAATCGAATCAAGAATCTTGATATTTTAAATAGGTATCTATGTTAGATACCAAATTTAATATACATGAAAAATGTAAATTTGAATAAAAATTGTAAAAGGTGGCACGCGGGCTGTTTAAAAATTGAATGTACTGGGATTGAATACATGGAACGCGGGAGGAGGGTTGGCGGGACGAGTGAGCGGAAGGGGAAGAGGGAAGGCGGGGAAGGTGGAAGGGGAAAGCGGATGGGGGGAGGGGGACCTGGGAGGGGGGAGGGGAACTCGGGAGGGGGGTTCGCGGGACTGGGGAAGGGGGGGGGGGAAGTGGAGCGGGGAGAGGGAAGGCGAAGGTGACGGAGTGGGAACGCGAGACTGGAAGAGGACGCAGGAGAAGAAGGGGAGGCGGAAGGGGAACGGGACGAATGGGAAAGGTCACTCAGGGAGAAACAATTTCTTTATTAAATGGCATAGCAACGCTTGCCGGGACCAGCTAGTTTGAAAATAAAATTGTATAAATGTCATAAAAAGTGACGTGACAGTTTTGTTACAAATTTTCTTAAAAAAAGCAATCTGTATTTAAAACTTTAAGTTTATTCTGTTTTGTGTGTGTACTTTGATTCGAATATTCCCAGGGATGTACTTTTAAGCCAATTTACATTTCCAATAACAAATTTTTTATATTTTGAACCAAAAATGTTGATTTCTAATAAACACATCGGAAAGATTATTTTATCTAAATTTTATAACAATTTTTGTTTTTGTTATTCGATTTAACCGTGCTAAACCTCCATCGAAAAATAAGAGTTTTTGATTTGTCTATGTCATGTAGATTCACAAGTTTCCCGAATCACCATGTTTAGAAGGATCACCGAATGGTTTTAACCCCTCAGGCTAATTTTTTCGGATTTCGAAAAGGTTCTCTGTGTGAAGTGAATAGCCAGTTTCCGGACACGGTGTATGAGCAAGAAATAATGCGCATTAGAAATAAATGAAACAGATGTGCTCTAAAGATGCGGCAAACTTGTTGAAGGAAAAATGAGTTTCTGAAAGATAAATATTTAGCTTTGTCGGTTAAGAACTTGCGTCATTTTATTCTTGGTTGCATTTCGTGAACGAGAATAGATTTTTCCATGAATTTGAACTTTGCAAACTTCAACGCCGCCGTGGGAACTTTTTCTACCAACCAACATAATTTGTAATAAGTTTTATGTAGGTAATTTAATGCTGAAACATTGAAAACTTTTTTTTTTATTTACAATTTTTTAGAGCAAAATGTTGCCTTACTGAGGTACCCGTTCTAAGGTCACATTGTACAAGTTTTCGTGTTTGAAATATAAGTAAACGTAATTTTTATTTTCAATTATTTCTGGCCATCATTTAAAATTACAGAGAGAGGAAAGATGAAATTATATATTAATTTTATTTAAATGAGCAAAAGAGAGCATTACCAGAGAAAACCAGAAATATGTCATTTTCAAATCAGATTTTAGACGTATTGACTCTTTTCCACAAAAAATTATAAATGGATTTCAAAAGATTGTTCTTTTATCTTGCATTCGCACGTAATACATTTTGAGAATTTTTTTAATTTTTAGTATAATACGGTTATTCCATAGGTCGTTGGCAGATTTGTTAAATTTTCAAAAAAGATTTTGTATTATACCACACCCATTTCAAATAATAAAATCATGCAGTAAAATAAATCAATACATTATCTAGCAAACGCATGTTTTACAATTTTAATTTTAGTTTCAATAAAATCATTAAAAAATATGTACGTTCATGTGTTTCTTGACGAAAATTGGTCCATTTGTGTATTTATTTGCGCACTTACAAACTAATATATTTCAACATTCTTATTAAATTTAGACATTATTGAAAAATGATAAATACTTATAATCAAAAAATAATTACAAAAAGTAAATTATTTTAATAGTTTTATCATCACGCCTTTCAGCATTTTTGGATGAAGGTATAAATTAAAGCTAATTTGGATTGAAATAAATTCGATATTGAGTTATAATTCAAAAAGCTGGTACACAGAATAATTAATCTTTCTCTTTGTAACCGCCCTGCACGATCGTAAGAACAACTTTCGACGAAATGTGGATTTTCGTCCGCTGGCTAGTTAAACGCTCGTAATAATAATAATAATAAATTTGGACAACTTATATAGTGCTGTTTTTGCGAAAAATCGCCTCAAGAGCGCTGTACAAATTAGCATAGATTTTACATTAGAATTTACTTAACTTAGGAGGCTAGATAACAACTCGTCTTGCAGCTATCAAGCGCATGGATTATTGGAATTCTTGCCCCCCACTAAATAAAATAAAATATATATATTTTTTTTTTCATATGTACGTATATCAAGATTATCGGAATATACATTTACTTAACTTATGTAGGAGGCAAGATAACCACTCGTCTTGCAGCTATCAAGCGCATGGATGTTGAAATTCCAGCCCCCCAATAAATTAAATAAAATATCTTTTTATATGTACGTATTTTAATTTACTTAACTATGTAGGAGGCTAGGTAAGAGCTGGATGGAAGATTGGAGTCGAGTTCAGACTTAGAAGAGATGAAATGTTGAATGGAGGGGAGGTAATTTTAGATAACGCTTGATAGAAGAGAGAATATTTATTTAGAGAGGGACAACCGAAAAACATGTTATCTAAAGTTCCCACATCTAGACCACAGAATGTACAATCTGGGGAGTCAAGGATGTGAATTTTTAAAAGGAGAGAAGTAACGGAACAATGTCCGATTCTCATTCGAATAAGTGAGGAAATTTCTTTTTTGGAAAAATGGGGGAATGAAACCACGGTTTTGATGGGATAGTCCTTTGTATTGAGGCGTAGCGGGCACCCTTGGATTGACAGCAATGTTCCAACACTCTGTCCAAACATTGTGGGATTAAATATTACAAGATGAAAATTATAAAGTAAGTACAATACAAGCATTAATCTTTGTTAGGTTGCAAAATTGTATCTATATTCTTTCTTCCTATGTCCATAATCCATATCTTATCTTTTGAAGTCGGTTATTTTTTCGATGGTTTTTATTGCAAGAGGGAGTAAATTAAATAATTTTATAGAGAAGTATTGCATATTTCTTTGTACAAAAGTCGTTTTAGTTGTAGGTTGGTGGAATGTATGTTGTAATGTAGATCTTGTGAATTGGCCTTAGTTTGTTTGTGTAAAGTTATCCTGGTTTTTTAATGCATACATTAGAATATCTTTTGTATACAATGATTTATATACAAAAGATATAAATCAGCTCACTCAGTCTTGCTACAAACTTCTTGGATTCATCATCAGGACTTGTAAGCAATTTGATAACCAAGAAGCTATGCTAGCGTTATTCGATGGCATACTGAGAAGCAAGCTGGAGTACGCAAGCGATGTTTGGGTACCGACCACCTTATATTACATTGATATGTTAGAGCAAATCCAGAAGAAATTCCTCAGGTATGTTTATATGTGGAAGCATGGAACCTATCCAAGGTTCATGCACCATATTGACTTACTTGAGGAAACTGATTCTGTGAGCCTAGAAACTAGAAGGAAAGCAAGTCTTGCTATTCTGTCTTTCAAAATTTGGAACAATTTCATCAATAGCCCATTTCTCTTGGGATGCTATGATTTATATGTACACAACTATAGCCGAAGTCGACATCATGACTTATTTAAAGTACCGAACGGCAGAACAGACGTCTTGGCAAAGCATACCATGACGAGGGGAGTGGTGCTGTTAAATGAAATTGCAAACCATTTGGATGTAAGTGACTGTTCTTTATATGCCTTAAAAACATTATTGAAGAGTCACTTGCCTAAATGCTGATAGGGTAACTCAATTGTACTGTAATTGGAATTATTCTGTTGTTCAATAATAATAAAAAATTAAAAAATTCAAATAAATAAAAATAATTTTCAGTGACATTAAATTGATTGCTTTAAAAACGTGCAGGAGTTGTGATGGGGATTCTAAATACATATTCAAAAATATGTTTTCAAAATAAAGTTAAATAAATCTTTCATTTAGGAGCATTTTCACATAGATAAATATCTACCTCAAAAAAAGTGAAAACTTCTTTAGCACGGTTGTGATTTGAAACTCGATGAAACGAAAAAGAGATACTAAAAAGAGAGAAACAAATACATCTATAGCAGTGGTTCCCGACATTTTTTTGACCAGATGACACTATGACGTTTATTTGTTCTCACAAGGACCACAAGGTACAATAATGATAAATTCTTAATTGCGTAATTAAAGGCGTCCTTGCATTACTATCATTTTGCAATTGAATGTTCTCTTCTTGGACTTCTTCAGCTACCTCTCCATCATTAATACCTTTCGATTCGGTTTTGTAGTAGACGAGTAAATGTTTCGTGGACCACATTTTATCTCGCGGACCACCTGTGGTCCACGGACCATCAGTTGGGAACCACTAATCTATAGGATCTAGCCTGCGACCGAATGAGATAAGATAATCGGTCTCTTCTTTGTGCAGTGCTTCGAAGCCTTCCCACTCTTGTCTACTGTAGTTTTCTAAAGGTTTCACTACTACCGCGTGCGAACTGCACACTTGTATTTTATTATTTCTTATGTTCTACATAGGTGTCTACAAACGTCTAATTGTGATTATCAGAAATCAATATATTTACTTGCTGTATATGTAATGGAAAATTATAACATCGGAAATAATAATATCGGAAAAAAAAGATTTATATTGATTTTGATATGTATGAAAAAATGTTGAATCTGTAGATATAATCCCGGCGCAGGCCAAAAATGTTGGTGAATTACACCAACATTCGCGGCCTGCATACCAATTTAAACTCCGTCCACCACCACCTTTTTTCTCAACGCCCCAACCTACTATTCCTGTCAGAAACGCAGATAGCCGAGCCTGTAGACGCCTCCTATATGGACTGCCCGGGCTTCACCCTCGCAAGCAAGTTCAGACCTAAAGGAGGTGTCTGTCTCTATAGTCGAGCTGACGTCAACTGTGTGCGACTGTTGAATCTGGAAAACTCCAGATTCGACGTAATGTGGGTACGCGTCAATCTTGCCAGTACGGTAAGATTCTACGCGTGTTTATACCGCTCACCGAACCTTAGCGAATCAGACACGTCCGAGCTCTTCAAACATTTAAGCGACACTATTGATGACCTCTTGCCCCGCTACCCTATGGCAGAGTTTGTGGTCCTGGGGGACTTCAATGTTCATAACGAACCTTGGTTGAAGTTCTCAGGATCAACAGACTCGGCTGGACGCCAAGCGGAATCCTTTGCCCTTTGCTACGGATTGGAGCAAATGGTTCAGGAGCCTACAAGGGTTCCTGATGTCCAGACTCACCGTTCCAATCTGTTAGACCTATTTTTAACTACTGTGCCACACGGTTACAGTATTGAAGTCACAGCGCCTTTAGGATCGTCCGACCACTGCCTGGTGACGACATCAATCCCTGTAAACTTCAGACCACCAAACGAGAGGCTGAAGAGAAAAGTGTGGCACTATAGGTCAGCAGATTGGTTCGGTCTGTGGGCACATTTTAATGCTTTCCCGTGGTCAGCTGTCTGTTTTCGGACTTCGGATCCCTCAAGATGTGCCCAGGAAATTGGTGAGGTCATCACATCCGCGATGGATGGCTTCATCCAATCTACTGTTAAGGAAACTGGTGTAGGCTCAAAGCCGTGGTTCAGTCGACAATGCGCTGAAGCAGTGCGACGAAATAACGCGGCTTACCGAGCCTACAACACATCTAGAACATCCGAAGACAGAACAGCTTACAACAAAATGGCAAAGGAAACCAAGAGAATCATAAATAGGTCAAAATTCGAGCACGACCAGCAGATCAGCAGAAAGCTGACTGCATGCCCGCATGGCAGCAGGCAATTCTGGTCGCTTGCGGGCTCAATAGGACGCAATTTCTGCAAATCCAGTCTGCCACCTCTTACCAGACCTGACGGCTCACTAGCAAACACCGCCACCGAAAAGGCTAACTTACTAGGTAAAATGTTTGCGGATAACTCAACCCTCGATGACCAAGGTGCTTTCCCGACGTCGGTTCCTCACTGCGGTTTTCGTATGAAAAAGCTGAGGATCCGGCATCGGAAAGTACTCCATGTTTTACGAGGGCTTGATGTAAAGCTAGTGGGCCTGACGGAATACCTGTCCTGGTACTGCAAAGGTGCGCTGCAGAAATAGCTCCAATTTTGACGAAGCTTTTTAAACTGTCCCTTAAGACTGGCTCTGTGCCCTCTGGTTGGAAAAACGCGGTTATCCATCCTATTCCAAAGAAGGGTGACCGCTCCAACCCTTCCGCCCCATAGCGATCACATCAGTTCTGTCTAAGGTGATGGAACGTGTGATCAACGACAAACTGCTCACATACCTCGAGAAGAACAAAATTATTAACGACCGTCAATACGGATTCCGGCGGAACCGCTCGTGCGGTGATCTTCTCGCGTATGTGACGCATGTTTGGGGGCGATGCCTGGAACGTTTCGGTGAGACCCAAACGGTTGCACTGGACATATCCAAGGCCTTTGACCGGGTTTGGCACCGAGGACTTGTCAACAAACTGCATTCTTACGGACTTCCCGCATCCTTGTGTACGTGGATTGCCGACTTCTTGAGGGAGAGGTCGATTCAGACGGTAGTCGATGGTTTCACCTCTTCCTCTCACTCGATAAATGCTGGCGTCCCGCAGGGATCGGTTCTGTGTCCAACTCTGTTTTTGTTGCACATCAACGACCTTTTGTCATGTGCACCAATTCACTGTTACGCGGATGACAGTACAGTTCATGATAGCTTTTTGTTTGACAAGCCCCCAAAGGGCTCACAAACTCCAACAGCTCGTAAGGCTTTGAAGCAAAGAATGGACGGTTACCTCGAGAGTGTTTTCTCTTGGGGTAAAAATAATCTCGTTGAATTTAATGTTTCAAAGACCCAATCTTGTCTGATTACGTCTAAAAGGGATCGCAATGAAAATCTAGTCTCTTTCAACGGAAGCAATCTTCCGAACAGGCCCTCCATTGATATGCTTGGTGTAACACTAAGTGACCAGCTCAGGTATGGGGGCTCCATCGAAGCCAGAGTAAAGTTAGCCTCCCAAAAACTGGGCGTACTGTACAGGGCCCGCAGATACTTTAATAGTACACAACTGCTAACCCTGTACAAATCGCAAGTGCGCCCCACGGTTGAATTTGGCAGCCACCTCTGGTCTGGAGCTCCAAAATACCTGAAAAATACCCTCGACTCTGTGCAGAAACGGGCGGTCCGTTTGATAGATTCTCCCATCTCCCATCTTTAGAGCACAGGCGTCGGGTGGGAATGCTATCCTTGTTCTACCGGTATTACAATGGAAGATGCTCCGAGGAACTAGCATCATTGATCCCTTCGGCACCGGTGCATAGTCGGGAAACAAGCCAAACGCGTGCCCAACATTTGTACACAGTTGACATTTGTCACATGAGAACGGGTCGTTTCTTCGACTCGTTCTTGTGTTCAACAGCTCGGCTGTGGAATGATTTGCCGGCCTCTGTATTTCCTCCTTCCTACAACATGGGTCTCTTCAAGACCAATGTTCATTCCTTCCTCTCCTCAAAAAGACCCTCCACACAGCATCCCAGATGACATAGGCCCTGAGGGAAATTATTTTCCTCAGGGTTTCTAATTTTAAAAATGTATAAATATGTAACTAAAATATAAGCACCTGTTGACAAGCCGATTCAATTGGCTTAGCGGGACTTGTTTGTTGATTATATTATGTATTATCATTATTTCAATAAAAAAAAAATAAAAACAAAATTTTCACAGAGTGACATATTAAATAATTCCAGAGTGGAAGATACTCTCAGTATCGCCCTGGTGTAAGACCACCATTCAAAATTGAAACGTTGCTTGAAATGGCTTCTGCCGTGTTTGGTGACCAGATCTGAATAGCCAGGTACTTCCCCACCTTCCTCTTCCCTATCTCCTTCCCCTCCCCACTGATTTCAGCCTCACAACATACCCCAATTGGGGATGCCATAGTCCCACTGGCTCCACACGGGAGCAGTTGAGACTCTTGTGCGGTATTCATGTAAAAAAAATATACATGTATATTGTATATATATTTACAGATCCACATCAATACAATATAAAATACTTTAATACAGTAATAGATAATACAATACAAAAGTGAAATAAATTGGTATGTATATAATTTAAAACACCAATTATTTTCTTATTTCAATGTGTCCCAAGTGTGTCGCTACATTTGGTGTCCTTAGGAGAGGTACCCAGATCCCTGGGAGGTGAGGTTTGTCTAGGTTTTGGGAGGTTTGCCCGCCTACTGCATGGCTGGCCGGATCGGGAGATACTGATTGAGGGAGACCTAACCTAGACCTCTCCATCCGGACTGTCTCGACCCATCTCCTTGCACCGTAGTGGGAGGGATGGATACAAACGTCCGTCGCTCCTAGACACATTTACCACCAGATTCCTACCCACCCCTCAATTTATCTGCATTTAATTAAATATTATATTACAATTTGAGGTTTTACTCATAAAGGTCAAAAATAAAATATTAAAAAAATTAATTATTTTTATTTTTTTTTATTTCATAAAATTTTTATTAGTTACAGATATTTGTTTTTTTTTGGCTACCACACTAGGCTCATGCCCGTGTTATGGTAGTCGTATATTTAATGTTTATTTAAATTAATACAAATACTATTTTATTAAAACAGATGATTAAATATACTAAATAAAAATTATGAAATATTTAAAAGTAAGTGAAAAATAAAGAGAAAAAAGATCATATTTTAAAGAAAAGTAGAAATAAAAATGAAAATTCAAATTTTGAAATACAGAAATTAATAATAAAGATTAAATGTTAAGAACTCAAGTGTTCTATACAAATATATAAATTAAAACATATAAGTAAATAAATAAAACTTAAAAAAAAAAAAAAAAAATTGTGAAAAAATTAAGAGAAAAAAAAAATAACAACATTTTAAAGAAAAATAGAAATAAAAATGGAAATGGAAATTAAAATTTTGAAAAGCAAAAATTAATAATTAAAATGTAGTGTTAAGAACTCAGGAATTCTTTTCGTATATAGCAAATGCTTGTTTTAGTAAATAGCTGTCGAATATCTAAGACCCTGATTTTTGCAAAGAGTTCATTTGAGGGATGAGTAGGTTGACATTTAAATATAATTCTCAGAATTAGTTTTTGAACTAAAATAATTGGTCTAATAATGGTTTCAGCACAACCACCCCATCCCACTATACCGTAAGTTGCTATGGATTGGAAAAGGGCAAAGTATACGCTTCTTAGAGTCTGTAAATCTAAGATAGACCTAAGGGAGCAGAATATATGGCAGAGTTTACGAAGTTTTTTTACTGTGTCACCGATGTGAGCTTCCCAACGTAGTTGGTTGTCTATGATTATTCCCAAATATTTAACTACTTTTGATGATTTGAGGGTCGAACACGTACAATTAATATTAGATGTGGTTTCCGGATTGTCTAAATTGACTGGACACGAGTGGATGATTGGTTTAGGACAGTTGTTGGGTATATTGTATTTGCGTATGGAAAATGTCATATATTGTGTTTTGTCGATGTTAAGTGTGAGGAGGTTTGTGTCAAGCCAATGCTTTACTTTTATTAGAGCATTATTAGTTTTGTTAATAAACAGATAATAATTTTAAATTGTGGTCATGCTAGTTAATTGACACCTCTTAAAAAATATCTTAAGAGGTGTCAATTTTCAAAGGATTAAATTTTTTTTTGTATTTAATATTTTTTTCTCGAGGAGTCATGAGCAGGCCCACCCACTGGTGCCCGCTTATCGTTGAATTTTGGGACACGTTGTACATACTGGTGAACTCTGGCATTACGAAATTTGAATAAAAAAATTGCAATACTGCAAAAACTGAATGTACCGGGAATTAATGAATGGAATGCGGGAGGGGGGAGGGGAACTAGGGAGGGGGTTCGCGGGACGGGGGTAGAGGGAGAGGTGTGTGGGGAGAGGAAACGGTAGTGGGAATGCGTGAGAGAAAGGGGAGAAGGAAGGGGAACGGTACGAATGGGAAAGGATAAGCAAGACGAAAAAAATCCTTTACTAGGCGCCGCAACCGGGCTCAAAAAGAAGAAGATGGAGAGATATGAAATTACGAATGTTAGAGGAGCGTTCTAACATTTAAAGCGACAAAATCGATGCGAAAATGTTTAATAAAACACTACTCGTTTAAAATAGAGCAAAAATCTCATGGAACGTATCTTAAGTATCATTTAAAGAAACATTGTGAATTTTTTCACAACTATAACTTGTAAAACAACTGAAACAAACGTGTTTATAATAATTTTCGGAGCATACTTTGCGATTTTTTTCTATCGAGGGAATTTTATATAATTTGCGTTTCGGCATGGAACGCGTCTAGATATTATCTTCAAAAACAACATATATTTTTTTAAGAGCTTAAAATTTCAAATGTTTAAGGGAGATATGTAAGAAATCGGTAGAAATGCGGGTTGCGGCGCCGGGAACTCGCTAGTTTGTTATAAATGTTCATAAATGAGAACATAATCCATCGAATCTGTAAGATATTATTCCAATTAATAGATCTAATAAATAGTAAACCAAATTAACACTTACCAGTATTTTATCTCACAGATGCACTATAATACAACACTCAACTAAAAATTCTTTGAGGTCAACACAGAATCTTTTTTAGTTCAACTTGAGGTCTAGCTAGCTCACTGCCACACCCGCCTTGCTCAGCCTCAACTAAACCAATGATGAGAATCACTAAAATCCCCCGACATATGTTTATGGTAAAATCGCGAGTTTCTTCAGAAGCGGAGAGGGTGTTAGAAGAAAAATTAAACAGAAAATTCGGCGTTTTGATCTGTTAAACTATAAGTGACAGAGTGGGCAATTCACACATGGTAGAAGTGGAACCTTCAGAAAACTAAAGTACACAAGAGTGGGTAGGCTACGAAGCACCGCACAAAGAGGAGACTTTTTTATTTAAGCTCCCCACAGGAGGCCCTGAGGAAAATAATTCCGCTCAGGGCCTATGTAATCTTTGGGGATGCTGTGTGGAGGGTATTATTAGGGAGGAAGGATAGGAAGATGTGGGAAAGAAAAGGGTACGAGGGGTGGGTAGGAATCTGGGGGTCAGTGTGTCCATGAGTGCCGGACGCACAAATCCATCCCTACCACTACGGTACGAGGCGATATTCCGAGAGAGTACGGCTGGAGAAGTCAAAGGGACTCCCTCAACCAGTCTCTCTCGATCCGGCCTGCCATGCAGCTAGTGGGCAGACGCATCCGCCACCAAGACCCGGACTAACCTCACCCCATGAACCCGGGCGCCACTGCTAGGTCACCAAACGTAGCGAACCAGTTGGGGTGACCTATACAAGAGGTTTCGGTTATCCAATAAATGGCTCCCGGGGCGGCGGTATCCATACCCCCCTCCCAAATTGTGATTAAACCTGTAGATGTATGTGTTTGTCTTTTTTTAGTGTAGGTTATTTTTCGTTTCATCGAGTTTTAAATCACAACGGTGAAAAAAATGTTTTCACTTCAAAACATAATTAATTTCGGATGTCGCTGATGAAATGAAATTCTGAGTAGTTACACACAAATCCGAATTTTGGTTTTGAGGCCAAAATACCTAACCAAATTGAAACTCGATGAAACGAAAAAGCGACACTAAAAGGCGTCATCTATACATCTATAGGATTTAGCCTGCGAGAGAATGAGATAGAATAATCGGTCTCCTCTTTGTGCGGTGCTTCGTAGCCTCTCCACTCTTGTCTACTTTAGTTTTCTGAAGCTTTCACTTCTACCGCGTGTGAACTGCACACTTTAATTTTTTTAAATCAAAATGTTTGACATTTATCTAGTACGGATATGTTATATTTTATTTATTTGTATTTTAAATATTAAAATATGGGTAAGCAATAAAAGAAATCAAATTTTCATAATTTTAGAGGCAACTTTTTCAATTAAATTTTCAAACCAAAACGAAATGATTTTTTAAGCACTCGGACCCATAAGCTTGTTTTCATGATTATATAACATTAACATGAAGTATGAGGCGTACCTGACTTATTAAACAAAAACAAAAAGACGAAACGGAACAAAAAAAGGGAAAACATGCAAAAAAAATATTTTTCAAAATAATAATTTTTTTAAATTAAGGCGCGGTATACCCGCTCAAAAAGAATATGGAGAGATATGTAAATGTTAATGTTAGAGAGAGCACGCTAACATTAAAAACGATCATATTGTAAAAATGTATAATAAAACAAGACACGTTTAAAGTCGAGCAAAAATCTCATGGAGATTGTCTAAAATAGCATTTAAAGAAACACTGTGAATTTTTTCATACAACTTGTAAAATAACTGAATAAACGTGTTTATAATAATTTTCAGAGAATACTTTGTTATTTTTTATATCAAGGTAATTTCATTAAATCGCCATTTCGGCATGGGGAATGTATAGATATTATCTTCAAGAATAACAAATATTTTTAAGAGCTTTAAAACTTACAGTATTTAAGGAAAAATGTAATAAATCGGTAGAAATGAGGGATACCGCGGTTTAACTAGGTTAAATTCACAAAGATTCACTTCACAACACTAAACGGATGTTTAAAAACACTAGAAACTTTTTCGTTATTTTGTAAAATTTTGCTTTTTAATATAGGTACCTAATTGTTACTGCCGATATAATATGTAATAAAGGCGAGGTATGAAAATATTTCAAACTGGTTACTTCGGCGAAAATCTGTCTTTCTGCTAACACGTGCCGATAGTTCTGCGGAGCCCAACTAAACTAATCAGTGATCTTGAAAACATTGCAAAAGTTGTCCTGTTTACCGTGAGAATGTAATTAATAGTGGTTATATTAAATATTTCGAAAGAGCAGTGATTCTCAACTGGAGTGTTACCCCTAAGAAGGACTAAACTAGTAAATGGCCGCAATCCATGGTACCGTTACCATACCGTTTGGTCGTAATATTACAAAACGTATTGTGACCTTCCCCTTGAAAACATGTAAACCTGCGGCGGTCGTTCCGTCTATACCAGCGGTCGTCACACTTTTCCAGTCAGGGCCACATAGGACAATGTGAGGTATCACCGCGGGCCGCACACTTTTGTGAAGGGGGGACTGTCACGAAATCAATAATTCGATTAAAAATTATTCGTTTTACCCTTTTGTTAAGCAAGTTAAAAAAGCAATTCTTCTGTATTTTAAATACCGGGTTACCACCTCCTTTTTGTGTAATGGAATCTTTCGGTATATGTAAATATGAATACTTCCGAAATATGTGAATTTTTGCGCACGTGGTAAAAATGATTACAATACGTACAATAACAAAAATTAAACAATATAAATGTTTAATTTGCGTTATTAGCATGTGATTAGCGTGTTTTTTTTTGCTTTTTTAGGCCCTATTTTTTTACCTGTCCACTCCCTCACTGTGCCATCTCAAAGCCCCTAATTTTCTCTGGGTCTTTTACTGCCCCCCTCCTGAAAGTGTCAAACGCCCACTAGGGGGCGTTTTAAAATCAAATGTCAATCGATTAAAAGCATAAAGGCGTATATACACAAAATATTTGAAAAATAAGAATAAGATATTTGTGCGGGCCGCACAAACATGCAAAAGGGCCGCGGGCCGCAGTTTGACGACAACGGGTCTATACTGTCTTGCTTTTAATTTAATTGGGGAGGAGGGGGGGCGTTGAAGAAATATATAGTTGAAAAGCCAGTTAAGGTTGGGAACCTCTGTGGTGGAGCAATGGTTAGGAGTTCACTAGATTGTATCATTTATTGACTGGTCAGTGGTTGAGTGGGCATAGCGCTTGGGTCCCACCTGGGCGTCGCGTGTTCGATTCCTCAGCTGGCTAAGTTGTCCATCACAACACAAGCAACATTTTCGGCTTCTTGTGGTGGTAGTAGGAGATTTTCAAACATTGTTAGGTTATTCGTAACCCGGGAATGTTTGTCTTTCTTTTAAAAATAAATAAATTATTTAACGTTGTTCATTTTCACATTGTTCCCGAGTGGAAGTTAGGTAGGTACACTTATTATATTTGCCCTGCACAGGAGGCCCTGAGGAAAACAATTTCCGTCGGCTTTATAACATCTTTGGGGATGCTGTATGGAGGGTCTTTTTAAGGAAATCTAGGAATCTGGGGTTCAGTGTGTCCAGAAGTGACGGACGTATGAATCCATTCGTTCCACCGGGTTCAAGGCGATGGATCGAGAGAGTACAGCTGGAGAGGTTTAGGTTAGATCTCCCTCAACCAGTCTCTCCCAATCCGGCCCGTCACGCAGTAGGTGGGCAAACGCAGTCGCCGCCAAGAACTAGACCAACCTCACCCAGAGGCACCCCTGCTAAGTCACCAAACGTAGCGAACCTTATTGTGTTGGTTATCCAATAAATGATTCCCGGGGCGGCGGTACAAATTGTAAAAGTGCCTTGGCGAGAGTCTACCATTTGTTTCAAATCGTGACTTACATTAATTTTTTTTTAAATAATGTCAATATATCGAACGTGTTATATGAAACCAAGGCAAAATTTTCATATCATGCATTTTTATCGAAGAGGAAATATTCTTCATTTAAACGGCGAGTCACCGAAATATTGATTTCTCAACACTTTCAATGTGAGGTGATTCATGCTCCCAAAAATAGAAATTATTTTGTACACAACGTGAAATTGCATCCTGGGATGATTCACGCGGACATAGAAATTATTAAAAGAATTTAAAATATTGTGAAACCAACTGTACTAGCCCTATAAAAGGTCTGCGAAGAAAGCAGTTGGTATTCAGTCTTCACCGTCAGCGATCAAAGTAACATCTCTACAAACTTCTACCTGAAGATCTTCGACAAGATGCTCGATTCAAGACGCCAGTCTCGCCGTCTCCAGTTGGAACTCAAGACGCCAGTCTCGCCGTCACCGGTTGGAACTTCAAGACGCCAGTCTCGCCATTGCCGTTTGAAGCTCCAAGATATCACTCTTTCACCTCAAGCAATCACCTAAGGGATACGGACAACACTGACGCCTGAGCCCTGGCCATCTTGCTCCGGGCTGCTAGCCCGGGGCCCCCTTGCATCGAGCCTTGCATCTCTCTGCCCTAATGATAACGCCTAAGCCCACCCTGGGGCTCCATCTTGGACTACACTTTTACTGTCTGAAACTGCCAGAAATTCATTGAAGATGATATTATACAATTCGAATCAAACAAGGAAACACTGCGTGCGCTATGCCAAGATGCATGATAAAGACTTCCGCCACGCACAATAGAATGCAGACCAACCTGATGATGACGCCACGTCTGTTAAATGATGACACCATTTAGAGATGCGTGCTATGCACTCGCAGCACGCCCAATAGAATGCAGACCGATACCCTGAAGCCAATCAACATGTGAGTGGCTGCGACCGCCCCAGCCTAGGATGCCAGCAGCCCACCGCCACGCAATGACAAGCCAGCCTACTTGTGAGTTGCTGCCACCACCCCCTATGATGCTGGTGCCAGATATGCAGCAATCCACGACAACGCAACATCTGGAGCGCGGTCCACATTGCCACAAGCAAGCCCTTGAAACCACCACGCCAAGCAGATTGCTGACCTGCTCGCAGCCCTGAATGCTGTTCCCTTGGATACATAACAACTCGAGAACATTCATATTTATCGCAGCCCGTCTCAATTACTAGCGACCAGCGTCCACCGCAGCAAGAGCATTTCATTCCATCTCCGATGCAAGAGCATTTCATTTCACAATACACTGTGGAAGACGCAATAGCACTCCACCTCAATGCGCGGCAGAAGAGCCCGTCCAGGGTAGACGCTTCAGTAACCAGATATTCTATGGAACTTTAACAGCGCTGTCAAGGAGGAAAACATCTCTACCAAGACATTGCAATTGTCGGGCGTCTCTGTGTACCGGCGCTTATTGTTTACAGTTTTTGTGCAGGCCTATGAGTCTTGTACAGTCAAGATATTTCGGGTTACGAATAACCAGACAATTTATCATACCAGGAAAATGTAGCTTGTGCGGTGATGGAGGACCAAGCTAGCGGAGCCCATGTGAGAACCAGTACCTCAGATAAAAGTGCTTCATACTCATATCTAGTGAATTTTACTCCAATGTTTTTAAACCTGCAATATGACGGTAAAACCAATTAATAAGGAATTTCCTGAGAGAATATATTATTGAGAACATTAGAGGTAGTGGGAAAAAACGAAAGGCAAGGGAATAGGTACGAGGAAAATTTTTGCCGAAAACAAATATTTGTCAAATTAACTAAATTTCAATTATATTTACTAGCTGGGTTACCCGGCTTCGCTCAGGACAACATTCGATAGTGTTCTGGAATGTTCCCGAACATGCCACGACATACTCCACCACTCCTTCCAGAACTTTCTAGTGCTCTATCAAACCAGGTATTTTACCTCATTATTCAACTAACTTTCTTTGGGGCTTCACTGGGTGGTTGGCTAAGGGATACGGATGCTGGGTGTGGATTATATCAGGCTGAATGCAATTTACATTTTTTATCGGTACTTGCCAAATGATTTGAAACTTAATTGTTTATCATATGTTCTTATCTATTTGTACAGGTGCTTCCAGGGTTTTTCACATGATGCAATGCTGCCTCACGAGCTTCTTGAATGAGTTTTATTTTGCTTTAAATATTATTTTGCTTGTATTACTAACCTGATTTGTTGTATTGTGTTTTATTTTCCTGTTAAGCACTTGCATACTGCTTACTAACAACGTATGCAGGGACATTGGAGGTCTAGATTCGTTCAAAATAAAAAATGTAGCTTCGTTTAACAAAAAAATAGAATCGTGCGAGAGCCTTGAAGGAGTAATCATCTGTTACTTATACCAGAGTGGGTAAGTGGTGGATAACCTCCACTGCTCTATCAAACCTTCTAGACGGAAGACTTCTAGAAATTTCAAGAGGATGAAACTTCCAGCCCTTATATCTTCAAAAGCACGCCCTTTAGGTAAAAACGGGAAGCGTCATGTTTTTTTTATGAATAGATTCCTTATCATTATTTATTTACAGTTTTTTACATTTTTAAATTAAGTCCCGTTAAACTGATTCATATCAGTTTGTCAACAGGTTCTTTTGACATTTACTTTTTTTAAATTGAGACAGGTACATACAATATACACATTATTACATATATTTTGGAAAAAAAATTAATGGTATTTATTTGTGAGAGTGGATTTATGTGTTTGTGTCAAAGAATGACTGGCGATGGACCTTGATTTTGTGTTACTATCACCGCTAAAAATGATGAAAATACATGTTGCATCGAAAGGAAAAGAACTCACCGAAAAAGGATAAGAACTTGTAGTCCGGCAATGCGCTTTTCTGCTTCCTTTCCCTATCCAACAGGCACAATCACAGTAATAAGCGTAAGGTTCGTTATTTTGATAGTACACAGCGGAGTTATTTATAATGGCGGATACACGGCGGAGCACAATGGTTGTCTCGTGGCGGGAGTTTTATTACAGACTGATTAAGATTGTGGGTAAGATTGACGGGTAGGCAATTGGGAATAGGTAGGACAAAGGTCTTTCAACAATAATTAATACCAATCCTAAGCAGTGACAGTATGTATGCGTGCTATGTAGGTATGTGTATGTGTAGGTATATGTATGGGCGTAACCAAAAATTGTTAATAAAATTTATAAGAAATACAGAACAGAGAAAATGAAATAAATAAAAAGAAAAGACAAGAGAAAATAATAATGGAAAAACAAAAATTTTAACCAAACAAAAAAACGACTTCAAAAAATGCACTAAAAAGTAAAAAATAATTTCGTATTCTTCTACAACTTCATAATCAATTTACTTTTTCTAATCATCAATATGTAGGTACGATTGTTACTTTTGGAGTCGGTGTCAGTCAAGATAGGTTTGTAACTACATACATAGTTATAGGTGAGATTTGCTTGTGTCGAATTTGCTGACACCGACTCCAAAAATAACAATCGTACCTACATATTGATGATTAGAAAAAGTAAGTTGATTATGAAGTTGTAGAAGAATACGAAATAATTTTTTTACTTTTTAGTGCATTTTTTTAAGTAGTTTTTAGTTTTGTTAAAATTTTTGTTTATTTTTTGATTTTTAGTGAATCTGAAGTACACTAACTAATTTGTCTGAATATGGGTAAACCTACTAAACGTGCTGCTCATATGAGACAGACATAATTTGACCATAACGTCAAATTAAGAGATTCGGCCGAGTTTCGTTAATTTTTCATGGATCCGATAATCAGAACCTAACCAAACTCTCATCAAATTACCCCTGAAGTACATCCTTTCCAATAAAAAAGAATCATCGAAATCGGTTGGCGTGATATTGAGTTATTCGTCCATTTGTCGCGCACATACTTAATGCAAATTTAAGACTTATATGGTTTTCTCATGGATGCCACTGTCGGAACTAGACCAAATTAAAATGGGAATGCGTTGCTATGCCATTTAATAAAGAAGTTGTTTCTCCCTGCGTGTCCTTTCCCATTCGTCCGGTTCCCCTTCCGCCTCCCTTTCCTATCCCGTGTCCCCTCTCACGTTCCCACTCCGCCTCCTCCACCTTCCCTCTCTCCACTCCACTCCCTGCTTCCCCCATCCCGCGAATCCCTCTCCCGAGTTCCATTTCCCACTTGCAGGTTCCCCTCCGTCCTCCCGAGTTCCCCTCCCCCCCTCTCGCGAACCCACTACCCGAGTTCCCCTCCCCCGTCCCGCATTCCATACATTCATTCCCGGTACATTCAGTTTTCAAATAGCTCGCGGGACACCTATTGCAATTTTTTTAATAAAAATTTCAATTTGGTGCAGTCGTTCGGAAGTTATGCGCATACAAACATTTCGGCGGTTCATTTTTATTGATAGATATTAACTACAAAGCCTGAAATAAAATTTCCGGCAAATATATCAACATCGTTACCAAGACAACAATTGTTTTGCTTTTCGTCTGACGTTATCAATAACTCGCTTTTGTAAGGGACAATAAACGTATCTTCTTCTTCTTTGTGTGCCGTATCAGGTCCCCCCGACGTTGGCGATCACTCTTGAGAATGTCTCTCTGTCTTGCGCTGCCCGGAATAGCTCCTCCACACTTCTAATGCCAGTCCACTCTCGTATATTACGCAGCCAAGACATTTGTCTCCTACCAGGCCCTCGGCGACCCTCTATCTTGCCTTTCAATATCAAATGGAGCAAGTGATACTTCTCCCCTCGAAGTATATGACCCAGATATGAAATTTTCCTGATTAATAAATATTTAATATTTAATTCACTTATTCATTCAGCGCTTAAGAGGGGCCAGCGAATCCCCTTACTGGCGCTTTCAGGAGCCTACAGAACAGTATCATCGGATGCTTTGCCAATTTTGGCCGGCATTTTGCCAATTGATTTAGAAATTAGGGAAATTTTGACAAAGAAGTGTCTGAAAAGAGGAAGACCCGTAAACCACCTTGGTATTGAATTAATACCTGGTGGAGCAGTGCCTCTCCCTGAACTTCTAAAGATGATGAGAATAAAAACGCTGAGTGAATGGCAGATGAGATGGGATAGATCGAATATGGGAAGATGGACCTTCTCCTTCTTTCCATCAGTTAAAATCAGAATGGAAGGGGCATATCTTTTAATGGACCACCATATCACCCAATTGCTTTCTGGACATGGGGAGTTTAGAGGTAGACTTCACAGACTGGCTCTATCATCCCATCCCAATTGCGCTTGTGGTGATACCGACCAAACAGCCGAGCACATTTTGTGGCACTGTGAGATTTTGACGGATGCTCGAGACGAAATGATTGATGGTTTACAAGTTATTACGAGACCTGCTTGGAATACAGATCTCGTCTCGAATAAGGTGAATTTTGAGTGCCTGAGGAAATTCACGAAAATCTGGGTTGAGAGATGGCCTGTTCTTAGAGTCACTGAGTAGCTGTAAAATAACTTAGGTACCAGGTGTATTTTGCTTCTGAATTCACGGACACTCTTCATTATTCCTTTACATTTAGCGCTTGGATTTATTTTTTATGATTTATGTGTTTTGTGTTTCTGTAATATGTTATTTCTTTTATTTTATTATATATTATAAGTTATATGTTATATTTTACATTTGCGTTATGTTATTTTGTTCATTATATTTTCAAAAATGTATATAATTGCTTTGCGATTTGCTTTGTTTATATTTACTATACAACCTGTTAATTTATGCCATGTTCCTTATTTTGTTTTGTTTGTCTTTAACTATTTCAATGTTTTTTGGATGAACTGAACTCCAAATTATTATTTTTTTTCCCTATCCCCGTATGGGGGTGTGCTGGACCTCGTCCCTGCTTCATCTTTAGTTACATTATTAATTTTGCAGATCCTTCTCAAATCTATCTGCGCCTCCCCCAATGACATGTGCAGGCTTGAGGTTTGATCACACGACCTTGACTGTCCTTTGTCCTGCCTCTGACTACCCAACGCTGAATTTTCTTTTAGTCTTCGGGTATTTTACCCCAAATATTCAGGTAACATTCTTTGAAGCTTCACTGAGTGGTTGGATAAGGGACACGGAAGCTAAGTGTAGTTTATGGTCAGACCGAAAGCCATTCACATTTTTTGTTGGTACTTGCCAATTGATTTGAGATTTATTGTATTTCTTATGTTCTCTATTTTATGCAGGTGCTTGCAGGTTTTTTACAGATGCAATTCCGCGTCATGGAGTCTCATGAATGAGTTTTTCTTTTGCCCTGTTTAATTTATCTTTGTCTTACTAACCTATTTTTTTGCATTTTGTTTTTCCTGTTAAGCACTTGCATACTGCTTACTAACAACGTATGCATGGACACTGGAGGTCTAGATTCGTTCAAAATAAATAAATGTAGCTTCGTTTAATCAAAAAAATTAGAATCTTGCGAGAGCCTTGAAGGAGTAACCATCAGTTACTTATACCAGGGCGGGTAAGAGGTGGATTACCTCCACTGATTAATAAATAAAATTTATCAATATTTATTATTTCATAACGCCAGAGCTTGCCATAATATACAGTCTATTTTACTCGCGTATAATGTAGCTTTCTATTGGTGAAAGAATTTTTAAAATCGGTTTAGTGGTTTAGGCGTGATTGCGTAACAAAAAAACTCGCGCACTTTCGCATTTATTATTATTTTACGTAATCGTTTCCGTATCCACAAAAGATGCAGAATCGCATATCAGATCGACATTAAGAGGGTATTACCAGAGAAAACCAGAAATATGTCATTTTTAAATCAGATTTTAGACATATTGACTCTTTTCCACAAAAATTATAAATGGATTTCGAAAGAATGTTCTTTTATTTAGCATTCGAATGTTTTAAATTTTGAGAAAAAATGTTTATTTTTAGTATAATAAGATTATACCATAGGTCGTTGGCAGATTTGTTGAATTTTCAAAAATGATTTTGTATTATACCACACCCATTTCAAATCGTATAATCATGCAGTAAAATAAATCAATATATTACCTGGGTATCGCATGTTTTAGAATTTTAATTTTAGTTTAAATAAAATCATGAAAAAATATATACGTACATGTGTTTCTTGACGAAAATTGGTCAGTTTGTGTATTTATTTGCGCACTTACAAACTAATTTATTTCAGATTTTTTAACATTTTTATTTAATTTAGACATTATTAAAAAATGATAAATACTTATAATCAAAAAATTATTACAAAAAGTACATTTTTTTAATAGTTTTATCAGCACGCCTTTCAGCATTTTTGGATGTAGGTGTAAATTAAAACAAATTTGGAATGAAATAAAATCGATATTGAGTTATAATTTTAAAAAGCTGATACGGAGAATAATTAATCTTTCTCATTGTAAGCGCTCTACACGATCGTAAGAACAACTTTCGATGAAATGTGGATTTTCGTCCGCTGGCCGGTTAAACGCTCTTAATATTTTTTACTCGAAATAAACTCAGGAATCACTGGTTGTTACTTGTTAGTAAGTCAGATTAGATTCTCCTTCAATTCTTTAATAATTAATAATGAATGAAGTCAGCCACTTCTGGTTAGTAAATTAATAATTGAATGGAGCACAAGATGATGTTTTCTAGGAAACAATTAGGTGTCGCTCAATTGTTTATAAAAAACAATATAACATTAAATTGACTCTGTTGTTGATTTCTTGGGAATTAGTTACCCGTGTTAAGAGCGCGCAGGAGCGCCGAGAAATTTTAACGATAGGTATTTGTAAAAATTATTTCTATTTCGTTCATCTCAGCGGGGACAGCAAAAGCGCTATCGGTGTATTGGTGAACCCCAATGCGTGTGTGTGCGTGGCTGCAGGTTTTGGAAGCACGAATCGCCGCGCCGCGCCCGCCAGCGACTTCGCGTTCTTATTATTTCATTTACTGTTATTCATTTATTCCAAAAATTAAGTAGGTGCCTAGGTACATATTCGTAATAAAATAGCGAGGTCTACATTATTTAATATTGTATTGTACTTAACTTTATTATTATTATTACTTACTACAAATACATGTGACTGCCTGCTCCGAGCTCATCTTCTGCACACGCACAAGTCAATGAGACTTGTGGGTGCGTGTATACAGGTTGCTGCCTGCTGCAACAGATAAGTCAATACGCGTCGCGACTTGAGCGTGCGTATTCCTATATAATAGATATCTTCTGCGCTCATAGTTCATTCATCTTGTTACTATTAGTAAAGTAAGATGCACGCTGTTTTGGTTTAGTAATATCGGGAGATTCATACCATCTTTTTTTATAAAACGGCAGCATAGGCGCAGTAGGTACATCACGTACTTTGTGATTGTATAGTGTTTTTATTTTTCGCTGGCTGCATCACTCTACTGTTTTTGACTAGCCTTTTTACTGGAAACTATTCTACGTCAAATACAGACCTTCGAATTTTGACCCTGAAACCCCCTTGAATATTGAAATCTGTTTGGTCATTTCTCACGATTTACACATATAGGACATATGGTGAGTAGATACCTACTAAACTATTCATAAATTATTCATAAACTATTATTATAAACATAAACTATTCATTCATAAAAACTCAATATTACAACACAATTTCCTTTTTTAATTAAACATATAAATATCGCTAAAAATGTTGTTGTTTTTTGGCTCTCCCTGAATAACGTAAATTCATCAGTTTTGACTGTATGCATAAAGTGCATTAGTGCAAGTCGGTACATTTGTTAACATATCTAGTAACCTATAATAAATATTATTCTACGTCTTAGACTGCGTATACACACGCCAGCCGAACAACGGATTATGGGAAAGGAACGAAGCAAAAGCAAACTGCCCGAAACGCTGCGCCGCTTGCGGTTGCTTCGTACCTTTACCATAATTCGTGGTTCGGCTCGCGTCTCTGTCCGCAAAGAGTGGCGTGCACTGATTTTTCAGTGGGCTAGAATCCTAAGATTGAAAATACGACATTAATGATGTTGTCGAAGCTGAAAATTATTTTTTTTCCGAAATTTCATTTTTCAAATTCTGTGCACGCCACTATTCGCAAATATATACGTAGCATAAGATATGTGTATTTAGAAATTGAGTTACATAAAATCGACTACTATATTACCTACCTTCAACTCAAAAAATTTTTTCTTACAGATAAATAATGGGTAAAAGAAATGGAAACAAAGCGCGTTTGTTTTTATCTGCTAGACGAAAAAAACCGATTATTAGTATCAAACGACAAATTCATGTTGCACCACGTTCGACATCTAGGTAAGTCGAAATATCGCTTTCCTGTCACTCTTACTACTGAACCTTCCTAAGGTTACCTTTACGTACGTAAAGTTTTTTTTCCCGTAAGTTGCTCACATAAGAGAGTTATGGCAAAATTACCAATGGGTATCGTTTACATTGATAATTTTGCCATAACTCTCTTACGTGAGCGACTTACGAGAAAAACCTAAAGATTTATGCTATGAGAGCCGTGTATTATGTAGCATGTATAACGGGAAAATGGGATGGACAAATTTAAATAAATAAATCATTTGCATTTACAGGGATATGGATGTCATCGATACTACTTTTGGAAACTTAACTACATCTTCACTAATGCATGAAACTTCCATGGATGAATCATTTGCTCCAAATATAGACGAAAACGCAAGTTCATCATCATCAACAACGCTTGATGATTTGGTGATAGAACCAGACCATATTGATGAAACCGATAATTTCGAAGGTCGCAGAATTGTGGATATAAAATATTTGTTTTCGGAGATATCAAATATAAAGCACGAACACACCAACTGCACATTTTCCGATTTAAAATTTATGAAGGAACGACGAAATGGTCTTCTAAGCCAGTATGTTTTCGAGTGCAAAATGTGCAAGAAAATAGAATACATTCACTCCGAAGACCCGAAACGGAAAATGTCTATAAATACTGCTGTCGTCGAAGGAGTGATGTGTACAGGAAATGGGTATTCACAATGGAATGAAATTTGTGGGGTTTTAAATATGCCAAATATGGATTGTAAGACTTACACGAACATAGAACAATGTTTAGCGCCAACAATTGAAGAATGTGCCTTAGAAGAAATGATCGCAGCTGGTGAAGAAGAAAAAAGGCTAGCCATTTTAAACGGTGACGTAGACGAGGGTGGCTATCCTTTGGTAACGGTGGTTGCAGATGGCTCCTGGGCAAAGAGGTCGTACAAAAGTGGATTTAGCTCCTCATCTGGCGCAGGGTGCATAGTTGGACTACGAACTAAAAAGGTTTTATTTCTGGGAGTGCGAAACTCATACTGCTGCATATGTGCTAGAGCTACTAAACTACACATAGTTGCTTCTGAGCACAGGTGCTTCATAAACTGGCGTGACAGTGCTAATGCCATGGAAGCCCACATTATAGCAGAAGGGTTCTCGAGAAGCATGGAAATGCATGGATTGAAATTTAACAAACTAGTTGGTGATGGCGACTCCAGCATCATGAAAAAAATAATGCAACAAATGCCATATGGTCCTAACCTTATAGTACAAAAAATAGAGTGCAAAAATCACTTACTCCGCAATTTTTGCAACAAAATGAAAGCACTTGGAAAAAAAACCAACAACGCTAAAGGCTTTGTACCAGTTCATATAAGGAAAAAGGTTGAAGCAAACGTTTTACGCATGAGAAGAGCTGTAGTTGGAGCAATAAATTACAGGAAAGAGCAAGAAAACACAGTACAAAGTGATAAAATAAAAAATTTGAAAATGGACATAAAAAATACCGCAAATCATGTGTTTGGTGATCATAAAAATTGTGCATCGTACTATTGCAAGCCGGAGAAGTATACTGATGATCCAAATTTAGTAAGCGATCTTCGAGATTGTGGAATATGGACTGATATCCAACAATTCTTATTGTCTCTAATAGCAAATGCAGAAAGTCTTATTATTGACGTGACAAATAACACTGTGGAGCAATTCAACAACGTTATCGCCAAATTTATAGGTGGAAAAGGGGTAAATTTTACTACAAGAGGATCTTACCAAGCAAGATGTTTTGGAGCAGTAACTTCGTGGAATAGTGAATTGGCAACCCATTCAAGAATACAAAAGAAAATCCAAGGCCACAGTCCCGGCAAATACACGAAGCACTTTATAGAGAGAAAACGACGTTAGAAGGAGAATAAACAAATGTGTCGAAAAAAAAAACTAAAGTATAATGAAAATACGACAGAAAAAAGAAAAAAAGTTACAGGGCCCGATGAAAATTATGGTCAATTGGAATTAGAACCAGATATGCCACCTGAAATATTTGAAACGAAAAAAGAGGAATTTCTCAAAGAATTATCTTCAACCAATAAGGAAGAGCTCGAACGGAATACGGTAGGCCAAAGCAATAACAATCTGTGGGCAATTGAAAGACGTAAGCGGATAACGGCGTCTAACTTTGGAAAAATATATAAGCTTCGGCAAAAAACTTCAGTTACGGGAGTACTAAACTCTTTACTGTACTCACAATTCAAAGGAACTATGGCCACAAATTATGGAAAAGAAAATGAAAGCCTAGCAATAGAGCAATTTTCAAAAAAAACAAGTTTTCAGGTATCCGCTTGTGGGCTATTTATCGATAAAACCAAAAACTTTTTAGCGGCAAGTCCGGATGGCCTTATCGGTGAGGATTCTATAATTGAAATTAAATGCCCTTATAGTATAGCAAATATGTCACCAGAAGAGGGAATTGCACAAAAGATAATTGATTACTGTAAATTGGAAGACCATTCTTTAACATTAAAACGGAATCATAATTACTTCTACCAAGTACAAGGCCAGTTACATATTACTCGTCGTAATTATTGTTATTTTGTTGTGTGGAGTCCAAAAGGTTTGCTGTATGAAAAAATTGAGAGGGACGATGAAATCTGGCAAAAAATCGTTCCACTGTTAGAAAATTTCTACCACCAATGCCTTTTACCAGAAATAATTGACGGTCGCATACCAAGAAATTTACCGGCGAGGGAAAGGTCTGGACCATAAATTGTTTTAATTTCATTGTGTAGATGTTAAACAGTAATTTTTTTTACAATAAAGCGTTTAAAAACAAAAAATATTAGATCATTGAAGAAGATTGAAAATGTCAAGTGATGTAGGAGGTATTCCCAAAAGTGCATTTTTCTGTAATAATATAACGTATTAAAAAAGTTAAATAAAAACTAAACTAGTTATGTGTATGTACCTAATATGTAGCACAATAAACAATATGGTGCCTCTTATACATAGATTTCAATATTCATTTGTATAATATGATATTATAATAACATAATCGATTCAACAACATGTGGTAGATGCATGTACCACTGAACATACGCTGTACCAGCATTCCATCAAACGATCAGTGGTGTATGTACTTACCATCACACATTTTCTTGTAAAATATAATTTTTTTGAAAAAAAAATCTAGAACAATATATTTAGTCAAATATAAAAGTTTTTTTTTGGTTCGGTAGTTGTATCTTAAAAAAAGTGTCCTATAAAGGGATAATATTATGTTGAGTACAACCTTCAAAAGTTATCAAAAAATATTTTAATTAATTTTTGTGTTCCATATCCAACTCGGCAATACGGAACGGAATCATCTCGGGGTCTGTCTGTAACAGGTGTTTTTTTTTCAATTTTTTTCCATTAATTTATTTCACGTAAACAAATTAAATTTGTCACAATAACTTTAGTAAATAAGCTCGGTAAGTATTGGCACACTCAAAATAAGTCACCAAACAGAAAAATAATTTTAAAAAAACATCGATAACTCGGGACATGACAACACTAGTGGACTAGTGTATCGATATAATTATTGAGAATGTCACATCACTTCGTTGACTGTATACGTATTCAACAAAACCCTCTCCGCCCCCCCTCACCCCCGAATACTGAGAGAAAGGGACACATGCACCTCAGCCTGATAATACCCAAATAAAATTGTCAAAATCGAGGTTTTGTAGTCCTCATTTTTCTACTCCAAAACTGAACCAATTTCCAAGATTTTTTTTACCAAATGTATTGGAAGAAAACATTCTATGTCTGTACCTTTTGCTTTTTTTAAAAATACATCGTCTAATTTTTATACTGAACGTTTGTTGATGGCGTTAAAAAAAGGCAATTTTAACAATTTTTGAAGGGTTATAACTCCTATAAAAAGTAACTTATCAAAAAAATCAAAACGTACCGACACGCTTGCGGTCAATATTCATATTATGTAAAAAAAATATTTTCTCTAGTGTCAAAATTCAGAGAGGGAAATGAGGAATACGTTTGTATGGAAAAAACACCACCCGGTTTCCTCTTAATTATTATAGATTGCTGCCCGGAGACATGCGAATTTGCGAGAAGAGCAAGGTTGGGAAGTACAGAGAAGTACATATTCTGTATCTACTGCGTTAGCTAAATAGGCGTTAAATCAGTTACGTGTAACGTACATCGTCAGAACTTCAACTTATTCTCCATCGGCGTTTGTGTTATGTACGTTACATGCGACTCATTTAATTTGTTACACGTGCTAATTTGTTCGCTTTTCGGAACAACTCATACAGGTCTCATAGAAATCGTTGTATCTCCTTTACTATGTACGAATAAACTCGAGTTCCCCGGACGCCCCACAGTTGTTGAAAATGTTCATTCCCGCCACTTAACCCTTACAGTGCGGCTGACTGCATTTGCAGTCCAATGAAATTATAACTGTCTTGAGGTGCATTTATTTTATTATGTTTTCATTATCTTTTCTTGCAGATGCTTGCAACATGCGCAATACGCCATTACCCTGCGAGCAGCCGTCTTTTATGTTTTTCTGTTATCTTTTTTAATTAGTTTATCCCTGACTTGCTTTATATTATTCGCATTTTGTATATTATGTAAGCACTTGCATACTGTTTCCTAACACCGTATGCAGGGACACTGGAGGTCTAGATTCGTTCAAACTTAAATGTAGATTCGTTCTTTCAAAAAATTAGAGTCCTTGCGAGAGCCTTGAAGGAGTAACCATCTGTTACTTATACCAGGGCGGGTAAGTGGTGGATTACCTCCACTGTCTTGAGGTGTACTGCAGTGTGCAGTCTGTGGAGCTAGGTTTTAGAAGTTTTTAAGACATATCATTTGAAATCCACAACTTATTTGTTTCTTATCAAAAAAAATTGCTGTGCTGGTTAGAAACTAAACAATCTTTAGGAATTGTTATAAGAATTCTTAATATATTCAGTTCGTAAAACAAAAACTTGTTTTTCTATAAAAAAAAAATCTCTTATAATCATTATCATTTTTATTCATTCATTATATAACACGATATACAGGGTGACCGGGGGTAAAGTGCATTAACTTCGGGAGGTGACTCTACATGATGGTAGGAGTAAAAAAGATTAACAACATTTTTCAGAAATTCCAAAAATTTTTCCCATACAAAAAGACGTACCTACTAAAAATCCTTAGTGGGAGGTACGATCTTACTTGCTGAGCGCCCGCCGGGCACGATTGTGGCAGTATTGCATGGTTGTGGATTGATGATTGGATATAAATTACAAATAGCGGGCACACTAAGCGGAAGATCGGTCGTTCCGTCGCGGAAAATCGGTCGCTTCGTGTCGGACCGCCGACTCTCGCGTCTGCTCCGTCCTCCACGCACCGATCTTCCGTCGACGGAAGATCGGCAACGTCATTGTTCGTATTTGTATGCATCGCGCCACATTCGGCGGATAAAATGCGGCGACGACGCACGCACAGGTGTTCGACACTGAACGATTAAATAAAGCTGGCTGCACACGCCGGTCTATTTTTTATATTTTTACCACAAAACTACCCTTAAAAGTTGGAATTTCGAAAAAAGTTATTTATCTTTTTTACTTTTATATCATGTAGAATCAATCACCTCTCGAAGTTAACTTTACCTCCTTGAATATATGCTACTTCAAATTCTTTTAATTTGTACTATGAAATTTCCACATTTTGATTCAATTAAGTATCTCGGTTTGAACCCTTACTTTAATAATAAATTCCGCATTTGATAATATTCGATTAATTTCATGAAAATGAGCTTACTTTGGGAACAGGGACACGCCCACGATACGCTTTTATTTATATGTTTATCTCGTCAGTGCTAGTCTCTCAAGTTATAAATTTTCTTTGAAAATGCGTAGCTATCATACTGAGCAATTAAATATAGATTAGGTCCAAGGTGAGATCCCTGTGGTACACCAATATTTTTTTATTCTGTGTATTCGTTTTACGATTTCTTGAAAAACCCATCAATGAAATTATGAGTCTTAATCATGATAATAATATATCTTTATTGAAATAAATTTGTAACATTTATAAATAAAAAAATATATACATGTTAATGGTAGGTATACATGGTTTATAAATTACACAAGTACAAAAAGTTGACAACAGAAAATAATACACTGTTGGGTAATATAAGTTGAAGTTTCTCAAAACCCGGCTCACTAGGCTAGCCTGTGTTAAGGCAGTCATTTTGTAAGGTAATCATACTTAAGCACACCCTAGAAACTTAATCTATTTTGGAGGTACATAAAGCCTCAACATACGTCTCAGAGGCGTACATATATAAATGACAGCCTGTAGCCTAAAACCTAAAACATACACACTCATGGCCTATTTTTCGCAGGAAATTTAAGGTTGGGATATAAACTTATAATAAAACACATTTTTATCAATAAAAACTACAATCGCAGTTATTTTTTACAACAAAACAAAAAATGATGCTTATTTTCAAACTAAAATATCAACTACTTAAAAATCAACTGAAACATGTATTTTTTTAAAACAATTAAATATTGTTTCAACGTTAACTTCATATTCTTACGCCAAACATTAAAATTAATCGACGAAAAAGACTTTTAATAAAAACTTTGTTACTAAATTAAAACTAAGTTGATAGTTACACAAAGCTTAGAAAGAGTTAAGAGAAATTTCGATTGAGTGTACCCCTCGCAGGCGTAGATAAGGCTTCTATGGTTAAAGTGTATTCACTTATAAGAAATTGTGCATCTTCTTATCTTCTTATATATAAAAAATAATCGCTAAATGTGTTGCTAAGCGCAAATCTCGAGAACAGCTGAACCGATATCGCTAATTCTTTTTTTAGAATATTCCTTGGAGTACGAGGATGGTTCTTACGGAGAGAAAAATTAAGAAAATTGCGCAGAAAATTGTATAATTTCAGAAAACCTAACGACTATCGCACGTTTGACAGTTCGCGTGTTTGAGAATGACGTTTTGCAAAATGTTAAATCAGGATTCTATTTTTCAAAATCTTTAAGTTGATAAATTTATTTAAAATAGGTACTCCCCTAATAGTTTGAATCGAATCAGGAATTTAAGATATTTTAAATAGGTACCTATGTTAGGTACCAAATTTAGAAATTGAATAAAAATTGTAAACGGTGGCACGCGGGCTGTTTAAAAACTGAATGTACTGGGATTGAATATATGAAAAGCGGGAGGATGGGAGAGATGGGGGGTAGGGGGGGAGGTGGAGGAGGCGGAGTGGGAACCCCCCTTACACCATGCGAGCGAAGCCGCGGGAAAAAGCTAGTTAATCATATAAGCAATATTGCATTAATCATTTTGAATTTGGATGAGTGCACTGGTAAAGGCCCTTACTAATGTAAGGACCTTTTGATAACAATTTTTTATTCTATCTGGAAGAATGTTGCTAAGTCTTTTTGCAAGGTATCTGAAGTTTCGTTGACGAAAAGTAGTATGCGTAACAGGAAATTGTATTGGGTCATTGTTATTATTTTGACTGTAGTGAGTATTTAATCTTTTTTTTCTGGAATAAACTATTGTAAGCGTTTATCTGCCGAACGTCAATTACGTTCATATATCTGTTTTGTTCATGAGTCTGAAATTAGAGGTTTGTCTAAGGATTAATTTTATAATAGTTTTCTGTGCCTTTGTGATTGGGCGTAGTGCACATGCATGCCCCTCCCCATGCCATGATACCGTACTTAATAATAGATTGACAAACTGCAAAATGATGTGTAATTTCAAGTGTTGTAAGACGGCGAAAGTTTCGTGTCGTTTTGAAAAAGTACATGGTTTTTCTTATTTTGTTTGAAATTATTTGAGTGTGAAGATTCCATTTTTCAGATATGGAACAATGGTGAGGCCGAGGTACTTGATCTGAGAAGGGATCCATCGCGTGTCAATTCAAACACGTGTCTATTATCGTGCAAAAAACCTTGTCAACCCCAAAATAAGCAATAAAAAAATTAATTAAAAGTTCACAATTTTAAGGTGCCGGTAACCCGGGCGTTTATTAATATCAAGAGTTATTTACATTTACATATATGTGCGCTACCCGACTCACTAGACAATATCTGTTCTGAGCCGGGTAGCAGTATTACAAATGTTTTTAAAAATTTGTCTTAACGTCTGTAAAATCTAACCTGTAAACTATATTAATTTCGTAATCTAAACTGTATGAAACAAACTATTCGTTGATAAATTAAAATCGAAAATATACCTACCTCACCTTTTTTTAAATACATATAGTCAAATGACACAAAAATAATACTGTGTTTGGCAAAATAATATTTTAAACATAGGTATATTCCTACATAATATATCTATTTACAAATACATAAACAATTATTCCTGGATTACGAAAAACCCGGCTAAATAAATAATGAACCATTGAAGAAGAAGATAAAAATGATAACAATAGTAATCTAAGCAAAAATATGAAAGAGAACATGACACAGAAAAATAGAAAAGGATAATGGTCGCAACTGGGACTCTACCCAGAACTTTCTGGCAAACCGACATATTTCAAATTAACAATTTTATCTTCAACTATTTTTTTTTTCATAAATAAATAATAAACACTTATAAATAGAAATAGCTCCCGTTTAAATTTGAATGGATACTAATGTCGCCATTGCCCACTGACATAGTACCTTTTGACTATTAGATAAAACAGATAATCAACACAACGTACTCTGTCGCTCTTACAGTGCCTGACGTCGTATTCCTCATTCAATGATATTCTGAATTTGTGCTGAGAGACCAAATTTCTGCATTTGAAATTTAAGCAATGAATGGTCAGACTTTTGGAACACGAAACACAGTCATATCGTATTTCTTGTGTTCCTATTTATTCCATGTATTCTGAAGGGTAGAGAGATGGCAAAAGTGATGTTGGAAAGTATCTACCTTTAATTATCATGATTTATTTTTGAGGTATTTATGCTGTGTTGCGCTACCTCCTTCTTTAGCCAACGTTACAGTGTTAATCACCAGGGAAGACGTGTAATCATATCACATCATGTTATATTATCCTATATTGATTATGGACACTGTAACGCTGTCTGTAACATTGGCTAAAGAAGGCGGTAGCGCAACACGGCACAATACCCCAAAAATAAGTCGCCATAATAGTTTTGGCCGTGAAATTCCCAAATCATATCTTCGGAAGTAGGTAACTTATTCAGATCTGAGGGGCGAATCCGATTCTACTGAATGAAGAAAATTTCTTTGACTGCGATTTTCTCTCAGATGATTCGTTAATTTGATGGTTAAGGATAATTCCTTATCTTTAGAACCGGAATCGCCCCTCTTGGTCACCAAACAATGTTGAAGCCATTTCAAGCAACGCACAACGTTTTAATTCTGACTGCTGGTCTTTCACCAGGGCGATAATACTGAATGAATTCGGAACACTTCGGAATTTCGCTAGGTATTTCTAGCTACCAAATCTCTCTGCATTCCCCGTCGGATGCTTTTCGGTACCCCTCTTCACAGTCCGTCGCTTGTTCTTCCATCACTTGTCCGAATTTCCCAACAGGAACCATCTTTATTTCATCAATAGGAAGCAGTAAGGGAGAATTCAGTTCTGATACCTGAAAAAATATAAACACGTTTGGAATTAATAAATTAAATTTTTTTAAAGTATTCACTTATAGGTTACACACGGGATTACGTGTATTTTTTTACATTAACTCCACACAGGAGGCCCTGAGGAAAATAACTTCCCTCAGGGTCTATGTCATCTTTGAAGATGCTGTGTGGAGGGTCTTTTTGAGGAAAGGAAGGAGTGAACACGGATCTTGAAGAGACTCATGTTGTAGGAGGGAAGAAACACAGAGGCCGGCAAATCGTTCCACAGCTGAGCCGTTGAACTCAAGAACGAGTCATAGAAACGACCCGTTCTTATGCGACTAATGTCAACCGTGTACAAATGTTGGGCGCGTGTTTGGCGTGTTTCCCGACTATGCACTGGTGCCGAGGGGATCAATGACGCTAGTTCCTCGGAGCATCTTCCATTGTAATACCGGTAGAACAAGGACAGCATTCCCACCTGACGCCTGTGCTCTAAAGATTGCAGTCCGTCTGTTAAGGTGGGAGAATCTATCAAACAAGGGTTTTTTAGGTATTTTGGAGCTCCAGACCAGAGGGACTGCCAAATTCAACCGTGTATTGATCCATATGTTTTTTTTATTGTTATTGCTTAATGTATAAAAGAAGAGTGTTTGTGGCGGCCTGGCTTGGTTTTTTTATATACTTAAATCTACAGTAAAGTTGTATTCCGACGTTAATTAAGTATAACATAAGAACATTTTCAAAAAGTGAAATACATAATGGAAATCTCTAATAAGGTCTGGGATTTATAATTAGACTAAACAGAAATTTCAAAACAGTTATATTTTGCCTTTGTTAGAAGTCAACTTGAGCACAATTCTCCCGTCTGGAATCCACATTATAATATTCATGGACAATCTATTGAAAGAATACAAAATAAATTCTTATATTTTCTAAGTTCTAAAGGGTATTTCAGTTGGATTAATATGGTACTTCAATATAAAATGGTGTAGTTGATAGTCCAGAATTGCTTGCATTGATGAGCTTTCGGATTCCACTACGTAATTCTTGAAGTCGGGATTTATTTCAGTACAGAAATTCTGGGACTAATTCCTCTTTGCCCAGAATACCTACTCATGAACTGATATAATTATACCAAGTCAGTGGACATCTTCAATTTATCACTAAACAAATACAAAATTGTTGTTACTGAGGCAGTTCAGTTATGTAAAATAAATGCTTACTGAATAATTTTTACTATTCAAGCGTAAACCTCTAAAAAGGACCAATAAATATAAACTAAAACAATAAGAAGGTGATATAATAGGCATATAGCCTTTTCGAAAAACTTACCCATTCCCTTTTCCCACCCCTTAGACGACACTATACCCTAAAACATATTCAGAAACTTAATGACGTAAGTAAAGAAGCTGTGTCTATAAATTGCGAATCGCTACCCATGTATTGAACGAACCTACTGTCGATATTGCCCTATCAAAGAAAAGAAGATGAAAAATAATGTGGGAATCTTAACGACGTAAGTGAAGAAACCGTGTAAACAATATGCGCCCGGGGCACGGCATATTGGACGGACGTACGGTCGAATTCACCCTATCAGGCATGGAGATTCGACCTTTCCACCGGGTTACTAATAATTAAGATGTTTCTAAATGAATACCTCCCGAAGTTATTAATTTATCGTCTAGAAAAATAAAATCTGGTGCTCACCGCTAACTTTAGTTGTACAACGTATTATATTTTTTAAAAGGCGTTGTACGTTAAGAAAAAATTATGGCAACGTACTGGTTTTTTGTTAATCTAAAATATAAATAACTCGTATCCCTTGTGAGGCATGGAAATAAAAATGATAATTCAATTACGAATTCGCCGAAATAAATTAAAATGTGAGCCTCGGGCAAACCTCTGACAGACGTGGTTATGTCTCGCCTTAAAGCAGAATTTTGATAAAGACGAAATCTTGACGTTCTTGACGTGCATACATGATGTTCAAAATAAGAGGAATACTACTGTCTACACCTGATTTCGAAAAACTGGGCAATGCCCTTAACTTTAGCTAGTTGGGAGCACTTGGCACTCTTGTGAGGTGCTGACATAAAAATAATAATTATAACAAAGTATACTTACTGCAATGTTTTGCATTGGTAGCCCACTGACTCCCAAATTGCAGACAGCTGACAGAAGCAAGCAGCAAAAGAAAAGACTTTTGAAATTTGCCATCGTGATGACTTCAGTTTGCACCAACAGTGAATATCAAAAACACCTGTCGACAATTTCGTGAACAACTTTTTGAAGGATACACGTCCAATGTGATTCAAAATGAACAAATTCCAATCGATATAAAGGTGAAACAAAACTGACAACAAATATCAAATTGTATAATTCAGCGTTGTAAAAAGATGGACAAATGATTTTGATTCATCCAACAGAAACTTCTGAAAGTTATGATGCAGATTTTTTAAAGTACGTCGTTTTATATCTAAAATGTTTGCGTTTGTTCGATAAATTGCGTCAATTGCATCCATGGAATGGTGATAAAATTTAGGTACAATGTAAAAACGTACGTAATGGAAAATGTTGTTATTGTTTTTTCGTCCTTACTAAGAACTGAATAAGTGTTGTAACGACTGCTTTTGCGTCATTCTTTTGCAATATATACTCGTACAGTGCCGGATTAAGTGTAGGCGTGGTTGGAACGTGACACCAGGGTGCAATTGTCGGGAATTGTCGGGATTCGCAACACTCGAGGAATGCAAGCAAATAATATATAAATATATTCCAGTGATTTTAATCAAATTCTAGCTCCCCGCAAACCTTCAAAACTTGATTAAAGTGATCAAAATATAATATCTATTGAGTCACTTGGTGGAGATCGCTGAACGACTTTTATATATATTTGTATTATTAAGTTATCTGTCTGATACGAGGATCAGTCAATAAGTAATGCCTCCTATTTTTTTCAACTTGGATAAAGTTATTTAAGTGAAAATTTTGAATTTGGTCTTATTCCTCAAACCTTCTTCTACAATCTGCTGCAGTAGTAACTTTTTGCGTCAACGGGTGGCAGCACTGCAGTCGCTTGCCAAATGGCCGACATCAATGTTCGTAATAGACAGCGTTCTATGATTGATTCTTGACTGTAGAAGGTTAAACGCAAAAATTCACATTCATGAAAGACTGAAAAATGTGTACCATGATGCAACAGTGGACTTCAGTACTGCTAGACGATGGGTTTGTTACTTTAACCAAGCTGAAGGACAAATAACGCTGACTGAGGAAAAGCGGAGCGGCGCAGACCGTTGATTGCAGCGATTGCACTCATTCGTGGTGACCCCACATAACTACAGATGTCGTATTCCCTCCCTCAGTAAAGGTAGTGTGATGAAGATTATTCGGCAACTGATTTTTCAACAAAAGTTTTGCAAGGTGGTTACCAAGAAACTTAACCGGTCAGAATAAAGAAACAAGAAAAACAATGGCCTCACGACACTTTCAGCTCTTAGTTTCTGGACAAAATTGTGACCGGAGACGAAAAATGGGTTAATTTTTTTAATCTGATCAAAGAGTCTGTCAATGGAATGGCATTTCACAAACTCACCAAGGACAAAAAAAAACAAAACTGTGAGATCGGCGGGGAAAGTTATGGCGATGGTGTTCTGATTATTGAAAAAAAAATAGGAGGCATTACTTATTGATTGGCCCTAGTATAATGTGCGCCAGTCTATGTATCGGTGATAGACAGCCTATTCTAAGGTCAGCAGATCTGATGTTAGGGTTGATGTTATTTTTTAGACTGACAAATCATGGTGGAATTCCATTATAATATATTATAATAAAACTAATATTTAACTCTTTTCCACTTAATTTTATTTGACCGCCTGTCAAGACCATCTTCGGACTGGTACACATTATTCATAAATCACGGTTTATATACACAAATATGGGGTAGGGGGAGAGGGGTACTCTACAATAATTTTATTCGAAAATATGGGTTTTTTACAATTGTTACTAAGTGGTCTTCGCTCTTGGAGAAACTGAAATGAAACCAGTTGCCGACGCACCATAACTGCTGGTCGTGCGGCAGTCGCATTTCAGTTGCATTGTTAACAGGTTTCCATGGTAGCGGCTCACGAACTGTCAAGTTATCTAATATTTTTAGCGATTGCGTCGGCAACTGTTTTCATTTCAGTTTCTCCTTGAGTGAAGGCCCTAACTAATCGTTTAATTGAACTTTCTAGTGGCAAATATAATCGTGACGACAATAATTGCTGTTTCAGTTTTACGAGTTGGGGGGCGCTAGAAAAAAAATATATTCTCAAAGTGGGCGGTGGGCAAAAAAAGGTTGGGAACCTACGATTTAGCTGGTGCGCGTTCACGGCGCTGCGCGGTGGCCGTCGGCTTCCAATCAGTATCACGATACTGACAGTGCTGATCGCACGCGACAGTCGCATCATTTTTGTCTGATACTTATTCGTTTGACGTTTGACAGAAATGGCGTAGGAAGTAATGTTAGATTTGTTCTGGAAGTGGAAAAAATGCATGTTTACATAACTATACTTTACCAGAATACGTAAGAAATGATTTAGTGGAGAAGGCATGGATTGATGTTGGAAAAAAAGTCATATGACATCGCATGACAGCGTGTTCACTCCACGGCTGCATGTGAAAAATGACCAAGTTCAGTACATTTCGGATAGCGCCGTGTACGGAGACTAGCATTAAAAAGTGGTATATCAGCAGGTTACTTGTGGTTTCGTCACAATTACGTAGATTGTAAGTATCTCCATGAACGGAGGGCCTAAGTCTTATCTTCTTCTTCATATTGATGTTACGGGTTCATGAGCTCTAGAGTAACTAGGTTAAAAGAGTTTTCGTACTTTCTGTTAAATGATTCCAAAATGTCGTAGGTCCGGAGTCCGGCTCTGTGTAGGTATATGAAAAATTCATTCCACGCCTATCTTGTGCAGTGTGTGCGGAATCTATTAGTAGGTTAAAGATTCGAAAGATAAAATGTTACATTGTTTATTTATTCCCGATTTTGTCGCTAAATAACGATAACAAACTCCAGCTCCAATTTGAGTACCGGGAACGGAAACACCTCTGACGCACATTCTCATGAATGGAGGTCGCTTTATTATTTATAAATACCTGCCTACGAGGGAAGTTAGATTGTCCTTTGGCTGAAGGATAGACGTGCATTTCAATTATTTACATAGATATAAGTACCCAAGGAGATAATATACATAATGTTTTATTACGGCGGGAATGATATCTCTATTTCTACATATTATAAATTAAAGTCCCCCGCCGCGCCTGTCTGTCTGTTCACGATAAACTCAAAAACTGCCGAACGGATTTTCATGCGGTTTTCACCAATAGATAGAGTGATTCATGAAGAATAAAGATAAAGACACACCTAGATAAAGAGTAGGTAGAACAACTCAAAATACCTCTTTTTTCAGGAACAGCGAAAAACGTTTTACTCGATTTCTATTTGACCGATTTAAAATATTGTTACTTAAGTAAATGATATTGTATGTTATTTTACTAGGATATATATATTTCTTTAATTACTTTACCATCAAATTCACGTGTCACGCGTTTATTAATTAATTTCGTGTTATTTTAGTACCTATTTGTTGTTAGTTTGTAATTAAATAGACTCAATTGCAAGGTACAGATGTATTTTATTGTCAGGTAAACAATACACTAGTTGACTCAATTTCAAACAGAAGAAAAAATAACAAAAGAAAATTGTTCCGGAACTATCAGTGTTGACAGCATCAAATATTCTAACACCCTCCCTATTTGATGATATCCTGATTGCAAATGCATCTCATCAATTTCTCTCTATCCAAAGCTTTGATGAGAGAGTCGGCTACCATTTTATTTGTAGGGATGTATTTGAATTCAATTAGTTGGCACTGGATTTTCTCACGAAGGAAGTGATGTCGCACATCTATATGTTTGGTTCTGGCTTGGTAACACCCATTCACGGCTAGATTTGCCGGTCCCTGATTGTCCACATGGATAGCTGTAGGAGTGTCATATACTGCACTGTCGATTTCCTGAGCCAGACCTCTTAACCACAATGCCTCCTGTGTCGCAGCAGACATGGACATGTACTCTGCTTCGGTTGTCGATAGCGCCACAGTTGGTTGTTTTTTTGTCCCCCAAGAAACAGCTCCCTTACATTTAGTAAAAATGTAGCCTGTCGCAGATCGCTTTTCGTCACAATCACTGGCCCAATCAGCATCACAGAAACCAACAATTGAAGAGGGTGTGCATCCATCAAACTCCAGCTTCCAATCTGGAGTACCCTTTAAGTAACGCATGATTCGTTTGACTGCAGCCCAGTGCGCTTGACCTGGATTGTTATTGAAACGACTCACATAACTAACCGCAAATGAAATGTCAGGTCGGGTAACTTGAGAGGCAAATAACAAACTACCGACTGCCTCTTGGAACGGAATATTTTTCATCATGGCTGAGGTGTTCTCATCTTTTGGTGATTGCTGTTTTGAGAGTTTTTCATTAGGACTTAGTGGTGTGTCCACAGGGTTGCATCCATACATATTGAAGCGCTTCAGAACCTGTTCAATATAGCTCTGTTGACTTATCCACAGCTTCTTGTTTTGCCTGTCTCGAGTCAACTGGAATCCCAACACATTTGGCTTCACCGATATCAGTCATTTTGAAACTTTCTTTGAGCTGATTTTTAACAGCATATTTTTGTGATTTGTCGCTAGAAAAAATAAGAAGATCATCCACCTAAACAGCAATGATCAACACAGTCGCATTTTCATTTTTCACATACACACATGGATCATATCTTGACTGTTGAAACCCAATATTCTTCAGGCATGCATCCAATTTTATGTTCCGAACGCGGCTTGCTTGTTTTAATCCATATAGGCTTTTCCTTAGGCGACAAACTTTATCAGACTTTTGGTATCCTGTTGGTTGGTACATGTAGATTTCCTCCTGAAGATCGCCCTGGAGAAATGCTGAAACAGCGTCCATCTGATCTATGTCCAAATCAAGTTCAGCCGCTAATGCCATTAAGTATCGAATGGAGCTGTATCGGACTACAGGTGAGAAGGTTTCTTCGAAATCCAAACCCTTTCTTTGAGCACAACCTTTCACTACAAGACGAGCCTTACGTTGGACTATATCCCCATTTGCATCTCTCTTTGTACGAAAAACCCATTTGCTGTTTAAAGGTTTTCTGTCAGATGGAAGATCGACCAGTTCCCATGTGTTGTTATCCATTTGTGATTCCATTTCACGGTCAATTGCTTCAATCCAAAGTTGTTTATCTGATCGCTCCATTGCCTCCTCAATGGTCAAGGGATCTGAGGGTTCATCATTAACACCAGTATAAACTACAAAATCATCATATTTTTTGGGAAGATTCCTAATCCTGTCCTGCCTTCTTAGACCGGACTGTAAGTCTGCAACGTGCCGATTTAGGAAGTCTTCAGTTTCTTGTATATCCGCAATGTCCTCTGAATCCACTGAGGCTACTTTTTCGGGTGAGTCCTTAGATACAGTATCTTCATTTTTTGAGGAACATTCATCTTCCGCTGCGGGAAAGAAAGATCCTCTTGAATTATCCTGTTTCCCTGTGAGGAGTGAAACTCCTTCCTCATTCTCAGAGAAAATGACATCTCTTGATGCAAAAATACAATTATTGTTAGGGTCATACAAACGATAAGCCTTGGACAGAAGACTATATCCCATCATAATGCATGGTTTTGATTTAGGGTCTAACTTTTTTCGGTGTGCATCCGGAATGTGTGCATAGGCTTTGCAGCCAAATACCCTTACATGTTTTACAGTAGGTTTTCTTCCTGACCACATTTCCTCGGGAGTTTTATTCACATTTTTGCAGGGCGAACGATTCATCAAGTAGACTGTAGTGAAGACTGATTCAGCCCAAAAAATATTTGGGAGGTTAGCTTCAATGAAAAGACACCTGGCACGCTCCAGGGTTGATCTATTCAGTCTTTCCGCCCGACCATTCTGTTCTGGTGTATATGGAACCGTGGTTTGGTGTTCAATACCACAATCACGCAGGATTTTGTCTAATCGCTTGTTGCAAAATTCACCTCCATTATCAGTACGAAGAGTCTTGATTCTCTTTCCAGTTTGCGTTTCAACATGTTTTTTAAATGTTTCAAAACACTCTGCCACCTGATCTTTTGTCACAAGAAAATAAACAAAGGATTTTCTACTGAAATCATCCAAAAAAGTGAGAATATATCTAGAGCCAGATAATGAATTTGTCTGCATTGGTCCTACAAGATCTGAGTGGATCACTTCAAGTAGTATTGCAGCTCTAGAGTTGCTCAATTGGAAAGGCAACCTGTGGCCCTTCCCTTTCACACAAACTTCACACACATCTGGTGGGTTACACGAGGAAAACTGAATTCCATGAACTAATCCATTTTTCAATTTATTTAAACTGTCATAATTTAGGTGGGCCATCCTTCTGTGCCAAAGAGTGCTATCATTAGCTTTTGTTTGAACAGCGAAGCCAACATTGCTTTGCACATCCAATTTAAATAAATTATTCACTAGTGATGCTGTTCCAATTTTTATTCCAGAGCTCTCTATGTCCATAATCATGGGGGTGTATTTTTCTGGAAGCCCGGCAAGAAGAATGGTACCTATCCATTCATCATCAACTTTTAAACCAATATTAGTCAATTTCAGGGCAGTGGTAATAATTTTATCGACGTAATCTTCGACAGATTTACAGTTTTCTAACTTTGTTGTGATAAGAGTCCTTAGTAACCCTACGCGCCGTGTAAGACCTTTATCGTCGTAAGCAGCAGCAAGATTGTCCCAGGCTTCTTTCGCGGTTGTAGCAGACTGAACATGAACATAGTTAACTGGTTCAATCAATAAAACAATCTTGGAACGACATTTTTAACCTTTTTCTGGTCTGATTCCGTACCTTCGACACATTCCCATAAATCCTGGTCTTCTAAATATGCTTCAGCAGCGAACTTCCAGATGTGATAGTTCTCACGGCCCCTCAGCTTTTCAATAGGGAGTTGGAACGACATTGTCCGATTCAAATGTTAATCACAATTTAATACTTAAAGTCATTGATCACAACACAGTGTCTTTAAGCATGATGTGGCCCATAACCTGTTAGTTTGTAATTAAATAGACTCAATTGCAAGGTACAGATGTATTTTATTGTCAGGTAAACAATACACAATACACTAGTTGACTCAATTTCAAACAGAAGAAAAAATAACAAAAGAAGATTGTTCCGGAACTATCAGTGTTGACAGCATAAAATATTCCAACATTTGTGACAAAATCATTGTTCAATAATTTTATCAACTCAAATTGATTCCATATTAGTGATAAATTTTGAATTAATGCACTCTTATTCTGTATATTTTGTTTTATAATCTTCACAATACCGGAGTAAGTGGAATTGATATGCAGAACGCCCGAGAAACAAGACAGGTTCAATCATGAATACTAAATCAACTCAAAATATTCACGCACTATAACTGCGGTTAATCACGACTAAGTCGAAATAATCCAGTCTTTGTGCCTATTGACAGCACCTTCCCGGTCTCTATTCTCCAAGCGTCGTCGCTCGTAATCGCCGTCGAAAGTACGTCCGTTGGTCGACTTGGTTATTCTTGAGCTTGGTCGAAGGAACATTCTTAGACGCAAAACGTCAAAAGTCATTCCACACAACAACGAGTGGGGTATACCAGTCGAAACGAGCAGCGAGTGGTAGGTTGTTAGCGTATCTACGCAATTAGCTGTCAAAATCTGGCATTATTGTTTTCCCGCGCGAACTTTCGCACCCGCAGAGACATCGTCTATTTTTGTAAAGTCATTTTGCAATTTTAGAATGGCTGATTTACCGGCGATGTTGGCTTGATTAACCATGTCGAATGTCAAGAAACAACTGTTTCGAGACTGACAAGAATGTTTCGTCAGATCAATTCGATTATTTATCAATGCATGTTTGGTGCTTCACAAAATGTGTGTAAAAGATAAATTTGATCTTCCAGAATACCTGACCGATCATAATCTAGATTTAGGGCTGATTGCTGGAGGAATGGCTCCACTTGAGCCCGAGGCTGTTTAGAAACCCAGATTTAGTGGCTGGTAGAAGATTTAGTGGCTGGTAGAGCTGTTCGAAATAGGATAGTTCAATATTATTTCTGTGTTTATACTAAGTACCTAGTCTTTTTATCATTTTGTTGTTCTGTTCACTGTACATCATTTGTAAAGTGTCTAGATCATATTATTAAATGATATTAGCCACACACAAATAATGAGTGGTGAGGTGAGGGGTGAGGCTACATGAAGCTGCGTTATAACAAACACTTCAAATACAAATCGTTACAACAAATACTTCAATACCCATGATTTTTTTTTTTACATTAACTCCACACAGGAGGCCCTGAGGAAAATAATTTCCCTCAGGGCCTATGTCATCTGGGATGCTGTGTGGAGGGTTTTTTGAGGAGAGGAAGGAATGAACATTGGTCTTGAAGAGACCCATGTTGTAGGAAGGATGAAACACAGAGGCGGGCAAATCGTTCCACAGCCAAGCTGTTAAACACAAGAACGAGTCGAAGAAGCGACCTGTTCTCATGTGACAAGTGTCAACCGTGTACATTATGTTGGGCACGCGTTTGGCATGTTTCCCGACTATGCACCGGTGCCGAAGGGATCATCATCCTCGGAGCATCTTCCATTGTAATACCGGTAGAACAAGGATAGCATTCCCACCCGACGCCTGTACTCTAAAGGTTGCAATCCATCTGTTAAGATGGGAGAACCTATTAAGCGGACCGCCCGTTTTTGCACAGAGTCGAGGGTATTTTGGAGCTCCAGACCAGAGGTGGCTGCCAAATTCAACCGTGGGGCGCACTTGTGATTTGTGCAGGGTTAGCAGTTGTGTACTATTAAAGTATCTGCGGGCTCTGTACAGTACGCCCAGTTTTTTTATTATTATAAGTAATTTTGAAAGCATCACCTTATTTTGGTTGCAAGCCAACTGATTTATTTAAGGCCAACAAAATACCATCTAAGTTGTTGCTGTACAAAATAATAAGCCCCATCACCAACGGTAGACGCCAGACTCTTGTGGGTGGGTCTCGCCCCATGTGCAGTATATTTGTGTAATTTGAAAAGTGAATTTCAACAAGGTTTTATATATTTTGTGATAATATAGTGATGTAAAATGTAAGAAAACAATGGTGTGATCATAAAAAATGTATTTAATATTAAGTATATTATAATTATTATCAAGTAATATAGAAACAAGACAGTTTTCAATGTACAATGTCAATATATTTTGTAAAACAAGCTAAAAATAAAGAATTAGTACACTGATGAAATAATCAAGTATGATATTTTCTAGTAAATTAAAAAACAACTCTGGTGTTAAGTAGTAAAACATTATATTTATCCATGATAGAAATAAAACACTCTCATTCATTACGCTGATACGATGATAATGAAAACATTATATTTATCCACGATAAAATTAAAATGCTACTAATAAATAGCATCACAATTTTTATCACATGGCGCAGACAACATTACAGTTTCAGTTGTTCAATTACAATTATTATTTCAACATATTTTGTGTCATATAAGCTAAAGAATGATAAACAAGTCTGATATTGTCTATTAAATATCTTCATTGTTAAATTTAAATTAAAACATTATATTTATCCACGATAAAACTAAAAATCTTCTAAATATTTTAGTTATTAGTTTTAGTTATAATATTTAATAGGCAATATCAGACTTGTTTCTTATTCTTTAGCTTATAATACAAAATATTTTGAAATAATTTCAATTGTAATTACAGTTGTTAGTTTTAGTTTTATCGTGGATAAATATAATATTTTTCTTCAAATTTAACATTGAAGATAATATTTAATAGGCAATATCAGACTTGTTTCTTATTCTTTAGCTTATAATACAAAATATGTTGAAATAATTACAATTGTAATTAAACAACTGAAACTGTAATGTTTTCTGTGTTATACGATAAAAATTGGGATACTATCTAGAAGCAGATACGTTTTTAGATTTTCACGGCCAAAAGTATTTTCATTATTAGTTTTTGGGGTGTTACGCTTTGCGCTACCTCCTTTAGCCAACGTTTCGGACAGCGTTGCATTATCAGGGCAGATATGTCTAATCTGCCGGCTCTGCCCTGATGATGGACACTGCAACGCTGTCCGAAAGACCCAGGGTCTCTATTCCCGAGCAAACGATCAAACGTTACTCGTTATGCGCCTCGCAGCGACCAAAAATTACTCGTCGTCGCGACCAACTTTGTCGAATCCTTCAATTTTACGTATTCTTGAACGTCGAACGATCGAAGAGATGATTATATTGGCAGCCCTGTGAATATTGTCTATGTTCTTGATGTTTTTGAGATTTCTATGGTGTGAATGTCAAACGTCAAACAGTTGATATTAGTCGGGTTTAGCATATTTATGAATTGATATGCTGATAATATTTGAAATGGCTGCAGGATACAAATGATTGGTTTATTTATGCATTACAAACAGCCAAAAGCAATTTCTAATAATCGAATTAGTAAGTTCGGAAAGTTTTTGTCGTCACTCACCTTCGGCGAATCTCGACGGAATTCAAACACTGGAGAAAGGTTAGTATTTATTCATGTCCATTAATTTGTGTGTAAAGTACATTTAAAATGTCTACTTGTTATCCTAAAGCTTCGTTCGGATGAAGCTCCGCCTTTGACGAATTTCTATTCAACAAAACGAACAAGATGCTCACTCAGAATGAAGTCAACTACATCTCTTTGAAGTCATTAAAAGCTATGAAACAAATCATTTTGAAATAGCCCTTAACCTATATTTTTGTATCATCACTTATGAATTCATCGCTCACATGGTGTTCATTCTAAGTCTTAATTTGTATGTTACAGGTTTGCAGGATATAAATGATTGGTTTATTTATGAATTACAAACTGTCAAAAGCAACTGCTAATAATTGAATTAGTAAGTTCGGATATGGATTTAATGCGAGGAAAGTTTTTGTCTTCACTCACCTTCGGCGAATCTCGACGGAATTCAAACACTGGAGAAAGGTCAGTATTTATTCATGTCCATTAATTTGTGTAAAGTACATTTAAAATGTCTACTTGTTATCCTAACGCTTCGTTCAGATGAAGCTCCGCCTATGACGAATTTCTATTCAACAAAACGAACAAGATGCTCACTCAGACTGAAGTCAACTACATCTCTTAAGAAGTCATTAAAAGCTATGAAACAAATTATTTTGAAATAGCCCTTAACCTATTTTTTATATTTTTGTATCATCACTTATGACTTCACCGCTCACATGATGTTCGTTTTAAGTCTTAATTTGTATGTTAAATATCACAATATTGAAAAGAATTATAATGGAGCTACGTTACTTCAAAGCCAATCGTTTCAAAATTCAAGTAAAATTGTGTGATCTTGACGTTGTCCTTCTTTTTGAATACTCTACGATATAAGAAAGTCTCTTTTCACTAATATTTAGTGTAAATAATTAATATGATTCAAAAATATTTTCAGGCACGGCAAGATTTACGCTCAAAGGCCGAAATAAAGAATGCCTCCTTGAGGCGGCTTGCGGCCGAGACTAGAGGCGGACCACCGCCACCGGCACGCGGTGCCAGCAGCAGATGTGATGGGCTGATACTACAAGCAGTCAACCCAGTGTGATTACAGTGTGGGCTGTACGGAGATCAACTTGGACTTTTCCTTTCTCGGAAGACCCCAGCCTGTTGCTGGCTGCAGCAGCTGACAGTCTGCCGAGGTGCCCTGGAGGTGCTCTTGAAGGCCACACCTCCCCTTGTGGAACCCCCTACCATTGAGCCTCCACCCGTACAGACTCCGAGGTGTACTGAATCTCTTCAATACCCTCATTTTAAATTTAATTAAAACCAAAATCATACTTTATTGTCAGTACATGTATTCTTCTTCAGCTTATAATACAAAATATGTTGAAATAATTTCAATTGTAATTACAGTTGTTAGTTTTAGTTTTATCGTGGATAAATATAATATTTTTCTTTAAATTTAACATTGAAGATAATATTTAATAGGCAATATCAGACTTGTTTCTTATTCTTTAGCTTATAATACAAAATATGTTGAAATAATTTCAATTGTAATTACAGTTGTTAGTTTTATCGTGGATAAATATAATATTTTTCTTTAAATTTAACATTGAAGATAATATTTAATAGGCAATATCAGACTTGTTTCTTATTCTTTAGCTTTTAATACAAAATATGTTGAAATAATTACAATTGTAATTAAACAACTGAAACTGTAATGTTTTCTGTGTTATACGATAAAAATTGGGATACTATCTAGAAGCAGATACGTTTTTAGATTTTCACGGGCAAAAGTATTTTCATTATTAGTTTTTGGGGTGTTACGCTTTGCGCTACCTCCTTTAGCCAACGTTTCGGACAGCGTTGCAGTGTCCATCATCAGGGCAGAGCCGGCAGATTAGACATATCTGCCCTGATAATGCAACGCTGTCCGAAACGTTGGCTAAAGAAGGAGGTAGCGCAACACGGCATAACACCCCAAAACTAATAACTAAAATATTTAGAAGATTTTTAGTTTTATCGTGGATAAATATAATGTTTTAATTTAAATTTAACAATGAAGATATTTAATAGACAATATCAGACTTGTTTATCATTCTTTAGCTTATAACACAAAATATGTTGAAATAATAATTGTAATTGAACAACTGAAACTGTAATGTTTTCTGCGCCATGTGATAAAAATTGTGATGCTATTTATTAGTAGCATTTTAATTTTATCGTGGATAAATATAATGTTTTCATTATCATCGTATCAGCGTAATGAATGAGAGTGTTTTATTTCTATCATGGATAAATATAATGTTTTACTACTTAACACCAGAGTTGTTTTTTAATTTACTAGAAAATATCATACTTGATTATTTCATCAGTGTACTAATTCTTTATTTTTAGCTTGTTTTACAAAATATATTGACATTGTACATTGAAAACTGTCTTGTTTCTATATTACTTGATAATAATTATAATATACTTAATATTAAATACATTTTTTAAGATCACACCATTGTTTTCTTACATTTTACATCACTATATTATCACAAAATATATAAAACCTTGTTGAAATTCACTTTTCAAATTACACAAATATACTGCACATGGGGCGAGACCCACCCACAAGAGTCTGGCGTCTACCGTTGGTGATGGGGCTTATTATTTTGTACAGCAACAACTTAGATGGTATTTTGTTGACCTTAAATAAATCAGTTGGCTTGCAACCAAAATAAGGTGATGCTTTCAAAATTACTTATAATTATAAAAAAAACTGGGCGTACTGTACAGAGCCCGCAGATACTTTAATAGTACACAACTGCTAACCCTGCACAAATCACAAGTGCGCCCCACGGTTGAATTTGGCAGCCACCTCTGGTCTGGAGCTCCAAAATACCCTCGACTCTGTGCAAAAACGGGCGGTCCGCTTAATAGGTTCTCCCATCTTAACAGATGGATTGCAACCTTTAGAGTACAGGCGTCGGGTGGGAATGCTATCCTTGTTCTACCGGTATTACAATGGAAGATGCTCCGAGGATGATGATCCCTTCGGCACCGGTGCATAGTCGGGAAAAATGCCAAACGCGTGCCCAACAAAATGTACACGGTTGACACTTGTCACATGAGAACGGGTCGCTTCTTCGACTCGTTCTTGTGTTTAACAGCTCGGCTGTGGAACGATTTGCCCGCCTCTGTTTTTCATCCTTCATACAACATGGGTCTCTTCAAGACCAATGTTCATTCCTTCCTCTCCTCAAAAAACCCTCCACACAGCATCCCAGATGACATAGGCCCTGAGGGAAATTATTTTCCTCAGGGCCTCCTGTGTGGAGTTAATGTAAAAAAAAAATCATGGGTATTGAAGTATTTGTTGTAACGATTTGTATTTGAAGTGTTTGTTATAACGCAGCTTCATGTAGCCTCACCCCTCACCTCACCACTCATTATTTGTGTGTGGCTAATATCATTTAATAATATGATCTAGACACTTTACAAATGATGTACAGTGAACAGAACAACAAAAGGATAAAAAGACTAGGTACTTAGTATAAACACAGAAATAATTTTGAACTATCCTATTTCGAACAGCTCTACCAGCCACTAAATCTTCTACCAGCCACTAAATCTGGGTTTCTAAACAGCCTCGGGCTCAAGTGGAGCCATTCCTCCAGCAATCAGCCCTAAATCTAGATTATGATCGGTCAGGTATTCTGGAAGATCAAATTTATCTTTTACACACATTTTGTGAAGCACCAAACATGCATTGATAAATAATCGAATTGATCTGACGAAACATTCTTGTCAGTCTCGAAACAGTTGTTTCTTGATAGTCGACATGTTTAATCAAGCCAACATCGCCGGTAAATCAGCCATTCTAAAATTGCAAAATGACTTTACAAAAATAGACGAAGTCTCTGCGGGTGCGAAAGTTCGCGCGGGAAAACAATAATGCCAGATTTTGACAGCTAATTGCGTAGATACGCTAACAACCTACCACTCGCTGCCCGTTTCGACTGGTATACCCCACTCGTTGTTCTGTGGAATGACTTTTGACGTTTTGCGTCTAAGAATGTTCCTTCGACCAAGCTCAAGAATAACCAAGTCGACCAACGGACGTACTTTCGACGGCGATTACGAGCGACGACGCTTGGAGAATAGAGACGACCTTGTCCGAAAGGCGTGCAAGATGCATCGGCCATGTAATACGACAAGAAGGCCTCTTGCATGCCATAATGGAGGGTATGACCGAGGGGACAAACTCTAGGGGACGCCCACGCCGAGAGTACCTGGAGGACCTGCTGGTGGACGTGCGCTGCTCATCACATGCAGACTTCAAAAGAGCCGCACAAGACAGGGAAGAATGGAAGAGAATAATAGAGGATATTGCTGCAAACCAATCCCAGGATTGAAACCAGAGAGAAAGAGAGAGATACTTCTATATTGCAGCTGGATTTCACGGTACAGACAGGAGTGACAATGTTTTTTTTAGTAAAAACCCAACTTTAACTGACTTAGGTAATCAAAATTTGAAAAAGTTTTCAAAATTCAAACTGCGTTTTTGGATCATTTATATAGTCTGTCATATAAGAGTAGAAAATATAAAAACTGGAACTACTAAATTTGTAGACTGGCAGCACCAATTTAACTGTCAAATATTTTTTTGAAGTGCAATGACACTGAATGTATAAAACACAGTAAACCACATTTTTTCTTCATGACATAAATTTGATTTATTTATTTATTTAATACATGAATTATCAACAGTACATATAGTTTTTTGTGATATTTCACCCTCCATGCTAGGGATGACCCTGTGTTATGGCGGGTGAAGTTTACAGTTAGTGGATATACATTCGTTAGTATAGATTGAAATTTTTAGTAAATTAAGGAATTATTGATATATATATATAGTTCACAGTAATCAGTCTTATACATATAATGCTGCTTAGATAGTAAATAAAGATATTTTATGTTTTGCCTGCTCTATAGTAAGAAAATGATATACTTATAGTTAGATTGGGTTACTGATGGAGAAGTTAGAGAATTATTATAAAATGAGAAATTTGAGGAGTTGTTAGATATAGATCATACTAAATAATCTTGTACATACATGCCGCTAATTTAGAAAATAGAGATATATTATGTTTTTTCTGAAAAGTGATTAAATCGATAGAGTGTAGAGTGAATGGGTGTTAAAATTGTAATGTATCCCATGTGTAAGGATCCATTTCGTAATTTGTTTTTTAAAGGAATGGGGTTGACTCAACGTTTTTAAGTTTTCAGGGATAAGGTTAAAGATTTTAGGAGCTAGGAAGAAAAATTGTCTTTGAGCTGACGTGGTGTGTAGTGTAGGTACATTGTAGTGTCTGTTGGTTATTGTTCTGGTGGTGTAGTTGTGTTGTAAGAGAGTTTTGTTTTTGTATTTGAACAGGAAATGTATTAGCATAAATTTTAAATGGAGTTGCCGTATATTTAAGACGTTATACTCGATGAGGAGTCGTTTGGAGGGGTATCTTGTCGGTCGCTTGTTAATGACACGTATTACCATTTTTTGGGCTTTTAGTAGAGGTTCGATGATAGATTGTGCACAACCACCCCAAGTTATAATGCCGTATGCTAATAGAGATTGGCAGAGAGCGTAGTAAACAGTTTTAAGAGTTGAGGTAGTAAGGATATTTCTTAGGGTTCGGAAGACATAAGAGAGTTTGCGGATGCGTGTGGTTAGACTGGCCAAGTGCTGATCCCAACGAAGGTGTTGATCAATGATGACCCCCAGATATTTTATGTGGGTGACGTGTTCCAAGTTTGGGCAATTACAGGAAGTGCAAGTTCTTAGACAGGAGTGAATTATTATATTCTGATTGTTGGTAGGTTGGGTTGCAGCAGAAAGACTGAAGGTTAAGAATTTTGTTTTTCCAGCATTAAGGGTTAGGAGATTATCATCTAACCATTTCTTTATCTGGCGTATGTCGTTTTGAGCTATGTCGAATGCTCCTTTCCAGGTTTTGTGTCTAGTTATCAGTACAGTGTCATCTGCAAAAGATATTAGTTTCCCGGTTATGGGAAGGTTACAGAGATTGTTGATGTAGATGAGGAACAGAATAGGGCCTAGAACACTTCCTTGTGGGACTCCGAAGTGGATTGGTAAGGGGTTACTTGTTATGTTGTTAATTTTCACAGCTTGCGATCTGTCGGTTAGGTATGATGAGAACCAGTTAAGAGTTCTACCTCGGATGCCTATTTGAGATAGTCTTTCTAGAAGTATGGGGTGGGAAACCGTGTCAAATGCTTTGGCTAAGTCTAGGAATATGGCTAGGCAGGAATCACCTTCGTCCAGGCTGTTAGTGATCTTATTCGTCAAGTCTAAGATTGCAGATTCTGTATTTAAATTATTTTGAAAGCCAAACTGATTAGGCGAGAGAAACTTCTGGGTTTCAAGATGGGAGACAAGTCTACTTTTAACAATTTTTTCAATGATTTTTGACAGGACACTTAGCAAAGAAATGGGTCTATAGTTTTCAATATTTGTTTTATCGCCACCTTTATAGATTGGGATAACTGTTGCATGTTTTAGTCGGTGTGGGAAAGAACCGCTTTTAAAGCTTAGGTTAACGATATGTTTTAACGGCATTGTAATAAAGTGAACTACTTATGTGTTTTATTATATAAGGAGAAATATTGTCATTACCAGCAGCACTGTTTGTTTTAATGGTGAGTATTGTGTCAACTATTTCTTTATTGGAGGTAGGGGCTAGGATTAGTTCCGGGTGCAAAGAGCTCTGTTGTCTTACCCGTGAGGTTAAGAGATTTTGTGTTTTGTTTGTTGCTTTTAGAATTTTGTTGGCTAAGTTCGTGCCGATGTTACTGAAAAAATGGTTGGCATGATCAGCTAAGGTTTTTGGGTCATCATGGACTTGGATATTTTTCCCATTTATGGCGAGTGATTGCATTTTGAATGAGGTTTTATTGTTTTCTGAGATGTCATTGACTACGTTCCAGATTATTTTACTGTCATATCCAGATTCTTCAATTTTTTTTTTTGTAATAGTTTTGTTTGGTTATTGTTATGAGATTATTGCAAATGTTACGATATTTTTTATAGAAGCGCAAGAGATGAGGGTCTGGGTTGTTTACGGATTGTTTATGGAGTCTGTCTCTTTTACGTATACAGAAGATAAGGCCATTTGTAATCCATGGTTTTAGTTTCTTTTTTTTGTTCGATGCCATTATAATGGGGAAAGTAGCGTGGTTAATGTGGGCAGTTAGTGATGCAGAGAAATTTTCAAGAGCGTCGTTGACATTTTCAGAAAGCAGGGTAGATTCCCATTTTTCTTCTTCAACATACTTTATCAAATGAACGATATTAACAGTTTTATGGGAAGGATTACTGGACTTAGGGGGAGTAGATTTTGAGTTGTGTAGTTCGAGAATGGTTGAGTAATGGTCAGTTACAGTGGATTCGAATACAGCTGATTTAGCGGTTCGCTTTGATCTAACCATAATATGATCTATGCATGTCTTAGTAGTGAGGGTGACTCGTGTAGGTGTGTTGATGTGTGGTATAAGGCCATGTAGTGCCATTAGGTTTAGGTAATTTGTAGCGTGGGGGCTGGATTCATTTAGGATGTCTATATTTATGTCACCGATTATGATGAGATCCTTAGTTTTTTCATCGATATTTTTTTCGAGAGAGTAGAGAAAAGGGGTGACATTGTTGGACTTTGGGGAGCGGTATATTGCGAGTATATTTAAGTTATCGATTGAGATATTAAGACAATTTGCATGGTCGACTGAAATTTCGGATACTGCATGTTTTAGGTTAGACTTGACATAAACTATGACCCCATCGGATTGGGACCTGTGCTGAGACGTGTTGTACACAGAGTAGTTGTTTAATAATTTCGGGATGTAATTAACGTTAATCCAGCACTCTGACAGAACAATGATGTCAAATTCATTTCCTATGTCAGTAAGTTGAACAAGTAGGTTATCAAAGTTTTTGTTGAGGCTACGGATATTCATGGCAAATACTCTTAGAGCTTCTGGTTTGGAGATAAATTTTTTTAATGCATTTGTGTTGTTTGTCGTATGTGCCGTGATATTAAGAAAGTTATCAATTGGGTTAATTGGGTCCATTATGGGCATCTGTGTATGGTGGGTGTTTGAGTTCATCAACGACTGGGTAAGATAGGTTAATGTATAAGTATATTGTAAGACCAAGACATTTATTATTCGTTATGTGTCTTTGCAGGTGCATAGTGTCTTCTGTGTTTGAAAGAATAACAATAATTAGACAAGTAAAAATACATAGGAGATCTACAATCATAAAGTATATTAAGTGCATTGAAAGTATGAAATTTGTATGTATGATTATAACTTTATATATGAAGCAAGAATAGGAATCATAGCAGGTTATTAATATGATTACAAGAATGGAATGGATTACATGTATAAGTGGAATTAGACAAGTAAGGATACAATCCTTCAGCGTTGGTGTTGAAGGTATGTGGAATGCATGTAATTTGTTGTGGTTATAAACAATGAGAAGCAAAAGGTTAGTTTCACTTGTGGTTATAATTATACTAATTTTGTATTTATGAATGAGGATGTTAAGATGATAGAAATTATTTGAGTAAGTGGTACCACAGGTTTTTAAAAGCGGTAGTTGTAATGAGAATTTTTTCCAATATATGTTCATAGTTATGATACAGTTCCAGAGTTCAATGACATTTATATTGATATAAGTGATAATTTTCTGATACTGAGAGTCAATAGCAATAGTAAGTAGTTTATACTTTGTTATTTCAAGATTATAAGTGAAGTTTAGGTAAGGATTGTTGTAATGGAAAAATCTTTTCAATATGTAATATTTTGAAAATATGTAAGTATTGTGGCTTCTATATGCTGTTTTTGTGAATTTGTATATAATGAAAAAGGTATAAATAAAGAAGTTTACAGTGTTGGCAAAGCTAGGAAAAAATAATTCGGGGTACGTTGGATTTAAAAAGTTACAAATACGTGTCATACTTATTATAGTAATGGATTTTATGATAGGCAAGATAGGAATAATATTATTAATTAAGATATGATTTGGATGGATAATAAGATATAGTATATCAATACTTGGGAGTGAGTACGGCTGCATAGTGGGGAAACATAATACAAGCATATTTATTAGGTGTGGATTCTCATATGTAGAGGAAAAATTTGATATCTCTTTAGAACATATCATAATAATTAAACCTGCAGAATTATAAGTGGTACAAATAATATCAATTTTACTATAATGTGCATAAAAGAAGTAGAGTGGGTGATGAGAAAATATGATAATGAGATTTTTATTTTTCATTATACTATAATGGAGTAGCTGGTGATTAGAGTTAGAGTTAGGCATACTTTGTGTCCTTAGTCATATTATTTGGCGTTTTACTCGTGCGATATCTATGTCATTGCGGATTGTTATTATATTCGAGTCATCGGTCTGCCTGAGTAAAATACGACCTGATTTCACCCATGTATATTTGAAGTGATGATCTCTAGCAAATTTTTTTGTCTGGGCCAGTAGAAATTTGCATTTTGGAGTTAAGTGTTCCGAAATGTAGATTCGATTTCTTTCCTGCGAGTATCCTAGATCTGCTGTGTTAAGCTTGTTCGAGTTGCTGTTAGTGGATTTCATATATGTTTTGATTTTGTCTAACCAGACGTCTCGTGCTTGAGTGTTTATGAATGTAGCTATAATGGATCTCGTGGTTTTATCGGATGTTTTTTGTCCCAGCCTGAAGATTTTTGTGATTTCGGTTTGCAGAGGAGTGGAAGTATTATTGTAGTTGATAATATTTGATATTTTCTTCATTATTTCCAAGTTGTTTTCAGCGGTTGTTTCGGGAACTCCTCTAATTTCGATGTTGCAGAGAAGGCTTTGGTACTCCAGTCGATCAATTTTTTCATCTTGTTTAGAGATTATATTTTGTAAGACAGCATACTGATTTTTTAGTTCGATTACTTCAGAGTTGACATTATCATTTGATTTTTCGATGATATCTAGACGTTTTTTCATATCTTGTTGTTGGTCAGCAATGAATTGTATGGATTTGATGATTTCATTGTTCTGTAGGACGATTGCTTCATATTTATTTAGATACGAATCGAATTTTTGCTCAACAAATTTCAATACATCTGTTTTGAATGTTTGTAATTCCGATGTAAATATTTCAGAAGTTAAGATGCTGCATTTTTTGTTTTGGTTATTACCGCCATCTGTGTTTTCGGTTATGATATTTTCTGTGTTATTGGGCAGGTCACTTTCCAGTATCTGTGGTTGGGGTAGCTGTTTTGGTTGTTTGACAATAGATGTCACATCATCGTTTTTAATTGATTTATTCGATGGCTTGAGATTTTTTATCTGTGTTAAGCAGTTTTTACACTTCCACTGAGTGCTTCTAGCGCTGCGCCGAGATGTTTCAGAGATTTCCGCACAGGCGAGATGGAAGTTGCCTTCCCAGGTACAGCACGAAATACAATCTGATGGGTTTTCGATGTTTTTTCCGCAGGTAAAGCATTTTGTAAACATGGTAGAGGTTTTTTGCTTCAGGCTTTAATAAGAGGGAAACCACTTATGGTTGATATTTGTTTGAGTTATTGATGAGGAGCACCACTACCACTGTGTAAGTTTCACTTTATGTTTGTTAATGATAGCCGGTACGTTTTAGAGCAAATGACAGTTGTGGAGGTATTACGATGAGTTTTGTGCACTAAAAAATCCACTTCTAGCGATGAAAATACGCTGGTTTGGCGCGCGATATCCAGTTTAGAATATTTAGGCACTTTTGATTCAGTTCACTGTTTTTTTTAATATTTATTTATTATTATTTTGATGCAAGTGAGCAAGTGACAGTTGTGGAGGTGTTACGATGAGTTTTATGCGCTAAAGAATCCACTTCTAGAGATGTAAATACGCTGGTTTGGCGCGCGATATCCAGTTTAGAATAATTAGGCACTTTTGATTTAGTTCACTGTTTTTCTTTAATGTTTATTTTTTATTATTTTGATGCAGGCATAGAAATACGTCAACACTCTGTAGTAGGTAAGTAGTAGGTGATGAGATTAAAAGGTGATTTATAAAGCGATTTGCTTTAATTTAATTTAACATAAATTTGAATTTAACAAAAGATAGAATGGAAGAATCACTAATGGTGAGTTTAGTTACACTACTTTTAGATCTGAGTGAGTTAAATATATTCAGATCTAAAATTAGAGACATGATCTAAAGCACAGGCAATGCTAGGTACTTTATCTAATATTAAATAAATGTGAGCAATTTCTAAACTGTGCTTTATATTTTATTACATTATAGTTATTCTCACAAAATTGCAAAGGTATAATAATAATATACCTATATGCAATTCTAATTTTGAGATCGGCGGGTATCTATACTGCAAAGAAAAAATATTTTTTCCACTATTATGCCTTTTTAATTTTTTATAAAAATGTAGGTTACACAGCTTTACTTTAACAGCATGATTTATGTGTTTAGTATTGCCATTTGATCAACAGTGGCGCCCTCATATATTTTCTACTCTTATTTGACAAACTGTACCTCCATGGTTTAAAAAAAAAACATCACATAAATTAATTGCTTTTGAATGAGATAATGATTTTTTAGCTTGGGCGGCAAGGGGGAAAACTCGGATCCGGGAATATAGTTCTTACTACGTGTTCACAATGTCTCTTTAATTATTTTCTTTGTCTTAATTAAAATACTATAAATAAGTGAAATTTGTTGAAAATATAAATTAGAGTAATGGAAAAACTTATCCATTTAACCAAGAAAAGGTGCATTTTTAAATATTTTTATTTGTGTTTTAATACAAAATAGCGAAGCCCTGTAAATGGTCAAGGTTATATTGCAGATGAACTCAAATTTAAAGTCAAAGTGCCAACTTTTGCCAATACGAGCTTTACTTGGTTTTTAGCTTTTATTGGTTCAAAATTGCTGCAGGAGAGGTTAGGGGGAAAATGTTGTAGGAGAGGTTAGGGGGGAATTGTTGTAGGAGAGGTTAGGGGGGAATTGTTGTAGGAGAGGTTAAGCCGCAGCAACCCGAATTTCTACCGATTTCTTACATATCTCCCTTAAACACGTTACGTTTTAAAGCTCTTAAAAAGCTAGTTATTCTTGAAGATAATATCTAGACATTCCCCGCGCCGAAACGCATATTACCTACCTATATAGAAAGAAAAAAATCGCAAAGTATGCTTCAAAAATTATTATAAACACGTTTGTTTCAGTGATTTTACAAGTTATATGTATGAAAAAAATCACAGTGTTTCTGTGCTGTTTAAGACAACCATCGCGAGATTTTTGCTCTATTTTAAACGAGTCGTGTTTTATTAAACATTTTCACAACTTTCGCATTGATTTTGTCGCTTTCAATATTAGCGCGCTCCTCTAACATTCGTAATTTCATATCTCTCCATCTTCTTCTTTTTGAGCCCGGTTGCGGCGCCTTAAGGGGGAATTGTTGTAGGAGAGGTTAGAGGGAAATCGTTTTTTATTTTTTTTTATTAAGGAGAAAATACAGATACAGACGTCAATTGACAATAGGGTTGCCATCTCTTAAATTTGGCCACCAGGACAAGACGCGTGAAAACCCCGGATTTTAGAGCCCCGAACCCGGACATGTCAACAGGTTTTTTTAAACAGTCAGTGTAATAAAAAACAGTTGAAAATGTCATTAATCACCTTTTATTTATTTTAAAATGAAATTTAGTCATCTTTTATCATCATTTTAGAAAAAAAAAAAAAAAACAAAGGCTACCGTCTAACTGTGCCAGTGTCATTTCATTCCTCTTTACAAAATTAATCATTTTATATAGATAATAGTTTTAAAATAGTATTGTAAATTAGTGTAATATAGTTTTTACTTGTATATTTGTTTTCACTGTAAGTATTTGTGTTATATAATTGGTTCTTCGGAGCAGTTAAGGTAAGATTTTTTTTTTTGATTTGTGTGCTGTAGATTTATTCGAACATGGATAAAGAAAAACCACCTGATCCCCCAGATGATGGTTTGCTATCTGAATCCTCGGGTGTTACAAAAAAAATAATCGCGGTTAATATTCCGGAGGCTTCGGACTTCGTAACGATTACGTCAAAAAAAAGAAAAATTGCTAAACCAGCAGATAATAGAAATGCAACAGATTTTGAACAAATACATCGAAAAACACCCTCCACGCAAAACGACTCCCTTCCAAATAATTCTGTTTTACAGGATGTAATTCCGTCCACTTCTTCCTCGATTTCAAGTCTAAGTCCAGCAAGCCCTTCAATGACACCCGCCCCACTGGTAAACAATACTCCTTCACAAATGTCACGTCTGTATAATAATCTTGATAGACCACCTTACATTACACACGTGACTAAAATTTCAAAGGATGAAAAACAATCAAATTTATACGATGTGGACTTTGGACATTTTATGTTTAAAAATAAAATCCACCCTGTCTGGAATGGAGTAAAATCGGTTGGGCGTAACCGTCTTTCTGTTGAATTCAAGACAGCGGCTGAGGCCAATAGCTTTGTAAAATCTGATGTTGCCAAAAAAAACTCGTACAACGTTTTCATACCTACATATCAGGTTACAAAGTTAGGCGTCACAAAAGGGATCCCACCGCACTGGTCGATAGAGGACATCCTGGAAAACATTACTGTTCCTCAAGGTTTCGGAAAAGTTTTAAAAGCGCGTCGTCTAAATTACAGGTTTAATACGGGAAACTCTGTAGAATGGAGACCCTCCCAATCCGTTGTCCTAACATTTGACAGCAAAGACCTTCCACAAAATGTTACTATGTTTAACGTCTCTCTACCAGTAGAGCTCTATGTGTTCCCAACTGTGCAATGCTACAAGTGCTGCAGATTTGGACACACGAAGAACCTCTGCAGATCAGAACCCCGTTGCTTCAAGTGCAGTTCGTCCCATAGTGGCGATTCCTGTGATAAAACAGAGGAAAATTATAAATGTTTAAACTGCTCCGGTACCCACATGTCCATCAGCAAAACTTGCCCTGAACTGTCAAGGCAGCGCAATATTAAACACACAATGGCCGAGAAGAGCATCTCTTATGCGGAAGCATCAAGAATGTTTAACAAATCCATTCCATCTTATTCTGAAGTAACTTCCAAAAATTCTAAAAAATCCACCCCTTCTCAACCTTCTTCTTCTTCATTTAGAAAAACTGTTGAAAGGGTCGTGAAACCTAGAGTTCTAACAAAAAAAAATAATGCTAATCACGAATCCCTTCTGTGGTTCCCTAATGGACAAATTCCTTCCAGTTCAAATTTCAATTCTTACCTAAAGTCATCTACTAAAGAACAAAATTATAATATAGACCTTAACTCTACACTAATCACCTCATTTTTACATATTTTACAAACTTTAAATAAAAACAACATTCAAATACCGTCCCACGTTGCTAAACAAATTACTAATATTATCAACTCAACTAGAAATGGCTCCTCTGATGAGGATTCTTCAGTGGAATTGTCATAGTCTTAGAAATAAGACTGAAGAATTTTTAAACACATTACACTCAAACTCAATTGCAGTGGCTGCCATCTCGGAGACGTGGCTGGAACCGGATTCTGATTTCAGAGTCAGGGGATACCACTGTCTTCGAGACGACCGTCAAGATGGAAAGGGCGGCTCCGCTCTTTCCATTAAAAAATCATTACCCTTCTCCCCTGTAGATGTAAAACCAATTGGTTGTCCTTTTCAAGTGACGGCCGCAAAGGTTTTTGACCCTACAATAATTTCTTTGTATATATCACCATCTAATAAACCTTCTAAATCAATCCTAAAAGCTATGTTTTCCAAGGTCACTACCCCTTCTCTTGTTCTGGGAGATTTCAATGCCCATCACGGATTATGGGGAGCTCACAATTGTGACAGAATGGGCAGAGATATTGTTGATCTACTAGATGAACTAGACTTTTGTATTATCAATGATGGTTCTCCTACTCGTCTTCAGGTGCCTGGTCAGCGACCCAGCATGGTTGATCTTACTATTTGCAATTCCAACATAGCCGCATCCCTGTTATGGAAGGTTTTGTATGACCCTCATGGGAGTGATCATTACCCCATCCTCATTGAATCCTCAAATATTTATCATTCCAACAAAAATGTCAAGTGCAGTAGTCGAAAACCAAGGTTCTTAACTGCCAGAGCCAACTGGAATGACTATTCAAATCATACAAAGTTCTCTGTGCAAAATCTGCTCTCTCCAACTACAGAAAATGTTGCGGAATGTTACGATTTATTTGTGTCTGCAGTCATTACGGCCGCAGAAAAATTTATCCCCATTAAAACGACACGTAACAAAGGGAAACCTCCCCCAGCTCCTTGGTGGGATATTGAATGCTCAGACGCAGTAGATATGAGGAAAAAATATGCGAAAATTTATTCAACAAATATGAATATGGAGAACTTCCTTCAGTATAAACAAATTGAAGCTAAGACCAAACGTCTTCTAAAAAACAAAAAAAGTCAAGGCTGGAAAAAATTTTGCACATCATTATCTCCCGAAGTTCCTCTTTCAGTTGTTTGGAATTCAATTCGCAGGTTTAAGGGTTCTCACGTCCCAACGGTGACTCGACCACTCACTTCAGAGTGGGTGAAGGAATTTGCCGATAAACTAGCTCCTCAAACTGCAAGTAATTTTAATGAAACAGAATTCACATACTCATTTAAAACACGGGGTTGGATGGACACCCACTTCAATTTAACGGAACTTAGGGAGGTCTTAAACGATCTCACAGACTCATCCGCTGGTGTAGATGGAATTCCTTATAGCTTTATTAAAAACTGCGACGTTACCACACTAAACTATTTTCTTTCAATTATAAATCTGATCTTTGACTCCGGCAAAATTCCATCATCCTGGAAAACTCAAATAATTGTTCCCATTCTAAAACCCCAGAAAGACCCTAACTCTGGACTTTCTTACAGACCTATAGCTCTGTCATCTTCCTTAGTTAAAATAGCTGAACATATGATTAAAAGACGTCTAGACTGGTATGCAGAAAATGAGAAAATTCTTCCCAGCTCTCAGTTTGGCTTTCGAAAAAGAAAAAGTACGATCGAAAGTGTGTCCATCCTGACTTCTGATATCCAGTTAGCCCTGGCCGATAATGAATTCCTTATCGGTGTTTGCCTTGATGTGTGCAGAGCTTTTGACAATGTTTTATTGGATGTTTTATTTAATAAATTATTAAAAATTGGCATCCCTCGTAAGCTTTCCAGTTTTATAATTAACCTCCTTCTTACCAGGAAAATTCAAATCCAGGTGCTGGATTCTCCTCCACTGGAAAGAATAGTAAACAAGGGTTTGCCTCAGGGCTCCGTCCTTAGTCCTATCCTTTTTAATATTTATACCTTTGACCTGCATCGGAGTATGCATCCATCTTGTAAAATACTCCAGTATGCGGATGATCTTTTTATATATATTTCAGGACGAATTATTTCTATTCTGGAGGATGTGATTAACATTTGCATGAAAAACCTTGACACCTGGTTAAAAAATCACGGCCAAAAAGCAATGTTATCGTCTTTTCCAGAAAACGTGTTACTCCGCGTGTAACAGTCCAAATAAATAATTCAATTCTCCCTATGCAGGTACAAATAAGATTCCTTGGGGTAATTTTAGACTCTAAGTTAACATGGAACCCGTATGTTAATTTAATCATTAACAAATGTCAAGCTGGCCTCAACACTTTACGTGCCGTTTCACGGGTCTGGTGGGGAAGTCATCCATTCACCCAAAAACTTTTTTATAACGCATGTGTTAGGAGTCATTTGGATTATGCGTCATTCCTCATTGAACCCACTTCTAAAAAGAACCTCGCAAGGTTGGACCGTATTCAATTTCAATGTTTAAGATTGATTATCGGAGCAATGCGTTCTTCCCCAATTAACGCTTTACAAGTGGAGGCTGTGGAGGCTCCTCTTCATTTCAGAAGACAGTTCTTGGCTGACAAGTTTTTATTTAAATGCTTAAGACTCTCTAATCACCCACTGAAAGACAAAATTACTGCACTCACTGCTCAAGTGAAATCACTTCCATATTGGAGGAACAAATCAATCCCTCTTCTTGTCAAAAGCCTCCATACGTACTGTTCGTATAAACCCCTCTTAAATCCATCAGACAGACTTCCTTTATATGCCAACTCCTTTCGTATTCATTTGTGTAAACCAAATATTCTTTTTTCTCTCGGCATAATTAACAATCACGAAGCTCCAACAAAACTTATCCAAATTTTAAATACGAAATATTCCAACTGGAAAATTATTTACACAGATGGTTCCAAGTCTCCCTTATCAAACCATGTGGGAGCGGCATTCCACTGCCCATCAGATCAAGTCGATAGAAAAATTAAACTTCCAAAAGAGGCTTCCGTTTTCACTGCTGAATGTATAGCCATTTTTGAATCCCTCAAATACATTGACGATGTTAACATTGGAAAATTCTTAATTCTCTCCGATTCCCTGAGTGCACTTCAAAAATTAAACTCTTCCCCTTTCCATTACCCAGAAGACGATTTCTGTGTTGGAATTCGCACTTTAATTCATAAATTAACCGACTCTGGCAAAGAAATCATCTTGGCTTGGATACCTAGTCACTGCGGTATCCCTGGAAATGAAAAGGCCGATTCATTGGCAAAAGATGCCATTATTTCGTGGGATATTTTATATAAATTTTTAAACACCGATGACATTTTCAAAAAATTGAAGGAAAACATGATTTCCACATGGCAGAATCATTGGGAAGAATCTAGTCAATCAAAAGGATATAGCTTTTTCACAATTCAGCCAACGATTCCTTCAAAACCGTGGTTTTCAAGACTTTCTTTTAACAAATTCTCGACATCATCCATTTGCCGCATGCGGATAGGGCATTGCTGCCACAATGTTCACCTGACAAAAATTCATATTAAGAATTCTGCGATGTGTGAATGTCGTCTTGGTGAAGAGGATCTCAATCATATTTTTTTCAGTTGTCCTTTAAATAATTCATACAAAAATTTCTTCCCTCACCTAATCAGTTCGGGTATATTGCCTCCCTACAACATTGCATGCCTGTTATCTTCTGTGAACAAACGCGTGTATAAAGTCTTGGCTAATTTCCTGAATATTAACAGCATCAATTTGTAACTATAAGTTAAGTTTCATGTATTTATTTATTTATTTTATTTTTTACGCACAATAAATTGTGTCAGCATATCTTTTAATTTCCTTGTTATGTTTAATTAAAATCTTCTCTTATTGTAATAATTTTGCGTATTATTATTATTATTATTTGTGTAGTATTATTATATAATGTAGATAGGTTCTTGTTATTAAAACTAAATTAGTTAATATTAACCAAAAATTACACTCACAAAATTACACTCACAAAAGCATTCACTTGACACTGGCCAGAACACTCTTTTGGGGTGAAGAGCCATTAAAAAAAAAAAAAAAAAAAAATCATCATTTTAGAAGTACCTAACAAAACAGAAGCTTATTACAGTTTGTTACAAATTGTTTTAATAATCAGTCAATTTTTTTATTCTTAAAAATCACAAATTATTATTATACTCTGTTATGAAAACAAAACCTTATTAAAATATTAAGCCTAACTAAATTCAATTAAATTTTTAAACAAAAAACTTAAAAGTACTGAGACCATTTTAGTATTAAGTCTTATAATTTTTGAGGTAACTCTTTTAACTCAATAATAATTATATCTTTAAGTTTTTATCAGCAGCCATATAAACAACAAAATATCTCTTAACATAATATGAACTAAATTCAGTCTTCTTAAATCTTAAGCAACTAAACTGAAACTTTTTAAAGTTTAGACTTACTGTAATGTAAGTTACATTATTATTTTTTTTAAGCATAAAATAACCAAAAACCATACCTTTTTATATCACCTTTAAAGTTTTAATCAACAGCCATATTGTAAATTTCTTTTGCGTAATAAAAACAATCCATAACTCTACAAAAATGAAAAGAAATTTTTGCACTCATAAGTATATTATTTGATTATCTAGCTATTATAGCTTTTTCCTCAGCCTCTCGCCTTTTTGACTTTTTTTTTTGTATTTATCACTCTTTCCGATAACTTTTAGAATATCTTCCCTTTTTAAAAGGAGTTTGTAAAAATCAATGCAGCTGTATTCTTGGAAATTGAATTTAATTTTAATTAAAGATAAATGAAACAATGTTACTTTGTTTGAACCACTTTTATATGTGTCTAAAGCCGACCGGTTTCAGAACGACCGTTGCTTCCTCAGGGCAAACGTATACGTTTGACTTTAAATAATTTTTTTTAAACCCGGACATCAAATAAAACCACGCCCGGACGCTCCCCGGACGCCCTCTAAACTAGGACAAATCCGGGGAAACCCGGACGGATGGCAGCCCTAATTGACAAGAATATACAAAACAATTAATAGAGAATTCGCCTGCATACAAACTATTTCTCACGAATTAACATTAACAGCAGATAAAAACATATACTAATATTTTTACCTTTAAATACGGAAAAGACGTATGTATATACATAATAAAATATTATTTTACAAATAGAGAGATGAAAAAAAAAAAAAAATGCGCAATATCCTTATAAAAGTTTACAAATTGATTTTGGAAAAATTTTGATGATAAGACCAAAAATATATATAGATAAAAAATAATGTCATACAGAAATTTAAAAAAAAAAGAAAGGTAGTTAAAATTATAAACCAAGCAATGTCTAATTTATTGTACTTTGTAGGAAAACAGCCTTCAATTTTCTACTATAACACGCAGTAGCGTGTATCAAAAATATGTTTTGATACACGCAGTAGCGTGTATCAAAAAATAAGTCGGAATCCTTGAGGTTTTGATTTTGATTAAACGATTTGCACATTCTTCTGATTGGATCTCTGACACCAGCATTTGTACGCGTCCGGCTAATGTGGAATAAGTCGTTAAGCCTTGTTACTCTGGGTGGTATTTTGAAGTTTATTAGTTTCAGTAGGTCAGGACAGTCGAAAACATTATTGCAGATTTTATAAAGGGTCATGAGGTCAAGGTATGTTCGCCGGTTAGTTAGGGTGGAGACGTTATAATTCGAGAGCATATTTATGTACCCCCGTTTAGGTGCGCTCATTCTGTAATTGAGGTATTGCAGAAATTTCTTTTGAATACTTTCAATGTTGTCTTTATAGACACCGTAAAGTGGTGTCCATATGGAGGTGCAGTATTCAAGTTAAGAACGGACCAGCGTGTAGTAAAGTAGAAGATAAGTTTCAGGTTTTCGAAATTCACGGCTGTTTCTGATGACAAATGCATGCGGTAAGCTTTATTCACAATATTCTCAATGTGCGCATCGAAATGGAGTTTAGAATCAAAAAGTACGCCTAGATCTTTTACACAGTAAACGCGCTCGAGTAAATAGTTACCAATACAACAATTGTGTATGGGGGGGGGGTGGAACGGAAAAACGTTACAGCGCATTACATGGGGGGGGGAGGGGGGGGTCAAAAATCTTCAAAAATTGCATTATAATACTTGAACGCCCCCTTTTTTCTTGTTTTAATCGCGTTTGCAGTAATAAATAAAACAAGAGGTTTCGAGAACGAAATGGATTGCTGACTTGGAAGATTTTAATTCCCTAGTTTTTTTTATCTAAATAAAGTAAAACATGTTACGTAACGCATTGTTTGAACCCCCCCCTCGTAACGCACAGTAACGTTTCACAAGACCCCCCCCCCCCCCCCCCAAGTGCATTACGTAATACTTGAACGGCCCCTAAGGAGAAATTTCTGTAGGAGAGGTTAGGGGAAATCGTTGCAGGAGAGATTTGGGGGAATGCTGTAGAAAGGTTAGAGGGAAATTGCAGTAGGAGAGGTTAGGGGGAAATTACTGTAGGAAAGATTAGGGAGAAATTTCCATAGGAGAGGTTAAGAGGAAGTTGTTGCAGGTGAGGTTAGGAATAAATTATAGCAGGAGAGTTTAGGGGGAAATTGCTGTAGGAAAGATTAGGGGGGAATTGCCATAGGAGAGATTAGGGGGAAAATTTTGTAGAAGAGGTTAGAGGGAAAATACTATAGGAGAGGTTAGGGGGAAATGAACTAGAATTTTATGTCAAAATACAAAATTCCGGCAGTGTTCTTTAATTTCTTGAGTTTTGTAAGCACAGATGTGAGAGCCTCTTTAGATTTATTCGAGGTAAAACTTCACTAGAAATGTCTACCAACTGAAACTGGATTTAAGTACCAACTTATTATGAAACCATGTTCTATTTTAATTTATTTTATTGTTTAGTTGAATTCCAGGTGGTAAGATGGTCCCAAATAACAAAGCCAATATGATGGCCGTACGTCGTACCCTTTACCAGATTCTCAATTGGCAGGTTAGAACTACATTAGTTTATTTAAAAAAATATTGTTGTATTATATCACACCACTTCTCTCTTAATGTTGGTGAATAGTTTGCCACATCGCAGACCTGTGGTTCGCTCTGCAGCAGCTGGACTGCACCGTCAGCCCCGAGAGCATCGCCAGCTTCTACCACTTCCGCAACGGAGGCAGGGTCTTCAAGATGGAAGATGGTATTTCCGGATATCGGGCACGGTCTCTCCATACAAGCGGTGGAAGCGCCGCATCCCTTTGTTTTGTAGTCAAAAAGCTTATGATTTATTTTTTCTATCCGTAAACATCTATACCTCAATTTACCAAAAGAGAACACATCCAAAGAAACAGAACGCCGCCCGAAGCGAGTCGAAATACATATACATTCTCAATGCTAGTATTCTCAATAGCATAAACATACACATATCAGCATCTGCGTCTCAGATACTCGCTGCGTTCAACACACACCACGAAGCGGCACGCACCCAGCCGGACGTTGGAAGCGGTATCGTATTCAGTATCCAAAAATTTCAAAACACTTGGAAGATTTCGAATTTCGCGCATGCGTAATCACTCTGGCCTGCGTAGTTCTTTGAAAAAAAAAGATACGCGTCTGACGAGAGAATCCAGAATACAAAAAACGACTTTAACGCATATAGGAATAAGGCTCAGAATAGCATATTATCTTATTACCTTAGTACGAATCGGGTAGGTTGTTTGTAGTTTGTGTTTTCTTGGAGCATTTTTGACAGTTTTGTTTTAATAATATTGGAACATTAATGTTTAATCCTTCGATTACCTTACAAATTCATAATTTGTATGAGATTAATTATTAATATGAGAGTATGGAATGTATCGGGAGCATCTCCTATCCTTTTCCTATATCAAAATTTCTTTGCCAATTAACTTTAGCATAAGAAACTTCTGTGGCTTGACTTCAGTTCACTTGTATATTTATCACTGTATATTATGTAAAAGCTGTTTGTTTCTTACAAATAAATAAATACATAATTTCATCATCTTTATTGAGAAAATACTACCTACTAGTAAAAAAAATCGATTGCTAATTAATCGATTTTTTAGAAAATTAAAATCACTAAATAAAATCGATTTTAGTTGGAGAAAAATCGATTTTTAATTGATTTTTTTCATAATTGATTATTTTTTCCCATCTCTAACGCCGTGTGAGGTGTACATGATTTATTAACTGAAGTCTTTTCAATAAGCATCATATAGTTCTGGAGAATACAGGTCCCAGTACTTACTAAATTATGAATAAGAACATAGAAGACAATTCAACAAGGGCGTCAAGTTTTCACCAAAAAATGGAGACACAACATCTTGGCTCTAAACCTGTCGATTGTTGAAATAGGATTGTCGGTGTAATAAAACAATAAGTCAAAAATAACATTATTATATTTACTATCAATAATCATCTGCAACCTTTCCATGTATTGCTCTATACATAGTTACAACTTTACAAATAAAATACTCCAAATCTTAAAATAATGTGTAGTTTATGTGTTTGTTTAATTCGTTTTTGTATTATGTAATGACTTTGGCAAACCATTTTTCAATGCAGATGATGATATTGTGAAAATTCATAAACACAAATAATGAATACATGATAAAAAATAGTAAAAAGGGGACAATGCCTAACTAATCATTAATAATTTTACAATTGCATCAATAATTTAAATATGTATGCAAGAATTGAAAGATGTAATTTTACAATTCCATCAATAACTTGAACATGTATGCAAGAATTAAAAGATGCAGTTTTACAAATACATTAAAAAATGTATGCAGAAATCGAAAGATGTGATTTTACAATTCCATCAATAACTCAAATATGTATACACGATTTAAAAATGCAATTTTACAATTCTATCAGAAATTTTAATATGTGCGCAAGAATTGAAGTTACAATTCCATCAATAATTTAAATATGTATGGAAGAATTGAAAGATGTAATTGTACAATTCCATCAATAACTCAAACATGTATGCAAGAATTAAAAGATGTAGTTTTACAATTACATCAATAATATGTATGCAAAAATTGAAAGATGTAACTTTACAATTCCATCAATAACTGAAATATCTATGCAAGAATTGAAAGATGTAATTGAACAATTCGAACATTTATGCAAGAATTAAAAGATGTAGTTTTACAATTACATCGTTTAGTTTCACAATTATGTATGCAAAAGTTGAAAGATGTAATTTTACAATTCCATCAATAACTGAAATATCTATGCAAGAACTGAAAGGTGTAATTTTTACAATTCCATCAATAACTACAAAATGTATGCAAGAATTGAAAGGTGTAATTTTACAATTCCATCAATAATTTAAATATGTATGCAAGAATTGAAAGGTGTAATTTTACAATTCCATCAATAATTTAAATATGTATGCAAGAATCGAAAGGTGTAATTTTACAATTTCATCAATAATTTAAATACATATGCTAGAATTGAAAGGTGGAATTTTACAATTCCATCAATAACTCAAATATGTATGTGAGAAATGAAAGGTGTAAGCTTGGGTTCAAAAATTAACAATGAATATTTTTAATATGAATACCGTACATGAGGCCCAACAGCCCCAAATATGTGGAGTATTATTTTTGAGAATATTCGATTTTAAAAAATATATTGTGATTATTATTTTTGGTTACTAAGCCATGTTGTCTTTCTTCATTAGCCAACATTTCTGACAGCGTTACAGTGTCCATCATCAGGGCAGATGTGTCGAGAAGATATACAATGATGTTGCGCGTGTTAATCTTCTCAGGGCCAGCATTTCATTATAATAATTTAAAAAATTAAAGTGGTTTTCGGCGTTTAGTTTTGGTGTAGCCAAGTACCGGACACGCCAAGAACAATTAATAGCCCAGTCGTCTCTATTAATAAATGGAGATTTTGTGGATTTGTAATTAGGCGTACTCTATGAGTTGGCTAAAGGAAGCGCAATATGGCGTAATAACCCAAAAATGAATCACAATAATTTTTTGGCTGTAAAATAAATGTGTTTACAGTAAGAATTATTATTATTACAATCACTGAAGAGACAAACTAACAATTGTGGGCAAGTCCGTGAGCTCGAAGTGAGGTCAATTTATCCTTACTTTTAATTCAAATTAATTAAACATTTTCAAATATCGAATATCTTTCTTAACCCTCAGTGTGCCAGCTAAAATGACAAACGGCAAATAACTTGTTGTTTGCAAAATGGTGTTTTTATAAATTGTACTGTCTTATCAGATATATAATGTGTTCACATTAGGTCACCCCAAGTGGTTCGCTACGTTTGGTGATTTAGCAGGGGTGCCCGGGTTCATGGGGTGAGGTTTGTCTAGGTCTTGGAGACGGATGACCAGGATACACTAAACCCCAGATTCCTACCCACCCCTTAAACCCTTTTCCTTCCCAGAACTCTGCTCTCCTTCCTTTCCCTAAAAAAACCTCTCCACACAGCATCCCCAAGGATGACATAGGCCTTGAGGGAAAATATTTTCCTCAAGGCCTCCTGTGTGGAGCTCACCAGTCTCTCTCAATCCGGCCCGCCATGCTGCAGTTGGACAGACGCATCCGCCGCCAAGACATGGACAAACATCACCCCATGAACCCGGGCACCCCTGCTAAGTCACCAAATGTAGCGTACCATTTGGGGAGACCTATGGCAGAGGTGTTGGTTATCCAATAAATGGTTCCCGGGGTGGCGGTACCCATACCCGCCTCCCAAATTACATGTTTAGATATGTTCTAAAATGTTAAGTATAAGTCTTATTTAAATATTTTCCTTTAACCTGTCAGCAACGTAAGCAGATATACATGTTAAAACGACAATAGCAGTCAAGTACAATAAGCGTGTTTATACGTCAATGCGTGTCTCCACAGAAATCTTTGTAACTTCGTTATTGTTTTAGTGACATCCCTAAAACAAAAAGTAAAAGGTCGATAGTAAATCATGCTGTACATCCCTATTCAAGTTGTCCATAGAAATACGTAAAAAGACCTAATCTGTCAGTCACATGGTCGGCGTGTATTTTACCCGCCAAATGGCCTACGGGCCGCTGGATATTGTTAATTTTTATCAAATATTTTGTATGAAATGATAAAAAAAGTGAGGTGACAAAAGTGTTTATTATACATTTATACAATAGAATAAATATTGTTGTTTACATATTCTGTGATTTTAGTACCGTTTTCACATAAAAACATCACGCGAGTCATTTTAAAATTTTTTTATTTTGCATTCTAAATTTTAATATTAACAAATGTTAATATTTATTTGTAATACACGGTGTCCGGAAACTCGTAGTACAAGCGGGAAACTGGTAAATCTACATCACATTCGGAGTCGATTTGTGATATAACTTTTTTGATTTGAGCTTTCGTTTTCAAGTAAATCGGGTCCGAAGTTGGAATTTTTTTGGTTAAATTTGAAAACATTGTTCACTAGGGGGTTGATTTCCGCTGTGTAATGTTTTATAAAATGCATCGAAGGGTAAACCGGACTCAAAAGTTTTTTTAACCCTTTAGTTGCCGAAAAAATTAAAAAATAGAAAAAAAATTATATTAAAATCGAAATGCTGAGATCGAAAAAAAAAAATTTTTTGGGTTCTCTACATGATGTAGATTCACCAGTTTCCCGCTTGTACTACAAGTTTCCGGACACGTTGTATAACAATTTGAAAGCTTATTTTGTAACCTTTTTAAAACAGTTTTTACTATTCGGCTACGTTCAGAAATGTTTCGTTTATAGAGCTTTGATTGTGAAGCGGTAATAACACAAAGTTTTCGTAAAACTGACATTTCGTTTGAGACATTTTAAGTGAATATTCGCGATATATCGGACAGGTTAAATAGATAAATAATGAGTGCAGGTCTTTGCAAACTTTGACAGCACTCGTTTCTTCAGTGACTCACTCACTTTTACCTCAGAACAAGGTAAAGTAACGTTAGAACCCTATCTAAATGAGGTGACGAGTAGATACCTACTAGCAAATCCACTGCGGATTTCTTGGCACACCAGAGGTTAAGCAGATTATCAAATTCATGGGTTGCAACTTAAGTAAATTGGCAGCGTTAGTTTCTTTGAAATGGGTATAGTCACACTTGTATATTAGTCCCAGCGAGAGATCATACGTGACGTCATCGTTCTAGAAAAGGAAGAGGATGAACATGGGTGACCTCCGTAAGAGCTCTCGTTGGGACCAGTTTAGGGATTATTAGATAAATGTGGATGGAAAATGTTAAATAATGTAAAGGGAATTGGTTTATAATAATAATCTTTATTAGGATGGATGATGGGTGAGTTAATGCATTAGAGGCTTCTGCTGCTTGGAGGGCGGAGCCCCCGGGGGTCTCCCGTCTGATGACAGTATTCTCTTCACACCCGATGCTTTGTTCTCTGCAACAACAGATAATACACTAATTAGCATTTATGAATACATATATAGTTTTAATGTTTTTCAACAGATGTCGTTAGTGTACATAAATCTAGTTTTAAGGTTTCTCAACAGAGGTCAGTAGTTGTACTATATGAGAGAGACAGCAGCCGTCCGTTATATCCGATTGACAGTGGCTTGTGGCAGATTAGCAGCAGCTTGTGGCCAACAATTAAGCCCCGCTTAACTGTTGGCATATCGCCTCAGAAGCGGTTACGGTGTAAGATGTGTATTGTCTATGGTTGATCTGCGCTTAAACCGCTCAGGTGTGAACGGTCTGAAGGGATTGTAAGGAAAGTGATATTTGGCGTGGTATGATCTTTTATAGTTTGTAGCTTTGTTTGAACGGGGCTTTATGCCAGACAGACACAAACTAAAACACATTCTTAATCTTAAAAACTTACAACTTCACAACTATTTGTGAGAGAAATTTTTTTGCGGCAATGATATTGTAGCAACCCAATATTTAGCGAACCGTGTATTTTTAACAATGGTATTATTATTTCACTACACGCTAGCAAGGCCAGTAGTTCGAGAAGGTTTGAGATTCTCAGAACGTGGCCATTGTGAAATCTGTACTCGGTTCGATAACACATGTATCTTGTTAACATAAAATCTTCTGATTATTGTCGCAGTTGTTAAAATTCTAAACTTGTACAGATATACAAAAGTTATAAATAAAAGTCCAATCACACGAGCCAAGTGTTATAATTAAAAAATTCCCGCGACCTTATAAGATGAGTATATTCCTGGTAAGTTATACTACATTTCTGAAATCTTATAATATTTATGCTTGCGCAATATGAATGAAACAACAATGTTGCCAGATCGACAGAAATATTTTTTTAATACAGTAGAACCCCATTAATTCGAAATCCACAGTATATCAAAAATAAAGTTTCGTTTTAATGAATTTCCACGTAATTCGAAATTTTAAGAAAAAACAATTCGTGAAAAATCACCGAAAATTGAGTTTCTCGGCCGCAAATTCAAATTCAGGTAGGTTATTTGAAATAAATTCATAATAATACTATTTTTTCCCATTTAAATCGAATTTTCGCAGCTGTTTACCGCAGCTGTATTCAAAGTAAATTCATAAAAATATCATGTTTTTCGCATAAATCAAATTTCCGCAGCCGTGTGCCGTTGTGACCGTTCCTTTAAACTTATAAAAACGTGATATATTACCGTGTAAATCGAAATTACGCAGCCGATTTCTGCCGAAGCCGACCCTTTAAATTAATACATTCAAAGAAAACTCATAAAATACGACATACCAATGTTAACCGATTCGGATTTACAAAATAATAAAACGAATTAGGACGATGTTAACCGCGTAAATCGACATTTTACGGCTCTTTACCACCACGGCTGTCTGTCAGATTCAGATTTATGATTATTTTTTTGCAAAAATCAATATTTTTCGAATTATACGAACGAATTTTCGTGTTCGGGCAAAAATAAATTTTGAATTACGAATTAACTGGGAACGCGTTTTTTGAATGAACAGGGGTTCTACTGTAGTAACAATTCGATGAAGAAAATGTACAGTCTTTTTCAATGTGTAACGTGTTTTTTTATAAGTAAGGCTGGTAGTGTACACGAATATGTATGTAGTTTCAATGTTCTTCAAAAGATGACGTTAGTATTTTTCATCAGAGAATACCACAAGACATAACAAATATGAACTATTTACATAATATGCTTGGGGATGTCTATGCGTTGCGATGAAACTTTGGGGATTTGATGTGCGCATGCCCGCGATGGTTTCTATATATAACTGCTGATCCGGCCATGCGCTGCTGTGGCTAACGAAATACAACGCAATCTACTGGATGGTTACCCAACCTAGATAACTAAGTGCTGTGTCGATAAATTAACTCACACCGCCATCTGTTAGAAGCTTACGGAACTTACAAATAATTGCAAAACATTGTCCCATAACAAACATTTAATTTGCAATAATAAATATTGAGATCAATAATCAAGATAAAAACTATCCTACCTTTTAAAGTTGGACCAAATTACACACAGTAAGCCAAATTTCATAAAAATAGGTTAAGTAGTTTCGGAGTTTATCTCGAACAAACATTGTGATGCGAGTTTTTTATATTTATAAAGATAGTGAGTTCTGGCATCATGAAATAATGTTTTGCTAACTATTCATCCGATTGCGATGAAACTTTGGGGATTTGATGTGTGCATGCCCGCGGTGGTTTTTATATATACTGGTGAGCTCTGAAATATGTATTGCAATAGTTAGCAAGCCAGGTGTTTGAAAACTGAATGTACCGGGACTGAATGTATGGAATGCGGGAGGGGAACTCGGGAGAAGAGTTCACGGGGCGGGGGAAGCGGGAGAGAGGAGTGGGGAGAGGGAAGGCGGAGAAGGCAGAGTAGAAATGCGTGAGGGGAAAGGGACGCGAGAAAGGAAGGGGAGGCGGAAGGGGAATGGGACGAATGGGAAAGTTCACGCAGGGAGAAACATTTTCTTTATTAACCGGTCAAAGGCCAGGCCATTTCACGAAAAAACACTAAAAAAGCACCATTTTGAACTTTGAATTGAATGTTTTGTTGATTAATGTTGAGCTATTGTATATTTTATTGACTGAAACACGTTTACAACACAATAAACTATCTACCAAAACAACATTACTTGCATTTATTACGTAAATTAATAGGTTTTACGATGTTTTAGTCGCGGAACACGCATCGGTTGCGACGGTTAAAATCGCAGCAAATTCTGACAGGTGATTGTCATAGAAGAAATCGTTTTAAAAATATTCTGGTGTTGCAAGGTGAATGAAACTTCTAGGCGTATCATAGAGTAATGTTGGCGCAAGCGATTCTGACACTGTTCTTCATACAAATTATGTACATAGAAGGGCCAAAATCGCAGACCAAAAATTTTTTGACGAAAATATTATTCAAATATTTGAATTATTTTATCGCGCATGCGCACGTGATGCGCGCGCCGGCGCGTCTCCGGCCTGTCACCGGTTATGTGACATAGCAACGTACGCCGGGAACTCGCTAGTTTTATAATAATTTTGGGGTTTATTCAGCAGCAGGAGCAGCCACTAATCAGTATAATGTAGCTACCAACCTTGCAGCCACCTGACTTGCGTGGCGGGTCCGTAGCCCTTCTCGTTGCGGGCGGCGATGCGGAAGATGATGGCCGGCTTGGTGGAGGAGTCCACGTGCGCATTGGTCAGCGAGGACTGCGCCACCACGCACGTGGTCGCCTTGCCGCAGTACACGCGCACAAACGTCAGCTGGGATTTGGCAGCCGTTTCCTGCTAAAAAAATATAGTCATTCGTTAGCTCAGAATTTTGATGTCGACACACTTCATCAGGTAAAGGTAGTTTTTATCTTTTCGCCGGTCCTACTTTTACAACCCAATAGGCATTGCTGCATTGTTCAGGTAAATAAATTTCTGAGATTTCTCTACCTGAGGGAGTATGGCTACTTATCTGTGGCTCTATCCTACCCACTTTCTCTTGGGAATGCTCGGAATGAACCATCTACAGGTCAGAAGGGATGTGCTCATTGAAACACATTTCTTCAGACTGATTCATGGATGGTTCGAAAACTCCATTCTATGTTCCCGATGGTTATCTCCATCACCGACAGCATAGACTGTTTTATCTCCCGGCTTGCAGAACTAACTTGCCAATGGTAAAGCCAGTCGGAAGAGCTGTCTTGTTGTTAAATAGAATCACTTTGAATATCGTTATGTTTAACATCAATGAAAAACAATTTAGACGGCAAGCTTTGTTGTTGTTAGTATAAACCTGCTTATCTTTTCTATTGTCTCTTTTAACCTTTTGAATGTCGAGCGTATTTCAAAAAACCGCTAGAATTTTACCTTGTTGCTTTCTGCCGAGCGATTCTCTATGTTTTGTGAGATCGAGATAGATCTCGGGCGAGATATCTTGTCAGATTTGTGTGATTTTCTAAGGCTTTTCTAAGGCTGATTTTCTCACAAAACACAGAGAAATCACTCGGCTGGTCAAATTTTCATATAAAAATAAAGGAATTGCTTTTTTTGCAATTTTTTTCTGTTTACCAGATAATATATCTTATTATTCGTGTATATTACTTGACAATATCAAAGGTTTTTCCAGAATAGCTAACTAACCATAAAATTTTACCATTTTGGAAATAATTGTCAAAAAATATTAACAGATTTTATTATTTCTACACAAATTTGAATACATACCCAACATGAAAAAACACAATTCAAATGAGTTAGCAAATAAATAAAGAGCTTTATACGCATTTGAAAACATAAAACATTGATTTTTTCGCTTTGACAGTTGTCAAAACTGTCTGCAGTCATAGAAAATTCATTTAAAAATATTCTAGAATAGCTAGATTAATGAAACCATCACTTACATCAAGAATGATATTGGCGCAAGCGATTCTGACCTTGTCCATCATATAGTTTCTTTATACGTAAGTTTAAAAATTTTTATATTTAAAAAATATGTAAAAATTCGTGGCCGCCGGCAGGCTTCCAGCAAATGACCGGTTAAAAACACTTGAAATGTTCATTTTGTAAGGTTTTTAAAATGAATAAATTGAATTGAATAGCTATTTAATATTTTCGTATGAATATTTATACCAATTTTGTAAACGAGTTTGAATATTGGGGTAGCTATTGATCAGACACTCATAAATGTATTAGAAAAATCAGAGATGCAGTAGTACCTTGACTGGGTTGGTAGGCCTCACGGCCAGGTAGACGGAGTACTCAAAGATGCCCTCTGGGGATGCCTGTGGGGGCTCCCAGCTCAGGTGGGCCCCCTCGGCGGACTTGCAGATCTTTATGTCAGACGGAGCCCCCGGATACCCCGGTACGCAAGTCTTGAAGGCGGATTCCTAAGAAGAAATAAATACATTAGAAGCGGTAACAATAAATCATTAGACTTTAAACTTATCTGTGTAAATCTATCCTTCAGAATGGTACAACTTCAAGTATTGCATAGGTGAAAGACCACCAATCGATGCTTAAAATGGCAATAGTCTTGTTTTGGGATCGTACTTCCTTTCCTTTCCCTCCCTATTTTTCTAAATATATGGCCTGCGAATTTCATACACGGATGAGGTTTGTTACATGCATGTCACACAAATCTAGAATATTACATCGGTATGACTTATTACACAAATATGGTTTATTACACTGACCTGGTTTATTACACGAATATGGTTTATTACACAAATGGGGTATATTACACCAACTTGGCTAATAACATAAATGTGGTTTTTACACCAACTGGCTCATTATGTAAATATGGTTTATTACAGAAATGGGGTTTATTACACCAACCTGGTTTATTACAACAACCTGGTTTATTACACAAATATGCTTTAATACGCAAATGGGGTTTATTACATGAATAGGGTTTATTACACCTTTTATACACCAGGCTTATTACACAAATAGGGTTAATTACACAAATGGGGTTTATTACACCAACCTGGCTTATTACACTAATATGGTTGTAGGTACTCGAGTGTAGGCTGGTGGTTGAATGTAGAAAAACGAGATTGCGTGATAAAATAAACCTTTAATGAGTTCCCACAATAATTATAATTCGTAAGCACACAAACACGGTCAGCGTAACAGTTTTACGATATTAAATAGTACACACTGGGTCAAGGTTGATTGCGGATAGACGAAGCGACTGCTCGGTAAGTTGAACGAATACTGATACTTTCGTTGTTGCTGTGCGCCTTTTATATGGCCAGACGAGTGGAGTATTAGTGGTAAATCGTCACTCGGCGAGTTGCTCGAAAGCGCTGGAACTGTGCATTTCAAGCGTACAATGGTTCGTACCTTTTCTGGAATGTGTGAGAGGTAGGTAGGTCCGCGGCACTGTTCCAATGAACTAGGTACCTACTGTTCAGTCGTGTACCGTCCATGCTCAACGGCTGGCGGGCGCTCTAGTAATTTCGCTTGCATATATTTGAACACAGGCGCCGCCTCTGGAAATATCGATACGTTTCGGGTGCAATCCAAAGCGTGACGTCGCAACAATGCGTGGTTGCTACATGGTTTATTACACCAATGAGGTTTATTGCACTATGTATATTGCTGCACTGACCTACTCAAAGTCTCCCTGGTCATAGGCCTTTTATACCAATGCGGTTTATTGCACAAAAATGGTTTATGACACTAACCTGGACTATTACACAAAGTTATTTACTACACATTAGTAGTTGTACTAACCTCTCCGAAGTCCCCCCGGCCGCAGGAGTTGATGGCGGACACCCTGAACTTGTAGCCGGTGCCGGGCTCCAGCGGCAGGGTGGCCAGGCCAGACAGGTCGGGCAGGCTGTCTATAGTCAGGCCCGACAGGTCCAGATTGGGATCGGAGATGTAATTCTGCACGGTGAAGGTTGTGCCCTTCACGATACCCACCGTGAACCAGGGCTCTTGGTCTTTATCCACTTTCATCTCCTGGAACCAACAACAACAATAAGGAACTCCAGTGAAAAATGTTATGGCTTTAAAAAAATGTGTTCATATAGACCAATAAACGCTGATTCTGAATATATAAGTTTTATTTCATAATATTAAACGCAGAGTTTTTAAAAAATTATTAAAAAGTGCATTTTTAAATCTCTCCTCAAAACACAGCTTCAAGTTGGCATTACTGAAATGGTTAGTGGTGACGTCACTGCTAACCTGCTAATTATTCACCGAAGTTTATCAAGATGTATTGACATTTGAAATCTTACGCCACGGAAGACACGCACGCCATTCAACATTTCGTGTTTTTTGGTTATTTTCATACTGTTAAAGATATTTAGATAAATAATAGTTATTGTGTTTATTGGAAACATTATTTAGGCTCTCAACAATTAAAATTATGACGGAAAAGGGCTATTTTTGAGGTTAAGTATAGTCATAAATAGTCATATGTCATATTTGACGTTTGGTTTACGATACATCGGTCGTATTTTCGAATTGTTTTTAGTATCAAGGGCTTTTTATACAAGTTATTACACATACTAGTGTATTATAAATACCAGTGTTTCTGTATGTGTTATACATAACTTGACACAAAAGTCATCGAGTCATCTTTTAATCATTCCGCCTGAATCCACCATTTCTTACATTCAAAATCAGGAATGTTCTGCTCAAAAAAATGATTTCCCTAGATTTCGGAGTGAAATTTCCCTAGAATTTCACATTTACGCAATTACCTACGTAGCCACCTGATTGTGTAACACTAATCCTGTTATTAGTTAATTAATATGATTAATTAATTGGGAAGATATCGGAATTTGGTAAATGTACTTATAATACTGTGCTTTTCCAAATAAAACACTTTTTGCTAGGTGAAATAATAATTTAAAAGTACGAATACACTCACCACTGAATTCCAAATTTAAAAAAAACACTTTGCACAATAAAAATCAACCGCAATCACCGATAAAACGGAACTTAACCCCTCCGCAACGTAAGCAGATATGTGCGTTAAAAATACGACAGCAGTCAAGTACAATAAGCGTGTTTACACGTCAGCGCGTGTGTCTCCATAGAAACCGTTATAACTCCGTTATTTTATTATTTTTTTTTTTTTATATTTATTTATTTATTTATTCCATTTTTACAATTTTACAAAGTTAGGTATAAGTACAATTATTTTTTTAATTATGTACATGTAATGCAAATATTTTTTAATGGTGGTAATAATACCTCTCTAATTGAGAATTTCTCGTGTTTAGGGAGGGAGTACTAACACAATTGATATTTTGATATATGTTTAATTGATGCTACCATGAGCGTATTTATGAAAAAATAAAATAAAAACAACATGTATGTAAAATTATATACCTGTGCACTATTTTAGGAAGAAAGTTTTTTTTTTTAAATTATAAAATATAAAACCTGTGTAGACATTGAAAATATAAGTGGGCGTAATATAACACAAACATGAAATTACTTAGTGGTGAAATGTATTTTAATTTTTTTCTTAAAAATTTTATAATTTTTTTCGGATTGAATATCTTTAGGGAGTTCATTAAAGCATTTTAAGGCTGAGTATGTGTAATGGTGTTGGGCCGTTGTAGTATTAAGTTTAGGGATTATTATTTGTCCTGTTGTTCTCGGCCTGGTGCTAAATGAATTTATTGTTAGTTTGTCTTTATGGATTTGAAGTAATGCATTTTTTTGATAGATTCTGTTTATTTGTAAAACTTTGAATTCATCGAATATTTTTTGAGTTGAATAGTCTAAAGGTTTTTTTAGAATAATTTTGATGAGTCTTCTAAGTACTATTTCAAGTGGGGCTAAGTTGGTTTTATACGCTCCTCCCCAACCTATTATTCCGTATTGCAGAACTGATTGGGCTAATGCATAGTAAACCTTCAGTAGTATAGATTTATGAAGTATATTTCTTAGTTTGAGGAATACGTAAAAAAGTTTACGTATTCTGTTTATAGTTTGTGCAATTTGTTCTGTCCATTTAATATGTTGATCTATTATTATGCCTAAATATTTAATGTTGTTCTTTTTTGCAATTTTTGTGCATTTAGATGAGTTGCAGTTGTCAGTATAATTTTTACAAGAGCTATGAATAGTTATATTGGAATTTATAATTGGAAGGAATTTTTATTGTTTTAGTTACATCCGTAAAATAAAAAGTGAAAGGTCGATAGTGAATCATGCTGCACATCTCTATTCAAGTTGTCCATAGAAATACATATAAAGAACATTCTGTCAGGCGCGCAGTCTGACACATAATTTATCCCGCCAAATTTCCTACGGGCGCTCGACATTGTTAATTTCTATTAAATATTTTTATATGAAATGATAAAAAAGTGAGGTGACAAAAGTGTTTATTACACATTTATACAATAGAATAAGTATTGTTGTTTACATAATCTGTGATTTTAGTACCGTTTTCACATAAAAACATCACGTGAGTCATTTTCACATTTTTTTAATGTTTGCATTCTAAATTTTAATATTTACAAATATTAATATTTATTTGTAATATAATAATTCGAAAGCTTATTTTGTAACCTGTCTAAAACAGTTTTTACTATTCGGCTACGTTCAGAAATGTTTCATTTATAGAGCTTTAATTGTGAAGCGGTAATAATAATAAGTTTTCGTAAAATGTCATTTCGTTAAAGACATTAAAAGTGCATATTGGCGATTTTCAGAGGGGTTAAAAAAATTTTTTTTTTCTTTTTCAGAGGTCCCATTTATCTTTTTAGATACATAATATCATTTTGAGTTGTCAGTGTTAAAAATAACATTGCATGTAAGTACATGAACAATAATTAAGATTCATAGGAATTCCAAAAAATATATATACGTATATATATAAATAATACCAGTAATATTGTCATATGTAATAAAAATTTTGCCAGAGTTCGAAATTTCCCTAGATTTTGTCCTGATTTCCCTTTTCCCTAAAAAATATTTTTCTCCACTAGATCTAGGGAAATTTCCCTAGACATAACATCACTGATTCAAAATGACAACTTAAAAGTAAATAAACTATCGGTGGGTGAAGACGTCACACAATCCACCATAGATACGGTGCTTTTCGGGGGGTCTTAAAAAATTAAAACTTTGAGAATTATTTTAACTATTAAAACTAACTATAAAAATAAAAATGCAGTTATTTAAGTTTGAAGGTCTTTATTCATAAAAAAAAATAAAAATAAATTGAACTGGAGTTCTCTATTGTTAACAATCAACACACAAGGTTGTGGTCTGGATCAAGACAAAAGGTACACAACTGTTTTCTCTACCTGTGAGTGCTGCCTGTTGAGTGCTGCACTGGCCAGGGTGGCCAGGGCGTCGGTGGCCTCTCCGGCCGCCCCGTTGCTACCCACCGACGAGGACACACAGCTATCCTCGCTCCCGCCCAACTCCGAACAAGTGGAGGACACTTGCTGATTCAATACTGCAAGCAAACACATAACACAATTCATTATACACACAAGTATAATTTTTATGGGAGTACATTTTTCAAAATATATATACCAGCTTGATCAAAAAGTCTTAGGACCGGCCGCCGTGTGACGCTGTCAGCCACCCGATTGAAATTCTTTTTCATTCTTAGGTTGGCACATCTGTCATGACACTTTCCTCTAAATTTCAGCATCATAGCACGTTTGTAAAAGTTACGCAGTTCTGAGTACCACTACCTTTGTGCGTATTTTCGATTTTTTACAAGCCTGAAAATGGCATCACACTTTCGCACAATGCGTTACTTGTCCATGATTTTTTTACCAAAAATAACACCAATGCTTCGAATTCACCTAATCTGGCTCCCTGTGACTTTTTCCTGTTCAACAAACCTCCGAAAATCGCCATTTAAGCCCTTAAAATGTCTCAAATGAAATGACATTTTACGAAAACTTTTTGTTATTACCGCTTCACAATTAAAGCTCAATAAATGAAACATTTTTGAACGTAGCCGAATAGTAAAAACTGTTTTAGAAAGGTTACAAAATAAGCTTTCAAATTATTGTATTACAAAAAAATATTAACATTTGTAAATATTAAAATTTCACTGTTATGCGGATGACAGTACAGTTCATGATAGCTTTTTGTTTGACAAGCCCCCAAAGGGCTCACAAACTCCAACAGCTCGTAGGGCTTTGAAGCAAAGAATGGACTGTTACCTCGAGAGTGTTTTCTCTTGGGGTAAAAATAATCTCGTTGAATTTAATGTTTAAAGACCCAATCTTGTCTGATTACGTCTAAAAGGGATCGAAATGAAAATCTAGTCTCTTTCAACGGAAGCAATCTTCCGAACAGGCCCTCCATTGATATGCATGGTGTAACCCTAAGTGGCCAGCTCAGGTATGGGGGCTCCATCGAAGCCAGAGTAAAGTTAGCCTCCCAGAAACTGGGCGTACTGTATAGGGCCCGCAGATACTTAAATAATGCACAACTGCTAACCCTGTACAAATCGCAAGAGCGCCCCACGGTTTAATTTGGCAGCCACCTCTGGTCTGGAGCTCCAAAATACCTGAAAAATACCCTTGACTCTGTGCAGAAACGGGCGGTCCGTTTGATAGATTCTCCCATCTTAACAGACGGATTGCAATCTTTAGAGCACAGGCGTCGGGTGGGAATGCTATCCTTGTTCTACCGGTATTACAATGGAAGATGCTCCGAGGAACTAGCATCCTTGATCCCTTCGGCACCGGTGCATAGTCGGGAAACACGCCAAACGCGTGCCCAACATTTGTACACGGTTGACATTTGTCACATGAGAACGGGTCGTTTCTTCGACTCGTTCTTATGTTCAACAGCTCGGCTGTGGAATGATTTGTCGGCCTCTGTGTTTCCTCCTTCCTACAACATAGGTCTCTTCAAGACCAATGTTCATTCCTTCCTCTCCTCAAAAAGACCCTCCACACAGCATCCCAGATGACATAGGCCCTGAGGGAAATTATTTTCTTCAAGGCCTCCTGTGTGGAGTTAATGTAAAAAAAAAAAATTTTGTATGCAAACATTAAAAATAGGTAAAAATGACTCACATGATGCTTTTATGTGAAAATGGTACTAAAATCACAGATTCTGTAAATAACAATACTTATTCTGTTGTATAAATGTGTAATAAACACTTTTGTCACTTCACTTTTTTTATCATTTCATTTTAAAATATTTAATAAAAATTAACAATGTCGAGCGCGGTCGAGCCGCCGGTAGTAAATTTGGGTGGGTAAATATTTGTGTCAACTGCGCGACTGACAGCATTTTCTTGTTATGTATTTCTATGGACAACTTGAATAGGGATGTACAGCTTGATCTACTATCGACCTTTTACTTTTTGTTTTAGGGATGTAACTAAAACAATAAAGAAAAAGTGACTCCTTTACAAAATTCAAACAAGATATTAAAAAATGGATTATAAGTATTGGACGCCACACTATCACGAATATCTGTAAAATAAATCACACATAGACATAAAGAACTTTTCACATACAACCTAACCCATATAAAACAAATGAAAATAATGGAATCCTGTCAAATTTAACCTATAAATAGACTAGGCAGAATTGATTTCATTACTCCATCTCCAACATTTATAAAATAACTCTCTTTAAAAGATTTATTACCCTTCCAATCACCCTTCTGTTTTAATTCTATTCATAATATGTATTTTACCTGAAATATCCTTGTAATTACTATATTCATTTATATACCTGTACGCCTGTCTCGACACAGGTATACCCTAGTGAGACAGGCATACAAATAAAACCATTGTAAACATATTTTATTATAGATAAATAAATAAAAAATAAATAAAAAATAACGGAGTTAGAACGATTTCTATGGAGACACACGCGCTGACGTATAAACACACTTTGCTGTCGTATTTTTAACGCATATATCTGCTTAAGTGGCGAAGGGGTTAAAAAACCGCTTCGCACCCGTAAACAGCACCCAAAAGAATATCATAAAAAAATCAAAAACGGCTCTGATGGACATACTATGGAGTACCAGCAGTATTTCCAGGGTTAGATCAAGCGCTGGTGTAAGTGCGTTCCAGTCGACGGGGAGTACTTTGAAGGGAACCATATCGATTTTGATGAATAAACTTGTATTTTCGATTTTATGAATAAAGTCCAAAAACTTTTTGATCTATATACACAAGGTCAAGCTCGGCAGAGGCTGGCTGGTCTGGGAAAGAGCTGATACTTACAGAAGATATTATTGGAAGAGACGGCAGTGTGTGTTGAGTTGGTCACCATCTGCTGTCAAGCTCGGCAGAGGCTGGCTGGTCTGGGAAAGAGCTGATACTTACAGGAGATATTACTGGAGGAGACGGCAGTGTGTGTTGAGTTGGTCACCATCTGCTGTCAAGCTCGGCAGAGGCTGGCTGGTCTGGGAAAGAGCTGATACTTACAGGAGATATTACTGGAGGAGACGGCAGTGTGTGCTGAGTTGGTCACCATCTGCTATCCGTAGGTCAAGCTCGGCAGAGGCAGGCTGGGCAGGGAAAGAGCTGATACTTACAGGAGATATTACTGGAGGAGACGGCAGTGTGTGTTAAGTTGGTCACCAACTGCTGTTCGTAGGTCAAGCTCGGCAGAGGCTGGCTGATCTGAGAAAGAGCTGATACTTACAGGAGATATTACTGGAGGAGACGGCAGTGTGTGTTGAGTTGGTCACCATCTGCTGTCCGTAGGTCGGTCCTCGGACCGGACCTGTGGAACATCCTTTTTGACGACTCCTCTAGGTTACCCTTGCCTGAAGGATGCATATCGGTTGACTACGCTGATGATAAGTTTGTTTTGGTCTCAGGGGACAGCAGGAAGGAAGTGGAGAGCAAAGCAGAAGAATGTCTGCGTGAAATTCTTGAATGGGGTAAGAGAAACAGGCTGAACTTCGCTCCCCATAAGACTGTGGGACTCTTGATGAAGGGTATGCTCAGTCATACCAGAAACCCTTTCATCAGAATGGGAGGCTCCACTATTCGTTTTGTTGAAAACACCAGGTATTTAGGCGTCATCTTAGATAGATCTTCTTCGTTCCTAGCGCACGTAAAGAGCGTTTCTAGCAGGGCCCAGGCTCTTTTCTTGAAATTGAGAAGGCTCTCAACAGCTGAGTGGGGATTGCGGACTCCGGCACTTCGCCTCCTATATAAGTGTGTGTACGTGGGGCAAGTCTCGTATGCCGCCTCTGTATGGGAGCACCGGCTAGATAATGCATTGATCCACTTGGCCCTCAAGCGGGGCCAACGGACTCCCCTGTTGGCGCTCTCGGGCGCATATAGGACTGTGGCTAACGATGCATTGCCGGTTCTGGCCGGTACAGTGCCGATTGACTTGGAAATTAGGGAAGTTTTGACAAAAAGGGCATTGACGAGAGGTAGGGTTGCTGTCCACCTGGGAGTCGAACTGGCACCAGGCGGAGCGGTATCCCTCCTTGGCTTATTGAAAGCTATGCGAGATAGAACGCTGAGTGTATGGCAAGAGCGATGGGATAGGTCGACGAAGGGTAGATTGACTTTCTCTTTCTTCCCCTCAGTTAAAAGCAGAATGGAAGGGGCGCACATAAAACTGGATCACTACATGACGCAATTGGCGTCCGGTCATGGGGAGTTCAGGGGACGATTACATAGTCTGGCACTGTCTCCTCATCCGAACTGCGCATGTGGTGACACTAACCAGACAGCCGAGCACATTCTGTGGCACTGCGAGTTGATGAAGGATGCCAGAGAGGAAATGTTGGATGGTTTGAGAGGGATTACAAGACCGGCATGGAATGCCGATCTGGTGTCGAACAGAGATAATTTTGAATGCTTTAAAAAGTTTGTAAAGTCGTGGGTGGAGAGATGGCCTGTGCTTAGAGTTGCTGACTTAGATCAAAATCATCTTTGTTTCAGGTGCCAAACGTATTGCTCTCGTCTCACCATGGTTACTCCTCCATCTCAATTTTATTATTGCCTATGCTCGATTGCTTTATACTTCTGTTATACTCTTGATTTTACTTTTCTTGTTTGGTGGTATGACTACACCGTATTTATTATTCTGTTTTTATTTATAACCACTATTATACATTATTATTTTTTGCTCTTTACTGCTGCATAATCTTAATATCATTTTTTTTCTTTTTCTCTATTTTGTTGCGTCAATTTGTTGTTGATCATTTTACCTGTCTCACTTGGTTTTATTATGTTAGTAACATCTTGAATTGTGACTAGGTTGCTGTACTGAACTCCATTGTACTGTATTGTCCAACTCCCCACCATGGGGGCGGATAGACCCGGTCCCTGCATCCAGTCAGGTGGCAGAATTCTGGTAGTGCCGTCCCACTAACGCCCGTGCCTCCCCTGGCGTCATGAGCGAGCTTGAGGAATGTTTGCGTGAGTCCGGTTCCCTTCCGTCCTGCCTCCGGTGATCCGAGGCTCACTTCATTCCCCAGGGTCTTTGGGAGTATCTCCCCCCCCCCCTCCACAAACACTTCTTCAAGGGTACTTTTGGTAAACCGGCTAAGGGACGCGGGCGTTTGGGCACGTTGCGGCCAGGCCGCTCACCCGCTCATTCTCGCCGGGACTGCCCCGTGGTAGTGGGACAAACTGCCCCCGATATCTTTCTTTTTATAAATTTCTTTGGTTTTAATCATACTTACACCTGTAAAAATTTTTCTTTTTATTTATTATTTCACTCAACTAGATGCTGAACCAACAAGGCGAACACATCTATGATGTGTCTTTATCTTGTTAATTACTGCAAATGTAAGTATGCATACATTTTTCTTTTTTATTAACAATCATGCATGCAGGGACATTGAAGGGTCTAGATTCGTTTAAAAAATAAATGTAGCTTCCTTTTTACAAAAAATTAGAGTCCTGACGTGTGCGGCTAAGGAGGTTAAACAATCAAAGTGGGAAAGTGGTGGGTCCCCTCCAATGTCCGTAGGTCAAGCTCGGCAGAGACTGGTCTGGGAAAGAGCTGATACTTACAGGAGATATTACTGGAGGAGACGGCAGTGTGTGTTGAGTTGGTCACCAACTGCTGTCTGTAGGTCAAGCTCGGCAGAGGCTGGCTGGTCTGGGAAAGAGCTGATACTTACAGGAGATATTACTGGAGGACACGGCAGTGTGTGTTGAGTTGGTCACCAACTGCTGTCCGTAGGTCAAGCTCGGCAGAGGCTGGCTGGTCTGGGAAAGAGCTGATACTTACAGGAGATATTACTGGAGGAGACGGCAGTGTGTGTTGAGTTGGTCACCAACTGCTGTCCGTAGGTCAAGCTCGGCAGAGGCTGGCTGGGCAGGGAAAGTGCTGATGTGTCGGCAGCACTGGAATTAAAATAACAAGCTAATATGAGAGAGGTGATGTATTTCACAAAAACTTCAACATCAAATTATTATTAATTTATTTATTTACATTTTATAAAAAATAGTAACAATAAACCTTTTTTTTAAACGATGATAAAAAGCAAGAAAATATAGATAACATACATAGTTATTGCAATATGTATATATGTAGTTTCAAGGTCTTTCAATAGATGTCATTAGTGTGCATAGTTATATGTAGTTTTGAGTTGTCTCAATAGATGTCAGTAAAGCCGTAATATATAAGAGTCAATATAGACAACATACATAGTTATTGCAATACGTATATAGTTTCAAGGTCTTTTAATAGATGTCATTAGTATGCGTAGTTATATGTAGTTTTGAGTTGTCTCAAAAGATGTCAGTAGAGTCGTAATATACAGGGTGTAACAGGACGTACCCGAGGGATTTTAACCAGCGAATCCTGAGCATATTTGGAGTAAAAAATATAAATGAAATTTTGGTCTCCGGTGACTTTTTTATGAGTTTTTTTTTTTTTCAAATTCAAAAAAAAAATAATTTCTTCCGCTTGTTGTCATTGGTCACTCAGCCGAGTAACCGACCAACCCCTCACCCCGCCGCCAACTGTCCAACACCTACCATTTTTTAATGTTTTTATAGTAAAAATAAATAAAAAAAACAACGAAAATATCACCGGAGACCAAAATTTTATTTACATTTTTTTCTCCAAATATGCTCAGGAATCGATGGTTAAAATCCTTCGGGTACGTCCTGTTACACCTTGCATAAGAGAGTCAACTGTCACCCGTTCGTGTCGAATACCCAAACGATTACAGAAATAGCTGATAATATCTGATTGATAGGTGGGCACCTTCAGTGCCCAGTTGCCTTGCCTCAGATAAACACAGAACCTCCATTAGAACTGACGTTTAGTCCAGTTAAAAATTCACTGTAAACAAGATGATAATAAACACGATCCGTAACCTTACGAACCGAGTATCATTGAAACTACCGATCATCTGAGAATTATTCTTGATCAGAAAAAACAACAGAGCAAGACAGTTATGCATTAGGGTGTGTCAATTATTTCAGTTTTTGAATTCAGAAACGCCCGGGGTCTCAAAAGTTGCGTCTTACAAAGAAAATGAGAACTGCATTTAAATTTATTTTTTTTAAATGGATATTATTAGCCTGCTAAAAAGCATTGAAAATCAGAAAACAAACCTAAAACCATTTTTTTTTTTTTATATAATTTTTTTTCAGTAATTTAACCTTTTAACGTTTGTTTATTATTAAAAAAATGCGTGTAACTGACAAAAATGAAAAAAAGTTCAAGTTTATGAATATAAGTAAATTAACAAGAATAAGGAACTCCAGTGAAAAATATTATGGCTTTAAAAAAATATGTTCATATAGACCAAGAAACGCTGATTCTGAATATATAAGTTTTATTTCATAATATTAAATGCAGAGTTTTTAATAAATTATTAAAAAGTGCATTTTTAAACCTCTTCGGAAAACACAGCGTTAAGTTGGCATTACTGAAATGGTTAACCGTGACGTCACAGTTAACCTGTCACCTGTGAATTGTATTGTATTGACATTTGAAATGACTTGAAGTGCACGCGTACCTATGCAATTCAACATTTCGTGTTTTTGGTTTATTTTCATACTGTTTATAGAGATTTAGATAAATAATAGTTATTGTGTTTATTGAAACATAATTTAGGCCCTCAACAATTTACGAAAAGGGCTATATTTGCGGACAATCTGCAATAAATGTTGTCTATTTGAGGTTAAAGTCATGTCATATTTTGACGTTTGTTTTTATGTATTTTCAAATTGTTTTTAGTATAGGGCTTTTTATACAAGTTGTTACACACTCGTCATGATCAGTGTATTATAAATACCAGTGTTTCTGTATGTATTATACATAAAACAATGTACCTACAAAGTAACACCTGACACAAAACACGATGTCACATGTATTTGCAATGAAAGACATGATTTATTGTTTTTATATTGCACTTTGATTAAATACAATAACAGTAGCGGTGAAATGTGGACATTTTACCAATGTTTTTCTATATTAAAAGCAGTTAATCTTGAATAAAAAACACACCTCACACCTAAAAGTCATTATCCGCCATGATTATTCTGGATTCTTCACAGTGTTGCCAACAGTTAGAAGTGAAATTTCCCTAGAATTTCACATTTACGCAATTACCTACGTAGCCACCTGATTGTGTAACACTAATCCTGTTATATGTTAATTAATATGATAATTAATTGGAAAGATATCGGAACTTGGTAAATATACTAATAATACCGTGATTTTCCAAATAAAACACTTTTTGCTACGTGAAGTAATAATTTAAAAGTACGAATACACTCACCAGTGAATTAGAAACTGAATTCCAAATTAAAAAAAAACACTTTGCAAAATAAAAATCATAAGCAACCCGCCGCTCATTTGTAACAAGCGTGGTATTTTGAAGACCCCCCCCCCCCCCCGAACGTGTCACGTAGTATGGGTACGTTCCCTAATATCATTTTGAGTTGTCAGTGTTAAAAATAACATGGCATGTAAGTACATGAAAAATAATTAAGATTCATAGGAATTCCAAAAAATATATATACGTATATATATATAAATAATACCAGTAATACTGTCATATGTAATAAAATTTTGGTAAATATCGGTTCGGACTGGCCACGCTTATTACGAATAATTTTTAGAAAAAAACTTTAGATTCGCCTTAATTACTATAAAAGGAAACTTTTTGGCTTTGGGGCGGCGGAAAATAATGCATTTTAATTTTCAATTGCATAAAACCAAAATTCGCTTCGCGACTGACACAGCGAAAATCCGCGGCCGTACATGTCACTGTGATGTTGGTATCCTTGATAAATTAACAAGAGCTAATACGACTGTAGCCGACTTCGTGGGATAAGGCGCGTAATTATGAAATTTGTCTAGCGGGCTTGTTTGTGTAACATGGTTTGTGATACAAAAGAAAGTGGCCCTTTATAACGCCTACTCGCGTCAAGGCAAGAAAAACATCCCAGTTTTCAAGTGGCTTAGCGGCTACGCTAGGTTTGTGTAACATGGTTTGTGATTCGCGGTATTTCATGTAGGTATCCCACGAAGTCAGCTACAGTCCATAACAGTGACAGCTACGGCCGCGGATTTTCGCTGCGTCGGTTCGCGAAGTGAATTTTGGTTTTATGCAATTGAAAATTAAAATGCATTATTTTCCGCCGCCCCAAAGCCAAAAAGTTTCCTTTTATAGTAATTAAGGCGAATCTAAAGTTTTTTTCTAAAAATTATTCGTAATAAGCGTGGCCAGTCCGAACCGATAATTACCAAAATTTTTGCCAGAGTTCGAAATTTCCCTAGATTTTGTCCTGATTTCCCTTATCCCTAAAAAATATTTTTCTCCCCTAGATCTAGGGAAATTTCCCTCGACATGACATCACTGATTCAAAATGACAACTTAAAAAGTAAAAAACTAACGGTGGGGACGGTGGGTAAAGACCACCATAGATACGGTGCGTTTCTGGGAGTCTTTAAAAATTAAAACTTTGACAATTATTTTAACTATTAAAACTAACTATAAAAATAAAAATAAAAATGCAGTTATTTAAGTTTGAAGGTCTTTATTCATTAAAAAAAATAAAAAAATTGGACTGGAGTTCTCTATTCTGATTTTATCTAGAAAAAGTGTTATTATCCCCTATTATATTTTTAACCAATACATCACTTATGTTTAAAAAAAATATTTATTTTTTTGGGTTCTTTGTACTGCAGTTATGGAATGAAAAATAAGTTTGGTACAAAATATAAAATATGAACCCGTTGTTTTATTTTTTTTTCAAAATCACAAAACCAATTTTTTTTCCCAACTTCCGTCCATTTTAGCGGGCTAATAGTGCACAATAATTTTATTTATTTTTAAGTTTTCGAATAGCTACAGATCATACGAAAATTTGAGACTCCGGGCATTTAAATATAAGGCCATTTTTTTTCTCCCTATGGAGAGCGACACAAGCTATTATGCATGACTATTGAAAGTTTGTACTTGGATATATTTAGTGTACAAAAAAAATTTTCACATTTCTCACGAGGCAGTTAACACATTCAAGGGCAAAACGTCTATTGATGTTATTTTAACTGAGATTTGACAATGTCTATTGACAATATATCTTGTAGTATCTTAGTGACTACCGGTATACATCTGCGTGATGGTTCGTACAAAGGCCAATTCAATGTTGCCGACATTAAATAAATTAGCAGGTGTCGCTAGTTTCTCCCACGACCGGCCGGACGAGTGTCGCTACTCACTTTGTCGAGATTTTAAACGTGGTGTCACTTGTATCAGACAATTTGTAATTCATCAGACGTTTACTCTCGGTCAATGGTAGGAACCAAACAGTCAACAAAGAATAACAGTATATAAAAATTACAGTTGCTACAGCAATCGACGGATTGTAAGTAAGGTTTCTAGTTTAACCCCTCCGCAACATAAGCAGATATAAGCGTTAAAAATAGGACAGCAGTCAAGTACAATAAGCGTGTTTATACGTCAGCGCGTGTGTTTCTATAGAAATCGTTATAACTCCATTATTGTTTTAGTTACATCCCTAAAAAGTCAAAGGTCGATAGCAGATCAAGCTGCACATTTCTATCAAGTTGTCTATGGAAATACATAACAGGAATCAGCTGTCAATCGTGTAGTTGACGAAAATATTTACCCACGCAAATTTGCTACCGGCAGCTCCACCGCGCTCCACATTTTAAATTTTTATTAAATATTTTTATATGAAATGATAAAAAAGTGAGGTGACAAAAGTGTTTATTACACATATATACAATAGAATAAGTATTGTTGTTTGCATAATCTGTGATTTTAGTACTGTTTTCACATAAAAATATCACGTGAGTCATTTTTACCTATTTTTAATGTTTGCATTCTAAATTTTAATATTTACAAATGCTAATATTTATTTGTAATATAATAATTTGAAAGCCTATTTTGTAACCTTTCTAAAACAGTTTTTACTATTCGGCTACATTCAGAAATGTTTCATTTATAGAGCTTTAATTGTGAAGCGGTTATAACTAAAAGTTTTCGTAAAATGTCATTTCGTTTAACCTCTTGTTTGTCGGGGTAGGCCAGCAAAAAGCTCCACCAATTACGACGCGGCACCCGGCGGCAGAAATGACACTCGTGTCCAGCGATTCTGACACTGTCCTTTACAAATTCGTAGGGTCAAAGGGTCAAAATCGTTGATAAACATATTTTTCCCGCGCATGCGCAAGAACTGCGCACATTCCCGCGCTCCGGTAAATTATTAATATAAATTATTTGGAGTGACTAGGCGCATTGCAGGTTTCGCTATGGTAAAGGGCGATAAAAGAGCAAGCGATTCTGACCGTGTTCTTCATACACTTTCTTTATACATAAGGGTCAAAATCGCGAGTAAAATCTCATGACACACCGGTGCACGAGCGGCAAACAAGGTGTTAAGACACCAAAAGCTAATATTCTCGAAAATTCGGAGGGGTTAATATTCTAGATGTTTCCAGAATTCAATAATGATTAGTTTTTTTTACATTAGCTCCACACAGGGGGCCCTGAGGAAAACAATTCCGCTCAGAGCCTATGTCATCTTTGGAGATGCTGTGTGGAGGGTCATTTTAGGGAAAAGAAAGAAAGGAAGTTCTGTGAAAGAAAAAGGGTATGAGGGGTGGGCTCTGGGGGTCAGTGTGTCCAGGAATGACGGACGTATGAATCTATCCCTACCAAAGATCTCCCTCAACTAGTCTCTCTCGATCTGGCTTGCTATGCATTTGGTGGGCAGACGCATCCGCTGCCAAGATCCGGACAAATCTCACCCTATGAACCCGGGCACCCCTGCTAAGTCACCAAACATAGCCAGGAGTGACCTATGGCAGAGGTGTTGGTTATACAATAAATGGTTCCCGGGGCGGCGGTATCCATACCCGCCTCCCAAATTGACGTAAGTCTCGTGATTTCAGTACAGACGTGTACGGACTACGTACGACTAGTTGTTTGTTAACCTGTCAAAGGCCGCAAATTCCAGGAAAAATACAGAAATTTCGTAACAAAACACGATTTTGAATTTTGAATTAAATGTTTTGTTGATTAATTTTGAGCTATCGTATATTTCATTGACTGAAACAAGTTCCTAGAACAATAAACTATGTACCAAAACAACATTACTTGCGTTAATTACGTAAATTAATAGGTTTTATGATGTTTTAGTCGAGGAACACGCGTCAATATTGACATCTTCAATTTGCGCCAAAAATGACATTTTGATTCCACAGATAAAAATCATTTAAAAATAATCTGGTGTTGTCAGGTGAATGAAACTAGTGGCTATATCATCAATGATGTTGGCGCAAGCGATTCTGACCTTGTTTTCATACAAATTCTGTACATAGAAGGATCAAAATCGCAGACAAACTTTTTTATTTCGAAATTTTTTTTTTTTTGCGCATGCGCAAAAGCTGCGCGCAAATGAGCGTGTCCGGCCGATTACAGGTTAAGCAAGGACGCAACATGAGTATAGGATGGTGGTAGGGGTGCCAGAACGGGGGTATACTGACGTGTTGAGCGGTGTGACGAGGATGTGCTGGCTGGTGACGGGTGCCGTGCTGGAGCAGAGCAACTCCTCGGGTTCCGGCTGCGCAGAACTCGAAATGGCAGAGCTGCAATTGTCCAAGGTACTGGAGCTACCAAGCAAACACAAACACTGTTAAATTCAACCCAATTGTTTTCCTCACCCCCTGTTCAGAGCTAACGCAAAAAAAAATAGATAGAAAAAATTAATTTATGAAATAACTGTCCTTCACCATTTTGGTGACGTTCCATAGTCATGTATCATTTATTCGCATAATACTATCATTTGCCGTTTTGGTGATGCTGATGTCATTTGTTACTTTTGTGTCAGTCATTCATTCATGTAATAACTGTCTTTGTATTTGGGTGTTCTTTTTTTATTTATTTATACGCCTTTTAACCGGTGACAGGCCGGAGACGCGCCGGCGCGCGCGTCGTATGCGCATGCGCGAGAAAATAATTCAAATATTTGAATTCGAAATTTCACGAACAGAGACGTTATTTGTGGTACGGCGCATAAGGCGTGGCGTCAGACATGCAATGGAAGTCGAGTTCTGGAATTCAACCACGCAGATGCAAGGCTATTAAACTGTTTGATTACCAATGTAGAAATTAATAATAATGTCGATAGATGTAATTATGAAGGTTGTCCGTAAAATAAGGTCTCCAAGGTGTTGAAGTCGGGAGGAACGATTTTACGTGCAATCCAGCAATACTGGCGTGTAGCCTGGTTCCCCCACGCCAAATCCCCACAGTGCTACACTCTCTGCGACGCCTAGTCTCGGCGTGGCTGCCATTAGCGATGGAGCTTCCACTCGCATTAGCAGAGAGGACTCGTTCAAACCTATTTTAACTCGTTCGGTCCGCTCCGTTCGCATTAGCGGAGCGGACTCATTCAAACATATTTTAACTCGTTCGGTCCACTCCGTTCGCATTAGCAGAGCGGACTCATTCGAACCTATTTTAACTCTTTCGGTCCGCTCCGCACTTCTCGTCCTTGGTGGAAGCACTTGTATGCAGTTAACGTTTGCTAGTCGAGCAGAGTCCGTACAGAGTCAGCTCCGATCGCAGTTTATTGATTCATGTAAATTGTATCGTTGGTCGTTCGGGTGTCAGTAATTCACTGGTGTAATTACCTGATTCCAGCCGTCTGCAGAACGTCCATAGAACCACTGGACACATCGGCCGGGGAGACATCGTCACTGCTGGCCACGTCGGCTATGAGGGGCAGGTCTCCCTTGGAGAGACTGAGCTCTGGAATAATAACTATAATTCTTTGGCCACTCTTTATATATTTAAACAGACACGGGAAAAAATAATATAGATACAATTTTGCAACCTAACAAAGATTAAAGCTTGTATCGTGTTTTCTTCTAGATATTGCTTTACAATTTTCCTAACATAATATTTTAACACAGGTACCAACTTATAATTATTCAAAACACGTAAACATGTACAATGTGATCTTAGAACGGGGTACCCCAGTAAGGACACATTATTTTCTAAAAAAATTGTAAAAATAAAATAAATAAATAAATTGCAGATCATAATTCGAGTTGGTATAATTAATTATGCAGGAATAAAGCCTGTGTCTGCCAAATTGGATTTCATATGCCCAACATTATTCCATCAGTAACTTAATATTGATAGTTTTGTTAGATACAACATTATTCCATCAGTAACTCAATATTGATAGTTTTGTTAGATACAACATTATTCCATCAGTAACTCAATATTGATAGTTTTGTTAGATACAACATTATTCCATCAGTAACTCAATATTGATAGTTTTGTTAGATACAACAGTATTCCGGGCAAGGGATCATTTATTTAACCCTCCGTCAGGCGCAATGCAAATCCTAACACCATCGGGCGCAATAAGGAACTCCAGTCCAATTTTTTAAATTTTTTTTAATGAATAACCTTCTAACTTAAATAACTGCATTTTTTAATTTATTTTTAGAGTTAGTTTTAATAGTTAACCCGTCTAATCACAGGAGACCCAAGTTGTCCCAAAACATCATATGCCGTTATAATAACAGGAGACCCAGATTGTCCCAGAGCGAACGTGCATTATTAAAAGTTTGACATCTCTCTTTCTGTCATGCGAATATTTGAGATTTTTTTTATGGTAGAAACGGAATGAAATAATGCTTCTCATTGTCTTAGAATTATATGAGCTAGGTTGTTCCGATATTTTACAAACCCGATCAAAAGTGACGGTTTAATTTTGCACCAATTTGTGACGTATCACACATTTAATTTTAAAATAAAATTGTATGAAAGTGATAAAAAGTGAGGTGACAGTTTTATTACAAATTTTTTTTAGAAAAGGAATCTGTATTTAAAATTTTGGATTTTTTCTATTTTAATTACTTTAATTCAAATATTCGCAGGTGTGCATTTTTTAGCCAATTTACATTTCCAATATTAAAATTTTAATATTTGGAAACAAAAATGTTGATTTCTAATAAACACATCGGAAAGATTATTTTATCTACATTTTAGAACAATTTTTGTTTTTGCAAAAGCGTTTAAAAAAAACAATAAATAGGAACATTTAAAATGCATGGGATGAACCAGGAATTTTGCGCGCAAACCTTGACAGGCAAAAGTTGACAGAAAATTATTTTCTTATTATTCGAAGGGTTAAAAAAATTGTCAAAGTTTTAATTTTTCAAGATCCCGAAAACCACCGTATGTGTAGTGAATCGTGTGAGGTCAAAACTCAGTTACTATAAGATCGGGCAATCAGCTGTTCAACTGGCGCCATTTTGAAATTCAGAGTTTGAAGTATTCTCCCTAGAGTAGCACTACTATTATTTTTGTGCAGTAGTTTTTGAATATTTTCAATAATAGAGATAAACTAATAAGAGATTCCTTTATTTTCGAAACTGAATTATTAAGGCCTAAATAATGTTTCATTAAACACAACAACTAAATCTGTATAAACAGTATGTAAATAAACTAATAAGATGAAACATTGTTAATACGAAGTACAATGACTTTACGGTGTTCAGTGAGGTCACCACTAAACATTTCAATAATACCAACTTGACAGCGTGTTTCTACGACCCGGTTAAAAATGAAACTAAAAAAAAATAAAAATAAAAAAACCCCGATTAATAATTTTTTTAAAACTCTGCTTTAACCCCTCCGCAACGTAAGCAGATATAAGCATTAAAAATAGAACAGCAGTCAAGTACAATAAGCATGTTTATACGTCAGCGCGTGTGTTTCCATAGAAATCATTCTAACTCCGTTATTGTTTTAGTTACATCCCTAAAACAAAAAGTAAAAGGTCGATAGTAGATCAAGCTGCACATCCCTATCAAGTTGTCTATGGAAATACATAACAGGAATCAGCTGTCAGTCGTGTTGTTGACAAAAATATTTACCCTCGCAAATTTGCTCCCGGCAGCTCCACTGCACTCCACATTTTAAATTTTTATTAAATATTTTTACATGAAATGATAAAAAAAAAGGTGACAAAAGTGTTTATTACACATATATACAATAGAATAAGTATTGTTGTTTACATAATCTGTGAGTTTAGTATCGTTTTCACATAAAAACATCACGTGAGCCATTTTTACCTAATTTTAATGTTTGCGTTCTAAATTTTAATATTTACAAATGCTAGTATTTATTTGTAATATAATAATTTGAAAGAATTTTAAAACAGTTTTTACTATTCGGCTACGTTCAGAAATGTTTCATTTATAGAGCTTTAATTGTGAAGCGGTAATAAAAAGTTTTCGTAAAATGTCATTTTGTTAGACACCAAAAGCAAATATTCTCGAAAATTCGGAGGGGTTAATTATTATTAAATAAAACTTATATATTCAGAAACAGCGTTTATTGGTCTTTATGAGCATATTTTTTTAAAGCAATAATATTTTTCACTGGAGTTTCTTATTCAACTGTGAGATTATATCACAGAAAAACAGATCAAAATTGATTTTTCCCTTAAATTTTTCGAGATAAATGGAAACTGGCCCTCTGATTGGTAGGGAATGAGGAAAAGTCAGGAGGCCAAGCCCCTAGATCGGCGATATTTACTTATTACCCTTTGGCACACAAATAACAGATCACTTCATCTCAGAGATTAATTGCGCCTGACGGAGACTTAAAAAATAAACATCAGTAAAAATTAAAAATGGAATCCTACAAAATAAACTTAATTAATCATCAAGCGTTACCCCGCAGAGGAAAGAAGAGACTGCCAAGCAACTGTCTCGCCACACACGCCTTGCTTCATTCACATTAATACATCATCTCCGATATCTTTATCTTTACTAAGTATAAAATGAAGTCTCTCACGCTGTATGTGCGCTTAGATCTTTTAAACTACGAAACGGATTTTCATGCGGTTTTCGCCAATAGTGATTTATGAGGAAGGTTTTTAGGTATATAATTTGACATGATTTTGTGTAAATTGGATGAAATATATAATATATCTGGCCAAGCGGCAGCGGGCAGTGTGGTGTGGATTTGATTTAACAGATGGTGTTGGTTATAAAGGTTCTGTTAGCCACAGCAACGTGTGTCCGGGTCTGCTAGTACAAAATAAAAGAAAAACAATAAATAATTTTACCGTCTGCGGGTGTGTTTGAGGATACGGATTGGTCAGGCGATGCGTCGGCCATCTCCCCGGGCTCCAGTTCACCCCCCCCTTCCCCATCCCCTTCGCCTTCCCCTTCCCCTTCTCCTTCTCCCTCTCCCTCTCCATCCTCCATCCCCTCCGAGTCGGGCTGCGGGGAGTTGCTCTCTGTGTTTGCCTGAAACATATATTAGTTTTAGCTTCATTAAAATGCACGGTGGGATAGATTGCATTTTAAAGGTTGAAATCCAGCTTCTATCCAACACAGCATCTTCAAAGATTACACAAGCACTGAGAGAAAAGAATACCCTGTGTGAAACCTCGCAAACTGTAAAGCGATGCATAGATGAACATTCGATGCCATGCAATCCGCTCCGATCTATCGTGAATATGCACATTTTTCGTCTTAAAAGAAATGTCAGATTTACAAAAACTTTGTTTTATTTCCGCATCACAATTAAAGCTCTATAAATGAAACATTTCTGAACGTAGCCGAATACTAAAAACTGTTTTTGAAAGGTTACGAAATAAGCTTTAAAATTGTTATATTACAAATAAATATTAACATTTGTAAATATTAAAATTTAGAATGCAAACATTAAAAAAATGTTAAAATGACTCACGTGATGTTTTTATATGAAAACGGTACCAAAATCACGGATTATGTAAGAAAACAATACCTAATTATTCTATCGTATAAATGTATAATAAACAATTTAGTCACCTCACTTTCATACAAGAATATTTAATAAAAAAATAAGAATGTCTAGCAGCGCATAGGCGATTTGGCGGGTAAAATCTGTATCTACCGTGTATCTGACAGAATAGGTCTTTTTATGTATTTCTATGGACAACTTGAATATGGATGTGCAGTTTGATTTATTATGGACCTTTCACTTTTTGTTTTAGGGATGTCACTAGAACAATAACGGAGTTATAAAGGTTTCGGTTTCGTTACGTGAAAGCACACTTATTGTACTTGACTGCTATAGTTATATTATCGTGTATACCCGCTTATGTATCGGAGTGGATAACTTAATTCATAGTTTTTATTTTGCCCTTTTATCAGCTTTGCTAGTTGGCAATGGATTACATGCGTTATGTGGACTGTCTGTGTGAAATTTTAACTAAAATATGATTCTACGACAGTTGATCCCCAAATAGTTGGCCTCCCGCCATACTTATACACAATATACAGTCGGTTTAGGGAAAATATGGTACACCTACTTACACAAAAAATAGAACTAGTGTCCCGAATGGGTGTGCAGAGAGGATGTACCACAAAATAACATAGGTACCTTTTTAAAAAATATATAATTTTTTATTAGATTCAAAGTATTCGATTTTGGTTACTACCATAATGTGAGTACTTCCATTAAATTCATCAATTTAAAGAGTTTATTCGAAAATTGAATTTTGATTAACAATCGATGGTTTGCAAAATGTTATCCTCAAATAGGCCACTTGCATGGATTTCAAACGACTTGGAAAAAATCATGTGGATAGATTTTTTTACTAAGATTACAAAAAGTTCCCATTAATTCTGTAAAATTCCACCGCGATGTATTTTTTTTATATGGCAACACTTTGATTTCAGGCGAATTTATGAATTTGACATCCCCTGGGGGGCCATGGGGACACCGGTGTTCACTAGATTTATTGTTTGTTCTCTGCGATCTTATCATTTGGTTTGACTTTTTGACAGATGTTATGAAGAGAACCCAAGGGCGGATCCAGCTTTGGCACCAGGGGGGGTCACATAGTGCCAGGGGGGGGGGTCACATAGTCGTGGTCAAGTCACGAGAAGTTATAATTTAATTTTGATAATAATAGATACAAGTAAAAAGTACGTCCACCTAGGTCCTGAACCCAGCCCAGGGGGGGGGGTCATGACCCCCATGACCCTCCCCCTGGATCTGCCCTTGAGAGAACCCCGTACATTTTATGTTATCTGTACGTGTCTTAGGGGTATAATGGTAATGGTGCTGATTTTAACAAAATCAAATTTTACAATATTCTTATAATTTACAAGTACAAGTATATTACATTTGATTTAGTAATATAGACGTTGACATTATAATGATTTATGATCAATGAGATAGATCAAGGAAAAAAAATTAAGAGATGTAATATTTTTGGTATGCCTCGTTATTCCCTCTATTTGGTATGCCTCGTTTTTTTTAAATGATTTTCGGCTATGTAATTATCGTTTTTTCGCACCCTTAAAATTATGTCCCGTCTTTCCGGTTTATAAAAAATGGTCTGATTTTTCAAAATAAAATTTTCAAAAAATCGCCACGGTTTCAAAAAACGTTTAAAAAAAAACTAATGTCTTAGAATATTTGCCTAAACCGGATTTTTTTTTTTAAATGTGATGCAAGTGGCCTATTGTGACATTTTTGATAGTTTCGTAAGAGTTTTTGTAATGATCAAAAAAAACTTTTCAGATGTATTGTCCATGCGGTTCTAATAATCCTGAAACCTTAGCTTACACTAATAATATACAATATAAAACATATTTTCGTTCAATTGTATCGAGGATAAAACTGCTTATCTATGTAGGTACTGTATATATGTACCAGCATATAGCTTAAAAAAATAAACACTTGATGTTAATAAATTCGTTTGATATCCACACCAACTTATTTTTAAATGTATTTTTGGAGTCGTTTTCACATTTGAAACTGGTAAATAATGCACAAAAAATGATAATCTTTATATATGTAGTATAAAGCAAAGTCGCTCCCGCTGTCTGTACGCTTAGATCTTTTAAACTATGCAATGAATTTTCATGTGGTTTTCATCAATAGATAGAGTGATATATGAGGAAGGTTTAGGTATATAATTTGTCAAGGTGATGTATAAATTGGTTGAAATATTTAAAGTGTTTCGTTAGCCACAGCAACGTGTGGCCGGGTCTGCTAGTTTTATAATAATTATAATTTTGGGGGAGCCAACTGTCAGGGATCACTGTCAGATTATCCTAAGATATACTTATATGGTATGGAGGGTAACTCACAGGTGTGGAGAGGCAGTTGTCCCCAATGTAGGAGCCGGGGTCCGGCGTGGGGTCCTCAAGCTCCATTGGTTCACCACCACTGCTCTCAGGGGCGGCCACTGCCTCACTGCCCAGGGAGAAGGCTACAAGGGGAACTCAACTTAATAAGTATTTATATTCTTTTTTATAATAATAATAATGATATTTGGCTAATTTATATAGCGCCATTTTCGTGAAAAATCACCTCAAGATGTGAATAATGCACAAGTCGCAACTGGTGATAGGTAAATTCTTGGAAATTTTCATCTGGATCAGTGGTTCACGACTTTTTTTGACCAGATGACACTATGGCATTTATTTGTTCTCACAGGGACCACAAGGTACAAAAATAATAAACTGTTATTTGTGTAATTAAACACGCCCTTGCAATTACTATTATTCAATGTGCTCTTCTTGGACTTGTTCAGCTACCTCTCCATCATTAATACCAAAAGGGTTACGAATGAGCTTTTGGATACCTTTCGATTCGGTTTTGTAGTAAATGAATAAATGTTTCGTGGACCACATTTTAGATCTCGCGGACCACCTGTGGTCCATGGACCACTGGTTAGGAACCACTGATCTAGATGGTGAAATCCCTAAGAGGTTGTCTCCTACAATGAAATTTTGTATTATTTACAAATGTATCTAATTAATTGGAGGACAGAACTTTTAGAATTTTTGGAAAACATCCAATAGTATAGAACATTTTAATATTAAAAACTTGTATTAAAATCTTTTAATTTATTTCCGCCAAAGAAAATTCTGCCAAACTACTGCTTACCTTATACATACAGATGATAATAAAATCTCTTCTAGCCCTTCATTATGTTGTAGTATCAGGAATACCAACATAACAAAATGACAGAAATTATTGTTAGCCAGCGGACGAAAATCGACATTTCGTCGAAAGTTGTTCTTACGATCGTGCAGGGCGGTTACAATGAGAAAAATTAATTGTTCTCCGAACAAGCTTTTTCAAATTATAACTCAATATCGGTTTTATTTCATTCCAAATTTGCTTTAATTTATACCTACAACCAAAAATGCTGAAAGGCGTGATTATAAAAACTATTAAAATTATGTACTTTTTGTAATTATTTTTTGATATATTTATCATTTTTCAATAATGTCTAAGTTAAATAAGAATGTTAAAAAAATCTGAAATATATTAGTTTGTAAGTGCGCAAATAAATACACAAACGGACCAATTTTCGTCAAGAAACACATGTACGTATATATTTTTTAGTGATTTTATTTAAAATAAAATTAAAATTCGAAAACATGCTATACCCAAATAATGAATTGATTTATTTTACTGCATGATGACATGATTTGAAATGGGTGTGGTATAATACAAAATCTTTTTTGAAAATTTAACAAATCTGCCAACGACCTATGGTGTAACCTTATTATACTAAAAACAAAACAAAAAATCTCAAAATTTAAAACATGCGAATGCTAGATAAAAGAACAGTCTTTCGAAATCCATTTATAATTTTTTGTGGAAAAGAGTCAATACGTCTAAAATCTGATTTAAAATTGACATGTTTCTGGTTTTCTCTGGTAATACCCTCTTAAAATGGTCACCATCTCATACGACGAAAGCAAATTTTCAATTTATGTAATTGAAATTTTGAATGCAGTATTTTCGATCGCCCCGAATCGCAAAATATTTGTCTTTTATAGTAATTAAGTTGAATCAAAAGATTTTTTTTCTAAAAAATATGCGGCCATTATGAAAGTTTTAACAAATTAAAAATGGAGTCCTAACAAATAAACTTAATTAACCATCACCATCGTTACGAAGATGGAGGGGGGAGACTGCCAGGCAACTATGTCTCGGCCAATGACATTGTATATAATTTATAGACTCGCCATTGTCTCACAAACTCAAGATGGAATGTGGCAAGTAAGAAACACTCTTGTGTTTAAAGTTCAAAAGTTATTCAATTATGATAAAGATAGACATTCAAAGAATGTGTGTGTGTATGAATGATAAGGATGTAAGACCAGGCGGTGTTTTCGAATCGGTGGAGTAAGACAAATACGGAATGCTATACGAGATGACCTACTGTCATAGGCTGTCCTTCTTACACTTATCTGGTTTACACAGTGCGAGCTAGCGTGCGAGTCAGCCTGCCGAGTAACTCGCACTGTTTGGACATAACTTACGAGTAACTAGTACTTGCGAGTTGGACAGTAGCTCGCATCCGAGTTACTTCCAACATTTTTTGTTTTCACTCGCATGCTCGCCCGGCAGCAACTCGCACATGGCAGCAGCTCGGTCATTACTCGCATCGTTTGGACACATTCGGCAGTAGCTCGCCACTGCCAGCCGGACAGTTGCGAGCGGAACCTGTATTTTTGTGTGCTGTGGCTGTCGTAATCGTAAATTTAAATTTAAAAACATAATCGTAAATTTTTTGTCCTCAGATAACAATATATCATTCATCATGATAATAATATATTTTTCATCGCTGCTTCGTATTCTTGGGGTCTTCATGATAAAGCTCCTTGAAAATGGTAAGTGTTGCTCCTAAAGATCTTCTAGCCATCCAGTCTCTAATCCAAACCCTTTTCTTTCGCTGTTTTTTTAAGGTTTTCATAGGCATTTTCCAATTCTTGACATAATATTGTTGTCATGGACCTTATCACAGTTTTTGTAATTAAAGCACGTTCACTCGACATCGCGACAAATCGCAAGACTGGGCAGCAGCTACTACATGTCGTGTGGACAGCTAAGGCGAGCCGAGCTACTGGCGTACGAGTAGACAAGCCGAGCAGCTGTCTACTGGCTAAGCAGCAGCTCGCACTATGTAAACCAGCCATTAATTTTCGTTATTTGTTTTTGGGGTGTTATGCCGTGTTGCGCTACCTCCTTTAGCCAACGTTTCGGACATCGTTGCAGTGTCCATCATCAGGGCAGATTCGGCAGATCCGGTAGATGTGTGATCACATCTACCGGATGACAATTCATTGACAATTTCATTGACAATTCACCTATTTCCATTTCCGGCAGTGATATTATTCCAAAGACAATAGTCAAACTTCTTGGTGTTAATCTGGATTCAGACTTTTCGCTTAAAAGTCAAATAAATAGGACTGTAAGCACCGGTTTTTTTCACCTAAGACAACTCAAGTCAGTCCGAAGACACCTACCTACAGAGGCAACCAAACTACTAATCAACTCTTACGTAGTTTCACGGCTCGATTACTGTAACGGCATCTTTGCTAGCCTTCCAAAATATCAAACTGACAAACTTCAATCCGTGTTTAATGCAGCGGCACGGCTCATAACCGGAGTCCCTAAATATTCACACATTTCAGAACACCTTCGTAACCTTCACTGGCTCAAGTGCCCTGAAAGAATCCAGTACAAGTTGTGCTGGATGGTGTTTAAATCGATCAATGAAATGGCCCCACCTTACATCTCTGAACTAATACTGGTCCGAGGCAGTCAACACTTAGATCAGCAACCTCATCAGCTATAGGCAAACTAATGGAACCTAAATGCAAGCCAAATACTAAATTTGGAGATCGCGCTTTCGGAGTGTCTGGGCCGAAGGCTTGGAATAAACTCCCTCCAAAACTTAGATGCATAACAAGCCCAACAGAATTTAGGTCCAAATTAAAAACCTACCTTTTCGGGCTATCATGCCCTTAAATAAAAATACCTATCTGAGAGTATCATTAAATTTTACTTTTGTTTTCAAAGTGCGCTCATTACAAAACATATTATGTATTATTCTTTCTTCTTACTTCTTCTGGCGCTAATCTTAATCTAATTGTAAATATGTATGTTATTAAGTCACTTGCTTTAGGTCAGCATTTATATGTCTTAGTCATAAGTCACTAGCTATAAGTCTTAGATGTAAGTCAGTAGTTATAATTGTAAATCTTAATTGTAAGCAGCCTGTAAAATAAGTCTAGCTATAAGTCTTAAATCCTAATTGTAAGCCAGTAAAATAAGTCTCTAGCTATAAGCCTTAGATGTTAAGTCAATAGTTATAATTGTGAATCTTAGTTGTAAGCCAGTAATATTAATTCCTTTAAATACTTATTTGTACAGCGCCCTTGAGGTGATTTTTCACAAAAACGGCGCTATATAAATTAGCCAAATATTAATATTATTTTTTTCAAGGAGGTGGGAGGGGACTGAGTTGCTTTTCAGATCTAGTCACTAAATATGACTATTGCCATTTTAAGTAAAATTTTGATTCTGAATGGTGGTCACCAGGGCAATACTTAGAGCCTTCAAGAAGCTATTGGGTGCAAATCCTAATCCAATCCGAATCATAACGTTTCCTTCATTTTTGATTTTGTCAACTATTTGAAAAACAAAATAAGTTCGAACACGAAGTCGGCAACAGTTGTATTAGCTCTTGTTAATTTATCAAGGATACCAACATAACAGTGACAGGTACGGCCGCGGATTTTCGCTGTGTCGGTTCGCGAAGTGAATTTTGGTTTTATGCAATTGAAAATTAAAATTCATCATTTTCCGCCGCCCCAAAGCCAAAAAGTTTCCTGTTATAGTAATTAAGGCGAATATAAAGTTTTTTTCTAAAAATTATTCGTAATAAGCGTGGCCAGTCCGAACCGATAATTACCTATAACTGTTTGGATAAAAAGTTTTCCGTTTAAACGAGTAAGCGGTTTAATGCATAAATAATATAAGTTCTTTGGTTTGATACATTTCAGTTCGAGCAAAAACAAAAAATGTCTGTTAAAAAACAAAAGGAAGTAATCTGTGCAATTTGCAATTTTGTTGTCGAACATGCTGTGTAGAAATTTGATTATTTATGCATTAAACCGCTTACTCGTTAATACGGAATACTTTTTATCCAAACAGTTAGATTTAGCTTTATTATTACAAAAAGTGAGCATTTATGTCGGGGGAGACCAAAAAACATGCAAAAAATATGCACTTAACATTTTAATTATGTTAAAATTAATTCACTCTCGCGGTAACGCCATTGTTTTTCCATCATTTTAATTTTAACATTTCATAGACAATGATGCCAATCATAGAAAAAATATTTTTGCATAAAACAAAGTGAATGCATCATTGACAAATTTGTACCTGTATTTATAACAGTAGAACATGGAAAGAAATGTATTAAAATAATTACACAAACCCGCTAGACAAACCCTGCGTAGCCAAACAAACTATTCAAAACCTGGGATGTTTTGTAAAAGTATGATGAAAAGCGAGTTTATTTTATAAGATTGATACTTCCGACAAATGTCATATTTGATTGTCTATTACGACTTAAAAAAGGAACATTCCGTATCATCCGTGCATCAAACTTCGACAACACGAACGTTCCATATTATCCGTGAGGTGGACTAACTGCACATTTACCGAAATTTTAATATTAATTGAGGCATGAGAACTGCAAAATATGGATATTTATTAATTTGAGAATTAATAAATATATTGATATTAATTAATTAACCTAACTTTTATTGGACTTTGCATAAACTTAGAAGTAAAATCTAGTTATTATAACAAGTAAAATTAGAAGTGCGTCAGGCTACCTATAAAATATCCGAAACAAGACATGAAAATAATAATATTACGATTGAATTTCATAGATGTAACCGAAAAGTGGGACAAATTTTAAAGTAGTAATGTAAGGAGTTCTATCACTAAAACATGTTGTTATATTATATCATTATGATTGTTATGTATTTGTGTATGTATTAACTCACAAGACACGCCGTTAGTGTGCACAGAATCGGCGGAGGCATCTCCAGATTCGTCGGCCGCTGGTGGCGGGCTGTGAGATCCCCCTTCCAATAAACTCAACCTGAACTCATTGTCAGACTCCATAACTCAAACCAAAACTATAACCGGTAGGGTTATTGAAAAATATTGAAGATGAACGGTGAATTCGTAGCTCCTCCCTGTCACTTTTCAGTGTATTTATTTGAAAATCTTCAAAGTTGACAAGCGCAAACAACCATAGAGGCGGCGTCCATTTTACCATAGAAAAATTTGAAAACAGACAGAAAAAGCTACCGGCAAAACATCATAAACATGACGATTGAAAAAAATATTTCTAGTAGGTTCCTACTTGGTATAAATCATACAAGTTTTTTTATTAATTATTTTCTAAACAATAGCGGGCCATCAACGAACGTTCTTTCTTCGTGCTGTAATAATGCCCATCATTGTACCTTAATAATAATGCCACTGAGAAACCTTATTACTTTTTTAAAAAGATACAAAAAGAGGGCTTCAGATATATATTTTTTCTTTTTTTCTTTTATTTAATTAGAAAGACAAACATTCCCGGGTTACGAATAACCCAACAATGTTTGAAAATCTCCTACTACCACCACAGGAAGCCGAAAATGTTGCTTGTGTTGTGATGGAGGACTTAGCCAGCCGAGGAATCGAACACGCGACGCTCGGGTGGAACCCAAGCGCTATGCCCACTCAACCACTGACCAGTCAAATAGTGTTAGATTGTACAACCAAATAAACTCTGTTATTTATAACAACAATCAACAATAACCTAAGAATACAGCGTCTTTCCGAGGTGTTTGCATTGACAAAACGATAAATTCGTAGTTTGAGTGCTTGAGAAATGAGGCTTGGAAGATCTGATTTATAATAATTGTTCCAACTCAAGCCATTGGAATATGAACCCAACAAATATGACTTTCTACAAATTTTGCAATAATTTTTACTTGTATTCGCTTTTTACCATTGCTAAAATTAGCTTAATCCTTCATTTTGGTACAATTCAAACAATAACACTAGCTTTCAAACAATAATCAATTCATAAAAAAATTGTTAAATTAAATTTTTTGTCAAAGTGCGGTCGGAAACTTTGGTTTCATAAAGGTATATACTTGAATTTTATGGTTAACTTTCGGATTTGAATATCAGAGTTTAGATAAGAGTAAGGGAGACACAACGATTTCCATGAGACATGTTTCCAAAGGCAAACAAATTAGCCGAATGAATACGATTTTGACGTTTTGCGTACGTCGTGATGACGTCCTCTCAGTACAGGATGCGAGACGGAATGATCGAGCGTTCACTCAGTGTTCAGACGTTTAATTTACTTTCATTACGCGCGCGAGTGAAAGATGCCAATATCCAACATTGTTGGATCGGTTCGCTGATGAATTCATTCATGCACTTTCGTTTCATTTTTCGTTCAGACCTTTCACTCCTAGTGAATGTTGCGAAATGAAAGACAGAAATGAACGAAAAGTGAACCGTCTAAACACAGCATTTGGAAAAAAAAGGTTGTCATTCGATTTTTTTTCACGTTAAATATTAAAAAAAATGTTATTTATAAAATAAAAAAACGTAAAATGATACCATCCACCCACTCCTGTAGATTAAAAAGAAAAAGAAACTAAGTAGGTACTTAATTTTTCATACCATAGAGAAAAATAAATGGATATGTGAAAGAAGTCAAAATATTCTACTCTGTGCCCCCAACTTCGACTTGTCAAAATCTAAAATCAAACAATCTCCAATTTTGTGGAACGTTGTTTGGTTATGCGTCCTCAATATTATAAATTTATCCATAATTATCAAGACAAACATCACTGAAGACGTCGAATTAGTGAAGTTAACAGTTAATAGATCGAATATGTAACAGTGGCGAGCTGTGAATAGCTACTGCGGATAGAATGGTGCCCGTTTCTATTGAGGGATGCGCCCCCGTATCGGAAGGCGGGGGGGCCCGAGGGGGGTCCATTTCTCTGGCGATGCTGATAGATTTCATCGTTCAGAGAACTTACCATGAGCTCACGGTCCTTGCTGAGCTGTAAGTAGCGTTACTGTTTACGTATGTATCAGAGTGATGGACACTCATCAGAGCCCTGATATAAGTATCTAAACGCTGTTGCTTGAAATGGCAATAGCCAAGTTTGGTGATTAGTTTTGAATAGTCAAGTACTTCCCAACCTTCCTCTTTTTAGCCTCACTTGGTGATGCCATAGTCCCACTGACTTCGGATAGCTGAGACTCTTGTATGGTATTCACATTCACAAAATGTTACACAATATAAACTTGTTATAATTTTTTTTCCATAATGTTGTCACACTTTGTGCTGGAAGGGTAGTTCTACCATTTACGCCCTTGCGGTGATTTTTCAGGAAGACTGCGCTATATAAATCAGCCAAGTATTATTATTATATTAAATCTACGATAAGCCGCCGCACTTTTAATAGGCACAGATTTTGGAAAGTACACTATTTTACCGCAAAAAACATCGGTTTCAGTCAGGACCGGTGGAAAAATATGCATTTAAATTTACATTTCATAAACAAAAAATTTTGTACGTAATTTCTCGTTACGGCTGACGTTTCGTATTACTTTATTTTGCATTCTGAACAACTTCCACTATTTCCAGGGTACCAATCGATAAATATTAAAAAAAAGATTGCTATATGGCAAAAATCACACATATTCTAGGAAGGTACTAACTAAAGTTACCGTACAAATTTTCAAAATAATTTATGGATAAGCCGCCGCACTTTTAATAGGCACAGATTTTGGAAAGTACACTATCTTTAAACTTGGCTACCGCAAAAAACATCAGTTTCAGTCAGGACAAATTTTCATAATATTAAAAAAAGATTGCTATACGGCAAAAATCACGGTAATTTTTGGAGATCGCTGACAACGGTTAATATGCACTTTTTTTGAAAAAACCTTTTGATTCACCTTAATTACATTAAAAGGCAACTATTTGCATTGGGGGAAGTGGAAAATATTTCATTCTAAATTTCGATTACGTAAAATTAAAATTAGCTTTCGTTTTGTGAGATTGTACGCCAGAATCACAAACCATGTTACACAAACCTAGCATAGCCGCTAAACTACTTGAAAACTGGGATGTTTTTCTTGCCTTGACGCGAGTAGGCGTTATAAAGGGGCACTTTTGTATCACAAACCATGTTACACAAACCTAGCGTAGCCGCTAAACTACTTGAAAACTGGGATGTTTTTCTTGCCTTGACGCGAGCAGGCGGTATAAAGGGGGCACTTTCTTTAATGTGTGCAAATTATTTTACTATGAATTTGTTTTGTATGGTTGGCAGTACTGATATACGTCACTATGTGGTTTCTATGGACAAGATTCAATATGGCGTCGGCGTCAAAACGGAAAATTACGTGAATAAAAGTTTTTACGAATATAAATTTAATTGCACATTTTTCCGCCGTTCTCGACTGAAACAGATGGTTCTTGTGGTAATTAAGTTTAGGGGTAGTTTATTTTTTAAATATATGCCTATTAAAAGTGTAGTGACATGCGGCGTCTAGTCGTAAATTTACCATTATTATTATTACGCTGGTCCTACTTGAATGCCTGGAAAGGCAGTGCTGTCAAATATTTTTGAATGATTATTGTACACCAATCTCTTTGTAAGGCTCCCATTTATAAGTATAAAACATGTAAATAATATAAAAGTATATGTGTAAGAGTATGTGATACAAGTTGGGAAAATCTTCTTATCTCATTGTTTTTTGCGTGGAAGAATATTTTATCAAAAGGATACCTACTTAAACTTTAGCACTGGAGCTGTACAAATTGTTATTTTTTCTGTAATGATTTGTACCAAAGCAAAAAACATTTTTTTTGTTAAAATATGTACATTTTTACACATTAAACGTCACTGAATAGCCTAACATTGCAACTTCTGTTTGTGGAATTCTATTACAAAGTAGGTTATAATTTTGGATACCACTTTTATATTGATTAAATGAAGACAATATTAGCAAAACTCAATCGAAAATCTGAAGACAGAAAAATCAGAAAAAGATATTGGCACCTCCGGGATTCGAACCCAGGACCCTTTGTTTACATGGCGAGTGCTCTACCAACTGAGCTACGGTCTCTTTTAACTGTATCACACTTCGACTAAGAACTACCAACATGGATGACGAGAACTACAACAAATAAAATCTCAAATTATAATATTTAATTAAATGGATTATTGAATCTCTCAAATATATAATAAAAAATAATTTTGAACATTCTCTTGTTCTCTCTGACTCTCTCAGTTCCCTACAAAAACTTAAAACCAGTCCTCTTCTTCATCCTGATGATCACTTTGTATGTCTTATTCGAGTATTGATAACCTCCATTCAAAGCTCTGGAAAAACTGTCACTCTGATTTGGATTCCTGGACATGTTGGCATAGTGGGTAACGATATTGCTAATTCCTTGGCAAAACCATAAACTCGTAAACCATATTCCCCTGTCTGATATTTTTTCCATCATCAAAGATAGATCCCGCAATGTTTGGACAGAGTATTGGAACATTGCTAGTCAATCCAAGGGTGCCCGCTACACCTCAATACAAAGGACTATCCCATCAAAACCGTGGTTTCAAAAATTCCCCCATTTTTCCAAAAAAGAAATTTCCTTACTTATTCGTATGAGAATCGGACATTGTTCCGTTCCTTCTCACCTTTATAAAATTCATGTGCTTGACTCCCCAGATTGTACGTTATGTGTTCTAGATGTGGGAACTTTAGATCACATATTTTTTGACTGTCCCTCTCTAAATAAATATCCTCTCTCCTATCAAGCATTATCAAAAATTGCCTCTCCTCCATTCAACATCTCATCTCTTCTAAGTCTGAACTCTACTCCAATCTTCCATAAAATTCTGAAATTTGCACATTTAAATAAAATTAATATATAAATTCACCTTTCCTTTCTCTGTAATTATAAATGATGGCCTAGAACACCCTTGAAGGGTGAAAGCCAGAAATAATTGAAAAAAAAAGAGACAAAATGAAGACAATATTAGCAAAACTCAATAAAAAAATAGACAATAGACTTAGACTCAATAGACTTGCAAATAAGTCAATAGATGTTGCGTTTTAAAAATAAAATGGATAAAAATTTATCCAGACACTAGATAGCATAGCTATAGCTAGATAGCATTTAGTTCGAGTTGAATCTTGCAATCAAACACCCTTGAAGGGTGAAAGCCAGAAATAATTGAAAAAAAAAAAAGACAAAATAAAGACAATATTAGCAAAACTCAATAAAAAAATAGACAATAGACTTAGACTCAATAGACTTGCAAATAAGTCAATAGATGTTGTGTTTTAAAAATAAAATGGATAAAAATTTATCCAGACACTAGATAGCATAGCTATAGCTAGATAGCATTTAGTTCGATTTGAATCTTGCAATCATATATAAAGATAGCAGCAAATAATATGTGCATTAAGAAAATGAAGATAATGTTGGAAGTTCTTAGTCGAAGTATGATACAGTTAAAAGTGACCGAATTGAATATAGACACAGTAGCTCAGATGGTAGAGCACTTGCCATGTAAGCAAAGGGTCCTGAGTTCGAGTCCCAGAGATGCCAATATCTTTTTTCTGATTTTTCTGTCTTCAGATTTTCGATTGAGTTGTGATAATATTGTGTTCATTTAATTAAAAATTATAATTTGAGGTTTTACTCATAGTTAAAAATAAAAATAAATACTTTTATATTTGGGGTAAGGTGAGCTTATATAGAAAAAAGCACTAAAATTTACTTATTATTTTCAGGTTTTATGGGTTTGCTTTGCTTTTAATTGTGATTTTAACCCTTGTGTATAAAGGACAAGGTCGGAATCGCTTGCGCCAATATCAATCCAAAATACCGTCCAACAAAGGTTCTCCACTGCCCAAACATTTTTTGTGAAATATTCACACCACATAAGTTGGGCATTGAGTACGTAAAGGTTCCTCTAAACCAGTGGTTCTCAAACTCTTTTGGCCCACGGACCCCTTTCCCAAACTCTTTTGGTCCACAGACCCCTTTTGTGGGTGGGAGTTTCAGGGGGGCGGTAGGGGAGACCCAGAGGAACCCATCTCACCCCATCCCATCCCCCCCATCCCATCAAAATAGTTATAATAAAAGAGTTTTTCTGTTTCAGTTTACCCCGCAAGACGGATATGGAGCGCAAGGTGGAGATCTACAAGCTGTCGGCGCGCACCCGCCAACTGTTTGTCCGTCTCCTGGCCCTCGTCAAGTGGGCGGGAAGCGCTTCCAAGGTGGACCGCTCCGCACACATCATGGCCTTCCTCGACAAGCAGGCGCTACTCTTCGTGGACACCGCCGATATGCTCGCCCGCATGGCCCGGGAGACCTTGGTGCACGCTAGGCTAGTCAACCAACCAGATTCATATTATGCTGACTCTGTTTTATTGTTTATTTTACCCAGTATCCGTCTCCCAAACTGTCCTGTGTACTTATTTGTATTTTGCATTTGAAGGTTGCCAACATTCCACATCCCGGCAGCTGTGGAGGTGCTTACGCAAGGCACGTACGCCCGGCTACCGGCTTGCATCCGGGAGCGCCTGGTGCCGCCGGAGGGGCTGAGCGCAGCGGAGAAGCGCGCCACGCTTAAGGCGCTAAACCACGTCATTCGCCAGCGCCTGGTGGCTTGTGCTCTTCCCGAGAACATGAGGACCTTCAAGGTAAATATGTCACACTTTACACAACCGGGATACCTCTTTAATCCTTTGTACGCGGACGTCACAGTAGTTGGGAGCACCGTCACGACAGTTGTTTTCTGCCTACATTTCAATGATAAAATGCCACATTCAGGCGCCCCTGCACCTAGCATTAAAACACTACTCACGTCCCTCCCGCGTTTCCCTCCTGCGTTCCCCTTCCACCTTCCCCATTCTCCCATCATCGAACCCGCCGCCCTCCCGTCTTTCCTCCCTGTTGCTTATCTATATGTGTTTGGTTTTGAAATGATAATATGTGTAGTTCTTACCGGGATGTCATTTATCCAGTACCTACCTTCCCTAATCATATCACCTTGCTGGAAAAACATTTGAAAATGGAACAATGACAAGACTGAATTGAAGTGTATTTGTTTGTGAAAAAAAAAACAGAAGAATATTTTAGACAACATGGAAGCAAGTTTTGTTGGTCGTTCGGGTTCATATGTATACATATATGAATCAAAAGTAGGTGTTTTTGACCGTATCAAGATCGTTTTATACTTATTTGTGTTGTAGCGAAAATACCTCGAGGTACCGCAGTGGAACTAAATAACTATATATATTTGTAATTGTGTTGTTCGCCTTCACAGAGGTAAGTGATTGGTTGCCTTCTTCCTTGTAATCTATTATTTTTCCCATACACATATTATCACGCAATTCCAGCAAACACCATTTCGTTTAGTATTTTTTTTTTTACGATAACTCCACACAGGAGACCCTGAGGAAAATAATTTCCCTCAGGGCCTATGTCATCTGGGATGCTGTGTGGAGGGTCTTTTTGAGGAGAGGAAGGAATGAACACTGGTCTTGAAGAGACCCATGTTGTAGGAAGGAGGAAACACAGAGGCCGGCAAATGATTCCACAGCCGAGCTGTTGAACACAAGAACGAGTCGAAGAAACGACCCGTTCTCATGTGACAAATGTCAACCATGTACAAATGTTGCGCACGCGTTAGGCGTGTTTCCCGACTATGTACCAGTGCCGTAGGGATCAATGACGCAAGTTCCTCGGATCATCTTCCATTGTAATACCGGTAGAACAAGGATAGCATTCCCACCCGACGCCTGTGCTCTAAGGATTGCAATCCGTCTGTTAAGATGGGAGAATCTATCAAAAGGACCTACCGTTTCTGCACAGAGTCGAGTGTATTTTTCAGGTATTTTGGAGCTCCAGACCAGAGGTGGTTGCCAAATTCAACCGTGGGGCGTACTTGTGATTTGTACAGGGTTAGCAGTTCTGTACTTTTAAAGTATTTGCGGGCCCTGTACAGTACGCCAGTTTTTGGGAGGCTAACTTTACTCTGGCTTCGATGGAGCCCCCATACCTGAGCTGGTCACTTAGGGTTACACCAAGCATATCAATGGAGGGCCTGTTCGGAAGATTGCTGCTGTTGAAAGATACTAGATTTTCATTTCGATCCCTTTTAGACGTAATCATACAAGATTGGGTCTTTGAAACATTAAATTCAACGAGATTATTTTTCCATTCTTGCTTCAAAGCCCTCCGAGCCGTTGGAGTTTGTGAGCCCTTTGGGGGCTTGTCAAACAAAAAGCTATCATGGACTGTACTGTCATCCGCGTAACAATGAATTGATGCACATGACAAAATGTCGTTGATGTGCAACAAAAACAAAGTCGGAGACAACCGATTCCTGTGGGACGCCAGCATTTATCGAGTGTGAGGTAGAGCTGAAATCATCGGCTACCGTCTGAATCGACCTCTCCCTCAAAAAGTCGGCAATCCACGTACACAAGGATGCGGGAAGTCCGTAAGAAGGCAGTTTGTTGACAAGTCTTCGGTGCCAAACCCGGTCAAAGGCCTTGGAAATGTCCAGTGCAACCGTTTGGGTGTCACCGAAACGTTCCAGGCACTGCCCCCAAACAAGCGTCACATACGCGAGATGATCACCGCATGAGCGGTTTCGCCGGAATCCGTATTGGCGGTCGTTAATAATTTTGTTCTTCGAGGTATGTGAGCAGTCCATAGTCCATTTCCAAGTGTATCTGAAGCTGTAACTCGAAAGTAGTTTTGGATGCAACAATATGAAATAACCATTTTTTCAAACAACTTGCACACCACCTATTGTAAATTTTGTATACAAATTTCATAATGCCAGAGCTCACTATTATATTTTGTGTGTACATTTTGTGGGCGTGCGCACAACAAATCACCAAAGTTTCATCGCAATCGGATGAATGGTACAGGAATGCATACGGGACAAACAATGAAACATTCAATTTTAAATATTAATATTTATATATTAGAATAATAATTATTATAATTGTTAGGAAATGGTAGGGTCCTTTCTTCAAATCAAAACTCTTGTTAAATTCAGTGAGTTATTTTATTTACAGACTTTCAGGTTAAAACGTGATTAAAACAATTCGACATGCGACAATTATTTGTACAGCCCGTTTCCCCGTTCTTTAATTAAAGGCTAAACAAGCCTTGTTTATTGTTTTATGATTACCAATAAAAGAGAGTATTTTGATATACAAGAAACAAACCTTTTATATCAAAACACTCTTTTGGCAGTTAGTGCCTCCGTTCACGGAGATACTTACAAGCTAACCGATTTTCGTGCGCGTATCATACGCGCCGATCGTAAGTATCCCCCGTACGATTTAGCTAGTGCCCGTTCACGGCGCTATGCGGTGGTCGTCGGCTTCCAATCAGTATCACGATACCGACAGTGCTGATCGCACGCGACAGTCGCATCATTTTTGTCTGATACTCATTCGTTTGACGTTTGACAGAAATGGCGTCGGAACATGAAAGTAATGTTAAATTTGTTCTGGAAGTGGAAAAAATGCATGTTCACATAACTATACTTTACCAGAATACGTAAGAAACGATTTAGTGGAGAAGGCATGGATTGATGACCAAGTTCAGTACATTTCGGATAGCGCCGTGTACGGAGACTAGCATTAAAAAGTGGTATATCAGCAGGGTACTTGTGGTTTCGTCACAATTACGTATATTGTAAGTATCTCCATGAACGCAGGGCCTTACTGTCATCTGATAGAACTGAGACTAGTGCACAACAGAAACCTGCATTATCGACATACAACCTGTCAGCAAGTAAACTAGATAAACAAACTGCAGAGGGCAGTAACTGCACTAATTCAAATTATAACCGTAACAATGATATGTAAAACTGTTGGTAGGATAATAATGAAGGTTGGTATTGTTTGTTGTTCAGGTGGAGAATGGGCGCGTCACCTTCCAAGTGGGACAGGAGTTCAGCGTGTCCCTCACGGTGATGGGGGATGCCCCCAACCTACCCTGGAGGCTGTTGGATGTGGCCATCCTTGTCCAGGATACAGAGATTGGAGGTACCACAAATATTCTTTGCGTAGTTTTTTTTTGTTGCACAAAATGTTTATTTAATTCGACAAAAATTTGAAGAAGTCAATTATTGCAAAAATAAAAATAAGTATTATTATAAAATATGTATTATAAAAGTAAGTTTGCTTGACGCTAAAATTCAGGAACGAGTTCCGGTACGATCAAGGGAGTTAGTTGTGGTAGCCCTCTTTCCCCCATCCATGAAGAAGGTTCCCGTTTTTACCTGAAGTGAGTGGTGCTTTTGAAGATACAAGGGCAGGAAGTTTCGCCCTCTAGAAATTTCTAGAATGGTCCAGAGTATTCGAGAGCATTCCACAACATTCCAGAACACCTATAACATTCCAGAACATCGGGAATAGTCTGGAACGTTCGGGAACACCCCAGATCATTATGGAACATTGTGGATCATTCGAAGCCTTTTTTGTATGGCTGGGGCTACCCATTGGTAGGGGTATATAAAGCAAGATCCGTCTTGGATTAGAACGTGAGTTCAATCTTAAGTCAACTACCGGGAGCAGACATGTTTTTCGAATTCAATTTGTTCGAAATCAATTGTTCGAAATCAATTGTTCGAAATCAATTGTTCGAAATCAATTGTTTAAATTTCAGTTTTTCGAAAGACTTTTAATTTTTAAAGAATTTTAATTTTTCGAACAGCAATAGGCCGAAAGACATTTTTCGAATTTGTTAATCAACTTTTAAAATATATATTTCACTTGCTTATGACTAACGAGATACTGTTAGGTTAGGTTAGTTAGTTAGTTGATATTGTCCAACCTATAATAAAATACTCTTGTACGTACTGTATACATACTTATATCAATTCGAAAAACTAGTGTTTCGGTCAATTGATGTTCGAAAAGTATGTTTTCGAAAAATTGCATTTCGAACAATTGAATTCGAAAGATTGATGTCGAAAAATTTCAATTCGATCAATTTACCTAGACCCCAAATCTCTGAGGGAAGCCAGGTACCCCAGATAGTTATGCAACAACTGTGGCAATTGCAATTATTTTTAATAGCTGACCCGGTCACGCATTACTGTGGCTAACAACCCAACCTTTCTAACCACCGCCATCTGTTTATTTGCATGCAAATCAAATCCACACCGCCTGTTTGCCAGCCCGCTATTCTCCTTTAACCTCTAATCGGCCGGAGCCGCTCATATGCGCGCAGCTTGTGCGCATGCGCGAAAAAAATATTTCAAAATAAATATGTTTGTCTGCGATTTTGACCCTTCTATGTACAGAATTTGTATGAAGAACAAGGTCAGAATCGCTTGCGCCAACATTATCCCATAAGATTTCATTCACCTTGCAACCCCACAATATTTTTAAACGATTTTATCTGTGGCATAAGAATGTCAGATTTGCTGAAAATTTCAGCTGTCGGAAGTTGATGCATGTTCCTCGACTAAAACATCGTAAAACCTATTAATTTACGTAATTAACGCAAGTAATGTTGTTTTGGTACATAGTTTATTGTTCTAGGAATGTGTTTCGGTCAATAAAATATACGATAACTCAAAATTAATCCACAAAACATTCAATTCAAAATTCGAAATTGTGTTTTGTTACGAAATTTCCGTATTTTTCCTGGAATTTGCCGGCCTTGGACAGGTTAATAATATATTTCAAAATTATATACCTAATCTATTGGTGAAATCCGCATGATAATCCGTTTGGTTGTTTTTGGGTTTATCGTTCAGTAGTATTAAAATAGTTCAGTAGTTTTTGAGTTTATCGCGAACAGGCAGACGCGACGGAGGGCTTTAATTTATAATATGTAGAGATGGTTAATTTTTATGCTGTTGAAATGAAATAAATATAATATTTTTCCAGAGGGTAAGGCGCTAGTCCATCCTCGCCAAGTGGCGTACATCCGCAGCGTCGCCCAGGCTCGTCTGGCCGCCTCCGGCTCGGGCCTCCACGCCTTGCTGGCCGTGCTGTCCTACTTCTGCCGCTCGCTGCAGTTGGAGCTGCTCTACACGCAGACGCTGCGGCTGGCGCGAGATCGCCTGGGGCGCCACGTGCAGGTGGATCAGTATGTGCCGGGCCGCAAGCTGACCGTCTCCTACTGGAGGTGAGAATGACCTTTTATAAGTTGACTAGCTGGTTACCGGCGTGCGTTGCTATGCCACTTTATGTCCTTTCTTCCTGCATGTCCTTTCCCATTCGTCTCGCTCCCCTTCCGCCTCCCCTTCCTCTCCCGCGTTCCCACTCCGTCTTCCCTCTCTCCACTTCCTTCGCCCGCTTACCCCATCCCGCGAACTAGTGATGCAAAGCGTGAGGAAGTGTCTTAACCGAAGCAGAAGCGGAAACAGATGTCAAAAGTAAATCTTAGCGGAAGCGGAAGTGTTAATATTTTGAAGAAAAAGCACAACTTTGTTTAATTAAATTTGTATTTTGTACTTTTAGTACTCGAAATTAAACAGAGGTAAATTATATTTAATAAAAAATCATTTGGCTGCTTTTACACCTTTGGGTCTGTTTCGGTGTTCTTCATATATTAACCCCTCTGAATTTTCGAGAATATTAGCTTTTGGTGTCTTAAACGAAATGACATTTTACGAAAACTTTTAGTTATAACCGCTTCACAATTAAAGCTCTATAAATGAAACATTTCTGAACGTAGCCGAATAGTAAAAACTGTTTTAGAAAGCTTACAAAATAGGCTTTCAAATTATTATATTACAAATAAATATTAGCATTTGTAAATATTAAAATTTAGAACGCAAACATTAAAAATAGGTAAAAATGACTCACGTGATGTTTTTATGTGAAAACGTACTAAAATCACAGATTATGCAAACAACAATACTAATTCTATTGTATATATGTGTAATAAACACTTTTGTCACCTCACTTTTTTATCATTTCATATAAAAATATTTAATAAAAATTTAAAATGTGGAGCGCGGTGGAGCTGCCGGTAGCAAATTTGCGCGGGTAAATATTTTTGTCAACTACACGATTGACAGCTGATTCCTGTTATGTATTTCCATAGACAACTTGATAGAAATGTGCAGCTTGATCTACTATCGACCTTTGACTTTTTGTTTTAGGGATGTAACTAAAACAATAACGGAGTTATAACGATTTCTATGGAAACACACGCGCTGACGTATAAACACGCTTATTGTACTTGACTGCTGTCCTATTTTTAACGCTTATATCTGCTTACGTTGCGGAGGGGTTAAACCAGTTCCACTAAATAATTGCTCACTGGCTGCTGGGGGGAGCTGATAAGTATTGGCTAACTATTGGCAACAGGTGGGGGTATTTGTGCACATTTACTTTCCACCACATAAGGGAATCCTCATGGAGAGGTAGTCTCTTCTCTTTCTTTTACTCCCGAAAGTGTGACTGTATCTCTAAAAATAAATTGTCACCATCGTCAGGTAGAAGAGTCTCCTCCTGGTCTTCATTTACACTTAACATTGATTCCAATATTTGTAATGATGATGATGATTTTGAAGTAGAAGGCTGAACTTTGATATCTTCAATCGCAAATTATTCTTCGTTTAGAGTTCTGTTTTAAAGTTTGCGGAACCAGAACAGAAACGGAAGTGAAAACACTTGTGGAACTTCTGCATAAGCGGAAGCGGAAGCAGAGTTCTGTTGCAACACTACCGCGAACCCCCCTCCCGAGTAACCTTTCCCCATCCTGCTTTCCCTCCCTTCTCCCGCTTTCCATACATTCAATCCCGGCTCATTCAGTTTTCAAACAGCTTGCTTGCCACTAATTGCAATTTTTTTTATAAAAAAATTTATAATGCCAGAGCTCACCAGTATATATAGAAACATTCGCAGGCGTGCTCACAACTACTCACCAAAATTTCCTCGCAATTAGATGAGCGGTTTAGCAATGCATAATTTTATGATGCCAGAGCTCGCTTTTATAAATAGAAACCATTGCGGGCATGCACACATCAAATCCCCAAAGTTTCATCGCAATCAGATGAATGGTTTAGTAACGCATAGTCGGCATGGTCATCTCATATACTCATACTCACATACATAAATATATACATAGACAGAAGCAAGCATATTTTGATTTTTATATATATAGAAGAAAAGTTCAAAGTTATCAGTTTGCCCTTTTGTAACCATGTACGCACGAGTTATTTATTATCTTTATTTGTTACTTTGACTCCATACAGGAGGCCCCGAGGAAGATAATTTCCTTCAGGGCCTATGTCATCAAAATGAGCAATGATAACTCTTTAGGAAAAAAACTCTCCTTATAGCTACTGATTCACTGATGCTGTGAGGTTTGTCTAGGTCTTGGTAGCAATTGCATTTACCCACCTACTGCATTGCGGGAGAGTTTGGTTGAGGGAGACCTAACCTAGACCTTGACCCATCGGCTTGCACCACAGTGGGATCGATGGATTCATACATCCATCTCTCCTGGACACACTGACTCCCAGATTTATCCCCACCCTTCATACTTTTTTCCTTCCTCTCGTTTATTTCCCTAAAACTCTTTATTTCCCTCTCCATAGCATCCCCATAGGCCTTGAGGTAATTTGGTTTTCGTCAGTGCCTCCTGTGTGGAGCTAATGAAAAAAAAAGATTTATTTTGTGTTTTTAATAAACTTATTCGATTGCCAGAGAGCTGGGCTGCGAACTGGGCTACCGCGTGTCTGTCCAGGCGGATGCCGCAGCCGCCGGGCGCCCCCTGGTGGCAGGGCACGTGCCGCAGCTGGGCGTGGCGCAGGAAGCGTCTGCCGCCGCGGCCCTGCACCAGCCGCAGCTATCCATGGAGCGCCTGCTGGTCACCACCATCCACGTCCGCAGCCGGGCACGTCTGCAGGACCTGAAGACCGTGCTCACCGATATGGGGGTCAATAGCACTTTCCACCTTCTCCATCAATTGAATTATACTTTATTTCTTCCAGTCCTGAATACTTTTTCTACGAAACTCTTGCACCTCTATGCATTGTTCATTAAACATACAAAACCATGTTTCGTAGCTAAAGAGTTTAGTTGATCTTACAATAAAACCAAGTAATTTATTTGATTTACTCACAATGTATTCAATGTGTTTGTTGGACGTTAATTTTTTGGCGAATATAATTCCTAAATCTTTTATCGATTCAACTGTTTCTAGATTGTTACCATATATGCTATATGAATATAGGGTTTTGTTGGTGTTCTTGGTGAAATTTATAACTTTGCACTTAGCTATATTCAGTTCCATTTCATTGTCAATACACCAGGTAGATATTTTGTTAAGGTCTTGTTGTAAGAGTTCACCGTCTTCCATAGATTTAATTGCTTTATATAATTTGAGGTCGTCAACATAAAGAAAAAAATTACAGCGGAGTTTATATGTAAGGTCGTTAATAAAGATTAAGAAAAGCAAGGGCTAAGCAAAGCTAAATCCTTGTTTACGGTTAACGGTACTCGTAAACATCAACCGGAACTTTCTCGTTATTTGTTTTTGGGGTGTTATGCCGTGTTGCGCTACCTCCTTCTTTACAACCGTAACATTCAACATTTTTGACATTACGTTGGACAAGGTTCTAACAGACACTTTTTTCAAAAATGACCTTTGAATGCAAAACCATTTCTTTTGCTCATTTCCATAACCAAAATAATTTTCAGAACCATCAGTACTGTAAATCAAGTTTTAAAGCTTCCATTTATTTTACGAGGTTCTAATGTCACTTTGAACCTTTACGAGGTGCAGTCACTTTAGTTGGATAGGGTTCTAGCTTCCCCCGACCATATTTTGAGGTGTCAAAGTTTTCAAAGATCATTCCACCTATCCTGTCTGGCAATATATGCCAATATTATCTACCTGTAATATTTTGGAACAATAACTCCCAAGGAAGAATCAGTCTGTTATGTGCTGTGCAATGATCCTCAGTGATCTCTCTGTGCATTCAGTATCGACTGTTAACCTGTCACAAGCCAGGAAAAACACGGAAAATCCCTAACAAAGTACAACTTTGAATTGAAAGTTTTGTGGATTAATTTTGAGTTATCGTATATTTTATTGACCGAAACACATTCCTAGAACAATAAACTATGTACCAAAACAACATTACTTGCGTTAATTACATAAATTGATAGGTTTTACAATGTTTTCGTCAAGTAACACGCATCAATTTGACAGAAAGAATTGCGGCAAATTTGACATTTTGATGCCACAGATAAAATCATTTAAAAATATTCTGGGGTTGCAAGGTGAATGAAATTTTTGCCCATCTTATGGGTAAATGTTCGCGCAAGCGATTCTGACCTTGTCCTTCATACAAATTCTCTAAGGGTCAAAATCGCAAACACATTTTTTTCGAAATTTTTTCCGCGCGCATGCGCACAAACTTCGCGTGGATTCGCGTCTCCGGCCGGTTAAAGAAATCTGTTTGAAATCAGTGCAATGGTCAACTCATATACGAGTTGATCTACCAGTTCTTTAATATCCGTGGTGCTAAAGAAGTCTCCGTGCAGTGATCAATCTAGTGGTCTCTCGGTATGTTTGATTGGAGTCCTGTTAAAGAAACTAGTGTAGTTATCACCTCCTTTTTACCTCGGTTCTATCGATTCAAACGGAGACTTGTGCTCAGCCAAGCGATTTATCGGTACCATAATAACATGACAAGAACGTTCTCAGGAAAGTCAAGGCGAGTCAGATTCTCTTCCAGTGTCCACTGTTCACATAAACCACTGCCATATATAAATATATTTTTTATATGAATACCGCACAAGAGTCCCAACTGCTCCCATCTGGAGCCAGTGAGACTGGCATCCCCAATTGGGGTATGTTGTGAGGCTGAAGTTAGTGGGGAGGGAAAGGAGATAGGGAAGAGGAAGGTGGGGAAGTACCTGGCTATTCAGATCTGGTCACCAAATACGGCTAATGCCATCTCAAGCAAGGTTTCAATTCTGAATGGTGGTCTTACATCAGGGCGATATTGAGAGTATCTTCCACTCTGAAACGTGCCGTAAATATACTATATATATTTTAAATGAATAAATTGTGAAATAACACAAATTAATCAAATAAAATTTATTTGCCACGCCGGGATTCGATCCAGCAACCTTCGTATTGCGAGTCAAGAGCCTTACCGCTGGTCTACACCTGCTGTCAAATTAAATTCTATTAATTATATTAAATTCTAAGTTATCGATTACAGTCCATTTGATTCGCAATCAATTTGCGACTTCTGTATCTGTTTGAGGCTGCTTTCGAAAGACTTCATTACAAATATTATTAGTCATTAGTTTTGCAGATGACACAGTCCTTCTATTCCATGGAAAGTCATGGGAGACTGTATTTGAAAAAGCTGAAAAAGGGATGAATCGGGTAAAACAATGGCTTGATTTAAATTCACTTAACACTAAATGATACAAAAACTAAATATATTAAATTCAAATTCCACAACAAACAGACGGATAACCTCAATACGAACCTAAACATAAAAATTCATAAAGACTGTATAAGGGTCATTCCGCCGTTTCGTTCAAATCGCATGTTCTTGCAAAAAAGTCATATGAAAAATAATGTTTTTCAAGAAAGTTTTATTGGAAAATGTAGTTATTTAAAAAAGGAAAAAGTAGTATTTACCGGATTAGGCATTTGTTACTTAATAACTTTATGGTATACAAAAAACATGCTAAAATCTCATTACCTTCCCCGTGTAAATGAGGGACCGGTAAATTGATCAATAAATAAGAACATTTTACACCAGTAAAATCACTACATTCATTAATCGACCTGAATGTACAACTAATTTTGCATATTTATTGGTGTTTAATTTATTTTTAAAGTTACTGTATCATAGAAAGAATTGAGATTTTGTTTTTGTCCAGAAAAAATCGCTGTCGTCTTCCGCCAAAGCGGTAATTAAAATTGTGACCGTGTTTGTCACTGTTCGTCAGCTGTACCCCACCCCGCGCCTCCGTTACTAATCAGTGTACCGCTATATCTGGACGGGGGAGGACGTGCGTCGCTGAATAAAGAAATATCTGCGATCTCCGTGCTCGAAAACGACTTTGTCACCGACCAGGCATCATTACCTTCCAGCATTTTTTAAAGTAAGTACATGTTTTAAAAATTCGAATCATGAACCTATAAACTATAATTAGTCGGACTATTTTTTATTGAAACATAAAGATTTGTAATGTCATTATTAAGCGAGTTATTAAGGAAAGATTGTCAAAACCTCATTACCCTCCGTCTCATTACCTTCCGTATCGTAAAATTTTTTGCCGGATGGTAATTTAGAGGTGTGGAGGGTAATGATAAATTTGTAAGGGTTATTTTTACGTGCATCTGGGACCATGTTTGGGGGTTCATAAAAGTTAATATTATCAATAAAAGCAGTTTCTTGCGTTCTAGCGTCGGACAATTTCAGTTTTGGTGAAATACATATTTTCGTTTTATCTATTTACTGATATGGAAAAACAATCTGTTAAAATTTACCCTGCGAATTTTTATTTGAAAATCGATTTTTTTATTCAATGATATAATTATAATTATTCAAATGTAAACGAATAATATATTAAACAAATGGTTTAACTATTCCCCTACAGTCACAATTATTTTCATTACTTATCTTCATTACTTCAGTTGTCTATTAAAACAGATGAATTTTTACAAAATTTCAAGTTTCTAAACAAATCTAGATTTGAACAAAAATCTATATAAAGGGCATTATTAAGAGTCCAACGCAAATTTCTTGATTAAAAAACCATATCATTACTGTTAGATTTTAAATCATTAAGGGAAAAAAATATTAAACAAAGATATTATAAAAGTAGTGTAACAATTTTTGGGCTCTCCTGTAAAAGTATCGAAATTGAAATTATCCATATTTGTTATTCAACTTCTCACTTGATCCGATACTTATGATAATTTTTCTTTATTATTTGTTACAGGCTAAACACCATAATCCACAATGGCAAAGTTAAATAAAAAACTGAAAAAAGAAGAAAAGTTATCCAAGGACAGGCTGCGTAAGCAACAAAAATATGCTGAGATTAAAAACAATCCGGAACTGTACAGTCTTCAGAAAGCGAAAGAAAAAAAAAGATACTAAAAAAAAATGATGCTTCAGCTATATGGGCACATCTAGTACCTGTTCTGAATATGGCGCAGGATTTGGTTCCATCGCTTGCAACGATTCACTTCTTATCTGATTCGCCATCTATTCAATATAGGAACCGCTACATTTTCTATATGATAACGAAGTTAATAGATCAAGTTCCTAATATCGAGAGGGTCACATGGAACTACCAAGAGGCGGGACATGGTAAGGGGGCCCCAGATGGCATCGGAGCGGTTGTGAAGAGATCTGCAGACAACTACGTGAAATTTGGCGGAGACATCGGTTCCTTTGAAGAGTTTGCTGAAGTTGTCCGTCAAAATGTTCAAAACGTCGAATTGACTGTCATTGCAGAAGACGAAATATATCGGAATAAATTTCCAGAAAAACTTCCCGGATTTAAAGGAACAATCAAAGTACATCAGGTGATTTGGTCTTCGTCGTTGCCATACAGTGTTGTTTTAAGAAGCCTCAGCTGTTTCAGTTGCCAACACAGCAATCTGTTATGTAAGCACAGCAAACATCTGGGAGTACTGAATGTAGAAAATGACGAAGCCTGTATAGATGTCACAGTTGACATGAATATTGAAAACTTAAGCCTACAAATTGACTCGCCTACTATTTTCAATAATATTGATGACAATATGCTATTGAGCGAATTCGACGGCTCCATGTTTTTGGACGATACTATTGCTTCAACGCCAGAGCCTGCTAAAACTATAGAAAAGAAATGTAAAGTGAAAATACTCTCAAACGTCCCGTTCGACTATCAGCATTATTCCCTTTATAAAAATAGTACGCAAGAATTCAATCCTTTCGATCAATGTGAGTTCGAGAAGTTCATCCGATCCCTAAGAGTAGAATATCCTGATTTCGATGAATCAAAACAGCAGTCCCCCAAAACTGTGGAACTCCCACACATGGACATTGACGAGGAAACCAACAAAGAGGATAAGGAGGCGCCATTCAAATACTACTTAGATGACTGGATAATGGTTCAATATAAAATAACTAACACGACACATCATTTCATTGGGAAAATTATTGGAAAACATGAGTACACACTAGAGTACAAAGTAATTTTTTTGAAAAAAGCTCAAGGGAATTCCAAAAAGTTTGTCTGGCCAACAATTAGTGACGACGATTTCATTTTGGAATCACAAATTCTTCAGTGCTTGCAAGATCCAGATGAGAATGAAAGAGGACAATTCACTTTCAAAAATTTGCCGAACTTTGATTTTAAATAGTTTTCCAGCAAAAACTTTCACAAGAATGATCTCAAGTTCCTTAAATATTATGTTCCTATTTAGATGTAAGACCTTTATCTTGTACTTATTAGTTACATATGTTGTGTTTGTTTTAAGTATCTCTGATTTTATTTTAAACTGCATTTCAATTGAGTTCTGATTTTTTCTTATTTTTAATTATTATTTTTATTATTTCTATTTTTCAAATATTACAATTTTTGCTTAGGAATGTGAAAATTTTGTATTTCTTGTGTACAAACCTACTTATAAAACGTAATTATAAAGAATTTGACTATTCCTTATAATTTCTGGGTAAGTAGTATAATAGGAAAATTTTAGTTGTGTTGGGTTTGATGTTCCAGCTGCCTTTTCTTAATTTGTATTTTGATATTTTTTTCCATTATTTTTTAACAATTCATACAGATATTGCAAAAGCATAAGTAAGCAGAACTGATTACGTATGAAAAAATGTATTTCTTGTCTCCAATGTTCAAAAGTCTGAATAAAGCATTTAGTTTTTCACTATAATAGGTTTTTCTTCTTTTTCCTAATCCGCTCACCACGTCAAATGATACTTAGCATGATTTGAAATCTATTTTATTATTCAATTTCTATTCAAATTTCATTATTCACAGATATTTTAAGAACCTTAAACATGTTCACTACCATCTATTAATATTTCATTACCAAACTTCATTACCATCCAAATTTTTAAATTACCATCCAACAGTTTTTCATTACCATCCACACCTTCATTACCTTCCATCAATTTTCTTCGAATCCAAGTGTCGCACAAAGGTGCCCTTTTCACTTTTATACATCTGATAGGTACGGGAACCCATTTCTATAAAAATATATAGTAAAAAGGCAAAAAAAAAAAAATCCGCGGAAACAGGCAAATTTGAACGAAACGGCGGAATGACCCATAAACGTGAACCGAGAAATTCCTTGCAACTGTCCAAAATTGAATGAAATACAAACAATAAAATACCTTGGAATAATAATTGATCAAAACTTAAATTGGAACTCCCAAGTGGAAAATGTGAGCAACAAATTAAAAAAACTAACCTATTTTTTCAAAACAATAAGAAACATTTTAGATAAAGAACAGCTAATTAAAATCTATTATGCCTTAGCCCAATCTTAACTACAATATGGTCTTATTGGATGGGGAAGCTCATGCGATTCCACTATAAAACCAGTCCTCATAGCACAAAGGGCAATTATGAAAATTATACTTAGAGTACCCATCAGAACAGACTATGTTTTTAAAGCGCTGAATTTAATGTCACTGAAACAATTATATACAAAAGATATTCTAACGTACGCATTAAAAAATCAGGATAACTTTACACAGACAAACTCGGGCCAATTCACAAGATCTACATTACAACATACATTCTACCAACCTACAACTAAAACGACTTTTGAACAAAGAAATATGGAATACTTCTCTCTAAAATTATTTAATTTACTCCCTCTTGCAATGAAAACCATAAAAAAATAACCGCCTTCAAAAGAAGCATAAAAATATGGATTATGGACATGGGAAGGAAGAAAATAGATTCTATTTTGCAACCTAACACAGAATAATGCTTGTTTTGTACTTTCTTTTAGATCTAACTTCATAATTTTCCTTGGTAATATTCTAACATAGGTATTTATTTATAATTCAAATAATAAAACTTGTACAATGTGTCCTTAGAACGAGATACCCCAGTAAGGACATATTTTCTCTAAAAAAACTGTAAAAAAATATATATATAAATAAAATAAAATATATCCGCCAAAGTTGATGCAATGCTTCAAACTCTTTTTTTTTTTTTTTTTTTAAAAGAAAGACAAACATTCCCGGGTTACGAATAACCCAACAATGTTTGAAAATCTCCTACTACCACCACAGAAAGCCGAAAATGTTGCTTGTGTTGTGATGGAGGATTTAGCCAGCCGAGGAATCGAACACGCGACGCTCGGGTGGGACCCAAGCGCTATGCCCACTCAACCACTGACCAGTCATTTTGATAATTTTATTTTCTTATTTAGGTAGAGTGCACCCTGGGCTCGGGGTCGCCGTGCGTGCTGTCGTGCTCCTTGCTGGTACCGTGCCTGCGCGCCGAGCAGCTGCTGGTGGCCGTGGGCGTGCACTGCGGCTCTCTGCGCTGTCACGTGCCGCAGCACCCTCGCGCCCCTGTGGCCCCCGCGCTGCCTCTAGCGCTGGCCGCCTCGGACAGGGCCAGGATTGCGCCTCTCCTCAGAGACTTGAGGTATATATTCAATGGCACCGTGATTACGCTGGCTGCATAAAAAACTTAACTACAAATCCAAATTGGGTGAACAAAAGTTCGGGCTTGTTTCCAAAACTGAATATTGTGTCACACCATTTTGTTAGACTACACTTTTAAAAATGCATTTTAATTCAATTTAATCATTTTAAAAACAACACTTCAAAGCGTTTTTAAAATAGAGAAAATATTTAAGATAAGATGAGCATATTTAAACTAACAGAAACAAACTTGCCCTCTAAATTTCGCTTAACCGGTTACCCTCTGAGAGGCCTGGCCATTTCATGAAAATTCACTAAAAAAGCACCACTTTGAATTTTGAATTGAATGTTTTGTGGATTAATTTTGAGCTATCGTATATTTTATTGATTGAAACACGTTCCTAGAACAATAAACTATGTACCAAAATAACATTACTTGCGTTAATTAAGTAAATTGATAGGTTTTACAATTGCGGCAAATTTGACATTTCGATGCCACAGATAAAATCATTTAAAAATATTTTGGGATTGCCTATATCCTGGGCAAATGTTGGCGCAAGCAATTCTGACCTTGTCCTTCATACAAATTCTGTACATAGAAGGGTCAAAATCGCAGACAAACATATTTTTTTCTTCCGCGCGCATTCGCACAAACTGCGCGTAGATTCGCGTCTCCGGCCAACAAGAGGTTAATTGATGTTAAACATATCGATGTTCGAAGTGATTCTATTTAACAACAAGACAGCTTTTCCGACTTGCACGACCATTGGCAAGGTAGTTCTGCAAGCCGGGAGATAAGACAGTCTATGCTGTGGGTGACGGAGATAACCATCGGGAACATAGAAATTAATGCTCTCCATGATAGTCGAGTTTTCGAACCGCCCACAAATCAGTCTGAAGAAATGTGTTACAATGAGCACATCCCTTCTGACCCATAGATGGTTCATTCCAAGTATGCCCAAGAGAAAGTCGCTAGGGTAGAGCCATGGGTAATTGCCATACTTCCTCAGGTAGAGAAATCTCAGAAATTTCTTCTGAACCTTCTCCAACATGAGGTAATACTTCACTTGGTGCGGGCTCCAAGCCACCGATGCACTCTCAAACCTGCTCCTAACCAATGCATTGTGTTATAATTTTGTATACTCATTTTTAGCATCGCTACGCAACCCGTTTTGAAGGAGTTTCAGTTTGTTAACGGTTTTTACGAACATTCCGATCCTGCGCAGAAAATTCCCACAACGGACTGCGCTGCAAACTTTTACTTTTCTGCCCATGTCTGGTTATTTCAATGTGCACTCTTCAGCGTTCAATGTACCCATGATTTCATAGATTATTCAAAGCATTCTCAAACTCTCCTGGCGCCAAAAATATGGTCCCATGGGTTGTCTCCAGCTCGTCGAAATGATATCCGGATTTCATGTTTTGACAAGTCTAAGCATAACTCTTATATAAATGTATGTGTTGATTCAGGTACTACTTGACCGCTCGTCGCTGTGAGAAGACCCTTCAGCACCTTCCTGCTGCAGCCACGGAGCGACTCCCGCTGCTCTGTCCCCCGAGCCATCCGCTGCATCAGCTCTCCCCGCACCGCATCTACATCACACTGCACCGTCACGCCAACCACATTCTGGTAATACACAACTAACCTACATTGGTGATAATATCTGTCTCCAAACTTTGCCACATTCATAAGAGAGGCTCAACCAGTCTGTTTGACACATGCATTTCACGTCTTGCGACAGACAAACAGAGTTACACTTTTGCTTTGAGTATATAGTATTTACATTTTTTTACATAAAGTGAGAAATTGTTTAGGTATGTTTTAACTTCTGAGTGGCCAGGCCATTTCACGAAAATTCACTAAAAAAGCACCACTTTGAATTTTGAATTGAATGTTTTGTTGATTAATTTTGAGTTATTGTATATTTTATTGACTGAAACACGTTCCTAAAACAATAAACTATGTACCAAAACAACATTACTTGCATTAATTACGTAAATTAATAGGTTTTACGATGTTTTAGTCGAGGAATACGCATAAATTTTGACGGCTAAAAATCGCGGCAAAAATGGCATTTCTATTTCATAGAAAAAATCGTTTAAAAATATTCTGGGGTTTGCAAGGTGAATGAAATTTATACGCATCTCACAGAGTAATGTTAGCGCAAGCGATTCTGACCCTGTTCTTCATACAAATTCTGTACATAGAAGGGCCAAAATCACAGACAAACAGTTTTTGGTCGAAAATTTTATTCTTTTCGAATTATTTTCTCGCGCATGCGCATAATACGCGCGCGCCTGCGCGTCTCCGGCCCATTAGAGGTTAACCCCTCAGAAAATCGCCAATATGCACTTTTAATGTCTTTAACGAAATGACATTTTACGAAAACTTTGTATTATTACCGCTTCACAATTAAAGCTCTATAAATGAAACATTTCTGAACCTAGCCGAATAGTAAAAACTGTTTTAGACAGGTTACAAAATAAGCTTTCGAATTATTATATTACAATTAAATATTAACATTTGTAAATATTAAAATTTAGAATGCAAACATTAAAAAAATGTGAAAATGACTCACGTGATGTTTTTATGTGAAAACGGTACTAAAATCACAGATTATGTAAACAACAATACTTATTCTATTGTATAAATGTGTAATAAACACTTTTGTCACCTCACTTTTTTATCATTTCATATAAAAATATTTAATAGAAATTAACAATGTCGGGCGCTTGCAGGAAATTTGGCGGGATAAATTATGTGTCAGACTGCGCGTCTGACAGAATGTTCTTTTTATGTATTTCTATGGACAACTTGAATAGAGATGTGCAGCATGATTCACTATCGACCTTTCACTTTTTATTTTACGGATGTAACTAAAACAATAACGGAGTTATAACGGTTTCTATGGAGACACACGCGCTGACGTGTAAACACGCTTATTGTACTTGACTGCTGTCGTATTTTTAACGCATATATCTGCTTACGTTGCGGAGGGGTTAAACATTGAAATTGTTACATTAAAAATGTCGATATCATTTGTATATTCGTTTGCTTAACTACGTAAAGCCTCGATTATATTGATCGAGTTTACAAGCATTGTGAACAATCTACTAAAAAAGTTGAATGTTTTTTTTTTTACTTTGCTCACTACTCGCTGGAGTGTGGGCTCGTTAGCTAATAAACTAATATTGTGTCATCAAAGTTGCTAGTAAGCTGGCTGCGAGTATTTCAGTTTTCTACAAAATGTCGTAATAGCAACACATGATTTCAACTTGCTAGCTAGTTTGCTACTGAGCGAGTGGAAAGTTTAGTGTGTCATCATCACAATCGCAATCGCCGATTGGCCCGCTTTTAACCGGTGACAGGCCGGAGATGCGCGAGAAAATAATTCAAATATTTGAATAATATTTTCGTCAAAAAACTTTTGATCTGCAATTTTGGCCCTTCTATGTACATAATTTGTATGAAGAACAGTGTCAGAATCGCTTCCGCCAACAGTACTCTATGATACGCCTTGAAGTTTCATTCACCTTGCAACACCAGAATATTTTTAAAACGATTTCTTCTATGACAATCACCTGTCAAAATTTGCCGCGATTTTAACCGTCGCAACTGACGCGTGTTCCGCGACTAAAACATCGTAAAACCTATTAATTTACGTAATAAACGCAAGTAATGTTGTTTTGGTAGATAGTTTATTGTGTTGTGAACGTGTTTCAGTCAATAAAATGTACAATAGCTCAAAATTAATCAACAAAACATTCAATTCAAAGTTCAAAATGGTGCTTTTTTAGTGTTTTTTCGTGAATTTTAGTGAAATGGCCTGGCCTTTGACCGGTTAAACTTGTCGGCTAGCAGCTTGTAAACTCACTCAATGTAATCGAGGCTTAAGCGAGGAATTGGCGAGTTTGCTACACAATTTGTTAGTGAATGGTGATATTGAAATAGGTCCTTATGCCTAGTGAGTCCAGTAGATACTCTTAAATTGACTACACTCGGGAGTTTGTAACAGTCAAGCTTAGAATTTACAAAATGAGACAGTAGGTAGGTACCTGAAATCTAGATAAATAGACTATTGTTTACCTACAACAAACGAAAGTACCTGATCAAGGATCGTGTGACAGTTTTTCCATGTGTTTTATCTCTGTGCCAATGCTAAAAAGGAATTGTTTGTTGGTGCAGGTGGTGGAGATGACTCCCAAGGAGCCCAACGGCGTGAACCTGTCCTTCTACCTTGGCTCCGTGAGGCGCTGCGGACCCGAGGAGGAGGATCCCATGGAGACAGAGGGCGGCATCTCTATTGGGGCCTTCCTGAAGCTGGGCTCGCTGGTGCAGTTCGACACCTTCGTGCTGACACATGGGCCCTTCACCACCGTGGACCCCCCTGGTAAGATATATCCCTTTCCGTCCTCTTCCATACACTCTGTCCATCTCTTCCTCGATCTAACTCTGGGTACTGAGGACTCTGGACCAGATCCAACTCGGTACAACTGTTCACTTGTTAGAGTTGTTGATATTAGCTTTGTCAATTATTATAAACTAGCTGGGGAACCTGGTTTTGCTCAGGGAGTTTGAACTTGAATAATGAGATTGAACTGATGTTTGAACTCACCACGGATCTTGCTTTATATACCCCTACCAAGGGGTAGACCCACCCATTCAAATGTTCCAGAACATTTCACGACATTCAAGAATTCTGGAATGTTCCACAGAGATCTGGGATGTTCCCGAACATTCCAGTATGTTCCGAGATGTTTTGGAATGTTCTGGAATGTTTGGAATGCTCTCGAATGTTCTGGACTATTCTAGAAATTTCTAGAGGGCGAAACTTCCACCCTGTATATCTTCAAAGCATGCCCTTCAGATAAAAATGGGAACCTTCTTCATGGATGCGGGATAGAGGGCTACCACACCATAAAACTACTTTGATCGTACCAGGACTCGTTTCTGTGTTTTAGCACATTTTTGAACACTTTCTTTTGTAATATATATTGATTGATTATTTTGTTATTGTTGATAGCTGGCACATCAAACAAGAGAAAAGCGGTGGCCATAGGAAGATCAGTTAGAGGAAAGCATCCCGCATACTTTCTTCCAGAGTTGGCGCACGTGGTGGCCGCTGCTGATGAAAGAATCCCCTTTGTCTATCTGGCGCAAGAGGTGAATTATTATTATATATATGTTTGTTTTTGAAATAATGATATGCGTTGTTCCTACCGGGATGTCATTTATCCAATACCTACCCTCCCTAACCAAATCACCTTGCTGGAAAAGCATTTGAAAATGGATCAATGACAAGAGGGCTTTTGTTTCTGAAAAAAAAAAACAGAAAAAGATTTGGACTGCATTGAAAGCATTTGGTTGGTTGTTTGTGTTCATATATATTCGTTTAAGAACTAAAAGAAGGTATTTTGACCGTATCAAGATAGTTTTATACTGATTTGTGTGGTTGTGGCGATAATTACCTCGAGGTACCGCGGAGGAACTAAATAAACTATATTCGTAATTGTGTTGTTCGCCTTCGCAGAGGTAAGTGATTGGTTGTCCTTTCCCCTTGTAATCCATTATTTTTCCCTACACATATTATCACCCAGTTCCAGCAAACACAATTATGTTTAGTATTTACAGTCCTTTTTTGAAAGCATCTGAAGCTGTAATTCGGAAACAGCTTCGGATGCAACTATATACGTTAGTTATCTGCTGAATTTGGCAGCCACAAAATATCTGAATAAACCCTCGACTCTGTGCAGAAACAGGCGCTCGCTTGATAGATTCTCTTATCTTAACAAACAGATGCAATCTTTAGAGCACAGGCGTCGGGTGGGAATGGCTGTCCTTGTTCATCTGTTAATTCAAGGGAAGATGCTCTGATAAACTAGCTTCATTGATTCTTTCGGCACCGGTGCACAGTTGAGACACACGCTAAACGCGCGCCCAACAATTGACATTTGTCTCATGAGAAAGGGTCGTTACTTCATTCTTGAGTTCAACAGCTCGAACGATTTGCAAGCATTGCTTTTTCCACTTTGGCAATTGTTTCTTCTGAAAGTGATAGCCATCCGGACATCTGTACGTCCGTTTTTAAATTCTCTGCAACATTTGCGCACGTTTTTTACGCTCATACACTTCACACAACTGAGAATGAATGTCTACCGGGGTTTGTTTTTTGCACACTAGAAACGAATTATAGAGCGTAATTCACCCCTGGCGGGTGCGGCGAGTGGAAGCTCTATCATGAACGGCTGCCACGCCTCTGATACTAAGCGTCGCAGAGAGTGCAGCGTGGTGGGGATCTGGCATAAGGGAACCAGGCTACACGCCGGTGTTGCAGGATTGTGTGTAAAATCATTCCTCGCAACCGCAGCAGACAGCCCTCATATATGTGGTTTAATCACAGTTTGAAAATGGCTTTGAATGCCCAAGTAGCTGTCATAATAAAAATAAAACTAAGAAACCTGCAGAACTTAATAAAAAGATTAATGTTTGATTTACAATAGATTAAAATTTAAATGGAGTTCTGAGATTTAAACACAAATACAATCAACGCCCCAGTTTCTCCACGTGTCTTTAGGCTTCCGCCACACATTAATACTGTACCTTAACCCCTCCGCAACGTAAGCAGATATAAGCGTTAAAAATAGGACAGCAGTCAAGTACAATAAGCGTGTTTATACGTCAGCGCGTGTGTTTCCATAGAAATCGTTATAACTCCGTTATTGTTTTAGTTACATCCCTAAAACAAAAAGTCAAAGGTCGATAGTAGATCAAGCTGCACATTTCTATCAAGTTGTCTATGGAAATACATAACCAGAATCAGCTGTCAATCGTGTAGTTGACAAAAATATTTACCCGCGCAAATTTGCTACCGGCAGCTCCACCGCGCTCCACATTTTAAATTTTTATTAAATATTTTTATATGAAATGATAAAAAAGTGAGGTGACAAAAGTGTTTATTACACATATATACAAGTATTGTTGTTTGCATAATCTGTGATTTTAGTACCGTTTTCACATAAAAACATCACGTGAGTCATTTTTACCTATTTTTAATGTTTGCATTCTAAATTTTAATATTTACAAATGCTAATATTTATTTGTAATATAATAATTTGAAAGCCTATTTTGTAACCTTTCTAAAACAGTTTTTACTATTCGGCTACGTTCAGAAATGTTTCATCTATAGAGCGTTAATTGTGAAGCGGTTACAGTGAAACCCTCTTAAGAAGTTCCCGCTTAAGAAGTTTCGTGGCTTAAGAAGTTTGGTTTTTTCGGTCCCTCTGTCAAAAATTGGCCCAATTTTTCCCACATATAAGGTTTTCCTGCTTAAGAAGTTTGTTTTTTCTGGTCCCTTGGAAAACTTCTTAAGAGGGTTTCACTGTATAACTAAAAGTTTTCGTAAAATGTCATTTCGTTTAAGACACCAAAAGCTAATGTTCTCGAAAATTCGGAGGGGTTAAAGGATAAACCACACATAGCTATAGACTTGGCTATGGACTTATGTGGTTTATCCTTTAGGGTACAGATTATAGCAGAATTAAAAATATTGAATATATATTTTGTTTTTCCCAGCTCTCATTGCGGGGCGTCTGTCATGGAGGTCTGCAAGTGGAGGCGGGCGGGGGCCCTGCGCTGCGCCTCGTGGCGCTCCCCTGCCCGGCGGGGGCGGCCCCGGGCCCCGCGCGCGCCCTGCAGCGCCGCCTGCTCTCCGCCTGCGTGCGCGTCCAGCCCCGCAACCAGGCGCGAGTCTGGACAGCCGAGCTGGTGTTCCACGCCACCCCTCTGCAGAGCTCGCATCCCAAGGAGCAAGGTATGCTGTGTCTGTTATACCAGTATTTCAAAGGAAGGTGCACATTGGAAATAAGGTTATGATTAAGGGCAGGGTAATCGTTTTGTCTCCCTCTAAAGCAGAAACCAGAGAGTAGTGTCTTAATATCTCTTGCCGTATGTGTTATTGTTAGCCTAAACCATAGGTTCTAAACCTTGTTTTGCCCACCGCCCACTTTGAGAATATATTTTTTTCTAGAGTCCCCCAATTTTTTTTATTTATCGGGGCGATTCAACTGTCACGAAATCAATAATTCTAGTTATAACTAACGAATGTAATGAATTGTTGAATTTTCGCACAGGTAATAAAAATGATTACAATATATACAATAACAAAAATGAACCAATATTAAAGTTTACTTTGTTTTATTAGTACGTGATTAGTGTTTTTTTTTTGTCTTTTTTAAACCATTTTTTTTTACCTGCCCACGCCCTCACTGTGCCATCTCAACGCCCCCTAATTTTCTCTGGGTCTTCTACTACCCCCTGAAAGTCTCAAATGTTCACAAGGAGGCTTTATCGCCACCATGAGAACCTTTTGCCTAAACTAAGGGAACGTACCCATACTACGTGACCAACTTTTTGCAATTTTTAACCCCCCCCCCCCCCCCCCCCGGTGACCAAAAACCTAAGCAACCCGCCGCTCATTTGTATGGAGCGTGACTTTTGAAGACCCCCCCCCCCCCCCTAAACGTGTCACGTAGTATGGGTACGTTCCCTAACATATTTGTAATTATCTAAATGAATATCGTTCACATTTCTTTATGAAATTATTTTACATTACCTCCACACAGGGGGCCCTGAGGAAAATAATTTCCATCAAGGCCTACGACCCGGGGATGCTGTGTTGAAGGTCTTTTTAGGAAAAAAAGGTGAGGTTTTGAGAAGGAATAAGGTATGACTGTGTATGAATCTGGGGTCACTGTGTCCAGGAGTGAGGAACGTATGAATCTATCCCTTCCACTGCGGTGCAATACCCCCTATGTATTATAAAAGCGGTGTGTTTTTTTGCAAAATTCCATTCCAGCGTAGGGTGTGTGGCGAACCCATCGCTCGGGAAGTGGAAACACAACCTGGAATAGCCGCCATCCTAAGCCAAGGTGTGAGCTACCGTGTTCAGGCTGAATGACCTGGGGAACAGTGTCACGAATGGTGTCTCCGAGAAACAGGGTCGCATTTCGGAGTATTTAGACCTTACTCCAGCTGGAGTGGACCTTCTATTTCCCTACATACTCGTGGGATGAAAATTGGATCATTCAAAAATTTGGAGCCTTTGGGGAACCTAGGAGAGCTAAAGCTACCCCCGTGAACTCTTCTCTTGTGGGACCTTCCAGAAACCAAGGGGAAGTGGACTTTTCCATCGTGGGGCCTCCAGGGAACCAAGAAGGAGTGAAGAGGAGGAAAGGGACCTAGGAAAACACAATTTGGGAGGCGGGTATGGGGTACCGCGGCCCCGGGAACCATCTATTGGATAACCAACTCCTCTGCCGTAGGTCACCTCAAGTGGTTCGCTACGTTTGGTGACTTAGCAGGGATGCCCGGGTTCATGGGTTGAGGTTTGTCTGGGTCTTAGCGGCAGATACGTCTGCCCACCAGTTGTATGGCAGGCCGGATCAGGAGAGAGTGGTTGAGGAAGTCCCTTTGACTTCGCCTTTCACCGCGGTGGGATGGATGGATTAATACGTCTCTACTCCTGGACTCACTGACCCCCAGATTCCTACCCATTTCTTACTTTTCCTTCCCAGAACTTCCTCTCCTTCCTTTCCACACAGCATCCTCAAAGATTATTTTCCTAATGTAAAAAAAAAAAAACATTGTGGAACCAGAATACAGCCTCACATCCAATGACAACCTTGGTCAATTATATAAAAGAGAGTGGGTTACTGTTGAAGGAATGAGGTAAAATAGGGATACACTATGTTTATGATAACCGCCTCCACTCTATAATACAAAACGCCTTCCATTCTCACAGGGCATGTTTGTTGAATTGAGGTTATGTTTAGCTGATTGGTCATTGTTGTTCCAGGGATGCGTCGCTGCGTGTACTTCCAGTACGAGATGTGCGCCGAGGGGGCTGCCAGGGCTGCAGAGGCTCTTCTGGCCGACTGGACCACCGTGGTGCATCTGCACGAGCTCATACACCACTACACCCTGAGGGAACCCGCAGGTTTATTTACTTATTATCTAGCACTGTCGATCGGCAAAACCCTATATCAGATTTTGACTACTGTCGTCTATGGTTATTAGGCGTCTGTAATGTCCAATAATTGCAGGCAATACTGGGCCCTTTATCTCCAGTATTCCTCTAGGATGTTTTCAAGGTTTAATATTTAAAACACGTAGTACTTTGATACACGGAAACTGTTTATTAGAATATAATAGTACAATGTTGGCTGTAAGCCGTCTGACGAGAAAGAGGCCGCGCGAGATCTCCTCTCGCTATTATATCGTACCGATGTAGGTCGCTTCGGCTAGGTTCGGTATTTCCGAACCTACCCGACAGAATAACATATTACCAACACTACAGAGTCAAATTGATTAAGCGCAGCGTCTTGTCTGTCACTTCTTCTTCTTTCGTATGGTGGGGGTCAGAGGGGACATCTAGGTCTGCGAGCCAGTCTAGGGCTTCAGGCGTCGTCGCCCTGTGGACCTCATCAATTCCTGTGGGGAATTAATGGAGCGGGCATTTGTTGACCACATGTTCGATGGTCTATGCATCATTTGGGCACAATGGCTATGGAAGCACCTTATCCTATTGATGGCAGATCAGAGTTTTCGAGGGAGTGAGAATCCAGACTGTCTCTCAGTGGGGTCTTGTATTAGATGGACATTTCATGGCAGGGAATATAAGGCGCTGCAAAAAAGCACTATACCTTTGCACAATGATGCCGTCTCTCATCCGGCATGCCATTTAAGTTCTGATAACCATTCCGGATGGAAGGAGAGAGGCTCCTCCGATCACTTCTCATGCCAGAATATAAGTGGAAACTGGAGTGGCAAGCGATCAATTGAGTGGATCGATCAATCGAGTGGATCGATTGCTACTCCAGTTTCCACTTATATTCTGGCATGAGAGGTGATCGGAGGAGCCTCTCTCCTTCCATCCGGAATGGTTATCAGAACTTAAATGGCATGCCGGGTGAGAGACGGCATCATTGTGCAAAGGTATAGTGCTTTTTTGCAGTGCCTTGTATTCCCTCAGTGAGGGAATTGGTCAGTGAGCTTTGGTTAACTGTTAATATAGACAATTTTTTAAATAATTTTGTTATTTACGCAAAAATTTTGGCTTGTTAATGAACGGAGGCAGACTAACAAAAATCAGCTTGTAGAAACAAAATTCAGAAAGTTGTTCAGAGTCATGGCTAAAGTCCTCTTTGACCTATTAGCTCCCTTTTTTAGTGTCACAGAGTGCATGCGGACTGTCAATATGTAAAAGTGAGTGTATTTCAATTCAATGTTGTAAATTAATTCATATTTCAACCCGTCTGCTTGGTTCAATATATGTATTCACACCTCACAATCCGGAAGCCTCAGTTTTGCGCGTAAATTCTGAAACCATCACTTTGGATAGATAGCTTGAAATGTGGCCATTGTCAACTATATGGCCACACAGCTTCCAAGTGCCAAGCAGACTCACCCACCTTTTTTTTTTTTTTTTTTTTTTTTTTTTTTTTTTTTTTTTTTTTTTTTTTTTTTTATTATAGCGACTATATACAAAAATTTTACATACAAAATGCAATGTGAAATTAAGTGCAAAATATTGTATTTCTTAGTCCTCCTCACTAGGGGGTCCTGTGCCGAGGAGGACTAAAGTTATTTAAATATAGTTCATTTGTCTTCTATGTCGTTTTTAGCGTCTTCGCTAGGGTTTTCTCATTGACCTCTTTAAGCCATATTTTTATTCTTGATTTGTATTCAATTGGATTTTTTATTAGTTTTATGTCTTGGGGGAGGATGTTATGGAGTTTTGTTGCAAAGTATGTATAGTTTCTTTGTCCAAATGTGGTTTTATAACTTGGAATATTTTTTATATCATTTTTATTCGATCTAGTGTTATGCATACACGGTCTAGTAGAGGATTCATTATTTTTGAAGAGCTTCAATAATATATTTTTGGAATATATTTGTTGTACATTTGGTACGTCAAAGTTATTGAAAATTTCAGTTGAAGGCGTTCTAATTGGTACTTTCAATATGGTCTTTATGATTCCTTTTTGAATCGTATTCAGGCTGTGTAGGTACGTATTTGCAGCAGATCCCCATCCTATGATTCCATATTCAATTCGAGAATGACATAACGCATAGTAGACCTTTTTCATATCCTTTTTATTTAGCATGTTTCTTAGATTTTTGAAGAAATATATAAGGCTTGTGAGTTTTTCCGAAATACCTTTGATGTGTAGGTCCCATCTAAGATTTTCGTCAATTATTACTCCGAGATATTTTATGTTTTGTGTTTTTTCGATGACGGGGCAGTAACATTGTATATTATTTCCATGGCATTCATGTAATTTTAGTTCTAGTGATTTTATTGGTTGGCCCCTTGAGTTCATTGAAAATGTTATATATTTTGTTTTGCTTATATTAAGGGTAAGCGAGTTGATTTTAAGCCAATTTTGAAGTGCACTAAGCCCCTTTTCAGCCTCATTAAATGTATCAGTCCAATTTTCTTCTTGAAATAATAAAACAGTATCATCGGCAAAACTGATTACGTTTCTTTTAATGGTAAGGTTAGTTAAATCGTTGATGTAGATAATGAACAGAATCGGTCCCAGTACACTTCCTTGAGGAACGCCATAGTTTAAAGATAGAAGTTTGCTCTTTTGTTTGCCAATTTGTACTTGTTGTTCTCGCCCTGTTATATATGACTCCAATAAGTTAATTGTTGATTCGGCCATTCCTATTTTTTTTAGTTTAGTTAGTAATATTTTATGGTCTATTGTGTCAAAAGCTTTTTGAAGATCTATGAATAAAGCCAAACATTTTTTCCCATCATCTATGTTTTTTATGGCCATGCTTGTTAGATTTTCTATGGCATCATTGGTGCTCAGATTTTCTCTAAAACCATATTGGGATGGTGATAGTAATTTGTTTTGTTCAAGAAATTGAACAATTTGCTTCTTCATTACAGTTTCCAAGATTTTTGAAAAAGAGCTTAAGAGACTTATGGGTCGGTAGTTATATATATCCTTTTTGTTACCACTTTTATGTATGGGTATAACTGTAGCTTTTTTAAGGCATGAAGGGAATACATTTGTAGATATAGACAGATTGACCAAGTATGTCAATGGGAAGGTCAGTTCATTTTGTAGTTGTTTTATTGTTTTATTTGAGATTATGTCATTTCCCGATGATTTATTAATATTAAGGGATACAATTGCATTTCTGATTTCAGTATTGGTTACATCAGTTAACTTTAATTTACCTATCTGGTTCATATTTTCCTTTTCTTCTGGTAAAATGCTAGTTATTGGTTGTCTGATTTTCTTTGCTAATTGTGACCCTATATTAGTAAAAAATTCGTTTACGTATTCGAGAATTTTGTCCGGATGCTTTGCGAAAGAGATTTGGGTATTTTCAATTGTTAATTCCTCCATGTTCTTGTAATGGGATGATTTTGCATTTGTAATTTCATTAATGACCTTCCATAATTTGCGCGGGTCATTGTTACATTCGTCTATTTTCTTCTTATAATAATTTTCTTTGACAGTTCGTATAACATTTTTGCAAATATTTCTGTACCTTTTGTAGTATCGTTGTATAAAAATATCACAAGGATTTAATTTAGATTTCCTATGTAATTCATCTCTTTTTCTAATGCAATTTATAACGCTTTGAGTTATCCATGGCTTAAGATGTTGGTTTTTATGCGAAATCTTTTTTTCTATTGATTTGGTATTTGATACGATGGTGTACGTTATATATTCAGTGAATTTACTCCAGGCATTATTTGCATCAAGGTTTTCCAGTAGGCTTATCCAGTTTGTATTGAGTAACTGTTGTTTTACATCATTCCATTTGGTTTCTGTCTTTTGCACGATAATTGGGTAGGGCTGCGATCTTTGTATTTTCTTTTTTGTAATAGATAAAATTGTTGTATAGTGGTCGGTTATAGTAGAGGTGAATATGATAGATTTGGTTGATTTAATAGTCTTACTGAACATGTGATCGATGCAAGATTTGTTGTCATTAGTTACACGCGTAGGTTTATTTATCATACTTTGGAGTCCATGGGAGGCCAGTGTTTGTAGATAATCAGTTCTATTGGGATGACCATTTTCTAATATGTCAATATTTATATCTCCGATAAGGAAGACATTTTTTGTATTTTTTAGAAGATTGAGTTCATTAGAAAGCGTTTCAAGAAACTGATTAATATTAGTTGTAGCTAGTGATCGGTACAGAGCTAATATCGTGGTTTCATCACCCACTTTGATCTTTAAACAGTTTGCATTTGGGAATTTTATTTCATTGACTTCAGTTTTAATGTCATCTTTAATGTACGCTATCACACCATCATTTTTTGTGTAATTCAAATTGGTTGCATATGACGTGTAATTATTAATTTGCAAGGGTGAATATTTATCCTTTATCCAGCATTCAGTGAGGATAATTATATCTAGATTTATTTTTAGATTCTTAATTAGTATTTGAAGTTCATCGAAATTTTTGTTGATACTTCGTATATTTTTATTTAATATATTAAAATTGTTTTTAAGAGTTGACAGTTCATCTGGTTTGTTTGTAGTTATTGTTTCATTATCATTTAAAGTTGTTAAAGCCTTTGGTTCAGAAGTAATTATTGTGGTATTCATTTTCACAATATAAATTATTAAGTGGATTTAGTAATGTTTTTTTTAAATATAATTTGCTAAATTATTTTTACCATATCATCTAGGTGCTTTATGTAGATAATTTTATCATCTTGTTTTTTACGGATCATAATTTTGCCTTGTTTGTACCAAACGTATTGATAATCTTTTTCCCTGGCTACTTGTTTCGTTTTCCATAATATTTCTTTATGGTACGGGCTCAATTCTTCGCCGATGTAGATAGGAGATGTCGTCAAATCCTTTATTTCATCATAATTTATTTCTTTTTTCTTTTCAAGGAGGGAATCTCTTTTTCTTTTATCTGAAAAGATCGCAAGAAGTTTTGGAGGGGCTCCATTTCGTCTGTCTGAGACTCTCGTGATGTCAGTTATATCTGTGTGTAGAAGGTGGATTCCTGCTGCGGCAGCAGTCCCCACTGCGCCAAAGTTGGCCACAACCGTGATGCCTGCCCCAAAAAGGAAAAATCTCCAGTATGTGCTACCTGCACCTTCTTCAGAAAACCGGCTTCCCACAAAACTGGAGCTCAAGACTGCCCCGCCCGCCAAGCTGCTGAAAGACGTGAACTTTCTCAGATAAATTTTTTAGGTTGAACTTGAATAATCGTTCTGAGAAAAATTCCTTCTCAATGTATTATCAAAATGTTCGTGGCCTAAATACAAAACTGAACATTATTCGCTGTAACGTCAGTGTATGTAATTACGACTTTATATTTTTAACCGAAACATGGCTATCTGAAAATGTCTCATCTGCTGAACTTGGATTTTTTGACTACAACGTTTTCCGCAGTGACCGTTCTACTTCTTCTGTTAAGTGTAAAGGTGGTGGAGTGATGATATGCGTAAACAAAAAATACCCCTGCCATATTCTAGAAACATTTACCAATGTTTCTGATCAATTGTTCCTGTGTGTTCTACTTGGTACCAAAAAGCTTGTACTTGGTTGTGTTTACATTCCTCCCTCCTCTTCGGTAGAAGTCTATAAGTCACATACTGCTTCAATTGAACATGTGTCTAGAAACGCTGATTCCCTATTTATCTGTGGCGATTATAATTTACCTAAAATATTGTGGCTGAATGACGGTCAAGGTGTCAAAACTACTTCTAGTAATCTTTCTCCACAAGCTGTTGAAATTGTAAATTTTTATGCCTATTTGAATATGTTTCAAGTAAATCCAGTCACTAACTATCTAGGCTCTTGCCTGGATTTGATTTTCACTAGCATACCAAATGTCATGGTAAGTGAAGCTGATGTCTCTTTGCTACCTTTGGATAAATATCATCCACCTCTCTCTATTATCATTACACATTTTTCAAATTTGATTCCTTGAAACCAAATGTCTCTTATCACTACAAATATCTTAACGGCGACTATTTTAATATGAACAAATATCTATCCCAGATTGATTGGTCGACACTATTTTTAAATTCTGATATTAATGACGCTGTACTTAAATTTAATGAATGTGTATCACATGCTGTAGAATTGTTTGTTCCTAAGGGGTGTTACTCTCAACCCAAGTTTCCAAATTGGTTTAGCACGAAACTTAAACAGTTGATAATTGAAAAAAAGAAGACTCATAAATTATTTAAAGACACTGGGAACTTAAGCTTTTATCATAAATTTTCTCAATTAAGGGAACTGTCCAAAATCGAATCAGCCAAATGTTATAAATATTTTGTAGAAGTTACAGAGACAAAGTTACTGCAAAATCCTAAACAATTTTGGCACTGCAAAAGCGTACTGATAATGATCTTCCTTCAAGTATGTATTATTATGAAACTCAGGCTACTAACGGCCATGATATCGCCAACCTTTTTGCCAAACACTTCTCCTCTGTATATTCTGATGCATCATGCAACATCCCTCCACTTAACTATGACCATAATATTGACTTAAATGATTGCCAAATTACACTTAAGGAGGTTTACCAATCCTTAAATAATCTCTCTAACAAAAAAAGTACCGGACCTGATGGCATTCCAGAAATCTTGCTAAAAGAATGTAAATATACACTATCTAACCCAATTTGTATGTTTTACAACTTGTCACTTTCATCTGGAACATTTGCTGACTCATGGAAAATTTCATATATTCGACCCATTTTTAAGTCCGGAAACAAGTCGAATATTGGAAATTACAGACCGATATCAATTATATCTAATATTCCAAAAATATTTGAGTCGATAATTACAAAGAAAATTACTCCTGTTTTCAAAAGTGTTCTAATTGAGGAACAACATGGATTTAGATCGGCGAAATCTACAACAACAAATTTACTTTCCTTTACAAGTACCATTGTGAAAGCCTTAGAAGATAACACTCAGGTTGATGTTCTATACACTGACTTCTCCAAAGACTTCGACAAAGTTAATCACCGTATTATCATGGCCAAACTTTATGCTATAGGCATTAGAAACCCTTTGTTATCATTCTTTCACTCTTACTTGACAGATAGAAAACAAAGGGTTAAAATAAATAACTTTGAATCCTTTAACTTCCGGCGTTCCCCAAGGAGCCCATTTGGCCCCGCTTCTTTTTAACCTTTTTATTAATGATATCACAAAAGTTTTTTCTCACACACGTTTCTGGCTATTTGCTGATGATAATAAGATTCTTAAGATTATTAAATCCCACCTTGACTGTTTACTATTTCAACTTGATATTGATTCATTTAACGATTGGTGCAAAATTAACTGCATGGAACTTAATGTTGATAAATGCAAAATTTTGTCCTTTTATAGAACCAAAAAACCTATTCAGTTTGATTATAAACTAAATAGTGTTTGTCTATCTACTGTCACATCTATCAAGGACCTTGGGGTCACTCTAGACTGCAAACTTTCTTTCCGTGATCACATTAATAATATTGTAAATAAATCACTTAAACTACTCGGCTTCATTCATAGAATTACCTCTGACTTCAAACATATAAGTACACTTAAAACTCTTTACTGTTCGCTGGTTCGCCCTCACCTTGAATATGCTAGTGTCATTTGGTCTCCTTTCTACGCTGTCCACATTTGTCACATCGAATCCGTACAACATCGTTTCCTAAGAGGAATTGCTTGGAGGTTGGGTCTTGAAAGAGGCAAGTACTCGTACGATGAAATTGAACACATTTTAAACATGTCTTCTTTAGAAAAACGTTGAAAGGACTCTGATCTAGTTTGCATATTTAAAATTATCAACAGTATTACAGATACACCTGCATTGTTACAACTCATCCAGTTTAACATCCCTTCCCGTAGGCTTCGAAATAATGAATTGCTGTTCCTCAATCAACATTCTACTAATTACGGATACCATTCTCCCTTATCCAGAATGTCGAGACTTGTCAACGCAAGTCAAAGCATTGATTTTTTTGGTGTAAAACTAAATGACTTTCGGCAGTCGATACGCAATATTTAAATGCTTCTTCATGCTTTGACTTGTAGTGTCTCTATATGTACTTTTTATATTTTATATTGTCATTGCTATTAATTTTTATGTGCTCTCCCTTCACTGTCATCTCTGTTTTTTTTATTTTTTATTCGTGTTATTATTATGTTTTTAATGGACTGTTGTCCGTAAATTAATAAATAAATAAATAAATAAGATTGCAAAATATCTATGCAAGATAGCTTTTATATTTCAAAGACAATAAGAAGCATTATTTCGTTCTCTTTCTGGTTAAAAGAAAAATACATATGTTTGCGTGAGAGGAAGAGAGATATTTTTTTTTTTTTTTTTTTTTTTTTTTTTTTTTTTTTTTTTTTTTTTTTTTTTTTACAGTAAATACCGCACAAGAATCTCAACTGCTCCCGTATGGAGCCAGCGAGACTATGGCATCCCCAATTGGGGTATGTTGTGAGGCTGAAGGTAGTGGGGAGGGAAGGAGATAGGGAAGAGGAAGGTTGGGAGGTACCTGGCTATTCAGATCTGGTCACCAAACACGGCTAAAGCCATTTTCAAGCAACGTTTCAATTCTGAATGGTGGTCTTACACCAGGGCGATACTAGTAGTATCTTCCACTCTGGAACATGCCGCAAATATACTATATATTATTTTAAATGAATTAATTGTGAAATAACACAAATTAATCAAATAAAATTTATTTGCGCATGCCGGGTTCGAACCCGCGACCTCCGGATCATGAGTCAAGAGTCTTATCCACTGGACTACGGAGGTCGTCAAAAAGATATACAGCTTTTAAAATGTAAGGTCTCTCTGGGACGTTATTGGTCTTATGAAAGTATAACGCGATTACGTGTTTTGGAATGTATTTATTCCTTAACAAGCAGACGGGTTAACATGACGGGTTATTACAAAGATGAACAACATAGTCGACAAACAAATTCACAAAATATTTACAAAATTCTCCAAAAAAAAATAATAGAAAAAATATTACACATGGCACATCCCATAGAAAAATGTTGTAAGTCAAATTTTTCTATTGTATGTTTTATCTCTGAAAAGTAAAGTGATTATAAAGTAAAGTGATAAAAGTAAAGTGATAAAGTCATCCATCTCCGCAAGATGTCACTAATATTTGTTTTCGATGGGACCGCTTGTTCATCGTTCATTCATTTGTCTTCGCTCTCCTGTAAAATTAACTTTTTTGATTTACGACACTTTTCTATAAGATGTGTGATATAAGTAAATAGAATAGCAATTTATTCAGTTGAATCATACAATCGAAGGAAAATGATAATAAAATGGCCATTTTCAATTATTCAACGCACAATAATATTCATATTTGGACAAGAATAATGCACCCACAGCTTGACACAGATATCTTTACAGGCAGCCAAAAAAACAAAAAATGCCATTTTTTTTGTTTGCAAAATTTTTTTCATAAGTTTTTTAGATTAGTTTGACGTTGCACATAAATGACTGATTTTCTCAAATCAAAAATGTAATTGTTACAGAACGTGAGACGGCTGAGTCGCAGGTGTCCATTGTGTCGTACGACTACCGGCGGCTGGTGCTGGGCGCGGGGCCCGAGGGGCGAGCCCGCTGTTCGGTCTCGTGGGCCGGGGGGCGATTGCGCTTGCGCCCCGCTGCCGCACCTCCCGCTGTCAACGCGCACGCACTCATCACACACCAGCTGGAAGCCTTCCTGAACAGGTACGCTATCTAACCATACTATAGTTTCATATTGTAATGTTTGTGTTAATTACAGCAGGGTGGCCACAAGACCTGGAAAACCTGGAATTATCAGGGAATTTTACCGAACCTGGAATTATCAGGGAAATGTCATGGAATTTAAAAAAAAATTTATAATATCAGGGAATTCCAAAAATAATAATTCCAAATTTACTTCAAGCTTCAAGTCTGCATCAAAAACTCATTTCTTTAAATTTTGGACTTGGATCTGTATAATCCTCGGGTACACAAATAAAGATGGCCACTGTCGACTCTAAGCCATCAATACTCAACCTTTTTTCTCTTCGGGCCACATACATGTTTGTAAAGTTACGCGGGCCGACAGAGAAATATTCTTCTTGCAATTTGTCTTGAAGCACTCGAAGCATTTTGAAGACACCCCAGCTATTAGTGTATTTAAATAACAGAACAATATTTTATACGACAGCATGGTCCGCTGTTAAAATTTGCAAGTAGGTAACTGACAAACCAGTGAAATTAACCAGTTTTTATGTATTGATGCGGTGGTTTCTAGAAGTGGCACTTTTTTATTTGTAAATTGCGCGCGTACTAGTGTGTCAAATATTTGTTTTTGGGAATAAATCCAGCGTTTGCAATAGCAACACTCTTACACATCTGCCCTGATGATGGACCCTGCAACGCTGTCGAAAACTGAAACGTTGGCTAAAGAGGGAGGTAGCGCAACACAGTATAATACCCCAAAAACAAATAACGAAAATATTTTTGGCCATGAAAATCTTAAAAACGTATCTTACTCTTATACCAGATTGTGTGAACCATAATGATAATCCTTTTCGGGTGTCACTATCTATCTGTGCGTCAAAGTCGAAACGAATCTCAAGATATACGAAATTTAGAATGATAAATTTTTTTAAATCAAGTTCTTAATAATAAAGTGTTTAGGGCCGCACACAAAAGCTTGCCGGGCTACATGCGGCCCGCGGGCCGCAGGTTGAGTATGGTTGCTCTAAGCTGTTGCCACTGTTATTATACAGTAGTATTCGAAACGAATGTGAACAACACATTATTATCATTTTTTTAATGATGTAATAATTAGATGGAAAAAAAAGTATAAAGCTAATTTTTTCCCCATCGACTACAGTCATTCAGGTAAGTGCTTAGCTAAAAGTCCCCGCCCCTACCCCCCCTTGCTTCCCCCCCTGTACCCCCCAAACATGAAAAGTGTAAGGGTTTCGTAAATCATGTCTATCTCGATTACTAAACAACATATCGGTTTGAGATTTTTTATATTCTCTTTGCTGTAACATTGTTTACAATTAATGTCTGATTAATGACGACCTGCGTGGTCCAGCGGTAAGGCTCTTGACTCATACACCGAAGGTCGCGGGATCGAATCCCGGTGTGGCAAATAAATTTTGTTTGATTAATTTGTATTTTCACAGTTTATTCATTTAAAATAATGTATGGTATAATGAATGGAAGATACTCTCAGTATCGCCCTGGTGTAAGACCACCATTCAGAATTGAAACATTGCTTGAAATGGCGTAGCCGTGTTTAGTGACCAGATCTGAATATCCAGGTACTTCCCCACCTTCCTCTTCCCATCTCCTTCCCCTCCCCACTACCTTCAGCCTCATAACATACCCCAATTGGGGATGCCATAGTCTCACTGGCTCCTGACGGCACCAGCTGAGACTCTTGTGAGGTAGTACTATAAAAAAATGTCCACTTTGTTGACCAAAAAATGTTGACTTTCGTCGTAACTTTTACCGTTTGTTTGTAATTCGTATTTAAAGGTAAAAATTTGTATATTTTTTAGCACGTAATTTTACCTTTTGTCACAGAACTTTTTATGCCGACATTTTATGAAAAAATATTTCCTACAAAAGTTTTAGCTCTTATAATAGTTGATAAAAGCCAGATCTCTCTGTAATTATTCATCTCATTTTTGTCTCCTTTTTTAAATATCGTAAATTATTGACGAACCTTTCAAAATCTTCATTTGACATCTTCGTTTGTACACTTAACATTTGTTTTAAGTGTATTTGTGCGGATTTGGCGTAGAGCAAATGGCCAGCAGCACGCTAATACGGTTTGGGGGGGCACAGGCGGGGAAGCAAGGGGGGTAGTGGCGGGGACTTTTGGCTAAACACTTGTCTAAAATGAAAAAAATCGCAAAGTATGCTCCGAAAATTATTATAAACACGTTTGTGTCAGTTAGTTTACAAGTTATACAGGTTGCGGCAGCATAACTTCCTTTTTTAAAATGCGCGCCATTCATCTATGGACAATGGGGAACGTCACCTATCTGATTTGATATTTAAAAAAAGTACACTTATGTATGTACCTAATTTATTTGCCACGCCGGGATTCGATCCCGCGATCTTCGGTGTGCGAGTCAAGAGCCTTACCGCTGGACCACGCAGGTCGTCATTAATCGGACATTAATTGTAGACAATGTTACAGCAAAGAGAATAAAAAAATTGCCACCCGATATGTTGTTTAGTAATCGAGATAGATGCGATTCACGAAACCCGTATATTTTTCATGTTTGGGGTGGCACAGGCAGGGAAGCAAGGGGGGTAGGGGTCGTAGTCAAGTAGTAGTCGATGGTGATTCAACTGGTGTTCTACGACATAGGCTGACTGGACTATTAATCATATTCCACCGCCATGGGAGGAATGAATTCATGTGTCCGTCACTTCTGGATACACTGACTCTCAGATTCCTACCCACCCCTCATACCCTTGGTAGGTATACCTCTTTTTGTTTGATGTCCGCAATAGTTAACTAATTAACTCTGCAACAATCATACCTATACTGCTAAAATAAATTAAATAATATTCCCAGTGTTCAGCGAAAATTTTATAGGACTGACCGGATATTTGGTTTGTCGCGACAAGTTGATTCATTTGTCTCAAGTTTGTTTTTGCGTCTGGTAGATGGCGGTCGATCGATATTTTTTCTAATTGAACGGCGTACAACACCTTTCGTTTAACAAGCTTTAAAACTAACCCTTTTGTTATTTTCAGATTAATGAAATACCCTTTCATTTAACAAACATTAAAACAAAGAGTGTGTCATTTTCATTAAACGTGTAGTTAGTGCGTGATTAATTAAACACCATTTCGTCATAACAAAGTTTAAAAAGCTTTGTTACTCGTGTGTTGAAAATTTAAATGTGATTAAAATTACTGTGAATTACGATGTATACCAACGCCGAGTATTATGATATGTTATAATTGTGATAAAGTTGAAAAATTGGCTGTGATGTACTTTTGTAAGTAGCTGTGTAAATAAGTGTGTACCTGTGCTAATAATAAGTGTGTGAAATATCTGTTAATAATCTAATAATAATAATGCTAATAATCAGGGACACTGGAGGTCTAGATTCGTTCAAACTTAAATGTAGATTCGTTCTTTAAAAAAAATTAGAGTCCTTGCGAGAGCCTTGAAGGAGTAACCATCTGTTATTTATACCAGGGCGGGAAAGCAGTGGATAACCTCCAATGTCCTTGATGATAATTGTGATAAAGTTGAAAAATTGGCTGTGATGTGTTTTTGGCTTGGAAAACATTCGAACAAGATGACGGGCTGCTAACAAAATAAATAGGTACGCTAATTAACCATATTGTTATGCTTAAAAGAGGTGGGATAATAAATTAGTAAGATGAAAATAAATGAACTATGGACACGAAAATAGATTTAGTAAGTTATAAATAATTTTAGTATAATATCTTCCATCTGTCATCATGACATTTCCGCGTTTCTGAAAAAATTTTAACACTAAAGGAGCCAAAATTTTTTTTAAATAATTTTTTTTTTAAATTTAAAATTTAAAAATGCTTGAATTGAAAATCTTTATGTTTATTTAGGTTCTCTATGTGATGTAGGTTCACCAGTTTTCCGCTTGTACTACAAGTTTCCGGACACCGTGTATGTATAGATGAAGATGGAGGTAATAACTTGACAAAGTAATCTATAATAACTTGATAAACAACCTGTAACTCTGATTTCAGGAGCAACGACCTCCTGCAGTTGATGGCCGCCCTCCGGGAGACGTACGCCCCCCTCGTGGCGCTCGGTCGACTCCCTTCGTCCCCCCACCTAGGGCTCCAGCATGCCCGGCCGCAGGTGCCTGTTCAGACCTTCACGCTACTACCGCATTCATGGAGAAAGGTAGCTTCAATCTACTTATTGCTTTATCTATCACACTTGCGATTTTACATGACTGCGTTATCTATTTTTATTATTCTAATATCCAGCCAAGAGCTGACTACCAAATTCAACTGTCTGATGTAATTGGTTCGTATTGACCTTGCTCAAAAATACATTAATTTATTTATTGGAATAATAATTAAATATAGCTTATTATAATATAAATATATTCCTAATTTTTTTTTTTGGTGTCCCTTAGATCCGTGTCGTTTACCAAGGAGCCTACTGCCTCGAGGTGACGGTCAGAGGAATGAGCACGGTGGCAGTGCGGGACGGAGCCTACTCCAGGTTCGATCGCAGCGCCGTCGTAGGAGAGTTCACACCCACTCAGGGATTGAAGGTAAGCAGAGATTTAGTGTACCAAGGAGCCTACTGCCTCGAGGCTACCAGTTGATTAGGCAGACATCTCCAAATACTAAGTTTTGAGATAACTAAATTTTGAAGGATTTCAGTGTCGTCTTTGATCCCGAACTGACATTCTCTTGCCATATATCGCAGCTCACTCAGTCTTGCTACAAACTTCTTGGGTTCATCATCAGGACTTGTAAGCAGTTTGATAACCAAGAAGCTATGCTAGCGTTATTCGATGGCATACTGAGAAGCAAGCTGGTGTCCGCGAGCGATGTTTGGGCACCGTACCACCAGAAGTACATTGATATGTTAGAGCAAATCCAGAAGAAATTCCGCAGGTATGTTTATATGAGGAAGCATGGAACCTATCCAAGGTTCATGCACCATATTGACTTACTTGAGGAAACTGATTCTGTGAGTCTAGAAACTCGACGGAAAGCAAGTCTTGCTATTCTGTCTTTCAAAATTTGGAACAATTTCATCGATAGCCCATTTCTCTTGGGATGCTATGATTTATATGTACCAGATCACTACAGCCGAAGTTGACATCGTGACTTATTTAAAGTACCGAACGGCAGAACAGACGTCTTGGCAAAACATAGCATGACGAGTAATAAAATAATATAATAAAATAAAAATAAAACTAGTAAAGCAATATTCAAATGCTCACCATAAATCAAATATTATTTACATGTGCCTGTGTTTTACATATTAAACTAGCTGACCCTGCCACGCGTTGCTGTGGCTAATTAAACACAACGCCATAAACTGGATGGTTATCCAAGTTTTATAACCACCGCCATCTGTGAGTTTATCGTGAAGAGACAGACAGACAAACAGACAAACAGACGCCGTGGAGGACTTTAATTAATAATATGTAGAGAAGAGAAGATAGTAAGCTATCCGTAAAAGATAGATATATGCCATCTTGGATTTTTTTGTAGATCTATAAAAGAAGAATATCCCACCATGCATTGTTTTGTTATATCCCAAAGGAAAAAGGCAGTGTTTTCATTGAATGCTCTGTAGCGGTCCCAAGTGGGGGGGGGAGGCCACCTACCTTTTGCTCTCGGCTAGCTCAATGTCGTCGGCAGGCAGGAAATCTCTCCATGTCAGGGTCGTAGGTAGCTAGGGGGTAAATGGTACATAGGTAATTTGCCAAAGCCCGCCCACGTGATTCCATCAAATGAAAGAGGTAGCTGGGTGAAATACATCTGTATTGTCTGGTATACACAATTACAACATCTAGCAAATCATAATTATTAGTCACAAAACAACATCAAGGCCTAGCTAGGTATTTCCTATGAAAGGGTCTCTCAAATCTCTCCGGATATGTGGTCGTTTCAACCGAGTATTGCTAGGGGACACATTAATTAAGAGGGAAATCGAGGTTCAACTCACAGGTGATGGACTGGTGCAGGGAGCCGGGGCAGCGGTCCGGGGTCGGTGCAGGTAGCGGTGATCTCCAAGTGGAGCAGGCCATGTTCGCGACCTCGTATTCTACTATTGAGATCGGGTTCTAATCGGAACGCCATTGAAATCGGCGATCTCGCGGGAATTTACTGAGCGTACAGCGACGGGCGCTGCTTCTCGGGCCACAGCCGGTAGGTTTCTGAGCCGCGGGCCGGCTTCTCGCGGGACTGTCAGAGAGGGGTGTGGTATGTCGTTTCTTGCAAGGGGGGACGACGGAATACTCTCACCGCGCCGCAGGCCGCTTGTGGGACTGTGACGTCATACTACTTGAGGTGCGTATCGTAACAGCTCCCAGGTGGCTTGACTTTTTTCGACACTTCTAACAATTATCGTTATGTTTCAACCAATTTACACAAATCCTTGACAAATTATATACCGAAACCTTCCTTACGAAACACTCTATCTATTGGTGAAAACCGCATGAAAATCCGTTCAGTACTTTTTGAGTTTATGGCGAACAGACAAGACAGACGACGCGGAGGACTTTAATTTATAATATGTAGAGATATGCTATAATATGAGTTATCTGAGTATTATGCCAGGTTAGAGGGTACAATTTTACACACAATTGCATACTCAACTCAAATTTCGATTTTTTGGAGATGCCTGCCTAATCAACTGGAGAATCAATACATTTATAAAAAATAATATATAATGTACAATATGTAGTTTCCCCAGAATAGCTGATAAGATACGCTGAGGCCGGTGTGGAGATTGTCATATTATAAGGTGATTAAAGAATGGAATACGCATCAAGTTGCTCTATATTTAATATATGTAATATGTTTTGAATGTTTCCAGTCCTTCCTATCATTGTACGTCTCTGAGAGTGGCGCCCGCGTGGTGTCGGAGGACGACAACCCCCCGTCGCCCGTTTCTCCGCGCGACGGTGGCGGGGGCGGTCTGCGCTTCCCCGCGCCGCTTACTCCCCCTGCCCCGCATACCCCCCACTCGGCCCCGCACACGCCGCACCCCGCCAGCCCGCACCAGGTGACTCCCTTAATATCAGAGTGTTTTAAATGTATTATCGCAGACCTGTGAAAAATAACACGTTGTTAACCCCTAAGGCTAATTTGTTCACTTTTGGAAACAACTGATATTGAGAAATACGATCTTAATAGTGTTAAAAAGTGAAAACACAACTCTTTTTATTAAAATCTAAACCACAAAAAAATTAAAATGTACACCTTAACCCGTTAAACTCTGGGTGGCCACGCCATTTCACGAAAATTCACGAAATTTCACTAAAAAAGCACCACTTTGAATTTTGAATTGAATGTTTTGTCGATTAATTTTGAGCTATTGTATATTATTTTATTGACTGAAACACGTTCCTAGAACAATAAACTATGTACCAAAACAACATTACTTGCGTTAATTACGTAAATTAATAGGTTTTACAATGTTTTAGTCGAGGAACACGCATAGATTTTGACGGTTAAAAATCGCGGCAAAAATGACATTTCTATATCATAGATAAAATCGTTTAAAAATATTCTGGGGTTTGCAAAGTGAATGAAATTTATATGCATCTCACAGAGTAATGTTGGCGCAAGCGATTCTGACCCTGTTCTTCATACAAATTCTGTACATAGAAGGGCCAAAATCGCAGACAAACAGTTTTTGGTTGAAAATTTTATTCAAATTTTCGAATTATTTTCTCGCGCATGCGCATAATACGCGCGCGCCCGCGCGTCTCCAGCCCATTAGAGGTTAAAGGCCAGGAAATTTCCGAAAATTCACGAAAATTCCATAACAAAGCACCACTTTGAATTTTGAATTGAATGTTTTGTGGATTAATTTTGAGCTATCATATATTTTATCGACCGAAACACATTCCTAGAACAATAAACTATATACCAAAACAACATTATTTGTGTTAATTACGTAAATTGATAGGTTTTACGATGTTTTCGTCAAGCAACACGCATCGACTTTGACAAATAAAATTCACAGCAAATTTGACATTTTGATGCCACTGATAAAATCATTTAAAAATATTCTGGGGTTGCCAGGTGAATGAAATTTTTACCACTCATCTTATAGGGAAATGTGGGACCTTGTATTTCATACAAATTCTGTAAGTACATAGAAGGGTCAAAATCGCAGATAAACCTATTTTTTTCAAATTTTTTTTTTCGTGCGCATCCGCATGTCTCCGGCCAATAAGAGGTTAATGAAACCAAAGTTTCCAACTTAGAAGTCTGAACCTCATATGTATCAGCTTGTCACTTCATTGGATAGGGTTCTTACTTCACTTCTTGTTCTGAGATATGAGGTGTCAAAGTTTGTAAAGACTTGCACTTATTATCTATTTACCAATTTCCGGGTTTGAGGTTGGATCTTGTGTAAAGTATTTTAATTTAAGATATTTTAAAGGAAAATATTTAAATTGGATGTATTCTTATCATTTTAGAACATACCTAAACTTGAAAAGAACTATATGCAACCAGCTAGGCATAATAATTCATTACACAAGGTTCTAATTACATTTTCCTAATGCAATTCCAAGCTAGGGGCACGTCCTATTTTAATATTTTCCATTAAAATATGATAAACTAAAATACTTTAACTAAAATTGTTAAATAGATTAGGGAAATTCATCTTTTGAAATAGTGAAACCTTATAACATGGTAAGGCGAATTTAGAACCCTATCCAACCAAAGTGACGACTGTCATTTTTTTATATGAATACCGCACAAGAGTTCCAACTGCTCCCGTCTAGAGCCAGTGAGATTATGGCATCCCCAATTGGGGTATGTTGTGAGGCTGAAGGTAATGGGGAGGGAAAGAGGAGGATGGGGAAGTACCTCGCTGTTCAGATATGGTCACCAAACACGGTTAAATCCATTTCAAGCAACGTTTCAATTACACCAGGGCGATACTGAGAGTATCTTCCACTCTGGAAAGTGCTGCAAATATACTATATATTATTTTAAATGAATAAATTATGAAATAACACAAATTAATCAAATAAAATTTATTTGCCATGCCGAGGTTCGATCCCGCGACCTTCGGATTGCGAGTCAAGAGCCTTACCGCTGAACTACGCCGGCCGTCAATGCGCCTCGCAATAATGATCAACTGTCAGATACAAACAAAATAGATAGTATAAGTGATGTTAGAACCTTGTAAACTGAATGATTATTTAAAATGATTGATGTTAGAACGTTGTCGTACATATATCTCAACACAGATGGTTCTGAAAATTATTTTCAGTATAGAAACGAGCAAAAGAAATGCTTTGGCATTTAAAGGTCATTTTTGAAAAACATATCAGTTAGAACCCTATCCAACAGGTGAAGAGCTGTTGAAGTTATTTGTTCACCTGCAACTAACCTCATTTTTATAGTTATAGCTCTTCCGATATCTTCAGAATTGCCACTCAAATATTGTTTGTTCCCCTATGTACAGATAGTACTCAAATAAAGTGCTTTTTCCATGTATATTTGTAAATGCCTAAAAATGTTTTGTTCTCTCCCAGGGTCACAGTGGGTCCTTCAACCTGACATCTCCCCCCATGGGGGGAGTGGCCCATGCAAGCCCCGCCTCCCCGCAGCACCCCCAGGCCTCTCCCTTGCCCCCCCTGGCTGCCGCATCGCCAGGACCTGCGTACATGCCACCGGGTATGTACCACGTGTGCATTCATATTCTTACGCTCTCGCCTCCTTGATATATAATTTAAGCAGTGTTAGAAAGAGGCAACATAATATATTTAACGTATTTAAATTTTTACCATAGGCATTCACAAAAAATTATGAAATAATTCTATGAAACTACTAAGCATTTGAAACATATATCAAGGTTTGAAATTTTGTTTATCCACTGGAGCGACAGCGCGTTTTAAAACTTTTTTCTCCATTTGCTCGACATTTTCAGAAGATAATTTTTTTAATTTTTCGTCAACATTTAAAAAATCATACCTTCGAATTTTAACATGTAGACATAAAAACTTATTATAGATAGCTAATGAATTAACTCGTATTTTACCGTTTATCTCATATTTGTAAGATTTATAAAAAAATCGTAATGTTTATAACCGTGCGAATCCTGCGTGGTTGTTACTTTGAAACTGCCGTGAGAAGTACTTATTCGAGTCAACATAGAATATTTTTGATTTCTGTATATTGTCAGTATGAGTATACTTGATAATGAAAGGTGCATATCTTCCATGGAAAAAGGACTTAATATTTAACAGCTGATCAGAAATTCTGCATGAACAAAATATTTAAAAAAATTATTTTTAACATTGTTATAAAATAGTCTACGCAGTTCGGATTTGCGACATCTATGGTCATAATAGATTATGCATTTCAATACCTTCGTTTTAAGTCCAAAATAATAAATGTGGGAGATAATTGCCTTTTTTATCCGAAAAGCAATCGGAGACATATAAAATGGCGCCAATATTCGGCAAAAATCACTCCAGTGGTTAGATAAATCGAAAAAAAAGTTAAGTGACGATGACTCTTATAAAACCTTCTAATCTAATTAAATATTTTTTTTTATTTATTTTTGTATAGCATATGATAAAATCCATCAGCAAGAGACTTTTACAACTGTATTTTAAATGCTTATGTCGATTTTTATCACTAAATCTGAAAGATACTTTCACCTGCTTTCAAAAACATGTTCAAACACGAAACTCGACGGCCAGCATGGTTGAGGGGTAAGGCTCTTCAAGGCTATTGCCTCGCAATCCGAAAGTCACGGGAAAAATCACCTCAAGGGCACTTTGATAAATGTGAGATTATCAATGTATATGTTTTATGTCCACCAGGCAGCCCGTTCACAGCCTGGCCCGGCTCTCCCAGTGTTCCCCGGCCCTCTCCAGCCAGGTCTCAGGAGCTTAAAGGTTAGTAGCCCACTGCTCCTAGTCTATGGGTTCCTATTTCTTGCTACGGGGTTGACAGCTGAATTGATCAAAAGACGAAACGGATAGGGAATTTATATAGAGTAGAATAGAAGCTAATTTTCAAGTTCTGCAAAAGTTTTGTACAGTTTTGTTTTATTTCAGTTCTGAGAAGCAACTGGCCAATAATGATAATAAAATAACAGAACTTGGAATTAACTTTGAAATTTGATGAATTTTTTAAGTAAAACTTATTTACGCTCGCTTGACTTGGGGAGTAAGCTGGTGAATGCGTGACGAGTGCGTTACGAAAAGCGAGGCGAATGGTAGTTGAGAGGGAGATATAAGTTAGTGAAGATAGAAAGAGAGAGAGTTACGTTTCGTATATTACTGTAGGGGCAAGAGAGAGAAGTGCGAGCACACATTTTCTTTCTCTCTTTCTCTCATAGCCAGTTACGTTTCGTATATCTAAGACACAGTACAGGCCTATTGTCTGTATCACACTGCAGGAGCATGAGAGAGCAGTGCGCCCGCACATTTTCTTTCTCTCTTCCTATCATGCAGATGGAGCTAAATAAGTTTTACTTCAGTCGTGTGGTCAAAAGCACAATCGTTTTTTAAATTTTTTTACATTAGCAGTCTCTCTCGATCCGGCCCGTCATGCAGCAGGTGGGCAGACACATCTACCGCCAAGACCCGGACAAACCTCACCTCACGAACCCCTGCTAAGGAACCAAACATAGCGAACCACTTGGGGTGGCTTATGGCAGAAGTGTTGGTTATCCAATAAATGATTCTGGGGGCGGCGGTACCTCATGCCTCCCAAAAAGAATTCTATCCACATCTTCCCCGACCTGCCTCTGGGTACTTCCACTGGGGCATCCGCACATAATTATAAATTTTCTCCATGAGAACTGTAATGGTTTTTTTTTTTTTTTAATTGTGTATTACAGACCGTATGTCCATTTACAATACACATGTGACAAACTACACCTTTATGGGTAAATATAATAAAATTTAAATACGTACATAATATTATAGTGGGTAATGAGTAGCACTTAAATGCCTCTTGAATTCTTCAAGGCTACTGTTAAAGATGTCCACAGTTTTGGAAGCATTATTTAACAGCACTATACCTCGTGTCATGCAATGCCGAGCCAGTACATCCGTTCTGCTATGTGGGATACATAGAAGATCGTGGTACCGGCCCTGGACGTAGTTGTTCGGCACATACAACTTGTAACATTCCAGGAGGTATGGGCTATCTATTAAATTATTAATAATTTTGAACGCCGTTACTGCAAGGGCCCCACTCCTCCTCGACTGGAGACTTTGGCAACGCGTTTCTGTGAGCAGATCTTCATGATGCATGAATCGCGGGTACTCCCCGTACATTCTCATATACAGGTATCTAAGAAACTTTTTTTGAATCTGTTCCAATTTCTCAATATATTTTTTCTGGTATGGAGCCCATACAGCAGAGGCGTATTCAATTTTAGACCTTATAATGCAGTTATACATAGCCATCATTGTTTCAGGTTTTGAAAACTGTTTGCATGATCTTATGAAAAACCCTAGAAGCTTATAGCATGATGTTGTCAACTGCAATATATGGTCTGAAAATAAAAGTTTGGGATCAAAGATTACCCCTAGGTCCTTAATGGATTTTACTGGTGACAATATATCTTTTTAATACTATAATCAAATTTGATCATTTTTTTGTACAGTTGCAATGGGCGCAGGCCGCGTGCTGGTAGGGGGGCGCGCCTGGGCGGGCGCGGTGGCCACCCTGCTACCCGCCGGCGCCCTGGAGGCCTTGTGCGTGCCCTGCGAGGCTCCCCCAGGAGCCCCCAACACCGCGCCCCCCATGGCACCCATCGAGAGGTTCCTCGGGTGTGTCTATATGCGAAGACACCTTCAGAAGTTTATACAGCAAGAGGATACAGTGAGTGACTTATTTCTGTACTGTAGTGAGCGCAATAGAAACATTAATTAATAATCATGTACTGCATGTATTCTCTCGTTAATCTGCTACAATGCTTCTCGACTAGCAATCTGGAGAATGCGGGTTCAAATCCCCATCTGCAAAAATAAATTTTATTAGATCAATTTGTGTTATTTCTCAATTTTACTCATTTAAAATAATATATATGTGGTGTATTTGCTGCACGCTCTAGAGTAGAAGATACTCTCAGTATCGCCCTGGTGTAAGACCACCATTCAGAATTGTAATGTTGCTTTTCAATTTGGGACGCGGGTATGGGTACCGCCGCCCCACGAAGCATTTATTGGATAACCAACACCTCTGCCATAGGTCACCCCAAGTGGTTTGGTGACTTAGAGGGGTGCCCTGGTACATGGGGTGAGGTTTGATGGCTCTGCATGGCAAGCTGGATTGGGAGAGAATTGTTGAGGTAGTTCCTTTGACCTCTCCAGCCGTAATCTCTCAGAACATCGCCTTGTACTGTAGTGGGAGGGATGGATTCATATGTCCTTCACTCTTGGACACACTTACCCCCAGATTCCTAACCACCCCTCATATCCTCTTCCTTCCTAGAACTTCCTCTCCTTTCTTTCCTAAAAATGCTTTTCACACAGCATCCCCAAATATGACATTGACCCCGAGGGGAATTATTTCCTCCGGGCCTCCTGTGTGGAGCTAATGTAAAAAAAACCTCTATGTACTCTCTCACTAATCTGCTACCTCAAAAACAGGCAAATGATTAAAGTGATGGCTCTCGACTAGCAATCCGGAGTATGCCAGTTTAAATCCCGATGTCCACAAATAAATTTTGATAGACCAATTCGTGTTATTTCACAATAGAGAACTCCAGTCCAATTTTTTAATTTTTTTTAATGAATAAAGACCTTCAAACTTAAATAACTGCATTTTTATTTTTATAGTTAGTTTTAATAGTTAAAATAATTGTCAAAGTTTTAATTTTTAAAGACTCCCAGAAACGCACCGTTTCTATGGTGGTCTTCACCCACCGATAGTTTTTTTACTTTTTAAGTTGTCATTTTGAATCAGTGATGTTATGTCGAGGGAAATTTCCCTAGATCTAGGGGAGAAAAATATTTTTTAGGGATAAGGGAAATCAGGACAAAATCTAGGGAAATTTCGAACTCTGGCAAAAATTTTATTACATATGTGTATACCAAGTTCCGATATCTTTCCAATTAATTATCATATTAATTAACATATAACAGGATTAGTGTTACACAATCGGGTGGCTACGTAGGTAATTGCGTAAATGTGAAATTCTAGGGAAATTTCACTTTGAAATCTAGGGAAATAATTTTTTTGGGCAGAACATCCCTGTTTGAATGAAGAATCATGGCGGTCATGGCGGAATGCTTTGTAATGACTTTTAGGTGTGAGGTGTGTTTTTTATTCAAGATTAACTGCTTTTAATATAGAAAAACATTGGTAAAATGCCCACATTTCACCACTACTGTTATTGTATTTAATCAAAGTGCAATATAAAAACAATAAATCATCTCTTTCATGGCAAATACATGTGACATCGTGTTTTGTGTCAGGCGTTACTTTGTAGGTACATTGTTTTATGTATAATACATACAGAAACACTGGTATTTATAATACACTGATCATAACGGGTGTGTAACAACTTGTATAAAAAGCCCTACACTAAAAACAATTTGAAAATACATAACCAAATGTCAAAATATGACACGACTTTAACCTCAAATAGACAAAATTTATTGCAGATTGTCCGCAAATATAGCCCTTTTCGTAAATTGTTGAGGGCCTAAATTATGTTTCAATAAACACAATAACTATTATTTATCTAAATCTCTATAAACAGTATGAAAATAAACCAAAAACACGAAATGTTGAATTGCATAGGTACGCGTGCACTTCAAGTCATTTCAAATGTCAATACAATACAATACGCACTATCACCAGGTGACAGGTTAACAGTGACGTCACCGTTAACCATTTCAGTAATGCCAACTTAACGCTGTGTTTTGAGAAGAGATTTAAAAATGCACTTTTTAATAATTTTTTAAAAACTCTGCGTTTAATATTATGAAATAAAACTTATATATTCAGAATCAGCGTTTCTTGGTCTATATGAACATATTTTTTCAAAGCCATAATATTTTTCACTGGAGTTCCTTATTTTACTCATTTAAAATAATATATAACGTATTTGCTGCACATTCCAGAATTGAAGATACTCTCAGTATAGGCCTGGTGTAAGACCACCATTCAGAATTGTATTGTTGCATCTAATGACTTTAGCCGTGTTTGTTGACCACATCTGAATAGCCACGTACTTCCCCACCTTCCTCACTTTACCTCCCCACTACCTTCAACTTCACAACACACCCCAATAGGTCACTTGCATGGATTTCTTAACGACTTGGAAAAAAATCATGTGGATAGATTTTTTTACTAACATTACGAAAATGTTGATAAAAATTTTTAGAAATGTACATTTAAAAAAAAAAAAAAAAACCATTGTTTGGGCTTGTGACGTCACTACATGAAAATGTCCTGTCTCCGAAAATGTTCCTATTAATTTTGTAAAATTCCACGCTGATTTATTTTTTTATATGGCAACACTTTGATTTCATATGAATTTTTGAATTTGACATTCACTAGATTTATTTATTTATTTTTTTTTTTTTAATCTTGCCGGCAACCCGGTCGTTTATTGTAATAATAATCATATACACACAAGTTAGTAGCCCGCCTCACTAGACTAAGTCTGTTCCGAGGCGGGTACATATATATATATATATACATAAACTTAGACACATATACATTTACATATATATACATGCATATACACAATTATGTTCATACACACATACACGCATATGCGCACATACTTACACACAGGTATTCGCATACGTGTACATAATCAAACTCATAGATACAAATTAAAACCTAAATACATATAATCAAATAAGAATTAATGGGAGTTGAAATACAGTTATCAAGGAATTGACAAATTTCATAAAACCAAAAATTCATCAAGTACACATAGTAATGCTAGCGTCTAAATCTAGAACTAAAAGATTTCAACAAAATAATATACATATGAGGTAATAATAATATAAACTATCGCAAAACAAAAGCAGTATTAATAATAAAAGCATTCGTAATACAAAAGCAGTATTAATAATTAAGATAAAATTTCTATAAGTAACCAACACATATAAGTAAATAAAGAGTGAGGATTAAAGACTAAGATGAGATTACTAATAACTTGGTGATGCTTGCCCTTTTTTTGTGTAGTAACCATGTATTGAAATGTTTGTATAACCAGTTTAGGTTGTTTTTTGTGGTACAGTAGGTGGTTTCTTTAAGGAAGGTGTTGAAAATGTGAGGTGCGAGGTAAGATTCGTGTTTTTGGGCAAAAGTTGATTTAGTTTTAGGCACTAGAAGTAGGTTACACGATTTAGCTCTTGTGTTTTTCGGGTGAGTTATGTGGCATGGAGAGGAATTTACGCAGTTTATTTGTATGATCTTTTTAATGAACAGCTTCCTGATATCTAGTATGTTATTAGTAATAAGTATGTTTTCCGTCGGGTGAAGATAAGGTTTTTTGAACATGATCCTAATTAATGTTTTATGAATTGTGTTAAGCGGTTTAATGTACTTGTCGGAAGCTCCCCCCCAAGCAGAAATTCCATAAGTTAGGAGGCTTTGACAAAGAGCGTAGTAAACATTTTTTAATTGTTTTAGTGGCATAATGTTTCTAATAGTTTTGAAAATAAATGTTAGTTTACGGATTTTTTTAGTTAGTAAGTTAATATGAAGTTCCCAGTTTAATTTACAATCCACTGTTAAGCCTAGATACTTGATATTATCAGTATGTTCTATTTTTTCGCAGTTGTGGTTTGAGGGATTTGAGGTAATATCAGGGTGTAGGTATAAAGGCGGAGTGATTTTTGGTTGCCCGGTAGTGGTTTTGCTGAATGTTAAGTATTTTGTTTTGGAGATGTTTAAGGTAAGAAGATTTTCGTCCAGCCAATTTTTTATTTCTAACATACCAGTTTCCGCACTTTTGAAGGCCTTTTCCCAACTCGGTGCTTTGAATAGAATTACCGTGTCATCTGCGTAACTGATTACCTTGTAGTCGATAGATGCCATTTTAATATCGGTAAGTTCATTTATGTAAATGAGAAATAGAAGGGGACCAAGTACACTACCTTGAGGGACGCCATACTTGATTTCTTCCGGATCACTGTAGCATTTATTAAGTTCAACTATTTGTTTCCTATTTTTAGTATAGCTAATAAACCATTCGGGCGGCGGACCATTGATACCATTATTTTTAAGTTTTTCGTACAGAATGTCATGAGAGATAGTATCAAAAGCCTTAGCCAGATCTAGAAAAACTCCGATGACTTTGGATCCTTCATCTGTATTTTTGACAATGTAATCAGTTAATTCGGATATAGCCTGTTCTGTGCTCATTTTAGCTCGAAAACCGAATTGACAATCTGAGAGTAAGTTGTGTTTATCGAGGTAGGATATTAGCCTTTTTTTCATTGCTTTTTCCAAAACTTTCGATAAAGAATTTAATAGTGAGATAGGTCTGTAGTTAGATATGAGAGATTTGTCCCCTGACTTGTGAATTGGAGTTATAATGGCAATTTTTAGTTTGTCCGGGAAAATCCCTTGGCTAAAGCTTTGATTGAAAATGTGTAGAAGAGGTATAACAATAAATTCTCGCAGATTAATCAGAATTTGGTTTGAGATTTTGTCCGGGCCCGGAGCGCAATGTGGTTTGAGAGATAAGATAAAGTCGGAAATTTCTGTTTTATTGAGTTTATATATATTAAAAGAGTGTAATGGTTGCTTGGTAGGGCTGTGTTTAGATGAAAGTTTTTTTGCAGTGTGGTGATTGTTGAGGATTTTGCTTGCTAGATTTAGGCCTACGTTGGAAAAATGAGAATTGATATAATTAGCTAGTTTAAATGGTTCGTTCTTAGTTTCAAGGATTTCTCCATTAATTGACAGTTTCTTGATATTATTATTCTTCTTGGGTTTTAAATATGCTGCTTCATTAATGACTTTCCAAGTTTTTTTTGGATCCGTTCTGGCATTTTCAATTGCGTTCCTATAAAATTTGTATTTGGCCTGCTTAATTAATTTGTTACATAGATTTCTATATAATAAGTAGTCATGATTAAGTTTACCGTCATGTGGGTTTTTATGTACTCTCATGTGCATTGCGTTTCGTTTGTGAATACTCTTTACTAGCCCTGCAGTGATCCATGGTTTAATTTGCAATGTTTTGTGAGCTTTGTTTTTATGTGTTTTTATTGTAGTGTGCTTGTTAGTGTACTTTTCCATAGTTATTAGGAAAGCATTTAGAGCTTTGTTCGGGTCTTTTTCTTTTAGTGTTGAAGTCCAGGATTCATGACTAATTTCTGCCCTAAGTGATTTGAAGTCTATGACGTGTTGTGTGGTGTTTGTAGGCATTTCCGTTTTATTTTTGCAGTTCGATCTAATGCCGAGTGAAGTAGTGTAGTGATCGGTGACCGTTGTGTGAATAATGGATGAGATGGTTATTTTCTTGGTTTTAGCAAAAATGTGATCAATGCAAGACTTGGACTCAAGGCTTATTCTTGTGGTAAAATTAATAGTTGATTTAAGGCCATAATGACTTAAAAGACTTAGATATTCGTTAGTTTGAGGATTGCAATTCAAAATGTTTATGTTCAGATCACCCGCTAAGATGAGTTGTTGGGTATTTGTGTTATCATTCAGAAGTTTTTGTAGAGAATTTAGGAAAGGTGTAAGATTTTTAAAGCACGGAGGTCTATAAATCGCAAATACAGATAAATCAGATCCAAGTGATATTTTTATGCAATTTGCTTCCGTTAAATTTATTTCAGAGATAAAGGGATTCAGCGATTCTGTAACGAAGATAACTATCCCATCATTTTGGTTGAGTTTAGTAGTAGTATGAAATGTCGAATATCCAGGTAAGTAGATATCGGTGTAAGAGTCATCTATCCAGCATTCACTTAAAATTATTATATCAAAGCGGGAGTCGAGGTCTTGTAAAAGAATTGTAAAACTGTCTAAGTTCTTGCGAATGCTTCTAATATTTTGGGATATTATATTTAAAGAGTTATTTGTGTGGAATACTTTGAAATCTTGAGAATTTTTGAATATATGTTCTTCATGATAGGGTGGTTCAAAATCAATGTTTAGTAGTGAGTCCATTTGTAATAGATGGAGTTACCTATACAGTAGACAGTTAAAAATAATGTAACCAATTAGATTAAGAGCTGTAAGTCGTTGACATGTTTTACGTTTATTATTTTTGAAGTATGATCAGAGTTCTTTTTTGTGAGGATTTTATTATTTTTGAACCAAGTATACATATAATTATTATCTTTAGCTTTTTGTTTAGTCTTCCACAGCAGCTCTTTAAAGTAAGGGGTTAATAGTTCGCCTACAAATATGTTCTTCTCTCTAGCATTCTTGCGGGAGTTCAAGACTCTCTGCTGGGCTTCCTCATCTTGAAGTTGTACTTTGTATCTGTAAGTTCCGCCCTCCATTTTCTGTGTACGATCTTGATAACGGATTATTCTTTTTATCTTCTGTGAATCGACATTAACTTGTATTTCCTTGAATAATCTGTTTATGGTGTCCGGCGGTTCTTCATTAGGAAGGGTAACTACACCCGCAAACTCCGCCCAATTGTGGCTCATACTGACCTGTTCAATTTCAGCCAGTCGAGTTTCTAGGTTATTGAATCTGATTTCTTTGCTGTTGTTTGCTTCTTCAAGAATATCTACTTTTTTGTTTAATTGTAGGATTGTGTCAACCTTGGTTGAAATATCATCATATTGCTGGCTTATAAAATCTACACTTTTTTTCATTTCTAAAATTTCATGTTCTAGATTTTTCTTAATGTTTAGTGTCTCTTGTTCCATTTTTTTGAAGAGTTGCTGCTTTATTTCGTCCATCTTTTTGTCTACATATTTGATAAATTTATCATAGTGTTGTTTGTTCTCTGCGAACTTATCATTTGGTTTGACTTTTTGACAGATGTTGTGAAGAGAACCCCGTACATTTATGCTGTCTGCATGTGTTTTAGAGGTATAATGGTAATTAGTGTTGAGTACCTCATGCAAGAGGCACCTCAAATGTCCCATACAAACATGTAAAATGTCCCCCCACCTCACAAAATGTATTTGTACCAACTCTTTTTCTTTGTATTACTACAAATATGAAGGGGGGACAAATATGAGGTGAGGTGTGAGGTGGTTGGTGTATTGGACTACATGTCATGTCACATTGTCACGTATGGGACAAATATGAGGTGAGGTGTGAGGTGGTTGGTGTATTGGACTACATGTCATGTCACGTTGTCACGTATGGAACAAATATGAGGTGAGGTGTGAGGTGGTTGGTGTATTGGACTACATGTCATGTCACGTTGTCACGTATGGGACAAATATGAGGTGAGGTGTGAGGTGGTTGGTGTATTGGACTACATGTCATGTCACGTTGTCACGTATGGGACAAATATGAGGTGAGGTGTGAGGTGGTTGGTGTATTGGACTACATGTCATGTCACGTTGTCACGTATGGGACAAATATGAGGTGAGGTGTGAGGTGGTTGATTTATTAAACTACATGTCATGTCATGCATAATTTGGGACAAATGTATGAGGTGGTGAGGCGTGAAGTGTTTGTATATTCTATGACATTTTTGTATTTGAACCGTGAGGTGGTGATGGGGTAATTGGAGATGCCATAGTCCCACTGGCTCCAGACGGGAGCAGTTGGGACTCTTGTGCGGTATTCATGTAAAAAAAAAAAAAAAGCACCAAGCCCAAAGTCTATTCGGAAATGGATCAAAATGTTTGAAACAACTGGTTCAATAGTAAGAATAATGAATGAAGGCCACCCGAAGTTAACGAGGATACCAGAAGTTATCCTTGATTTTGAGCTTTCAACTATGTAGTAAAAATAATGGTAGTGTTGCATCTGAAACTGTTTCCAAATTACAGCCGCAAATGCAACAGGGAAATGGACTGTAAATTGTATGAATACGAAAATGGTGATTGTTGGAATTGTGTGATTATATGTGTAATGGTAAAATTATGGATTACAAGGAGTTAAGGATAACAAGTCACTAACCTCTGAGAAACCGTCCACAACACATAAAAACGAATAGTATATTTTACTCGTACTCCCACTGGAAACCAATAAATTGCTTCCTTCCAATGTGGTCCAAAAAGTGTTCAGAATTTTTCACAATAACAAGTGCACTTCTATTCCAGACCTTGTCATGTTCTTTTTTCAAATGCTTTCTTCAGCAGGGTGATATGCATTTGTGATATGACAGCAGGTGAGGGTAGGGACTGGATTAATGACATTCCGGTAGGAACTACACACATTATCATTTCAAATCAAACAGGTAGATTATAGTAGTTGTACGATAATTGAGATTGAGAGAGTATGTAAATATTTTGTTTGGTTTCCAGTTGACGTTGGTGGCCTGCGCTGAGCCCGGAGTGGTGATGTTCCGTGCGGAGCTGGGGGGCCTGCAGGGGCGCGTGGCCCTACACCCTGGACACATGCAGTCTCTGCACCTGTCCTTGGCCCCCCTGCCCGAGCACAAGGACCAGTGGAGCCCCGAGGAGCTGCAGGTGAGAACTCCTGCTTCATCAGGCCTATTGCTTGTAACAATAGCTTCATCAATTGTTATTATTATATAACCGTCCACGATGGAGTGCTGGTACCTACCCTGATGTATGGCAGTGAGGCATGGAACTGGCAGAGGAAAGATGAAAGAAGACTGAATGCTATAGAAATTAGATCCCTGAGGCGTATGTGTGGTAAAACCATGTATGATTATGTGAGAAACATGGCATTCACCGCAGGGGTAGGCAGAAAGGACGGACCGCCAAACAACTCAGCCTTGGCACACACTCTTTGCCTCACTCACATTCATACATCGTTTCATACATATTATTCTGATTTTTGACATGGCCCGAATAAAGTATCTGATTCCTTGATCGTACCATGTCTTCCTCGGGCGTCCCAGACTTCTTTTACCGTTCACATTTGCGTCATATATTCTTCTTACAGTACTTTCTTCGTTCATTCGCTCTACACGCCCAAACCATTTGAGGGTCCCTTACTTAATCTTACTCATTACGCTTACATCAGTCTTACATTCTTTGCGGATCTCCATGTTTCTCACACGATCATACATGGTTTTACCACACTTATGCCTCAGAGATCTCATTTCTACAGCATTCAGTCTACTTTCATCTTTCCTCTGGCAGTTCCCCATGCCCCACTGCAAGACATCAGGATAGGTACCAGGACTCCTATTATGGAAAATTCTTCAAAATAAACAGAACTGTACATAATACAGTGAAACCCTCTTAAGATGTTTTCCACGGGACCAGAAAAAACAAACTTCTTAAGCAGGAAAACCTTATATGTGGGAAAAATTTGGCCAATTTTGGACCGAGGGACCGAAAAAGCCAAACTTCTTAAGCCACAAAACTTCTTAAGCGGGAACTTCTTAAGAGGGTTTCACTGTATGTGATCTTTTGATTTAGGTGATGGAGAAGTACTTTGAATCCCGTGTCGTCTCACCACCTTACAAGCCCAACTCAGTGTGGGGCTGGGGTAGAGCGTGGGGCGCCCCGCCCGGAGTGCTGCGGGACCTGGTGCAGCTGATGCGCAGGGAGCTGGGAGGAGCGGGGGCGGGCGGCTGGACGCTGCAGTGGGCGCTGCGCATACCCCCGCAGGCTGCTCCCATCGTACCAACCAGCCAGCCCGCCGTGTTACTGGCGAGAAATAAGATTCTCCTGTTTGTGAGTAGAGCAAAATTTAGCTTGAAATCGTTACATTATTTTGTCCCATTCAGAATTGAAACATTGTTTGAAACTGCTTTTTTTTGTTTAAATTAGCTCAACACAGGAGGCCCTGAGGAAAATAATTGCTCTCAGGGCCTATGTCATCTTTGGGGATGCTGTGTGCTGGGTCTTTTCAGGAAAGGAAAGCGAAGAAGTTCTGGGAAGGAAAAGGGTATTAGGGGTAGATAGGAATCTGGAGGTCAGTGTGACGGATGTATGAATCCATCCCTCCCACTGTGGTGCAAGGTGATATTCCGAGAGAGTACGGCTGGAGAAGTCAAAGGGACTCCCTCAACATGACGTATCCGCCGCCAAAACCCGGACAAACCTTACCCCAAGAACCCAGGCACCCCTGCCAAGTCACCAAACATAGCGAACCACTCGTTCATGGTTGAGTGGGCATAGCGCTTGGGTCCCACCCGAGCGTCGCGTGTTCGATTCCTCGGCTGGCTAAGTCCTCCATCACAACACAAGCAACATTTTCGGCTTTCTGTGGTGGTAGTAGGAGATTTTCAAACATTGTTGGGTTATTCGTAACCCGGGAATGTTTGTCTTTCTTTTAAAAAAGAAAAGAAACTTGGGGTGACCTATGGCAGAGGTGTTGGTTATCCAATAAATGGTTCCCGGGGCGGCAGTGCAGAATTTTTTCTTTATCTTTGTTTAGTGATCAGCACTGAATAGCAAGATACTTCATTCTCATCTCTCACTCTTCCTCTCATCTCCTTCAGCCTCAACATATCATAATTGAGGATGCCATTCTCTCACCACTGGCTTTAGGCGGTTTGATGCAGTTGGGACAATTGTACTGTACACGCACAAAAAAAAAAATGTGGGAGTGCGGGCTTGGGTTCGAAAATGAGCAATCTGAAAATACGTTGCCCAGGGGTGGCCCACCCACTAGGTCAAATGGTTCTTGACCCCAAAATTAAAAGACGACAATAGTGCATGTAACAACATATATACGAGTATGTACATCAAAACACCTGCTTATTTTTTTTTTTTTTTAAGCTGTGATGGTTTACATGTATATAGTTCCCCCTGAGCACTTAGGCCATATATCCATTGTACTATCTCCCATTTTACCTTATTCCTTTGACAGTAACCCAGTCCCTTTTATAAAGTTCACCAGGATTGTCTTTGGAAATGAAGCTACATCTTCTGGTTCGACAATGCGTCTTCCCAGGTCTCATTTCCCCTCTTCACTCCTCCTTGGTTAAAGGAAGAGTCCACTCCACCTCTGTTCCCCGAGGGCCCCAGGAGGGAAGAGGGCTTCATCTCTCCTCCTCACTTCTCCTCGGTTCCCTAAAGGCCCCTCAGAGGAAGAGTTCACAGAGATGGCCTCATTTCTCCTTTTCACTCCTACATGGTTCCCCGAAGGCCCCAGAAGAGGAAATCATCTTTCCACTTCACTCCTTCTTGGTTCCACAAAGGCCACGCGCTGGAAGAGTGCCCTTCCCCTTGGTTCCTTGAAGTCCCCACAAGTGCAGAGTTAATGGAGGTGGCCTCAGCTCACCTCTCCACTGTTTCTCCTCTTGGTTCCTCCTACTGGCCCCAGGAAGGAAGCCCACAGAGGTGGCCTCAGCACTCCTAGGTTCCCAAAAGGCCCCTAGTTTTCGAATGGTCCAATTTTTTGACCTACGAGTTACCAAGGAAATAGAAGGTCCACTCCACCAGAGCCACGAGTGCTGGAGTCAGGTCTAAATATTCCGAGATGCGACCTTGTTTGTCGGAGGCACCATTCGCGACACTGTTCCCCAGGACATTCAGCCTGAGCATGGTAGCTCACACCTTGGCTTGGGATGGCTATTGCAGGTTTGTGTTTCCACTCCCTGAGCGATGGGTTCGCCACACTCCCTACGCTGGTAAACAACTGGTTAAATTCTGGCAACTTCTAGACACATCCAAAGAAGCATAGCCAGCATACCATAGTCCCACTGGGTTCGGGTGGTTGGAACTCTTGTGCAGTATCCACATAATTTAATTTTTTAATTGCGTTTTTCCATTCCTTAGTTGTGCCTGAGCCGCGGAGAGTCGCAGGTGGTGCTGCCGCTGGTGTATGATGTGGGAACTAACGTGACACAGCTGGCGGAGAAGCGGGACCCGGCGGCGCATCACGCACCCACCTCCCTCCTCAACCAGGCCTCTGTCTTGCTCAAGAGGTCAGTCACACCATGACCTTTGTATTATTGACTGAACGTAGCCAAGTTCTATTTTAACTGATTCTGATTTATAATCGCGTGTGTAAAAAGCTCTAATAACAATTTGTGTTGTGTTTGCAGATTTGCGGAGTTTGGGATGGTCCACGGGGAGTGCTCGCTGTGGCCCGCCGTGCGGGATCTGCTGTCCAACCTGTCGGCGCCCCCCGATGTCCCCACACTGCCCCCACCCCCCTAGCGCTTCAACCGGTCACTGTGAATACAGACCACTGCAGTGATCTCCTCTCTTCTAAACAAACTATTCAATCCATTTTCCAACACAAAACACTATCTTTTTAATAATTAACATGTTATTGTTTAACCCCTGAAACCTTTGATATTTTGTAATATATTTCTCTTAAGGTGATGCACTTTTTTTTTACATTAATGGAAGATACTCTCAGTATCGCCCTGGTGTAAGACCACCATTCAGAATTGAAATGTTGAAATGGCGTTAGCTGTGTTTGGTGACTAGATCTGAATAGCCAGGTACTTCCCCACCTTTCTCTTTTCCATCTCCTTCCCCTCCCCACTACCTTCAGCCTCACAACATACCCCATTTGGGTATGCCATAGTCTCACTGGCTCCAGACGGGAGCAGCTGGGACTCTTGTGAGGTATTAAAATAAAAAAATAAAATAATACAGCCCAGAGGAAAATAAATCCATCAGGGCCTATGTCATCTTTGGGAATGCTGTGTGGAGGGTCTTTTTTATGTTAAGGAAGGAGAGGAAACGTTCTGGGAAGGAACAAGGTACGAGGGGTGGATAGGAATCCGGGGCTCAATGTGTCCAGGAATGACAGACGCATGAATCCTAGAGAGTCTGGACATCAAAAGGTCTCCCTCAACTAGTCTCTCCTGATCCTGCCTACCACGCATTGGGTGGGAAAACACATCCATCGCCAACAACCAGACAAAACTCACCCCGTGAACCCAGGCACCCCTGCTAATTCACCAAACGTAGCAAACCACTCGGGGTGACCTATGGCAGGTATTGGTTATGGTTTCCGAGACAGTAGTACCTACACCGCACTACTAAGCAATGCAAAATCATATCATTTCCGTTATGAATAGATTGCTTAGAAATATTTTAGATGCTTTAATTAATTAAATACTGCGAGTGGGACACATATATTTGCCCTTGAAATAATTGAGTATTTTTTTGATTAGTCTTTTTATAAAACCCGAAAAGGTGGAAGATTTAGATACCTCGGCGGTATTCTCACGGAGACTCTTGACTCAGATGTAGAGGTTAGGTGCAGAATTGAAGCAGCAAGAATTGCCTTAATTAAAATGAAATCCCTCTTCTGCAATGACAATATCAGCTTAAAACTAAGGTAGAGAATGCTAAAATGTTATGTGTGGTCGGTCTTGCTGTATGGATGTGAAACATGGACCTTGAAAGTAAATACAGTGAACAGGTTAGAGGCTTTTGAAATGTGGCTTCACTGGAGAATACTCAAGGTCCCATGGACCGACATGATCACCAACACAGAAATTCTCAGGAGGGCTAGAGCAGATAGAGAACTGCTTACATTAATAAAAATCAGGAAAATTTTATATCTGGGTCATGTATGTACTTCGAGGGGAGAAGTATCACTTGCTCCATTTAATAGTGAAAGGCAAGATAGAGGGTCACCGAGGGCGTGGTAGGAGACAAATGTCTTGGTTGCGAAATATACGAGAGTGGACCGGCATTAGAAGTGTGGAGGAGCTATCCGGGCAGCACAAGACAGAGAGACATTTTCAAGAGTGATCACCAACGTCGGGGGGAGCTGATACAGCACACAAAGAAGAAGAAGATAAACCCAGAAAAAAAAAGTATCACGCCTATAAAATCTGCTTTAAAGTTCAAAATCTCCTACTTACGAACTCCTTTTCGGTTATGGTTTTATTTTGTAATGTAGAAAATTAATCTTTTTAGAAAATGATCGTAAAACATGTAAATATTTGGCACAGGTGGGGTGTTCGCGAAACACAACAAATCATTCTTTCTCTTCATCAACCTGCTTTTTTGTTTTTTTGTCTTTCGCATAATATTTTATAATACTCTATAAAATATTATTTTGTCGCAAAATATAACACACAAGATACAGAATCATCACCACACAAAAGATCAGATTTTGTATGTTTGAATTGCTAATTTAACCGGTCAGCAACGTAAGCAGATATATGCGTTAAAAATACGACAGCAGTCAAGTACAATAAGCGTGTTTACACGTCAGCGCGTGTGTCTCCATAGAAACCGTTATAACTCCATTATTGTTTTAGTTACATCCGTAAAATAAAAAGTGAAAGGTCGATAGTGAATCATGCTGCACATCTCTATTCAAGTTGTCCATAGAAATACATAAAAAGAACATTCTGTCAGACGCGCAGTCTGACACATAATTTATACCGCCGAATTTCCTACGGGCGCCCGACATTGTTAATTTCTATTAAATATTTTTATATGAAATGATAAAAAAGTGAGGGGACAAAAGTGTTTATTACACATTTGTACAATAGAATACGTATTGTTGTTTACATAATCTGTGATTTTAGTACCGTTTTCACATAAAAACATCACGTGAGTCATTTTCACATTTTTTTAATGTTTGCATTCTAAATTTTAATATTTACAAATGTTTATATTTATTTGTAATATAATAATTCGAAAGCTTATTATGTAACCTGTCTAAAACAGTTTTTACTATTCGGCTACGTTCAGAAATGTTTCATTTATAGTGCTTTAATTGTGAAGTGGTTATAACTAAAAGTTTTCGTAAAATGTCATTTCGTTTAAGACACCAAAAGCTAATATTCTCGAAAATTCGGAGGGGTTAAGTTCGAATTCGAAAGATCTTCTTTAAATTTGGCGACTTCAGTTCTTTTTTCAAATCATTAAAAGACCACTTTCTAGGGATTTTATATTTTGTGTTGTCTACCATAAATAATATCTATATATTTACTTTTTTTCTATCTATGAAAACACAGAAATTGAGAGAGTTCTTGATTAGCAGTAGGGTAAACTGGACTGTGATTGCCCGCTACTAGTGATTGCCCACCCTCTTTTTGATTGTCCTTTACTCACAGTAGGGTAAACTGGACTGTGATTACCCACTACTAGTGATTGCCCACCCTCTTTTTGATTGTCCTTTACTCACAGTAGGGTAAACTGGACTGTGATTGCCCACTACTAGTGATTGCCCACCCTATTTTTGATTGTCCTTTACTCACTTGCGAATGTAAATATTTTACTGTAATCTTAACAGATGTCTCTATTAGCTCAAGGTTTATCAAAAAACTGCAAATCGTCAGAAACGGCCAAGTTGTGAAGTGCATCAAGGTTTTTTTTTTAATTTTGAAGGTATTTCTTATATTATAATTAAAATAAATAAATTTGTACCATCTTCAGGTTGTTTCATTAATAATTTTTTTCAAACCACTTAACCTCTCAGGCTAATTTTTTCGCTTTTGGGAACAACTGTAGGTCTCATAGAAATCGTTGTGTCTCCCTTACTATCATGGTGAAAAATGTGATCTAAACGGTTTTAGAAAGAATGAACCGCAAGCTTTACATTCCATTTTAAAATTTATCAATTATTACAAGCAATAATTGTCAGCCTGAAACACTCATTTACATTGAAAAATCTTCCGAGAAAAGATACTTGCCGCCAACGGGACTTGAACCCGTGTCCTTCCGATTGCCGGTCGAATGCTCTGACCACTGAGCTATGGCGGCTTATCAAATACCCGCCAAATAATTCAATATATACTAGTGTTTCATTCAACAATTACTGCTTGTTATATTTTTTCTTGTTCAATTACTGCTTGTTATGTTAGTGTTAAATCCCTCGCTAGGTGGCGTCGAGACAAATTATGTCTGCATTTATTGGGGAAATACTTAAACTTGTTAAATATTAATTATTATTTTTTAATTTATAAACTAACGTTTAGACAAGGTTTTTATGCATAGCACAAAGGGTAACAATTATTACAAGCAATAATTGCAAGCTCAGTGGTCAGAGCATTCGACCGGCAATCGGAAGGACACGGGTTCAAGTCCCGTTGGCGGCAAGTATCTTTTCTCGGAAGATTTTTCAATGTAAATGAGTGTTTCAGGCTGACAATTATTGCTTGTAATAATTGTTACCCTTTGTGCTATGCATAAAAACCTTGTCTAAACGTTAGTTTATAAATTAAAAAAATAATAATTAAAATTTATCCACAAATAATAAAAAAATGTACACCATCAAGAAACCAATGTTTCAGACGGCAATACAAAAAAAAATTATGAAACTTGGGGAATTTTTTATGAATTATTTTTACAAGAAACAATGAATAATTGAGGTTAAAGTTTGTAATACGTTTGTCTAATAAAATATATGTTTTATTTTTTTCCTTACTGGTAATTTTAGTAAGAAAAAAAGTAAATTGAGCCATTTTTAGGACTTTTTTATATTAAAAAAATTTAAGCAAATTTTATCACCTTTGAAAACAGTTTTTTAGTTTACGTTCATAAAAAATGATTTGGATTTTGTTGCAAAGCGGAAATATTTTGACCTGTCATTACTGTGGGAATAAACATTTTTTGTTCATTTAAGAAATATGTAATGTAATATACGAGGGGGGACCTAAAAGTAACCGGAATTTCGTCATAACTTCTTTTTTTCTCAATATTTTTTCTCAACATCAAATTTTGATCACCTTCAATTGACCACAACGCAATTCTCCAAACGCTTTTTCATTGTTTAAAACAGTTTTTAATTTCACTTATCGTAATGTCCTTTAGGCCTTCCAAAGATTTTTGTTTTATCTCCTCTCCAGCGGCAAAACACTTTCCTTTCACGTTTCTTTTCAGTGTGGGGAACAGAAAGAAGTCAAACGGGGGTAGATCACCTTGGGAAAAAAAAATTCAGGGTCCTCTTCGAGCTGATTTTGAAGCACAAAACATGCCTGAAGTCGACACTCCCTTTGCTTGTTTGTGAGAAGGCGAGGGACAAATTTGGCTGGAACCCTTTTCACGGGCAAATCTTTGAATTGAACTCCATGACATTCCAGACATCTCACAGTAGACGTGGGCAGAATGATTCCCAGGAGTGAATCGATTCAGTCTGATTCCCATGGCCTTTATTGATTGATTCCTTTAATTCAATTGATTCCTTTAATTCATTCCTTTAATTCAATTAAATCCCAAAAAAAAATTTTTTTAAATTAAATGAATGGGGAGGCTAACACCGCACACGAGACCGGGAGGCCACGGAGTACCCGGAGTACCGCAAAAGAGGAGACTGATAGGCTACCAAGCATCGCACAAAGAGGAGACCGATTATTCTATCTGATTATCTCGCAGGCTAAATAAAACCTATAGATTAATGTGTTTGACTCTTTTTAGTGTCGCTTTTTCGTTTCATCGGTTTTCAAATCACAATGAGTGGGGAGGCTACGAAGCGCCGCACAAAGAGGAGACCAATAGGCTACGGAACACCGCACAAAGAGGAGACCGATCATTCTATCTCATTATCTCGCAGGCTAAATCCTATATTGTTTGTCTTTTTTTAGTCTCGTAATTTTTCGTATGTAAAATGTATTTATTGCTAGCAATTATATCTTAAAATTATACAAGTTTTCGTTTCACACTTAAAATTTTATTGATTTAATTTTATTTATTAAACTTATAATTTTGTTCCATTTCACGTGATCTAATATAAACATACATTTTAACATTAAGATGAGTATTGACAGCTAACCACAGCTAATTGGCCTTATAATATCTGCAAATTTACATATTATATCGACCCAAGATCTACGTCTAAAAGTAGGTAGGTACAATATCTTTCGTACGTACCAAAAAACAGATAAGCATCACTTTAGCTTCTCACTTTTCTAGCCGATGTTCAGATTCAAAGTCGAAAGTTTTCGACTAACTATGTAATGAAATTGACGGCTTGGCGCGCGGGGGAATAAATGAACCGCGCGGACGGATTAAGGGCTGGCATTGAGGAATGAATTACTAACTTTTGACTAATGTTTTGTGTCTTACCTAGCGTGACTTGATTTACTCGCGAGCTGCGGACCTAGGACTGGGATGCGTTTGGGACATATCATGACATTGACGTGACGATGACGCCTGACGTCATTTCTAGGTCTGAGATTTACAAAAGACCATGACGTCACAAGTGAAAAAGACTTTTGTTTTAATTCCTCTGTCTGTCGGAATCGGACAATCTCGATTTCGACAGACTAGATACCTGGGACGCGGACATTGAACACGGACCTAAGACGGCGGGGACCTTAGGACAATCTCAGGACTATTGATTAGGATAAATGATTAATTCCTTGCGTGAAAGAGATGCTCGGGCAACCCGGATGAATCGCGGCCGCGTTTTGGCGATTTTGGGACATGGACTTTGATGATGTTCGAGCGTTTTTAGAATGGCGGCGCGGCGGTAGCGGTATACAATCGTAATAGGCGAGTCGTTCACAATACCGTCCGTCGACCACTTCGCGGCGCGCGGCCCGTTTAATAATATTTAAATACCTATGAAACAATATAATATTTAAATCGTTTACAGAACACATTATTCATTGAAATAATTTAACAGTAAAATAAATGGAAATTAAAAATGTATGGTGTCATTAAAAATCGTAGGAAGCAAGGCCAAAGATAAGGAATGAAGAATCAATTCCTTTTGAAATTGAGAATTAGATTGAGTGTGTCACAAGATTGAATTTATTCATTTAATTCGGTCATTCAATTTTGCCCACGTCTATCTCACAGTGTTAATCAATGGTTCGGCGATGGTCTTCACGAACGAGGGTATTGATTTTGTCGACTTTTTCGTTAGTTTTTGACGTTGAGGGGCGTCCTGAACGGGGTTTGTCTTCAATTAACATTTCTTCATTTTTAAAACGTGAAAATTCATAGACTCTGGTTTTACCAAGGGCAGCTTCCCCACAAGCAGTCAGCATTGTAACAGTTTGCCGATTTCCCCAACAGGAAACAAAATTTCCGCGCGTTGCTCTCGACAATCTGCCATCACGTTTTCGCCGAAATGGAAAAAGTTGTTTTACTAAAAAAATTCTCACGGGCGAACCGATGCACTCACAGCGACACAACTACGTACACTGACTCAGTAGGAGTGAACCTAATGGATACCTGGGTACCCGAAAATGTCGGTAACTTGTCATCCCTCCCGAGCACGACTGCAGACCGCTAACGAACAAATAACAGTTTAGGTCAAATAAATTATGAACCCTTAGTCGTTGTGAACTTTTATTTGTTCGTTTGCGGTCTGCAGTCGTGCTCGGGAGCGATGACAAGCTACCGATATTTTCGATAAAACCTATGTCGATCGACCATGCTAGATACCCTGGTCGAAAAATGTGTTCCCCCATTCTTCCTCTCTACCACAGCACAACTCCCGTTACTTCTGGGTCCCCCCTCGTAATTATGGAAGAATTCTATAGCTATATTATTAAATACCATGAAACTATGTATTGTTTTGTAATATGGTGGGTAAAACTAAACCTAAACACTTCAAAATTTTCTTTAGCGGGCAATCATTACCTATTTTACCCTATTTGCTTTTTCTTAGCTATGAAAACACATTTATTAATAAGGAAGGGAGACAAATTTGAGAGAATTCTTTATCTTTATCAAGAACTGATAGCATTGCTGTCGTGTGTTTTGATGGTCTATCATCAATCTGCATGGACTAGGTGACATTCTATACTCCAGAACTTTGGAGGCTAATGCCTAATAATTTCCAACATTTGATACAAGATCGTTGGCGATGACAATTTATTGTATTTTTTACTATCGCATGATGTTAAGGAACGTACTTGACTTCTTATAACCTGTAATTCCTGACAGTAAAAATTATAAATAAAATTTTGGCGACTTTTTTGATGCTTTTTTTTCAATTTTTTTTTTGCTCCACACAGGCTCCAAGGAAATTAATATTCCCCTCAGGGCCTATGTCATATTTGGGGGTGCTGTGTGGAGGTTTTTGAAGTTAAACTTCTTTACGCACGCTTGACTTGGGGAGTAAGCTGGTGAATGCGTGGCGAGAGCGTTATGAAAAGTGTGATTGGGCGAGGCCTTCGGTCGGGCCTTTACGCACGCTTGACTTGGGGTGTAAGCTGGTGAATGTTTGACGAGAGCGTTATGAAAAGTGTGTCAGGCGAGGCGAACGGAAGTTGAGAGGGAGATATAAGTTAGTGAAGGTTTACTTCAGTCGTGTGGTCTAAAGCACACTGGTTTTTTTAGGAAGGAAGGTAAATGGTATGAGGGTTGGGTAGGAATCTGGGGGTCAGTGTATCCAGGAGTGATGGACGTATAAATCCATCCCTTCCACTGCAGTGCAAGGCGATATTTCGAGAGAGTACGGCTGGAGAAGTGTAAGAGACTCTCTCAACCATTCTCTCTCGATTCGGCCTGCGGTACAGCTGGTGGGCAGACACATCCGCCAACCACTTGGGGTGACCTATGGCAGAGGTGTTAGTTATTCAATAAATGGTTCCCGGGGCGGCAGTACCTGTTTCCGCCTTTCTTCAAATCAAGCAATTTGTTTCTTCCACATTTAATTACTGGTCACTTGACCGAGTAACCCACTCACTCCACCCTAACTGTACAATACATACTGATTTTACAATTACCTGCATTTTTTAAATAAAAATTTTAAAAATGTTGCAGGTTACCAAAATTTCATTTACATTTTTTACTCCAAATAATGTCAAGAATCACTGATCAAAGTAAGTCAAGTACATCCCTTAACCTATCCCAGGCCGTAGGTGTACCGGTGAAATAGCCAAAAATTTAGAGAAAAAAAAAATTGGATGCGATTTTGACCCTTATGTATAAAGAAACTGTACAAGAACAAGGTCAGAATCGCTTGCGCCAACAGCACTCCTGATACCGCCAAAAGTTTCATTCACCTGGTAACACCAGAATATTTGCACATCCCGTAGAAAAGTGTCATTAGTCAAAAAAGTTAAATTTTACAGGAGAGCGAAAACAAATAGGACTTGAAAAATTGCAAAAAGTTGGTCACGTAGTATGGGTACGTTCCCTAACATGTTTTGTTAATTTTTATAGTTTTTGTTTGTTTCATAATAAAAATTATTAAATTATAATTGTAATATAAAAAAAAATAACATATAGTTTGGCTAAAAAGTGTAGAAATTAAATAAATTGGAACTAAACGTGTTCATTACTATGGCAGCATCGAATTATATGACGACGTTTCCTATGGCTGTCATGTAATCGCATGTTACGGTTGATTTATTGTCTTAAATCTGAGTAGAAGATCGCTGATTTGATAATATTTTTATTCATTGTTTGCCTGAATTTAATTAAAATGAATAAACCATTACATAGTGATGCAAGAGGGGTTATATTCTGCGTTTTTCAATGCTGCCTAGCCGAGTGTCACGCGACGAAGATTCTGTTTAATTTAGAAGATGTTTAGAAACGAACTGCAGAAATGACTGGTACGTAGTATAGTTTGTTTAATAAATTTCATTAGTATTACAAGATTTATGTCAATTTTCGAGCGATAATAACCATTACAATCTAATTTGAGGTTATGTTAAAAAATTCCGTATCTGACACTTCCATTTGACAGTTAATATACGGCCACAGGAAAAAGGGAATAACTCAATAAAAAAATAAAAATTATATGCAACTTCTTTAAACTCGTAGAAAAGTTACTTTTTTCTCGTTTTCTCTTTCTTTCTTTCCAAGTGAATATTACCTTGTGTGTGTTTTTAAAACTACCTTCTATAATAATAATTTTTATGATTTTTCACAGGTAAATCTGAATCAACGGAAAGACGAATCGTCAAGGAAGGGGAAAAGGCAGATGGAAAATTTGAAACACAGGGAAAACGGAAAATGGGCATAATAATAAAATATGTAATAGCATAAGTTCTGATGATTGGAAAAATTGTTGCAAACACGTGATGAAAATTGAGGCAGAATATTATGCACGAGGCAGTACTATATATGATGATATCGATGAACTGCGTGTAGATGAAGATAAAGATACGGAAAAAGAAGAATCACACGAGGACGAAGACAATAATTACATGTCGGGTGTTGAATTAATAGACTTAAATTTTTAAGTACCTACGTTTTTATATCGAAATAAACGCCCACTTAAAACTTGTTTTGTTTTATTTTACTTCTATTAAATTACAGTTTTTTGTGCAAAATTTTTGAAAATGCAAATACGCTATGAAATATGCATTTTGGCAGAAGTGTTTTTTAAAACATACATTCATTGTCTTATGAGCCATCTTGGTGTGGCCATTTAAAACTAGAAAACGATTGCAGCGCCATCATTTATTTTCTACACTTAATTGCCAAACTGTACTTCAATTATTGTTTTTTATTTAATTTAATTGTAATGTAATGTGTAATGTTAATTGTCTGTATAAGTGTAAAAAATAATCCAAATTTCAATAAACAATAGATTTTTAACATGTCTAAAGTTTGGGTTTCGGCCGAAACTAAGACAGATACCGAAGTTTAGGTTTCGGTTTCGGTAGAAAGTCCTGTTTCGGTCGGACACTAGTTACAATATACAACGATTCCTCATATTTTCCTATTTATTTTTTCATCACTGTCTTAATTATTGCATTTTATTTTATTTCGTCTCTTTTTTTAATTTATTTCATTTTATATATATATGTATAATAAGTTGATAGGTTTAATTCCTTTTTATTAATTTCTAAATAAAACACTTGTGTTGCAAAGTTTTTTTTAACTAAGAAACGACATTTATGTTTATTAATATCACTTTGAATGGTTTTTTTCTAAAAATCAAATAATAGAATAACAAAACAAATGACAATCGATGATTGCATTCTAATTGACATTATAGGATTCAAATTTAAAGGGAATATATTTCCTTTACATCTCCCCCCCCGCGGGAAAGAAAATTATTGCAAAAATTTTCATTCATCTTCGATATCCTCTTCATGGTTCATCAATGCAGGTGCTGGAATTAATTTCGAGATGTGGAAAAAATTTGATTCTAATTTTTTTCGACCAGTATTTATCTTGTAAATTGAGTTTGATAATTTTTCTATGATTTTGTAGGGTCCGATTCTCAATTCGTCAAGCTTCTTCCTGTTAAGTTTGTTTCCATTCTCCACAAAAACAGTATCACCAACTTTGAAGTTAATATGTCTCCTGGTTTTATCGTAAATCATCTTGTTGTAATTATGTGACTTTATAGTATTTTCCAGAGCTTTTTTTTCTGTCTTGAATCAAATCGATGTCAGTCTTCTTAAGTTTTAACTCATTTGGCAAAATCGTAACATCTGTGCCGTTAAGTAGGTACTGAGGCGCATAACCAGTGACAGTGTGCTCCGTTTCATTATAGTTTTTTACACAATTACGGGCTATAGTTGTCCAAGCCACTTTTAAGTCATTTTCATTGATTTTGCATCTAATTTTATTGACTAGCGTTTGATTTAATCTTTCATTTAATCCATTTGAGAAAGGCGAGTTTACTGCAGTAAAAATGATTGGAATATTTTTTTCATCCAAAAATTTTTTGAATTCTCTAGAATTAAGACCCGGATATTGGTCTGATAGTATCATGCCAATGTCATTAGTTTCTGTGGAGTTTAAGAGTTTAATGAAATCGTTGGTATTTTGAGTTTTTGATGTCAAAATATATGCAAACCTCGTGAAATGATCTGATAGCAGGTGCAAGTATCTCTTTGTTGACCGTGAACCCCCAAAACCACCTATCGTATCAATAGAACATATTTCAAAAGGTTTTGTTGCGGGACCCAAGTAGGACATCAATCCATATTTATTTTGACCTCTTGATTTGTTCTTTGAACATACTGCACAACTTTCGCAAGTTCTCTTTATATTGTTTGTCATGTTTTCTGATGTGTACCATGAGCTTATCATTTTTTGCATTTGATTAATTCCTATGTGACCTAGGTCTGTGTGAACATTTTTGATAAAATCTATGCTGAATTTTTCTGATAGAATTATTTTTTCTTTTTTTTTTTACTTTCTTGTAATAAACATTATTCTTCGATATCAATTTATCTTTTCTGCACTGTATCTTCTCATTTTTGACCTGATCTTTTAAGATATCTTCTAATTTTATTAAGTTGACAACTTTTAATTGCTCATCTTGGTTCTCATCTGGTTCTAAGACTGGGTTTCTGCTTAGACAATCAGCTTCAATATTGTACTTTCCTGGAGAATATTTAATTTGAAAATCATATTGGGATAAGTAATATGTTAAGTCACCCAGCTCTTCATCGGTTCTAGATTTGATATTCATATTTTCCAGCGGTTTGTGATCTGAATAAACTGTAAATGGTTTACCTATCAACCAGTATTGCCAGTATCTCACTGCCTCTTTTATAGCTAAGCATTCTAAGTAAATTGCTTTTTTCTTTTTCTGTGCGCTGTTTAATTTTTTCGAAAAGTAAGCAACAGGTTTTTCTTTTCCATCAGATTGTGTCTGTTTTAAAATAGCTCCAACACCCTCTAGAGAAGCATCTGTATATATATTAATTGGTAAATCTTGATCAAAAATTTCCAAGATCGGTTGTGAGCATATTAGGTTTTTCATCGTTTCAAAAGCATTTTGGCATTTATCAGTCCAAATAAACTTTTGATTTTTCCTTAATAAATTATGCAAAGGATCTAGTATTATTGCACTCTTCGGAATGTACTCATGATAAAAGTTGATTTTTCCTAGAAATTGTCGCACATTCTTTTGTGTTTTTGGAATAGGAAAATTCTTTATTGAAATCAAATTATCCTTTACTGGCTTGACTGAATTATTCTGAATTATATGACCCAGATATTTTACCATATCTGATGCAAATGTGCATTTTGTAAATTTTAATCTAAAACCTTCTGTTTTGATTGCATTCAGCAGCTTTGTCAGATGATCAATGTGTTCAGCAAAAGTTTTTGAAAAAATAAGAATGTCATCTATGTAATTGACAGCAAATTCGTTTAGTTTATATTTTCTCAATATATTGCTTAATATCCTCTGAAAAATTGCCGGAGAAGTCTTCAATCCAAAAGGCAGGCAGGTCCATTGATAATGTCCCTCCTGTGTTACAAATCCTGTTTTTTTTTTGTCTTCAATCCGCAATGGAATAGACCAAAAGGCTGAGTTTATATCCAGCGTTGAAAAAAATTTGCAATTTCTGGTCTTTGTCATTAGGTCTTCAATCAATGGAAATGGTTGAGCTTGAGGTATTACTATTTTATTTAAGTCTCTGAAGTCTATGCATAATCTGGATCTTTTGTTTTCTTCTTTTTTAAATGCTAGAGTAACCGGTGCAGCAAATGGACTGTACGACTCTTCTATCAGTTTATTGTCTAATAATTTTGCTATTTGCTCTTCTATTTCCTTTTTATCTTCTACACTGCATCTGTAAGGCCTCTTACTACAATATTTATCCACTAATAAGTCTATCTTCGCTTCATATCCATTGACAGTGCCAACATCATATTTACTCTTCGCGAACACTGATGTGTATTTGTCTATTAGTTCATTTATTTCTGTTTTTTGATCATTATTTAAATGATTCATTGTTATTTTAAAATCTTCTTCCTTAACATGTTCGTTAAAATTAATTCTGTGTTTTTCTATATGATTAAATTCAGTATTCGTTTTCATATCTGTAGAATATTTTTCTTTTTTATTTGTATTATTTAGGCAGAGTTTCTGTGATATTTGTAAGTCTTCACTTTGGATAAGTTTGAAGTCTTTTATCATGTCTAATCCAATCAAAAAATCATACTTGAAATTGTGTTCATCAATAATGTACACATCAACTTTTTTCTCCAATTCAAAAATTTTTATGTTTAACGTTGTCAAACCACTCGTCTTTTTAACACCATTAATCGTTACTAAATTTGCTTCATTCAAATTGTTTCCTTTTCCTTTTAGTTTCAATAATTTAGAATTAATTAGAGAAACATTTGAACCCGAATCATAAATTCCGTATATTTTTAATTTATCATTTAGTAATAGTTTGACTTTTATTAATGGTGTTACTATTAGTTTTTTTGATCATTTTCATTTAATTCAGTTTCTATCACTGAATTGTTTACATGTTTAATGGCATTTCTCTTAAATTTTTCATCCTCTTTTGTTTTGAACCAGCATGTAGCTTCAGGGTGGTAACGAATGCCCTTATTCAATTTTTCACAAATTTTACATGGATTTTTACCCCCATTTTTATTATGTTCTGCATTTCCAAATGTTTTCTGATTCATAAATCTTTTTTTGTTGACCATATGTTCATACTTGTTTACTTCATTAAACAAATCTACAGTATCTTGTAATCCTTCTCTATCGATCTTGTTAAGTATGAATTCTGGTAGTCCGGAAGCAACAAGATCTATCAAAGTACCGGTGTCAATTGATCTTCTCACATCCAATAGAAGTTTTTCTTTTCTCATAGCATAATCCAACAGAGAACCATCTTTGTATCTAAATGATAGTGCGTATGTGACAGGGTTCCATCCTTTGTTTGCAAATGATTCACAGAATTTGTTTTTCCATGTTGACCACTCTGAGTTCATTGTTAGTTTTATAATCATGGAACTGTACCAGTCTATACAAGATTTATCCATGAACAATCTGAGTATTTCTATTTTTTTTTCATCCATGGTCACATCAAACCGCAAACATTCTTTTTCAAACACTTCCATCCACTGGCTTGCATTTGTATTTTTAGTGCAGAATTTTTCTATAACAAACTTCTCAGCAATGTTTTTTAAGCTCTGTTGCTTATCTTCCATTAACTTTTCAATTAATTTTCCTAATGCATCTTCTTTTTGATGTACTTGTAAACTTTTTTCGTCCAATTCTTCGAGGTATTGGTCTCCAAACTGTAGGTTTCCATCTTCGTCTACATATGTTTTTTTTAGTTCTTCTGTCATGGTTAACCAGACTCTTCTAAAATGGTATCTTTTTTTCAAACTATTTTTTATTTTTCCAAAAGCACTAGTTTTCATTATCTCCTCGTGATAGCTGGCGGATCGTAGCATTTCTGGTATTGTAAACACTTTTTCATCACTTGTGACTATTTTTGTAATGCTAATAATATTTGACCTGCCATCGCCTCCAGGTAATAGCGTAAATTCGAATTGAATTTTCTCCATTTTAGGTTTAAAACGAAATGTCGTTTTATAATAAGTTGATAGGTTTAATTCCTTTTTATTAATTTCTAAATAAAACACTTGTGTTGCAAAGTTTTTTTTAACTAAGAAACGACATTTATGTTTATTAATATCACTTTGAATGGTTTTTTTCTAAAAATCAAATAATAGAATAACAAAACAAATGACAATCGATGATTGCATTCTAATTGACATTATAGGATTCAAATTTAAAGGGAATATATTTCCTTTACATATGTATTCATATATTTTATAATTGTATTAAATTGCATGGGGACTTTATTTAGCACGTGCAAAGTTACAGTGAAGCCCACATTATTATAAAATGCTTGAAAATACATAATATTTATTGTATCATTATTTTCGGACCTCCGTGATGCATGAACGCAAGGAGCAAGGAGCTTGTTTCACGACAGTGGTGTGCTGCGGTTAATACTCTGCCTACTCAGAACATCATTTTAAAGGGGGTTCGACCGTGAGCACGGTACGATAAATAAATCCTTTTTATCAAATTACTTGGATGAAATTTTGTTGCTAATATAATACAAATTAATAAAGCAAGCCCACTAAAGACAGAATGACTAACGAATGAAAATTATTGTAAATTACCCACAATTTGTTTTCCTGCATTTTATCTTAATACTAGTATGAACCATAATGTCGACTTCTTGGAAAATCCATAAAATTACTCATGTATTTATTTGTTACTAATTAGCGTTTTTAGCTTTGTAAATAACACTGAAATGCGATAAAGTGGGTCACTAAAATTATCGTTTCCTACTATTTAGGCAAGAATATGACAATAATGAGATTTTTATGACTGCTAAGTTCAAGGTGCAATTAATTTATTTTAGCGGGAATGATACATTCAGTAGCCAATTACATTTTGTGCGAATTCTACAATGGGTGTGAAAGCTAAATACATTATTAATTACTCTAATGAATTACTTGTTATGTGTAATGACGGCCTCTTTGGATGAAGATTCGGTTTCGGTTTCGGTAGAAAGTCTTGTTTCTGTCGGACACTAAAGGTGAGCGTCCTTCTGTCCGCGCCGGCCGCAACACACGCATGGCACGCAACGGATTTTTATATATCTTTATATAGAAAAATCCATTGCCAGTACCGACCGCCGGTATTTGCCGACAGTGGACGCAGCGCTATACTAATTCATATAAAGATATAGAAAAATCCGTTGCATGCCGTGCGTGCGTTGCGGTTGGTGCGGGCAGATGGACGCTCACCTTAATACTAAGCAATCTAAACGGTACACGAAACAGAAAAAGACACAGAAAAATAAAAAGGTAACTGGAACTACATCTCAGGATCACAGCGTTGAAAAAGATAGCTGCCAAAAAATTTTTGAAAATAAGTTGGTATATATTATAAATAATACCTTCAGCCTCATAACATATCCTAATAGGGGATGCCATAGCCTCACTTGCTAGGGGGACTGAATGTATGGAATGCGGGAGGGGGGAGGGGAGGGGAGAGGGAAGGCGGAGAAGTTAGAGTGGGAAAGCGTGAGGGGAAGGGGACGCGGCAGATGAAGTTGAGGCGGAAGGGGAATGGGACGAATGGGAAAGGACACGCAGGACGAAACAATTAATTTTTTAAGTGGCATAGCAACGCATGCCGGGAACTCACTACTATTAATAAAAAGCTTTAAAAAATCGGTAGGACTATAAAGTAACATTATATACCTATGTTTTTGTAACCTCTATCACCTACAAAAAAATCAGCCAACACTTAAATGAAAGGAATAAAATGTTTATAATCTATAGATACTTTTTAGCAGATGAACTTATGACCGTTCGATTTCTAAGTATATATGACTTATCATTATTATTTATCATTTTCCTTATACTTTTCCTCAAACTGTAGACAATCTATGGGGTACCCAAATAATTTAACACAATAAAATAATGTTTGTTTCCAGATGAAAGTAGATAATATTATTTAAAATTGTAATAAAGTGTTTTAACAACTCGTACACCTCTTTAAAAAACACCTATGTGTAAAGAACCCCACTAACGCAAATTGCCCACTGCCTACTGATACTACACAAATACCAGAGAAAGTGCGTACGTACATGACACTACTTACAAGCTACTCGAGCTTCATGCGCGTAGCACGTGCGTTGCATCGTTCATGTCTGCTACTATTCGTTTGACATTTGACAGAAATGGCGTCCGAACATGAAAGTAATATTATACTGGTTCTGGAAGTGGAAAAAAAATGCATGTTTATATAACTATACTTTACCAGAATACGTAAGAAAGGATTTAGTGGAGAAGGCATGGATTGATGTTGGAAAAAAGTCATTTGACATCTCTTGACATCGTGTTAACTCTACGGCTAAATGATCAAGTTCAGTATATTTCGGGTAGCGCCGTGTACGGAAACCAGCATTAAAGTGTAGTATATCTGCAAGCAGGGCCGGATCTACGAAATCTGGCGCCCTGTGCAGTAGGTACCGATGGCGCCCCCCCCCCCCCCCTACATTTTTATTTTGATTAAAAATTCGTTCACCCTAATTTTTTTATTTTTTGTATTTAATAATTTATTTTTTTACACTAATTTATCAAATAAAATCAAGACATATAAAGGGTGTAACTTTTCCAAGTGACCTGGCGGTAGCTCTCACACTAGTTTTTTTTAAAGAGAGAATCACCAGGAGCCCTATACTCTCTAAATCTATTGGGTAAACATAAAATTATGGTGCTATTTTAATTATTTTAGGAAAATCCCTTATTGCAAGTTATGCTTTAAAATAATACAACGAATTGTTTGTTTGTGCCCGTACCATGATTTAAAACATAGGTTACGAGTCAATGCGGGTGGTTTCGCTGAACTAGGTCCATTAGACATTCTTGAGATTTACTGCGTTTATGTATATATCCAACGCGAATATTAATAGCAAAAGCAAATACAAATACGTTCTCATGGCAACGTACAACACAAGTATAGCATCTACAGCTTCTGACTAATAAGAATATAACCTCAAATTTGTACCTTGCATTTCCCCTGTGTTGAGCGAACAAACGCCAAACTGAGCAAACAAACACTAACCACTGACGTATGGTATCAACGGCTTACGAAAGACGCTTACACTGACACCGTAAAATAACAAATTCTACAAATCTAATAGATATTAATTAAACATTTAACGAACTTCAAATAATTCGTCAAATCAATGATGAAACATGAAATGAAACTGTCAACACGGAACACGTTGCAACCTGCAAATCCTACAAACCGTGCGATGTTTTTGTTAATGGAATTTACTGAAGGTTTCATAAGAAAATGGTCTTTAACTACCTTCTCCTAGAGACTTAAATCGTACAAAATAAAACAATAGCGAGCGTACGTTAACTAAAATTGTCAGTTCGGTTTGTTTGATTCTCTAGAACAAAAGTACGGCGCTGTGATTGGTTATGGAATTTGGATCGCACCCATTCGTTGTAAAAGACGGTAAAAGATATATGGAAAAATAGATCTTACGTTTAAACTAAATATATGGAATTTCTAAAAAAAATCTGTAACTGACTATAAATTAGTAAGCCGTTGATACCAAACTGATGCGTGCGCATTCTGTTTCTTTGGTAAGTGTTGCTAGAGCGTAATAATTATTTCGTACTATGGGTAATTTTTAAACGATTCAGGGAATATTATAACAAAATTTTAATACAATATTTATTTTCTCACGGCGCCCCTTCGGAGTCGGCGCCAGGTTTTTGCACGTTTTTGAACATATGGCAGACCCGGCGCTGTCTGCAAGGTACTTGTGGTTGCGTCACAATCACGTAGTTTGTAAAAATCTCCATGAACGGAGGGCCTAAGAAACAACATTTTTAGAGCATTTTAACGAGATTTGGACGGACACGGTTCGGATGTTTCAAATCATCACCATCAAGGAAATAATAAGGAAAAAATAGTGACAATATATGTATAGTTCAGTGGTTCTTAACCTGGGTTCGATCGAACTCCAGGGGTTACCAGTGGGTATGTTAAAATATGAGGTATGTTAGGAAGCTTTCTTAGAAGGTAGGAAATTAAGGAAACGTAAAACTCACAGTAGGCTAACTTGGCAGGCTGGATTGCTTGTATCCATATAAGAAGTTTACATTACACATACATTTTAAAAACTGTGTACACATTGTTCGGTCACCAAGAGTTAGAATTTTAAGACTTTAAATTAGTTTGTAATTTAGCATTTGAATAATACACATAGACACTGGTAAATCTCGTGGGTTCGGTGGAGGTCAAGACACACCCCTGACTCATTTTTTTTTTTTTTTTAATATGAATACCGCACAAGAGTCCCAACTGCTCCCGTCTGAAGCCAGTGAGACTATGGCATCCCCAATTGGGGTATGTTGTGAGGCTGAAGGTAGTGGGGAGGGGAAGGAGATAGGGGAGAGGAAGGTGGGGAAGTACCTGGCTATTCAGATCTGGTCACCAAACACGGCTAATGCCGTTTCAATTCTGAATGGTGGTCTTACACCAGGGCGATACTGAAAGTATCTTCCACTCTGGAACGTGCTGCAAATATACTTTATATTATTTTTAATGAATAAATTGTGAAATAACACAAATTAATCAAATAAAATTTATTTGCCACACCGGGATTCGATCCCGCGACCTTCGGTGTGCGAGTCAAAAGCCTTACCGCTAGATTACGCCGGCCGTCATATGATTCGGTGAATGAATGGTGGTGAGAAGGGTTCTGTGAATGCGCATATGAAATTGGTGGGGATCAGTACCTTCCAACAAGGTTAAGAACCAGTGGTACAGTTGTTATGTAAAACAAACACACAATGAGATAGTGAAATAATCTCGCAATAACAAAGTATATTTTCCAATAAGGATAAATAATTTATCCTGCAAATATATAAGTTTCTTTGAGCTCATTACAAATCATTCCAGTTGTTCCCTCTGTCCGCGATGTTCGTGCTTTTAGTGATGCTGGTCTGTGGCTTATCAGGTAAGAAATTAACTAACTAACATCGCCACATCTTCCTAAGGGATAGGGAGAGAAGATGGACCGTCACACATCTCTGTCTGGGCACAAACTCCGTGCTTCTTGCACATTCATGCTCCGTTGTGTTGTTCTGTAAGTTGACGTTGACACGACCCAACTCAAGTATTTGGTGCACTTGGTCGTGACGTACTTTTCTTAGGCGTCCCAGAATTCTTCGGTAAATATTTCCCTATCGAGTCCACGCTCAAAACACACTTTAAAAAATTAAAACAAATTGTGGTAGGTAGATTACAGTTAGTAATAAGTAATTCAGTAACCGGAATTGAAAAATATTTCATTTTAATGGTTGTTTTGTTATCTTTAAAAACGCAAAATGTCATTTCTCAAGGAACGCCATGTTGTTAATTACGAAGGCAAATGTCTCGCGTGCTTTTTCGTGTTTATGAAACCGAACAAAATAATCATTAATACGCATTATTTATAAAAAGTTAGAATATACAAAATGTCAAAAATAGTTTTAGCCATAAAGGGATATTTTAAAAACAATGTTTCTTATCTTCATAATTTATTTATTTATTTATTTGATGCAATATTATTTACATATTTTACATAATTCAATGATGTTGGCCTCACTGGGTGGTTTACCCGTGCTGAGGCCTCCATTTCATATACAAAATTATACACAATACATATAAATATATATATATACATAATATTGGTGAAAAAAAAGGAAAAAAGTAAATAAAAAACATACGATTAAGATAAATTAAACTTAAAAATTAGAGATTTAGAATTAACGTAAAATTAAGAATAAATAATATTATATAAGGTTAAAAACGATATTTTTAATACGTGTTGTGTGTTTGTGGGTGATTGTGTTTTATATTGGTTTTGTGTGTTACTTATATGTTTTGTTATTTTATGCTATGATATTTTGGTAGTATTGTCTATTTTGGTCTTTAATCCATTTTGTAATTTTGTGTCGGAATTTATTTTTGTTTTCCTCAATTTTATTTTCAAGTGTTAGACTGTTGAATGCTTTTATAGCGTGATATTGGTAATGTCTTTGTCCAAAGCTTGTATTTACCGTCGGAGTTTTTAAGTTTTCTTTGTATGCTTGTCTAACTGGTCTGTTTGTGATATTTTGTGTTTGTTGAAGGTTGTTTTTTTGGTCAAAAATGTAATTTAGTAGCGATTTAACATATAATTGTCGTATGTCTAGTACGTCACAACGGTTGAATATTTGGTCTGTATCAGTAAGTCTATGTTTTTTAAGTATTACCTTTAAGATCGTTTTCTGCGCAATTTCCAGGTGTTCGATAGCTGAGTTTGTTGCTCCTCCCCAAGCAATTATTCCATATTCTATTATAGACTGACATAGAGCAAAATATATTGTTTTCATTTGTTGTATTTTGTATATGTTTCTTATGTTTAGGAAAATGTGTATCGTTTTGAGGAGTTTATTTGTGACTTGTTGGATGTGATGTGTCCATCTAAGGTTATGGTCAATTATGATTCCTAGATACTTTATTTGTTCTTTTTTTTCTAGAGGAGGGCAAACGCAAATGTTGGTGTTTAAACATTCGTGTATTTTTATGGTGTTTGTGTTATTTTTTGGCTGTCCTGTGCTATTTATACTGTACGTTGTGAATTTTGTTTTCGATATGTTCAGTGTAAGTATGTTTGAGTCTAGCCATGATTTCACTCGCGTGATTCCTAAATTCGCTATGTTGTATGCATTTTTCCAATCCTTAGATTTAAAGAGTAAAACTGTGTCGTCTGCATAACTAACTATTTCACCGTCTATTTTCATGCTGCAAAGTTCATTAATGTAAATAGTGAAAAGAACGGGCCCTAGTATGCTTCCTTGTGGAACTCCATATGTAATTGGCAGTGGCTTGCTAATATGGTTGTTAATTTTTACTTGCTGTGTTCTGTTACTCATATAACTTTTTAATAGTTGGAGTTCCTTGCCTTTGATGCCTATGTTTTCTAATTTTTTAAAAAGCGTTTGGTGGCAGATTGAATCGAAAGCTTTAGCTAAATCTAGGTATATCGCTATGCATTTATACCCTTGATCTAAATTGCTATGTATATAGTCTATTGTACACGCCAAAGCTTCTTTTGTGCCTATTTTTTCTCTAAATCCATATTGTTTTTCCGAGATTAATTTATTTTCTTCCAGGTATATTATAATTTGGTTTTTTATTACTCTTTCGAAAATTTTTGAAAGCGAGTTTAACAAAGTGATAGGTCTATAGTTAGTTATTTGCATTTTGTCTCCGGATTTGTAAATAGGGATCACCAGTCCTTTTTTAAGAGTACTAGGGAAGCAGGAGTGTGTTATACTTAGATTGATTAAGTGTGTTATGGGTTTTAAAATTTCTGTTTTTATTATCTTAATGCAATCCGTCGTTATCTCATCTAATCCAGGAGCAATACGGTTTTTTAATGTGTTTATTATTTTGTCAATTTCCTCTTCCGAAGTTGTTTTTATTGCAAATCTGTGTTGTGTCGGTTGTGTATTGATGTTTGAACTGTTTGTTTGTGTTGTCGTGTTTGTGTTGAGAATTTTACGGTTCGCTAAGACTTTTCCTATACTTGCGAAGAAGTTATTTACATGATTTGCTATAGTTTCTTTATTTGTATTGGCGTCTACTTTTTTTGAGTTAATGTTTAGATGTTCGATTGTATTTTCTTGTTTGAATTTTTGTGTGTATGTAACTTCTTTTAATATTTTCCATATTTCCTTTGGGTTATTGTTTTCTTCTTTTTTAAGTTTTTCTCTAAAATACAACTCCTTAGCTACTCTAATAATTTTCGTGCAGATGTTTCTATATCTTTTGTAGTAATTAAGTTGTTGTATGTCATATGGCGTATGTTTAATTTGTTTGTGAATTCTGTCTCGTTTACGAATACAGTTTAATATTCCCTGCGTTATCCATAGTTTAATTTTTTTTGCTTTGTGCGTAAGTTTTACTTGTTTTAGAGTAGTGTTATTATTTATTTCTTGCGCTAAAATTGTTGTAAATTTGTCCCAGGCCTCTTCGACCTTCTCTATTTGGTATATTGTACTCCAGTCTATTTTTTTGAGTTTTTCTTTTAAGTTTGTGTAGTCAATTATTTTTTTTGTGAATATTTTATGTTGGTTAGGTTTTGTGTTTTCGGTATCTATTGCTATCATATTCATGTAGTGATCTGTAATAGTGCTTTCAAGTACTATGGTTTTGGTTTTTAGTTTTGTTTTGATCATTATATGATCTATACAACTTTTTGTGTTGTGTGTGACTCGTGTTGGAACATTTATCGTTGGCTCCAGTCCATGCTGTGCTAATATTGTTAGGTATTCTAAGTTTTGTGGGTGTCCGTTTTGTAGAGTGTTTATGTTTAGGTCTCCAATGACGATGATATTTTTGTATTTGTTGAGATCATTTAATGTATTATTAAATGCAGTTAGGAAATTTGTAATATTGTTTTTGGATGGAGATCTGTACATTGCAAGAATACACGTTTCTTTTTCATATGTTATTTGTATGCAGTTGGAGTCTACGATATGTATTTCTTGGATGAATGTGTTTATTTTATCATTAGTGTATACGACTATGCCATCATTTTGATTTTTGTGTTTTTTTGTGTGGTGTGTGTTGTAGTGTTCAATTGTTTTTGGAATATATTTTTCATTCAACCAGCATTCTGTCAGCACAATTATATCGAAGTTATTATCTAGTTGTTCTAGGTACATAGTGAATTCATCAAAATTTTTATTAATCGATCTGATGTTTTGGTGCAATATTTTGATTTTCTTTTTTTCTTTTGTGATATTGGTCCATAGATTAATGTCGTTTGTACTTATACAGTAGTGTTGGTTGTCCGAGTCTATATGTTCCATTTTTTCAGCCATGTTGGTGAGTATTTGTGTAAGTGTGTAATATAAGCATTAAATTAATTAAAATTAAATTGAGTCAACAAAGATAAATTTAGGGAATGTAAATGATAGATTATATGTTTTATAAAAGGAAAAATAATTTCATTAGATATAGGAATAAATAGAAATGTAGAAATTGAAAATTTTAAAAGGATTGCATACTTAGAGTGATTGGAAGGCTTATAATAAGACATTAAAAATTTATGGATGAAGTTGGTTGAAATAAGTGAAGGTACTGAAACGATTAGGAGAATAAATACTAAGATGACAAATAAAATTGAAATATTACGATTTTTAAAATATAAGAAACGATTATAATAGTTTGGAGTAAAAAAACAAATTGAGCAATAAAATTTGTTGTTAAAATAAATAAAATAATTTAGGTAATAAAAACAATTTGAACAATAAGATTTGTTGGTAAAGTAGTTAAAATAATTTGGGTAGTAAAAACATTTAGAACAATAAAATTTGATGTTAAAATAATTAAAATAATTTGGGTAATAAATACATGTAGTATAATAACATTTGAATGTAAAATACTTGGTATAAAAAGGTAATTTAGATAAATAGGTGTAAATAAGATCATGAAAGTTAATTTGAGAGATGAGAATTTTAGGGGAATCACATAATTGCAAAATTTTAAGAATTAAAATAAGTAAAATTAAGTGTAGTAAGTTAATATAGATAAGTATAGAAAATATAATTAAATGATCAATATGATTTACAATTTTAGTTAAATATTGTATGTAGATTGAATAAGCTTTTCTAATTGAACAAAGTAAATTATTTTTATCGAGTAAAATTGTATAATATAAGTTTATAATAAAAGTGTAATAGAGGTGTATAATATAATATATGATAAAAGTGTATAATATAAGTATTAAAAGAATTAAAATTAAATTGAGTAAATGAAAATAGATAGATTTAGGAAATATAGATAATAGATCAGTTCGATTAATGATTTGGATAAATGTTATCGGTACTAAATTATTTAAAATAACTACAATAATTAAGAGAATTAAGAATAGTGCAATTTGAAGAGAGAATAGGTGATTTTGTACAATTTTTTTATAGAATTTAGAATGTGAGGTTCTATAGTTAGTTTTAGCATCCATTTTTACATATCAAGTTTAAGAACAGTTTGACACCCGTAACCATCGGTTGAAACTATTTTTAGATAATTGGTAGTATTATAGTACTTATTGACTTTTTAGATAACTGACAACCGGTGGTGCGAGTGCCATGTACCGTCTAGATAAGTTTATTTAGATCGTCTGAATGCTTAACATAGATTATTTTTTCATTTGGTGATTTACGGACCAGTATTTTGTTTACCCTAAACCAGACATACATATACTTAGTTTCTTTTGCTTTCTGTTTAGTTTTCCAGAGTAGTTCTTTAAAGTATGGACAAATGATTTCTCCTATGTAGATTTTTTCGCTGCCCAGGGTTGTCACGGTTTTAGCGTCGATATTCTTCCGCATTTTTAATATTTGGTCTCGTTTGTTGTTATCGTGGAATTTAACTTGGATTCTCGGGTAGGCTCCTGGTCGTCTGTCCTGGATACGTTTCACCTCCTTCAGGTCGTGTAGCTGAATCACCATCCCAGCTGCCGCAGCCACCTGTTGTACTAGTGAGACTGGCTGCTCCTCATTTGATTGTGGGATTCCACATATTTCTATGCAATCTTCTTTCGAGGCTTGTTCTAGTTCCGCGATTCTAACTTCAAAGCTTTTTATAATCTTGTTTTTATCATTTACTTCTCTCCGAAGCATCTCAACTTCAGATACCAGCTTGGTAATATTTTCTATTTTAATATTTATATCATCATATTGGTTACTAATGAAATTACGTGAGTTTCGAGATTCAGCATTTTCTTCGTCCATTTTCTTGAAGAATTCTTTTTTCATTTCTTCAAATTTATTGTTGACAGCTGTTAAGACAATGTCAAGAAACTCTTTATGTTCTGGGAGTAAAGATTTCAGCTTCAGATCAAGCTGGTTTGTATTTTTGCTTCTTGTTTGTTTATCCATTATTAGAGAAAAATTATTAAATTGAGTGGATAAATAACAGTTATTTAAGACATGAAAAAAATTTTTTTTTAGTAGTTTACGCTTAAATTTTTTGTTACGTAAGTAATTAATTTTATTATAATTCCAATACATACAAAAGTTAGTAAAAGCTTCAATTTATCCGTAGCATATTTTTTGATGTTCATACTGTAAACCGATTTTTAGTAAACATTAATCTAATTAGCATTTAAATAGGATTTCACATATAGCCTCTTCAGTTTTCTTAAAAATCAGTATCACACTTGTAATAATCAGTTTAACAGTTCAGCTGCGGAACGATTTGCCGGCCTCTCTCCTTCCTACTACTTGAGTCTCTTCATGACCCATGCTAACTTCTTCCTCTCTTCAAAAATACCCTCCACACAACATTTTCAAAGATGACATAGGCCCCGAGGGAAATTATTTTCCTCAGGGCCCCCTGTGTGGAGTTAATGTATAAATAAGATAAACATACAAAATAAACAAAGTTTTTTTAGAACTTACTATATGAATGGGCTTACCTTAAAATAAAACTTAAATTGCACAATGGTTAACATTCCTATTCCAAAGAAGGGTGACCGCTCCAACCCGACCAACTACCGCCCCATAGCGATCACATCAGTTCTGTCTAAGGTGATGGAACGTGTGATCAACGACAAACTGCTCACATACCTCGAGAAGAACAAAATTTTTAACAACCAATACGGATTCCGGCGGAACCGCTCGCGCGGTGATCTTCTTGCATTGGGGGCGGTGCCTGGAACGTTTTGGTGAGACCCAAATGGTTGCACTGGACATTTCCAAGGCCTTTGACCGGGTTTGGCACCGAGGACTTGTCTACAAACTGCCTTCTTACGGACTTCCCGCATTCTTGTGTATGTGGATTGCTGACTTTTTGAGGGAGAGGTCGATTCAGACGGTAGTCGATGGTAGTGGTGGGCGTTTCTGTTCTTTTAAAAAAATGAAAACGAACTGTTATTTGTAAAACGTCAACTGTTTTCCCAAACTGTTGGAAAAAAACAGGCTGTTTTTAAGGGAGTTGTATGAAATAGCAGTTATAATAGCACGGTTACCGTTAGCAGTTTGGCAGTAGTGTAACTGTGGTGTACTGGTGTACCCAGTATCTGTATCTGTTATCTGTCCATAGCAATAAAACCCCGACTAAGTGCCATTAAAGGTATATTATATGAATGGGATTTTAAAATATTTTTCAAAGCGGCCGAATTCATTTATCAGATTTACCGTTAGTCATTTACCAGGTTTACCCCGATATGTAATTAAGAGCTCTTGGAAACATAACAAATTTTACTTTTATTATTAATAGGTAGTAGGGTTAATGCTATTAAAATTACAATGAAATGGGTTTTTAAAATATTTGTCAAAGCTGCCGTCCGTGGAAAATTTGCGGAGTCATTTATTAATTATTGTTATGCAGTTTACCAGATTTAGCCGAACATGTAGGTAATTAAGGGGTTCTTGGAAACATTATTTTAATATCAATCTTAATAGGCCGTATTATCTTTAGTTAGGTACAGGGTACGCATTTCAAAGCATTACGACCGTTAAGTATCCAGTGAGGGGGTTTTTCCTGTCAATGACTTAATATTAATTCACATCAAGGGCGCTGTGTAAACTGATTATCTTACTCCGCGCCGTTTTGCGACAGGGGTAGACAGAGAAGATTGATCGCCATATACCTCTCTCGGAACTCGGAACATTACTTGCTTCATTCGCATTCATACATCGTCGCATACATACAATTCTGTTTTTCAGACACGTGCCATGACCCGACTCAAGAATTTGATTAACTTTATGATGTCATGTCTTCCCCGGACACCCCTTACTTTATCCACCATTATTTTCCGCTTCATATTATTCTTAACTTGGGAGATGGGTATGGGTACCGCCACCCCAGGAACCACTTATTGGATAACCAACACCTCTGCCATAAGTCACCCCAAGTGGTTCGCTTCGTTTGGTGACTTAGCAGGGGTGCCTGGGTTCATGAGGTGAGGTATGTCCGGATGTTGGCGGCAGATGCGTCTGCCAGCAACTGCGTGGCAGGCCAGATCGGGAGGGACTGGTTAAGGAAGACTTTTTTGACCTCTCCCACAGGACTCTCTCGGAACATCGCCTTGCACCGCACCGCAGTAAGATTCAAATATCCGTCATTTTCGGACACACTGACCTGTAGATTCCTATCCACCTATCATACCCTTTTCCTTCCCAGTACTTCCTTTCCTAAAATGACCCTCCATACAGCAAAGATGAACTAATGTAAAAAAATCTCCTTGCACTCCTTTCTCGTTCATCCGTTTTACATTTCCAATTTTTTAAATTTATTTTTAAATCATCAAGTGACAAATCTCTCAAATTTACAGAATTTGATTCTTCTGTTCTTTATAAATAGAAACACTTTATTTGGGCCTTGCAATTTTTACCTCGTGTGGGCTGTGCAAACTTTGTAGTATAGTGAAATAAGTCCGGTTTTGCCAGATGCTATTTTTACCATGTTTTCATAGTTTTTGGGTTGATTACACCTCCATGAATTTTTAGCAGTCACCGAAAACACGTATTTTGGAGTGAAATAAAAAATTTTCAGCATCCCGAATTCAGGAATATAGTTCTTAAACAGTGTTCAAAATGTCTCTTTATCTAATTATTCTTTTTCTGAATAAACAGTATGAAAACGTCAATAAAATTAAATTATTATTAAATTTTTTTAATTAGATACCTAGACTAACTATGTGAAATGTATAAAAATAAATTAGGTTATGGGAGAATTTCTTCTCCCCCATTTCATGGATAAAAAAGGTATTTATATTTTTATTATTTGGTACAATTCATACTGAATGAAATTCTACAAATTGAACTTAATATTGACAAATTTTTATTTATTTATTTATTCATTGAAACATAAGAAATACGTGAAAAACATAAGCTGCATATCTCACTAGGGCATTCCTGTATCGAGATATGCAGTATATAATTTTTTATTTATTTATATTTCTGTCCTGATTGTGAAAGGAATATTATACATATAGTTTGTTTAAAATTTAGTTTAAAATGAAATTTTACAAATTAAACTTAATAACGATAAAAAACAAAAAATATACTTTTTATTTATTTACATTTCTGTCCTGACAGTCAAAGGAAAATTATATATATAGTTTGTTTAAAATATAGTTTAAAAAAAACGTTGCACATACTTAGGTACTTCTTAGGTACTTAGGTAAAAGTTTACGAAACACATGCTTTTTCATCCTTCAAAACACAGTAAATTTGATGATTTTTTTACCCCTGAAACATATTTTTTTTATTATTTTTGGAATATGGAATCACTGGATAAGTCTATTGCAAGCGAAAAACAGTACTTCTTCAATGAAAAACAGTATCTTTCCCTCTCACACTAGTACCTTAAAATTATGTGTGAGTAAGAAACTAAGAAGAGGCACCTGTTATTTCAAGGAAATGGGAAAAAACATTAGCTTAACGTTTCACACTTAAGGCTCATTATGGCAAAGAGCGAGAAGGCAATCCTGTTATTTTCAAACGGGTTGAAATTGAAATCAAATAAATAGAGAGGGCTGTTTTCCGTTTTAATTCAGTTGTTTATTTAAAACGAGACGAACAAGTGACAAGAAAACGGTCAGACTTTCTCAAACTGCTCGCGTCGTGTTGAAAGTTTTAACAGTTATTTTTCTTTTATTTTTGTGTTAACCACAATAAAATTAAGTTATCAGTTCAGTGAGTTGCATAAAGTTTTAGTGTGTGTTTTTTAAAAAACTATTAAAGTTTAAAAAATGGCAAATAGGCAGAAGAGTGATGTATGGAACTACTTTAACAAGGCTGATAATTACATGGCCGTTTGCATAATTTGCAAACAAACCCTATCGTACAAGTCGACAATCACAAATTTGAAGGGACATTTGCAAAGAAAGCACATATCCATTCATCTGGAGATGACATCTAATAATGTCCGGGAGCCAACACAGGAAATACAACGTCAACCTGAACTTCAGCAACCAAGTTGCTCTTCCCAAGAGCCGACGAGCTGTCCAGCTGTCGAGCTGTTCCAGAGAAGAGACGGGCAGTATTGTTTCTCTGCAAACGATACCAAACAACGCTACGCTTCTTTGTTTCAAAGAAAATTACACCGGAACAAAAAAAAAGTTGATAACGACTTGTTGGACCTCTTCATCGTGGATTTCCAGCCATTTCGCATCGTCGAGGATAAGGGATTTCGCAAGTACAGCAAATGGATTCCTGGGTACGATCTTCCCAGTAGGAAGAAAATATCTACAGCGATGATACCAACCTTGTATCATCAATGTTTGTCATCCATTAAGGACATTGTTTCTGCTAATGCTGCGAGCATTTGTGTTACAACTGACATGTGGACATCCAGGACCACGGAAAGTTACATCGCCATCACCGGGCATTACATCGACAGCGAATTTAACTTCAAGACGGTTTATTACAATGTTCCAGTTTTCCTGGAAGCCACACCGCTTTTCGATTGGCCGAAGAAATAAAAAACGTTCTGACGGCATGGAAATTGTTCGATTTGGTGAATTTCTCCGTGTCGGATAATGCGAGCAACGTCACCAACGCACTAGAAGATATTTTGCAGTGGAAGCATTTTGGTTGCTTTGCACATAAATTAAATTTGATAGTTCAAAATGCCTTGAAAAGTTTTGAAAACACAATCGAAAAAATTAAAACAATCGTCGCACACTTCAAAAGAAGTACACTGTCGTCTGAGAAGCTATTGAAATACCAGACATCGCAAGGCGTCCAGGATCCCAAACGACTTATTCAGGAAGTTCCGACGAGATGGAATTCGGTCTTTTATATGCTTCGTAGATTTGTAGAACTTGAAGAAGCCGTGAAAACCACAATGGCATTAATCAATAAAGATTTGCCTGCAATCACAGGTTCCGAATGGCAAGCCTGTAAAGAGCTTTGTAAAGTTTTAGAACCATTCGAAGATATGACGGCTTCAATGAGTGGCGAACAATACATGAAGCTCTGTCATCGTAATTACAAGGTGCTTGCAGGGTGTTTGTTCTAAATTTACAAGCTCCGATGACTTCTGCGACCTGATCAAAAGCATTATTATTCAGCTACAAAGTGGTCTAAAAGATAGATTCAGGAATATTGAATTTAGCGCCACATTTGCTATGTGCACATTTTTGGACCCTAGATATAAGTTACATGTTTTTTCGGATATTACGGCTGCCAATAAAATTAAATCCAATGTTCGAGACTTGGTAGCAGCAAATATTAGAAAAACCAGTGAAGTGCGTCCCTGTACATCGACATCAGCTTCTACATCTACGGCATCTACATCTACGGCATCTACATCTACGGCATCTACATCTACGTCAAAAAAAATTATGGCGTGGAGTATTTTTGATGAAATTTTGGCAGAAAAATGCGTACAAGGTAAAAGTACACCGCTATCACAAGCGATAAAAGAAATTGACATGTATATTTTTGACGACATGTTGTCCCTCAGGAATGATGCCGGTGAAATGAATTGCCCTCTAGATTGGTGGAAAAGACACCAACACGTCTATCCAAATCTGGCAGAAATCGTGAAACATAAGTGCAACATTGTAGGAACTTCGGTTCCATGCGAGAGGCTGTTTTCAAAGGCAGGGATTTTAATAAGTGATAGGAGGTCACGACTAAAATCAAAAAAGTATAAATGCTTATGTTCCTAAATGTAAACAGAAATTAAAAAAATATCCGTTTTTATAGTCGCCGCCGCATCCCGATTTCATACCCTTCATTTCATTGCCTCCCTTTAGTTTGAGTCATTTTGATTTTCGCATTGCTTTATTTGCATTTTTTTCATTTTCTACTAATGGCAGACTTCAGCAATGATGATGTGGTGACATAATTGTTCTGAATGTTATCTGACATTTTCTACTAATGGCAGACTTCAGTAATGATGATGTGGTGACATAATTGTTCTGAATGTTATCTGACATTTTCTACTAATGGCAGACTTCAGTAATGATGATGTGGTGACATAATTGTTCTGAATGTTATCTGACATTTTCTACTAATGGCAGACTTCAGCAATGATGATGTGGTGACATAATTGTTCTGAATGTTATCTGACATTTTCTACTAATGGCAGACTTCAGCAATGATGATGTGGTGACATAATTGTTCTGAATGTTATCTGACATTTTCTACTAATGGCAGACTTCAGTAATGATGATGTGGTGACATAATTGTTCTGAATGTTATCTGACATTTTCTACTAATGGCAGACTTCAGTAATGATGATGTGGTGACATAATTGTTCTGAATGTTATCTGACATTTTCTACTAATGGCAGACTTCAGCAATGATGATGTGGTGATATAATTGTTCTGAATGTTATCTGACATTTTCTACTAATGGCAGACTTCAGTAATGATGATGTGGTGACATAATTGTTCTGAATGTTATCTGACATTTTCTACTAATGGCAGACTTCAGCAATGATGATGTGGTGACATAATTGTTCTGAATGTTATCTGACATTTTCTACTAATGGCAGACTTCAGCAATGATGATGTGGTGACATAATTGTTCTGAATGTTATCTGACATTTTCTACTAATGGCAGACTTCAGCAATGATGATGTGGTGACATAATTGTTCTGAATGTTATCTGACATTTTCTACTAATGGCAGACTTCAGCAATGATGATGTGGTGACATAATTGTTCTGAATGTTATCTGACATTTTCTACTAATGGCAGACTTCAGCAATGATGATGTGGTGACATAATTGTTCTGAATGTTATCTGACATTTTCTACTAATGGCAGACTTCAGTAATGATGATGTGGTGACATAATTGTTCTGAATGTTATCTGACATTTTCTACTAATGGCAGACTTCAGTAATGATGATGTGGTGACATAATTGTTCTGAATGTTATCTGACATTTTCTACTAATGGCAGACTTCAGTAATGATGATGTGGTGACATAATTGTTCTGAATGTTATCTGACATTTTCTACTAATGGCAGACTTCAGTAATGATGATGTGGTGACATAATTGTTCTGAATGTTATCTGACATTTTCTACTAATGGCAGACTTCAGCAATGATGATGTGGTGACATAATTGTTCTGAATGTTATCTGACATTTTCTACTAATGGCAGACTTCAGCAATGATGATGTGGTGACATAATTGTTCTGAATGTTATCTGACATTTTCTACTAATGGCAGACTTCAGCAATGATGATGTGGTGACATAATTGTTCTGAATGTTATCTGACATTTTCTACTAATGGCAGACTTCAGCAATGATGATGTGGTGACATAATTGTTCTGAATGTTATCTGACATTTTCTACTAATGGCAGACTTCAGCAATGATGATGTGGTGACATAATTGTTCTGAATGTTATCTGACATTTTCTACTAATGGCAGACTTCAGTAATGATGATGTGGTGACATAATTGTTCTGAATGTTATCTGACATTTTCTACTAATGGCAGACTTCAGTAATGATGATGTGGTGACATAATTGTTCTGAATGTTATCTGACATTTTCTACTAATGGCAGACTTCAGTAATGATGATGTGGTGACATAATTGTTCTGAATGTTATCTGACATTTTCTACTAATGGCAGACTTCAGTAATGATGATGTGGTGACATAATTGTTCTGAATGTTATCTGACATTTTTTTCTTCGTTGCTGATTTTGCCCAAAATTTATTTTTATTGTATAGGTAGTTTAAATTTTTTAGAAGTTCAGCTTTCAGTCTATAATGACACCCATATATTTAACCTCTCGGAGAGTGAGCTTTTTCGAACAAAACTGTGCCCCAGGAGTGAGCATTTTTGAAGTGTATGAATAAACAAAATTAAATGCAAAACAATAGTTTGCCCAAAATCTAGCAATGTAAAAATATTTAAAAGTATATTATTACTTATTTAGACAAGTTAGAGAAAAAACTAATTTAGCCTATCGAAGGGTTGGCCAACCATTGGAGATGAATCACCATAATATGAAGACAACAAAATATATATATATACACACACCTACTACAAAATATTACTCACCATACAACATAGCAGGACGTTGTGAGAAAACGAATTCACTTTGGTGCATTGTATGTTTTTTCTTTTTTTTAGTTTTTTTTTTTTTTTTTTTTTTAATATTAGTTTTTCGTATGGTAGTTTTCAAAACATGGGTAAATAAATAGAGCCACGTTTCTTTCAACGCACATGAATTAGTTAATTAATTATCTATGTCTAACACATATATTATCAAACGACCAAAACAATACATAAACAAATAGAAGAAACAACAAATAAAACACAAAATAAACACGTGTCACTGTTACATAAAAATATTTCGTCAAACACTTGAAAAATTATTGACAAAACGGTATTGTTGCATAATATAAGAATAAGCGAAACTCAAAACCACACAACAATACGTAATAGTTAGATTCATAGCAAAAATAACTAAGAAATCCGCGAAAACAAACATCAAACAAAACTTTGCATAAATATTTCACCAAACACTCAATAAATTGTTGAACAGAAGGATATTATTATATAATATAACAATAAACAAAACTCGAAACCTTACAATCATACGTAATAGTCCGATTCGTGGCGAAAATAACGAAAAAACCGCAAAAAAAAACACAAAACTTAGCAAACGCCCACGCTCTCAAATCAATTGTTGTCAACCGAAGAAACAGGTATAATGGCGGTTGATGACGTCACATGTTTTTTTTAAATTTCAAATAGCAACGTCGGTAAATGTGTCAACTACTCCAAATGTTCGAAACATCCTTAGAAACTGTCCATAGGTGGCAGTACACTTCACATTTCATTAATAAATCGCGTGGGGCACGATTTATACACACGGCCGTAATATTACGGCCATACTCCTTGGAGAGTTTTTTGTTCTAGCCGTAATATTACGGCCATACTCCCCAAGAGGTTAATTTATTTCTATTTTTTGTGTATACTTTTGAATCCTCGTGCGTATTTTTCTGCTTATATTCATGTTGTCTGTTGCTTAAATACTTTTAAAACATTTAATTTAAATTTATTTTATTTGAGCCATTTTGATTTTCGCATTGCTTTATTTGCATTTTTTTCATTTTCTACTAAAGGCAGACTTCGGTATGATGATGTGGTGATATAATTGTACTGAATATTATCTGACAAGTTTTTTATTATTAGTTAGTTTGATACTGATTTCACCAAAAAATTATTTTATTTTATAATTTAAATTTTTTAGAAGTTCAGTTTTAAGTCTATAATGACACCTACATTTTTAATTTCTTTGAATTTTTTGTGTAAACCTTTGAATCCTCGTGCGTATTTTTCTGCCCATGTTCATAATGTCTGTTTCTTAAATAAGTTTAAACAATTCTAATTATTTTATTCTACATTCTACATTATTCTTCAATTTTTAATAACTGTTTTTTTTTATATCTGTTGTTTCAAAAGCTTTCTGAAAAATCTAAAAATACTGCAACGGTAGGTATTTTTTATTTACATCTTCCTTCCAGTCCTATTTTTAATTTGGGAGGCAGTTATGGGTTCCGCCCACCGGGAACCATTTATTGGATAATCAACTCCCCTGCCATAGGTCACTCCAAGTGGTTTGTTACGTTTGGTGATTTAGCAGGGATGCTTGGGTTCATGGGGTGAGGTTTGTCTAGGTTTTGGTGGCACACGCGTTTTTCCCACCTATTGCGTGGTGGGCCTGATCGCCTGATCAGGAGAGATTGGTTGATGGAGATGATTTTTACCTCTCCAGGCAGACTCTCGACCCATCGTCTTGTACCGCAGTGGGTGGGATGGATTCATTCGCCACACCTGGATACATTGACTCCGTTTTTCGTCGTACCTGTTTTCGTTCCCAGAACTTCCTTTTCTAAAAGAGACCCTGCAACATAACATCCATAAAGATGACACAGGTCCCAAGGGATTTTTTTCTCAGGGCCTCCTGTGTGTAGGAAAGGAACTAATGTAAAAAATGTCGATCGCAAAATTTTTAAAATTAAAGTAACAAAAAAAATTGAAAATTAAAACTTTTCAAAACAAAAATGTTAAAAAATGTACCTCATTTAACCCAAAATACTCTTCTGTGTGTAATTAAGGAACTAAAATGGTTATAAGTTATTTCTTGAAATGTATGTACTCACTTTTACCCTATTCTAACTATTAACCTGCATTGTTTGTATTAATAAATGCCGTTTAGTTACCTATTTTTTAATGTTTCATACCTTTCTTGTTTATTTTTTATAAATTTTGATTATCATGTTGTTTATTTTTCAAATAAAGAAATTTATTTGTTATTTTTTGAAAATTTGTTTGTTTCTATTATACAACTTGACTTTGATAAATGTGGGGATCCGGAAGGAATGGAACGATGGTAAACGTATTTAATAAGATTGAAAGGAAGTAGGTAGGTACCTATAATAACAATTAAATATTTACTATATTCAGGCAATATTTTACACGAGCCTTTTACCGTTCGGTGAAGTCCCTGTTTGCCCGTTTGCCGTATTACTTTGTTTAGTTTACTTGGTAGTCTCGTTCAGTCTCGTTTTGTAAATAAACAACAGAACACTGAGAACATAAGGGAAAACGGAAAACAGCGGGATACCCCTGCATTTATTTGATTTCAGTTTTTCAACCTGTTCTAAAAATAACAGGTTTGTTTCTCGCTCTTGCCCGTAATGAGCCTTCAGTGTGAAACGTTAAGCTAATGTTTTTTCCTAAAATAACAGGTGCCCCTACTGCCTCTTCTTACTCACACATAATGTTAATGCGCTAGTGCGAGAGGGTAAGATACTATTTTTCATTGAAGAAGAACTGTTTTTCGCCTGCAACAGATCTATCTCACTCTCACATATTATTAGGACGTTAGTGCGAGAGGGTAAGATAATGTTTTTCGTTTGGAGAGGTTCTGTCTTCTGTCTCATCCGCTCTCGCCCTTTCGTGATAAAGATAGAAGAGTCGACAAAATGGACAAACTGTTTATGCGGATTATAGATAACAGTTTGGGCATTTTTTAATTCCAAACGTGTTGTGCAAACGTGTTTGTCGTTTTTGGACTCATCACTAGTCGATGGTTTCTTCTCTTCCTCACACTCGATAAATGCTGGCATCCCACAGGGATCGGTTCTGTCTCCGACTTTGTTTTTGTTGCACATCAACGACCTAAGTATGGTCACCTTGGCAAAGGCTTGTGGAGCACTGCTCAAGCCCTGGGGAAGGCATGTCATTTGCAAAAGCTCTCCTTTGTACACAATCCTCAGAAAACGACGGTGAGACTCTGCGACTGGAATGTGAAAATATGCGTGCGATATGTCTATTTTTGTCATCCAGTCTTGTGGTTGGAGAAATTCGGGAACTTTCTGATGTGACATGAAAGAAAATCTTCTTACAGACACAAAGTGATTGAGACCTTTCAGGTTGAGGATAGGTCTGTTGCTGCCGTCCCTTTTCGGACCAGGAACATTTGTATAGAGACAATATATATATATACAACAAAAAACGTTATGAGACTATAGTTACGGAAAAAATAGTTTTTTGGCTCTCTTGAACATTTACCTTTTTGTTCTTGCATCCGTATGCTTCTCGGGTACAGAATTATTTTCTTGCAAGTAATTTAGACTCAACTGACATGGTGTCTTATTTATTTCAGCTCCAGTGCCATTAACCGCGACTCCGACTCCAGCAAGGTTAGTGTGCATTTAAAAATGTAATGTAATGTTTTTCTTAAATTAATACGTGGTGGTGAATTTGATATTTGCTGTTTTTACAAAAGTTTTGTGGCTTTGTTGGTTTTTTTAAACTCATACTTAATTTGCAATTTTTGCTAAGCTTTTTCAGTGAATAAAACGTGAATATTTGATTGCTTTTACTTTTACTTGTTTAAAAATCCATCAATGGCATTATTCATTCTATCAAGAACAACGGACTTTCAATGAAGACAAATTGGACAAAGTGTAAAATGTAATTTTTTTTTAAATATGTACTTTTCACACTTCAGTAAATGCGCCTTGCCAAGCTACCCACCTCACGGCAAGTTCACGGTGACGGGTCCTATCAAGAACTTGCTGCCTGGGACTCTCGTGGATGAGTTCACCGTCATCACCTACTCTTGCGATACCAACTATGACGCTTCCACAGAAAAGGTGATCGCCTTTTGCGAAGCGGGCAAATGGGACATTCCACCGCCAATTTGCAGAAGTAAGGATTTTTTTTCATGACTGTTATTTTTGTAGCCTTTTGCAAAATTTTGCAAATAAAAATTAGTAATTAGGTGAATCCGATAAATTCGTAATTTGTTATTAAAATTTAAACGTTGCTGACCGTAGAGTAAAGAAGAATACAAACATTACTATTGAACACAAGATGCATGATCCAAAAGACTGACTCTTCTTATCTTTGTGATGAATGCTAACCTTCAACCTACGAGAAGCCCACAAGGAAAATTTTTTTTTCTCCTCAATACTATGTAAAGAATTCGGTACATTCGGCGACATCTGTCCGAGCAGTTCGGAACTATTACAGAGATCTGTATAAAGACTGAAGCGAGGGAAGCCCCGTATCATAATTGTCTCGAGAACAAAGAAAGTTTAAATCTTACCAATATCCCTTTGTGTACAGCGATTAATAATAATCTGAACCAATCAGAGAAAATAGAGGCGTGTATAGGGTTAGTGGACTTTGATCAGATTGAGTGGTCTTGAATAAATTCTCACAGGAACGTAGGGTGAACGAACTGTATAATAAACAAACCTTTAGACAAAGAGTTGAAGGATTATTAACCTCGGATCGTGTTTACATAAGGCGAGATCGAAAACTGGAGGTTTTGGGCGCCAAAAGTTTCAAATGTAAACAAAAAAATCTTAGACGGGAATGTTGAAAATAAATATCACCGATAAGGGCACGGAAAACGTAACATGAATGGTCCCAGGGGACGATTTAATTAAAACCGACCTGGAATGATCGCAAAAAACGGGTGGAATCTCGGAAAATTTCAAAACTGAAGATAATAGCCTGGGAAAGGGGGAAAACCCTATTTATATGGTGATGGAACGGTGAAACGAAGTAATTAGAACCAAATATCTCAAGAGAAAACTAATTGGAACTACTTGAATAGGTACCGATATAAGGATTACTCTGTTCTGACAACACCATTCACAAAAAACAGGAGATTGAGAAAATTATATCTAAGACCGCAGTACATTTTGGTCACTCTACAATTAATGCAAATCGCAGGAAAAGATGCTTAACGTAGTCTGACGAAAGGAAAAATGAAAAATATACATAAAACAGTGGAAAATTATTGTTATCAATTCTAAATGAAGCGGAGATATTAGGAAGACGATTTTTAGAAGAAAATTTAATAAAAAAGATGGTGGTTTCGTTGGGGGCATAGGGTGTGCTAGTTGCAATCTCAAAGGAATACAATTAGTATTGTTAAGTGTCTGGGGTCAAGTAACAATACCGGACAAATTACGGATGATTTTATTCAACAGAAATGGTCGTTTTATGTCATTTGTGCCGTTGAAAGGATCACATAATTGAGCTTGGTTACTGACAAAGTGGACGCAGGAAATGGTTGTCGACCACACATGTATTTTGTTTTCAAAAACAATGAAGATCCGAACATGCCTTTTATTTACACAAGGCCCATTAGCGATTAAAAAAGGCCATAAAAATTAACATTGCTCTAACGTAATGTTTAGACTAAAGAATTCATATAAAATTTTATTACAAACACATTAACAATGACTTATTACCAAAGTACATAAAAATTTTAAATAAATACATGTCAATGAGAAAATTTATGTGATTTCCTACGTGAGAGAGATGTTAGGCTGGTTTCGGTCTAAAACATGAGATAGGAGATTATCAGAGATTTGACAAAAGGTCGTATACGGAGGAACCGAATTTGGTTTTTTTTCTATGAAGGTCTGGGTGATCAGAAGTCATTTTCCTACGAAAAGAGAGCTTTAAGAAGTCTTTAAAACGCCATGGTTTGATAAAGAACGGGGAGTTCGTTGGAGGAGTTCGTTGAGAGGTTCGTGGATAGTCCGTTGGCAGTGGAGATACAGACCGGGGTCCAAGAACAAACGTAAAACGATTTATTAAAAGTTGAAATTTCTACAAGTGTTTGCAAAGGAGTAAGTTCGGTATATAATCTCCTTTTAAATTGAGGAATAAAAAATCCGAAAAGGTGCTTAAAAATAATACTTCGTGAAAGTTCGGGTGTTTTGTTTTATATTGAAAGTGTTTAAAATCAGTAAATAGGAATTTAATAATATTCGTGTTTCTTTTACAACATGTAGTTATTGACTTTCTAATATTTAACAAAAATACAGTGTCTTAAAATAAATACAGTTTACCGGATAAAAGAAAACACATGACGCGATTATTTTTTAAAACTAACTAAAGATGATATAATAATTAAAACTATAATTTTACTTTAAATTACTTAATATCGGTGAAATTAATAACAATAACAAATTGCTCGATTCATGGTGTTACGACAATAAGATGCCTTAAAATTTCATTGTGATTTAAATAACTAATTACAATAAACAAAAGTGATAATAATTCGAACACTTAGAAAACGTGCGTATCTACGGTTATTAATTTAAAGTGATATTAAAATATTCAAAATAAATAATAATTTACCTAATTCCGGATTTTAAAATTAAAACATCTGAATTGCAATTTGATAAATCATTTTTCGAATCGAATGAAATAAAAACAATAGTTAGTACGAGGTTGAGAAACTAAGTGAAATACCGAAGTGAATCTTAAATAGACAGATATTTGAAGAGTTTTTCCCGTCATCAGAGTCATTTCTCAAAAAGGCCGATAGGAATCCGTTAGCTAGGAAACAAAAGAGGGAAGCCTCGATCACAATGTCGTTGTCATAAGATTCCCGACTTGAAAAATTGTAATCGATCGAGGCTGGTAAGATTTAACCAATTATTAATTATTTTCAGAGACAGAGAACGGGCGGCATCACCAAAAAATCAATCGGAGTTTTAAAGTTTTGTCACTAACACACTGATAACAATTCCCACTTGCTCGAAAGTAGGTCAAATAGGAAATACCTGCATTAGAAATACGCTAATTTATTATAGCTCATATAAAACGAATCGAGGCGCGTAGAACATAATGAATGACTATTGAGGAATCCCCTTATTCTATATTTCGTATGCGGAAGTAATCTTGCGTCTTAAAATCAGGTCAAACATGAAATACCTATTTAAAAATTAGGTCATACAAGTACTTGTTTTAGTTAGGTAGGTCTATTGTTTATTTAAGAGCGCATAAGGATATGGCGACATAAGATATCAGTTTGATTCGTAACCGAAATACCTATATTTCTCAAAACTAGGCCAAGCAAATTATACCTTAGTTGAAACTAGGTCATCCAGATACCTCTTAGGTTAGCAAAGTACCTACTTAAACGACCAATTTTTGGGTAAAAACTAGGACAAATAAAATATAAGAGTGTTAGTTAAACAATGAATCGTGTTTCAAAAGGACAATGACTGTAGAAATAAAACGAAAAGAAACGCATCACTAAATCAATTTTGGTATCCTAGCGTACTTGTAAAACAAATACCTATTAGCTTCCTTTCACCAGCATGATTAGGGTATGTTTATATGACCTTCGATTGTGCATCTAAAAATTCGATTGGAGTTCAATGTCATCCATTGACACAGTCACCTAGATCCCATCAATAGATAAACAAAACAAAGCATAAATGCCAAGGGACAAGTTTATCAATTATAGCTTACGACGAAATCTGCATTCAATATGTGATAGCAACATTGACGTTTAAATTCATTCAATTCTAAACAACCTTATTATACTAGAGCGATCGCCAATAGGTAGCATTGTTACAGCATGCAAAAATTTCGCAAAGTAAAGTACCGCGACTAGCTTCAAACTCAAAAGAGCTCATCATTATTATTCAGGAGGTCATTGATTCAATGAAAACATGATTTATCTCATTTTATAAATTTCTCTTATAGGAAGTAGGTATCCAGGAATCCATAATCATCCGCAATCCTAAATACCTAACACACGAGGAACTAGTGACCTCATTTAAAAAACACTGGTGTTCAAATACTCATACAGTCCTAAATCCGAATTTGCACACGTATCTAGACTTCAAGGCTTCTGTATGTGAGTGTTGGCTATCCGGAAATGTAAGTGTCAACCTTTCTGGTCGGAGAGCTTTGATCTTGTGGCGGTATTGTCGAGGTGGGCATACGGGGAAGAGGAAGGACGTATGCGGACAGTACGCTGACGCGGCATTAAAGCTGCAGGTTATTTGCATACCGTAAGTCCTTGTCGAACCTGAAAGCAAACATAAGGCTCACGAGGTGCGTTTTATGTCAGCTAGTCAGAGGTGGAGTGTAACGCTGGGTCGGTCACGTGGGAGGATGGATCTGCCCGTCACAAGCTTACGCCACATTCAACGGATAGAGGCATGATAAGGGAAGACATGAAATACCCCTTCTAGACTCAGTAGAGTTAAATTCAATCCGGAGGAGACGGAAGTCGGAGTAAGACAGAAAAACGGCATGAAGACTAGGTATTCCCCTTGCTGGCGTGAAGGGCCCCTTTCATAGCATGAGACGCCCGTTGAAGAGGGTAAAACTCGGATCTAAGGACAAGCCTAGCAAACGTACTGGGGAGAATCCGGTTTGTAATTGTTGTTCATCGGTTTTCACTTGGTTAGCGGAGGAGCCGACTTTTCAGCAAACATATTATCCCCATATCCATCCATGCCCATCCATTCCTACTTTTCTACAATTTTGCGAGAACTAACCATGAATACTAACCATGAATACAAAACACTATGTTAGGGGAAGTTGCAGACAAGGACTTCGAGTGATAAAACTGGACCTTCAAAAACGACCATCCTACAACGGTAAGGTAAACTTCTCTACCTAAATGTTGAATTTATTAACTGTTGTTTTATGTTATCGACGCATCAGCGGTGATAGGAAGGATTAAATAAACAAACAAAATTCCTACGGAAATCAAGCAGACACGAGGTTTAAGGGTGAGGCTAGTTTATCAAACTCGGTTTAATATACTAAAATAATAATAACTAAATAGATCGGAAAATTCTCACACTTTCTCTAAAAGAATCTAGGGGTTACCACACGTAATACATTATCTTCTCTACATATGTGTGCATATTAAGTATGCAAACAGATGTAAATTCTAAAACAAAAAAATACACAACGAAGAATATAGAAATAATGTGAACAAAAAAAATCTTAAATCTTGTTTACTGCGAGAAAATCGCAGGGATTTGAGAAAATAGGGTAGGTTCAGCTAGATTATAAAGTATAGGGGTTAGAAAATCACGAGCCTGAGGTAGAAACAAATCAAAAAGGGGGGGGGGGGGTTAAGTCAGGCCATCATACCTAGGGGTGTGATCAGTAGGACATAAGGGTAGAATTATGAACGTAGCTACGAGATTTGAACTACGAGGTAGAAGCTTAGAAAAGTAAATCAATTAGGTAGGGTTCATCACAATTGGTGTCAAAACCAGGAGTGGCGGACCATTACATCTTTTTGATGAAATGATTTAAATGGAATGGCGATAAATGATACGCTAGGATCCCGCTATGACAAAGCGTACATCATCGAGAACCTAGCTACACGCTACACAGGTGTAACTACGAGGGTAGGCTGAAAAGTAATGCACACATGCTTGTAGAGTATTTTGAGAAGTGTATTTTGAGAAGTGAAAGTATGGTGACGTTTACTAGCACTATGTCAACGCAAGTTAAACAGCGTGCTATTATCAAATTTTTAACAACTGAAAAAGTGACTCCTACTGAGATTCATAGTCGTTTAAAAGATGTTTATGGTGACGATGCTGTTGATAGGTCTACTGTAAATCGATGGGTAATAAAATTTCATGATTTCGAGCCTGGAAAAGATATAATTGTTGATGAAACACGCAGCGGACTTCCGATCACTACCATAGATGATAAACATTGCAAACTTGTTGTCGATTTGATTTGAAATGACCGATGACTCACTCAAAAGCCTATCATAAGCCATATTGCAATATCCAAGGAACGCGTGGGGCTTAATTTTTGAACAATTGGGATTCTGTAAAATCGCCATCTCACAGACGAGAACAAACACGCAACTGCAGAGGCTCTGCGAAACCTGAAGTTTGTACCGATTCCACACCATCCTTACTCCCCTTACTCAAGGGCAATCAATAAACCTCAGACGACGAGGTGTAGGCAGTTGTTAAGTCCTGGATTCAAGAAAAGTTTTTTTCTGAAAAGAATTTTTCAGTGACGTAATGAAAAAACTTGTCACACGTTGGGAGAAATGTGTTAGCCTAAACGGTGACTACGTTGAAAAATAAAAATACGATTTTGAGCATAAGAATTGTACTTCTTGCTATTTGTTTTTGTTCGAGTTCTACAAGCTTGTGTGCATTACTTTTCAGCATACCCTCGAATTTTTTAGGTCTGCTGGTACGCTTCTTGAAAGGTTCCACGCAGTTATGGAAATTGTGACCAATTTTTTTCAAAAAATTTACTTCATAAGGTGAACGGGGATGGTTTCTTACGACAGGATGAAACGTTGGACGCCATTGTAATGGGATCAAGTTCTGGTACAATATAATAGGAGTGTAATTTTATACGGCAGAGCAGAGACCAGAGCTCAGGATTATGGGAAAGGTATTTTTCTGTCAAGTAGGTGAGAAATCAGAAAATAAAAGAAGATGAATCTTATAAAACTATATTGTATGCAATAAAAAACAAACATGAGAGTGCAAATTTAAAATATACAAAGCAATAACATACCAGATGGACTCCTGAACACGCTAACCTATCTAAACGAATTTACGACGGATGACGACCGCGAAGTTGCTTAGTAGAGCGAAGACGAGAAGACACTTCCAGGGTCCTTAACCGGGGACGTCGCGCAATCCCGAGATCCTAGGTCATCCTTCTTTGTAGGAAGAAGGCTGCTACGCCTCCAAGGAGTGTATTTAGCTTAGGGCTATCTTAACAAGCTCCATGAAACAAGCACGTGGTCCCAACTGATCACCAAGACCTGCGTCTCTCGGTAGAACCGTCAATCGTCCGTGACTTCACGACGCGGGGTCACAAAGGCATATTATTCTGCCACCTCAAGGATCAATCCCTTTACAAGTTCATTTCCAGAACACATTTCCACAAAATGGCCAACCGCCAACAACGGAAAAAAGTGGGATTTACATATCCACTAAAAATAATACCGTACACGAACTTCTCGTGTTACGTAAAAAACACCCCACGCCTTTTTAAGATAAGATCGACTTAAATCCACATGATATAATCAAATTGAAACACTTTTCAAGTGAGTGACTCATTCACGAACAGCTAGCCCATCGCTGCCCGGGAGGAAGTGACCATAAACAAAAAAAAACTTCTCTCTTTCCCAAAAAATTACCAGTCTCAAAAAAAACACCATAGACAAAAAAAAACCAAATAGGCAAGAACTGCACTAGTCACATAATATTTATGTGACAAGGAGTCGATTAGTAGATGAAAAAAAAACAGGTCTGCTGATCGGCAGCCTGACACTTCCGCAGGCAACCGCATTTAAAGTAGGAATAAAGTTGGTAAAATTTTCGTCATCGAGTACACGAATAACGTAGTCTAGATTCTTGATCATCCCATTAAAGAATTTCTTGTTATGGATAAGAGTGGGGAGGCTACGAAACACCGCAAAAAGAGGAGACGGATTTTTTTTTTTTTTATTTGAAAGAAATGGTTATACAATATTACAGGAAATCAAATAAAATAAAATATTACAGAAAAAAGAAAAGTCCCAATAAACTACTTTTAAGTAGTTTGTCAATGGGTGCTTTTACTTTGAAGTTTAAAAAATAAAACTTATTATGCAGTTAGACATTTTTTTTGTGTTACTACAAAAAATGTTAATACAAACTATTTCTTTCGGCGAGCCAATTTTTCAATATAATATTTGTTTTTACATTATTTGTACATTTTTTAATTTTAGCAGGTAACATATTCTTTGTCCATATTTGTTTAAGTGCTTAGGTACGATTAGTCCTTCATTTAACGTAAATCGAGTATTGTAAGTGTGGCCCAGTCTATTTATGTATATGGGGCTATTCATATGCTGAAAAATAATTTTATGCCACAGAATTGCTCTTACTGAGAGAATTTTGAGATTCTGGTGAAGGTACGGAACATTGTGCCTTTGTTTGTTAACTCGCAGGTTAAATCCTATAGATGTATGTGTTTTTAACTTTTTAGTGTCACTCTTTCGTTTTCGTCTTCGTTTCACCGAGTTTCAAATCACAACGGTGCTAAAAAAATTCTCACCTTAAAAAAATCAAAAATAATTCGAGTTCCGATCCTTTCGAAGCGAACTTACTTGAAACCGACCGCGGTGTCTCTCACCGCTGTCACATTTTTTTTTTTCATTAACTCTACACAGGAGGCCCCGAGGAAAATAATTTCTCTCAGGGCCTATGTCATCTTTGAAGATGCTGTGTGGAGGGCCTTTTTGAGGAAAGGAAGGAGTGAACATGGGTCTTGAAGAGAGTCATGGGTCTGGAGCTCCAGACCAGAGGTGGCTGCCAAATTGCGATTTGTACAGGATTAGCAGTTGTGTACTATTAAAGCATCTGCGGGCCCTATACAGTATACCTATATTATTATATAAATGTTCAAGTTTCATCTAGAAGTGGAGCAATAATGGTTTTAAAAATGAGCTCCGTAGTGTTTCTATTTAGTTTACTTTTAGTTCAAAATTTGCTGTGAAAATTTGTATTCTTTTTATTAGTTATTTGTTAAAAATACATGGAACAGTATAAGGAAGCTTTGACTGTCCAACTAGAAAGGTCTCCTGCTCTAGGACAGTCAAATTGATAGGTTTCGTTTATGTTAGGTAGGTAGGTACATGAGATGCTTCATATATATATATATATATATATATTTTTTTTTTTTATTTGATTCACCTGATTTATACATGTGTGTTACATATTTGACTAATGTGGGCCTCACTGGGTGCTTTACCCGTGCTGAGGACCTCATTTTACAGTTTGATATGATTTTTTTATTTTTTTATTTAAGATACATATAAAATAAAAACTAAAGAAAAAAGAGACTCAACAATAACATATGAGAATTGAAAGAAAGAAAATAGAGCAAAACAAAATAGATTAAAATAACACTAAAATAAAACAATAGAATAAAACTATATAAATAGGATAGATACATATAAACCGATAGTGAAATTAAAAGGTTTTATATATTAGTGAGTATTGCTATGGTGTTTATGTCTATGTGTTTTTATTTATTTTTTTTTTTTTTTTATGTTGTGATTTTTTTGTAAAGTTGTCTTTTTTGGTCTTTAATCCATCTTTTAATTTTGAGTGTGAAAAGTTTTTTGTTTTCTTCTTTTTTTAAATCGAGTGAAAGATGGTTGAATGCTTTTATTGCCTGGTATTTGTGGTGTCTTTGTCCAAAGTTTGTGTTTATCGTCGGAGTTTTTAAGTTTTGTATGTATGCTTGTCTAACTGGTCTATTAATGGTTTGTGTTTATTGGAGTTTGTGTTTTTGGTCAAAGATATAGTTAAGAAGTGTTTTTATGTATAATTGTCGTATATCAAGTCCGTCAAACATGTTGAATATTTGGTCTGTGTCAGTCATTCTGTGTTTTTTTAGTATAATCTTTAAGATGGTTCTCTGTGTGGTTTCCATATGAGCAATAGCTGAGTTTGTTGCTCCTCCCCAAACAATGATTCCATATTCTATTATAGATTGGCAGAGTGCAAAATATATTGTTTTCATTTGTTTTAGTTTGTATATGTTTCTTATGGTTAGGAAAAGATGAATTGTTTTGAGGAGTTTATTGGTGATATGATTTATATGATGTGCCCATTTGAGATTTTGATCAATTATGATTCCTATATATATGTATTAAGTGAAGTTACATCCAAAATTAAACCTAGACATTTGATTTAACCCTACGTTATGCGTTATATTGCCTATTTCGATATATTTTGTTTTATTTACGTTCAGATTCAACTTGTTTATTTATTATTAAACCTTATGTAAAAATTTCCTTTTTATCTACCCATGACCAATGGTCGTATAAAAGATTAAATATATAAATAGCTAAATTTTATACAACTATTGGTGCAGTCCATTCCCAACACGCATGCACGTAACTCCTGAGAAGGAATCTGGACGTCGCGGTCAGTGTGTCCAATAGTGACAGATGTATGAATCCACCCCTCCCACTGTGGTGCAAGCCGATGGGTTGGGAGAGTTCAGATGGTGAGGTGTAGGTTATCAAATAAATGGTTCCCAGGGCGGCAGTGCAATTTTTCAATTTGGAAGGCGAATATGGGTACCGCCGCCCCGGGAACCACTTATTGGATAACCAACAACTCTGACATGGGTCACCCCAAGTATTATCTACGTTTGGTGATTTAGCAGGGGTGCCCGGGTTCATGGGGTGAGGTTTGTCCGGGTCTTGGCGGTGAATGTATCTGCCCACCAGTTGCCTGGCAGGGCGGATCGGGAGAGAACGGTTGAGGGAGTCCCTTTGACTTCTCCAGCCGTACTCTCTCAGAACATCGCCTTGCACCGCAGTGGGAGGAATGGATTCGTACGTCTGTCACTCCTGGATACACTGACACTGATACAGATTCCTACCCACCCCTAATATTCTTTTCCTTCCCAGAACTTTCTCTACTTCCTTTCCTAAAAAGACGCTCGACACAGCACCCCTAAAAATGACATAGGCCCTGAGGGGAATTATTTTCTTCAAGGCCGTCTGTGTGAAGCTAATGTAAAAAAAACGCTGTGTGCCTCAAAAATTGAATTTCTGTTTCCCAAATACATAATTTACTTTTAATTATTTACATGAGAGTAAGGTGGAATTACTTATTCGAATGAGAATCGGACAATGTTCCGTTCCTTCTCACCTTTTTAAAATTCACATGCTTGACTCTTCAGATTGTACGTTCTGTGGTATAGATGTGGAACCTTTAGATCACATATTTTTTTTGTTGTCCCTCTCTAAATAAATATCCTCTCTTTTATCAAGCGTTATCTAAAATTGCCTCCATTCAACACCCGATCTCTTCTACTAAGTCTGAGCTCTACTCCAATCTTCCATATACATAATTCTAAAATTTGCACATTTAAATAAATTTAATTCACCTTTCCTTTCTCTGTAATTTTAAATGATGGCCTCGAACACCCTTGAAGGGGGAAAGCCAGAAATAATTTTTAAAAAAGGTGGCATCTTTTACATAGTGCAATCCAGTGTTCCCAGCACACCGCGACTACGTCAGAATCGCAAAGGTTTCTATGCATTAACTGTCTGGATAATTTGTTTATATCTTTATTTAAAAAGACAAAAATTTCAGAAAGATGTCCTATGGTCCAATTCCCCAGTTTGGACTCTACGTGCTATAAATCGGGAACCGAGATGGACTGTCCCAAGTTTCTGCCTTATGGGTCCGTGATTACTCCCACTTGCAAGCCCGGGCACGAAAATCCCTATGATGATCTTAAAGACATGACGTGTGTGGAAGACGGGAAATGGGATAGACATATTCCATTTTGTAGACCAGGTGAAGTATTTTGTTCTAAAAATTTGTCTTGCTCGTTGAAATGCCTGATAAACTTTTTTACTCCGAGGCATAGGGTAAACGCGAATAGTAGCGCCACTTTAAAAAAAAGCTCCATTATTAAAAAAAATGTGCGTACTAAGATTAATGCAACATGTATATTAAAATGTAAGTCTTGGATCTTTTATAGTAGCCTAATTTTGTAAACAAAACATTAACTAAATGGAATATTGGAAAGAAATTTCAGGGTGTAAGTCACAAATCGGGCAAAAAAAGAAAGTGTTCTTTAAAAAAAAAAATTGTAAAGTTTCCAATCAGTTTTGCTGCTGATACTATTTCATTATTTCAAGAAGAAAATTGGATGAACACATTTAATGTGGCTTAGTGCACTTCAAAATTGGCTTAAAATCAACTCACTTACCCTTAAAAGCAAAACAAAACATTTTCTATGAACTCAAGAACCCAACCAATAAAATAACTAGAACTAAAATTACACAAACACCATGGAAATAATGTTTAATATTACTGCCCAGTTATAGAAAAAACACAAAACATAAAATATCTCAAAGTAATAATTGATGAAAATCTTAGATGGGACCTACACATAAAAGGTATAACCGAAAAACTCAGAAGCCTTATATTTCTTTAAAAATCTGAGAAACGTGGTAAATAAAAAGGATATGAAAAAGGTCCATTACGCATTATGTCATTCTCGAATTGAATACGGAATCATAGGATGGGGATCTGCTACACATAAGTACAACCTGAATACGATTCAAAAAGGAATCATAAAGTCCATATCGAAAATACCCATTAGAACGCCTTCAACTGAAATTTTCAATAGCTTTGATGTACAAAATGTACAACAAACATATGCCAAAAATATATTATTAAAACCAGTCAAAAATATTAAATCCTCTACTAGACCGTGTATACATAACTCTAGATCGATTAAAAATGATATAAAAAATATTTTAAGTTATAAAACCACATTCGGACAAAGAAATTATACGTACTTTGTAACAAAACTCCATAACATCCTTCCCCAAGACATAAAACTAATACAAAAATCTAAGGAGTACAAATCAAGAATAAAAATATAGCTGAAAGAGGTCAATGAAAAAACCCAATGAAGGCACTAAAAACGACGTCCATTCCGACGTAAAATAGACAAATAAACTATATTTAAATAACTTTAGTCTAATTATTATTTTTAATTGTTAAACTAACGTTTAAGACAAGATTTTTATGCATAGCACAAAGGGTAACTTTAGTCTACCTCGGCACGAGACCCCCTAGTAAGGAGAACTAAGAAATACAATATCTATACTTAAATTCACGATTATATTTTGTATATACAATTATTTTAAATAGTCGCTAAAATAATTTCAAAAATATATATATAATATATACGGTTTAGTTTTGTGTATACACCTAGCGCATTACCAATGAACGTAAAGTTAGTAGAAATAGTTAGTAGAAAATTTATACGATTTAGTGCGACAGAAGCCGGCCAACCCAAGGAAGCATATAATATTTTTGTACATAAATGCACTGACTCAACTACCTATACTTGCTATAAATTAGAATGCGTGGACAATATAAAATACCTTGGTGTTGTATTAGACAAATACCTTAGATGGGACGGTCACGTGGACCTAGTCACCACAAAGGTTAGAAAGCTCACGTACATGTTTATGACAATCAGAAATATCTTACGTAAAAAAGAATTGAAACTCATTTATGATGCTATGTGCGGGTCACTTCTAGACTATGCATCCTTAGGTTGGGGTGGATGTGTAAAAACTGTTTTGGACAAACTATCAAAAGCTCAAAAATCACTACTAAGGGTAATCCTTAAAAAACCATTTAGATATCACAGTGATGCACTATTTGAAGACTTAGAAGTTCTGGATGTTAGACAACTGTACATGAGAAAATTAATTTTAAACACCCATAAACAACGCCACCTCTACCCATCTATTAACCACTCTCACAACACCCGACACTCACGGAGAAATCCAATTGTAACACTAACAACCAAAACATCTCTCGCTCAAAGACACTTCACTTTCTTAGGTCCAAAACTATACAACTTCATGCCTGATGCTTGGAAAAAGGAAAGCACAGGTGTTCTTTGTAAATTGACCACTACTTGGTTTCAACAATTAGGGAGAAAGGAGAGTGAACTTTTACTACATAAAAAATAAAATCAAACACAAACCAAAAACAACAACAAAAATTCCAACAAAAATGAACTAAGTAGATACCCGAAGATACCCTTTTCTTCTAATCTATATTATTATGTGTATCTACATATCTACCTATCTGTATGAACCTACCTATTACTTTTAAATTAGAAAACAGCTGTCAATCTTATGTTAATTGCATATTTTATTTAATTCTATCTCTTCTCTTTTTTATTCATATTTATACAAAATATGTATGTAGGCTTATAATATGCAATGCAAACACCAGTTATAAGTATATATATACCTATTATTTTATTATTATTTTAATATTTATGCTTAGCAAACTGCAGTAATAATCAAGCATTAATTTTTTATTTTATTTTACTTTATTGTTTCTGTTCTCTTTCTAGTTCTCACTATGCAAAATGTGTTCGTAGGACTATAATATGAAATGCAAACCCCAGTTACCACCTTATATTTTAATCATTTGGTTGTAAATAAATGTTTATTTATTATTATTACCATTTCAACAACTATGCTAAACAATCCACGACTGTTTTATGTTTTAATTGGTTATTTCATTTTTATTTTATTCTTTCTCATCTCTTTTTTTTTCTTTTGCTATGCTAAACAAATAACAGTTAGGTACTATGTTTAAACTTTTTTTATTATTTTATTTTATATTCTTTCTCTTCTTTTTATTTCCTTTTTTATCCACATGTTCATACCCATAATTATTTGACTGTCCTAAAACGGGATAATACTCCTAGTTGGGCAGTCAAAATTTAATAAATTATGTATATAAATGTATATTGCTGTGCTAAATAAACAAACAAATAAATAAATAAATAAATAAATAGACGTCTAAAATCTGATACTTTATTTATGGTTACTAACAAAATAGTTTTAATGCAGATTGCGGTTTAGAAAAGGCCGTTGGTGAAGTAAAAATTGTAAATGGTGTCACTGTTAAAAAAGACACCTTCCCTTGGCACGTGGCGATCTTCCAGTGGGACGAAACAACAGATAAACACAAACAGATTTGCGGAGGATCCATTATACATACTAATCTTGTAATTAGTGGTAAGTCTTTTTCAATAATATATATCACTATCATCATCATCATTACATAGTATAAAATGAAGTCGCTCAAAATGTGTGTGCTCATAGATCTTTTAAACTACGCAACGGATTTTCATGCGGTTTTCACCAATAGATAGAGTGATTCAAGAGGAAGGTTTATATGTATAATACATGCTTATTATAGTAGATAAAAGCCGAGAAATTCAAATATTCAATTCAGGCAGCGGGCAGCTGGCAAGCGGGTGGTGTGGATTTTATAAAGGTTGGGTAATGGCGTTGTGTTTCGTTAGCCACAGCAACGTGGCTACAACGTACACATTTCTCATCAACTTTGTTATTTTACTGTACTCTAAGTTCTATCTCATTCAACCATGCCCCCCACCTGGAAGGGGATAAAAGAATCCACTTCCATAAACCAGAAGAGTGTAATACGCATCACTTTATAAAACAATATTTAAAAAATTGGTGAAACTTAAAACTAAAAGAAGGGTCATGCATGCAATATCTGATGGCCAAGTCAACGGACTATGTTATTGTGAAGGTAAATATAATACCACTGTGACATACAATACTTTGGCGACAATATCCTTCATAAATTTTTTTCCATGGTCAAGTGTCACCCCCCTATCAGGTGGCACCCGGGCGGACCCCCTCCCCCCCCCTCGCTACGCCACTGCCCTGCGGTATGTGCCAGTGTTTGTCTTAACATCGGCAACGCGAATTACTCCGTCTGCGCCAGGATAGACATTGACTATTATGCCAATGGGACATTGAAGAGGCGCGATATTGACACACTTTATGATTACGACAGTGCCTGTAGTTACCGGATTCACACTCGTGTTCCAGTTTTGACGAGATTGTAGAGTATTTAGGTACTCTATGCACCAACGGTTCCAGAAAGTCTGGACGAGATGATCCACGAGTTGCTTCCTTTGCAACAAGTTTAGTGACTCATTGGTCAAGTCAGCAGCGGGTAGAGATTTTAACGGAGTAAGAGTTAAAAAATGCGAAGGAGTAAGAGGCAACGGAGCTGAAACATCGGTAACGCTCAGTACGGACAGCGGATGTGAATATAGAAGTGCTTTAATCTGAGAAAGTACTGTCTGCATCTCTTCATACGTGAGTAAAGATGTGCCCACTATTTTATTTAAGTAACTCTTCACACATTTTATGTTGCTTTCCCAAATCCCACCAAAGTGTGGAGATTGAGGAGGATTCATTTTCCATTCGATCTGGTTTTCCCGTAGATTATCTGAGAGTTCCTTCTTATAATTAAGCGACTTTATGAGTTTAAATAAAGATTTTAACTGGGACTTAGCTGCCATGAAGTTTGTTCCATTATCAGAGTACATAACGCTCACAGTACCACGACGTGATATAATGCGTTTGAAAGCGTTGAGGAAGACTTCAGTGGAAAGATCTGAAGCGACTTCGATGTGTACCGCGCGGGTCACCGAGCAAATAAATTGGCAAACATAAGCCTTTTTGACTGCGAACACCCCAACGTCTAAAAGGGATTATTTGAAGAGGGCCAGCGTAGTCAACACCTGTGTGTAGAAAAGCTTTATCTTCGCGGACGCAGCAGGCGGGTAAATCTCCGATTATTGGGTATTGCGGTTTAGGTTTAATCTTAAAGCACGTATTTAGGACAGGAGTGGGAATTTAGATATTAAAAATATAAGTTTCACATACAATATAGACGAAAAATAAAAGACAGGTTGAGTAGAACAAACAACAATAGACAACAATTAAAGAAAAAAGGAACAAGGTTATATAGATATGGATGATTACAACTAAATGGAAAAGAAAAGAAGAAAAAAAGAAACAAGACAATTGAACATGACAAGAAAATTACATAGTTCCATCCTTAAACGTACTTAAAAAATATTGTTTTAAAGTAATACGCTGAATTTTTTTATTTTGCTGGATTCCCTTGTACATATCTGGTAGCGAATTATATAGTGTACAGGCAACATAGTTCAGAGATTTTATCCCATATTTTGTAGTGTCGTGTGTATGAGGTATGAGGATTTTATTGCTATTTCGAGTATTGTGAGTGTGGATATCTTGATTGTAAAGTGGCTTGATGTTAGTGTGGGTTGATTGTTCGGTAATTTGTAGGATGGTGCTTGTGATTTCATGTTTAGGAAGGACTGTGATTGGAAGAATACCGAAAACTGAATAGATATTTCTGACATGGGTGTCCCACGGAAGTCCAAAAACATTTCTGAGAGCTCGGTTTTGAACCAGCTGCAGATCAGCTATCTATCAATTTCTTTGAGGCAAATCCCGAGATACAGCAGAGATAAGAAAGGTGTGAATGTACCATGGCTTAGTACACTGATGTTAGTAAAGGAATGCTAGTAATCCTTGGAGTCTATATAGTACACCAGTTATGGATGTAATTTTCTCCTTTACATGATTTATGTGGAGATCCCACGAAAGTTGGGAATCTACGATCAGGCCCAAATATTTTGTGCTCATTTTCTTTTCGAGGCAGTTATCACCAACTTTGATATTGTGGCTTATATTTTTTTTTGTTGCCAAAAAGTATATGATGAGTTTTTTTTTATGTTAAGAGTTAGTTTGTTTATTCTTAACCAGCTTGTGAGTTTAGAAACATCTGCATTCATTTCCATTTCAAGCTCCGCTAGGTTCAGTTTATTGTAAAAAATTACTGTATTGTCCGCATAGAGTTGTAGAATTCCTTTAATACCCCACTTTGTTATGTCATTCACATAGATTAAAATATAAGTCTGTTATCTGTAACATTTGTATTTACATAATATTTATATAATATTTCGCTTTTTTAATTTAAATACAGAGTATATTATATATAGTACTAGCTTTTTCCCGTGGCTTTGCTCGCATGGTATTAGGGGATTCCCACTCAGCCTCCACCTTCCATCTCCCCACTCCACTCCCCCCATCAACCCCCCTCCCCCTCCACCCACCCTTCCCCCACTCCACTCCCCCCCCATCAACCCCCCTCCCCCTCCACCCACCCTTCCCCCACTCCACTCCCCCCCCCCCATCAACCCCCCTCCCCCTCCACCCACCCCTTCCCCCACTTCTCCCCCCTCTACCTTCCCTCTACCCACTCCACTCATCCATCAACCCCCCTCTCCCTCCCCCTCCTTCTCCATCCCCTAACACCCTCCCCCCACCCTCCTCCCCCTCCCCTTCCCACCTCCACCAACACCCTCCCAACACCCCCTCCCCACTCCCCCCACTCACCTCTCGCATTCCACACATTCATTCCCGATACATTCAGTTTTCAAACTGCTCGCATGCCGCCTATTATAATTTTTTTATACAAATTTCATAATGCCAGAACTCATCGATAGTTTTATACAAAATAATGAACAAAAAAAAGAATTATCCAATTTGGTTCAGTCGTTCGGGTTTATACATACATACATTTCGGTGATTCATTTTTTAATTAAGTAAGTACTTACTTAAGTACGACGCCAACAAAGCACTCTTTTTAGGGTGAATTTCCTAATTTAAAAAAAAAAAACATTGTTTCCAAGGAGACAATTGGTTTGTTTTTTTTCTGATGTTTGCAATAAATCGATTTTGTTAGTGACAGAAAACGTGTGATAAATAATTTCATATTGCCAGAGATTATTCATAACGCAAGAGCTTACCAATATATATAGCCTATAGATCACGCAAATAATGTAGCTTTCTATTAGTGTAAGAATTTTTAAAGTCCATTTAGTAGTTTTTGTGTGAAAGAGTAACAAACATACATCCATACAAACTTTCACCTTTATAATAATAAATAAATAATAATAATAATAGGATAGGATTAAAAGACATTCCAATCTCTCGGTCCGTACTGTCCATAATATGTAAAATGACCTTATCTAAATGGCCTAACACTTCTCTTTTATTTACTGATGGCTCCAAATCTCTAAAGCTCCAAATCATCCTTGACTCTGCGATCTATCTGTTTTATAATCTGTCCATTACCGATACACAAATTGTCACAATACCGAAACTGTAGTATTCTTTTCCGATATTCCGCGTTTTCTTCCATAATTCTTGCGCTGAGATTGTTGGTTTTTTATCAGGCTGCGCCACTGTTATATACGGCTGTGCCACTGTTACAGTGATGTATTGGTGGATGATTGACAAAATAATACTCGGGTTATTAGAGCGATTTAGTTATTAACCTCTCATCTGTCACTTGACCTTTCATTTTTTTTATAAATGCGATTTTGACCCTTATGTATAAAGAAACTGTATAATGGACATGGTCAGAATCGCTTGCGCTAATAACAATCTAGGACCTATGTACTATTTGATTATTGTAACTACTCTGAATTATTTTAAAAGAATTTTCTATGAAATTTGCCGGTGACTTTTGGTAGCTGTCAAAGTTACGTTTTCAAATGAGTATAAAGGTCATTATTTATTTGAAAACTATTTTGAACTGTATTTTTTCATATTGGGTATGTATTAAGGTTTATGGAGACATAATAAAATCAGTTTATATTTGTATGAATATATTTTTTGACAATTACTTCCAAAATGGGGGATTTTTTAACCTTTTTTTTAGTTAGTTAGCTATTCTGGAAAAAGTTCTTACGATATTATCATGTAGTATACATAAATAATAAGGTATATTATCTTTTTTTTTTACATTAACTCCACACAGGAGGAAAATAATTTCCCTCAGGGCCTATGTCATCTTTGAAGATGCTGTGTGGAGGGTCTTTTTGAGGAAAGGAAGGAGTGAACATGGGTCTTGAAGAGACCCATGTTGTAGGAGGGAGGAAACACAGAGGCCGGCAAATCGTTCCACAGCCGAGCCGCTGAACTCAAGAACGAGTCACAGAAACGACCCGTTCTCATGTGACTAATGTCAAACGTGCAAAAATGTTGGGCGCGAGTTTGGCATGTTTTCCGACTATGCACCGGTGCTGAGGGGATCAATGACGCTAGTTCCTCGGAGTATCTGGCTTGCCATTGAAGTAAAATCATGTATTGGTTTCATAGTGCTTTCACACAAACGAAGTATTGAAATCCGTAAGTCTAAACTTAAACTTTAGGTTGCACAGTTTACACCCGCGTTGTGCAAGCGGGTTCTCCACAGAGCGTCGGACCATCCCTGTCTGTCAGACGCGCAGTCTGACACATAATTTATCCCGCCAAATTTCCTACGGGCGCCCGACATTGTTAATTTCTATTAAATATTTATTAAATATAAACAGAAAACAATTGCTTTGTTTTTATATCGATATTTGACCAGAATTCATCAAGGAAATATCATCCAACGATCAACAGGATAATAAACGCTTTCAATGATTAATGAATACCTATCGGTGGTCTATCGGAGAACTGTTATGTGAGAGCGGCTGTGGATATCGAAGGACCTTGATGTGTTTTTATGTGTTTTGACCACTGCACAAGTAGAGAGAATGTATATAAAGGAAAAAGAAAAAAAGGACTTAATGCGCTGGCACTTTCTTCTTTCTTGGTTGGGTTTATTATGCACTGGTATGACTATATTAGTCGTGGTTACTTGCGGTCTGCGGTATTAGGTTTGTGGATGTGGTAAGCGGTAAGCGGAATATTAAGGCGGAGATGTTTACGCGGTGAGGGTGGATTAAAGACTGATGTGGATAATATAAAATGACAGTTATTAGGTCCTTACATATGAAATTGGCGTTTTGTATTAGAGGAACATAAAGTCGATTTTTTTAAATATAATATATTTATTTAATCAAAGTATGTACCATTGCTATCTATGCACTTTTGCCATCTCGTAGGTAGTTCATCGATCCCTTTACTAAAAAAAACCATTCGGACGGGAATCAATAAAATCTTTGAAGGCGGTTTGGACTGCCCCATCGGAGTTGAATTTTTTCCCTTGCAAGAAGTTATCCAAATTTCGAAAAAAATGGTAATCTGTTGGGGCAAGGTCCGGAGAGTATGGTGGATGTCTTAGACATTCCAATTGAAGCTGCTCTAATTTGGTAGCCGTCTGTTGTGCAGTGTGTGGTCTAGCGGTCAACGCGCCTTTGTTGATTTGCTTTACTCAATTCGTGAGGTACCCACCTTTCAAGCTTTTTCACCTTCCCAATTTGCTTCAAGTGGATTAAAACAGTTTTATCACTAACACCGCAGCCTGCAGCTAACTCGGACGTAGTTTGCGATGGATCCGCTTCCACAATAGCCTTTAATTCTTCATTATCAACTTTGGTCTCCGGCCGTCCACGAGGCTTGTTCTGCAGGTCGAAATTTCCAGAGCGAAAACGTTGGAACCAAAAACGCACTGTGTTTTCTTTTGCGGCACTGTCGCCATACACATCATTAATCCTTCGAGCCGTTTCTGCAGCACTGGTGCCATGGTGGAACTCGTACTTGTAAATAACACGATATTTCAAGTTTTACATTTTGTAAACTAAGTGACCCAAAGAAAAAAAACAATTAAGGAAAAAACAAATGAATTATAATTTTCGAAACACAAATACATGAGTAAATAGCTGTATAAATTTGAATTTGGAATTCCTAATCAAAGAAAAGATATTTGAGATCAAATTTGTCAGTAAGGCAAAACGCCAATTTCATGTGTAAGGACCTAATATATAGGGATGGGTAGGAAAGGAACAAGGAACATACTAAATACAAGCACAGGGTCTACGGTGTATAGATGAATGTAAGTAAGTGTAGCTATGTATTGTGTAAATGCCCAACCAGAGGGAGATGTACGAGGGTGGTCTGAAAAGTTTCCAACCTGAACATGAAGATGGCAGCACTCATCAATAAAAGCTAGTGAATGTAGTTGTGCATCTTTTGACAGTTACTCACCAAAGTTTCGGCCATTTTGGATGCGCAATTTTTAGTTGACAGTCGTTTGAGTGAGTCAATGTGTGTGTTTTTGCGAAAATGGAAAAAATTGAATATCGAGCTGTTATTAAATTTTTGGTTTTGAAAGGCAATACGCCTATGCAAGTCAAAGATGAGTTGGACTCTGTGTATGGGGAATCTGCACCATCATTTACCACAGTGAAATTTTGGGCAGCTAAATTTAAACGTGGCCGTAAGAGCTTGGGAGACGATGAACGTTCTGGACGTCCAAAAACTGCAACTACTGACGATAACATTGCTAAACTTCACCAAATAGTGTTAGACGACCGCCGAATTAAAGTAAGAGATAGCAGAGGTTATGAAAATGTCCAACGAACGTGTCTTTTACATATTAATTCAAGATTTAGACATGAGAAAGCTGTCCACACGTTGTGTGCCGCGTTTGCTCACGTTAGACCAAAAATCCTGTTTCACCAAGACAACGCGCCGTCTCACACCTCAGCGGTTGCCATGGCAAAAATCCACGAATTACGGTTTGAACTGCTTGACCATCCACCTTACTCACCAGATCTAGCCCCAAGCGACTTCTTTTTGTTCCCTTATCTAAAAACTGCGCAAAAAACAAAAAACCAAAATTTAATAATATCTTGAAACTCAATTTTTTCCATTGTCACAAAAACACACACATCGACTCACTCAAATGACTGTCAACTAAAAACTGCGCGTCAAAACGGCCGAAACTTTGGTGAGTAACTGTCAAAAGATGCTCAACTACATTTACCAGCTTTTATTGAGGAGTGCTGCCATCTTCTTGTTCAGATCGGAAACTTTTCAGACCACCCTCGTGTATACATATATTATATACTACACCGTATTTTTATCTCACAACTGTGATGAATTGCATTGATCAACAGTGAAAATTAGGAAATATCGTAGCTTCCCACTTTAATTTAAAAAGAAAATATCAATTACTTATAAAACGGACACGTCTACGACATCTATCGGATTAGAGTAAAATGAATTCATATTTACGGTAGGGATCTATAATTAGACAAAGTGAGACGAGTATTGATAAAAAAATCACAGATGGTATCAACAAATAATCAAAGACAGGGACTCCCCATATACTTTGGGCCGTGATATATTGACAGCCAATTGAATTACAGCAAAAACGATTAAAAACCGAGTTAGCCTATCAACAAGAAGAGGGCCGAACCCATTTTTAGAACAAAGGAACGACCTTTGGACTTAGCAATTAGTAATGTGATTAATGAGTTTGACGTTCCCACCAAACCGAGAGGTGAATAAACTCCATGGGAAGAAATAATCTGTTCAGGGACAAAAGAACGATGACCCCAAGAAATGTTATCATTAACCGGTACGTTCCAGGGATCAGAAACCCTAGTTCTCGAACGCATTAAAACATATCAGGTGCGGAAAAAAAGGATACACGTAAACACGATGCAAAAGTTTAAGTGAAAAAATGCAAAGCAAGTGACGAAAACGTATTGTAAGGCGTTAGGGAGATTTCCATCTATAATACGATTGTTTGTGACGACCGGAGATGATCGATTCGAGGGAAAACGTGCTAAAGGAAATGGAAATGTTGAGAAAACAATGGAAAATTATTGTTATCAATTCTAGACGGAGCTAGGATATTACGATGAAAGATTTAGGGAGGAAACGTCAAAAAAAATGAGAGTTTTAAAGAATAGGCGAGGGTACATTTCAGATGTCTAGAGCAGTAACAAGTGTTAGAGAAGAAAATAGAGTGCAGTACGGAGGGGAGTGGAAAATGCTGAAAACATTGCGATAGAAAAACTCAGGAAAAGGAGTCATTTTACGTAATTAAAATGGAGTTTATAGAGTAACATAGTACGCGATTACAGATAAAGATGAGGCATTACAATGGTTGTCGATCCCAGATGTATTTTGTTGTGATAAACAAGGAATATTCGAACATGGAAATTGTTTAGATAAGGACGATTAGCCGTTAAAAAGGTAATAAAAATTATCATGGGTCTTATGAAATATTTATATTAAAGAATTCTCATAAAATTTAACGACACTGAAATAAAAAAGGATTTATTGCCAGGTGGGTACAGGAACTAATGTATACAACTGTCAAGACATATGGTTTATGGGATTTTGCGTAAGAACGGGACAAAATTTGGAAGGCGTTCTCTATGAAGCAATAAAAATGACAGAAATTTAAGGGCCGAAGTGGGGGTATCTCCTATAAAGATGTTAAAAAATGATATATTTATTAATAACAAATAGAAAATGAAATTTTCCAAGAGGCAGCAAACATCAAAAAACGATATGGTTATATCAAGGAAGTACAGGGAAGTGAGGGGAAAGGAGATACGACAGAGAAAAACAAAGGAAATCTTAGATTAACAGTGAATAAAATAAATACGGCTTGAAATATAAAAATCTATAGAGATATGAACAATAGCGTAAGAATAAATAAGGAAATTCATGGAAAGAGTGTCGTGAATAAAAGAAAATTCGAGAAAAAATGGAAAATTCAAATATACGACGTAAATAGAGAAAATTCGGTTTTAAATGGAAAGGTTCATATAGAATACAGAAAAACTCGAGGAAAAATAATAAAATAAAAATGAACGATTTGCGAGAAAGACTTCGACATGAAGATATCTCTGATAGGCGAATTTGGGGACAGATTTGGAACATATGGTAGATGCCGTACGCACGGACATGTTACGGAATAGATGAAAATAGAACTTTAAAATTATTAAATTCAAGCTAATTTTGTATGAACACCAGGACAAAGGAAGTTGGGCCATTAAACATGGATCTTACTAAATCCGGATCTTGTAAGTATGGAAGTACGAGACAGAATTTAATGTATCAAACGCAAAACGTACAAAGAGACCGCATTCGACAATAATGGAGAGGTTTCAAGAAATTACGAGTTGATAGTAATTAGATTGGTTTATTATAGGAGATTCAGATACGATCTTTTGGACCTGAGAGGGGTATAAAAGTCTAGACAAATGCCAGTTGAGGACAGTCTACGGTCGTGGTCGAAAAGGTTTTAACTTCGCGGAACGTGACGAAACGGTGGGTGACTTAAAGTGGAAAAATTCTAAGTGATAATTATTTTTGATACTTAGAAAAATTTGACATTCTAGTCAGTGATCTACAGAAAAAAATACTTTGCAGTTAGAGTCAGTGAAAAATAACAATAAAGCCAACGCATTATTTACTTGTGAAAAATAAAAGTGCTCGTGATAAATACAATTTGTTTTAGTGGGAAATTCGGATTTTATAATCACTTAATATCGTATTTTTAAACTTAGAAATTTCGCGTTTAATATTAGTGCAATAAATAACTGAAGTGATGTGATAATTTAGCGTGATGAAGTTATAATTAAATACGTGTGTTCAATCTAAGCGAAAGTGTTCTAACAAATAATAAATATTTAAATTAATTATCTTAAATAATAATAATAAAACAAAATAATATTTTATTAATACATAAAAGTTCGGAGCGATAAAAATTTAATTTAACAACAATTTACCATCTCTAAATTAATCGTGAAGTAACTATCATTTAAAGTGTTATCTAACCAACGAGTTTTGAGATAAAATACAGTTTAGAACGATAGAGTTCATACATCATTTTAATTAATTAGATTAAATGAAAAAAAAAAAAAAAAAAAAAATTTGAAGTCAAAAAGATTTTATTAAATTTAGGAAAATAAAAATTAATTTAGGAAAATTGCAGCAAGGTTTACTGTGTATTCCCGGTCGGAAAAAAACCTTGGTAGGGGTAAGTCTTTTCCGTTATAAAATTTTACAGATTCCAAGGAGAAGGCGGAATGCAGCAAACATTGGTATTTGGATTAATTATTTGACCAAGATATTACTCTCTTAATATGTGTATGTAAATATATTAAAATATTATAAGTATAATAAGTATATTTTTTATATTTATATATGTAAGTATATAAACATATATATATGTAATTTTTGTTCCCAAGAAAAATTATAATAAAAAAAAAAAAAAAAGAAAAACACTTATATAAAAAGAGGAAAAGGGTATCGATTCCTACCTCTGAATTCATCAATAACTATTAAAAGTAGTTATGTGTGATAAATTTACAAATCAATATTTTATATTTAATTCTATGTATGTATTAATATAATTTCAGAAAATCCAGAGCATTTGAAATAAGTTATGATATTAGAAATTACTTCAACCATAAAATAATTATACATATCAATATTATAAATTATTTATTGAAACAAAGTATATATAAATGAATAAATATGTATACGTAATCGGGTATCAGACTAGACAATTGCGCTAAGTACATCATTATCAAACAAAGAAAATTTTAGAGTCATCTCACACGTCTCCGGAATGTCTAAAGTAAACATACCTCATACGCTTGAATCTAGGTCACGAGGACGTAGAGAATGTTTACAAAGCTCAAATTGTTTACAAAATAAATCGGTCACTGGGGCACTAGTTCGAATACAGTAAAAAGAAAAAAAAAAAATGACCTTGATTAGTGGATATCGTACTTAGGTATTAACTTCTAGGAACGGGATAAAATTATTATATTGCGCAATTATTAGGAGCAAAAAGAAAAAAAAAAAAAAATTTAAACACTATTTTTAATTTGAACGTAACGAGGTATCTACAGACCTAAGCAATTGAAAATTAACAGATTTATTATAGCAGTTCAAAAGGGTGTATTGAAGATTTACATGAAACAGTTGAAAAATCACGGGATAGCTTAATAAGGGGTAATGAGGATTTACATGCTTCAATTGAGAATCACGGGATAGCAAGAATTTATCAAAAGTTGAACATTGGAGGGGAGGGAAAGAAAAAAAAAAAAAATACAGTTCAACCAACAGAAGGCAGTGTTCGCTTCTGTAACAAGGACCATTAATCAAACCATAGAGATGGCGGATCTCTCAAACAAAACCGTCAACAAAACCAAACAAAAGCTTGGAGTTATGGCGAATCTCCAGAACACATCGCCAGATAAGATCTTAATGTACTAATATATATTTATATTTCACACTATTCTTACGTATATATTCGGTATCAATCTGAAAATTTCGCAGAATTTGATGGGCGAGATCCGAGCTCGGGATGCGTTGCAAGTAGTTTCGCATTGCGAGTTATAAACCTTCCCAAAACGTATGTTTACATATATATCTTTTTATGTACTGTTCATTGAATGAAACGAACTCACTTACAATTAGTGCTTTAGGCCTGTCGGGTCACTCTCGTCTCATTTCTTGAACGTGGAGGGAGGATTCACGACCCGTAACTCCACACAAACCCGTGAGTATATGATTGCATATAGGACGAAACCGGTTCGCCCTAAGTAAATAGTAAACTTTGGAGGAGTAGGAATTTGGAGGTATCTGGGCTTGGGGGAAGACCTGAAGGCAGTGCATGATGGCGAAGGAAGGTCAATTGGGACGCGATAACTTAGGTATCAATCAATTGAACCGTGCCAAAAGACTGTGCGAATTTTGGGTTGACTTCTGATCACCCGGCTTACTTGATGGAGGCAGGAGCCAAATTTTGCCAGAAAAAGGGTTATTCTGAGTTCGTCAAATATGCAATTAACTAATTACATTAACCTACTAAATCCATCTTTATATGTACCTTATAGCAGCTGAATCTAAACGGAGGGGCGCCCAGCAGATACGAGATACAATCATAATCAAATTTACTAACATTTAACCATTTGAGTTATATTTAATTATCTGTTCAATTAGTCATGTGTAGTTTCGATTAGTATTGCTTATTCATGAATTCATTAGGATGTAGGGAATCATAATAAACGTCAAAGGGAAGTTAGTTCATTTAGAGAAATTACTTAAGGTTAAATTTGCAAGAGAGAGACCAATACAGTTTGAAATTCAACACTCTGTTTAGAATCAAGAGGGTTACCACAAAATTTAAAGTAATTAAAGTCCTATATCATAAATCAAAAAAATTACACAACGTTTGATGGAGTTTAATTACAACCTAAATACGAAAATATTTACGTTCAAAGTCGTAAATAACGTATTTATTAGTTAAGTACATATATCGCTAAAGGTATGTAGTACAAGGGAGCTTTAAGTAGCTTTCTGTAGTTATCAGAGGAAATAAGGGTCCAATTTTATAAAGGCTTGTGTGACGTAGGGGAGGAATTTTCCATCCCTACCACACATATGCAAAGCCTTAAGAATTTAAATATCGATCAGAGCCAAGAGAAAAGAAGAATATTACGACTGGTGCCAAGTGCCCAGGAGTAAATAAAATACAGACAAATATAAGAGAGTAGAAAAGACATACATCACAACTGCACAGCCGTGACAGGAGATCAGAGTTTTACAAGTTGTTTTAGAAAAAAAAAAAAAAAACTTTTATTGGTCAATCTATTGCAAAAAAAAAAAAAAAATAATAATAATAATAAGTAGGACGTTATGTTAAATGAAGTGATAATAAAAATAAAATAAAAATCAGAACAGTGCGCCGTTAAATAAACACGAAAAAAATATATAAATTAATAAATAAATATACGAAAATAAATATATAAACAATACATTTAAATATAAAAAAAAAAAAGTGTTAACGAATAAACTCTACATGTTTTAAAATAATTTATAAAAGTGTCGATAAAGTTTAAATCAAGTGACCATGAATTTGTTGATTGCTTATGAGATTATAAATATCGTAACAAAGAATGTAGGTCAGATACAAGCCATACAGGCCATAAATTGACAGAATAATGGTATTGACATTCCTGAATCCAGAATGTTAATGACCGTAATGTAAACAATGTCATACGAGATAACGCTGTGATCGTAAGCATCGAAAGATTGATAACCTAAGCATCGAAAGTGATAACAAAACATCGAAAAATTTTGAAGTAGGCGACATCGGGGGTAACGCGCATCGCTTTAAGAGATTGTAGAATAAACAAACTCGAAAATGATATCAACACTCGGTTACGGAAAAAATAAACAGACTTTACAGATAAAAACGGGGGAACTTACCTACATAAAGTGACCCTTTGTTTATAGTTAATGTTGTGGGTTTGTATGTGAGGATTATCACATAAAAAGTCATAACATAAAAGATAAGGAACATAAAATAAAAATAACATAAAATATTTGATTGGGGATAGTGTCGAGTTGAGAGCTTTAATATCACAGACGAATGTTTTATAGGTATATACCTATTTAAGGGAACATTTGATCATTCGGACCAAAAAAAGGAGGGGATTTGACGAAATAACATCAAGATAGGTATTGCGAACTCTAAACAGATTTTGCGAAAATATCGTAGGTATTGCGGAACTTGAAGGAATGGTTGGCATTCTAAACAATGAGTAATTATTGGTTGAACGAAAATCACGGGATATTCATTAACATTGGAGTAACAATATTCATTCCGTTTTTTTTGCAATTACCTACATTTAATTGAAATGAAGAGTGATGGTAGAGTTGATCTAATTTGGGTTACAATCATCATGCAAACAAATATAAATAATTAAAAATATTGTGTTTTATAGGGGGACAGGTTCCAAAAAAAAAAAAATAAAATAAATTATAAATATATATAGGTATATTTATAATAAATAGTTGGTATTGAGTTAAATTCATTAAAAATTTTAAACAAAAAATGGCGGAAAAAAGGAAAGTGGATGCGACGGAATTAGAAGCTAAAGAAATACCGTCGGGAGATGAATTACGGGAGATATTTAGACGTTCAAAGAGGTCTAAGTTACGAGTCGAGGATATGATAGAAGTCGTTCAGCCAGAGGGGGAGACCGACACAAAATCGGAGGAACAGGGCGAAAATAAGCGAGAGTGTGAAGAGAGACTCACACATGGTATGTTACAGGAAAAACCCGAGGAAAAGGAACAAGAAAAGTTAACGAAGTAAAAGGAAAAATAAAAAAATAAAATAAAAAAATATAGAAAAACGAGAAAATTGAAAAAAAAAAAAAAATAAGTAAATAAATAGAATAAGGAAGGCAACATAATTTACATAAGGTAATTTAGGAAACTAAAATAGAGATTATAAGGTTGTCGCTTAATAAGATAAAATATAAACATTAACCGGGCGACACTCGGAAAATAAAGAAAATGGTTGGGAAACGTGGAACAAGTAGGCGAGCCCAGGCTTTAGTGACAGCAATCGGGGAAAATGTCACAACCGAGACTTCAACAATAAACATAGGAGATATAACTACAATAATTCAGGCAGCTTTGGCACCGCTCGTCAATAAGATGCAAGAACTCGAGAAACAATTGGAAAGCCCAGCAACAGTGGCGGTGAGAGGAGAGGATAGTGCGCCGAAAAGCGTTCTCCAAGTAGTGGAAATGTTACCACAGCAGGAACGACCATCATTCTCCGGTGGAAATCAAAATCCCATTAGTTTCCTGGAAGATTTAAAAGAATACACTAGAAAAGTGAAACGAACGAATCCTTTAGTCGTCGTACGGGAAAATTTGAAAGGGGAAGCTAAATCGTGGGCAAAATTGTACAATAAACGATGGGAGACTATGTTAGATTTCGAACGAGATTTTTTAGCTACCTATTGGGGAGACATAAAGAAAAATGAAGTTCGCCGTCGTCTTGCAGAAGGGGTATATGATGCCAAGAAAAATATATCCATGCTCACTCATTTCGCAAACTATTGGGAGCTAGCGAAGGCTTTAAAGATTACTGACACACCGTTGGGCATAGTTGACGAGATTATGAGACATTATCCGAAGGAAATTCAATCGCTATGGTTTTCGGGGCAATCAGGAGATGAGATTGTCGCCGCTGAGTTTCTACGAAAACTAGATACAATGGTATGTACACCAGAAGAACGGAACATGAGGAAGAGGAGTGGGGAGGAATCCAGCAAGAAGGACAAATACCGTGACCGTTACCGCGCCATAAAAAGGAGGATACACGCAATTGAAAGTGTGGGCGAAAACGCTAGTTGCAGCAAGTGCACCGAAGTTAACAGTTCACCAAAAGAAAATTCTACAATAACTACAGCTGGGAAGGAGCTAATGGTCGCAGCCAACTCGGGAGATAAAAGGAGATTATAGCGCTTTACATTTAGCTAGATATTACACAAGTAATAAGAAACAAAAATCAGGTTTACAATTAGTGGAAGTCAACGAATAGAGTGCGAAGTTTACAAATATTTGTAAATGTTAATAAATAAATAAACGATTGAGAAATACAAATAAAAATATGTTAGGGTACATTATAATTGGGGAGGGGGAAGAAAGAAAATTACTAAAATATTAGATTATCAGATTGCTTGCGAGGGGCGGATCGTCGTTAAGTCTTTGAGGGTGAGTGGACAAGTTCTTAATAAGCGACAATCATATTCAATTATTGAAATAGAGTAAGGCAAATAAATTCGTTAATTTTGATTTTCTAGTTGGAAAAAAAATTTTACTTTTTTTTTATGTGTTAGTGAGAAAAAAAAAAAAAATGTTAGATAAGTAAGAACACTCAAAAGGAGAGAATTAGAGATATTATATGGCACACAAAAGGGACATTTTGAAAAATGAACAATGCCTAGGAATTTTTTTTTGAAATATTGAAATGAGAAAGTTTATCTATAGATATAGGGTAGACATTAAGTATAGAGATAAAAAGGTAACATTTGAATTAAGGTATAAATATTTTAGATTTCGAAAAAAAAAAAAAAGGAAAAAAGGAACGCTGAACCAATTTGAGGATAATAAAGAACATTTATAAAAATTTAAATATTAGAGTGGACAACACTTAGGCTAGAACAACTTTGGATGAATTAAGAAATTATAATTAGAAATTAAGAATTATAAAATAAAGTTTAAATAAATAAAGAAAAAAAAAAATGCTGGAAAATTTATATGAAACATGTATACCACTGATTGTCGGATTGGGTGAGGTCGTGCGAAAACACACATTTCACAAAAATGTTCTTACTTACAAAACAAAAAACAATTAATTGCACACCAAGAGACCACCCGCTTTTCAGTTGTTCGAAAGGCCGCGAGATTGTAAACAATCTTTACTTAAATCATTGTAAGGGAGGTCTTAGTCCAATTTGGTTGGGGACCACCAAAACACGCGAGTCGAGGGGCGTGTTCCAGCAAAAAGAAATTAATTTTGAATCTATCAAAATTAAAGAAGATTTCATAAAGTAAAATCTACGCGAAAAGAAAATAAAGAATACAATGAGATTCAAATTCAAGATTGTTAACAATCCGAACAGAATGAGGAGGGGGAGATAGGAAGTAATAGGATACGGAAAAGAGATAGGGGATAACAGAATGAGGAGGGGGAGATAGGAAGTAATAGGATACGGAAAAGAGATAGGGGATAACAGAATGAGGAGGGGGAGATAGGAAGTAATAGGATACGGAAAAGAGATAGGGGATAACAGAATGAGGAGGGGGAGATAGGAAGTAATAGGATACGGAAAAGAGATAGGGGATAACAGAATGAGGAGGGGGAGATAGGAAGTAATAGGATACGGAAAAGAGATAGGGGATAACAGAATGAGGAGGGGGAGATAGGAAGTAATAGGATACGGAAAAAGATAGGGGATAACAGAATGAGGAGGGGGAGATAGGAAGTAATAGGATACGGAAAAAGATAGGGGATAACAAAATGAGGAGGGGGAGATAGGAAGTAATATGACACGGAGTAGAGATAGGGGATAACCAAATGAGGAGGGGAAGATAGCTAGTCTAAATTTGAACACAATTTCGGTGTCTAACGAAAAAAAAAAAAAAAAAAAAAAAAAAAAAAAAAAAAAAAAAAAAAAAAAAAAAAAAGAAGAGGACATTAAAATAAAATACAACGTTAGCCACAGCAAATTGAGTTCAGAGGAGGGAACTGTGATGAATTGCATTGATCAACAGTGAAAATTAGGAAATATCGTAGCTTCCCACTTTAATTTAAAAAGAAAATATCAATTACTTATAAAACGGACACGTCTACGACATCTATCGGATTAGAGTAAATATGAATTCATATTTACGGTAGGGATCTATAATTAGACAAAGTGAGACGAGTATTGATAAAAAAATCACAGATGGTATCAACAAATAATCAAAGACAGGGACTCCCCATATACTTTGGGCCGTGATATATTGACAGCCAATTGAATTACAGCAAAAACGATTAAAAACCGAGTTAGCCTATCAACAAGAAGAGGGCCGAACCCATTTTTAGAACAAAGGAACGACCTTTGGACTTAGCAATTAGTAATGTGATTAATGAGTTTGACGTTCCCACCAAACCGAGAGGTGAATAAACTCCATGGGAAGAAATAATCTGTTCAGGGACAAAAGAACGATGACCCCAAGAAATGTTATCATTAACCGGTACGTTCCAGGGATCAGAAACCCTAGTTCTCGAACGCATTAAAACATATCAGGTGCGGAAAAAAAGGATACACGTAAACACGATGCAAAAGTTTAAGTGAAAAAATGCAAAGCAAGTGACGAAAACGTATTGTAAGGCGTTAGGGAGATTTCCATCTATAATACGATTGTTTGTGACGACCGGAGATGATCGATTCGAGGGAAAACGTGCTAAAGGAAATGGAAATGTTGAGAAAACAATGGAAAATTATTGTTATCAATTCTAGACGGAGCTAGGATATTACGATGAAAGATTTAGGGAGGAAACGTCAAAAAAAATGAGAGTTTTAAAGAATAGGCGAGGGTACATTTCAGATGTCTAGAGCAGTAACAAGTGTTAGAGAAGAAAATAGAGTGCAGTACGGAGGGGAGTGGAAAATGCTGAAAACATTGCGATAGAAAAACTCAGGAAAAGGAGTCATTTTACGTAATTAAAATGGAGTTTATAGAGTAACATAGTACGCGATTACAGATAAAGATGAGGCATTACAATGGTTGTCGATCCCAGATGTATTTTGTTGTGATAAACAAGGAATATTCGAACATGGAAATTGTTTAGATAAGGACGATTAGCCGTTAAAAAGGTAATAAAAATTATCATGGGTCTTATGAAATATTTATATTAAAGAATTCTCATAAAATTTAACGACACTGAAATAAAAAAGGATTTATTGCCAGGTGGGTACAGGAACTAATGTATACAACTGTCAAGACATATGGTTTATGGGATTTTGCGTAAGAACGGGACAAAATTTGGAAGGCGTTCTCTATGAAGCAATAAAAATGACAGAAATTTAAGGGCCGAAGTGGGGGTATCTCCTATAAAGATGTTAAAAAATGATATATTTATTAATAACAAATAGAAAATGAAATTTTCCAAGAGGCAGCAAACATCAAAAAACGATATGGTTATATCAAGGAAGTACAGGGAAGTGAGGGGAAAGGAGATACGACAGAGAAAAACAAAGGAAATCTTAGATTAACAGTGAATAAAATAAATACGGCTTGAAATATAAAAATCTATAGAGATATGAACAATAGCGTAAGAATAAATAAGGAAATTCATGGAAAGAGTGTCGTGAATAAAAGAAAATTCGAGAAAAAATGGAAAATTCAAATATACGACGTAAATAGAGAAAATTCGGTTTTAAATGGAAAGGTTCATATAGAATACAGAAAAACTCGAGGAAAAATAATAAAATAAAAATGAACGATTTGCGAGAAAGACTTCGACATGAAGATATCTCTGATAGGCGAATTTGGGGACAGATTTGGAACATATGGTAGATGCCGTACGCACGGACATGTTACGGAATAGATGAAAATAGAACTTTAAAATTATTAAATTCAAGCTAATTTTGTATGAACACCAGGACAAAGGAAGTTGGGCCATTAAACATGGATCTTACTAAATCCGGATCTTGTAAGTATGGAAGTACGAGACAGAATTTAATGTATCAAACGCAAAACGTACAAAGAGACCGCATTCGACAATAATGGAGAGGTTTCAAGAAATTACGAGTTGATAGTAATTAGATTGGTTTATTATAGGAGATTCAGATACGATCTTTTGGACCTGAGAGGGGTATAAAAGTCTAGACAAATGCCAGTTGAGGACAGTCTACGGTCGTGGTCGAAAAGGTTTTAACTTCGCGGAACGTGACGAAACGGTGGGTGACTTAAAGTGGAAAAATTCTAAGTGATAATTATTTTTGATACTTAGAAAAATTTGACATTCTAGTCAGTGATCTACAGAAAAAAATACTTTGCAGTTAGAGTCAGTGAAAAATAACAATAAAGCCAACGCATTATTTACTTGTGAAAAATAAAAGTGCTCGTGATAAATACAATTTGTTTTAGTGGGAAATTCGGATTTTATAATCACTTAATATCGTATTTTTAAACTTAGAAATTTCGCGTTTAATATTAGTGCAATAAATAACTGAAGTGATGTGATAATTTAGCGTGATGAAGTTATAATTAAATACGTGTGTTCAATCTAAGCGAAAGTGTTCTAACAAATAATAAATATTTAAATTAATTATCTTAAATAATAATAATAAAACAAAATAATATTTTATTAATACATAAAAGTTCGGAGCGATAAAAATTTAATTTAACAACAATTTACCATCTCTAAATTAATCGTGAAGTAACTATCATTTAAAGTGTTATCTAACCAACGAGTTTTGAGATAAAATACAGTTTAGAACGATAGAGTTCATACATCATTTTAATTAATTAGATTAAATGAAAAAAAAAAAAAAAAAAAAAATTTGAAGTCAAAAAGATTTTATTAAATTTAGGAAAATAAAAATTAATTTAGGAAAATTGCAGCAAGGTTTACTGTGTATTCCCGGTCGGAAAAAAACCTTGGTAGGGGTAAGTCTTTTCCGTTATAAAATTTTACAGATTCCAAGGAGAAGGCGGAATGCAGCAAACATTGGTATTTGGATTAATTATTTGACCAAGATATTACTCTCTTAATATGTGATATGTAACTATATTAAAATATTATAAGTATAATAAGTATATTTTTTATATTTATATATGTAAGTATATAAACATATATATATGTAATTTTTGTTCCCAAGAAAAATTATAATAAAAAAAAAAAAAAAAAGAAAAACACTTATATAAAAAGAGGAAAAGGGTATCGATTCCTACCTCTGAATTCATCAATAACTATTAAAAGTAGTTATGTGTGATAAATTTACAAATCAATATTTTATATTTAATTCTATGTATGTATTAATATAATTTCAGAAAATCCAGAGCATTTGAAATAAGTTATGATATTAGAAATTACTTCAACCATAAAATAATTATACATATCAATATTATAAATTATTTATTGAAACAAAGTATATATAAATGAATAAATATGTATACGTAATCGGGTATCAGACTAGACAATTGCGCTAAGTACATCATTATCAAACAAAGAAAATTTTAGAGTCATCTCACACGTCTCCGGAATGTCTAAAGTAAACATACCTCATACGCTTGAATCTAGGTCACGAGGACGTAGAGAATGTTTACAAAGCTCAAATTGTTTACAAAATAAATCGGTCACTGGGGCACTAGTTCGAATACAGTAAAAAGAAAAAAAAAAAAATGACCTTGATTAGTGGATATCGTACTTAGGTATTAACTTCTAGGAACGGGATAAAATTATTATATTGCGCAATTATTAGGAGCAAAAAGAAAAAAAAAAAAAAATTTAAACACTATTTTTAATTTGAACGTAACGAGGTATCTACAGACCTAAGCAATTGAAAATTAACAGATTTATTATAGCAGTTCAAAAGGGTGTATTGAAGATTTACATGAAACAGTTGAAAAATCACGGGATAGCTTAATAAGGGGTAATGAGGATTTACATGCTTCAATTGAGAATCACGGGATAGCAAGAATTTATCAAAAGTTGAACATTGGAGGGGAGGGAAAGAAAAAAAAAAAAAATACAGTTCAACCAACAGAAGGCAGTGTTCGCTTCTGTAACAAGGACCATTAATCAAACCATAGAGATGGCGGATCTCTCAAACAAAACCGTCAACAAAACCAAACAAAAGCTTGGAGTTATGGCGAATCTCCAGAACACATCGCCAGATAAGATCTTAATGTACTAATATATATTTATATTTCACACTATTCTTACGTATATATTCGGTATCAATCTGAAAATTTCGCAGAATTTGATGGGCGAGATCCGAGCTCGGGATGCGTTGCAAGTAGTTTCGCATTGCGAGTTATAAACCTTCCCAAAACGTATGTTTACATATATATCTTTTTATGTACTGTTCATTGAATGAAACGAACTCACTTACAATTAGTGCTTTAGGCCTGTCGGGTCACTCTCGTCTCATTTCTTGAACGTGGAGGGAGGATTCACGACCCGTAACTCCACACAAACCCGTGAGTATATGATTGCATATAGGACGAAACCGGTTCGCCCTAAGTAAATAGTAAACTTTGGAGGAGTAGGAATTTGGAGGTATCTGGGCTTGGGGGAAGACCTGAAGGCAGTGCATGATGGCGAAGGAAGGTCAATTGGGACGCGATAACTTAGGTATCAATCAATTGAACCGTGCCAAAAGACTGTGCGAATTTTGGGTTGACTTCTGATCACCCGGCTTACTTGATGGAGGCAGGAGCCAAATTTTGCCAGAAAAAGGGTTATTCTGAGTTCGTCAAATATGCAATTAACTAATTACATTAACCTACTAAATCCATCTTTATATGTACCTTATAGCAGCTGAATCTAAACGGAGGGGCGCCCAGCAGATACGAGATACAATCATAATCAAATTTACTAACATTTAACCATTTGAGTTATATTTAATTATCTGTTCAATTAGTCATGTGTAGTTTCGATTAGTATTGCTTATTCATGAATTCATTAGGATGTAGGGAATCATAATAAACGTCAAAGGGAAGTTAGTTCATTTAGAGAAATTACTTAAGGTTAAATTTGCAAGAGAGAGACCAATACAGTTTGAAATTCAACACTCTGTTTAGAATCAAGAGGGTTACCACAAAATTTAAAGTAATTAAAGTCCTATATCATAATCAAAAAAATTACACAACGTTTGATGGAGTTTAATTACAACCTAAATACGAAAATATTTACGTTCAAAGTCGTAAATAACGTATTTATTAGTTAAGTACATATATCGCTAAAGGTATGTAGTACAAGGGAGCTTTAAGTAGCTTTCTGTAGTTATCAGAGGAAATAAGGGTCCAATTTTATAAAGGCTTGTGTGACGTAGGGGAGGAATTTTCCATCCCTACCACACATATGCAAAGCCTTAAGAATTTAAATATCGATCAGAGCCAAGAGAAAAGAAGAATATTACGACTGGTGCCAAGTGCCCAGGAGTAAATAAAATACAGACAAATATAAGAGAGTAGAAAAGACATACATCACACTCCATAATACTGATTAAATAGTTCTGACACCACAATATGCATTTGTAATTTGTAGGTGACCGCAATTTATCTTCCTGCGCACTATTTCGGGGAAGAACAAAACCAACATTCAGACCTGGCCCTAGTGCAGCTGACGTCCCCCTTTAGGCTGGGAAACTCTGTCCGGGCCGTTTGCTACGATCTCTACAGTGAGAGGTTTGACACACTTCAAGTACAACCTGGAAGATCGGGCAAGGTAAATTTTTTTTAACCTTTAACTGCTGACGTGATTATTTTTACGTACACTCTGACGAGTAGGCCTGGGCGGCCTGTTACTTTAAATGTTTATGTATTAGAGATCCATGAAAATTTTGAGGTCCAAATTATTATTTATTGGACAATTTTAAAATATTTAAATAAAATAAAATACTTTTTTTATTGTTAAGTAATTTATATTTGAAAATTTGGATATTATTAAATAATTTTTGGCAAAAATCACTTGAGATCAGAAATCAGTCTGTATTAACTATTAAACTAAATAAAAACAATGAACTCACTTTTATTATAATGTTTCAATGGTGTCTCTATAAACTAAGTATATATTCATATATTTTTTATTTATTTATACAACGTGTCCGGAAACTCGTAGTAAAAGCGGGAAACTGGTGAATCTACATCACCCAAAAAACTTATTTTTTCGATCTGAGCATTTCGATTTTAATATTATTTTTTTTCTATTTTTCTATTTTTTCGGCAACTAAAGGGTTAAAAAAAACTTTTGAGCCCGGTTTACCCTTCGATGCATTTTATAAGATATTACACAGCTAAAATCAACCCCCTAGTGAACAATTTTTTCAAATTTAACCAAAAAAATTCCAACTTCGGACCCGATTTAGTCGAAAACGAAAGCTCAAATCAAAAAAGTTATATCACAAATTGACTCCGAATGTGATGTAGATTTACCAGTTTCCCGCTTGTACCACGAGTTTACGGACACCGTGTATATTTTATTTTACAGTTTTTTAGAGAAAAATGTGTCCTTACTGGGGTACCCCGTTCTAAGGACACATTGTACAAGTTTTCTTGTTTGAAATATGAGTAAATACCTTTGTTAAAATGTTACAGAGGAAAATTATAAAGTTAAATCTAAAAGAAAGTACAAAACAAGCATTAATCTTTGTTAGGTTGCAAAATTGAATCTATATTCTTTCTTGTCATGTCCATAATCCATATATTATCTTTATGCTTGTTTTGAAGTCGGTTATTTTTTAATGGTTTTTGTTGCAAGAGGAAGTCAATTAGATAATTTTATAGAGAAGTATTGCATATTTCTTTGTTCAAAAGTAGTTTTAGTTGTAGGTTGGTGGAATGTATGTTGTAATGTAGATCTTGTGAATCGGCTCGAGTTTGTCTGTGTAAAGTTATCCTGGTTTTTGAATGCATACATTAGAATATCTTTTGTACATAATTGTTTCAGTGACATTAAATTCAGCGCTTTAAAAAATAACAGACATAACATGTAGGGGTTCTGTTGGGGGCTATAAGTATAATTTTCAAAATTGTTCTTTGTGCTATGAGGACTGGTTTTATAGTGGAATCGCATTAACTTTCCCATCTGATAAGACCATATTGTAGATAAGATATATAATATATGTATGAAACTTTAGTAAAGTTGTTTATTCTTATTTTTATGTAGTAAAAATCAACTTTAAAAAAGGTCACGTAAGTACTGACGATGGGTCAGAGAGTCCCGCAAAAAAAGTTGAAATGAATTTTCTTACAGAAATTTTACGTTAAAAATTTAAAATTTAAATTTGCAGCCCAGGCGTCACTAAATTCTAAGCTAATGGAAGCCGCGTATGCGTCGCGCGCGGGTGAGGGGAGTATTTCGATATTATTATTGTTGCTAGAACGAAGAGGCCCCCACGTCAGCAGTTAAAGGTTAAGTAAGCAATACACGCCTGTCACAACCTATACCGCGACACGAGAATATGACTGTAAATCCTTTTTGTTTTTTGATGAGTAAAGACCAATAATTGTGCTTTGAAATTTGATCGTAGGAAGTAGGAATGAGAGGAAGTCTCTTACCTTTTGACGGCTTCTTATGGCGTTTCAGGATCGATCCTGGGTTCCCAATATCGGCACAACACCAGGTTTTTAAGACACGACAGTTTGATTTGATAATATGAAATCTTGCGATGGTTTGCGATATTTTCGACGAGAGCACTGTGACCAATGTCACTACCAAAATCCAACTGCCCAAGTAGGTAAGGTAAGCTTGGGCGACAATATTGTTCAATTATTTCCTCATGTAGGTAGGACCATCTTCTTCTTTTCCTGGTAGAGACTTTGAGGAAAGGAGGAAGAGAAAGGAATGCATGATTGAAGAAGGACTTGGGGAATATGGATTTAGTTTTTTAAATGACTGTTTCAGACCCAAACAACGCCCATGTCATTCATTTTATTCACAAGAGTTAAGAAATTTAACTTTTGTAATCAATATTTGCCTGGTGTATCTTAGAATGAAATTGCACTTGATCTTGCACAACCAACGCAACGGTAGGATTGGTAATCTTGATAAATTCATCATATAAGAATGCAGGTGGATGAGTTAGTGTACTTGGGAAGTATGTTTACGAGAGATGGGAAGGCTGATAGAGATATCGAAAAAAGGATAAATGCAGGCAACTCTATTAATGGAGGACTGAACGCCATTGGCGCCAACAAACAACTCTCCAAAGAAGCGAATTTAGCCGTCCATAATGGAGTGCTGGCACCAACTCTGATGTATGGCAGTGAGGCATGGAACTGGCAGAGTAAGGATGAAAGTAGATTGAATGCTGTAGAAAAGAGATCCCTGAGGCGTATGTGTGGTAAAACCATGTATGATCATGTGAGAAACGTGGAGATACGCGAAGAATGCAAGGCTGATGTAAGTGTAAAGAGTAGGATTAAGAAAGGGACGCTCAGATGGTTTGGGCATGTTGAGCGAATGAACGAGGAAATGAGTGTAAGGAGAATATATGACGCAAATGTGAACAGTAGAAGAAGTTAGGGACGCCCTAAGAAGACATGGCACGACCAAGTGAATCAGCTACTTGAGTCGGACCATGTGAAGAGTCGGAATAATAGAAGAGCATGTATGAGACGAAGCATGAATGTGAACGAGGCAAGGAGAGTGTGCCAAGATCAAGTGTTTGGCGGTCCGTCCTCTCTGCCTACCCCTGCGGTGAAACGGCGTGATGGTTAGTTAGTTAGCACATTTCTAATAAATGCTTAAGCTAATCTCCAAAATCCTGGTGTCGCGATAAAACCGTAATTATTAGACTTTGTCAGTAGTGCCCCAGGGAAACATTTTGCGACCATTATTAAATAAAATAAATCTTATACTTAAACCAAAACGGAGAATGGTGGCTTAAATCCAAAACTTCGAGTATGTAGAGAATATTGTTTATTTATTTATGAAGGGACTGTACAATTTACAATAAAATAACACGAAATTTGGGGAAATTCACGTTATAAGAATAAAGGATGGTATATGAAACCAAAGACAAAACAGAGATAAACATAAGAAAATAGAAGTGATAATAGAAGTGACAAGTCGAGTAGATAAATAAATAAATAAATATTCTGAAATTGACCTGCTGACATATTGCTTTGGCAGTCTGATAGTTTGGACAACATGCTGGGTGTTATCAATTTTCTTATTGATAAATGCATTTATAACAACAGTGTTTTTTTTCTTACCTTTTATTGAGGGAAGCGAAAATTCAATGATATTGCCCTTTTATTAGAGAGAATACATTCTCTAAAATAATATTTATTTGTAGGTGTAGCAAAAACCCAAATATTCTGAGAAAACAAACAAGAAATTCGGAATTCGAGTTTTTTTCATTTTATGACTGATTAATTCTAAGTTTTTCTACATTATTATTAAAGATTATGCTTTTCAAGTAGATAGTGTTAAACAGTGGTAAAAGCGATTATTAATCTACATAATATTTAAAATTAATATTAGGTCCTTACATATGAAATTGGCGTTTTGCCGTACTGGCAACTTTGATCTCAAATATCTTCTCTTTGGTTAGGAATTCCAAATTCAAATTTATTCTATTTACTCGTGTATTTGTGTTTCGAAAATTATAATTCATTTGTTTTTTCCTTAATTGTTTTTTTTCTTTGCGTCACTTAGTTTAGAAAATGGAAAACTTGAAATATCGCGTTATTTAATAATAATAATAATAATAATATATCTTTATTGAACAAAAAAAATTAAGATTTATAACTACAAAAACAAAAAGTACATCATAAGTACAGTAAAAGAACAGTTTAAAAGTTGCATACGTACGAAAGTTAATATCAGAAAACAAAAAACATATATACAGTAGGTAATTAAAGAATAGAGATTTATAATTATAAATTTAGGTTTCTCATAACCTGCCTCACTAGGCTAGCCTGTGTTGAGGCAGTAATTTTATGTCAATTTATTATACTGTGAACATACCTACACTTATATTAGAATAAAATCACACAATAGAATGGTTGCATTAATAATAATCAGCATTGGTTCAATATTAATTTCGAATTTGGGTGAGTGCACCGGTAAATGCCCTATCATTATTTTTTATCCAAATTTTTATGTTTTTTTTTAAATTTATTTGTGAATCACATTTTTTTATACTAATTGGAAGAATGTTGTAAAGTCTTGTTGCAAGGTATCTGAAGCTTCGTTGACCAAAAGTAGTATGAGTTATGGGAATTTGTAGTAAATATTTGTTATTGTTTCGAGTACAGCGAGTATTTAATCTTTTTTCATAGTATTTGTGTATATTTGTGTATAGATGAGTGAGGATTGTTTTTGCATATATCTGCCGAACGTCAAACACATTCATAATATTGAAGATTAAGTTGGAGTCTGTAATTAGAGGTAGTCTAAGAATTAATTTTATAATAGTTTTCTGTGCCTTTATGATTGGGTCCAGTGCTGATGCAGTACCGCCTCCCCATGCTATGATACCATACTCAATAATGGATTGACAGACTGCAAAATAAATCATTTTCAAGTGTTTTAAGTCGAGAAAGTTTCGTATCGTTCTGAAAAAGTGCATGGTTTTTCTTATTTTGTTAGCAACTATTTGAGTGTGAATATTCCATTTGAGATATGGATCAATTGTGAGGCCGAGATACTTCATCTCTGTAGTGCGCTCAATGTAGGGACACTGACAAGATTCATCGGAATTTAAACATGTGTGTATTCTAATAGAGGCGTCATCATGAGGTTGACCTGTTATATTTATGCTTGATGTGACATATTTAGTTTTCTCAGTGTTCAATGTGAGCGTATTTGTATCTAACCACTTTTTTATAATGTTTATATCCGTTTCAGCTTTTTTGTAAACAGCTTGCCAAGTGTCAGCTTCAAATAGTAAAACAGTGTCATCGGCAAAACTAACTATTTTTCCCTGAATGTTAAAGTTACATAAGTCGTTGATATATAAAAGGAACAAAGATGGTCCTAATATGCTACCTTGAGGTATCCCATAGTGAGTTGAGCACTGATTGCTAAGTGTGTTCATTATTTTCACTTGTTGCTTGCGGACATCAAGGTAGCTCTTAAAAAAGTTAAGTTCGTTGCCTGTAATACCGATTATTTGAAGTTTGTTTAATAATTTACTGTGTGATATTGTATCAAAGGCTTTAGAGAGGTCTAAAAATATTGAAATACATTTTTTGCTTTTATCGAGGTTTTTCACAATGAAGTCAGTTACGGCGGCAATAGCGTCAGAAGTACTCTTGTTTTCTTGAAACCCGTATTGATTTTCTGAGAGTACTTTATGGCTCACCAGAAATTTTACCAACTGAGCATTGATAATTTTTTCAAATAGTTTGGATAGTGTGGTCAGTATAGTTATTGGTCTGTAATTGTTTATGTCTGTCTTGTAACCTGTTTTATGTATGGGAATAACAATACCTTGTTTCAAGTTTGAGGGGAAGTGTCCTTGACTGATACTAAGGTTAATTAGGTATTCTAAAGGTAATGTAATTTCCGTAGCCAGCGTTTTCAAAATCTTGGTTGATATTCCATCAACCCCGGCAGAAGACGTGTTTTTTAGGGAATTAATTATTTTTAGAATCTCTTCCCTTGACACAGTTTGAAAATTGAATCTTCCTTTGGGAAATTGAAGTTCTGCTTCAGCAGGTAGAGCATTCCCACAATTTGGTAGACGAGAAGCAAGATTTGAACCAATATTTGTAAAAAAATTATTGATATAATCCGCAACGAGCTTGGGGTTTTTTGAGGTGTCAATAATTTTTCCGTCAATACAAAGTTTACTTATGTCCTTTAGTGTTTTGTGTATTTGTGGCTTCTCTTAGAGTTTGCCATATTTTTTTGGGATCATTGTTACTTTCTTGGATTTTGTCTCTGTAGTAGATTTCTTTCGCCTTTCTAATGACTTCGCCGCATGTATTTCTATATCTTTTATAGATGTTTAGTGATATTATGTCGTAAGGATTTTCTTTCACTTTTTTGTGTAATGCGTTTCTTCTACGAATGCAGTTGATGATTGAATAATTTATCCATGATTTTAAAGGTTTAATTTTGTTTGGAGTGTGTTTTGTCAGAATTGTGGTATTATTAATTAATTCATTTTTCAAATAGTCAACGAAATATCTCCATGCATCATCTGAGTTTTTTATTTGGAAGAGCTCTTGCCAAGATTTACTTTTAATTATATCTTTTAAATTCTTAAAATTAATATTATTGTACATAATTGTCTGATTACTTTTATTTTTTGTGGTGTCGGATTGCAATGTAAATATTGTTGTGTAATGATCTGTAATTGTTGATTTGTAAACAATGCTTTTGTTTTGCTTATTAGTTTTGACCATAACGTGATCAATGCATGATGTTGATTCATTAGCTATTCTTGTTGGTGTATTGATGGTACTAATTAATCCATGGAACTCTAACATGTTCAGATAGTCGTGGCATTGATGGTGTGGGTTATTTGGAAGTATGTTGATATTTAAATCTCCCATAATTATTATGTTTTTAGTGTAGGAAAGATTTGAGAGTATGCTATTTAGACTGTTAAGAAATGGTGTTATATTACGAATCGATGGAGAGCGATATATTGCTAGAATGCACGTATCATTATTATACATTATTTGCATACAACTCGCGTCAATAATGTTTACTTCCGTTACAACACAGTTTAGGTTGTTTTTTGTGTATACCACTACTCCATCGTTCTGACTATCATGTTTTGACGAGTTGAATGAAGAGTAGTGAGTTATAAACTTTGGTGTGTAAATATTTGTCAACCAACATTCTGTAAGAATAATAACATCAAATTTTATATTAAGGTGGTTAAGCTGTATCTGGAGTTCATCAAAGTTTTTATTAATTGACCTAATATTTTGGTGCATAATAATAGTGTTTTTTGAATCGGTTGTTAGGTATTTGCATATTTTTTCATCTGATGTTATAAACAAATTGTCTTGATCACCTAGTTCTTCATATGTATTATTAATGGTAATAGCCATATTAAAATTTATATTACAAAAAAAAAAAATTGTTTAATTCCCTTAAATAAGAGAAACACTAATCCGTAGCCATCACTGGGGATTACAACCTTTAATTGAAAGTGGTAGAGGTGAATTATTGTTGCAATTTGAAAATAATAGTATACAACATGACTCACCGAACTGAGGGGAATCGACCCAGTGAATGACCGGTAAAAGTGAGACTCTCAAATAGGAAAATTAATCAATTTTTTTAAGGTCATCAGAGTGTTTGGTATATATTACTCTGTCATTTTCATTTTTTTTAACCATCACTTTACATTCTTTGTACCAGACATATTTATATCCCATTTCTTTCGCCTTAGTCTTCGACCTCCACTGAAGATCTTTGAAATAGGCACCAAGGATTTCGCTAATAAAAATCTTCTGGTATCCATTTCCTTGGGTTGTGGTAGGGTTGAGTAGCTTCCTGTTCAGTAGAATCTGTCGCCTTTTTTGGGGATTAGTGAATTTAACGTGGAATTTTGGGGGGACTCCTGGTCGTCGGTCTGGAATTTTCTTGATATCGAGAATATCATCGCCTTTTAAGTCAACACCTGTCACTGTGACCACTCGTTTAATTATTTCTGCTGGCTTTTCTCCCTCTTTTTCTGAAATTCCAACAAATTCAAGAGTGTCTTCACGCGTTCTCTGCTCCACTTCTGCTAGTCTAACTTCAAGGCTTTTTATTATCCCATCTTTTTCTGTTAATTCCTTTCGCATTGATTCTACTGCCGAAACCAGTTTAATAATGGTCTCCATCTTTAGATGGATGTCATCATATTGCCGGCTGATAAAGTCTCTCGTGCTTCTGCTTTCTTGATTTTCATCATCAATTTTTTTTATTATTGCTTGCTTAAACACTTCAAGTTTTTTTTCCATCTTCATCTCCATCTTTTCCAGTAGGAGATCAATATTTATACCCTGGGACTCCGATGTGAGACTAGTCCCGGTCGTTTGCCCTTTGCTTCTCAGATTTTTTTCTGAAGTTGCCATTTTGAAATTGTTATTTGGTTGTAAGGTCAAACACTGCCTATTTCACTCTTTAATTGACAGTTAGTTCCCTTGTGATATTTTGATAATGTTTTAGTTTCTAAAACTGTCAATTAATTATCCACTAATGGGAAAGCAACACTTTCCAAGTAAAAAGGAATAATTCTTATCAGTTATGACAAGTGCACTGAATGTTAGTTCACTGTAATAAAATAATAACAATTGATTTCGGGAGCAGAGCAAAACACAGCTGTCACTCGATGTAGGTATACGTACAATGATTATATATATATATGATATTATATATATAATTTACGAGTACGAGTTCCACCGTGGCACCAGTGCTGCAGAAACGGCTCGAAGGATTAATGATGTGTATGGTGACGGTGCTGCAAAAGACACGGTGCGTTTTTGGTTCCAACGTTTTCATTCTGGAAATTTCGACCTGCAGAACAAGCCCCGTGGACGGCCGGAGACCAAAGTTGATAATGAAGAATTGAAGGCTATTGTGGAAGCGGATCCATCGCAAACCATGTCCGAGTTAGCTGCAGGCTGCGGTGTTAGTGATAAAACTGTTTTAATCCACTTGAAGCAAATTGGGAAGGTGAAAAAGCTTGAAAGGTGGGTACCTCACGAATTGAGTGAAGCAAATCAACAAACGCGCGTTGACCGCTAGACCACACACTGCACAACAGACGGCTACCAAATTAGAAGAGCTTCAATTGGAATGTCTAAGACATCCACCGTACTCTCCGGACCTTGCCCCAACAGATTACCATTTTTTTCGAAATTTGGATAACTTCTTGCAAGGGAAAAAATTCAACTCCGATGGGGCAGTCCAAATCGACTTCAAAGATTTTATTGATTCCCGTCCGAATGGTTTTTTTAGTAAAGGGATCGATGAACTACCTATGAGATGGCAAAAGTGCATAGATAGCAATGGTACATACTTTGATTAAGGGTCGGGTTTGGAAAACATCGCTCCGCATTATCAGTAGCATCCGCGTCTCGTAGCAGCAATACTAGAAAATTATATACGGGTAGTTAGAAAAATGTGTAAAGTTACTAGTGATTAAATTTTTTTTACTGTAATCTTACAAATTCTATAAGTTATACCTACTGCAACTTTAGTTAAAACGTTGAAAAAGACCTTCGCGATTATCTCTCCTGAACCTGTTGTAAACATTTTTACCAAAAATCCTTCCGTAATCTCAGAGTAAACATTACGTTAAAACAAGCTATTAAATTAAAAGCACTTCAGTGTATCTAGATTTTTATTGTAATTCGCCTAAACTTTCTGAATTTTTCAACTATTCTCCGCCATACAAAAATGTATGGCAAAATAATACGCCGCGCTATGTCTTATATAACCGTTGAATTTCACAGAATTCATTCAGTTGTGAGATAGCGGTCAAGGCGACAGCACGCATATTTTTTTCGCAGCAGTTTTGTTCGCTGTTTATTCGATTTTTGAAGGAATCATTGAGGAGATAGGTGTTTCAGTAACCGGGTAAGTAGAAATAAAATATATTTATTATTATCTAATAAATTATTTTTAACTTGATTTACAGTTTTACAGATTTTTTTTTTTTTTAAACTTCAGGTACCTTCAAAATGGGTAAAAATAAAGGAATTCTTGCTTACCGTGCCATAAAAAATAGACCCTCCCACTGGAAGAAAAGGAGAATAAGGTAATAATGTCAAAATTTAATTTTTTTACTGATTTCTATCAAAGGTAGTTTGAAGGTGGACTGAAGTCATTTTGCTTTTTGACAACTAAAAATTTCGGCATCCATCTTGAATTTCTCTGTAGTTATCTACCGATTTGGTTCAATATCAGAATTCGGGCGTTTAGAAGTGCACTGAACTCGGATCTAATGTCAAAACGCAAAATTTCGGCATCCATCTTGAATTTCTCGTGTTCTCTACCGATCTGGTTCAAAATCAGTATTAGGGAGTATTGGCAAGCACTGAACTCGGATCTAATGTCCAAATGCAACATTTCGGCATCCATCTTGAATTTCTCTAGTTATCTACCTATTTGGTTCAAAATCAGGATTAGGGCGTTTGGACGTGCACTGAACTCGGATCTAATGTCAAAATGCAAAATTTCGGCACCCATCTTGAATATCTTAAGTAAAAGTTGGGTAAAAGTACTACACTTAGACATTTTTCATGATTCCTTGCAAACATACAAAACTAATTTATTAAATATCTTGGCGTGATATAATTTTTTTTAAATTACTTACACTTAACTTTTCATTAAACTTTAATCAGTCAATTACAATTAGTGAGCATATAATTCTTGATTTTAAAATTTCTCCTTATCTCCCCCCCCCCCCCCCCTTTTTTATTCCTTTTTGTTATTATTACTTATTCATTCAATAATTAAGTTTTAAGACCGGTTCATATCTCAGGCGTAATTACCAAATGACATTCTATGGACTTACGTAATAGGTACACAACCATGTAATAATTTAATTTAACATACCTTATAATCTGTATTATAATGTACTGTGTATGTCCTAATAAACAAATAAATAAATAAAGTATTTTGACGATTTGGTTCAAAATCAGGTTTAAGGAGTTTGGGGTTCACCGAACTCGAATTTAATGTCAAAATGCATAATTTCGACGAGCATTTTGAGTTCTCTACCGATTGCGTTCAAATTGTCACTAAGTTTTATTGAAAACAACGACTGTCAGATCTATTGATAAATCGAATGAATTTCGATGTTGGGTAAATTCTGGGTTGTATTATTACAAATAAATTTATTTTATATGTTTTTTTAGGAAAGCAGCAGAAGCAATATAAATGACGTTGTTATAACAGAAACTATCAGTGAACATGTAAGTTTTTTTAAATAAACATAAGCGGCCTGAGTAATGGCCTTCCATATAAACTTTTTGCTATAATGAATGATCTACCACACTTTTTGTGAATGTTTAGAATTATCGATAATAGACCTGGAGAAAGGATGATGTTATTACAAAATGACAGTCTTATGAATAAATGAGGAGCTAACACTTATCACTCTGTATTGTTTTGTATTTTTTTTAAATTAATAAGTTTACATTACAAATGTATACTATAATGTCCTCCACGCTAGGAATTCACCTGTGTTGTGGAGGACATTTTTCAATTGTAAAATTATATAATAGTAAACAAGTATATAATAGTAACTTTGGATAATGCTGTGAAATAACTATAATAATTGTGGGTAATAATTAATTTATTTTGAACTTACATATAACATTTGCAATTTTACCTGTAACACGCACAACACGAGTTACAGCGTGTTTTATACAAAGAAAAAAAAACTTTTCAATAGCCTTCTATAAAAAAACAGAGTGGAAGATACTTTATGTATTGCCCTGGTGTAAGACCACTATTCAGAATTGAAACGTTGCTTGAAATGGCTTTAGCCGTGTGTGGTGACCAAATCTGAATAGCCAGGTACTTCCCCTATATTATTCCCCTCCCACCTTATCTAGCCTCACAACATACCCCAATCACTGGCCCCAGGCGATTGATAACAGTTGGGACTTTGTAAGGTACATAAAAATAAAAATAAAACATTTAGTTGTTTTATAAAAATTTGTCTGAACTTCTTTATATTTTTGACTGTCTTTTTCTAAATGTGCTTCGTTCTACTTTATGTATATCAAAGATAAATTGTAAAATATATTCTTTCTTACTAGGTATTAAAAAAAATCTGTATGCATATAAATAAACTTTCAAAAACAAAACTACCTGTTTTTTAATTTCTAAGACACAGAGTAAAAACTGGTTGTCGTAACTTATTCACACCCATTATTTTCTGGTAAAATTATAAAAAAATTAATAACATTATACAAACCATATATGAACCAGAAATTTTTTCCACATCAAAACACCATTAGATTCTGTCACATTGAGTCAAAAACTAAGACGTCTGTAAAGGTTCAGGGGCTAAAAAAAGTCTATGTATCCTTGCCCTTGCATGATTTATAGTCTGTCGAGCTGTATCAATTATGTTGGAAATAAATTAAAATTTTACAAAGCAAGTGTATTTTTATTCCGTATTTTATCAAAATGCTGAGCAGCCGTGCCTGAATCTAACCGAAATACACAGTAGATCGCGGCGGCCGAGCTTGTTTGCAACTACCAAAAATACCTAAGTGCAGTGAATGGGCAGTTTGACCCAGGCGCAAATGTCTCTATGAGCTATCCACGCTATTCCACAATATGATTCTTAGTATGTTAAGCTGTATCCATTATTATAGTAGGAACTAAATTTTAATTTTATAAGGCAAGTGTATTTTTATTTCCTAAGTCCGTAGTGTCTAGTATACCCACATCTCCTCTAGTCAGACGCAGGCGGTCAGCTGCGGCCGTGTTTGTCTACAAGTACAAGAAATACCTAACTGCAGCGTCAGCGCGGTTTGATACCCGACCCTTAAATAAATATATTATATTTAAAAAAATCGACTTTATGTTCCTCCCTTACAAAACGCTAATTTCATACGTAAGGACCTAATATACTTAAGTTTTTATTTTTATTTATTATTAATTAATTTTATATTAGTAATTTGTACCTACATTTAAGTTTACAAATTAAAATTATATTAGTAACTAGCTGACCCGACGAACTTCGTACCGCCTCAGAATCAGTAGCTGTTGAATTAAATTCAGTTTTTTTATTAAGTTAAAAATTACGCAATGAAGCAATTATCAATGCGCAACTATCCGTGTTTTGTTTTTGTCAGTATCAGAGATGGTGTTGTGTACAGATTTATATTTTTGTGATTTTCTTACTTTTACAATTACTTATGGGAATTCAGGAGGCGGATACGGGTGCCGCCGCCCCGGGACCATTTATTGAATAACCAACACCTCTGCCATAGATCACCCCAAGTGGTTTGCTACATTTGGTGATTTAGCAGGGGTGCCCGGGTTCATGAGGTGACTTATGTCCGGGTCTTGGCAGTTGATGCGCCTGCCCACCTGCTGTTTGACCTTTCCAGCCGGACTCTCTCGACCCCTTTGCCTTGCACCACAGTTGGAGGGATGGATTCATACGTCCGTCACTCCCGGACACACTGACCCCCAGATTCCTACCCACCCCTCATACCTTTTTCCTTCCCAGAACTTTCTATCCTCCCCATTCCTTAAAAGATCCTTCACACAGCATCCCCTAAGATGACATAGGTCCTGAGAGAAATTATTTTCCTCGGGACCTCCTGTGTGGAGCTTATGTAAAAAATGCATTTCATTTCAGAGATTTATTATAATTATTGTATTTTTCCTTTGGAGGTGTTCAGACATACGTTCACCATTTGTCTCATTTTCGACTATTGACATTGAGTGTGTAAGAAAGAAGGGCAGCATTATATGATTAAAAACAAATGCACAACAATCAACGCATTGACATTTGACGTTTTTGAATGTTTGGAATTCACGCACAGTTCAATATTATACCCCTCACAATATTGCTGCAGTTCTTTCAAAATAGGAGAATTCGTTCCATACAAAATGTATGGGGAAAATAATTTTCTTTATAACTATTTAGTTCGTTAACTTTTGTGATGTTTTAATAGTTATTATCCTATCCGGGGCGGAGACAAACCCAACAAATCAAAGATCATCAAAATCAGCCCAGCCGTTCTCGAGTTATAAATAGTGTAACTAACCCGACTTTGTTTTATATATTAAGATTTGTACCTACATTTAAGTTTACAAATTAAAATTATATTAGTAATTTTGTATTAGTAATTTTATATTAGTAATTTGTACCTACATTTAAGTTTACAAATTTCTAATTAATTATAATATTTTTTATTGCAAACTAAATTTTATGTAGTTTTATGTAGCTCCTACGATACTTGAATTTTCCGATATCTTGAACTTTCCAATTGGTGTGGACTTAAAGTTTCTTGTAGCGTGTTATACAACTTCATCCCTTTGTACAGTAAACTGTTCTGCGTATTCACCTTGTCCTTTTTTAGAAGCCTGATTTCCTTGCACGTCCTTATGTTATGTCTGTGAATGTCCTTGTTGAATATAATTTTATTTGAGAAGAATTTTGGTAAAATGTTGTTAATTATATTATGTGTAAATATCATCATCGTATTGTATGTAAATATCAGCATCTGTTTCACGGTTAGCCAATTCAGTTCCTTTAAAATTTTGTTTACTTTTGAAATCTATTTTGCCGTAGTATTATTCTCTTTGCCCTGTTTTGGAGAATTTTGAAACTTATTTTGTTCTCATTCGTTACATAGGAAAAGGATAGTTGAGCAATCAGTGGCGTAGCGTGGGGGGGGCGGCCCGCCCCGGGTGGCACTTTAAGGGGGGCGGCAAATTTTCACAATAAATGATAACATTATCTTGGAAAAATTTAAACCATTTCAAATCATTATTTGAACATGTTCTACGATCCTTTCGTTTACGAATCCAACTCTTTTGTTAATTCATTAAAAATATCAATAACTGTATTTTTTTTAAGCTGCGAATTTCGCAATTCGTAGGAAAACCGTACGCATATTATGACTCTTAATTAAAATCAAAATTGTGTTCAGAATGTATTAACGACTGAATTTCAGTTGTGTGTTCATCTGCTGATACATTTCGAAAGAGACCATCATTTTATACGAAGTGCAGTTATAAAATTCTAGTTGTAGATTATGTGTGTGCTGCCAGAATCAAAGAGAAACCATTTTAATTTTCTGGGTATAGTTTTAATTTGGCAAAAACAGATTTAATTTGACTCGTCTAATCATAGGAGACGCAAATTATCCCACACATTTAATTTTAAAATAAAATTGTGAAATTATGTCCCACACATTTAATTTTACATAAATTTGTGATTGCAATAAAAAGTTAAGATACTGTTTTATAACATTTTTTTAAGAAAAGGAATCTGTATTTAAAATTTTAAGTTTATTCTACTATTTTAGGTACTTTATTTCAAATATTTGCAGGCGTGTATTTTTGAGCCAATTCACATTTCCAATATGAAAATTTTAATGTTTAGAAACAATAATATTCTAATAAGCACGTCGAAAAAATTCTTTATCTAGATTTTAGAACAGTTTTGTTTTAATAAAAAGGAACATTGCATGGGAGGAACCGGAAATTTTGTGCGCAAACATTGACAGGCAAAAGTTTATAGTTATTTTTTCTTATTATTCGAAGGGTTAAACCAGTTTTCAGGATGTAAAATTCCATTTGAGAATTCATCTGCTGACACAATTCAAAGGAAAACATTATTTTATTCGAAGTTCAGTTATTAAATTCTAGTCGCAGACTCTGTATGTGCTGCCAGAATCAAAGAAAAACCATATTCGTGTTCTGAGTATACTTTTAATTCGCCGCATACAGACTTAATTCAAACCAATTTTGTGTTGAGAATGTAAATTTCCAGTTGCGGATGTGTCAACAGTCCAACTGTTGACACATTTCGATGGAATCCTCTTATTCGAAGTTCAGTTATAATATTCTATTTGCAGACTATGTATGTGCTGCCAGAATCAAAGAAAAACCATTTTCATGTTCTGAGTGTAGTTTTAATTCACCGCATACAAACTGGTTTTGTGTTCAGAATACAACGATAAATTAAATAACGAGTTGCAGATTCATCCTGCATCGAGTGAAGCTTTACATTTGAGTTAGATAATGCTGTAAAATTCTGAGAAATTGATTGTTGCATGTGTAACTATTGTTTGGGGACTGGAGTAGAATTTATATACATGATTTTCGTTGAAAGAATACTCGTTAAATGTGATTATTAAAAAAATCCGGCTCGTTTATAAATAGGTCGTAATAAAAAAAATAGGATTTCCATATACAACTCCACCTCCCCCCACCGCTTGAAGTCCCAAATAAGGGTCGGCAAAATTTTCCTCCGCCCCGATGTTCTGAGTGTAGGTTTAATTCACCACAAACAATTTAATTAAAACCAGTTTTATGTTCAGAATGTAAATGCCGGCAGAATCAAAGAAAAATCCTTTTCATGTTTTGAGTGTAGTTTTAATTCACCGCGTACAGATTTAATTAAAACCAGTTTTATGTTTAGAATGTAATTGCCGGCAGAATTAAAGAAAAACCATTTTCATGTTCTGAGTGTAGCTTTAATTCACCACATACAGATGTAATTAAAACCAGTTTTGTGTTCAGAATATATGTGCCGCTAGAATCAAAGAAAAACCATGTTCATGTTCTGAGTGTAAGAATTTCATTTCAGTAACATTTTCAATAATTTCACCATCAATTTTAATTTTGCTTTAACTGGATGTCTTCTTATATCCAATCACCATATATTTTGTTTTTTTTTTTTGTATTTAATTTAAGCTTATTGATTTTTAGCCATCTTGATACATTGTTTAGTAACACACAAATTATATTCTGGGCAGGTCTCTGGCTGGGGAAGAACAGAGAATGGAGAGCCATCAGAGGAACTGAAGACCCTGGAACTGCCAGTCGTTGGTTCCGGGGAGTGCCGCAGAGAGATGTCCAAGTACACCTTCCTTAGGCACCACATCACGGATAAGTTGTGCGCTGGATATCTAAATGGTAAATACTATACGGGGTGCAGTATCCTAGCTAAAAAACTCTGTCACATCTATCCCTCAAAACTAAAACACAAGACTCCTTACAAATGTGACACTTGCACGAAACATTGCAGTGTAACACTTTTATTTTATTTGATAATAGCTTTTACCCGCTCGCATGGTATTAGGGGGAAGAACTTTCCCACGGGAATGAAATGTTTTTTCCGGGATAAAAGTAACCTATGTCATTTCCCAGTCCTCCAATTATATAAGTGCAAAACATCACGTCGATCGTTCGCTCCATTTAGGTATAAAGACAAAAAATGGAGGTCGCCCGAGGCGAGCCAAGGTTGGACGAAGTGCCCCACCGCACTATCCATAAATAAGCACTATCGTATTCGGCTAACCTCGTTAAACTTCGCGAGTAGTGTGGAGCTTATTATTTACACTGACGTGGGGTATACTTGGTCGAAGATTATTTAGGATTTTATAATTCAATTTACTAAACTCTGACATAAGCATTTACATACAATAGCGAGTTCCCGGCATGCGTTGCTATGCAACTTAACCCCTCCGCAACGTAAGCAGATATAAGCATTAGAAATAGGACAGCAGTCAAGTACAATAAGTGTGTTTATACGTCAGCGCGTGTGTTTCCATAGAAATCGTTCTAACTCCGTTATTGTTTTAGTTACATCCCTAAACCAAAAAGTAAAAGGTCGATAGTAGATCAAGCTGTACATCTCTATCAAGTTGTCTATAGAAATACATAACAGGAATCAGCTGTCAGTCGCGTAGTTGACAAAAATATTTACCCGCGCAAATTTACTACCGGCGGCTCGTCCGCGCTCGACATTTTTAATTTTTATTAAATATTTTTATATGAAATGATAAAAAAGTGAGGTGACGAAAGTGTTTATTACACATATATACAATAGAATAAGTATTGTTGTTTACATAATCTGTGATTTTAGTACCGTTTTCACATAAAAAACATCATGTGAGTCATTTTTACCTATTTTTAATGTTTGCATGCTAAATTTTAATATTTACAAATCTTAATATTTATTTGTAATCTAATAATTCGAAAGCTTAATTTGTAACCTTTCTAAAACAGTTTTTACCATTCGGCTACGTACAGAAATGTTTCATTTATAGAGCTTTAATTGTGAAGCGGTAATAACACAAAGTTTTCGTAAAATGTCATTTTGTTTGAGACATCTCAAGTGCATATTCGCGAAAATTCGGAGGGATTAATAAGGAAATTCATTAATTAATTCATTCAATAAATCATTAAATAATATCATATCATTAAATATCTCCCCACTCTCCTCGCCCGCTTCCCCCGTCCCGCGAACCCCCCTCCCGAGTTCCCCTCCCCCCTCCCGAGTTCCCCTCCCCCCTCCCAAGTTCCCCTCCCCCTCCCGGGTTCTCCTCTTCCCTCCCGCGAACACATCAAATTCGCAAAGTTTTATCGCAATCGGATGAACGGTTAGCAATGCATAATTTCATGATGCCAGAACTCATTATTGTATATAGAAACCATCGCGAGCATGCACACATCAAATCCCCAAAGTTTCATAGCAATCGGATGAATGGTTTCGCAACGCATTGCATATATGTGTATATACAAACCCAGAAACTAACATATTATTTAGATTTTTATACAAGTATATACCTAGATTACACCCAGCTGGGCTTTTACATAGAATAAAAACAGAATTAGGTGAGCAATCGAAAATTATACAAAAAGTTTTTAAATTATGAAGTAATATGAAACTGGCAAGATAAATATTTAACAATATTAGTAAAACATGTAACAGCATTATAAAATACTATGGAAACTAAAACAAAACTAATACAAATCAATAAAACTACATTACCTACGCTACTATAAATTGTGGGATTCAACAAAGTGCTGGAATAGATTACGCTTAGCTCTATAAATTGAGTCCATAAATGTACCAACGCAACGGTACCCCCAAAAATTACTAAACCAGACATATTAGAAGAACTAAGTTAGTTACTAAGAGAAGGAGGAGAGTTTCAATGGAGCTTAAAATGGTTTCGTTGTGGATTGTCTTTTTAGTAGATTTATTAAATATTTTTTTGCTTTTTTCAGGAACTGCTATGTGCCAGGTTGACAGCGGCGGGGGGCTGGTCTTCCCCTTCAATTGACGAGAAGGGCAAAACCCGCTGGTATCTCCGCGGGGTGGTGAGAAATGATGGGCCCCTCAATGATGATGAAACTTCCTGCCGATCCGACACCTACACGGATTTCACACACATCTTCAAGATGGGGAGGTGGATAAGGAGGACTATTAGACACGTTACACGACCGAGCTGTAATGCCGATGTAAACAAATAAAAATGGATATACCAAATAAAGCGCCGGATTTAAATCATATGTCTCCTGGAAAAGCACAGTTTTAGATTTTTTTCGTGAATTTGATTCAACTTGTTTCTTAGGTTGTGCGGCAATTTAGGGCTGTTGATGGAATAAGTACTTCAATTAATTATGAAACCTTTTTCTTTTTCACATGATTTTTAATGTTTCATATTGGTTTAATTGTGCCGTATTTTGCTGTTGTTTCGAGCTGATCAAATAATACAAACACAATCCGATCTTTTTTGTTGTGAAATAACCTCAATTTTACACTGTTTATGCAGGATATTATAACGAGCAATTGGTTCATCAAATTGCTTTGTTTCTGTTCGCTCATTTAACAGCAGTCGTGCATAATGGAACAAGTGTTTGCTTTAGATGAAGTTCCTCTTGGTGGTTTGATCTACTTTAGGGAACGTACCCATACTACGTGACCAACTTTTTGCAATTTTTAACACCCCCCCCCCCCCCCCCCCCCGGTGACCAAAAACCTAAGCAACCCGCCGCTCATTTGTATGGAGCGTGACATTTTGAAGACCCCCCCCCCCCCCCCCTAAACGTGTCACGTAGTATGGGTACGTTCCCTTATGTGTTCATTTAGCCTTTGTAAATGCTGTTACAATTATAATTTAGAAGCACAAAAATGTACTTTTTATTTATAGAATATATAATACATAACATGGTATAAGATGAAGTCGCTCACGCTGTCTGTGCGCTTAGATCTTTTAAACAACGCAACGGATTTTCATGCGGTTTTCACCAATAAATAAAGTGATTGATGAGGAAGGTTTTTAGGTACATAATTTGTCAAGGTTTTGTGTAAATTGGTTAAAATATATAATATATCTGGCCAAGCATCCAAATGAAAATCTAGTCTCTTTCAACAGAAGCAATCTTCCGAACAGGCCCTCCATTGATATGCTTGGTGTAACCTAAGTGGCCAGCTCAGGTATGGGGCTCCATCGAAGCCAGAGTAAAGTTAGCCTCCCAGAAACTGGGCGTACTGTATAGGGCCCGCAGATACTTTAATAGTGCACAACTGATAACCCTGTACAAATCACAAGTGCGCCCCACGGTTGAATTCGGCAGCCACCTCTGGTCTGGAGCTCCAAAATACCTGAAAAATACCCTCGACTCTGCAGAAACGGGCGGTCCGTTTGATAGATTCTCCCATCTTAACAGACGGATTGCAATCTTTAGAGCACAGGCGTCGGGTGGGAATGCTATCCTTGTTCTACCGGTATTACAATAGAAGATGCTCCGAGGAACTAGCATCATTGATCCCTTCGGCGCCGGTGCATAGTCGGGAAACACGCCAAACGCGTGCCCAACATTTGTACACAGTTGACATTTGTCACATGAGAATAGGTCGTTTCTTCGACTCATTCTTATGTGCAACAGCTCGGCTGTGGAATGATTTGCCGGCCTCTGTGTTTCCTCCTTCCTACAACACGGGTCTCTTCAAGACCAATGTTCATTCCTTCCTCTCCTCAAAAAGACCCTCCACACAGCATCCCAGATGACATAGGCCCTGAGGGAAATTATTTTCCTCAGGGCCTCCTGTGTGGAGATAATGTAACAATAAAAAAATAAAAAAAGGGGGTAGCGGGCAGCTGGCAGCGGACAACTGGCTTGGCAAACGGGCGGTGTGGATTTTGATTTAACAGATGACGTTGGTTGTAAAGGTTGGATAATGACGTGGCGTTGTGTTTCGTTAGCCACAGCAACGTGTGCCAGATCTGCTAGTATAATTTACATTGAATTGAATAATCAATAAAAAATAATAGAAATCTAAACAACTTTATCGCATACGTAACATGAGATCGAAAAAAGCGGATTTTAAGGTACCTTAAAAATCTATTTTGTGCGCTTTCAATGTTATTGAAGTGAAAATTTCTTTAGCACCGTTGTGATTTGAAACTCAATGAAATGAAAAACCGACACTAAACAGAGACAAACACATACATCTATAGGATTTAGCCTGCGAGAGAATGAGATAGAATAATCGGTTTCCTCCTTGTGTAGTGTTTCGTAGCCTCCCCACTCTTGTCTACTTTAGTTTTCTGAAGGTTTCACTTCTACCACGTGTGAACTTTACACCTTTATTTTTTTGTGTACTGCATACTGCCTGGGTTCCACACCTTAGATGCATATTCAAGAATACTATGAACATATAAGTAATACAGTATTTTGAAAGTAATTGGATCTTTGACTTGTTTATAGGAACCAATTACAATATTGTTGTCTTCAATGATTTACAAATTACTCTAAACTTTTTGACCAATGGCAGAAATTTGCGATTCCAGGCCATAACGCCAATGTTGAACACACAGTAGCGGCGTTAGGGTAGGGCGCGGTTGGGCGACCACCCAGGGCGCTGGACATAAAGGGGCGCCCCTTTATATTCGCTCGCTCTTTGAGCTAGACCTACTTACTCGTAAATTCCCTAAATTTAGGAAAAAAATTGTTATGGTAGCAACACTAGAACTGGAACGTAGTGTGTAATCTCTTCGATCGGAGCACTGCATGCAGTTCATTTTACCGGGAATCCCCAACCATAGAGAAACACATTATTTATCTCTTTTTAACATTTTATTTAAAAATAATAAGGAACTCCAGTGAAAAATATTATGGCTTTAAAAAAATATGTTCATATAGACCAAGAAACGCTGATTCTGAATATATAAGTTTTATTTCATAATATTAAATGCAGAGTTTTTAATAAATTATTAAAAAGTGCATTTTTAAACCTCTTCCCAAAACACAGCGTTAAGTTGGCATTACTGAAATGGTTAACGGTGACGTCACAGTTAACCTGTCACCTGTGTATTGTATTGTATTGACATTTGAAATGACTTGAAGTGCACACGTACCTATGCAATTCAACATTTCGTGTTTTTGGTTTATTTTCATACTGTTTATAGAGATTTAGATAAATAATAGTTATTGTGTTTATTGAAACATAATTTAGGCCCTCAACAATTTACGAAAAGGGCTATATTTGCGAACAATCTGCAATAAATTTTGTCTATTTGAGGTTAAAGTCGTGTCATATTTTGACACGACTTTAATTCATATGTATTTTCAAATTGTTTTTAGTATAGGGCTTTTTATACAAGTTGTTACACACTCGTCATGATCAGTGTATTATAAATACCAGTGTTTCTGTATGTATTATACATAAAACAATGTACCTACAAAGTAACGCCTGACACAAAACACGATGTCACATGTATTTGCAATGAAAGAGATGATTTATATAGCACTTTGATTAAATACAATAACAGTAGCGGTGAAATGTGGACATTTTACCAATGTTTTTCTATATTAAATGCAGTTAATCTTGAATAAAAAACACACCCTAAAAGTCATTACAAAGCATTCCGCCATGATTATTCTGGGTTCTTCACAGTGTTGCCAACAGTTAGAAGTGAAATTTCCCTAGAATTTCACATTTACGCAATTACCTACGTAGCCACCTGATTGTGTAACACTAATCCTGTTATATGTTAATTAATATGATAATTAATTGGAAAGATATCGGAACTTGGTAAATATACTAATAATACCGTGATTTTCCAAATAAAACACTTTTTGCTACGTGAAGTAATAATTTAAAAGTACGAATACACTCACCACTGAATTAGAAACTGAATTCCAAATTAAAAAAAAACACTTTGCAAAATAAAAATCATAAGCAACCCGCCGCTCATTTGTACCAAGCGTGGTATTTTGAAGACCCCCCCCCCCCCCCCCCCCCGAACGTGTCACGTAGTATGGGTACGTTCCCTAATATCATTTTGAGTTGTCAGTGTTAAAAATAACATGGCATGTAAGTACATGAAAAATAATTAAGATTCATAGGAATTCCAAAAAATATATATACGTATATATATAAATAATACCAGTAATACTGTCATATGTAATAAAAATTTTTGCCAGAGTTCGAAATTTCCCTAGATTTTGTCCTGATTTCCCTTATCCCTAAAAAATATTTTTCTCCCCTAGATCTAGGGAAATTTCCCTCGACATAACATCACTGATTCAAAATGACAACTTAAAAAGTAAAAAAATTATCGGTGGGTGAAGACCACCATAGATACGGTGCGTTTCTGGGAGTCTTTAAAAATTAAAACTTTGACAATTATTTTAACTATTAAAACTAACTATAAAAATAAAAATAAAAATGCAGTTATTTAAGTTTGAAGGTCTTTATTCATTAAAAAAAATAAAAAAAATTGGACTGGAGTTCTCTATTGGCGTTATTTTTGACGAAGCGGAACACTTTCAATTTGGGAGGCGGGAATGTGTACTGCCGCCCCGGGAACCTTTATTGGATAACCAACACCTCTGCCATAGGTCACCCCAAGTGGTTCGCTACGTTTGGTGATTTAGCAGGGGTGCCCGGGCTCATGGGGTGAAGTTTGTCTAGGTCTTGGAGGCGGATGACCAGGATACACTGAACCCCAGATTCTTACCCACCCCTTGAACCCTTTTCCTTCCCGGAACTCTCCTCTCCCTCCTTTCCTTAGAAAACCCTCCACACAGCATCCCCAAAGATGGGTAAATTCATCCATCCCCTGAGGGAAATTATTTTCCTCAGGGCCTCCTGTGTGGAGCTTGTGTAAAAAAAAAATCCAACTTTCTTTGCATAAGTGGACGCACTTAAAACAGTTATTCCAATTATTTTTAAATCAAACAAACGCAGTAATCAGACGTTCCACGCTATGGATGCTCTTGTTCGTCACTCTTGGTTCCGACTAGGGAGTGACATTAGTTTTATCTAAAAAGTTGAAATATAAATAGGGTAAAGTGTAGAAGTAGGTATTAGTTATTGGATATTTTGACGGATCATTTTATTAGGTAAGTACAAATTTATTTTAACAATCTATACTAAACACTCTCTTCTACTATATTTTTCTCTCTCTGCTATCTATCGATCTCTATTTGTTTGTATGTTTATACATTTGGGGCGGGGTAATCTTTGGAACTAATTATACTATATTGATGAAATTTTGATACGGAGATAATATGGATCCCGAGAAAATATATAGATTACTTACTTTTTAATGCGGGAAAAATCTCATTCCCACGGGAACGAGTGATTTTTTCGTCCAAATCTAAGCACTGTCGCAAAACACAAGCTTGTAAAAGTAAAACATTTCACAAATATTCTGCTGCCATGTCAATGTTACCTACAGTTTTTGATCTTCCTTCCCGTGTTTAACGCTATCACAAATGTAATGCGTTTTTTGTCGTCCTCGCTGGATAGCGTTATAATGAAATTTTATTGTAATCAATTTATTTTTAGAAATGTTTCAACTTACAGAGATTTAATTTGTTGCAGATTTTATTGATTACTAGTTAACTAATTAGTACAAAATGTCTGAACACGTTGATCTAATCAAAAGAAATCTGGGCCAAAATATAGAAAACGAAAAGCAGAAAAAGAAAAGGAATTTCAAAAAACAAAAAAGTTTATGAATATAGATAAATACATCAAAACAAAAAATCAAGACCTGAATGTGGCATCTACATCTGGAATACAAACGAATTTATCGGTAATGGAGCCTCTGTCTGACAAGTAAGATCAGATAACTGCTGAAGAGATTTTGGATGTAGTTTCCCGAAGTTAGGTAATAAGTTGCGCTACAATTACAGATGCTGCTCAGGATGACTCCATTGATGATGTATGAGGGAGCGGACTGCAGAGCGGCAGAGACGGGTAGAGAAATGAAAGGCGTCAGTCGATGTGGTGAGTCAGTCTTTATTGAGCTACGTAGCGAAGGTCGAAGCGGAGCGGAGTGACAGTGGTGCAGTGAGTGTTGCTGCTGCGTTGCTGATGTGTGATGATGGTCAGGAAGCTGCGGCCGGAGCACACACGTGACGCAGGAAGGAACCTTGAGAGGCGATGAGGATGACCTCTGGCAGCGGAACGCGATGGGTTTCGAATGCCAGAGAACGGGTTGCACCTATGTGAACAGCAAGCGCGTGCTTGGTAGTTGATAGGTCGGGTGACATCTCATGTCGAGGCACGAAGGGCCGGACAGGGAGATGGTGGTTGGAGATGGAGACCTCGAAGGTGCTGGACATGTTCCTGGAGTCACACTGGATATGCGTAAATCACTTGTTGCGAGAGTGGCAGCCCCGCGAGGGCTGGTAAAGTTTTACGGCACTGCACTATTGTAATCGCTTCTCGGTGTGTGTTACTCGACCGATGAATGGAGACTAGGCTGAACTGAGACTGACTAGCGCAGTGTTTAGTCGCTTGCTTTTATATGCGCGACCGGCAGAGTAGCTTGCGAGAGCGCCAGGTAATGTTGCGAATTCACGCAAAGCGAAGAAAGTGCTCGAACGTTCTGCGGCCGTTGTAATGAGCGTCCGTTAGTTCGAGGCCTTTCGCGTAAGTGGCGGAATAATTAACCGCTGTAGGTAGAAATGTACCGGCCGTACCTTACGCGGTGTGTGCCGTATGTATTTCTCGCGTGTTCTTGGAAAGCCAGTGGCTGCGCAATGAATTCGGCGTAAGTGGGCGCTACATGTACAAATGCTAGATGACGTTAGTACTGTTGTCCCGAATACAGCGGATCCAGCCACTTGGCCACTCATTTGAAATAGCAAAATAATTGATCATACAATTACTAGTAGCCCAGTGCAAACTCACATTGATAATTATCCGAAGAATGATACAGGTCGATATTTCTCTAATTCTCATTTCATAAAAAACTAGCAAACAATGAAACAATTCATTCAAGATAAAAACCTATCTGCGACCGACAATATCTCAATCTAAATTGACAAACTTGGCAACTTTGTCAATTGAAAATGAAATTGCTGAAAACATCGATTTTGATAAAACCTAATCAAAGAATTTTATTAGGTTATCAATTTCGCCGATAGAAAGACTAGAAAAGTGAAATTTTATTAGTTTTTTTAAAATAAATAGTTTTTATTTTAATTAACCCGTTATTTCTTTATACCCATTGCCTTTTTTCGTAAGGAATTGAATTACAGTTAGGGGGCGCCGTGGAAATCTCGCCCAGGGCGCTGGTAGTGCTAAAACCGGCCCTGTGTACACATTGTGTACTTTAAAAATAGGGCTGCCATCCGTCCGGGTTTCCCCGGATTTGTCCTAGTTTAGAGGGCGACCGGGGAGCGTCCGGGCGGGGTTTCATTTGATGTCCGGGTTTAAAAAAAAAATTTAAGTCTTAAAATTTAAAGTCAAACGTACACGTTTGCACTGAGGAAGGAACGGTCGTTCTGAACCCGGTCGGCTTTAAACAAAAATAAAAGTTGTTCAAACAAAGTAACATTGTTTAATTTATCTTTAATTAAAATTAAATTCAATTTCCAAGAATACAGCGGCATTGATTTTTACAAATTCCTTTTAAAAGGGGAAGATATTCTAAAAGCTATCGGAAAGAGTGATAAATACAAAAAAAAACTGAAAAGTAAAAAAGGCGAGAGGATGAGGCAAAGGCTTTAATAGCTAGATAATCAAATAATGTACTTTTGAGTGCAATAATTTCTTTTCATTTTTGTTGTTAAAGTTATGATTGTTTTTATTACGTAAAAGAAAATTACAATATGGCTGTTGATTTAAATTTTAAAGCGATATAAATGAGTATAGTTTTTGGTTATTTTATGCTTAAAAAATTAATAATGTAACTTACATTACAGTAAGTCTAAACTTTAAAAAGGTTCAGTTTCGTTGCTTAAGATTTAAGAAGACTGAATTTAGTTCATATTATGTTAAGAGATATTTTGTTGTTTAAATGGCTGCTGATAAAAATTTAAAGATAAAATTATTAATTTAAAATTTTCTCATAAATTTGACAAATACGCTGGCGCCAAACTTATTCATAAAAACAATATCCGTATAAGGTTGGATAATTTAAAGGCACTTGAACTTAGGAAAGCCATAAACATTAATAGTAAGGTAGTAAATAACCAACTTAATTTAAATAAAAGTCCCATACTAAGATTGTTTCCTATTGATAAAGAACACGTCCGTTCCCTTCCCAATTCTCCATCTATGCCTCCTTCTTCCTCTTCCACTTGACGAGTCCAGCCCATTTTTGGTAAATTATATATTATAAAACAAATGTAACCTAATGTTAGTAGAGTATTATACTGCCCTGATGAAGCTACGGTTGTAGCGAAACCCGGTCGGCATAAAGTATAAAAATAAAAGTGGTGTTTACAAAGTAATTGTTTTATTTTAAATTAATAATGTCACATCACAAAGTATCCGCTTCATATGAACAGATAAAATTATTATTGAGTTAAAGAGTTACCTCAAAAATTGTAAGACTGAATACTAAAATGGTCTTAGTACTTTTAAGATTTTTGTCTAAAAATTTAATTGAATTTTGTTAGGCTTAATATTTTAATAAGGTTGTAGGTACTCGAGTGTAGGCTGGTGGTTGATATTTAAATTTTAATGATACCGACAAATTTTGAAAATACCGAAAAATGGTTTTATTTTAAGAATAAATTTTTTTAAACTGATTATTAAAACAATTTGTAACAAACTGTAATAAGATTGTTTTGTTAAGTACATTTATAATGATGATAAAAGATGACTAAATTTAATTTGAAAATAAATAAAAAGGTGATTTATGACATTTTCAACTGTTTTTTATTACACTATGTTTAAAAAACGCATTTACAAAAATAACTACTTGCAATTTTATCGAAACTAGTTATTTCCGTTACATACCGTGTAACTAGTTATTGTATCTAGTTACGTTAAATAACGCCCACGCCTATTCATTTTTCATTTATGACAGAAAACAAACTTGCAACGGCAACGGCGCGCAACGCCAACGGTTACGACAACGAGCGTTGCCAGAAGGATTTATGCCAGAAGGTTACTTTTGTAACCTTTTAGGTGATTTTTAACTCCGAAAGGTTTCTTTCAGGTTACACTACTCAAAAGGTTACTTTTAGGTGATTTTTCGGAATTCGTAGAATTAATGGGCCGTTTTCGCACGATTTTGGCCGCTAGGTTCGCTAATAGTCCTACCGGTCCAACTATTTTATTTAACTGTCAGATCCCATACATTTTTTAGGCCGTTTGACGCATTTTAGTGTTTTTAAATATTATAATAATGCCGTCAACCTGTTGTAGTGTTCCAATGTGTAGAATAGGGTTGGGCACGAGTTTCCCAAAGATTGAAAGCGCAATGGATTCATTCAATTAGGTTCATTTCAAATGGGCACCGACTCCTGATTCTGTTGTCTGTAAAGCTCATTTTAGGGACACAGATTATGTATTCAATAATATCAACCATAACAGTAAGTACATGACTCATTCAATTAATATCTTACTATAATTGAATCCCCAATATAATACAGATACTACTTGTATAGTATAATGAACACGTAAAGAAACATTTGACATAGAATGCACAATATTTTATACACAATGTTTTGCCTTCTTTCGCAGTTGACATTATTTGACCAACGTACCTTTAAATACAAGTGTAGTCAACCACAACTAACAAATAATTATGGTAGACATAATATCTTATTTCCTTTTTTAATATTAAGTAAACATTTTCAATTATTGCAATAATTTTATTACACGGTTATCAAACTTTCTGGCACGAGATTTATAGGCGGGTGATTCTTCTTTGTTGGCAATCTAATTTGCTTTGCATTTCTCGTCCCATGTATGTATATCTCGTGCTTGTAATTTAATTTTCAGTAGGAGTGTTTTAAGAAAAAAATCTAAGTATTATTATTTCTTAACGTAGACCGTTTTGTATTTTATATCATGTAAGTATGGAAGTTTGAGCCTAATTTTATTTTCAGATGTACTGTACAGGGGTAAAGAATTAAGAAACTGACAGGAAAGGCGTCTGATACGTGAAAAAATATATTTGAATTCTACAAAACCAAAACCAAGGGAAAGCTTATGGCGCAGAGTATGCCAGTCGAAGAATACCATCATCACTGCCATGGTTGCCTGGATGGAGTCCCCGCTGATACCCTTCTGGAAATGGGAGCCTGTCAAATATCCCCCATGAATGGATATTTGCATATTTTTTTGGATTTATTATTATATACTATATTTTTCATTTATTTTCTGTTCCATTCTGTGTATGAATGCATTGTTATTTTGTCAATGTTTGAACTATTTAAAAATATGGAATGTATTGCATTGCACAACATTCTGAAATAAACGATCATTATTATGATACGTTTTAAGATTTTCACGGCCAAAAGTATTTTCATTATTTGTTTTTGGAGTGTTATGCCGTTAAGGAGGTAGCGCAACACGGCATAACACCCCAAAAACAAATAACTAAAAGATCATTATTATATTTCTTTTATTAAAATAAAGACTGAGTGTCGCTCCAGTTTTGTCATGGTTTTCTGCGGCCTTGCACGACATCTACTGCCATGGTTAAAAAAGATTGTTGTTTAATTGTACAAAATAACATAAAATAATTTAACAAATATAAAAATAAATAAAAAAAACTTTCTTTTATTTCTCGAGGTCAATATGAAAAGAACAAGATTACAGACATAATATAAATGTGTCGTAAAACATTTATAAACATTATACACATAGAAGAACATATCAGTACAACAAATAATTAACATTATGCATAAATTATTTATTGTTTTGGCATTTTTAAATTTTTATTTTACATCCTAATATTAAAGTATAGTTGTAGCGTCGGTCAAAGCGTGAGCAACTTTGTGAACAGTCAACCTGTTAAAATAAAGAAAATAAGATTATCAAATTAAACATGCAACTAGTGTAGAAATCTCCCAACCTCCATACTATATAATATTAAATAACATTTATTTTTAGAATTTACTTGATAAAAAATTGATTTTTCCTATGCTAATATTTTATTTGTAAACATTCAATAGAAATATAAATATAATCTATTTCACAGATGAGGGATATCAAAATACAAAGGTGATAAGAGGTAATATAAGTAAACCTATTAAAACTTCTATTCAGCCGTGGTTTCGGGGAAATTTGGGTCCTTTTTGATGATGGAAGGTAGAGTCGTTCAGCCAGGAGGACTGGTTGAAGTCCCCCTCGCAGAGGTAGGACACACGCGTGACCACTGCATGACCTGGAGCCCCACGGTAGTAGCGCAGTAGCTGGTGAAGGATTCCACGTGCTCCTCGAATGTGTGGCCTCGGATGGGCAGACGCTCCTTCGTCATGTGGTCAGATTCGTCTGAAAATTATAATTGAATAGTACAAGGAATCCGAGAGAAGACGACCAGTGCAATGCCCTAGACATAGTTAGGAGAAATTAAAGATTGTGCTTTAAGCTTTGAGTGTTAAGCAATTAGATTTTTGCCTCGAGCTTTATGCTTTGAGATTTAAGCTTTGCTTTTACCTATGTCAAAAATAATGAAAAATTAAGAGCAACAAAACAGCAGCTTTTGAGTCTGGAGGAAATTGGTAACTGTCTGGTTATTCAGATCTAGGCAATACACGTAGCAGATAATGTTAATAAATTGATGAGATCCCTTTGGTATCGGTTCACCATCAAGAAATTCGCCGGACAAGAGCGGAACATCCATCCACAGTAGATGACAGCAGCATTCGACTTGTTCTCATGCAATATTTCCCTACATACTAGGAATATTTCCCTCTCCTCCCTTATTTAATAGTTGTCTTTTCAAGATCTTTATTAAAATTCCATTCTTTTAAGGCCCTTCCTTAAACAGCCGGTGAAAAACCACCATTTAGAAGCGATACATTGCTTGAAATGGCAATAGTTGTGTTAGGTGACCAGGTGTGAATAGCCAGGCATTTCCCAGCCTCCACATTTCCCATATTCTTTCCTCCCCCATTCAGTTCAGCTTCACAACATACCCTGATTGGGGGTGCCATAGAACCACTTACTTAAAATTAATCACATTAAAAAGACCGGTTAAATCCCTGGTTAAAGTATTAGAGGTATAATAAAATCCATATCTTACATTCAACGTATGGTTTGAAGGGCAGAACCAGCGCTACGATAAGGAGTCCATCGTCGTTGAGAGCCTGCTTAGTGTTGAGGCCGTTGAGCAGCATGGTCTGTGGCTCAGAGCAGCATCTTACTTTTTGTGCATTTTACTTACAAATCGAGCAAACTTGGTTTGGCTAAACTTGTCGGAAAACAAATTGCAAATAGCTATCGAAATGACAGATCGTTGAAAGACGTCAGTGTGTCAGTCCATAGATTTGGTTCACTGATTAGATGACAGGAGGACCGCTAAACACCGTGCTGCCATCTCGTGGGTATTTTGGAATTACTCAGAAAACGGCCCATTAGAATTAGAACCATCGTCAAACGGAGCACTGTTTTGTGTTTTTTTTTTCATGTTGGCTAACAGCACGCAAAACCATAGACTATACACATATTGCAAAACTTTACATCTTTCTCTTTCACACTATTGTGTAAATTAATTCCCAACTGCTCTAAAATATTGAGTTTACGGCGTTTATTTTGTATTTGTACCGGAAACGGCTTATTTTTATCACTAAGTGGGTAATTTTGGTTGTTACACTTTATTATTATGTTATTAAAAAATAAACTTTTTAAAAATGAACTTGAACAGCCTTTTTTTTCAGACTTTGTATCAAAAACGGACAATTATAACATAAACGGACAATTGCTCCTTTTAGTATCAAAAAAGCGAACATAAGCATTTTTAAACTTAAAAATAAAACAGCTAAGAGTATTAAATTATAGAATGTTATGTATTATGGCTTGTGATTCTTTACGCGCAAGGAATCGCGCAGGTAGAAAATATAACAGATTTTTCATACCGGTATATTCGATACAAAAAAACTCGCTCTACTGAAAAATAATTCTGTCCCACTTTGATACTGAGCTCCTAATGTATTCCATCAACTTTTTACCATAGGGGTCGTCCATTAATCACGTGAGGCTCGAAAGGGGGGGGGGGGGGGGGGTCGAAAAAAATCACGAAATATCACGAGGGGGGGAGGTACAATGAGATATCAAAAATACACGTGATTTTTGGGGGGGGGGGGGGGGGGTTAATCTTAAACCTCACCACATATCACCAGGGGGGAGTTAAAAAGTTGCTATAAACACCACGTGATTAAAAGACGACCCCATACCACTGGAAAAAATATAAAAGGTTATTTTTCCCACAAAAAGGTTACTTTTTTATATATTTTAGGTGACTTTTTACAAGACACGGCTGGCAACACTGCGGACAACCGAAATAGCCGCGGTTTATACTAAATCTAAATGACGTCCGCATTCGTTTCGTTCGCGATCATTTACAAAGATTTCAATAACAAAATACTTTAATTGAATACTATGTGTAAAAGATACGCGTTTTACTAAGAACTACAATAAAAAATGCTCGGAAGTGTGTAATTGCCAACGTTTGTTGATATCCATTTTAACCTAAAAATTGTTTGTTTTCTCGTAGTAAACGCAATTATTATAAAGTAAAACTGAACTGTAACTTGAAAGTTTAATTATTTTAATAACGAGTGAATTGTGTTGACACAATGTCTGTAACTCTACACACGGATGTCGGGGATATTAAGATAGAATTATTCTGCGAAGAGTGTCCTAAAGCGTGTGAGAACTTCTTGGCTCTTTGCGCCAGCGATTATTACAATGGATGCCTCTTTCACCGGAATATCAAGGTATATCAACGCTCAATACTACAGAAATATCATAGTAACACTTATACGCTAATAAACGACGTTATTTATTTTGACATACCTACTAGCCTGGAGTGAAAGAGGTCGAAAAAAATTTTTTCTTCGAATTTCGTCAAGCCTGTATACTAAATGTGGTAATTATCGGTTCGGACTGGCCACGCTTATTACGAATAAGTTTTAGAAAAAAACTTTAGATTCGCCTTAATTACTATAAAAGGAAACTTTTAGGCTTTGGGGCGGCGGAAAATAATGCATTTTAATTTTCAATTGCATAAAACCAAAATTCTCTTCGCGAACCGACACAGCGAAAATCCGCGGCCGTACCTGTCACTGTGATGTTGGTATCCTTTATAAATTAACAAGAGCTAATACGACTGTAGCCGACTTCGCGGGATACCTACATGAAATACCGCGAATCACAAACCATGTTACACAAACCTAGCGTAGCCGCTAAACCACTTGAAAACTGGGATGTTTTTCTTGCCTTGACGCGAGTAGGCGTTATAAAGGGGCACTTTCTTTTGTATCACAAACCATGTTACACAAACAAGCCCGCTAGACAAATTTCATAATTACGCGCCTTATCCCACGAAGTCGGCTACAGTCGTATTAGCTCTTGTTAATTTATCAAGGATACCAACATAACAGTGACAGGTACGGCCGCGGATTTTCGCTGTGTCGGTCGCGAAGTGAATTTTGGTTTTATGCAATTGAAAATTAAAATGCATTATTTAACGCCGCCCCAAAGCCAAAAAGTTTCCTTTTATACTAATTAAGGCGAATCTAAAGTTTTTTTCTAAAAAATATTCGTAATAAGCGTGGCCAGTCCGAACCGATATTTACCCTAAATGTTGCTATGGATAAATGGCTGTTGAAAAAAAATTTTAAATTTTTTTTCACATGATCCTCAGGTGGCGCAGGGGACTTTAAATTTAGAAAAAATGATTGGTAATTTTTTGGGATTAGTGTCCATGGCTATTACGAATAATTTTTAGAAAAAAACTTTAGATTCGCCAATCACTATAAAAGGAAACTTTTTGCATCACGGCTGGCGGAAAATAATGCATTTTAATTTTCAATTTTGTTAAATAAAATTTCACTTTGCGAACCGATACTACGACAGCCCGCCCGCCATTTTGTCACTGTTATGTTGGTATCCCCGACCTGATACAAACAAGAGCTAGATACGATTGTAGCCGACTTCGTGGGATACATGATGAGGCGCGTAATTATGAAAAACAGAATTAATAATATAATGTAAACGAACCTCTAATCAGGCACTGGAATGGAGACAAACCATTCAAATCCTGGGATGTTTTTTAAAATAAAGATAATATACACAAGCCAGCTACACAAACCCTGCTTTGCCAGACAAACCATTCAAAAACGTAGGCTGTTTTTTAAAGTAAAGATAACATACACAATCCCGCTAGACAAACCCTGCTTTGCCAGACAAACCATTCAAAAACGTAGGCTGTTTTTTAAAGTAAAGATAACATACACAATCCCGCTAGACAAACCCTGCTTTGCCAGACAAACCATTCAAAAACGTAGGCTGTTTTTTAAAGTAAAGATAACATACACAATCCCGCTAGACAAACCCTGCTTTGCCAGACAAACCATTTAAAAACGTTGGCTGTTTTTTAAAGTAAAGATAACATACACAAGCTCGCTAGACAAATTTCATAATTACGCGCCTCATCATGTATCCCACGAAGTCGGCTACAATCGTATCTAGCTTGTTTGTATCAGGTCAGGGATACCAACATAACAGTGACAAAATGGCGGGCGGGCTGTCGTAGTATCGGTTCGCGAAGTGAAATTTTATTTAACGAAATTTAAAATTAAAATGCTTTATTTTCCACCGGCCGTGATGCAAAAAGTTTCCTTTTAAAGGCAAATCTAAAGTTTTTTTCTAAAAATTATTCGTAATAGCCATGGACACTAATCCCAAAAATTTACCAAATGATTGATACCTACGTGAAAATTAAAAAAAATTTAAACGAATATTATTATCAACGTTTACTTTATTATTATTATTTACCTTTATTATCTGCATTGAGCTATGAAAAATAGCAAGAATATAGTTTTTTTTTTTTAATAATTTCACAATGACGTTATAATAATAATAATAAATTTGGACAACTTATATAGCGCTGTTTTTGTGAAAAATTGCCTCAAGAGCGCTGTACAAATTAGCATGGATTTTACATTAGAATTTACTTAACTTAGGAGGCTAGATAACACCTCGTCTTGCAGCTATCAAGCGCATGGATTATTGGAATTCTAGCCCCCCGATAAATTAAACAAAATATCTTTTCATATGTACGTATTTCAATTTACTTAAATATTTACAGGGGGCTAGATAACCACTCATCTTGCAGCTATCAAGCGCATGGATTGTTGGAATTCTAGCCCCCCAATAAATAAAATAAAATATCTTTTTATACATATGTACGTATTTTAATTTACTTAACTATGTAGGAGGCTAGATAATAACTCGTCTTGCAGCTATCAAGCGCATGGATTATTATGCCCCCCAATAAATTAAATAAAATATTTTTTTAATATGTACGTATATCAAGATTATCGGAATATACATAATTACTCTCTCGCTTCAACATTTGAACCTAGAAATAAGAATTAGCTACCAACCGCTTTTGTTTAATAAACAAATAATAATGCCTGCTGTGGACACAATCGTATAGCAGTCTTACTAGAGGTAAAAATACTACATGATATATGTTATGTCGAATTCATATTATTCTTATAATTAAATTATAAAATGTAAATGAAATCCTCAGCACGGGAGATCCCAGTGAGGATATCATTATCTCTATTTTTTATTAAGAAATGAAGATTACATATTATTATTATTATTATTAAATGCAAAAGCATTGCACTCTTTATGTATTTAGTAATCTACTTAACTTCCTTAGTCTAACTTAATCTAACTTAATCTACTTAATCTAACTTAACCTAACTTAATCTTACTCACACAATGTTACAGTTACACCTACCAACAGCAGACGTCAAGTGTAAATTTGCTCCGTATAAAATAACGAAATAAAGTGCTAAAAGTTATATCAATCAATACAAATCCGATTTTCGGAGACAGGACATTTTCATGTAGTGATGTCACGAGCCCAAATAATGGATTTATTTATTTAAAAAAAAAACTGTACATTTTTAAAAATTTTTACTCACATTTTTGTAATCTTAGTAAAAAAAAATCTTTCCACATGATTTTTTCCAAGTCGTTATGAAATCCATGCAAGTGGCCTATTGACCTGAGGGAAGGACCGCCACTGTAACTAATGGTCAATTTTGAGATGTGTTTTCTGTGACCAACTTGGTTTGTTGATATTGATTTCTGTTTATTGTATGTTTAGGGCTTCATGGTGCAAACAGGGGACCCCTCGGGAAGTGGGAAGGGAGGCAGCAGCATCTGGGGAAGGAAGTTCCAAGATGAGTTCAAAGAGGAACTTAAGGTATATTATAATTCTTTCCCTTTTTCACGATTTTTATTAACCCTCCAAAAATCGGGTGTATTTTGTCAGATGGTAAAAATATTCCCGCTTTGCAATAAAATCCAAATAAATTGAATGTTTCTAAAATATTCTAAAACTAAAAACTGTTTTTGAAAGGTGATAAATTATTTATTTATTTAAAATTTACGGCACAAAGTGCCACTTACAAACATGTTTATTTAATATTTTTGGTAAATATTCGGAACAAACGTCAACGGTTATGTAACGGGATTGTGTATGTTATCTTTACTTTAAAAAACAGCCTAAGTTTTTGAATGGTTTGTCTCGCAAAGCAGGGTTTGTGTAGCGGGCTTGTGTATATTATCTTAATTTTAAAAGTTTTATAAAAAAAAAGTGCATATTTTTATTTTTTTATTTATTTAGTAACTATACAATATTTTTTACATTTTTATGTGAAACATGTTAGTTCGATGTATATATAAAATATAAAATATATTCGTAGTCCTCCTCACTAGGAGATCCTGTGCTGAGGGGGACTATGCTTTGGATAAGTTTTTCAGCGACTTCTATGGTTTAACTTCATTGATTGGATAAGGTTTTCTAGAAACTTTTATGATGTTTTAAGTATACTAGTAAGTTCATTTTCCGATAGATTCTTCAGCCAACATTTAATGTCCTTAATGTAGCTTTTTTTTTTTTTTAAATTTGTTTGATACTAAGTGGGAGTTTGTTATATAACTTTACTGCTAAAAATGCAGAACTTCTTTGACCAAATGAAGAGTTACACTTTGGTATATTAAGTATGTCTGTTTGTTTGGCTCTGGTTTTATGAGCGTGTGAGGTGTCTGCCTCTGAATAATTTTTGTGGTGATGTACTAGAATGTTTTTGGCATAGATTTTCTATATGCTTGGAACATCAAACTGTTTAAAAATTTCTGTTGTTGACGTCCTTATGGGGACCTTTAGAATGGTCTTTATAATGCAATTCTGAGTTATCTTAAGTTGTTTTAAGTGATTAGATGCTGACGTTTTAACCATTGACGTTAGTTCCGAACTGCAAACAGAGTGATTTGACAGTGTGAAAGCAAATTTTCAATTTACGTAAATAAAATTAAAAATGTAACATTTTCAACCTCCCCGAATGCAAATAGTTGTCTTATATGGTAATTAAGAAGAATCTAAAAGTTTTATTAAAAAAAAAGTGCGTATTAACCATTAACGTTTGTTCCGAATAATTACCATATTTTTAAACAGTCATAGTACAGTGAAGAAAGATTTTTTTTTAAAAATTTCTCATAACAAGAGAAAAGAGAAAAAATTTCTAACAACTAATGAAAACTTTAAAAGGATACAATGAAATAAAAAAACTTGTTATGTAGTAACCTCGTTAAAATACGTATGGCTGAAATGTTTGATAAGTAGAGCCTTGTATTTTAATAAGGAAATATTAAAAATATCAGCAACATTGGCATAAAAATTACCAATGGTGAGTATTCTATTTATAACAGAATTATATCCAGCGACAGACGTATAATTGTCACAATAATACATACTAGGGAACCTTGATCTAATGGTAGGTACATGAAAGTGAATCAACTTTAATATATCAGGGCCATCCAACTGATAATTTACAATTTTGTATAAAAATATTAGATCAAAAAATTTTCTTGTCACTTCAACAATTTCAATGAATGTAATAAAAAGTCATAATTCATTGATACTAAAGGGATTCCAAGTCGAAAATTAATACACCTCAAAAATTTGCATTGTACTTTTTCAATGATATTAATGTGATTATTAAAGACAGGTGACCAAATTGTAGAGTTATATTCTAGAATGCTTGTAATGAGAGATGTGAACAGAATTTTTAATGTGTGAATATTTTTAAAATCTTTGGAAATCCTTAAAATAAAACCTAACATTTTCATAGCCCTGTTGGCTATAGAAGTTACATGAGATACAAAGCAGAGTTTCTGGTAAAAAATTATGCCTTTTTTATGATACATTTTTAGAGTTTCACGGCCAAAAGTATTTTCGTTATTTCGTTGTTCAGATGTGTATACATATGGGATGATGGACACTGTAAGGCTGTCCGAAACGTTGGATAAAGAAGGAGATAACGCAACATGGCATAGCACCCCAAATACGAAAAAGTGATAAATTATGTTTACAAATTTTATTATTAGAAATAAAAATATAATCTTTGAAATATAATTTTTTTTAATACAAACATAATAAAATTTTAAAAATGGCTCACCTTACATTTTATGCATTTTAATGGACAAATGTGTTACTAACTTTATTGTCACCTCACTTTTTTGTCGTTCCATGTAAAAATAAATAATAAAAAATTCTTAAATTATAATAAATTAGATAAGTTTTAAGATTTTCACGGCCAAAAGCATTTTCGTTACTTGTTTTTGGGGTGTTATGCCGTGTTGCGCTACCTCCTTCTTTAGCCAACGTTTCGGACATCGTTGCAGTGTCCATCATCAGGGCAGATCCGGCAGATCCGGTAGGTGTGTCACATCTGACCGGATCTGCCCTGATGATGGACACTGCAACGATGTCCGAAACGTTGGCTGAATTGAAACCTGAAGGAGGTAGCGCAATACGGCGTAACACCCCAAAAACAAATAACGAAAATATAATAAATTATTTTCAAATTGCGAACCGAAACGTTGGTTTCATAAAGGTCTACATTTTACTTATTTTGTGGTTAACTTTTGTATTCGAATATGATGTGTGGAGTTTTCTCTTTCTAACACCGTTAACCCCTCCGCAACGTAAGCAGATATAAGCGTTAAAGAAAGGACAGCAGTCAAGTACAATAAGTGTGTTTATACGTCAGCGTGTGTGTTTCCATAGAAATCGTTCTAACTCCGTTATTGTTTTAGTTACATCCCTAAAACAAAAAGTAAAAGGTCGATGGTAGATCAAGCTGCACATCCCTATCAAGTTGTCTATGGAAATACATAACAGGAATCAGCTCTCATTCGCGCAGTCTGACAAATAATTTTACCCGCCAAATTTCCTATGGGCGGCTCGACCGCGCTCGACATTGTTAATTTTTATTGAATATTTTTATACGAAATGATAAAGTGGGGTGACAAAAGTGTTTATTATACATTTATACAATAGAATAAGTATTGTTGTTTACGTAATCTGTGATTTTAGTACCGTTTTCACATAAAAACATCACGTGAGTCATTTTTACATTTTTTTAATGTTTGCATTCTAAATTTTAATATTTACAAATGTTAATATTTATTTGTAATAAAATAATTCGATAGCTTATTTTGTAACCTTTCTAAAACAGTTTTTACTATTCGGCTACATTCAGAAATGTTTCATTTATAGAGCTTTAATTGTGAAGCGGTAATAATACAAAGTTTTCGCAAAATGTCATTTCGTTTGAGACATTATAAGTGAATATTCGCGAAAATTCGGAGGGGTTAAGGGAGATACAATGATTTGTGGCGGCCCCTTTTGCCAAATTCCTTGCGCCGCCACTGGCGTTGAAAGAATACGCAAGAAATCCTACATACCTACCGCGCAAGGTGCCGGCCGCGCCGCTTCGATAAATAATATCGTCACCGCCTAGAAAGGTCTCCAGATAGCACCGTACAATATCTGTACGGCGCTGAACCTTCTCGTCAACTGCCGAAGTGGCACGCATTACCTACCGTGAGGGTAATTACTCTACCGCTCGCCGCGGCTATGTAAGCAGCAGAGTCGCTCGCCCGCTCCAGTCAGTCCCAATCCGTCAGTCAACGCCTGCCCGCCAGCGAGGAACCGTTTAGACGCTGCGATGTGAACCACACGCATTCTTCCAGCACAGCATCTGGGAACACAGAGAACTACGGAACTTTCTCGGACTCTCTGTAACACCTTCGAGGCTCTCATCTACCACTACTGTTTCGCAGTCCGGTCCGCCGCACCACGACTTGAGATGCGCTCGCCCGCAACACATAAAGCCCACCGTGCTTTCTGTTCGGGAAACAACTCGATCTCCGGCAATCCGAAGCCTGTCACGTTTCGCTGCCACAGAGATTCTCCTCATCGCCTCACAAGGTCTTCTTCCTGCCCTGCGTGTGACTCCAGCGTACCGAAGTCACAGCCGTCATCTCCGTCCTCATGACGTCGAGCGACCGCCTGGAACTGGTCATCCTCTACCACTCTAGTGATCTGAAGAAACGTTATCTTCACCACTGCAGCTTCCAGACCATCATCACATCTTACGGCGCACCATCACTGTCTACTCTTCCGTCTACACCCCCTGGCTCATTGACTATCGCTACGTAGCACAATAAAGACGACTCACACTACATCGATTGACGCCTTTCATTTCGCAACCCGTCTCTGCCGATCCGGCCCGCTCCCTCAGATTTGTATGAGACCTATGTGAGCTGGGAGAAATATGGTCTCCTGCAATTAAATGGGTTAAGTGTTTTTTTTAACTCCTTGGCCATTTTGGGAGATATTTTTCATAGGCAACAAAAACATCTGTACAATCATTTTGGGAAATATATCGACCCAAAATCGGCCGAATAGCGTAAGCGCCAAACAGTAAATTGTTCAGGAGAAGGTTTTTTTTAATTAACTTTCTTCATTGATTCCAAAAATCGTTGGTTGCTGCCTATATAAAGCTGATAACACAATTATCTGAATGCCTTCAGTTGTTGAGATAGTGGCGGTAACGCTGTTTTGCCTATGACCCTGGCAGATTTTTTCTCTAGGAAATGTCGCATGCGCTGTTCAGAGTACATCATTATTTTTGAAATATTTATCACGCGATCATGATAGGTGAACAAATAACTAAATAAAATGGTTCCATGACAGTTGATCCTAAAGTTGACTAAATACAATGATTTGCAAGTAAGTATACAAAGAGGATATACGGCCGTATACGGCTTTTACGTATACGGCTTTTAATTTGGTAGGCGGGTATGGGTACCGCCGCCCTGGGAACCTTTTATTGGATGACCAACACCTCTGCCACAGGTCACCCCAAGTGGTTCGCTACGTTTGGTGACTTAGCAGGGGTGCCCGGGTTCTTGGGGTAATGTTTGTCCAGGTCTTGATGGCGGGTGCGTCGGCCCACCTTCTGCGTGGCGGGCCGGATTGGGAGATGCTGGTTGAGGGAGACCCTTTACAACCGGTTACCGCTGTCAGGGCCGCTCGGTAGTACAGGGGCCCGACCCTCAGGCTCACGACTGAGGGTGGGCTGTCCCATCAACGAGTGTAAAAACCCCGCCGCTGCTGTTGTGCCGGTTCGTGACCGGAGGGGACCCAGCAGTAGCGTTTGGGGCGCATTGGGCGACCTCTCCAGCCGGACTCTCCCTTCCCATCGCCTTGCACCGCAGTGGGTGGGTTGGATACATACGTCCGTCACTCCTGGAAACTCTGAACCCCAGCATCCTACCCACCCCTTTACCTTTTCCCTCCCAGACCTTCCTTCCTCTCATATCACACTTAAATAACCCTACAAATAAAATCATGAATATACAACAATCAACAATTAACCTCATTTCAGCGGCGAGGAGTAGGCGTCCCCGGTGCAGGCCAAAACTGTTGGTAAATACATCAACATTCGCGGCCTGCACTCCAATTTAAACTCTGTCCACCACCATCTTTTTTCTCAATGCCCCAACCTACTTTTCCTGTCTGAAACACAGATAGCTGAGCCTGTAGACGCCTCCTATCTGGACTGCCCGGGCTTCACCCTCGCAGGCAAGTTCAGACCTAAAGGAGGTGTCTGTCTCTATAGTCGAGCTGACGTCAACTGTGTGCGACTGTTGAATCTGGAAAACTCCAGATTCGACGTAATGTGGGTACGCGTCAATCTTGCCAGTACGGTAAGATTCTACGCGTGTTTATACCGCTCACCAAACCTCGGCGAATCAGACACGTACAAGCTCTTCAAACACTTAAGCGACACTATTGATGACCTCTTGCCCCGCTACCCTACGGCAGAGTTTGTGGTCCTGGGGGACTTCAATGTTCATAACAAACCTTGGCTGAAGTTCTCAGGATCAACAGACTCGGCTGGACGCCAAGCAGAATCCTTTGCCCTTTGCTACGGATTGGAGCAAATGGTTCAGGAGCCCACAAGGGTTCCTGATGTCCAGACTCACCGTTCCAATCTGTTAGACCTATTAACTACTGTGCCACACGGTTACAAGATTGAAGTCACAGCGCCTTTAGGATCGTCCGACCACTGCCTGGTGACGACATCAATCCCTGTAAACTTCAGACCACCAAACGAGAGGCTGAAGAGAAAAGTGTGGCACTATAGATCAGCAGATTGGTTCGGTCTGCGGGCACATTTTAATGCTTTCCCGTGGTCAGCTGTCTGTTTTCGGACTTCGGATCCCTCAAGATGTGCCCAGGAAATTGGTGAAGTCATCACATCCACGATGGATGGCTTCATCCAATCTACTGTTAAGGAAACTGGTGTAGTCTCAAAGCCGTGGTTCAGTCGACAATGCGCTGAAGCAGTGCGACAAAAAAACGCGGCTTACTGAGCCTACAACACATCTAGAACATCCGAAGACAGAACAGCTTACAACAAAATGGCAAAGGAAACCAAGAGAGTCATAAATAGATCAAAATTTGAGCACGACCAGCAGATCAGCAGAAAGCTGGCTGCATGCCCGCATGGCAGCAGGCAATTCTGGTCGCTTGCGGGCTCAATAGGTCGCAATTTCTGCAAATCCAGTCTGCCGCCTCTTACCAGACATGACGGCTCACTAGCAAACACCGCCACTGAAAAGGCTAACTTATTAGGTAAAATTTTTGCGAATAACTCAACCCTCGATGAACAAGGTGCTGTCCCGCCGTCGGTTCCTCACTGCGGTTTTCGTATGAAAAAGCTGTGGATCCGGCATCGGGAAGTACTCCATGTTTTACGAGGGCTTGATGTTAATAAAGCTAGTGGGCCTGACTGCCCTGCCCTGGTACTGCAGAGGTGCGCTGCATAAATAGCTCCAATTTTGACGAAGCTTTTTAAAATGTCCCTGAAGACTGGCTCTGTGCCCTCTGGTTGGAAAAAAGCGGTTATCCATCCTATTCCAAAGAAGTGTTACCGCTCCAACCCGGCCAACTACCGCCCCATAGCGATCACATCAGTTCTGTCTAAGGTGATGGAACGTGTGATCAACGACAAACTGCTCACATACCTCGAGAAGAACAAAATTATTAACGACCGTCAATACGGATTCCGGCGGAACCGCTCATGCGGTGATCTTCTCGCGTATTTATTTATTTATTTATATCTATATATTACAGTTTACACCTTATTGTTAACATTTTTACATATGTAATATATTTTGATAACATTTTTACATATTAATATTACATTTCATTATGTTGTGTGTTAGGTAGGTTTGAGAAGGTGAAACTGTTGGTTGGTAATATTGTATGTTTCGTGAACACCTCACTAGGAGAACCTGTGCTGAACGTATGTGACGCATGTTTGGGGGCGATGCCTGGAACGTTTCGGTGAGACCCAAACGGTTGCACTGGACATCTCCAAGGCCTTTGACCGGGTTTGGCACCGAGGACTTGTCAACAAACTGTATTCTTACGGACTTCCCGCATCCTTGTGTACTTGGATTGCCGACTTCTTGAGGGAGAGGTCGATTCAGACCGTAGTCGATGGTTTCACCTCTTCCTCACACTCGATAAATGCTGGCGTCCCGCAGGGATCGGTTCTGTCTCCAACTTTGTTTTTGTTGCACATCAACGACCTTTTGTCATGTGCACCAATTCACTGTTATGCGGATGACAGTACAGTTCATGATAGCTTTTTGTTTGACAAGCCCTCAAAGGGCTTACAAACTCCAACAGCTCGTAGGGCTTTGAAGCAAAGAATGGGCGGTTACCTCGAGAGTGTTTTCTCTTGGGGTAAAAATAATCTCGTTGAATTTAATGTTTCAAAGACCCAATCTTGTCTGATTACGTCTAAAAGGGATCGAAATGAAAATCTAGTCTCTTTCAGCGGAAGCAATCTTCCGAACAGGCCCTCCATTGATATGCTTGGTGTAACCCTAAGTGACCAGCTCACGTATGGGGGCTCCATCGAAGCCAGAGTAAAGTTAGCCTCCCAGAAACTGGGCGTACTGTATAGGGCCCGCAGATACTTTAATAGTGCACAACTGCTAACCCTGTACAAATCGCAAGTGCGCCCCACGGTTGAATTTGGCAGCCACCTCTGGTCTGGAGCTCCAAAATACCTGAAAAATACCCTCGACTCTGTGCAGAAACGGGCGGTCCGTTTGATAGATTCTCCCATCTTAACAGACGGATTGCAATCTTTAGAGCACAGGCGTCGGGTGGGAATGCTATCCTTGTTCTACCGGTATTACAATGGAAGATGCTCCGAGGAACTAGCATCATTGATCCCTTCGGCACCGGTGCATAGTCGGGAAACACGCCAAACGCGTGCCCAACATTTGTACACGGTTGACATTTGTCACATGAGAACGGGTCGTTTCTTCGACTCGTTCTTATGTTCAACAGCTCGGTGTGGAATGATTTGCCGGCCTCTGTGTTTCCTCCTTCCTACAACATAGGTCTCTTCAAGACCAATGTTCATTCCTTCCTCTCCTCAAAAAGACCCTCCACACAGCATCCCTGAGGGAAATTATTTTCCTCAAGGCCTCCTGTGTGGAGTTAACGTAAAAAAAATAAAAAATAACAAAAGTCGATATACTTGTATCTGCAGGCATCTTGATTGAAAATCCGCTGGAAAAATATTTTTACTAACAATAATTTCGACTCTCCGAAGGAGCATGCGGTAATAACAAAATACGACATACTTATACGTGCAGTCCGCTTAGCAAAAAACCGCTATATGTATAATATTTTTTATCTGAATACAACACCAGACGATGTATGAATGTGAGTGAGGCAAAGAGTGTGTGCCAAGACCGAGTTGTTTGGCGGTCCGTCCTCTCTGCCTACCCCTGCGGGGAAACGGCGTGAAGGTTAGTTAGTTAGTTACAACACCAGAGGCCCTCCTTCTCAGTGGAGGCAGTGAGACTACGGCCTCCACAATTTTGGTATGTTATGAGGCTGAAGGTCGTGGGGAGGGGAAGGATGTGTGTAAAATGTACCTGGCTATTCAGAACTAGTTACCAAACATGGCTAAAGCAATTTCAAGGAATAAATCTAATACATACACACTACACACCAGCGTACAAATACAAAAAATCACATAATATAACTTTTTTATCTGAATATAACTTTTTTATCCGAATACAACACAAGCGTCCCAACTGCTCCCAACTGCTGCTGTTGTGAGGCTGGATTCATGTGGTAAGATGTGTCCAGGTCTTGGCAGCGGGTGCGTCTGCCCACCAGCGTCAGGCCGAATCGGGAGAGAATGGTTGAGGGAGTCCCTTTGACTTCTCCAACTGTATCCTCTCGGAACATCGCTTTGTACCGCAGTGGGAGGGATGGATTAATGCTTCCTTCACTCCTGGATATACTGACCCCAGATTCCTACCCACCCCTAATGCCCTTTTCCTTCCCAGAACTTCCTGTCCTTCGTTTCCTGAAAAGACGCTCCACACAGCATCCCCAAAGATGACATAGGCCCTGAGGGGAATTATTTTCCTCAGGGCCTCCTGTGTGGAGCTAATGTAAAAAAAAAACAAGAGTCCCAACCTTCTGAAGCCAATAAGACTGAATCCCCAATTTTAGTATGTTATGAGGCTGAAGGTAGTGGAGAGAGGAGGGAGATATTGAAAATGTACCTGGCTATTCAGATCTAGTCACCAAATACGGCTAAGTACGGTTACTAAATCTGAATAGCCCGGTACATTTTCCACATCTCCTTCCCCTCCCTACTACCTGCAGCCTCATAAAATAGTAAAATTGGGGATGCCATAGTCTCACTGGCTCCAGACGGTTGGGACTCTTGTGTTGTATTCGGATAAAAAAGTTTATTATGTGTGTCGTTGCTTATCCAGAATATATAATGTGAGATATCAGCCTTATTTCCCGCCAGCGTCGGTCATTTCCATTGCTTTATCTTGAATTTCCCGCCATTCTTCTGTATCTCCCTTCAGCTTTCAATTGTCGCCGTGCAGTTGGCATCTTGAGATGCCGTGTTAATTCAATTTTGGCGTTATTTCGCCCACGTCCGGTCGTGAAATTTTTCGTTCGTAATTGTTTTAACGAAAAGAATCTGTTGCTTCCCGCAAATGCCGTAATTTTATGAAAAATTACTGCAAGTGAATAAATAGTGCGAACATTTTTGACAGATTAGCGTATTCCTACCTAATCCTAATACACTATATAAATCTGCGTCGCTTGTTCTCGTAAAGGAAGACGCCGCGCCGATTAGCAATCGCTTCTCGGCCTGTTGGCTAAGATAAGTGTAGATCTGTCCTATCAGCTTAATATCTGATAGTTCCCGCAATGCGGGACCAGTTTATTAAACTGATTTTTGGAATGTGACGGGATGTTCGGGGCTTGTTCCACTCCTGTCGCGGGTTGGCCCGGCGGCCGGCATTGCAATGCCGCCGGGATCGGCCCATTCCATATCCATACTAAATTACGAATTACCTGATTTATGGATCAATGTAGACACATTTTAACCATTTTTCCACCTTTGGAATTTATGTAAACGATTTTTGAATGAAATATGACCATCGGCGATGTCATATTACAATATTCAAATTACAAATACGAATTCATGTTCGTCTGATAATCGTTTGACGCAATTTGATGTTTAAAATTAGACCTATCTTTAATTCAGCATTATTTATAAGAATTGGTCCTGCTTTTGACAGTTTCAAGCATGTTTCAAGGTTAGCCAACGCTTCAACTCGGGCGAGTGGGCCAATGTCCGCTTTATGAATATTTAGCTGATCCAGGCTTCAAGGAGCTGGAGGTAAACTGCGAGGTGCTGGCATTTGACACCGTCTCACCGATATTTCATATTATGGAAAATATAATTATATTATGGAAAATATGCTGGCATTGCATGCCTCATTGAAGCAGAGAGTGCTTTCAACAGACTCTCCAAAAAACTTATCAAATGGAAAAGTAGTTCAGAAGGTTCCCTGTCAGGTCTTTACAGGAACAATGGACAGCTGTAAGATTGGAGTGGAACGGAGGCTCTTCAGCAGAATTCCTCCTTCTACCATTCATCCTTTTGGGGAAGTAGCACTTTCTGCCCGGTTGCAGAAACTGGGTGGTGTAACAAAGTGCTTTAGTCCAGTGCGCCTACCTCAGGGTAGCCACTCGGCGCACAACCGCCCTTCATCTAAGGAGGTTGTTGCCTTTCCCCCAAGCAGACATCAAAGGAAAAGATGGCATTTCCCTTGTTTCCCCGGCGGGCAGACCACGGGCGAAACCCCCAATATTCCTCCCGCATGAGGGGTAAGGGGAGGTAACAGAAAAGTGGCGCGAGGGGGCAGACCTCTCGTGGCCGCTTCAACAGGTGTCGCGCACAACCGCCCTTCAACATCTGAGGAGGTTGTTGCCTTTCCCCCCAAGCAAACATCAAAGGAAAATGCGTTTCCCCGGCGGGCAGACCACGGGCGAAACCCCCAATATTCCTCCTGTACGAGGGGTAAGGGGAGGGAACAGAAGCATGGCGCGAGGGGGCAGACCCTCTCGTGGCCGCTTCAACTGGTGACTATCAACCATTTCGGGCGGGTCAACTACACTACAGGATTATTGGAGAGAATGGCAGGCCTTAGATGTCCCAGAGACCATCTTACATATGATAAGAGGATACCGCATACCATTCATCCAAGAGCCCTCGTTGATAAGTCCAAGCCAAGCTTCCGCAAGGAGGTTCAAAACGAAAGTAATCCCGGAACTGACAATGATGAGAGATGGTACATGGAAAGAGCTGACGACAATGCCACCTTCCTATCAACACTTTTTCTGGTTCAAACGAGCGAAGGCTCGAAACAGTCGATCTTCAATTTAAAAGCTATCACAGATTGGATTGCAGAAATCCTGCGTAGACAGGCTATCAGGATCATTGTGTACCTAGACGACTTTCTCCTGGCTCATCAGACCAGAGAGATCCTCAGTCAAGCTTGAGAAGCTCTTTAATTGTTAGAGCGGTTAGGTTGGTCGGTAAATTTCCAAAAGTGTGTCCGTCAGCCAGCACAGTCAGTGGAATATCTTGGAATTGTGTAGAACCCCCATCTGAAACAGAAGTCCTTAAACAAACTCACTTCAGAGATCCGTGACAAAAGGAAGATGGACTCTGAAAGGAGCTCAGATCACGGCCGGGGAGCCCTCATCGACTATGTACCTCTGTTGGGTTGTTGGACAGACAGTTAGAGGGGGGATATTGAAACATGAAGGAGATGACAGCAATCTTAAATGCCTTAACGTCTCTGACTCAGAATTTGAGAAGTTCAGAACAGGACAGTCGTAGCCTACTTGAGGAACAAGGTGGGCACCAAGTCGATGGGTCTCCTTAATAATAATTAATAATAATAATTGGCTAATTTATATAGCGCTGTTTTCGTGGAAAATCACCTCAAGGGCGCTCCTTCATCTGACATTTCAGATTCTTGCGCTTTTGGACAAGCACAGAATCTTTTTACAAGTGCAGTATTTGCCGGGACGCTACAATGGCCTCGCGGATCATCTATCCCGAGGGATGACATTACCAGAATGGTACCTTCTACCCCCAGCGGTAAGAGCTGTTTTTCACAAGTGGGGCAGTACAGTGGTGGATCTATTCGCTCCCTCGAGGGCTCACGTCGTGTATCAGTATGTCTCGATAGATTCCCACGACAAGAGAGCAATGCTTCACAACGTGTTCAGCAGGAGTTGGAATTTCCCCTTGGCATGGATCTTTCCTCCCCCCCTGCTTAATGCCACGAGTGCTGGCACATCTGAACAAGTCATCGGGGGTGTACCTGGTTGTAGCCCCAAATTGGCCAAAAATGTTTTTTGTTACCAGACCTAAAGAGAAGAGCCCTAGACCGACCTCACATAATACCCATGTTGGTCGACAACTTGATAGACTTATCGACAGGACTTCATCCTCAACAGGTCCAGAAGCTCCAACTACAGGTGTGGAAGATTAGGGGTGGAGTGAAGCATTGAACGATTGGTCACAGCAAGAAAAAAGTTCTATTGAATGCGGGTTGGCGCAAACCTAAGCTTACAACTTATCACATGGCATGGAAGAGCTGGGAGGAATGGTGCGCCATTAATAATACGTTTCCTAATAACCCTTCGGGATCTCAGCTGGCACGGTTTTTTAGCATACCTAAGAGTGAGGAAAGGCTTGGATCCCAATACTATAGTACTTCACAAGTCTGTAGTGTCGGTTTTTTAGGACCCCATAGGCGATTTGAGGATAAGTAATCATCCCTTGGTCAAGCGAATGATGAGAGGTATAAGAAATTCTGCAAATAAGAAGCCTAGAGCATTTACTTGGGATCCAGGACACTTGGTGTCTTAGCTTTGTAAGAATCCTTTAAATGACCTGACTCTTTTCGAAGCATCTCGTAGATGTTCTGTTAATTTACTTCTGGCATCAGGAAGACAAGTACAGGATCTGACCTTACTACATGCATCTTCTGATAATCTTGTTGACAATGATGATCACATCGTATTATGGCCAAATTTTTTGGTTCTAAGAAGGACAACTCTACACATAGACAGTCTGGTTGGAAGCTTCACAAAGCAGAGGATCGTAATATAGATCCCATATTCTGGTTGAGAAAGCTTATGTCTTTGGGTGAGAACAGAAGACATGAAGCTGGTGTTGAACGTCTGTTTATTTCCACGTTGGGTCCTGCAAGGCCAGCCTCGAGAACTGCTATTGGTGGATGGACTAAAACAATTTTGAAGGATGCTGAGGATGGATTGATGCCTCTCCTGGGAGTTTGAGATCAGCTGCAGCTTCAAGAAGTTGGCTGAAAGAGTGTCCTGTAGACACCATTTTGGAAAGAGGAAACTGGAGTTCAGAAAACACATTCAAGAAATATTATAGATAAATCAGAGGTCTCAATGTTGAGCTGAATCCCCCCATTCACTCTCAGTCTTTGACCAAGTTATTTCAAGCAATACAGTAATAGTCACAATTTTGGCTTTAGAATTGTCACCAAGCGATAACAAACACTTCTCACATTATATATTTTGGATAAGCAACGACACACATAATGTTGGAGTTTTACCTACCATTAAAACTCTTATTATGTTGTCTTGCTTATCCAGAATATATTTAAGCTCTGCTTGGTGAGTCCAAATTAAATTAACACGGCATCTCAATATGCCAACTGCACGGCGACAATTGACAGCTGAAGGGAGATACAGAAGAATGGCGGGAAATTCAAGATAAAGCAATGGATATGACCGACGCTGGCGGGAAATAAGGCTGATATCTCACATTATATATTCTGGATAAGCAAGACAACATAATAAGAGTTTTAATGGTAGGTAAAACTCCAACATTATAATTTTTTTTGTAATTATGTGCTGGTGTATAGTGTATACTTAGACTTATTACTTGAAATGGCTTTAGCCTTGTTTGGTGACTAGATCTGAACAGCCAGTTACATTTTCCATATCCCCTTCCCCTCCCCACTACCTTCAGCCTCACAACATTTCAAAATTGGGGATGCCGTAGTTTCATTGGCTCCAGACATAATTGGGATAAATTATATAATTTTCATTACTATTTTTAAACTAATATTCAAATACAAAACAATAAATTTAAAAAATACAGAATTTCCATTTAGTTTCCGATGCTACTAGCCACCGACACGTCTGCACTAGTCACCAGATGGACGCCAACCGACTAAACTGAAACTTTGAAACGTCGACCAACAGCCTAGACAGCGTAAACAGCGTAACCGACCACAGTCGCTTACGCTAAAAGTTACAGGTACTAAAAAAGTGTCAGGCATATAAGATAGAGCTGCAATATTTTTGTCACTGATGTATTAGGCAGCATTGAACAGTTTTCCTTAAAAATCGTAATTTGACAAAAATGTTGTTTACCCTGTTCTACTGATTATGGGTCGATATCTTCCAGTCAGACACGGCTTTATTTGTATTACACTATCTCATTTTGTATTACGTTGAGATATGATAATAATAATAATAATTGAATTAGTGCCGTTGAAAAATCATCATCAGTGATGCCGCGTCCACAAAGGTGGACAAAGGTAAACAGAGGTGGAGGAAAGTGGACATCAGTGGACAGAGGTGGACACTGGTGGACAAAAGTGGACAAAGGTGGACAAAGGTGGACATCAGTGGACATAGGTGGACAGAGGTGGACAAAGGTGGACATCAGTGGACAGAGGTAGACAAAGGTGGACATAGGTGGACAGAGGTGGACAAAGGTGGACATCAGTGGACAGAGGCGGACACTGGTGGACATAGGTGGACAGAGGTGGACAAAGGTGGACAGAGGTGGACAAAGGTGGACATCAGTGGACAGAGGCGGACAAAGGTGTACATCAGTGGACAGAGGTGGACAAATGTGGACAATGGTGGACAGAGGTGGACAAAGGTGGACATCAGTGGACAGAGGTGGACTGAGCAATACTGTTGCTCTGTTGTGCGACACTGATGCAAAGTCACTGATGCTACTATCACTGCACTTGGAACTCTATCTTACGACACACTGTTGTGTTCAATAGCCCGTGTTGTAGAAGACCATAGGAAAGTAATTTCTCCTATTTGGAGAAAAGCAACCTTTTCCGCTTGTTGCATCTGAAACTGTTTCCGAATTACAGGTTGGGAATGGACTGTAAATTGGATAATATAACAAAACGAAAATGGTGTTTGCTGGAATTGGTTGATAATATGTGTGTGGGAAAAATAATAGATTACAAGGAAGAAGGAAACCAATCACTTACCTCTTCGAAGGTGAACAGCACAATACGAATATAGTTTATTTAGTTCCACAACGGTACCTTGAGGCAATTATCACCACATTACACAAATAAGTTGAAAAAATGATCTTGATATGGTCAAAACACCTTCCTTTAGTTCATAAACGAATATATATATGAACCCGAACAACCAACAAAATGCTTTCCATTTTAGTCCAAAATCTTCTTCAGTTTTTTCAAAAACAAAAGCCCTTGAATTCACTCTTGTCGTTGTTCTATTTTCAAATGCTTTTCCAGCAAGTTGGTATGGTTAGGGAGGGTAGTACTGGATAAATGACATCCCGGTAGGAACCACGCATATCATTTCAAATGTTCACCTTTATATTTATCCAACGGTAAACCACCACTATTAACAGTGCGTTAATATAATGTCTGATTGTATTCCCAGCACACGGCTCGAGGAACTGTGTCCCTTGCCAACAATGGACCCAACACCAATGGCAGTCAGTTCTTCATCTCCTACTCCGCCCAGCCTCACCTGGATCTCAAGTACACCCTGTTTGGAAAGTAAGTTCATCATCCCTATATGTACAAAAATTGTTATTTTAACTAACTAACCACCCTGCCTTTTGCCTATTTTTCCGTGCATAAACGTCATATTGCACACCTAATACAAGTTCACACACCTAAAACAATACTATTGTAAGTTCGAACACCTAGAACAAGACTATTGTGAGTTCGTACACCTAAAGTAATAGTATTGTAAGTTTGCACACCTAATGTAATAGTATTGTAAGTTTGCACACCTAATACATATTGTAAGTCTGTACACCTAATACAATGGTATTGTAAGTTTGCACACCTAGTGCAATAGTATTGTAAGTCCGCACACCTAATACAAGACTTTTGTAAGTTCACATGCCTAAAATAAGACTATAAGTAAGTTCTCACACCTAAAACAAGACTACCATTCCAGGACAACTGTGATGTCGAGATAAAATTTTAATTATTTTTTTCTTACTGAAGTATCTGACATTATTTGTTTTAACCTGATATGTTCCATGATATCAGTATAAAGGGGATTGGTATATTTATGGTATAAAGTATTTCTCTTCGGAAATTGAATTCTTTAAACAGAAATTCTGACGATAAAGTAATTGGTCAAAATGGAATTGTTTTGTATATTAATTTTAGTGCGGTAACAAGTAGGTAGTGCATATTTTTGTTTGAAATCAACTTCGCTATGTATTCAACACATATATTAACACGTTCACGGGCAGTGAGTCACCCTACTTTGGCACTATTTTTTTGTATTAGATTTTTGCGATTGCTCTAGCATTTCCGTCATGATACGTACCAACCAACACCATCAAGTGCGACGCGAATGCTCTAGCAGACGAATCTCAATACATTTGACGCATGCTATAGCATACGCCACCACGCGGGGTACGCCGGGCGAGCTGTAGGGGAAGGGGTCAACACTGTTTTATCTTTGTGTGCAGAAAAGGTCTCATGTGACAGTAAGCGATCTGTGGTTGTGTCAGCAGTGACAGTAAGAAATAGACTACCTATATTTTATAGGGATAAAGCAACTGCTCAAGCATATCTGACAAAAAAACTCAATAAACTTCGAATGCTATAGCATCCGCGACATAATTAAACTATCCAATGCGAATGCTTTAGCATGCTCGTCCGGGAACGTGTTAAGAACCCATACATTATTATTATTTGTTATATACATGTATTATGCTATCTGCAGCTCTAAAACTGTTTTTTTTTTCTCTTTATTGTATAATGCTATACTTTTTACTTACCAGTTTTACTTCTATGTACCATGTGTAAAATCTATTTATGTTTTCTTTGTCATCTAAACACACCTGTATGCACTAAAATATAAAAAATATAAATGTATGTAAAAAACCATAGCGTTAATGATTAATACATAAATAAAAGTCTCAAGTCGCCCATTTCTCCAGTCTTTTAACATCGGTAATCTTAGGTCCTTCATATTGCCGGTCTTTCAAAGCTCTTTTGAATTTTTATAAATATTCTCTACTCTCTCTCTATTAGATCAATGTGTATCCTTTGCAAAATATGAACTCCATATTAATTGCCTTGATTTAAAATAATCGTTAATAATTAGACGGATTGTAAAATATGAAGTTATTTTGTTGCTAGGGTCATAGATGGACTGGACGCCTTGGATGAACTGGAGAAGCTTCCTGTCAACGCCAAGAACTTCAAACCCCTAACGGAGACCAGGATATCCTCCGTCACGATTCACGCCAATCCACTGGCTGCGTGATCCTACTACGACTATTCATCCTCTAACTCCGTAGACATCCAAATTGATAGACTTAAAATCTTTACCTAAAATCTGGGTATCATTTCGACGCGCTGGAGGTAAACCACTTAACCATATATATGGCACCAGAAGGGTGATTCTATATCTTTTGTGTTATCTTATGCATCAAGTCAGATAATTAAGACAAAAAGGCAATATCTGTCGGATATCGGAAGACGTCCATCGTGCTTTATCGGCTATCCAAATTTCTGTGATTTTCTATGGCTTTCAATGTCTTGTCTCTATGCCTGTTGTGTGTTAAATGGATTAATTACCTACTTAAAAATTCGAATTACTATTTATTAGTTATTACAACTATTTACACATAAACCTAATATGCGTTCAAAAATGACTATCTGTTTGTCGTATTATTTTGATGCTTGTACGCGATGACATTCTATTCGCAAATTTTCCCACGACTGACATCTCTTAACAAGGATTACCCAGCAAAACGCGTCGTCATCTCTGGCGTTAGGGTAACTACTTTTAAGAGTTGGTGTTAGTGTCTAGTAATCGCAGTATGTAGCTAGTTAACACAATATGGAATACCGCATTTGATTTAACATGCTTTACACTGTCGCAAGATGCAGAATCACCATTCAGGAGAGTTTGAGAATGCTTTAAATAAACCATGACATCATTTGTACGTTGACTGCTGAAGAGCGCACATTGAAATAATTCAGACGCTGCGCAGAAAAGTAAATTTAACTAAAGTAACAACAATTTGTAGCACAGAGCATTATGGAACTTTCTGCGCAGGGTCTGAATGTTTGTTTTTAAACGAATCGCCTACAAATCGGGTTGCGTAGCGATGCAAAAATAAGTGAAGTGAGTAAATTATAACAAATTTGTTAATAGTGTAACAAAACACAGTAAAATTCGGATATAACGACTTTGCTTATAACGGCTTACCGTTTTTAGTGACAACAATGTAAACTCAAGTTAGGTTTCAAAGTTTGGTATTAAGAAAACATACCGTGTAAGGCGACCTATATTGAACTATTTTAATTATAATTCGTCCGGTTAGAACTACGCACATTGTTTTGTTTACAAAACCTACGCACCAATACCTCGCTGCCCCGCACCTTGTCTACTCTCCGCGCCCGGCTACTCCCCACACGCTAACACCTATCCTTATTAGCACGCATAAATCACAGTCAGTGTTTATCATTTGTTGTGACTTGGGTAAAAGCTTGACACAATGAGTTCCGCGAATCAAATGTAACCCTCGCGAAGGAGTTCGGCATGTCTCATGTAAAAATAAGCTTAAATTATCTGGCCATTTTATGCGTCGTCCGGTTAGTATCGACAAAGTGGCCCCTTGAGGGTCGTTATATCCGGATTCTACTGTATTCAATTTAAATAGAAACCTGAATTTTTGTTTACTCGATTTGTGATTTGCATTGAATGTTTTTACACAGACAGCAATTTGCATGCCATTGTAAAAAAAGGACTAGTAATTCGTAAGCAGATTTTATTTTCGAAGACTAAATAGTAATATTACAATGCGAGTTGCCTGTTCACTGTCAGATTCATTTATTGACAAATCACAAAAGGGAGACGGCATAAATAAACTATTCACTAGATTGACAACTTGATTTTTTTTGTACTGAGATGGTTTGTCCACTTTTTAACCATAGATATGCCAATATTTGACCACTTTTTAGTTGATTATTTGATGTCACACACCATCGACGATGATAGAGGAAACTCAAAAACAAGGCGCGATCATAGACAATATAATTCTTCTTCAGAGCCTACCCAATTCATTAGATTAAATTCGAGGGCCTAGTTTTGAGATAAACACAAATAAAGATTTGAATGCTTTGAAAATCGGAAAATAATGAACATTTTAAAATTAAAATTTTATTATAAAATACATTATCACACTCCTTAATTCTTAACATAATAAGAAATTAATAATATCAATGAACTTTTGCCAAATTAGTTTGGCACGCAAAGTTCCCCATTCTTCCCATTTATATTAGTTATTTTTTATGCCTTTACAAAAACAAAAATGGTTTAAAATCTACATAAAATAAACTTTCCAATGTGTGTATCAGAAATTAACATTTTTGTTTCTAAATATTTAAATTTGATATTTAAAATGTAAATTGGCTTAAAAAGACATACCTGCAAATATTCCCCGAAAAAGTATGTAAAATATAAGAAACTTTAAATTTTAAACACAAGAAAATTTGCAACAAAACTGTCAACAAATTTGACTTTTTATCATACTCATACAATTTTATTTGTTAATTAAATATTAAACTTAATCGACAAAAACATTTAAATTTATTTTTGGTACTTGTATTTTACAAAGCATTTCTGAAAAACTTTACGATGCATGCTTTATATGCATCATCATCCTGCAAAACTAAGTTACCCACAAACATACCTTTTTCTCTTTTCAATCCTGTTGCGGTCGGTGTACCAAAAATACTGTAACGGCCGTTTCTTTATTGCCGGTAATTGCGAATTAGTTCATTGTTTGTCTCAGTCTATGCGGCTCTAGTTGTGAGATTGGTCTTTAAGAAGTTATCAGAGATGAGGCGGGCAGGGTTGGAAAACTGGTCAGTCACTAGTAGTCGTCTCGGCATCGAACGCTGTTTCAATAGGAGGTGCTTGTCCGCCAACTCCGTTACAAGGTTTGTCCTAAACATTAAATTAGTTTCGTTCGCTTGAGACGACTGGCGATACATCAGAAGAGAGTGTGAGCATATTGTTGAGCAGACGCTTGAATATCTTGCGATACCATTTATGGCACCTCTTGCGTTCAATTAAGTAGGGTTTCAGCATCTGATCTTTTTTGAAAATACCTCCCGGGTATTTATTGTAATAAATGTCTAAAAGTTCCATCTTTCTTGGGAACAAGTAAGATGGAATTGTTCCATGCGCTATGACTTGGCTTATCCAATAGATTTAAGGGGGCAGCCCATTGTGTGTGGGCGGTAAAAGGATGTATTTTTCATAATTATTTTCAAGCAAACGATGAATGGAATTTTTTTATTAAAACTCGTCAATATATGCATATAGAAGACTGTATACAAATTTTTGTACATGAATCTAAAGTAAAGTTTGCGGTGTACGCCGCTTTCAACAGGACACTCCGGAGAAATTGCTGCTCGGTGGTTAACAGCGATTAAGCCATACGGTTCATCAGAAAAATAAAATAAAAATATATTTAGAAACTAGACATTTCGGTTTATAGTACCATGTAGGGAAATTTTGATATCTAAAAAAAAAGAAAATGGCAGACCAGCAAATTTTATTTTCAGTTTTTATGGAAAATTTTCATCGTTCATAAAAATAAAAAAAATAGAAGGGGGCCTTTATAAAAAAATCCTTACATGGTGCCATAAAGACAAGATTTTTTGAACAGTCTCGTTTCCTTGTGAAAAATTTAAATCGTTCCACTGTTACATTTTTCGAGGGTATGAGATGTTTATCATAAAGTAGTATGATTTCTTCGAGCATACTTTTTCTCAATTGTGGGTCTAAATGAGTTAAAATTTCTACCCCTTTCGGCCCGAACCTGTGTAAAAGCCTCGCCACTTTTTGTTCTTCCTTTTCTTCGTTGAAATTGTTAGCTATCGTATAAATTAGGAATGACTGCTTAAATCTCTTCCACTCACCCGCCATATTTGGAACAATCTCCATTTGCACAATATGACTCGAAATTTTATCATTTGTTTTAGTGACAATTTGTTTTGCACAACAACTTATTGACTGTGGAGACTATAACACTCCGGATCAACAGTAGCTTGTCAAAGAGACGTCTCCCTTCTTAACGCCGCCGTTGTCCGGGCAGCCTTCCGGGTGTGCAACTCAGGTACTTAACCACAAACCCCGGAACGCTGACGTGCTAGAGTAGGTCCGCCAAAAAACCGAAACCGAGCACGACTGACATTTTTTAATAAAATTTTAAATGCCGAACGCTCTGTAGGTAATTAATAATTCATTCATTTCGTAGAATTGGCAATAATATTTTTCTTATGTTTTTTCCCTGATATTTGTGTTCCAAGTTTTGTATGCAGCCAGCCGCCATTTAATTTCTTCAAAATTGCGAGTGGTTCTAGACTTTTGGCAGTGATCCTGCATGTGCCTGATTGCTTTGAGGACTATCATACCAAATTATTTTATTAGTTATTAGTATACATGTATGTAAAAAACAAAAATTATTAATGTTCGATTTATGAATATTATGTTTTTTTGTAACTTTATGAATAAAAATTTGAAAAAAAACTTACGAAAAAAGATAATGTTATATTGGTATCCTTATTTACACACATTTTAATATTTTTTAAATTTTTATTTTAAAATTTTTCTTTACCATAATCCAATATGTAGACAAATTTTAAGAAATTAATTCATTTGAATATATGGTTCAAAAGTTACAATAGATTTAGTACACCAATGCAGGTTTTCAATTTTTGGTAAAAAATTAATTCGGTGGTGAAGGCCAATTTTTTAGCTCGTTAATTCTGTGGCCAATGGGTTAGACACCTTAGGGAACGTACCCATACTACGTGACACGTTTAGGGGGGGGGGGGTCTTCAAAATGTCACGCTCCATACAAATGAGCGGCGGGTTGCTTAGGTTTTTGGTCACCGGGGGGGGGGTTAAAAATTGCAAAAAGTTGGTCACGTAGTATGGGTACGTTCCCTTAGCTCAGTTGGTAGAGCATTTGCCAAATAAGCAGAAGGTCCTTGGTTCGAGTCCCAGAGGTGCCAATAAGTGCCAGTTTTTTAATGTATCGCGCAGACATATTGCATTGTAAAGGTACTAGCTAAATTTATACCTGAAGTTTGTGCTGCAATATTTATGGCTTTGAAGGATTATATGCGGGCAAGTAAAACAGTTTTATGAATATTTCATCTTTTTATTTCGTTGAAGATATCGGTATACGTTGTTTGAACATAAACATATTACGAAAGGTTGAACATAAACGTACATGTGTTTCATATTCAGTATTTTTTTTATTAATCTGTCACTTTGCATAGTGTAACTTATTTGAACCCCAAGGCAAGAAGTTGTTAACTTAAATTGAAGGCATTCTTAGATATTTAGACTTTTGCGTTTTGCCTTGTAATTTTTTATTTGAATGTCATATACAATGTACTGATCCTTCATGGTGTAGTAAGCAAACCAAATTTACATAACATCTAGTAATATTAAGTAGTTTTGCAGTCTAAAAGTTAAAATAAACATGTTTTCTACAAAAAAATGTAGTTAACATGTTCATGCCATCTACAGGGAAACAGGGATAGATGAGGAAGATACAGAATTGACAGGCAAGAACATGTTAAATAATTCTTGTTGTTTTATTTAATCAAACAAATTAAACATTTTTTTAAATATATAAGGTAACTAAATGATAATAATTATTGAAAACAAAAATTTTAACAAAACAAAAAAACGACTTAAAAAAATGCAAAAAGTAAAAAAATAATTTCATATTCTTCTACAACTTCATAATCAATCAACTTACTTTTTCTACTCATCGACATGTAGGTACAATTGTTATTTTTGGAGTCGGTGTCAGCCAAGGTAGGTTTATAACTGCATAGATAGTTATAGGTGAGTTGTGCTTGTGTCGCACGAGCGACTTGACAAGGCGAGAGCTGGGCCGCGGTGTGAGGGGAGCTGTCAAGTGAACACGCCGGACCGGGTACCTACCTTTGCTGACACCGACTCCAAAAATAACAATTGTACCTACATGTCGATAAGTAGAAAAAGTAAGTTGATTATGAAGTTGTAGAAGAATATGAAATTATTTTTTTACTTTTTAGTGCATTTTTTGAAGTCGTTTTTTTGTTTTGTTAAAATTTTTGTTTATTTTTGGATTTTTAGTGAATCTGAAGTACTCTTAACTAATTTGTCTGAATATGGGCAGACCAGAAGGTCTACCCATATTTTTAGAAAAACGTGCTGCTCACATGAGACAGATATAATTTGACCATAACGACATTAGGGTCAAATTAAGAGATTCGGACGAGTATCGTTAATTTGCTCCTAAGAATTGAAGAGTTCCGTTACTTTGTCATGGATCCCATAATCAGAACCTAACCAAACCCTCGTCAACCTACCCTTGAAGTACATCCTTTCCAATAAAAAAAGAATCATCGAAATCGGTTGGCGTGATATTGAGTTATTCGTCCGTTTGTCGCGCACATACTTAATGCAAATTTAAGACTTATATGGTTTTCTCATAGATGCCATTGTCGGAACTGCACCAAATTAAAATGGGACCACAAGGGAAGCACCAGCTTTCAAATAAATAAAAAAAATCATCAATATCGGTTCACCCAGTCGAAAGTTCTGAGGTAACAAACATTAAAAAAAAAAAAAAATACAGTCGAATTGATAACCTCCTTCTTTTTGAAGTCGTTTAAAAAGAAAAGGTAGCAGAGCATATGTGACTTTGAAAAAATCCACAAAAAACCTCATCCAGGTATGGTAACAATTTTTGGATATCATTCCATTTGGCCGCATCGATTTCTTTGTTATCTCTCACTTTTGATGACAGCATTGGCTGGGAAGGTAATGTTTCATACCTTTTTTTTTTAGGGTCCACTTCTTTCCAAGGCTCTTCTTCGGAGAGTGATTCGCGATATTTATAAATCCCGAATTCTTCCATTTTTATCCAGCGAATTCCTTTTTGGAAGTTAACCTTTTTTCCGAATGTGTTTTTTTGTATTGTGTATAAGGTTCAGTTGCTGCCCTAATTCTTTAATATTATAAACTTATCAGCCATCATTGTCATGATGGGTATATTTTTAGTTTTAGCCGACATCATTAAATTTACATATTGGTCCATTGATTGAACGGACTGGCATCTATTAATTTTTTTTTCTACCAATGCAAAACCTCTATCGGACCGACCTCAGGAAATTTATGGTTAATTATTTTGAATTCTTTTGCTAGAATTAAATATTGCCAGAACATAAGCAAATATATATTTTTGTTCTGACCAGCACAAGAGTCACTCCAAGCAATAAGGTGAGACTTGTTGCTCTGAAGTTGCATGGTGTTGACAAAGGCCATTAACTGGCAATTTCCTCGCTCCCTCTGCCCCTTCGTTTTCACTCCAAACATGGAAATATGCCCTATTTAACTCCTTCGTCACACAATGTACTCCCAAATTATAGAGCCACAGTTTTCTTAAATAGAAAGCCACGTTTGTGGATATCTTTGGGAGAGGTAGCGACTTTTCCAAATCAAATGTGATGAAACAAGTTTCATCACATTCAGATGCCTTTCTTTATCATGTTTTTGCATTTCAAATGCAGCTTTATACATATTTACATAAACTTGTCAGATGTTTTGCAATCGCTAGTCCCACAATTGTCTGTCTTAGACACACCAAACGACAAGTTGAAATCCTCTGTAAAGATCCTAGTACAGTAAAACCCTCTTAAGTTTGGCTTTTTCGGTCCCTCAGCCCGAAATTAGCCCAATTTTTCCCACATATAAGGTTTTCCTGCTTAAGAAGTTTGTTTTTTCCGGTCCCTTGGAAATCTTCTTTAGAGGGTTTCACTGTATATGTATGTTCTTGTGTATTAGCAGATTTGAAATTCGTGATTGTAAGTGGTATGATTTGTGATTTTGATGCAGAAAGTATAAAATAAGTACACGGTTGAATATTGGGAGCAAGAAGTGTATCGGTTGGAGATTCTGTATTTACAGTGGAAAAGGTCATGTGTGTTGGCAGAAAGGTTCGGGTAGATTTGTTTTCGTATAGCCGAAGTCAGAAGTTGTTATATATTGGTTTGACTTCCAATGCCTCATACAGAGGTAGTGTCCACAATTGAGACACGACATTTAACCCAAAAAAATGGAATTCATCTTCTGGCCGGGTATTATTTGTTGAAGATATGCGTTCCAAACGAATCAGCGCCTCAGCAACTGGCTCGTCTTGTTGTTTCCCCTTTTTTCGCCGATGTGTGTAAGGTAGACGACCGCGATTGTGGTCGCTCTTCCTCAGTCTGCGGGGGCGAAATCAGCAATTTGTGTTCAAAGCAGCATATCTAGGACCTCAGATAATTATAATGTAATGGGGTATCGGATGATTGTTGATTTCTTATTGATGGTACGTGATATTTTTCCAAAAGTTGTTTTATGATTGCATATTGAAATTGAGTCAAGGTTATTTGCTTTTCAGAAACTGTTTTGTTAAGAATGTGTGCATTTAGTAGGAATAAATCAACAATACGGAAAGCAACCTTCTTGTACCATTTTATGGATTTTCTCATACAAGTTAGGTTACTCAACATCATGTTGGCCTTATCAACCGAACCCATACATTTATTGTAATCTGGTACACACTTCAGTTTTTTAATTGGTAGGCCCGTGTTTCTATCACACTTTCCGGTATCTGCAAAAGAAGCGTCGTACACAGTTGTTAACAAATGAATCTCTCGTTTATCATGCCACTTGAGGGCTAACAATGGGCCTCTATGTTTGGATTCATGGTCACCTTTTTTTAACTTACTAAAATTAGGCTTTCCTTTTATATTTGCTTTTACAGTTCCACAACTGTTTGTTTTTTGATCGTGTAAGAATTTAAGTAATATTGGACTTGTATACCAATTATCGGTCCATAGTGTATGATTTTTTCCAAAATAATCAGTGAGTAATGTGGTTACCACTGCTCCAGAAACAACTAAACATTGCCTGTATTGTGTCGGTTCCTTCTCCACAGTATATAATAAAATCTAAAACAAATCCCGTGGTAACATCGCACAGTACAAATAATTTTATTCCGAACATATGACGTTTATTAGGCATATACTGCTTAAATTTCAGACACCCTTTAAACACCATTATGCTTTCGTCAATGCACAAGTTTTGGTAAAGGATAAAGGTATTTTAAAAAAAATTTCTCTGCAATGGTCAAACAAAAGTTTTATTTTATGAAGTCTATTTCCGGGGTTTGCGTGGCAGGGTCAGAAAAATGAAGCATTCGAAGAAGAATCCGATATCGATCTCTTGGCATAATCTTTCCAAATTGAGAAGATGCTAAAATAGGATCCGTTGTCCAATATTCCTCGATAGATACGTGAGAAACCCTAGTCATCAGCATAGTTATTGCAAAAAATATATACATTTCAGGCACCGATGTATCTTTCCATTGATGGAATCGAGATTTGGGAGTTATTGTTATTTGATTAACTGTAGCTCTATAGTATCTGTTGGATTCCAGAACCATTTTCTCCATTATTTCTAGATTAAAAAAATGTTCAAAAAATCTACCTCTAATAAATCTTTTGTCAATGACATGTTTGTGATTCCTGACGAAAAGTCGTCAAATTCATGAAATACCGGAATAAATGGACCCGACACCCATCATGAAAAAATGTCACTGTTTGTCGAAGATGGGTTTTCATGGACGCTTGAAGTACCGGGTACACTGTATCGGATGCACTGGTACCGGACACACTCGTACCGGATGCATTGGTACCAGGCACAGTGGTGCCGGACACACTTGTACCTGATGCTCTGGTACCAGGCATACTGGTGCCGGATGCACTGGTACCGGACACACTTGTACCGGATGCTCTGGTACCAGGCGCACTGGTGCCGGATGCACTGGTACCGGGCACACTGGTACCGGGAAGAGTTACACAGTGTTCACTTTGAACTTTATCATAACCGTCACCGATATCAAATAAAATTGATTCAGGGTCACTATCCAACTCTAAGTCTGATTTTAAATCTAACGCTCTCTCAAAAATTTCTTTATCACTAAGACCCCGTGACATTTTGAATATTATAATATAATATAATATAATAATTGTGGGGTGATATAATGCAAAACTCACTATTTCCAAAAACTCAACTTTTCAGGAGAGACAAAAAACTGTATTGACTCTCACAAGCAAAATACTAAAATTATTTTTTTTTTAAATGGTAACTAAAAATATTTTACACCATTTCTGTGATTTAAAACCTCGGTGGTCGATGACTAATATTTTAAATTAATATTTGAAAATTATTTTTTTCCAAACATGACTATTTTATTTTAAAACAATGTGTATGGAGAAATGAAAATTTTTGATTTATTTAAAGTAAATATAATAAATCAAGACATTTTATGTAACAAGTACATAAAAAAAAGTAAGAAGCACATAAAGGTATTTTATTTTCAATATGTGGCACATCTGCCCTGACGATGGACACCGTAACGCGGGCCGAAACGTTGGCTACAAAAAATCAAATAATAAAATACTTTTGGACGTGAAAATCTCAAATCATATCATTTCATGATCTGGGTCTTCATTATACTCATTTTCTTGACAATCCTCAGTAACTTCCTGAGTATTTTCTGCAAGCACGTTGTTGTAAAACTTTTGAGCATCGTCGGGTACCGTGAAAAATTTCATTAATTTCATCACGTCTGCTCGCTTTGCAGGTTTGACGTGCAATTTTTCAGCAATGCAATTATTATTAAAAAAATTGTTTCTTGTCACCCCTACAAATTTAGGCATAGTATTGTAAGTTGAGGAAATACCTAGTTGACTTTCGGAAAGTCAAATTTTTTTGTTCCGTCATCTTAAAGGGAATAACTGATTTTAGTTTCGATTTTAAGGCACTTTTATAATCATACAAATTATACAAAGGGGTTAAAATCTTCCCCATATACTTTAACATTACAAAATTTTCTTAAAATTGTGTAATATTCGCTAGGAGAAAGAATGTTAGTTTTTTTCTGAATTTTGTTTTCTATTCTTCCAAACGTACGCTCCGCAGGCACATAGCTATGGCCACGCACAGGAAAAATATGTTCTATTTTCACAAATTTAGATTGACCACTGTTCATTTTCTTTAGTAAGAGTCCCATCATAAATTTATTTTTGTTTTGTGCAGAACAGGAATCTGAGAACAATTTGAATGTGAGGGGTGTTGTAATATCCTTATATCTGTCCTCCAAAATATTAAAAAAATCTTCTAGTGCAGAGTAAACTTCATTTGGTCCTCTTCCTGATTCAGTTTCCAGCCAAGAATAAACAAAATTGTTTTCTTTTCCTTCGCTTTTTTCAGAGCAGATCACAAATTTAAAATATATAACCAGATTTGGCGACTGTAAAATACATCTGTAACATTCAATTTCGGTAATGGCTGATTCTGCATCATATCAAAACTTACTTTCACAACTCCAGGTTCATTTTTCCCCATCATTTCAAAAAACGTTTTGGCGTTTTTGGCGAAATCTTCTAGTTCTTTCTTTTCTTGTGTACGAGTAGGGAATCTTCTAGTTCTTTCTTTTCTTGTGTACGAGTAGGGAATCTTCTAGTTCTTTCTTTTCTTGTGTACGAGTAGGGAATCTTCTAGTTCTTTCTTTTCTTGTGTACAAGTAGGGAATCTTCTAGTTCTTTCTTTTCGGCTTTTCCATTTTCTTTCTTTATTTTGACCATCGTTTCAGTGCAGAAACTACACGTTCAATGATCTGAACGGCTATCCGCAAGTTAAATTTTTTAAGGGTAGCGATATCTGGAATCGAATTCAACGCTAATTTTTGTATGTATCTGGATGCCATATTACAAAGCAATATTTCTAACATTTCGTCATCAGGCAACTTTTTCTTTTAGCCTTTTGTTAAGAATAAATACTTTGGTAATGATGGTACCAAGAGACTCTTTGGGTACTTGAAATGTTGTCCATAGCTGTGAAACAAGTCTACGATCATAGTCTAATAATTCATATTCATCTTTCAGACCAGACACCAGTTCCTCCCATGTTTTAAAAGAAGAATGGTTCACTCTCAACCAATCGAGAGCAATCCCCTCAAAAAGTTCAAACGCTACTAAGAAAGGTGTGTTTTTACTTACAGAGCGGGCTAAGGCGAGTTCTTCAACACATTCTAAAAATTCACGTACGCAAGACTTTCCATCATATCTTAGATCCCATTTATGCAGGGGCACCAGCGGGGCTGGGGAAAGTGGTAACACCTTCGTGTCCAAATCATCAACGATAGATCCTTTGGGCACCGATATCTCGAAATTTTTTGTCTGACTCCTTGTCTCGGGCATTTAAAATATTTGTACCTATAACTTTATGGAACAAAAGAAAAAACACAAAATACATAATCGCGCCCATAGACGGAAGATGAACATTAAAATAATACTATGAACATTCAATAGCTAACCTAAAATTATTAAATACCTATCGTTTAGTGCACAATAACATCTACAGCTCTGCAATTAAATACTAAAAAACCTAAATAAATCTACTAATTTCGAGAGAAAACTGTTATTGAATTAACAATAATACCAGTGCAGTGATTCTGTGTTATTATCAAAACATTTGAAGTTATTAAATATAGGTTTAAAAACCTAAAAGAAGTTAACCTGAAACTCGAACTGTCACTTTCCAAAACAATTATAATTTACAATAAAGAAATACTTAAAATAGTGCATTTAAATCGTCTAATATATCAGTGAAACTAATAAAACACTTACACAATTCTATTCAATTATAAGTGAGAAGCAATTATTTAAAAATATTCAATAATAAATTAACTTTACAAACATTTAAAGTTCATCGTCATTGTACTAATAAGACCAAACCGTACACGTACTTCTTATCTGAGTTAAAGGCAGTACATATACACCCGTGAACGGTCCTGTGGTCATCGTTCTCGCCAGGCATTTCTGAGGACGTCGGTTCGATACCACACCAATCCGAATCAAATATTATTGTTTTTTTTTCTTTTCTTTTTCTTCTCTCAATAAATCAACTAGAATCTATAATAAATAGCACCACCTGTTAAATAATCCAAAATTTAACATTGTGTTCCTAAACCTAAAAATACAGCTGATTTAAAAATAACCCATCAACATGAGTAAGCCGAGAAACCTACAAAAAAAACGAGCGCCATCTAGTAGCGACCAGGAAGAAGACGACACTTTTTCAAACAAATTAATCAAATACATTGACAAGAAGTTTCAAGAGATGAGTGAATTATTTATTAAATCAATTAAAGATCAATTAAAAAATGAATTAATAGACCTAAAAACATCAATTGATTTCTGCTGTTCAAAAATTGACGATTACGAGGCTAAGGCTAAAACCCTTGATTGTGAAATTACATCCTTGAAGGAACGGATAAAGATATTAGAATCGAATAACGACCAAAGAGATCAATGGGATAGATCCTCGAACATTGAAATCAGTGGAGTTCCAACCTCAGCAAAAGAGAACCTGCATGAAATTATTGGCAATATATCCCAGAAAGTGGGATTCCACATTCAAAAAGAAGATATAGATTTTATCCATAGAGTCCGTCAATGGCCCTCTGTGACTCCCACCAGCACCACCAAAACCATCAACTCGTCCAATATCATAGTGCGCCTTCTCCGGCGAAATCTCAAAGACGAATTGCTGACAGCTGCACGTCGCCACAGGACATTGACGTCGGCAGATATCGGTATTCCGGGTGAAGCAAGACGGATCTTCTTAAACGACCACCTCACTCCCTCCAACAAATTACTTTTGAAGAAAGCTAGAGATGCAAAAGTCGAGAAAAAATACTGTTACCTATGGACCAAGAATTGCAATATTTTTGTACGGAAAAATGATGGTTCCCCCGTCGTACGGATTTCTTCCGAGGAAGACCTTAAGAAAATCTCTTGACTCATATTATGTTTTTTCTACCATATCTCGTTACAATTTACCTTCCATTACTACCTTGCCTTTCATCTTTTTATATTTATTTATCAAGATTTGATATTTCTCGAGTCAGGAATGTATCATTTTTGCAACAACTTTCATTGGTTACTAGGGTTCGATCTGGCATTGTGTTTATCTCATTTTAAATATTATTATACATCTATTATACTTTCATCACACATTAATGGCGTCCATTAACATATATTATCAAAATGTACGAGGTTTGCGCACAAAAACACACGACTTCTTAAGGTCCGTTATGAACAATGATTTTGATGTTATATGTATTTCAGAGACATGGCTTCTTGACAATATCAGTAATCAAGAGATTTTTGATGATAGATATAATGTTTTTAGACGGGATAGAAACTATAGTCTTACAGGCCAAACCATGGGAGGCGGGGTTCTTATTGCCGTTCTATCTAAATATAATGTAATTCAACAGACGACTTGGTCAACACAAGAAACTGAGGATATATGGGTAAGCATCATTTCGACTGCCCCTAACAAAAGAATAAATATTTGTTGTTCTTACCACCCACACGGTACCAAACATATTAGCAGTCTTTTAAATCATTTTGAATCCGCTAGTTATCTCCGACAGAATAATCCCGACGATGATTTCTTACTTGTAGGAGACTACAATATCTCAAAACTTGTCTGGATCCCAAGTCTTAATTCAAATCAAATGATTCCACAAACAGCCACTGATGAAGCCAGTACTCACGTGATAGATTTTCTATCACTCTGTGACTTCCATCAATATAACAACATAATTAACGCAAACAAACGTGTTCTCGATCTAGTAATAAGCAATTTGAACTGTATATTATTGCCTTACTGTCCTCCCTTTCTTACCGAAGATTCACATCACAAATCTTTACATATCGAGATAACACTTCTAAGAGACCCCAGTTTAAAACAATTATCACGGCAAGTTTTGTTGTTTAACTCAGCTGACTATACTCAAATTAATAAGTTTCTAGAACAATTTAACTGGACGCATGTTTTCAATAAAATGTGCATGGAAGAAGCTACTAATAAATTCTACGAAATTATATATGAAGCTATCAACCAATACGTCCCATTACGAACCATTAAAATGTCTCCAAAATATCCCGTATGGTATACGTCTAGCTTAATAAAAATCATCAAAGAAAAACTAAAATTTCACCGTAAATTTAAAAAATATTCCCAACTTTCTGATTATCATACATTCTCGTTACTTAGAACTCGCCAAAAGACGCTTGAGAAAGAATGTTACACAAACTATATAAATAATGCTGAGTTAAACATAAAGAATGATGTGAAATTTTTTTGGACCTTCGTCAAATCAAAACAAAACTCCTCTGATATACCTCATAACATATTCCATGGAAACATTTCTTCAATTGATGGGCAACAAACTTGCAATCTTTTCAACGATTATTTTCAATCTGTGTTTGTCCCCTCTCAAACTAAAAACATTTCCACATATAGCAAAGACGTAATCAATGATAATAATATAAGTTCAATACACCTGAATTCGATTAATATCGAGAAATCTTTAGTATTAAAATACTTGAAAAATGTCAACACAAAAAAAAGTGCTGGTTGTGATAAAATACATCCAATTTTTATTTTTAATTGTGCTGAACAACTTGTCACCCCCGTGACATTACTGTTCACACTTTCTATCAAAGAAGGCGTATTTCCCACCATTTGGAAAAGAGCTCTTGTGACACCTGTTTTCAAAAAGGGGGACAAACACAATATTGAGAATTATAGGCCTATATCGAAACTATGCATTTTAAGTAAAATTATGGAAAAAATCGTTTACGACCAACTCTTTAATTTATGTAAAAACACCATTATCAATCCTCAACAGCACGGTTTCTTTCAAGGCAGATCTGTCGAGTCGAACTTGGGTCAGTTCACCGATTTTGTTCTGAATACTATGGATAAAAAGAAACAAGTTGACTCTATCTATACTGATTTTTCTAAAGCTTTCGACAAAGTGAATCATGATATACTCCTAACCAAACTTGAAAAAATTGGTATAAGTGGAAATCTTCTCAGATGGTTCTCATCTTACATTAAAAATAGAAGTCAAGCTGTTGCACTCAAAGGTTACATGTCACAGGAAATTACCGTCCCTTCGGGTGTACCTCAAGGTTCCCATTTAGGACCCCTGCTCTTTACTTTGTACATAAATGACATCAAACATGTCATCTGTAACTCTGACTTTATTCTTTACGCTGACGATATGAAAATATACAAATGTATAAGCTCAGAAGATGATTGCAATAAATTACAAGAAGATATTAATAAAATTAATGAATATTGCATAGAAAATCAACTATTTCTCAATGTAAAGAAATGTAATGCGATAACGTTTTCACGTAAAAATCACCCAATCGTCCATATTTACCATCTGAACAACGTTCCGCTTGAAAGAGTGGATAAAATTAGAGATCTTGGAGTATTACTTGACTCCAAATTACTATTCAAAGATCACATTGAATACATCTTAGAAAAAGCCTACAAACAAATGGGTTTTATCCTACGCATCACAAAACCGTTCAACAAACCTTTTACACTTGAACTACTATATATGGCGTATGTAAGATCTCATCTTGAATTTGCATCTGTCATTTGGAATCCACAATACCAAACTTACATTAAGCGTATTGAAAATATTCAAACAAAATTTTTGAAACACCTTTCGTATCGTTTCGAAAATCACCAGTGTAAACCTATTGCTCTTTACAAACGGAGAAACATTTCTGACGTACTGTTTCTATACAAGATTGTGAACTGCCTTATTGACTCACCAGATCTATTAGAAAGGATTGCATTTCGTTGCCCTGAACGCAATACCAGGTCGAATACCCTATTTTTTATACAGCATTTCAAATCGAAATATGCACAAAATTCTTTGCTCGGGCGTATCTGCAAATCTTACAACGCCCTAAGAGATATCGATATTTTCCACTGCTCTCTTAAAACGTTTAAAACTAAATTAACCTTACAATGTACTTAAACCAAAACGATTATTTCTTTGTTATTTCTTCATTGTTTATTTTTTCTTTTGACTCACTTTTTACTAATACTATATTATAATATTATTACTATCTACTTGCTTCCTAATCAGTAACCATTTCCTTTCTTTTTTTTTAAATCATAAATGGAACTTCACTGGTTTATACTATATTCAATATAAAATGTAAAATGAATGTATTTACAACTGTATGTTTCCTAAATAAACTTAAATAAAAAAAAAAAAAATAAATAAATAATAAAAAGAGAGCACTCAATGGATATTAAAAAAATTTCTCTCCGAATAAAATGTTGTATAAAATTATATAACAGCACGTATGAATAAGATAATGTTTAAAATTATTAATGGAGGTAGTTCCTGAATAACCAATTCTCCGGCCGACACGTGTCAGGTGGTATAGAACCTCGTGTTCCGACAATAATGTCACACATTAAAATCACAAACTACCTACAAAATGCAAAATCAATAATAAAATTTGCTATTTCCATCAGTCATCCACATCGTTGGCGCCATTGTAACTTAAAATTTTAGCATGTTAAACTAATGCAATATTCCCAGTGACTACAATACCTTCCTGTAAATCACGGGTAGTTAAATGAAACCAATCAATCAACTTTAACATTTATTGAATTCTAAAACATAGCAAATAATGTTTCTTTAAAATTAGAGACTATTATGTATTAATCAAAAGTATTATATCTCAGGACGTGGTCCAAGGTTCCTTGTAATGAATCACTTGAGATGATGAAACTAGCAAATTATTAACCAAGAAGAAAAATCAGTGATGTGTGTCGTCAATATAATGTCTGAGGTTTGTAATTAAACACAGAAACTGATTCATATGTAAGACGTTTATTGACACTGTTGACAAGTTCAAGGTTATACAACAAGTGAAGCGACAGACCTGCCAACTATCAGCATCTGACAGCTGGTTATTATTATTACCAACATAACATCCTTCCCTCCTTCCATTTTATTTTTATATCTAACCAAATAATAATGACAAAGAAACTTAAGAGTAATCACTGTGACTAAATCGTACTTCACCACTCTGCCAGACCTAGTTATAATATCATTATTTCCACTAGTGCTGGGTAAAGGTTCAATAACAATTTTATTTTCCTGACTTCTAAAGTCTTGCCATTCATCGGGATTCTCATAACTTGATTTTGACTTAAGGCAACTTTTTTTTATTTGGTTAACATGAACCTTTTTCACCTCTCCTCCGATTAATTGAATTAGATACACTCATGAACTTAATTTTAACTTAACAGTTCCCTGAAACCATTTCGTAGGACCTTTCACATGTCTTAAATACACCAAAACATTATCATTTTCCTTAAATTCTTTCAATTCATTTTTTCTTGATTGTTTGACATTTTGTGATTGTTTACTTTTATTGACATGACTTTCTTCTGACAAAATATGTAGTGGTGTACGTGGCTCATATGAAAATATTTTAGCCATTGGAGATACACCCGTAACAGAAGTAGGAGTGGAACGATAACTATACAGACAATCTATTAGACGTTGAGCTGGCGATAAAAATTTAGAATTTTTCGAAAACATAAATTTAATTAATATTTTTTTGAAAGTTTGAACAGACCGTTCCGCTAATCCATTTGACTCAGGATTATACGGCGGACAAAATAATAATTTAATTGATTTTTATTTACAAAAAATAGAAAATTCTTTGCATGAAAATGGGGGACCATTATCACAAACAATAGTTTTCGGAAAAGCGAATCTGGAAAAAACTTCACTTAATTTAGATAACAAATCCGAATATTTAGTATTTTTCATGTAAAAACGTTCTACCCACTTTGAATATGAGTCGCAAACTAATAAGTATTTTGAACCTTTTAAATCAAAAAAATCCAAATGGACTCTTTCCCATGGACTTTCAGCAATAGGCCAACTATGACGTACATTTTTGTTAGCATTTTGTACAGACTGACACATTTCACATCTAGAAATAACATCTTCAATATCTTGATTCATACCTAACCACCATACATATGAACGAGCAAGAATTTTTGATCTGACTATACCAGGATGACCATAATGTATTAAATTTAGGACTTTGGACTTAAGAGATTCTGGTATTACAATTCTGTCACCAAATAAAAGACATTTTCCTTTGACCGACAGTAAATTTTTAAACTTGAAATATTTCTTAATTTCTGGACTTGACAAGTTTTCAATCCAACCGATTGAAACATACTTAATGACTTTACATATTGTTTCATCTTTTTCAGAATGACTTTCAACTTCTGAGAATGGAATTAAAGGTGTAGACATGTATACAAAATTACATTCTTCAGTATTGAATTGTTGTTTACTTGGCAAACGTGACATTACATCTGCTTGAGGAATTTTCAATCCTTTTTTATATTCCAATTTATAATTGTATGCAGACAATATTATAGACCATCTTATAAGACGTGATGCTGCTAGAACGGGGACTTTTTTGTTTTCAGCAAATAAAGACAACAATGGAGCATGATCAGTATATATCGTAAAATGACGACCAATTAAATATTTGTGAAATTTCTTAATTCCAAAAATAATAGCAAGGGCTTCCTTGTGCAATTGGCTATAATTTCTTTGAGCTGAATTTAATGTTGCAGACTCAAAAGCTATAGGAAATTCTTGATTCTTTACGACATGACTTAAGACACAACCGACACCGTATGCACTGGAATCGACTGTAAGACACAATGGTTTTGACGGATCAAATAAAACTAACATAGTTTTCTCTGACAAAAGAGACTTACTATTTACAAATGCCTTTTCGCATTCATCAGACCAACACCATTTTACATTTTTTCTTAATAAATTATGAAGTGGTTATAGCACTGTAGGACACATAGGAATAAAATTCCTATAAAAATTTAACATTGACAAATATGACTTTAGTTGAGTAACATTTTCTGGACACCCAGTAGACTTAATTTTCTCAACTTTCGACAAAGACGGACTTTTGCCCTGACCTGACAAAGTAAACCCTAAAAATTTAAAAGAATTCACAAAAAATTCACTTTTTGACACATTAATTTTTATATTAAACTCATTTAATTTTGACAAAACTTTATCCAAAGTATCAGAACACTCCTTCTCGTCTTTACCACCTATACAAATATCATCAATGTATGCAGCACAGTTTTTTATGCCACCCAAAACTGTATCAATTACCATTTGAAAAACGGCAGGAGCCGATGACAAACCATAAGGTAAACGATTATAGACATATAAACCATTACATGTATTAATTGTAAGTAATTCTTTACTAGAATCTGACACAGACAAATATAAATATGCGTTTGTTAAATCTAATTTACAGAATACTTGACAACCTGAAAATTTATTAAAAATATCCTCTGGACGTGGAATAGGATATTGATCAATTCTCAATTGTGGATTGACTGTAGATTTCAAATCTGCACATAAACGTAATTTTCCATTTTGTTTAGGTACACAAACTATTGGAGAAGACCAACTACTATATTTAACTTTTGAAATAATGCCTTCGCTTTCAAGACGACTTAGCTCTTGGCATACTTCAGCACGAAGTGCATAAGGAACTTCATATGCTTTGTGAAAAACAGGAGTAGCATTATTTTTTAAACTTAAATTCACAGAAAATTCTTTAATTGGTAAATCGTTATTAGTAATCGAAAAAGAATTTAAATATTTTTGTGACAATTTTTTGACAATATTTGTTTTATTTTTCTGGCTGACAGACACTGAATTTACAGTATTATTATGCATATTTGACATTAAAGAACTTATGAAAGTATTTTCCCAAGATGGATTAAACACTTTTAACCAATTTCTACCCAGAATAGCATCAGACAACAGATTTTTTATAACCAATACTGGTAAATCCATTACAACATTAGAATCCACAACATTTACTTTTGCCATAAAAAATCCAAAACAAAATAAATTTTGACTATTTGCTGTGAACAAATTACCATAGAATTGACTTAACTGACAAGTTTTGAAAAATTTTAAATACATTTTGTTACTTATTAATGTCGAAGAACTTCCTGTGTCAATCATAAAAGACATATTGATACCATTTACAATTAGATTAATTTTCGCTGTATCAGACACTGACATATTTAATACATTTACATTATTGACAAATTTTACGTGATTGATGATTGATTTTGCGTTTGGACAAAATTTCGACGTATGCCCGTAAATATTACACTTGTAACATTTCCACTTTTTTTAAGGACATAACTCCGGTTGATGAGTTATAAAACACCTCTCGCATCTTCTGGACCCTTGACGTGATGGAGATGACAGCTGACTTGATGACCTTGAACTCCTTTGATCCTTGGACCCAGACCTTTGACCCAGATGAATTCGCTTACTCGGACTATGCTGGCGTGAAGGGCGAACCTTTGAGACATGACATGTTTTTTTATGTGACATTTTTGACTTGACTTCACAGATTTCCGATGTAACATTTTCTTTGTGTAAAATTTGCTCTGAGCTGTGACTAACTGTCTCAATATTTTTGACAATTAATTTTGCTTTCTCAAAAGTTAACGATTCATCTTCAGATAGCAATCTTCTAGTCATTGCATCATCTTTTAAACCACACACCAATTTATCTCTCAGAGCTTGGTCTAGAAATGCTCCAAAATTGCATGATATTGACAAACTTTTTATATCCGTAATATAATCATCGATTCCTTCGTTAGAATGTTGTTTCCGGTTATAAAATTTATATCTTTGCGCAATTGTACAATTCTTTTCTTCATATTTACTCTTCAGTGTTGTTACAATATCGTTGAAGGTTAAATCTTCTAGATTTTTCGGATGCACTGTTTCTTTTAAAATTTTGAATTTCTCTGCACCGATCAACATACATAAATATCCAATTTTTTCTTTCTCTGCGATATTAATAATTTTTAGATACATTTGTATGCGTTCCAAAAACATATTGAAACTTTCGCAATCTGGTTCGAAATGAGGCACTGGCAAGGTACTACTCGACATGTTGAAAAAAATGTTTTTTCCACAGCGAAATCACTGTTAATCACTGAAAATACTATTAACACACGTTTTACCTGATTTACTGATCCCATCCTCGTCGCCAATTATAATGTCTGAGGTTTGTAATTAAACACAGAAACTGATTCATATGTAAGACGTTTATTAACACTGTTGACAAGTTCAAGGTTATACAACAAGTGAAGCGACAGACCTGCCAACTATCAGCTACTGACAGCTGGTTATTATTATTACCAACATAACAGTCAATATTATCTAAACTCAGGCACTAACCTTAAATATTATAAATTTAAATAACCAGTAAAAGGTAATAACTAACGCCACACGATGCCAGCCGGAGATCCACCCCGAGTTCAGGAACCACCTCCTTCCTCTTGAAAATCCGTTGAGTACCTAATCACATTCCCATTGACCAGATTTCGCCACTGTCTCATATGAACCTAGCGAGTAGCTAGAAATTCGCTTGAAGGCGTTTGCCGAGTCAACACCCAATTCCGATGTTTGGTCGAGTCAACATTCAAATTTAGTTGGTGTAAAAAGTAAAACTGTGACACGCATCTTTGCTCGTTAGCAAAGATATTCCGTTCACATGAGTTCTCATCATCATTTCAGGGTCCTGCGTGGGATAGAAAGAAAGCTACTATCTGATGTAAATAAAAGAACTCACATTAAACAAAATGTACTTGTTATTATTGACAAGCAAAACATAATCTACATAAATACCTTTGTAAACTCAAAAAGGTGAAGGAGAGAGAGATTTCACGTTTAGCAAGGCGTAAAACACGAAGCCATTGTAGTCGTAGTAGTGATTATGGTCTTCCTGAGCCCCGACAAGGCGTCTCCAATGGTATTTCCCTCACAGATCCTGTTCTCGTTGACTCTGTCACCAATCGCAAACTTCCAGCTAGGTTGCCAGGAAAAGTAGCAACCTCCAAAAGGACGCTGTGAATATATCAAGGGTTCCAATGTGGGTAGGTAAAGACGTCCCTTCATAAAACGTGCGCGTGCACCGGTCGCAGAGGAATCCGTTTCTTTTTTCAAGCGTCAGTCGAAATCCCTTCAACAAGACAAAAGCAGAGGAAACATCCCAACATTTTCCACTTGCCAATAATACACCACTAGCAAAGTCAAATCCAACACGGTAGAATAATTTACAGGCCTCTATGCCCGATCGACAGGATGATTTCAGTATTACACTGCCAGTTCATTTTAATATATCTCACGCGACTTATCACGAGTTTTAACAACCAACTCCCCAAAAACTCCAACCGACTCTCTCTGCAAATTTACGTCTCCCCCGCCACCTTGCTTTTTTTTTTCAAACCCTCTAATTCAAATTCCAAATTCGCAGTCGTTGCCAACGATACGCCGAAATTAATATTACTAATTCTGAGTAAGTACCGACTAAATAATCACCATGGAAATAATTACTTTACAATTGTTACACTTTTTACACTACTTAAGAATTCATCTCTTCAGTGTTATGACTTTGAACCGCACAATTATAGTCCTGGTTTTGTTGGGTTTGGCTTACCAAAAGCCCTAAAGGTTGACTCAATATCATTTTTCGTGGTGGCTGTGCGTATTTCTTGGCTTTTATTGAATAATAAGTTTTGTAAGTTTTCTCTTTCAGCCTCCGGTATCCCTCTTATTTCGGCAACAAAATTTTTTTGTTGGTGTTCTGGTTTGTAGATTTTGAACCCGAGTCTGGCGACGAATACTGGCAGCTTGTTAGGATCTGTTTCCTTCTGAGCCCTCAAGATATCCTGGAGATCTCGGCTAATCCTGCCGTCTCCTTTCCGCAGACTATGTTTATCCGCAAGCTTGTCAAACAAGATATTTTTCACATCCTTTGTTTCCTCTTCCAAAAATGTAGAGATGCATAGTTGCGTGATGGCGATCTCGTCGAGAGTGTCTGCCTTGTTTTGTATAAATGCGAGACACTTGTTTATAATGACGTTACATGAGTTACACTTCCTTCCGATACAAAGATTGCCGGAAACTTATAATACTAAACTGTGAATTTGAATTCTTTAAATACAGATCTTGTAATTTTTCAATTGTCAATAGTTACTCAAGGAGGAACGTAGAGGACCCAAATACAAATGAGCGAGTTGGAATGAGAATTGGATTTGATCATAAGCCACAAATCTTCATTGTCACTCTTCCACTCAGTTTTCTTGACACACAAAGTTTTTTTAGAAACGGCGATTAAAACTCCGCCGCCTTCCTTAGATACAGATTTGGTGCACTCACAATCTCTTCAAAATATTACATATCTGTTATCAAACAGTTCTTCACCAAACACTGTTGAGTTCAACCATGTTTCGGAAAAACAAATAATGTCTTAATTATTAGTTAGAATTTCATTGCCTACACTTGTGGTCTTTGTACGAATACCCCTTATATTTTGATAAAATATACACAATGTTTTAACACTATTATCAGTAAGTACCTCACCATCTCTTGCAGTATGATTAGATGCCGTGGTCAATGGTAGAGAGGTCCTTTAAATAGAGCAGCCTTATAGGCCGGGCAATCCTTGTCTCCGGCGGGGTGGGCACGGGAAGATGCGGGTTTTCCAAAACGTGTGTATGTGGCTCAACTGGGTGCTGCAGCAGCAGCTGGGCAGCCCTCGCGCGCGTGTCCTTCTACACCACAGGGGGAACATCTCTTTTTTTCTTTGCAGAACTTGTGTGAATGTCCATTTGGTAATTCCCACAAAGTCACGCACACCACAAACGGTCCAGTTCATGAATACTCGTCCTTGTTGCACCGGCGCTTGAGGAATGTTTGCGGGTACCAGGTACACTCTGGTAAGACAGTCCTGTTCGAGCTCCAGCAATATGAAGTTTGCCCTTGGAAATACACTCTTTAACATCTTTATCTCCAGAGATTCCGGAAAATGCCTTCTCAAGAAAGTTCACATCTGATAACTCTCGGGATATGTTAAAAAAATATAACTCTTGGGTGCCTCTTTACTGGAAGTCGGGCACTCAGCACGTCGGAGCTGGTTACAATAGGAGCTTTCAAGAGCCACTCTTGCTCCTGGCTGTTGGCGGTGTGGATGATGACTCCTTTATTTTTTATATTTTTTACTCCCTTATTATAACTTCTAATTGCGACGGCTTCACAATGTCCCATATAATCTTTTTTTTATAAGTGTCTAACAGCCGTTGTGTCCAATCCTACTGATCAACTGCTGAGCCGAAATCTCGGCTCAACCCTGCTCAAATGCCCAAATACGTTTTGCCCTTAGCACTTGATCGCCACACAACACCCAAATGTAAGGAAGCTAACCTCATGGATTAACTTTCAGGAAATTAAAAAAAAAAAACAAAGAAAAATTGTTTTGTTAATGAGTTAATGAAGGTTTCTTGAAACTAAAGTCTTAAATAATAGAATAGTGTACAGTTTATAGAAACATAGTATAATTAATCATAACAGTAAGTAGCAACATCAATTCACCGGAGTGACCAATCACAGGCATCCGGAACGTTGGTGTTGGCAGCTCTCTATGCCACGAAGGAGCGCACGTAGTGGAGTATCCTTGTTCCTTGTTCATCAGGGCGTTTGGAGTGGGAGTTGTGACCCTCGGCAACAGAGACTCTAAGACGAAGTGGCAACATGAAAGCAAACCAAAGAAAGATTAAAAAGTACACATAAAAGGCATTCATATTGATATTGGTCTGCGAAGCTAATGAACGATGACCAATAAACAAGAATCATCATATGAAAGAAAAGAATTCTCAGTACAGAGAAAACAGTATCGTTGGCTTTCCTATCTGGATGCTAGTACGAGTGAGTGGTGGGGGCATTGGTAGTTTTTTCTTAATAACTTCCACGAAAGAGAGGATGGCCTCTGTCGCATCAGTTATTCGATGCATCACTGCTCCCAAATCTGACCCAAGTTGCTGAATTTTGTCCAGCAGCTGTTTTGCGTAATTATCAGCCATAGTTTTCTCGACCTTCAAAACCTCGATGTCGGCAAGGGCCGAGTTAAGTTCGCCTCTAATTTCATCTTTCTCCAGCAGAAGTTGGGCAACAGAGCCGAGATCACTGGTCACATTCCTGGACACTTTGAGCTGTTCCTCTTTAGACCCTTTAGATGGCTTTTTGACCTTATAAAGCCTCTTGCGTCCCGGAGAAAATCGTAAGTCCTGATAGACTACTGGGGCCAGAGTCAAATTCAGCCTCAATCACCTCGGCATTGGAATCCGATTCATCGAAGTGGGAGGTATACGAGGAAGCAATATTAGGACGACAGTCCTTTGTTTTACCCATGATTATTAGATACAATCACAGACCAGCGAGCGGGATGATGTGCGGGACTTATATTAATATTCTGATCCTACATTCATTATTCTTCCACTCCTTGGTACCTGTTATCTTACGTCATTTCCTCGGGTTGGAATCTGCTGCAACGGGTGTATTTGACGATCTACTCGTAAATCTATGGCCCCGGCATATTCTCTAATCCATCATAGATCACTCTTAATGGCAACATGACTTCATCTGACGAAGAGTCAGATAATAGATATTCTGGGCAAACATCTGAATTAGCCGCAGAAAAATCTTCGTACTGGAACTTGGAACCGGTTGTCACCTTCAATTCTTTCAAACATCACTCCTAAAGGTGTCCAGATGACAAAATAACAAAATAATCTTTGAGTTACGTGCAGCTGCTTCTGAAAATAATAATAATAATAATATTTGGCTAATTTATATAGCGCCGTTTTTGTGAGAAATCACCTCAAGGGCGCTGTACAGTACAAGTAAATATGTAATAAAATTGGTATAACTAAGATTTGTAATTATAACTAGTGACTTATATCTAAGACTTGCAACTAGTGGCCTAATCTAAGACTTATAGCTAGTGACTTATGACTAAGACTTACGATAGTTGACTTAACACGTTTACGGGCAGTGAGTCACCCTACTTTGGCACTATTTTTTTGTATTAGATTTTTGCGATTGCTCTAGCATTTCCGTCATGATACGTACCAACCAACACCGTCAAGTGCGACGCGAATGCTCTAGCAGACGACTTCTTAAGCATTTGTGTCATATCTAGAGGCACTGATTCATAGCTTTAATTTTTAAGAAATGTAGCATTAATTATTGAAAAAATAGCTTTTATAGCTTTAATTTTGCATTTTCATAGCGTTTATAGCTAAATAGGATAACGTCAAGGAATGGGAGTCGGCAAGAGGGGAAAAACAATTAAATTGGCAAAATCACTTGAAACATGTTTATTTTATTATTGGTTGAAACTCAACATGGCACATGTATCTACAGTAGAGTGTGTCATGTTCGTTCTACGATCTGTCAATACAAGATTATAGCAACTAAAAAATCTTTCTGCGTCAACACTATTCACAGGGGCCCACACAGTCATCAGAGCTGCCTCAGCAAATTCTCTGAACAATTTTTACAGCTAAGAGTAGCTGAATTATGTCTACAGTGACACCATCCCTCACTTGCTCTACAAGCTGTCTTTGAAAATACCTGTTACTTTCCAGGAATTTACTGTCATCAACAGATTTAAACGTTGGAGCAAGCCTACTTTTACTTGCTAAAAGAATAGCGTCTGATCGCTGGACATTCTGACCTACAATTGCAGGATTAAACATTTTACCAGCGTGCTCAAGAAATTGATTAGTGCTGTTGTCTTGACGGTTCAGCATATGAGAAGCCAGTTTCACAGAACTCTTCTGACAACTCTCTCTTATTTGAGTTTTTATTTGGATTAAGACAACCCGGTTCTTTACCTCCTGCACAGCCTTTAAGGTTTTGGCAGGGAAAACACCTTCACTCAATTTTTGTAAAGAAAGGCTTAGGGACACCAAGTCCTCCCAAAGCAAATGAGCGTATGGATATTTTGACCCTTCTAATACATTTACCAATTTGACAAATTTTTTTATTTTTTTTATTTAGTAACTGTATAATATTTTTTACATTTTTATATGAAACATGTTAGTTAGATGTATATATATAAAATATATTCGTAGTCCTCCTCACTAGGACATCCTGTGCTGAGGGGGACTATGCTTTGGATAAGTTTTTCAGCGACTTCTATGGTTTAACTTCATTGATTGGATAAGGTTTTCCAGAAACTTCTATGATGTTTTAAGTATACTAGTAAGTTCATTTTCCGATAGATTCTTCAGCCAACATTTAATGACCTTAATGTAGCTATTTTTTATTTTTATTTGTTTGATACTAAGTGGGAGTTTGTTATATAACTTTACTGCTAAAAATGCAGAACTTCTTTGACCAAATGAAGAGTTACACTTTGGTATATTAAGTATGTCTGTTTGTTTGGCTCTGGTTTTATGAGCGTGTGAGGTGTCTGCCTCTGAATCATTTTTGTGGTGATGTACTAGAATGTTTTTGGCATAGATTTTCTGTATGCTTGGAACATCAAACTGTTTAAAAATTTCTGCTGTTGACGTCCTTATGGGGACCTTTAGAATGGTCTTTATAATGCAATTCTGAGTTATTGGCCACACACTTCGTCAACAAATGTCAAATGAATACGCATCAAAGTTGCCTTACTACTATCTGCAAACTGCTCTAAAATGTAATCAATACTCGAGTTTTTGGGTTCATACTCTTTCATGAAATGGATGAGAGCATCCTTGTATTCAGCTAGATATTCGATTGCATGAAACCATGTGTTCCATCTAGTTATGACAGGACTAGGAAAAAGTTTTGCATTCATTTCAGGATAATTCTCTTTTAAGAAATATATGTGCGCACTTTTCATCTTTCGAGCATTAAGGAAGGCCATTTTAGTTTTAGTTACAAACAAGTTCAACTCTTTTAACTCCTTCATGAAAATGTCTCCCACCAAGTTTACTTTATGAGCCCAGCACTGAAAATGGAGCAAACGACCTCCTGCAATAATATCAAGTGCCCGAAAACAAGCATTCATATAAGGAGCAGAGTCAGACACAAGCCCATAAATGTTTTCCCACTTGATATTGTAACTACGCAAACAATCCATGATGGCTTGAGCACATGAGGAAGAATCTGCTCTGTCCAGGAAGGTGCAGGCAGCTAGCTGAACCTCCTGGCTTGCAGTAGAGGTAACAGTCCTGAATATGATTGCGAAGACACAGCATCCTTGGCAGTCAGTGGTTTCAGCCACAACGATGACGATTGGTTTGTCCTTGAAATTCTGACCCACTTCCTCACGAATTTGCTCACCACAGGGATTTAGATATGTTCCCCGTAATGTTGTCGCCTTAGGTAAATCCCCAGAGCCTGGCATGTACCTGTCAGTGAATTTCAGACTTATTAATACTGGTACCAAATAATAATAAAGTAGGAATTAGTAATAATATTTGGCTGATTTATAAAGCGCCGTTTTCATGAAAAATCATCTCAAGGGCGCTGGTAGTAGATGGTAAACTTGTCACATTCGATAGTCGCAAAAGTCAAAAAACAGTCTTAGTTTATAATTTCACATACAATAATAAAAATTAACATTTGATATAAATACAAGCAAAAATTTAAAAAAACATACTCGATTTCAACAAACTACAAATACGCAAAAATTTAAAAAAAATGTACTCGATTTCAACTTAAGTACTACAAAAAACAGTAATTATTGGATACCACTGACATCGGTTAGTACGCACTTTAAAAAAATCCTTTTGATTTACCTAAGTACTATTAAAGACAACTATTTGTATTTAAAGTAGAGGAAAATATTGCATTTTAAATTTTAATTACGTTAAATAAAAAATTTGCTTTCGTCATACGAGGTGACAGCCGCTTACGACTATTTACTGTCATTTTGATATTACTATGTTGGTATTCCTCAATATAAGGGCCAGATTCCTAGAACAGAGCGTAGCACAGTTCATGGCGATTCAATGGCGCGAATTTTAAAAACACAAAACATAAAACCAGATTCCTAGAACAGCGCGTAACGCAGTCCATGGCGATTGAAACAACTATTTACGTCGCAGAAAATAGGGTTAGGCCAACTTACTTGTTAAGGTATTCTCGCATGGCAGGATGGTCCAGTTTTTACAGAGGAATGTTCGCTTTCAGGCACAGTATCACAGTGTCGTTTACGAAAGAAGTCTTTTCTGTTCTCAATTTCTTCATTTTTTCGTTCATATCTTGTAATGTAGCCTGTCGTTTATGAACCAAACCAACTTCTTCAGCCTTCTTGGCAACATTTTTTTTGTTAATATGCCCAGAAGTGTTGACGTGTTTGTTTAATGTATCCACTTTCTCCCAGTCCAACCGGCAATTACAGTAACCACACATTAACAGTTTTGAGCCACTAATGAAAAATTTATCGCTTTTAAAGCTAGCAACTTGATCATGAATTGTAATAGATTTTACTCGCCCCATGACGCTAGATAACACGTGCGTTGTTACGGCCGGTCGAGAACACTTTGAGGCGAGAGTATGCTCAAGGCCTAGCATCACGTGATCGAGGTGTGGCGCTCTCTCTCGGCGTTCGGGTGCATTAGGCAGCTGAGGCGCTTGGTTCAAAAACCCGAAATTTGTACCTTTGCTCGCATTACTAAAAAAGTTCGCATTTTGTTGAGTTTTGTTGTAAAAATCGCTGCTATTTCGCGTTTTAACGTTTTTATCGCTAAAAACACCATTTATCGCTTTAATTCGCGACTATATCGTTAATGCGATGAATCAGTGTCTCTAGTCATATTCCATCACAAATATTGTGATATTATGTGACGCGAATGCTATAGCAGACGAATGCTCAGGCATTCGTGCCACAAACTATCACATATTTTGTGGTACTATACGGCGCGGATGCTATAGCATAAGACTGTTAAAGCATTCGCGTCGTACTACTTCACCTAGAGGGGTATGCAGTGTGGCAAATATCATAGCAGACGACTAATTTAAAGATGTTTATTGAACCAGCGTAACGTTATCTTAAATATAAAATAAAAGACAGGTACTGAAAGTTTTGTAGTTTTTATTTTCATCTTTAAGAAATATGTTTTTTGACAAAGGTCAATTAAACGCTTTAACTGTAGCAGCTATAGGGTTTTTTTTAAACTAAAACTAACCATTATCTATATATCTCTTGAAACAAATACTTATACAATTTTACTATCAAAATCAGGTTTAGGTTATAATTAAGTACTTAGTTCAGAACAATTATAGAACAATTTTATCCTTCTGTCTCTTCTGCGAAGCTTAGATCATGTGCCATGTCTCGAAGCATCCTGGGCAAAGAGGAGGATGATCATGGCATCCCTTGTAACAGTAGCTGGTCTGCTTTGTGGTCTTGTTTTTAGTACAAACGCGACATTTTAAGAAGACTTTTGAACGTTTTGTTGTTTCAGAAACAGGTATAAGTTCAGGCCAATGCCCAAATTGATTATTGGCAGCTGACCTCCCGGCTCTCGGACCACGTCTGTTTGATGTTGTTTTTATTTTGCCAAGAAAGGTTTTCACCTCGTTCAATGTGGAACTTTTTACTTGTAAAAAGGATCTTATGACTCTTTCTCGGAAGTTCAATAGGCTTGAATTTGGGTTACAATATTTTCTGAATAAATAGAACGCGTTCCAAACCATCATGTCGAACAAATGGAAGAACACTTTCTTGTACCAGCGGATCGTTTTCTTCGGTGTCGAGTAGTACGACATCATCTGATAAGATTTGTCAACCCCTGACATGTGGTTATTGTAGTCGACGACTTCTACAGGTTTTGTTTTTGCCTGCTCATATCTATTTCGGGAAACGACCAGACGCGGATGGTGTTTTGTGGTGATCATGTGTACGACCCGTTTGTCTTTCCATATAGATGCGTACACACGACCCTTCCGCTGCCAGAAATGCTGACCTTTTAAAACATTTTTAGCGAACAGTCGTTTGGGATTTTCTTTGCGATCTTTCCGTAAAGTTCCTGTAGTGTGCGTCTTTCGCTGCAGCAGTTTCTGAGATAGGGATAAACTATTATAATAATTATCCATATATAGATTATGCCCTTTGTCTAGGTAGGGGTTCATAAGGGACATAACCAAGTGCTCCAACTTAGATGTAGGTACACCACTGTTTTCGGAAGCGGTCCCTTCGTATATTTTATAGTTCAAAATATACCCATCGGCTGTTGTCAGTACATAGAACTTTATGCCGTACCTTGCCTTTTTCGATTTAATATACTGCCTGAAAGACAGTCTTCCACGGAATGCCAACAAAGATTCGTCTAAAGACAGCTCTTGGCCAGGCTTGTTCACATTTTTAAAGTTGATTTTTACTGCTCTTACAAAATCTCTGACTTTATCCATACCTTTGGAATTTAATTCTGATATGCATAAACAACGCAACAGCTGATCAAATCGTCTGCATGACATACTGAATGGAAAGATGGGATGAAAGTAAAGTTTGCGTAAAAAGACTTCTGATATTTGGCGCATCAATTTGGCCCTGTAACATGCACAATGCCAGGAACTTTTTCAGTTCTGTTGAGTCTGTTGGTTTGGTTGAATGAAACACTAGTATATATTGAATCATTTGGCGGGTATAAGATAAGCAGCCATAGCTCAATTGGGAGAGCAGCTGACCGTCAATCAGAAGGGCACGGGTTCAAGTCCCGTTGGCATCATGTATCTTTTCTCGGAAGATTTTTCAATGTGTATGAGTGTTTCAGGCTGATAATTATTGCTTATAATAATTGTTACAAATTATTTAACTTCATACTCATTTATAACCAAGATACACATTCATATCATACCATTTCAATGAATCTAATTAATTTAACATATGTATTATGTTACTAAGACTGTTTATGTTCCTTAAATAAATAAATAGCATGTGGTTTGTTCACATGTTGACCTCTTCCATCATCAACTGATGACCCTGACTTCAGTTTCAATTGTATCACCTGGATGCGTTTAGGAGTTACTCCAAGAATATCATACAATGTACGTTGGCACACTAGATATACCTCACCATCCACTTTTACTTTATATTTAAAAGTAAAAATTTTACGGAAAGAACTATCTCCGTCCACTTGCTGAATACAGCGTTTGACATTCAATTTTTCAATACACGAGACAGGATGATGACTTTGTCCATTGTGATTCAGTAACCCGAATGTTGACCGAATATTCATCTTGATATTAAAATCCAGAACGCACCCCGAATTCAAACAATTTTCGGTACAAACGAGACCCTAAGACCCGAAAGAACAAGGAATTATAAAATTATGAAACAGCAATATATTTTAAATTACAATATAAATAGCACTTTAACCTGTTGAGACCCGAAGCCAAACCAAGCACCAGAAAAAAAATTATGTTATTCTTTATTATATGAGTTAAAGGATATTTTTTTTTAATGCTTAGTTTACTAATTGCAGAAGGTACACTGTAGTGTACCTCAGATCACAACATAATTTATTTTTTTCGTGGTACGCAATTCTATACTAAAAAAGTCTAAAATTACAAAGGAAAGTAAACATTTAACTTATGTCAGGACACATAAAATATCCTAAGATATTTTAAAGGTACATTTAAAAAAAAAATAAGAAAACATAACTTTAAAAAAAAGTTATATATTTATTACAAGCAATAATTGTCAGCCTGAGACACTCATTTACATTGAAAAATCTTCCGAGAAAAGATACTTGCCGCCAACGGGACTTGAACCCGTGTCCTTCCGATTGCCGGTCGAATGCTCTGACCACTGAGCTATGGCGGCTTATCAAATACCCGCCAAATAATTCAATATATACTAGTGTTTCATTCAACAATTACTGCTTGTTATATTTTTTCCACCTGAAAACAACCAACTTTATTTTTGCGAGGAAGACATTGTTAGTGTTAAATCCCTCGCTACCCTTTGTGCTATGCATAAAAATCTTGTCTAAACGTTAGTTTATAAATTAAAAAATAATAATTAATATTTAACAAGTTTAAGTATTTCCCCAATAAATGCAGACATAATTTGTCTCGACGCCACCTAGCGAGGGATTTAACACTAACAATGTCTTCCTCGCAAAAATAAAGTTGGTTGTTTTCAGGTGGAAAAAATATAACAAGCAGTAATTGTTGAATGAAACACTAGTATATATTGAATTATTTGGCGGGTATTTGATAAGCCGCCATAGCTCAGTGGTCAGAGCATTCGACCGGCAATCGGAAGGACACGGGTTCAAGTCCCGTTGGCGGCAAGTATCTTTTCTCGGAAGATTTTTCAATGTAAATGAGTGTCTCAGGCTGACAATTATTGCTTGTAATAATTGTTACCCTTTGTGCTATGCATAAAAATCTTGTCTAAACGTTAGTTTATAAATTAAAAAATAATAATTTATATATTTACATGAAATTAGGAAAATATTTACAAAATTTGGGAAAACTTAAAATTTAACTGTGTTTTTGTTTTTGAATATTTATTTAGATGTATGCAAAAAATTTCATACATCTAGTAAGAAAATATACACAAATACAATTTAGATATACAGTTACATTTTTACAAATACATTTTAAGAGGACAAAAAAAGATTACTACATTGACTAAAATAATGTTGGTAAGACTGTTACAAATCAAAACGTACATATAATGCACAATCCTACGAAAAGTGCTAAGGCTTCCTTTACTGCATTCGGTAGGCTGTTATAAAGTTTTTGCCCTTTATAAAACGCACTATTTTGGGTGCACGAAAGTTTAGTTTTGGGAAGCCTAAAGTCTAAGTAGTATAACATAATATGTGTGTGGTACATCTCAAAACAATTCTTAACTCATAAAATATTCATGAACATTTTCTTATAACATAATATGTGTGTGGTACATCTCAAAACAATTTTTAACTCATAAAAACATATTAAATTTTATACAAATAAACTTAGACCTAGATTTACATTCAGGAAATCTACATTTTGAGGTATTTGCTTCATCTTGAAAACGTGGAAGATGTCTCACGTTATCAAGATGTACCTCGGAAATAGGTTGAGGAATAACCTTTCTGTGCTTCTTCGGAGGTTCTGGCTCACATTGAGGTGATGGGGAGGCATTTCTAGGTCTTCCTCTGTCCGATCGTGGCGTGAACTCCACATCACCACCTTGGTAGTGGATCATGGCTGTGGCTACTCGCATCCTAAATGCCAAAAGTGCCAACTTATCTCGAGCGAGTATCCCTTCAGAAGCACAGTTCCTTCGGTACATTAGCCAATATTTGACTATAATTAAGTCTATGAAATGATTAAAGACTCTTACGGGCCATTTGCAGGTACGCATGGCCGTATGGTAATAGAGATCTATTCCCCCCGTTGAGGTATTGTAATTTTTTACAATGGCCGGCTGAGGAACGTCAATTTTTCTACATTCCTCCTTTGACCATCGTTTACAAGTCCCCAAAAGGGAGCTCCCTGCAGAAGTTGAGAGGAGAAGTACGGACTTGTTGTCTTTACATTTGACGACACAGACTTTTGTCATCTTGGCGTACCTTCTCATCCCAACTTCCCCGCGCCAGATCTTTGTCAGGTTTCAACTTCTTCACAACATCTCCAATCCTGTTAGTTCGTACTGTACCTGTTAGGAATATTTTTTCTGATAGTAACATATCCGCAAGCTTCAGATTGTAAAAATATGTCCGTGTATATGAAACATGAATTATTTTTAGGTACAGTATGACAACAGTTTTACCGCACTTGCTCCTAGACCTAAAGCTTTTTTGTCGACTTCACTGACCGTACCAGCTCCTATGTAGTTTTGAAAATCCAACACAAGCCCATCCCTTGCAGCAAGAACAAAAATTTTCAGGCCGAGAGGGTTGGGCTTCGAAGGAACGTATTGTCGGTGCTGGCAACGTCCAGAAAAGGGGATCATTTGCTCTTTTGATAGATGAGAAGCTCTAGGCAAAGTGTTGATTTTTTTGAGGATGTTGTTAATGAAGGGTCTGGCCTTTCAAAGCTTATCCGGCTCATTTAGCCTATCCTGCAAATTGTCCGCAAAACGAAAAAAGTTGCGTAGCTCAAAATATCGATCCCTGGACATACATTTTGTAATAACAGGTATGCTTAAATCTAACGACCAATACATCCGAGTTTGAGGAAACTTCAAACTCCCCATCAGCACCTGGACGCGTATTTACAAAACCTATACCGTTTCAGACGCCGCACAGTGGTTCCAAATACCCCAAAACTTGGAAACAATTCACAGGACGGATTTACAGGAAATAAAAGGTGATATTATTTTTTGGTATGGGTAAAAAAAATAAAAATATTTGGTTTTAGTAAGTTTTACTGTGATTTCTGCATTTTATTAACAAAAATATAAAATTTAAAATGATAAAATTAAATTAAAAATATAAAAGTCCACATCCTTGGAAAATACAGGCCGAGTAATGTTTAATTTTTCTTTTTTAACATTCTGATGTAGACGATGAACAATCATCATCATCATCATCGGTGTTAAAAATACTTGAAGAATGAATATTCGGAGGAATTATTAAGTCGTAAACTTCCTTAGGAAAACGATTTAACTGTTTTTTTGGGAGTTTCCTGTAACTAGTTATGACAGGGTCAGATGTTACTAACATTAAATTAAAAATATCCTCATTACATTTCTCTCGAGAACATTTTCGAGAATAGTTTTCGCGATATTTTTTAAAATCTTTGTTCCGAGCTTCCTGAGCCTCTTCTGATAATTGGCCAATCGGCAGCAATGCATTCGATATTACGTCTGGCCCGTGGATTAATAACTTATGCACAGTAGGGGGCATATAATACCACGGATACAATTTAACGAAATACTTAGCAGTATCAAGAGAAAACTTCCTTAAATTGTCAATATAAATATCGTAACCACTTGATATTGTTACTAAAATGACATGCATTCTTTCTATAATTTTTTTATCTACGCCTGTGATCTCTGATGCCAAATCTGCGTTGCGGAAAAATCACCTGGCTGTATTGCCGTCTTTGGAATTTCCAAAACCAGGCTAAGGCTGATCGACTATTAACCCCATTCGATTTTTGAATTCCTTTTGTATATTAGCTTTATGTTTCGCCACAATTTCCTTGTCTTGATTTCAGGCTTGCCATTTTTTTATTGGAAGTTTATAACCCACATGCAAAAGACATTCAAACAGTGTAACACTGACAAACCAAACTCTAAGGTTGAAGGTTTATGTGGTCTTGTTAACATTTTATCTATAGAATTAAACTCTTTAGAACTGGCACCACAAATGTAGCAACGTTGTGTAGAAGCTGTATCTGTCAAGGCGTTACAAATTTTCCCATCAACCATTGTTAAGATGAGTTCATGCGACACCATTATAATTTTTCCATCAAGTGCCACGGGTGAACTCGTAAGATTTTTTATTTGCGCACTTATTCTGTTCTTTTCAGCAATCGCAAGTTGTGTCGACTCTTTGGCAAAGTTTATCTTAATTGGGCGGCAATATCTGGTGGACGATGGGCGAGGATTCTGCCACACAACGTTTGGTTTGGCAACGTTCTAATAATTTGATTTCCAAGTGTAGTTTTTTAATTCTCAATAATCTCTCTTTTTTCATCAAGTTGATTATTTGTTATTAACGAGCCATGCAATTCAGTTTTTCTTTTACTATCCAATCACTATTCCTGTCTGAAACGCAGATAGCCGAGCCTGTAGACGCCTCCTATCTGGACTGCCCGGGCTTCACCCTCGCAAGCAAGTTCAGACCTAAAGGAGGTGTCTGTCTCAATAGTCGAGCTGACGTCAACTGTGTGCGACTGTTGAATCTGGAAAACTCCAGATTCGACGTAATGTGGGTACGCGTCAATCTTGCCAGTACGGTAAGATTCTACGCGTGTTTATACCGCTCACCGAACCTTAGCGAATCAGACAAGTCCGAGCTCTTCAAACATTTAAGGGACACTATTGATGACCTCTTGCCCCGCTACCCTATGGCAGAGTTTGTGGTCCTGGGGGACTTCAATGTTCATAACGAACCTTGGTTGAAGTTCTCAGGATCAACAGACTCGGCTGGACGCCAAGCGGAATCCTTTGCCCTTTGCTACGGATTGGAGCAAATGGTTCAGGAGCCTACAAGGGTTCCTGATGTCCAGACTCACCGTTCCAATCTGTTAGACCTATTTTTAACTACTGTGCCACACGGTTACAGTATTGAAGTCACAGCGCCTTTAGGATCGTCCGACCACTGCCTGGTGACGACATCAATCCCTGTAAACTTCAGACCACCAAACGAGAGGCTGAAGAGAAAAGTGTGGCACTATAGGTCAGCAGATTGGTTCGGTCTGCGGGCACATTTTAATGCTTTCCCGTGGTCAGCTGTCTGTTTTCGGACTTCGGATCCCTCAAGATGTGCCCAGGGAATTGGTGAGGTCATCACATCCGCGATGGATGGCTTCATCCTATCTACTGTTAAGGAAACTGGTGTAGGCTCAAAGCCGTGGTTCAGTCGACAATGCGCTGAAGCAGTGCGACGAAAAAACGCGGCTTACCGAGCCTACAACACATCTAGAACATCCGAAGACAGAACAGCTTACAACAAAATGGCAAAGGAAACCAAGAGAATCATAAATAGGTCAAAATTCGAGCACGACCAGCAGATCAGCAGAAAGCTGACTGCATGCCCGCATGGCAGCAGGCAATTCTGGTCGCTTGCGGGCTCAATAGGTCGCAATTTCTGCAAATCCAGTCTGCCACCTCTTACCAGACCTGACGGCTCACTAGCAAACACCGCCACTGAAAAGGCTAACTTACTAGGTAAAATGTTTGCGGATAACTCAACCCTCGATGACCAATGTGCTGTCCCGACGTCGGTTCCTCACTGCGGTTTTCGTATGAAAAAGCTGAGGATCCGGCATCGGGTAGTACTCCATGTTTTACGAGGGCTTGATGTTAATAAAGCTAGTGGGCCTGACGGAATACCTGCCCTGGTACTGCAAAGGTGCGCTGCAGAAATAGCTCCAATTTTGACGAAGCTTTTTAAACTGTCCCTGAAGACTGGCTCTGTGCCCTCTGGTTGGAAAAAAGCGGTTATCCATCCTATTCCAAAGAAGGGTGACCGCTCCAACCCGGCCAACTACCGCCCCATAGCGATCACATCAGTTCTGTCTAAGGTGATGGAACGTGTGATCAACGACAAACTGCTCACATACCTCGAGAAGAACAAAATTATTAACGACCGTCAATACGGATTCCGGCGGAACCGCTCGTGCGGTGATCTTCTCGCGTATGTGACGCATGTTTGGGGGCGATGCCTGGAACGTTTCGGTGAGACCCAAACGGTTGCACTGGACATATCCAAGGCCTTTGACCGGGTTTGGCACCGAGGACTTGTCAACAAACTGCATTCTTACGGACTTCCCGCATCCTTGTGTACGTGGATTGCCGACTTCTTGAGGGATGTCGATTCAGACGGTATTCAATGGTTTCACCTCTTCCTCTCACTCGATAAATGATGGCGTCCCGCAGGGATGGGTTCTGTCTCCAACTCTGTTTTTGTTGCACATCAACGACCTTTTGTCATGTGCACCAATTCACTGTTACGCGGATGACAGTACAGTTCATGATAGCTTTTTGTTTGACAAGCCCCCAAAGGGCTCACAAACTCCAACAGCTCGTAGGGCTTTGAAGCAAAGAATGGACGGTTACCTCGAGAGTGTTTTCTCTTGGGCTAAAAATAATCTCGTTGAATTTAATGTTTCAAAGACCCAATCTTGTCTGATTACGTCTAAAAGGGATCGAAATGAAAATCTAGTCTCTTTCAACGGAAGCAATCTTCCAAACAGGCCCTCCATTGATATGCTTGGTGTAACCCTAAGTGACCAGCTCAGGTATGGGGGCTCCATCGAAGCCAGAGTAAAGTTAGCCTCCCAAAAACTGGGCGTACTGTACAGGGCCCGCAGATACTTTAATAGTACACAACTGCTAACCCTGTACAAATCGCAAGTGCGCCCCACGGTTGAATTTGGCAGCCACCTCTGGTCTGGAGCTCCAAAATACCTGAAAAATACCCTCGACTCTGTGCAGAAACGGGCGGTCCGTTTGATAGATTCTCCCATCTTAACAGACGGATTGCAATCTTTAGAGCACAGGCGTCGGGTGGGAATGCTATCCTTGTTCTACCGGTATTACAATGGAAGATGCTCCGAGGAACTAGCATCATTGATCCCTTCGGCACCGGTGCATAGTCGGGAAACACGCCAAACGCGTGCCCAACATTTGTACACAGTTGACATTTGTCACATGAGAACGGGTCGTTTCTTCGACTCGTTCTTGTGTTCAACAGCTCGGCTGTGGAATGATTTGCCGGCCTCTGTGTTTCCTCCTTCCTACAACATGGGTCTCTTCAAGACCAATGTTCATTCCTTCCTCTCCTCAAAAAGACCCTCCACACAGCATCCCAGATGACATAGGCCCTGAGGGAAATTATTTTCCTCAGGGCCTCCTGTGTGGAGTTAATGTAAAAAAAAATAAAAAAATCACTCACTTTCTATTGCCAACGCATGCAATTCAAGGTGTTGCAATTCAAGTTGTTGTTGCATTCTTGCATCTATTTAATTTTTTGTTTGTATAAAATTTCAATTTTGAGGGAATCGTGTTTCTCCTCTTCGATGTCCTTTTGATTGCAGGGGAACTATTTTCTAATTTTTTTGTTTGTATAAAATTTCAATTTTGAGGAAATCGTGTTTCTCCTTTTCGATGTCCTTTTGATTGCAGGTGAACTATTTTCTCATTTTTTTGTTTATATAAAATTTCAATTTTGAGAGAATCGTGTTTCTCCTCTTCGATGTCCTTTTGATTGCAGGGGAACTATTTTCTCATTTTTTTGTTTGTATAAAATTTCAATTTTGAGGGAATCGTGTTTCTCCTTTTCAATGTCCTTTTGATTGCAGGGGAACTATGCAGGGGATTGCAAAATAGGTTTTGTTTGTATAAAATTTCAATTTTGAGAGAATCGTGTTTCTCCTCTTCGATGTCCTTTTGATTGCAGGGGAACTATTTTCTCATTTTTTTGTTTGTATAAAATTTCAATTTTGAGGAAATCGTGTTTCTCCTTTTCAAAGTCCTTTTGATTGCAGGTGAACCATTTTCTCATTTTTTTGTTTGTATAAAATTTCAATTTTGAGGGAATTGTGTTTCTCCTTTTCGATGTCCTTTTGATTGCAGGTGAACTATTTTCTCATTTTTTTGTTTGTATAAAATTTCAATTTTGAGGGAATCGTGTTTTTCCTTATAGATGTCCTTTTGATTGCAGGTGAATCATTTTCTCATTTTGTTTGTATAAAATTTCATTTTGAGGGAATCGTGTTTCTCCTTTTCGATGTCCTTTTGCTTGCAGGTAAATATTTTCTCATTTTTTCGTTTGAATAAAATTTCAATTTTGAGGGAATCGTGTTTCTCCTTTTTGAAGTCCTTTTGATTGCAGGTGAACTATTTTCTCATTACACAATTTATCAAATTTGTTCCTCAGGGCCATTGGTGAAACTGCGTGCTTTTTCGCTGTTAAACCTTGAGAATACTTATATAAACTTACTATCGTTCTCACAGATTCGTATTATAGAGGTAGAAAAAAATAATATATTCCAACGTGAGATAAATCAATCAATAAAAATCGCTTACATTTTAGAGGGCGGGAAATAGGTTTGCGGATTGAGGTTTCGTCGAAAGGGTTGGATTTGGAAGCTTTACCAACATAAGAATACATTAATCAATCGGATTATTATCTTAAATAAAGCAAAAGTAATGTAAAATATAGTTTGACAAATTCGCTTACATTTCAATGGAGAAGGTGGAGAATGAATAGGTATGTGGATTGAGGTTTCTGGTATGCTGCACAAATTTCACAAATTGGCTTACATTTGAAAGGAGAGGAAACAGGTTTGCGGATGGTTGGTTCTGGGGCGCTCCTGTCAAAGGGGTAGGATTTGTAAGCTTAAAAAACATAAAAATACATTTTTATTTTTATTTTAACTTTATGAGTAAAACCTCAAATTGTAATATTTAATTAAATGAAGACAATATAAGCGAAACTCAATCGAAAATCTGAAAACAGAAAAAGATATTGACACATCTGGGACACGTCCCAGATGTGTCAATATCTTTTTCTGATTTTTCTGTTTTCAGATTTTCGATTGAGTTTCGCTTATATTGTCTTCATTTAATTAAAAATACATTAATTAATTATACCTTAAATGGAGAATCCATATACAAGGAATCATTGTAAGTTCTTACAGCAGGCAAACCATAATACACCTTGGTTGTGTCGCTCATAACACTTGCCTCCAGTGTCCACATCATCGTCAAACACGCTAGGGAAACCGTCAATTGACGTGGCTATTATGCTCCGCATAAAAGTGGTCTCCTTCACTGGTGCTAATGGAGGTCCACCGCCAGTCTTTCTGCGCTCTTGGATCTCTCTGCTACCGTCCTTGAAGCTTTATTAAAACTCAATTGATAAACATATTCATTCTATTCAACGATTCAACGCTACTAATTTCTAAAAGTAACAGTTAACAGCAGAGTTATACCAATTAAGAAAAAGATTCCAACCTGTCTTGCCCGATGCTTCATGTTATCAAATCGAGCTCAGAGTTGCTTGACAGATCGGTAGAAAGAGCCTTCGCCATTGAATTCTGCTGCAATGGTGTTCCACGTCACCTCTCGCTGTTTGAAGCTGACTGCGTCGGTTCTTTTGTTGGTAAGAATATGGCTATATTTCCTTACCAACAATTCAAATTGCTCGCACTCAGCTGCAGAAAAATTGCTTCGCTTTCTGAAAACACATTAACGTTTCTGTATAAGATTGTAACAACAAATCTCAGATATAAACTTAAATACGCAAATGAAACATAATTTTATGATCAAAATAAACAATAAACACATCCATCCTCATGTTTCTTTAGAATATATTATTATTTCTTAGTTAAATATTTTACATTATTTGAAAACACCGTAATATTCATACATAAAACGTTAAAGTGGCAGAAGACACATGTAATACATAATAAACATAAATAAACTAATCTAAAAACATATAAAATTTGCCGCAATGATTCATTCCAAAGCGGAATCCAATTGATGGCGGAATCGAACATTCCAGAAGAAATAACATACGACGCGACGCTTCCAGAAAGATTCAAGTGTCTCATTTAACAACGATTATTAAAACATTGGGGGTTACTGCCGATAAGAATATAAAGATGTTCTCGATTAAAATGTTTGTCTTTTGTTCATTTTTTTTATCATTGTTTATGTGTGAAAAACGAAATTCCACATAATATTGTGATCGTGAAACTTCACTCAGGTACAAGCAAAAAAAAATGCTTTCCAACTTAACTACTTATGCGGTTACAACAATGTGTTTTACTATTTATTCATACTTATTATGGCAAATAGAGATAATAGTGTGTAATACTTACAGTAAATTGGGATCCATTGTAATAAAGTTTTACAAAATTGAGAATCAACAAATAATAACAAACGTCAATATTCGCGGGAACAAGTTACGTGTAGTTCAGCGAAGCGCTAACGTAAATACAAAGTGTTGCCATCATAAAAATAATTCGGGTCTCCGAAAAAAATAATTCTCTGGAATAATTAGTCCGATTCGGCGGGGAACACTGTGTGAAATTTTCAAATGTAACGGAAGTTAAATTTAAGTTGGACAACCCAATTCTGATTTGAAAAAAATCAACGGAATGATTTCGTTACATTTGAAAAATAAAGAAGAATCTGAACGATTGTTCAGGTTTTCCGAAACAACTGGCCCTAAGTCCACCAATCCATATCGTCTGTTTGGGGAACTCCTTTTCGATTAGTTTTTTTTATTAATACTAACTTTCTTTTGTGGAATTTTTTTTGATCCCTTTGATGTGTTTCAGTAAAAGATGTTAAGTACTTGCCAGGACTACAACCTGTATGTGTTAATGAGTTCCAGCATCTGTATTAAATAATATAACAATACGAAAACACCTATCCTGGTACGATCCTATAGATGTGAAGTTGACCCCTTTACCGCTTATGAATTTAGCAATAGTGGAATTAAACTGCTTGGCATATGATTGAGATTCAAAATCAGACTTTCCGAGTTATTCGCCAGGTAGGATAGATAATATAATAATATTTGGCTAATTTATACAGCGCCGTTTTCGGGAAAAATCACCTCAAGGGCGCTGTAAAGATGTTGCTGTATATCTGTCCAAATACCACTCTCTTGAAGCTCAGGAACATAACTAATTTCAGTGGAATCAGTTTACCTCTTGCAAAAGTAATCAGCGAATTTTTGGCGGCTTTTGAAAAAATGACTTACACAATTTATGATGTTGTTGCGTAAATTTTGAATCCGTTGGGTTTGACTGACGTCTTTTTCGCATTTTCTATGATTCGTGGCACTAACAATGGCTTTTCTAAGCCGCGTAATGTTGCTGGACACCCTTTGCCTTATGAAGCCCTTGTATGAAGCCCTTGAAATTGTTAGTTTTTTTGCGATGAGTTCATTTTATTGCAGAAATTAGGTAGCAGGTGATGAAATCTTTAGGATCAATGGCATCAACATCCTAAGCTTACTTGTGATGCTGCTATCACCGTCACCAATCATCTTGGAATATTTAATTCTACGCATCTCAATGCTCTGAGGAAGCCTTCTGCATTAATATCGGCTTCCATTGCGGTAGAACTACTTGACCAATTTTTGAAACATTTATGTTGTGGAACAACGACCTGAGTATTAATTTGTCTATTGTTGGGCGCTTTTGCACATGTTGAGCATTACACATTACGGTCACTACAAAATAGGACTTTTTTGGTGCGGGAGCCAATAATGCACGCTGCACCAGAATGCGAATTATAATAAACCCAAACTAAACACGTCCTTTGCCCAACACCATTATACACACCAAGGAAAATACTTCTTTAATAACCTTCCAGTAGAAATCAGAAGCATTAATGACAAAGTACAATTGTTGAACTCCATCAAAAAACATTTTAGAGAAATCACCAACGGGAAAATTGCTGCTTCCCTCATCACCACATGAATGTCACACTAAAAATTATACCTATTTTACTTATTACTGAATACATGTGGATGATTTTATCTTTTAGTTAAAGGATCTTGATTGCGATATGATTAAACTGTGTTTTAAAGGTGTATGTATATTAACTGTGAATCTGTTCATATATTATGTGAAACACCTGACTGCATAAATTGTAAATATTTAAAATGTATCCACAAGCTCCTCCATCCACAAGCAAATGCTTTTAATGGAGGAAAAGTAACACTGTAACATGTACCATTTTTTAAGATAAATAAAATTATTAAAAAAAAAATTATAATTATATTATAATTCGTTTTATATGACCGCTTTGCCCATGAGCCACCTGCAAGCATGGTGATGTTCTTGTGCTCTTTTTGATCATGGCGTTTTGAATAATAATGGTGATGTTTGTACACCATCATTGTTCTCCGCAGCTAATCTATGCAAACCTTTTGAGTTTTATATGTCAAAAGTAAACAAGGTAGCGGATTGATTTCAGGCACCACGATCATGAATAGATACGAAAAAAAATTCTAATTTAATTTAATTAGGGTCCTGATTTAAGTAGCGTAATTTTAAATATTTAAAGCCTTTATTTTGCAGAAAGTCTCTCTTTTTTTACAATGCCATTGATGAATAATGTAGAATTATTGACCTCACAATTGGTACCTTGTGAATGTGGAGACATCAAACTCTCCACGAGTATGGGCAAAACGGTTCGGTGAAGTGAAAAAATGCCCAGAAAAGTAGGGCCGAAACGTTTCGTTCGCGGCTATTATTCAAATACTGTCATATTTAATAAAACTATTTGACTTGTAGGCATCTATTGACATCTGCGCGCAGTTTGTTGAAGTTTTGGAAGACATACCTACAATACTGACTTCACAGTTTTAGTGAAGTCAGTATTGTAGGTCATTTAGCGGTCGTCAGAGGAAGGAAGCAGTTTTTTTTGTACTTATAGACATGTTTTTTTTCGAGGTTGGTTTATTTTCGTGAATTGATGTCGATGACGTTTTAATTCAAAATATAATATTATTTTTGGTTAATCTATGATAATTTATAAAAAAATATTTAAAAATGAAACAAAAAAAAACTCACTCCTCACGTGCAGTTTTGTTCGCCAAAACTCACTCGCGGAGAGGTTAAATTGCAAATCTAAGATATTTATTTGCCGAAGTAAATAAGAAATACACCGTGATGGACGTATTTCATTGTGCCCATTATTTTCAATGACTCGTTTCACAAATGAATGTATCACCCTTTGGGATGAATTGATGTCCCATTGATCAAAATATTGTAAAATTTGTAAAGCGTTCATTTATTTATTACATTAGATACATTTATACAGCAAAAATAACATAGTAAAAATATTGCAAAATAACTGTAAATGCAGTGGAGGTAATCCACCTCTTACCCGCCCTGGTATTATTTTATTTTATTTATTTATTTTATTTTAAATGCACATTTACAGTTATATATAACCAATAATAAACATACATTTTTTTTTTATTAAGTAATAATAGCGCTTTTAAATTGATGAATATTTAGTTTAAAAATATCTATATCAGGGGGCAGGAAATTTAGTAAAAGAATCATTTTTCCGAGCGGCATTACTAATGGTAAGTTAGTTCTGCATCTCGGAACAACAAAAGTTCTGTGTCTGCGCGCTCTTGTGAAGTTGTCGGGGACATAAAACTCAAATTTTTGTAATATATCGGGAATACAGATGTTACCGTTTAAAAGTTTATATGCTGTTGTCAGCAAAGCAGTTTTCCTTCGTTCGGCGAGGCTATTAATACCCAGCATACCGGACAAAAAGGCTGATGGATATAACCAGGGATAATATCTGAAGTCTCTAAGATATAAATATCTCAGAAACTTCTTTTGCACTTTCTCAATCATTTGAGAGTATGTTAAATTCACTGGTCCCCATATTACTGAACCACTTTCCAAAATGCTATGTACTAAACTATAGTATAGCAAACGAATCGCGGCTGAGCTGCAAAAGTGTCTGGAGTTGCTTAGCACAAATCCTAGCATTCTTAGAGCTTTGCTGCATATCGTTTCTATGTGGACGTGAAATGTTAGGTGCGCATCAAATGTGATTCCCAAATCTCTCAAAATAACAATGTGCTGAAGAGACGAGTAAGACATTTTATAGTTATAGTAAATCGTTTTGTTCGCCTTGGTGTAGCACATGATAGAGCATTTCTTAATATTAAATCCTAATTTATTGGTGTGACTCCATTCGACGATAGAATTTATATCACTTTGTAGCTGCAAGCAATTTTCAAAAAAATTTATTAAAAGGAATAGTTTAAGGTCATCCGCGAATAAGAGAAACTTCGAAAATTTTATGCAATGATAAATGTCGTTGATAAATAGCGAGAAAAGTAAGGGTCCAAGATTTGACCCCTGCGGAACTCCAGAGTTTGTGATGAAGTTGGAAGAGTTAAATTATTAATATTAATAATATTAATTAATAATATTAATAATAATCTTTATTCAATGAAATAACAATATAACTAAAAAAAAAAAATTACATACTCAATGTAGTTTACAAATAGATTACATCAATCAGTACAGAAAAATTAACAAACAGAAAGTAATGTAAGAAAGGTTACACAGGAGTAGTATAGTTATACAGTATTTTTAGTTGTGCATTGCCTGCCTCACTAGGTGAACCTGTATTGAGGCAGAAATTTTGTTAATTGTTTCTCGCAATTTTATCTATGGTTTTTTTATAAATGTGTAAAGTAGGTTTCCATACAGCAAAAACTTTATTTTAGTTAACATTATTGTTTGCACATACCTACACAATTCATAAACTGCAAGGTTATTACTACAATAACAACTGTCAATGACTGGGCGTTTGGGTGAGGGCACCAGTATGGGCTCGATCATTAGAATGTATCCATATTTTAACATATTTTTTAAACTCTCTCTGTGTTTGACTCAGTTTGATGTTTTCTGGGAGAATGTTGAATATTTTTGTGGCAAAGTATCTAAAGCTACGTTGACCAAAGGTGGAAGAGAGTGCTGGAACTTGCAATATGTCTTTGTTGGAGTTACGTGTAAACCTTAAGTTTATTTTTTTTTCGTAAAGCACATGTTTGTTTTTAAAGAGATGCATGAGGATAGTTTTTACATAGATCTGTCGAACATCAAATACTCTCATTATTTTGAATATAAGGTCACTGTCTGCAGTTAGAGGAAGTTTGAGAATAATTTTCATAATTGTTTTCTGTGCCTTTTCGACAGGATCTAGAGCTGATGAAGTGCCCCCTCCCCATGCAATGATACCATACTCAATGATAGATTGGGTGATTGCAAAATAAATCGTTTTTAAGAGTTGTAAGTTAAGAAAGTTCCTTATGGATCTGAAGAAGTGTATTGTTTTTCTAATTTTATTTGCAATGATCTGGGTATGTAGGTTCCATTTGAGGTATGGGTCAATGGTGAGGCCGAGGTACTTTATCTGTGAAGTGCGCTCTATACTGGGGCACTCACTACATTCATTGGAATTCGTACAGCTATGAATTTTTATGGAGTAATCATCATTAGGTTGGCCTGTAGTATTGATGCTTGAAGTAACATATTTAGTTTTCTTCGTGTTAAGGGTAAGTGTGTTTATATCTAGCCATTTTTTAATGAAGTTAATATTTTCTTCAGCTTTTTTAAATACAGCTGACCAATTATTGTCTTCGAATAATAAGACGGTATCGTCTGCAAAGCTAACAATGTGTCCTTGACTTTCAAGGTTGCAAAAGTTGTAAATATACAGTAAGAACAGAGTCGGTCCCAAAACGCTTCCTTGTGGAATTCCATAGTCAGTTGAGCGCTGATTACTGAGAGTATTCTGTATTTTAACCTGTTGTTGGCGTCCATTTAAGTAGCTTTTGAAGAAGTTTAGCTCTTTGTCCGAAATGCCGATGTTCTCTAGTTTTTTAATTAGTTTAATGTGTGATATTGTATCAAAAGCTTTAGAAAGGTCTAAAAAGATTGAGATACATTTATTTCCTTTATCAAGGCTTTTTACAATGAAGTCAGTCACACTGGCAATGGCATCTGATGTACTTTTGTTTTTTTGAAAACCATATTGATTAATTGAAAGTATTTTATGGCTCTCGACAAATTTTAAAAGTTGTGCATTAATGAGGTTTTCAAAAACTTTAGACAAGCTATTTAGTAGAGTAATTGGTCTATAGTTGTTGATATCTGTCTTGTTTCCAGATTTGTAGATGGGAATTACGATACTTTGTTTTAGGTTAGAGGGGAAGTAGCCCTGTGTAATGCTTAGGTTTATAAGGTATTCCAGTGGCAATGTAATCTCCGAAGACAGCATTTTAAGGATTTTGGTCGTAATTTCATCTGGTCCAGCGGAAGAAGTGTTTTTTAGAGATTTAATTGTACTGAGAATTTCTTCTTTTGTTACAGTTCGGAAGAGAAATTTTATATTTTTTTTTATTTGCTTGATCCTCTGAATTGGTAGATTGGGTGATTCCACTCTGGGGGATTTGAGAAGCAAGATTTGGACCAATGTTAATAAAAAAATTGTTTACATGATCAGCAACGAGTTTAGGATTTTTTGAGGTTTCGACAATATGTCCATCAATAGAAAGTTTATTTATGCTTTGTTTCTCTTTTGTAGTTTGTGAGTTTGTGGCTTCTCTTAGTATTTCCCATATTTTTTTGGGATTGTTGTTACTTTCTGTAATTTTTGCTGAGTAGTAAATTTCTTTTGCTTTTCTGATGACGTTACAACACATGTTTCTATATCTTTTATAGTGGTTGGATGTTATTTGGTCATATGGATTATCTTTGGTTTTTTTGTGTAGCATGTTTCTCTTGTGTATGCAATTTATAATGGAGTGGTTAATCCAAGGTTTCAGGGGTTTCAGTTTATTTGTTGTGTTTTTGGTCAACGTCGTGGAATGGTAGTGTAGTTCGTTTTTCAAATAGTTAACAAAGTATATCCATGCGTCCTCTGATTGTTTAATTTGGAAGAGTTTGTACCAGGATTTGTTCTTAAAGTTTTTTATTAGGTTTTGAAAATTGATTTTATTGTATGCTAAAGGCATGTTACATTTATTTATTTTGGTAGCTGTTTGTATTGCAAAAATTGTTGAATAATGATCCGTGATTGTTGATTTGTAGACGATACTTTTGGATGGTTTTTTGGACTTTACCATAATGTGGTCAATGCATGATATAGATCCATTAGTCGTTCTTGTTGGTGAGTTGACGGTACTCACTAATCCATGGAATTCTAGCATGTTAATATAATCTTGGCTTTGGTGGTGTTGGTTGCCCGGTAGTATGTTGATATTTAAATCACCTATTATTATAATATTTTTAGCATTGGAGAGATTTGAAAGTATGCAACTAAGACTGTTTAGGAAAGGCGTAATGTTACGAAACGATGGCGAAATATACCATAAGTTACGTATTGCTGTCTGTTTGAGAAATAACTTAGAAATAGACGTAGAAGTTTCGCTGAAAATCCAAATTGGTCGAGTTTATTTAGGAGAATAAGCGGATCTACCGAGTCAAAGGCTTTTGCGAAGTCGTTGTATGATACATCTACCTGATTGTTGCTATCAAGAGCTTGAGATATGTACTCCGTAAAAACCATTAGATTAGACACAGTAGATCTGCCAGACCTAAAACCGTGTTGCTGGTCAATTATAAAGGGTTCAACTTGGGTATAAATGAATTTATGAATTATTAGTTCTAACAACTTGGCTGGAGAGGATAGGATCGCCACTGGTCTGTAATTAGAGACTGGAGCCTTATCACCAGTTTTATGTAACGGTGTAACTTTGGAGATCTTCCACACGTCTGGGAATATTCCGGAGTTAAGTGAGAGATTATAAATATATGCGAGAGGTGTTAATAAGGGCTCAAAACAGCCCTTTAACACGAATGACAGAATAAGATCCGGTCCAAAAGAAGTTTTGGCTTTTAATTTTTTAGCAGCCGCGGTGATGTCAATGTTTGTGATGTTTTGAATATCCACATTCTGCGCTATTAGTGGCGTATTTTTTCCGGGTATAAAAGATTTCAAGTCCGCAGCTTCCTTACTATAAGTTGATTTAAAATAGTCTGCAAATGTTTCTGGAATATCTGCTCCTGAGAAAGACTGATCATTCCAAGTAACATGGTCAACAAACCCACCATCACTTCTCTTGGACGAGATATATTTCCAGAAAGATTTGGGATCACATTTGATATTTTTTTCAACAGAATTAATATATTGCACATGTGCTAATCGAATACTGCGTTTTATTTTTGTTCTAAGTAGACAAAACATGTCCCGTTCACTTACCATTCCAGTTTTCTTCCATTTTTTGTAATGTTTGAATTTGAGCTTTATGTCGCTAACAATCTCACTAGAAAACCATTTAGGATATTTCCTACCATTCCTCGGAGTGCGCTTAATTTTGAAACACATATCAAAGTATTTATAAATTATAGAATAGAAAAAGTTTGTCGCTAAATTAACATCATTTATGTCCTTCAAAGGTTGCCAATCATGATATTGTAAATGGCAATAAAGAGCTTTAAAATCACCATGTTCGAAGTTCCATCCTCGCTTAACACTATTATCAGTATTATTCGAGAAGTTTCGGGTTTGACAATTGGTTGTGTTTTTGTTCGGCGAAATCTCTATACATAACGATGGATGATAAGCGTCTTCTTTGACCAGTGAGTATAAGGATTTGTATACTTTTAAATTAAAGTTACTGAGTACAATGTCCAGCTTGCTTCCCTTCACATTTGTAATAGAGTTACTCTGCTTCATTTGAAAAAGATTCATAAAATATAGAAGATCCATTTGGGTGCCTTTGTTACTTGAGTTCAGATTAAAGTCGCCAATCACAACAATTTTTTTATTAATTAAAATATTGAAGTTCTCTGTAACCTTATAAAAAAAATCGGTATATGTTTTATTTGGCGATGCCGGCGGAATGTACACAACACAAATGTAAATTACACCAAGATCATTTAGGTATGTCTTTATCCACATATTCTCGTCTTCACTTTCCAGATAGGTAAGTCTCTGGGTTAGGGTGGCGCGGTCACGTCTTGCGGCTAGCAGTACTCCTCCCCTTGAACGACCCGAGGTTCTATCCTTTCTGAAGACGTCATACCGTTGATCGAAGAGTTGACCATTGTAAATGCTGTCATTAAGCCATGTCTCTGAAAGTAGTATAAGGTCGTTGTTTTGTATTATCACACTTTGTATGAAATCATCAGTCTTGGATCTTAATCCCCGCACATTTTGGTAATAAATTGTGCAAAGGAGAGAGTTCGCTTTTAGGGGGTTCTCTAGTCATTTCGGGGCGGCATCATCGTTCGGTTTGGGCTGGTTCTGGTTAGTATCAATTGGATTTTGTCTCGGTTTTATGTATCGATAATGTCTTATCGGTACTCCTCTAGGCCATAAATTTTCCTGTAAGAGTTTATCGTACAGATCCTCCGTTACACCTATCCTGAAAGCTGCGTATTCTTGAGAATGTGCGATGAATTTTTGAATTTCGCATTTCGGTATCTTATTTTTCTCCAGGTGCGCCCGGATCTCTTCTTCTGTTGTGTCCTTTAAAATTCTGGACACAATAATATTCCTTATCCTTGGAAATGCTTTTACACTTGAAGACTTATCGGAGTTCCCGAAAATCAAGTTCTTCGCTGTCCATTGTCTGCGTTTAACGTTCGTCCATTCTTCCTGATTATGAGCGGTTTTCGATTCGTGCTCGGAAATTGGAATGTGTGGTTCTGTCGTGTGTGTTTTAGGGGTCGCGCCGCTAAAAGATGCGGTTTCAAATTGAATGTCGTTATTTTTACCTTTGGTGGCCGCCCTAGTATGCATCCTTTCCTTGGTTTGTGCCACTGCGGACGGGTTAGCGGACGCGGTGTGGGGGACCGCGGGGGCCGCTACGTCAGCCCAGCGCTGTGTAGAGGGATTCGTAGGTAGTACATTTTTGTCTTCATTGTTTGTCACCTGGCGATTCAATGTTGCTTCTATGGCCTTTACACGGTCTAACAACTCGTTTATCGTCCTGCTTTGCTCGAGAATGATGCTCCTTAATTCGATGAGCACGGCGTCACTCATTATTCCTTCCAAGAGTGAATAAAACTCGCGAAAATTTTTATTTGAATGACAGCGCGACGGTAAGACGTGTGAATCGCGCGACGGTGTCGTGATGGTATAAGTAACTGATGGTTACTCCTTCAAGGCTCTCGCAAGATTCTAATTTTTTTTTGTTAAACGAAGCTACATTTATTTTGTTTTGAACGAATCTAGACCTCCAGTGTCCTTTCATACGTTGTTAGTAAGCAGTATGCAAGTGCTTAACAGGAAAAACAAAATGCAAAAAATAGGTTAGTAAGACAAAGATAAATTACAATGATGCAGGTCGGAACCTGTCACTCGAAAAATGTACTAAGTGTCACTGAATATTCGGCCGCCGAATATTCGTCGCTTCGGTCGAGAACCTAGCCGAATATTCGGTATTCGGCAAAATCACTCTTCGTGGCATCTCTAATTTATATCCCCTTTACTATTTGTTGTTTGAAATCCCTAAATTTTTTGAGCTCAGATATGAGATTATCCAGAAATGGATAAATGTCGTGGAATGATGGTGATCTATAAATGGCCTAAATACGTAGATATCCATTAATTACTAATTTCAGACAATTTGATTGACTGATACAAATTTCTTGAACTTGAGAGTGGATGTCATCGCGAATGTAAGCTACCACTCCACTGTTTTGATTTCGATGTGTTGTATGGTATTCACGATATCCTGTAATTTGTTTTGCGAGACATAAGTCATTCAATATGCATTATTTTAGTATTATTATATGATAAATGAAACAATGTTACTTTTTTTTTAACCACTCGTATATTTGTTTAAAGCCAACCGATTTCGGAACGACCGTTCCTTCACACATGAATGATGTGCGTTTTGTGTGGATGCGGATGTCGAAGGACCTTGTATGTGTTTTGAAATATAGGTGTGTGAAAGACCACTGTACAAGTAGAAAGAATGCACTTAAAGGAAAGGAAGGAAGGGACTTACTGCATTAACTTATGACACTCTGCTATCTTGACTGGCTTGTTCATGCACTTATTTTGCGGTATGCGCAAAGATATTCAAATACAGAAGAGATATGCTATGGTGTCCGCGCAACTGTCGCCGAACTACGCGCTAATTAGCATAGTTTTCATACAAAAAGAATTTGTTCATTTCGTTGATTTTTTGAAAATGTGCATTAATATTGGTTAACAATATATTTTGAATAAGGAAAGAATTCGTTCATTTAGTTTAATGTTTGTTTGGTTTATTCGTTAATTATTTGTTCTTTTAGTTTATTTGTTAATTGGTAAACAATATCGGCGACACCCGGAAGCGCAGACCCACATAGTAAAAACAGCAGATAGCACATCTACTTATATTTCAATATCTTTGTGTATGCAGATTCAGTTCGAGGATGCGGGGAGCGGAAAATTATATGCTTACACGGCGAGTTTCGATTGACGACTATTATTATATGAAATCTCACAGTCCACAATACTGTCTAAAAATAAAAGAAAGTCATCAAGATTTTCCATTGTACAGATATTTTGATGTATGATATTAATTTTGTTTAAACTCCAGTTAAATTTTCGTGATTTGTTTTTATAAATAACTTATATATAACAAAATTACAAATAACAAAAAAACTTTTGGCCGTGAAATTCTTAAAACGTATCTTCAGTTAAATTCTTTGAGTTCATCAATTTCTTCCATGATAAATTCATTGTTTGACTCTTCAATATTAGGGGAGGGTGGGGCGTGTTGTGACTAAATTACAAAACTGAGTGTAGTAGAAAAATCTTTAATGAAATCAAAGGTTTGACATTTTAATGGAAACAAATAACTCTTTGGCTACATTATTTTGGTATTTATTAACCTTGTTAACATACGAATAAAGTGACAAAATATTATTTTACAAAATATGGGAATTGGCACAACACGCCCCACCCGTGGGGCTAGTTGTGACGGAGGTGGGGCGTGTTGAGACGAACAAATAATTAAGTAAAAGCATTAGGTAGGTACAAAATAAAATTGGTAAAAACGAAAGTCCCGATAATATATTATCATCAGCTAAATAAAAGTGGTTGTAGTATATACCTCCAATGTAATAAAAAAAATAAAAACATTTAAAATAAATCTCAGCCAGTCAAGCAAAAGTCGCAGATGAAGTCAGGAATGTATTCATCCACTCCGGCACATAACTCATGACACCATTTATGACATTTTATGCACCTCACCCATCTTTCAGCAGAAATATCATTAGAATAGGGGTTACGACAAAATATACATTGCTCTTCTTCGTTTGCATCGCTGTCGTCAGTTTCCATAAGTGGTGGCTCCTCTTCAGTTTCACTGGATGATGTGGACACCAAAATTCGTTTTTTTACGTCTAAAATATTTTTTTTATGTGGTTCTGTTTTTGACACCGCCTTTGTTTTATTGGGTGCTTGTTTTTTTTAGTTAGTTTTGTATGTACGCTTTTTTTTATTTTTTATCTTTCTTTTCCTTTCTTAGTTTGTCTTATAATTCTATTTTTTTCTTTGTAGGGGTGTCCGTTAAAATTGCGCTCGTAAGTTTTTTACGATTTGGAAAGTTCTTTCTTGGTTGAGCTTTGGGTAATGGCCGGATTTGTTCTGGCGTTTTCTGACACACAGGTTTAATGGTTAGTTGATGGTTGAGGGTCCAACAATTTTTCTTCAATTTCTGCATTCGTTATGTCTTGCAATGGTGTTCTTGTGAGATCAGCAGCAGAGGAGTCTGTCAAAGGCACCTCAGCACGATTTGTAACTTCCGATGGAAGAAAGTCTTCATCTGTGAAAATATCCCTATTAAACGGGAAAATTCCACTTGAATTAAATCCTGCCATTATATTATTTGGCGTGATAGCAAGCGGAAGAGTTTTTTTGATAATGCCAGGTAGATCATATATTGTCATGGTCCGCCCTGGATGTCCTTTCATCCAACCATCTGCACCATTATTAACCCATATTATCCCAAGCATATCTAGACTTGTCCGATTTTGATGAAAATTTGGTGTTAAAACCCTATAATGTATGTCATAAAAAATCAATTGAAAATTTATTTTTTTTCATTTATTTGCTGAGTTTTGAAACCGATCGATAAATCGATCAGTAGGAATATACCTACATGGGTTGTATTCATAAGAATGTTACTTATTGTGAAATAAAAAACTGTGTAGGTATATACCATACTTTATTATTTTTTATAAAAATTATATATTTTAAAACTGTTTGGAATTAATTAAGACATTGTGTATATCTATGAAATTTATTTTGAATGGAAAACGACAGAAAATTCTGATGTAAAGCGACATTGCACGTTGAACATTTTGCAATGCCGTTCTTGGGCATGCTGGGTGGTTAATAACTGATGAGTGTTTCTCCTGCTATGTGTAGTTTACACCGCTTATGAAGTGGTTGTATTAAATATGTAATCATTACAGTGATCAGCTTTGTTTCCTATCGGAAACTGGGACGCCAAACCTTGGCACTGACAAGGTATGCTGTCACTGCGGTAGGCATGAGAATTCTTTCCCAAGGATGGGCATATGGTGTTACCACCGCAATTACATGAGGATGAGGAGATATGAGAAATTAAACATTGTTTGCAAATACAATTGAGATTCTATTTCAATACAAGAAGTATACAAAGTGGTAATTTGGATTCGACTTACCCCCCCAGACCGTTTGATAATTAGCTAACCTATCTAAAGCGAAGTTGAGCTGTTGATGAACGGAGATGCCTTCTCCCGGGATCCACGGCTGCATCCGGGGAAGGCGTGCCGGCCCTCGATCCGGCAAAGTCGTGCCGCCCTTTGACGTTCTACGATCGGTCTCGTGGACTCCGCTGCTGTCGTCTTATTGTCATCCACTCGATCCCAGGCGCGGTTATACTGGCACGTGGCGGAAAATTCGACAAAAATGGGGCCATTACCCAAATACGGTAACCGACCGGCTAGGCCTTTATAGTTACTCCTTTCAATCGGCCAACACGTTCGAGACGAGCAAGGATGGCTTTAATAACACCCGATTAGCAAATCGACCCTCTCATTGTACCGAGAGCTTCCATCCGCGTATTACGGTACCGGCAAGGATTCTGCGTCATGCACATTCCGGTAAACTCAATCCGAACTCACGAATACGATCTCTTAAGATCCAGTCTCAGATACTTTATTTAATTAAAAGTAACATTAGTTACGCTCGACAATGTTCACATGTTCAACAAAATGGCACCGACGTCTCGTTTCTCGTCCGTGCCCAATCGGGCCACAACGAAAAGTCGTTCGTAAAAATGAAGAATATTTGGCTGTCAAAAAAACCATAGACAAGTAAAATTTCGGAAAGCACAGTACTTGACCGCGATTGTTATAAAATAGTCAATATTTTCATAACAATACCCCGCTCGCTCCGAACGTGTTTGCCCTCAAACACAAAAAACCCAAAAAAACAAAAACCCAAAAATTAACAGGAGAACCCTACACTATATACTAACTAACTTGGTCTGATGGGGTACTGAAAAAACATTATATGATAAGTGTAACACAAAAATATTCAAGATAACTACCAAAGTATAAAGCCATTAACTAGATTAATAAACAAGAAAACAGATAATGTGCAAATGACTGCGCCACAACTTCAATCGCGCCCATCATGCGTAGGGCATGAAGGATGAATTTGCGGCGCATCCATTAGCATAGATAGCAAATAGGAATGAAAACAAAGCTTAATATCTAAAAACTTAAAAGTAGACAAACTTCAAATAGGTGATACGTGGACGGGGTCTGCAAACACCCACAGCATGAAGGATGCTGGGTGTCGTAATAATGATTTTCCTCAAGGACAACCGTACACGTAGCATCTGTAACAGGACAGTATCTTAAAATAAAGTAGTTATGATTAATAACAAAAACTTATAAACTAATTAATACACTAGGACAATATATACACACTAGGCGTCACTTATCAAGAAACACTTTTTTAAAAAAAATGAGCCATAACAGGCAACACTTTTAAGATGGTGTACCATCTGCACTTTTCACTGATTTTATTTCCGTTTTGGAAAAAAAAACTTCCTTCGAAGAGTATCCCTAACTATACTTCCTGTCTTCGGTCTTTTGGGGGTTATGATTATTAAACCTACTATACAGTAGTAACAGTTCAATCCTTATACTTTAGTTTTATATAAAAATTATGGTTTGGATCATACTTAAATGAAACAATGTAAACAACCATCGCCAATGAATGGTGCCAAAAAGTAAACAACCATTGCCAATGAATGGTGCCTAAGGTAAGTTATGTAGACCCTTGATAGAGGGTTCAATTGGTAAGGTTAAATGTTTATATACACAGCTATAAAGGTTTCACACAAACCTATTAGTATCTGAGCAGATGTAATGCGTCACTTAAGACGTTGATCTATAACTAATGTAGTAATATCCTGTACAAGGAGACAACATAACAAATAATAATGTACGTATAATTATCTTAATACTAGCTTGTGCGGTAATAACATATTTTATGTAATACAAAAATTTTAGGCAATTGATATGAGTAGTGCCAAAACAGGCAACTGTGCAAGAAGTGCAGAATATTCTTATTACATGAAATCTCAAAATTTAAAAAAACTGAAAATCGGAGCATACAGAAATATTGGGCTGCTATTTCTGTATACTCTATTTATAGTTGACAAGGTTTACAATACGGAACATAAAGAAATGATGGAATTATGTCATAAATGTGTTTTTATGACATAATCCACATCGGGTAGATTTAATTTGGTTGACAATGTGATGGGCCTTTCCATGTAGGCTTACAGAGTCTGAAACCCGTTTTATAACAGCCAGTGATGACCTAGGCACCAAAAGTTTACCAACGGAGGTGTTGGAGGCTTCTTTCATTAGAAAATATGTCGTAACTATATACCTGGTAAATGATAATAGATCATGACAACTGTTGCCCTTTTTCGATGCTGGGTTTATTTTATATAATTGGAAGGCATTGTTTACACATGCATTGAGAGGGAACATAAGTAGTTGCCAATACCATCTCTTCAGCCTAATGGAAATTCGGTAGCACCCCACATTTTGATCTAGGCGATCTACGCCGCCCATATATTTATAATAATTTATAAAACACCTGGGTTGATCAACATCCTTTTTTTGTTTGTAACAAAAACGCTTGACCTTTCCTACAGGTTGTACACACTGCGTAGACGCAACCGTAACAATGTTGTTGTCGTTGTATCGAACAAGAGTAATATCAGTCATTACATCCGTGATCCCCTTGGAGTCTTTTTCATCTCCTTTGTATCTTTTAATGGCGCATTATCTACTCTATTCGCCCTGATAGTTCCTGTTGCATCATGCCCTAATTTCTTCAGTTCATCTAACAGTGGCAACGAAGTGAAAAAGTTGTCCATTTATAGACTATAACTACCAGGTGGCAATTTTTTTAGGAGGTCCAGTACAACAGAAGCGCCAACGCCAAGCTCTGGGTGAGTATTTCCAGTGCTAGCTCCTTGGTACAGCTCACCGTATATTATATAGGCGAGACGAGTGCATATAGACCAATTTTTGTACCCAAACCGGATTGGCTTTCCATGTATGTGCTGCTTCGCTCCATGTTTTCCGTAATAGGGAATCATCGATTCATCAATGCTCAAATTTTTGTCGCCGGGATAATATTTTAGCCATCTGTGGTTGAGTAGATTCCAAAGTGGATGAACTTTTCCAAATTTATCATTTGGTGGTAAATTATTATTATCAGTGACATGGAAGTAACGAAGCAAACTTCAAATCTGTTTCGAGGCATAAGAGATGATACTCCTTGAAAATAGCAATCAACTTGTTGTTCCCAATACATTCGGTACCTCGCCACACTGATATATCCTGGCAATAATAATATTCCGATAAAATGTTTTATCTCAGTCACAGTAACTCTAAAATTGTGTTTCCCTTTCTGAATGGCATTTTTTTCAGTTTCTAACGCAACAGCTCAAATACCTCTTCATCAAAAAACAACTCGAAAAATTGTATTGGTGTTTCAACATCTTCAAGGAAACTGGGTATTGTGGTCACTTGTTCAGGCTTATCTGGAATACCTATAGCCCTCCAACGTCTAGATACTGGAACACGTTTTTTTTTTCTGCGGAGGTGGTTTTGCTGATGATGTACTAGGCGTAGGTTGGAGAGTGTGATCGTCCAAGAAACTGTCTTCCACATCAATACAAGTTTCTGTAGCAACAGTGGCCCTAAGTTCAGCTTCTGCTAATAGTTGTTGCCTCGACAAATTATTTATATGGGTAGATTCCTCGTCACCACTATCTTCGTCACTTTTATCATAATTATCTGGTGGAGTAATATAAATATCAGCCAATAAAATATTCGTGTCATCTTCCAGATATGAAATAATTTCATTTACTGACAAACTGTAACAAAAACAACAAAAATATCTAAATAAATCCTTCATATGAATGCATAGCAACACACTGGTATGGATGGATGGATGAATGGATGATATACCAGTGTGTTGTACACTGGTATATCATCCTACTGATCGAAAAATCCATCACTTTATAAAATACCAATTTTTCTACCCACAATCAATTTTATAATATTTAAATAAATGAAGACAATATAAGCGAAACTCAATCGAAAATCTGGAAACAGAAAAATCAGAAAAACATATTGACACCTCTGGGACTCGAACCCAGGACCTCTTTGCCCGGAAAGCAAGAGGTCCTGGGTTCGAGTCCCAGAGGTGTCAATATGTTTTTCTGATTTTTCTGTTTCCAGATTTTCGATTGAGTTTCGCTTATATTGTCTTCATTTATTTAAATATTACAATTTGAGATTTTACTCATAAAGTTAAAAATTAAAAATAAAAAATTTTATAATAATTTCAATATGTTACAATATTGTGACAAACATTATTCTAAGTATAAAACCACAAACATAAATAAAATTATATTATAATATACCAAAACTACTTACGTTTTACGACAAGACATATTTTTTAAGAAAAATTGCCTTACAAACAGTTTAAATTGGAATAATAAACGCGTGAATTGTGAAACGTCAAAAATACTGCTTGACAACTAATAGTTTCAGGTGTACCAATATAAAAAAATTAACAACGAATGTGTTCACAATTTCACATAAAAAAATAAAGTATCAACCGATCACTAGGAAGATATGGGTTAAAGTATCGTTTAAAAGGTCCATAGACCGACCTGTCTAGGGGCTGCAACTTGTGCATTGTGTGAGGTGGGAATGATAATAGATGTACACCATTGTCTTTGCAGTAGTTTAATACTGCTATCGATAAATGGGATGAATGGTTGTCAAGAAGTAGCAAAATGGGCTTTTCTTTGGTACATCGAATTTGCTTTGTAAAGTGCTGGATGAAAAGTAAAAAGCTCTCCTCTGTTATCCAACCACTTGGATGAGCAGCTCCAATACATCCAGGTGGTCCATCAGTAATGAACTGATTTTTAAAATACTTTCGTGGAAATACTAAGAGTGGTGGAACAGAATTTCCACTAGCACTAACTGCAATCAGCATCGTAATGAGCGTGCCTCTTTCTGCTGATGTTACTGCTCCAACTTGCTGTGCCCCTTTCACAGCTAATATTTTTGTTGGCTTCTGCACTGTCGTTACACCTGTTTCGTCAAGATTCCAAATATCTTGGCATTTAAACTTAAACCTATCAAGAATATTAGATAGGTTATCATAAAATAAACCCACATTGTGCTTATTAAAGCTAGTGGCACGACTCAAACTCGTGGCTTCTGGTGCACGGATAGACAAATTCGCATTTCTTTTCATAAAGCTGATTAACCAATCTTTTGTAGCGCTTTGAGTTTTCTTCCAATTTTCCGGAATTTTCGTTACATTTTGGAATGCATACTCATACGCAAGCTTTTTTGCATCAGTTGTATTAAGCCCATAGTAAACTTTGCTGCATTTTGCGATGTAATCTGCAAGTTCTTTTTCCTGTGCATGAGTAAAAACTTGACCAGGATTGGAATATCCCACCTTACAATTTGTAAGAGGACTAGCTTTTTTCCTTTCGATGAACCGCTTTAGTGTCATATGATTAATTCCAAAAGAGACTGCAGCTTTTCGAAGTGACACGTTTGTAGTAATGATTTCAGCTGCAGCTTGTTCATAAACGTTTTCTGGAATTTCCCCTCTATTCGTCTTTTTTTATATTTTCGGACCATTTTGCAAGACTGAAAAAAAAAATTACAAATAGGCACAAAAAGGAAATGTATCTAGGTAATACATATATACATTCATAATATGTTAAAAAAAAATACGCCTGTTTACATAACACATATTGTATTAATGCATATTTTATATAAACTTAAAAAAAAACTAAATTCTAGCGGCGAGTTATGTCTGCCACAACTCGCCCCCGCCTTGATGTAACAACTCGCCCCACCCGACGATTTTACATAAAAATGGCCATGCAAGTAAACATACTTGACATACGCATTTCATTTATAACTAATAACGCAGTCAAAAGATACAGTTTGTGGAGAAAAAAACATATAACGACTTACCGAGTGTTAGCAGGTTGGCAGACGACTTCGAAAATTTCCTGGAAAAGTTCGTTTAGCACTTATAAATCACACTTTGTCGTATAACTTTAATTATATCGACCGCACGGCACCACCGTTTTGACAGAAACTGGCGGTACGGGGTTCACACGAAACGGCGCGTTGCGCGCGCAGCTAAGTTAACTAGCGGGAATTTTAAACGCGATGTCTCAACACGCCCCCGTCACAACACGCCCCCGTCACAACACGCCCCACCCTCCCCTATCTATCTCCAAATAAGTGTTTTAAACCATTTTATTTTAGATATATTATGTAATGTTATCTTAGGATCACCGAGTACTAGGCCTATATTTACAATTGCATGGAGGGAGATTAGACTATAAAAATATTTAAATTTATGATGTTTGGTTCATATTGCTTGGTATTAATAATAATTTTAAATACTTTGTATAAAATATGGCCATAAATGGGATGATCTTATAGTGAGCTTGATATGGATCGAGGGATCAAATGCTGCGGTATGTTGTGGACTGTATGCGGTTCTTATCTACGTATTTTATTATGTTTTAATCGCACTTACCCAGACTGCTTCCCTCTTCGTTCAGTGTTCATTGGAATGGTAGGTATGTTAGTTTGGAGAGATTTTGGAAGGGAATGGCGACTGGGAATGAACTTTAATCGCGAAACAATAAGCGAGAATAGGTGACGCGTGGCGATGGTACTCGCGAATAGCTGCGGTTTAAGAGTTCCGTTTGCGGTTTGATTATTACAACTGTAAAAGCGGTGCGGTTCTTAGGACTTGTGTCCCTTGCGGCGAGGTGAATTCAACTGAACTAATTATGGCAGAGGGCATACAATAGGTATTTTAGAAATAACCACATGTAACAATAAAGGCGTGAACACTTGCTGTTGAAAATAATAATAGTATAATAGAAAAAAACTATACCTTCTAGTCACTTGAAATTTGAGGTACCTGAAATTTCTCACAGGAACTCCTCTTGGCCACAAAGTGTTATGAAAATATTTGCGTAGGACGTCAAAATGTTATGAAGATATTTAACTTTCACATTGGAAGCTAAAATGTTAGGAATATAATAATGGAGAGCATGAGACAAGTGTAATTATTACTAGAATTTCTCAGGCGTGGACCTTAAGTAGGCGGCTGTGTAATACTTTGTATGAGGATAGGTTATTTAAATGAAATAGTATTGTGCTTTGACACAGTTAAATTAATTTATTAATTATTACAAATAATAAACAGGGCTAGACTAAATTCTGAATGGGCATATTATGGAGCGTTAGTACCGTTTAATCTTGAGGAGTTGATGAATGGGTGAATGCCATATGTAGGCGATCCATGCTGCTGCTTGCTGCCTTCGGAGATGGGCGGTTAGTTCCCTCCGCTGCTGACATGTGCTGAACGGCAGGCTGGAGCGACGGACAGGCCTCCAGTCCCGCGGTTTCCCAGCGACGTCCCGTCCAAGGGCGGTTGCCAGCCAGCCGACTATGTTGATGACGGCCAAGGTGGGCGATCTTCGGCCGCATCCCTGCGAGCACCTCTGGCTCCAGGTATAGTCGGAAGGTCTTGTCATGACTGCATCTGCAGATGCTGGATATGGTTTTAATCCAGCAGAAATAATGTGCTCCCATGGTACTCCGCTGCTGATCCAGGATTTTAATGATTGTCCTGATGGTCTTCAATAATGGATGCCGCTGGTGGGCGCGGATTTAACAATCTTCACATGTTGTTAAAATAATGGCGAACTACGACTATTTGATTACGTCGACCCGCCACAGGGACGGTGGCCATGGTCACCTGTGGCTGCTCAAAGAATGAAGAGCTCAAGGCCAGTCCTGCCTATTGAACCCCTCTGTGCAGATCCTCAGTAGTGCCAACTGAGCAAAGGTAAGCATTTCAATGCTACCAATATAATGATGTTGAATGTTAACAACTTCACACCAAAAGTACCCATACACAGATAGTTCACTTGTTACATTATTTTTATGTAACATTTCCGCCCTTCCCACACAAAAAAAAATTATCCATAATTTTTTTTTTTAAAACACTCCCTAAAATAACACAAGCCCACTGTAAATCTAAGCTAAACTCAAAGCAAAAATAAGCATATGTAAAAACTATACAATAACAGATGATTATAAACCATAGTAGATGGGTGCCCGCATGTGAAGAAATGGACGATCCAATGCCATCTGGACGAACTCTCGAGGTTTTCGCGAAGCTAGAGGCGAACGTCTTCAATGGAATTGAAGCACCCAACTCTGTCACAGCGACCCCTGAAAAACACCAAAACAATTCTGTAGGTATTTGCAAAAGAAAAATTTAAAAAACAAATTCAAAACAGAATCAAGTAATCCAAAAGGCAAGATTGTATTTTTACATAATCATAAATGTATTCTAAATTTGAGAACACAAAAATAAAAGTATGAATTAATCATAAAATAAACATTCTTTTGTAAAAATATTATTGTACACATACTAAATTTACTTGTAAATACTGTTGTAAAATATATACTATTGTAAAATATACTAAACATACTATAGGAGACATACTTTACTAGACATACTATACTAGACATACTATTGTAAAATCTTACGGATGAGAAGCAAGTGTAAATTAATGCGAACAAACAAAGTTTTGAATCTAGAATATTATAAAATTTGGTTACGATTGATTAGTTAGACAATAAATATTGAGTTTATGACTATTATTGTTTTTTTTTATTTATTTTATTTTTTATTTTTATTTTAAGTATTAGGTAAAAGCATGTTTGCTGAATGTATGGGGCTCAAAAACATTATCTGTCTCTTTCCAAGAGCTCAATATAAGATAATGTAAAAGGATTGATTTTGTATATTGTGACTTGATGTGAGAATTGTGAAGTGATTTATTTATCACTTTTAGTTGTAACGCGGTATGCATACATAACTCGATTTTTCAATAGAGTAATATGATAAGAGCGAGTTGTTAGGATTGACAATACTTTAAATCGAAAAAAAACCGAACAAACTCTAGACATTACACGCTGTTACTTTGGTACGTCCATTAATGATCAGCGTGACAACGGCCCTTCTACCTTCTGCAGGGAAAACATCCGCAGACAATAGATCCTCCGTCTTCACTCTGATCGGTTCCGAAACGTCAGGCAACGGCCCTGCTATGGCACAGACTCTCATATCAATCTGTCCATAGTTACTCCGTCTCCTGGAATGAAGATGAACGATCGAAGAATTCGAAACGTTACGAGTAGGTAGCGGCATACACTACTCTCATCTCTTCGGAACTTGTAAACAAAACATGGAAAAGTATCAATCTCCGGAATTGTACTCCCATAATTTTATAATGATGTGTTTACTGAGTGTAAACATGTTTCTCGCGGTACTTCAAGCACGGCAGGAAAACAAAAACCCTGGTTAAACAACATCGACGTCCATAAAAAAAATATATAAATTTTTTTTTTTTTTTTTTTTTAATTCTCTAAGTCCACAAAATTACTAAAACATTATGCCCGTAATTGAAAAAATTGAAATAATTATCAAATTTATGAAAATGTCATGATTGACAGAAACCAGATGTTAATTTCATCCAAAACAATTTTCCGAATTGTTGTTATAATCCTCTTAATGTAGAAATAACACAGCTTTGTTATTGTTGATAATTGATGTTGTTGTTAAATGATATTGAAGAAAATATATTAATTTGTGCCAAACCTGGATTTAAAATTATTTGAATAATGTTATGACGGTTTAAAAATTCCTGCATTCTTACGTTATTTATAAATGAATGTACCCTCTTTGCGTTGACAATTAAAAATAAATGTTTGTAAATTTGTTGCTGTGATGAGATATAGTAACAATTGTCACATAATATTTCGTAGCTAATGAAATAGAATGTAAGACCGTTTTCTATTTAGCAAAGAATAATTATTTAGAATAAAAGTGAAAAGTAAACAAAATAATTCACAAACCATATTATAACAGAACTGTCACGTTGAGATTGTAAACAACATTATCTATGAAATGTCAGATTGAATTTTTAAAATGTCAACAGTGTATTATTTTGACAGGTAACAGCTGTTGCTTTGAAATCAAACCGAAAATATTTAAAACGAATAATAATATTGAATCGTAATAATAATACCATAAAAGATATTTGAATATAATAGAATAGTTTTTAAAAACTTTTGCACGATATTGAAAAGTTTCACATTTTTATTAACCCGATGAAATAATAGTATTGCAATTTTTTTATATTTTTAAGTTGGTATTCACCTTTGTAACTTCACTGCATAATATAACCTCAATAATTATAATATAATGTAAGACCTTTTGATAAGCAATGTACGTCGCGATAGTAATGACATTAAATCAATTTGAAATACCTGTGTAAAATTAAGACATTTTATAATGCACACAACGACTTTGATATCAACTTCTTTGAGGTTAAAAATAACATACGCGAATCGACAATTGATAATAAAGCGACGCACACGAAAATAAAAAAAGCATTAACACAACCGTAAAATTTACCAATAGTATGTATGAAATAAAATCGCCATAATCGCAAACAACAATATGATTGTTACATATGAATTGAAAATCCATCTTTACAAAAGAAACCATGCGGGAATCTTTAGGTACAATTGAAATGTGACATAGTGTCGAACAAGAAATTTACCATCAAGTAAAAAAAATATTTATGACTATATTATCCCAATAGAATATATCAAATTAAGTTGAGCGCCATAATGTTATTGAGTACCTACAACGAAAAAAATTATTGTCGAAAATAATTCTTAATATTGACTGCGTAAAATACATGATGCATTATTATTGAAAATACGACAGAATTGGTAATTAGCAGAAAAATAAATTGCAAAATAATTAAGAATAGCAGGTAGCAAATATGTAACATTATTATTTGTAAGAAGTTGAATTTGAATATTACTCTATTAGAATTTGAACTTTAATTAGATGGCAAGGTAGGTAGATTGAACAGAAATTAGCATTGTAGATTTGCCAACAAAAAATGTTACAATAAACTGAGATTAACTGTGAAGATAATATATGATATTTTTACAATGATTTACATATCTATCGAAGTTATTTTTTCAGAGATTATTAAAAAATAACCCTCTCACACAAAGTATTAGCCAATCGAGCCCAACAAACGTTGGTGCGCCAAAATGTTATGAAAATATTTGCGTAGGACGTCAAAATGTTATGAAGATATTTAACTTTCACATTGGAAGCTAAAATGTTAGGAATATAATAATGGAGAGCATGAGACAAGTGTAATTATTACTAGAATTTCTCAGGCGTGGACCTTAAGTAGGCGGCTGTGTAATACTTTGTATGAGGATAGGTTATTTAAATGAAATAGTATTGTGCTTTGACACAGTTAAATTAATTTATTAATTATTACAAATAATAAACAGGGCTAGACTAAATTCTGAATGGGCATATTATGGAGCGTTAGTACCGTTTAATCTTGAGGAGTTGATGAATGGGTGAATGCCATATGTAGGCGATCCATGCTGCTGCTTGCTGCCTTCGGAGATGGGCGGTTAGTTCCCTCCGCTGCTGACATGTGCTGAACGGCAGGCTGGAGCGACGGACAGGCCTCCAGTCCCGCGGTTTCCCAGCGACGTCCCGTCCAAGGGCGGTTGCCAGCCAGCCGACTATGTTGATGACGGCCAAGGTGGGCGATCTTCGGCCGCATCCCTGCGAGCACCTCTGGCTCCAGGTATAGTCGGAAGGTCTTGTCATGACTGCATCTGCAGATGCTGGATATGGTTTTAATCCAGCAGAAATAATGTGCTCCCATGGTACTCCGCTGCTGATCCAGGATTTTAATGATTGTCCTGATGGTCTTCAATAATGGATGCCGCTGGTGGGCGCGGATTTAACAATCTTCACATGTTGTTAAAATAATGGCGAACTACGACTATTTGATTACGTCGACCCGCCACAGGGACGGTGGCCATGGTCACCTGTGGCTGCTCAAAGAATGAAGAGCTCAAGGCCAGTCCTGCCTATTGAACCCCTCTGTGCAGATCCTCAGTAGTGCCAACTGAGCAAAGGTAAGCATTTCAATGCTACCAATATAATGATGTTGAATGTTAACAACTTCACACCAAAAGTACCCATACACAGATAGTTCACTTGTTACATTATTTTTATGTAACAAAAGTTTCATCCAAGACTTTATCGTAATCATCTTCCAATACACCTATGTGGAATGCAGCATAATCTTGTGATTGCGCAACGAACTTTTGAATTTGGCACTTGGTAATTTTATTTTTGTCTAGATGTAATCGGATGTCTTCTACCGTTGTATCCTTCAACATCGTAGATACAAGTATATTCCTCAACTTAGGGAATACTTTGATATTCAATATTTGGTCAGAGCTACCGACAATCAGGTTTCTTGTGGCCCGCTGCCTATTTTTCCCAACAACGTTTGTCCAATCTTCACTCTTATTGGGCGGTGCTGATCCAGTTTCAGGCTCGGAAGTTAGAGGCGTTTCTGGTACTTAAGGTTTTGTAAATTTATACGTCTTCAATTTTGGGACAGTGCTGCTAAAAGAAGCAGCTGAGAAATGAGCTGTTTCGCTTTCCTTCGCTTTGTTAGCTGCAGCGCGAGTAAGCATTCGGTCTTTGTTTACGGCTTCCGTTGATTCTGCGGAAGTGAAGCAGGCAGCCGGGTGCGGTGGGGCAATAACATCGGCCCATCGACGGGCAGCGATCGAAGTATCTACATCGTTTTTACGTTCAATGAATGTAGGTATGTTTGAAGTTTTATTATTGACAGTTGTCACTTGTGAATTCACAATCACTTCGATGTTCCTAATTCAGAATAACAACTCTTGTATGGTTTTATTCTGTTCCAGTATAATATTCCTTAATTCAATGAGCACGGAGTCAGTTATTTCACAGCTCATTAAACTTAACATTTATAGAAACACATTAAAGCAGAAAATATACAAATAAAATCAAAATGGGTCTGGAGCAAATCGTAAAAATAAACTGTCAAATTGGTTGCTAAAGTCAACAAAACAGTTTGCATAGCGTTCATTGGATTTCCCTTTGGGATGAATTGATGTCCCATTAATGCTATCGAATAATACATCATATTCTAAAATTTGTACAGCGTCCATTGAATTACCCTTTGGGATGAATTGATGTCCCATTGACACTATCAAATAATACATCAAAATATTGCAAAATTTGTTCAGCGTTGGATTACCCTTTGGGATGAATTGATGTCCCATTGATGCCCTCGAATAATACATCAAAATATCGTAAAATTTGTACAGCGTCCATTGGATTACCCTTTGGGATGAATTGATGTCCCATTAACGCTATCGAATAATACATCAAAATATCGTAAAATTTGTACTGCGTCCATTGGATTACCCTTTGGGATAAATTGATGTCCCATTGACACTATCAAATAATACATCAAAATATTGTAAAATTTGTTCAGCGTTGGATTACCCTTTGGGATGAATTGATGTCCCATTGACGCTATCGAATAATATATCAAAATATCGTAAAATTTGTACAGCTTCCATTGAATTACCCTTTGGGATGAATTGATGTCCCATTGACACTATCAAATAATACATCAAAATATTGCAAAAGTTGTTCAGCATTGGATTACCCTTTGCGATGAATTGATGTCCCATTGATGCTTTCGAATAATACATTAAAATATTGTAAAATTTGTACAGCGTCCATTGGATTACCTTTTGGGATGAATTGATGTCCCATTAACGTTATCGAATAATACATCAAAATATTGTAAAATTTGTACAGCGTCCATTGGATTACCCTTTGGGATGAATTGATGTCCCATTGACACTATCAAATAATACATCAAAATATTGTAAAATTTGTACCGTTTCCATTGGAATACCCATTGGGATGAATTGATGTCCCATTAACACTATCGAATTATACACCAAAATATTCTAAAATTTTGTACGGCATCCATTGGATTACCCTTTGGGATGAATTGATGTCTCATTGACACTATCAAATAATACATAAAAATATTGTAAAATTTGTTCAGCGTTGTATTACCCGTTGGGATGAATTGATGTCCCATTGACGCTATTAAATAATACATCAAAATATCGTAAAATTTGTACAGCGTCCATTGGATTAACATGTAATTTTCTCTGCCAAGCAATATGGATATCTCATATCCTCTACTTCAAACATTGTGTTGGATTCGCTCTCATATATCTAGTTGTCCGGCGCTGGCGAAAGTTCGAGGCGTCTGCCTCCTTGTGCAGCGCGCACAGACCAACGTGGAGGCCTAGGCGCTCCGGGTGCAGCGGGGGTCGTCGCGTCATGTCTTGTTGGATTCAAAATTGAAAAACCCAAATTTAAAATTATGACGTGAAACAATTACATAACAGATAGAACGAAACAAGAAAAAAACAAAACAAAACACCCATTCAATGTGAAAACATATGCATTCAATGTTTGCGCATTGAATTTGCGTAAGAAAATTATCAGATTTCCTTTGTGGTGATCAAAAGAAATCCAAATTTTTCGAAACACAAAAAAAAAACGGCTTGCCTGCTCAATCATCCTCATTATTTGCCATTGTAGAAATCCTATTTAAGGGGTAATTTACCAAAACCGAAATAATATTTCGGGGTGGGGAAGTATGAAGTATGCTCGAACGGGGAACCGCTGCGCGCTACCGACGAAGTCAGAGCAGCGAAGAATCTAGACTAGATGGTACACTTGAGTAAGATTTGAACATGAAACGTTAAATATTGGGCATCTTTCAAATTATGTTTATTAAATTGAATGCGCATGTTTTAGGTAAATTTAGATAGAAACATTACCTATTGGAGGAGGAGCTCATGATTTTATGACTCTTTATCAGATTTTGATCAAACTTGTTTGATAAATTATTCGATACAACCAACTACACTGCTGGACGGTAGGCATTAGTTCTTCATTGACAGATGTCAAAACAATACGGTATTCAATTTCGCATTATTTTCGTAATATGTGATCATAATTATATCTGAATATATTGGAAAGATTAATAAAATATCGGTCATTTTCAATATTTATTATTATTGTTTACAAAAAGTTATATATATAAAAATTATATATTTATATAAAAGTTATATTTTGATAGTGTCCCACACTCGTGGCTAATCAAAATATATAAAGTTAAACCAATTATAATTAGATTTTTGAAAAATATTATGTCCTTTTGGAATACAGATTTACTAGTAAATTTAAAAGGTAAGAAAATAGTAGTACCGGGCATTTCAATAAAAAGAGGGATTTTTCAAGGAGACTCATTGAGTCCTCTTTAATTTTGCTTAGCATTGAATCCTCTGTCTAAAATGTTAATTAAAAGCAAGTTTGGAATAAAAATTAAAGGTAATACAAGAGAGATTAGTATAGTTTCACATCTATTATATGTGGATGATATAAAATTATTTTCAAATTTAGAGAAAATGATTAAGGTAGTTAAAATTTTTCAGATGATATTAAAATGACTTTTGGTTTAGATAAATGTAAAACGATCCATATAGAGAAAGGCAAAATTGTAGATGGAGACGAGGGTATATTTAGAAATTTCAAAATTAAAAGTATGAAAGGGGGTGAGGTTTACAAATATTTAGGATACCCGCAATCGAATAGATTAGATCACACTAGTATTAAAAATGATATTAGGATTAAATTTCAAACTAGGATCAGAAAATTTTTAAAATGCAATCTATCTGCTAAAAATTTTGTAAAAGCAATAAATACTTGGGCAATACCTCTACTAACGTACTCATTTAGCATAATTAAATGGTCCAATACAGATTTAGATAGTTTAGAACGATTAATTAGAACAAAGTTAACAAATTTTAATTGCCATCATCCAAATTCAGCTATAGAACGAATTAATTTACCCAGAAATTTAGGAGGTAGAGGTGTAATCAAAATAACATCATTGAAACACAATCAGGTAGAAATGCTTAGAAATTTTTTCCATAGGAAAGCCAATAGCTCAGAAATGCACAAAATAATTTGCAAGGCAGATATAAACATTACACTTTTAAATTTATATGACGAGAATGCCAAAATTCTTATAAATACTAACCAGGAATTATTAGATTCCTGGTCAAATAAAATTATTCATGCAAAACACTTCAATTATCTCAACCAAACGTATGTTGATAAACTTTCGTCAAACAAATGGTTGAGTATTGGAGAGTTGAGCGCAGAAATAGAAGGATTTATGCTTGCCATTCAAGATAGAGTCATTATTACAAAAATTATAGGAAGCATATAATCAAAGATATAAATCAAATTGATGATTTATGTAGAAAATGTTTGGCTTTTCCGGAAACTATAGAACATATTATATCAGGATGTTCTATATTAGCGCCGTCCGAGTATACATTTAGGCACAATCAGGTTTTTAAAATAATCCACCAAAGTTTGGTAATTAAACATAACTTGATTGACTTCCGTAATACTTGACCGTACGATTGACTACCATATTATGAATATGAACCAAATTCATTTTAGAAAATGAATTTTATAAAATATATTATGATAAAACTATACAAACAGACAGAACAATTAGTCATAATAGACCTGATATAGTTTTACATGACAAAATTAAAAAAATAACTTATATCATTAATGTAGCTATTCCAAATTCCTGTAATATTAAAAAAAACAGTTTCTGAAAAATTAGAAAATACATAGATTTAGGAAACGAGATTAAAAGAATTTGGCACTCTCAGACTATAAAAATATTACCATTTGTTATTTCGGCTACTGGCATTATACCTAGGTCTCTGAAAATATTCATATTATATCCCATAGTTCTCATTAAAAACTTGCGGCAGGAATGTGAACTAACATTTTTCAATATGAAATAGCACAATTTGTTGGTTATTCACATTTGGTAGTTTTAATTATTGCTACAAGGTTTGTTAGATTCGTACTGGGAGATATATATGGTGAGGATCGTTTCGTGTTATTATGAAACTTTTTCCCTACTATTCTCAATTATTATCTTTTGTTCACTAAAAAATACTAATAATATGTCTGCAAAGTGAACAATACTATATATATCTTTATCTTTACCTAATTTATGTAAAAGCACAGTAGGACGTAAATAAATAAAACTAGGAATACGAAAATACGGGTAAAGGGGCACTCTAAACCATTCTATGCCGCTGGTTGCAAACAGGCGGCCGCAAAATGGAAGTTCTAGTAAAAAAGTCAACTTGGTTCTGAAATAAAACACAATAACATAATTACTAACCTTTAGTGTGACCCCTTTTCTTATGTGCCTACACATTTACGTATTTATTTTTTGTAAAATTTGACGTGCTCTCGCTCTGAAATCATCTCGCATACTGACTGGAAATAACTCGTGTCTTGGTTTATATAATGGCGTGAGACAAAATAACAATATTGAAAAATTGTTTTTATTTATTTAAGCATTGTTTTAATGCTTTTTAAAATAATTTTATTATTCAGTCGTTTAGACAACATTGATGTGGTGATAATGTATATTTTTTATAATTCTCCTGTGTTTAGAATTAAAAGATATAATCGAACTTTAAGCTATTTTTAGAGGTTTTGTAAATATTTTTTCACGCAATTGTTTTAAACATTTTAACACGTTTTTTTAACGCACCATTTAGAAGAATAGTTTATTTTTTCAAAACATAATATTTTCTTCTAATAAAAAATATAGAAATGTTCTTAAAACTGCATCAAAAATCCTTAAATATGCTGCGCTTGCGGTAATATACCCTTAAAAGGATTTGGCACAGCTACGAGTGATCCGTTGTTCTTCTGACAAAAGGCGAAACCTAGCTTATATAGATAAAACTCCGGACCGAAACAAGAATAATGCGAAATAAAAATTAGTAAATTATTTCAGATTTACGAAACGAAATCAATGCAAAAAAAAATGCATTTCTAAATAATCGAAAATAAAATGAATTCAATTGGAACCCAACATTAATTGATTTCCTAGAAGAAGAAAACAAAAGAACCCGATTTCCAAACACTATAAAAAAATACACATGCAACACCTCCTGCGGAATGTTAATAATATTTTTTTTTTCAATTATTTATTTGGCTTTCACCCATTAAGGGTGATCTTGGCCATGTATTAAAGTAAGTTACATATTGTTAAAATTATTTACATTTCCAGTTTTTTTTTTTTGTAGATAAATTAGTTACATTATCAATTTTTAAAAATTATTTACATTTTCAGATTAGTTAAAATTAGATACATAATCAGTTTGTTTAAATTAGTTACATTTTCATATATTTTTTAAAATTAGTTATATTTATGGAATAGATAAATTATATTAGCAAACATAGACAATGGGCCAAGACAAACATTCATATGATTATACAAGTTGTATTAACATACAGAGTTGGTATTCGTAGTAATTACAAAATTGAAGAGTAGGAAGATGTACAGGCTCCCGAAAATAGGAACCTATACAACTGCACACACAGAGTAACCCACAGAGTTGGTATTAATAGTAATTACAAAATTGAAGAGTAGGAAGATGTACAGGTTCCCAAAAATAGGAACCTATACAACTGCACACTCAGAGTAACCCACAGAGTTGGGTATTAATAGTAATTACAAAATTGAAGAGTAGGAAGATGTACAGTTTCCCAAAAATAGGAACCTATACAACTGCACACACAGAGTAACCCACAGAGTTGGTATTAATAGTAATTACAAAATTGAAGAGTAGGAAGATGTACAGGTTCCCAAAAATAGGAACCTATACAACTGCACACTCAGAGTAACCCACAGAGTTGGGTATTAATAGTAATTACATAATTGAAGAGTAGGAAGATGTACAGTTTCCCAAAAATAGGAACCTATACAACTGCACACTCAGAGTAACCCACAGAGTTGGGTATTAATAGTAATTACATAATTGAAGAGTAGGAAGATGTACAGTTTCCCAAAAATAGGAACCTATACAACTGCACACACAGAGTAACCCACAGAGTTGGGTATTAATAGTAATTACAAAATTGAAGAGTAGGAAGATGTACAGTTTCCCAAAAATAGGAACCTATACAACTGCACACACAGAGTAACCCACAGAGTTGGTATTAATAGTAATTACAAAATTGAAGGGTAGGAAGATGTACAGTTTCCCAAAAATAGGAACTTGTACATCTTCCATACTTCCATCTTCATACAGAGTAACACGTAGAGTTGGTATTAATAGTCATTACAAAATTAAGGATTGGAAGATGTGCAGATTCCCAAAAAAAGGAACCTGTACAACTGTACATAATAACACTGCAAGAAACAAATGTATACATATGGAAGAGAAAGAAATGTGATTGATGCTTAAATATTGAGGCAATTTTTGTAAATAAATTTTGCTAACAAATAGTGAATTTCAGGAGGGTTGAGACTAAGAAGGCAGGGTACACTGGTAGGGAATTCAATTTTAAGTTTTAATAATTCAGGTATGAAGTTTGGAAATTGGTCATTGATAGGACACTTAAAAAAATTATGGTCTAAAGCAGGGGTGTCAAACTGGATATTCTTAAGGGCCGTTTATAACATTTGGCGTGTGTAAGCGGGCCGGACTCAAAATTTAAAAAATAAAACCCATACTTAATTGTTAAAATCTTTATTTAGTTAGATACCTATTTATTATAAATTCAGTAAGTTAAAAAGAAGGGTAACAAGGTAAATTATCTTGAGCCGGACGGACACCTGACTTCTCTTGTTTTTGACAAGTTCATTGAAGTCGGGTGTCATATTCGTCGTAGTTACTTTTAGAATCGATTGGAGATTTTCATCCGTAAGCCGTGAGCGATTATTTATTTTCATAACGGAAAACATCTGCTCGCATAAATACGTACTACCAAACATACACAGGATACGTGCTGCATGATTTCTTATACTTGGAAGTTATTCAAACTCTTGAAATATTGTGTATAAAATGTAGTAACATTAACTTCCTTAAATTTATCCTTTACAATGCTGTCGCATTGGAGATCTATCAATTCCATTTGCAAATTTATTGGTGCCAGTGCAGCATCGTAAAAATTAAAATGGAGTTCTACGAATTAAACACAAAAACAATAAATAAAAGTAAATGGATTGTTGAAAAGTGGGAATTCCATTTTATGCATTTTGCGAAAATATATATATATATACATTGTCTGTGGTCGATCGTCGACCAACAAACAAACAACCAACCTGCCACACTAGGAATGGATGGGGTTTCCGGAGCATGACGTCATGAAGATGACGCAATATGACGCAATCACAAGAGTATATAAGACCGATAAGCGTAGTGATTCACAGTATGTCACAACTTGTGAGACGAGTCGGACGTGCAATCAAACGTGGTGCAATCGGTGTGATTAAAAGATTACCAATATACGCAATATTTTACGGTCTTAAATACTTTTTTGAGGAAATTTTACTAATATGGATGTGGCACTCGCTTGTGACCCAGTGGTAGACACGGGAGTGAATAATTCAATGAATGTGCACGTATTCGAGTTTCACAAAAAATTTAACTTCAATGTTAAATCGACAAAATACGAATACACAAAAGTGGACAAGTCGGACGGCACAGAAATGACTTGCAAAACATACGTTCACGCTCTGCCGATGCACAAACTCTTCATGTACTTAACGGAGAAAGAATTCAATGACACGACGTCCATTTATCACACAACGAAAATAGTAAAAATTACATTCAAAATTACAAATTTAGGAAACAGAACACCCTTCATAACTGCTGCAAAAACGGTGAGTTACGCAAACGGCAATCGGAATATGGGAAAATATTGAAGACATGGGACCCGTCAATCTACCCAGCAATGTGACACCGACAATACTTTACGGAAAACAACTAAAGGATTTTAATGTGGCCGGCAACAAAACAATTGATGAAAAAGATTACGGAGCGACATCGCAATCGAAGAAACTTGACACGAGAGTGCAATTTCAATATTACACCAAAACAAAAACTAATGATGATATAAAATTGACCAACGACGGAAATTTCTACTTACCACCACTCATAATGATGGCCTCCAAGTTCTACAATGCAACAAACTCGATTGGAGTTATCTACGAGAAGACTTATGAACCAGCAGATGGAACTATAAACGTACTGAACAACGCTTGGTATAGATCAGGTTTTGTTTCCAGACACGACGCACCGCCATTCGACGTTAACCAAAAAAATGGATACTTAACGGAAGCCTACATACAAAGATCGCACGATTTGGCGAAACAAAAATACATTGAACACACTATCGACAACTTCAGATTCAACGGAATGAATTCAAACAATCCAACAGGTTTCATAAACACTGTGGGTATTGGCATACTACCACTGCTTAATAATGACGGAAATTTAGAAGATTCAGTTTTTAACTTCTTAGTAGAGACGAGTATCGTACTAGAAGGCAAGAGTCACGGATCAAATCTGCTGATGGGCCCTTCAAATCACCCGCAACCGAATTCAAAGGCGGTCATGCTTACCGCTGCTAAGAGAACATTCTGCGACGCATTCGGAGTAAACGGTCTCCCAGTCATCGGCACTGAGCCAACAGAAAGACCGGAACCGGATGAAGTGGAATACACCCCTGACAATGAATGGTCACACATAGCAGACGGTGCTGAATTAGAAATACACGGAGTGACAGTTTCAGGACAAAAAAGAATCACAGGTAAAATGACCAATGTTGAACGTCAAGAAGTGGTAAAGAAAAATTTGGAACGACGTCAAAATTATCAACGAGAACAAGAAGCACACGGAACGACCATTACATGGAAAGAAGGAAAAAATGTCCAATACGGTATTCCAGCAGATCCCATAACAATACCACCTCAAATGGATGCTTTCTGGAAAGAAGTGTATAATGTTGGAAAAACCTAATAATGTATGAAAAAACAAAAAAAAAAAAACAATCCGAAAAAACTTATAATGTATGAAAAAATAATTTTTTAAAAAGAAAAAATAAAAAAAATTATTTTTAAATAAAATTGTATTTTTATTTATATTCAAAAATTATATTCATATTTATCCTTCCTTATTCACTTTCTACGGCACCCCACTGACAATATTATTTTACTACCGAAGCAATAAACTTCGATTTCACAACTTAGTCATAAAATTATTTTCCACAGGAGCTTTAACTACTTGCCGATTGCAAAGGCCGGCCATAAAATTAGCAGCAATAAAATTAGCGACTTGATGATTTTACGAGTTAGGTAATAAAACATTTAAAAGAGGGAGATAAGAACAATGTAGGGGAGATTTAATGACTTGTGAAAATATTATTTTATGAATTTGCAACAAAGGGACAATTTTAGCCGTACATGTTGGATGCACTTTAATTATTGATGCGTGAATGCATTTTAACTATTTAATGCATTTTGCAAATACATTGTAACAATAATTGCTAAACCGTAATAATTCACTTCGTGAGAATAGAACAACAACTTTTATGGCATTTACGGTATAAATTATGAATTTCACACCTAATAATCATTACATTCAGAGTGTCAGTGGAGTGAAGTCAATTGTGTCAGTGCAAGTCCTCTCGCAATCAGTTCAGCAGTAACGGTATGAATAATAATTGTATTTATTACCATATTATTTGTCCTGATTTACCGTGGAATTTTGATTGTTCTCCGATTAACGCATATCCGGTTATCCCGCCTATTGAATATTTGCAATATGACGAGCACTCCCAGCAGATCACCAAGTCCAATGTCAATTGCGACGCACTTTTACTGCACCCTGCGATTTCGTCGACATTGGACTTGGTGATCTGCTGGGAGTGCTCGTCATATTGCAAATATTCAATAGGCGGGATAACCGGATATGCGTTAATCGGAGAACAATCAAAATTCCACGGTAAATCAGGACAAATAATATGGTAATAAATACAATTATTATTCATACCGTTACTGCTGAACTGATTGCGAGAGGACTTGCACTGACACAATTGACTTCACTCCACTGACACTCTGAATGTAATGATTATTAGGTGTGAAATTCATAATTTATACCGTAATATGACTAAGTTGTGAAATCGAAGTTTATTGCTTCGGTAGTAAAATAATATTGTCAGTGGGGTGCCGTAGAAAGTGAATAAGGAAGGATAAATATAAATATAATTTTTGAATATAAATAAAAATACAATTTTATTTAAAAATAACTTTTTTTATTTTTTCTTTTTAAAAAATTATTTTTTCATACATTATAAGTTTTTTCGGATTGTTTTTTTTTTTTTGTTTTTTCATACATTATTAGGTTTTTCCAACATTATACACTTCTTTCCAGAAAGCATCCGTTTGAGGTGGTATTGTCATGGGATCTGCTGGAATACCGTATTGGACATTTTTTCCCTCTTTCCATGTAATAGTCGTTCCGTGTGCTTCTTGTTCTCGTTGATAATTTTGACGTCGTTCCAAATTTTTCTTTACCACTTCTTGGCGTTCAACATTGGTCATTTTACCTGTGATTCTTTTTTGTCCTGAAACTGTCACTCCGTGTATTTCTAATTCAGCACCGTCTGCTATGTGTGACCATTCATTGTCAGGGGTGTATTCCACTTCATCCGGTTCCGGTCTTTCTGTTGGCTCAGTGCCGATGACTGGGAGACCGTTTACTCCGAATGCGTCGCAGAATGTTCTCTTAGCAGCGGTAAGCATGACCGCCTTTGAATTCGGTTGCGGGTGATTTGAAGGGCCCATCAGCAGATTTGATCCGTGACTCTTGCCTTCTAGTACGATACTCGTCTCTACTAAGAAGTTAAAAACTGAATCTTCTAAATTTCCGTCATTATAAAGCAGTGGTAGTATGCCAATACCCACAGTGTTTATGAAACCTGTTGGATTGTTTGAATTCATTCCGTTGAATCTGAAGTTGGACTCTCCGTTCCGTTGAATCTGAAGTTGGATCTGAATGGACCATGAACAATGGATTCCTTAGCAATAGAATCAGTCTTTTCATTTCCAACAATACCAAGGTGTTCTGGGATCCAGGCCAAGACCACTGACACGTGAGCCAGCGACAAGGAATGCAGGAGGTCTCTGATAGAGCAGGTCAGAGAGTCGCTATTGGAATTGAGAGGGGATGCGCTTATTTTTTGTAATGAGCTAAGTGAGTCTGAAAGGATGAGGGCATTTCTAATGTTGAGAGATTTGACGAGACGTAAAGCTTCTATGATAGCTATACATTCAGCAGAGAAAATGAAACACTCTTTGGGAAGTCTGTGTGGGAAACACAATTTCCTGTGAGGTGCATAGACACTGGCCCCACAATGGGAGTCCGAACTGAGTTTGGAACCATCTGTGAAAATTTTTATATAATTTGGCCAGTTATTTTAAACAGTTTTGTTGAATTCTGCATTATTGGATTGAACTGAGTTTTTAATATTTTTTTTTACATATTCCTATAAATTGGTGCACCTTTGGATAGAAAGTAAGACTTTCATAGGGATAAGAGTATAAGGGGAGAGATTCATTGCTATAGGAGTTTGTGGAAATATCCAGGAAAGTGTTGAAGCAATTATAGAAAAGGGGAGGGGAATGTTTTTTCCAAAATGGATTCAAATTAACCTCATACTTTAACGATTGAAGTTTGGGAATCAAGGAATGAGAAGTTGTTGAGCATGTTTTGAAAATATATTTTTCTGCTAGGAATCGCCTTCTTATATTTAAGGGAGGCTCGCAGCATTCAACTTGCATTGCGTTGATTGGGGAAGATTTCATGGCTCCTAAGATAAGGCGAAGAGATTTTGACTGAATTTTATCTAATTTATGCGAATTTGAAGTGGACATTGGATCAAACAGACAAGATCCGTAATCAAGATGACTTCGGATGAGGGCATTGTACAGAAGTTTTAAAGATGATGGGTGTGATCTCCACACTCCGGAAGAAATCTAAGGGGATTGATGTTGCTTTCGCATTTCACGATGACATGATTTATGTGAGAATTCCAAGTAAGCTTTGAGTCTAAAAACATTCCCAGGAACTTAACTTCTTTAGAGATAGGGATGATTTCATCGCCAAATCTCACCTTAATTTCTGGGAGCTTTCGACGACGAGTGAAGATGACAACTTTGCTTTTGGAGGGGGAAAGTTCAAGGCCATTAATATTTAACCAAGCCAAGAGTTTTCTAAGAGCATTGTTGATTGCTGATGCTGCAATAAAAATATTACGGGATATTTTGTAGAAAGTCAAGTCATCAGCATATTGGAGTATGTTGCACAAGAATTGAATAGATTTTTCTAGATCATATGTGTAAATATTTATTTATTTATTTATTTATTTATTTACGGACTTACGTCCAATTTAAAACAAAGTATCACGAAATATAGAAATGAACAATGTAAGGATTCGGATGGTACATGAAAGCAAAGACAAACAGTGAAAATAGAAGAAAAATAAGTGTCAAGTCACGTCAAGACCTTGCAAAAATTAGGGTGAATATTACATATCTTCATTTGTTTAAAGAGCGACAGAAATCATTTAAGCTAATACCAAAAAAATCAAGGTCTTGACGTGAGTTGACCAGTCTACACATTCTGGACAGTGGTGAGTTATAACCATAGTTAGTCGAGTGCTGATTGAGGAAAAGCAGGTCTTTATTTCTGAGTCTACGAGAAGGTATATTAAATGTGATGAGTTGTAGTAATGTAGGCGAGTCGATTAAACAGTTAATAATTTTGAAGAAACAAATGAGATCAGATTTTATCCGACGGTCTTCTAAAGGAGAAAGGTTTAGAGTTTGTTCAATTTCAGCATACGAGTAATTGCCTCGCTCTAATCCTAGCCTCCAAGCAATTCCCTTTAGGAACCGATGTTGAACGGATTCAATATGACGAATATGGACAGCATAAAAAGGAGACCATATAATACAAGCATATTCAAGATGGGGGCGAACCAAGGAGCAGTAAAGAGTTCTTAGGGTATTTATGTTTTTGAAGTCAGAAGTGGTTCTAGTGATAAAACCAAGTAGTTTGAGAGATTTATTAACAATCGTATTTATATGTTCCCGGAAAGAAAGCTTGCTATCAAGAGAGACACCAAGATCTTTAATAGATTGAACAGTTGTTAGGCAATTATTATTTAATTTGTATTCGAAAACAATCGGATTTTTAGATCTGTAGAAGGACATAATTTTGCACTTATCGACATTTAGTTCCAAGCAATTAATTTTACACCAGTCATTGAAAGAGTCAATATCTGATTGGAAAAGAAGGCAGTCATGGTAGTTTTTGATTATTTTTAGGATCTTATTGTCATCAGCAAAAAGCCAAAAGCGTGTGTGAGAGAAAATACGAATAATGTCATTTATAAACAAGTTGAAGAGAAGCGGGGCTAAATGTGCTCCTTGCGGTACGCCGGATGTTACTTCAATAATAATAGACTCAATGTTATTTATTTTAACTCTTTGTTTTCTATTGCTTAAATAAGAATTAAAGAAAGATAGCAATGGGTTTCGTATACCTATAGCATATAGCTTGGCCATGAGGATAGCGTGTTTTACTTTGTCAAAAGCTTTAGAAAAGTCGGTATATAGAACATCTACTTGTGATTTATCTTCTAGGCCATTGATTACGGTGTTGGTGAAGGAGAGTAAGTTTGTAGTGGTAGATTTAGCAGATCTAAAGCCATGCTGTTCCTCAATCAGCACATTTTTGAAAATAGGTGTTATTTTTTTTGTGATTATAGATTCAAAGATTTTAGGAATATGAGATAACATCGATATAGGTCTATAGTTTTCTACGTTCGACCTATTACCCAATTTAAAAATAGGTCGTATATAGGAAACCTTCCAGGAATCCGGAAAAGTGGCAGATGATAATGATAAGTTATATAATAAACAAATTGGCTTAGATACAACAGATTTACATTCTTTCAATAATATTTCAGGTATACCATCAGGACCAGTGCTTGTTTTGCTGGGAAGATTTTTTAAGTAATTGAAAACATCTACAAGTGTGATTTCGCAATTATTAAGGTCAATAGTATTAGCATATTTAAGTGGAGGGATGGTGCATATGTTATCAGTGTAGACAGAGGAGAAATGTTCAGCAAAAAGGTTGGCAATATCGAAATCGTTGGTGGCGTGAGTATCATTAAAAAATAAACTTGAAGGGAGATCGTTATCAATACGTTTTTGTTTAATAAATTTCCAAAATTGTTTAGGGTTAAGATTTAATTTTGTCTCAGTGAGTTCAATATAAGATTTATAACACAAGTTATTGTACAGGATCGGGCTTAAGACTGACCCTTGCGGGAGACCTTTGAATATGTGTCTAATGTGGGGAGGGGATTCAGACCCATCTACAAAAATAGTTTTCTGGGAGAGCAAATTGACAATGAATTTTACCAATTTAGGCGGAATACCTATTGCCAGTAACTTTTCTTTCAGGATAGGGATATGAACATTGTCACATCCTCCACAGATGTCTAAAAACACTGCAATGCAATATTCATTTTTAGATAATGCTAATTTGATATCTGTAACAAGAGAAGAAAGGTTGTCAAGGGTACTTTTACCCTTTCTAAATCCAAACTGGGAAGGGGAAAGAATTTGATTTTTTTCTACGAACCAGTCCAATCTATTCTTAATCATTCTTTCAGATACTTTGCAAAGAGTAGAAGAGAGGGTGATAGGTCTGTAGCTCGAACCTATGCTTGGATCTTTGCCACTTTTGCAAATGGGAATGATATTTAGAATTTTCCAGTCTGGGGGAATAATACCAGAATCCAGAAAGACATTGATGAGAGAGAAAGTAGGTAAGAGAATTGTCATCAGAATGACGGATGAATATATTCAGGATTTCGTGCTTGCCAGAAGCTGAGTCATTGAGGATTTCAATGGCTCTTTTTAACTCATCAAAGGAAAATGGAGCATCTAACCATGAAGAAGATTTTATAGTGAAAGGCAAAGAAGGAAGTTCATCAAAATTAGTGACATAAGGGGGAGCTATTTTATTAATAAAGTCATCAATCCAAATAGCAGAATTACGAGATGGCTTTGGCAGGGAAAAGGAAGATCTAAACCTGCGAATCATGGACCAAACCGCCCCCGCTGGAGTAGCAGGGGATATATTGGTACAGAAATTACGCCAGCTGTTTTTTTTTTTGAAACGGAATGTGCGTTTAGCAACAGCTTGGGCATTCTTGGCTGAGATGTAATTATCCATAGTCATTTGTTGGCAGTATGTCTTATTGGCCGCTTTTCTCTCCTTCAGCACTCTAAGGCATTCCTCATCCCACCAAGGGGGAGGGCGAGCCTTCGAGCCTACAGGAGATGATTTGGGGATAGACTTGTCAGCCGATTTTAGAATGGAATCAGTCCAAGATTTATAAGAGGAGGTGCAATTATCAGAAGAAGGGGAAGGCAAGGAGAGGGAAAGATCCTGGATAGAGTCTCTGAAACAGGACCAATCGGCTTTTTTTGTAATAAATTTGGGCTTACTTTTAAAGTGATTGGTATCCAACCGTTGAGCCAAATTCAAAATAATGGGATAGTGGTCACTGCCGCAGGGGTCTGAAGTAATTCGCCAGGAGATTAGTGGATAGATACTCGGGGAACAGAGGGATATGTCCACCGCACTAGGATTCTGTCCAGGGTGACTAAACCCTGTTGAGGATCCGTCATTTAGGAGACAGATGTTCAAGGAGTCCAAAAGGTCAATTAATTTGATACCTGAGGGATCCGAGGAAGAAGAACCCCAGAGTGGGGAGTGGGCATTAAAGTCACCCAAAATGACCAAGGGAGAAGATATTTTGCTAAGCATGTGGACCCACAGTGGAAGGTCAAATGGGGTAGAAGGAGGAATATAGAGAGATACAAAAGTAATATTAGAGACAGTGGCTGCCACTAATTGGAAGGATGAATATGGGGGTTTAATGGAAATAGGGGAGAAGGGGAGAGAGTTTTTGATGAAAAGGGCTGCACCACCCTTCCCATCAATGCGGTCGTCCCGCAGACATTGATAGCCACTCACCTTGAAGAGTTGAGATGGCTTGAACCAAGTCTCAGAGACGGCAGCAATCGATATGGAGTGTAAATGTAGAAGGCGGATGAGGTCATCCTTATTGGAGGTGGCGCTTCTACAATTCCACTGTAGAATTGCTGCTGTTGGGGCAGCCATTGGGAAGAAGAGAATACAAGGAGGAGAGTAATGAGGCAGCGTTGGACGGTAGAGAATTATTATTGTTAATGACAGAGATAAGTAACATGAGGAGAGTTTGGATAAAAGAAGAATTGTCATTAGAAGTATTGTTGTTTATGGAATTTGCATTTAGATCAGGATTGAAAGCACTGCTGTTAGTTGAATTGGAGTTAGAAAATACGGAATTTTGAGGAAATAGAGAGCTGTTGTTACCATTTGGGAACAAGAGCTGGGAGTTATGGCCTAATTGATCAAATCCAGGGGTTTTAATTGGACGAGAAGCTTGTTTTGTCATTACAGTCTTCCTGTAAGACAAGTTTGAAGGAGCACTAATTTGGGGTTGAGAGGCAACTTCAGCAAAAGATTTTTTAGAAGGAGCTATTAATTTGGAGGCATAGAAGTACGAAACGCTATTGGAGGCCATATAACTTTTTATGTTTTTTTGGCGAGAAAGTTCGGGGCAGGATGGATGAGTGGCTGTGTGCGAGCCTGAACAATTGACGCAAGAGGGGGAATTGGAAGGGGAGGGGCATTAGTCTGCTAGATGGTTCGCTGCGCATTTAAAGCAGCTGGGAGAAGAGCGGCACGATTGTTTTGAATGGCCAAACCGACAACAATTAAAACATTGGATTGTCGGGTATGAATAAATTTCCACCGGGAGAGAGTTGTGGAATAAATACACGTGAGAGGGAAGGGACTGTCCTTCAAAGGTCAGAACTACAGTTTGAGACGGTTTCCAAACTACAGACTCTGACGATCTATCTTTAAAATTAAGACGCCTAGTCTTAATAACTTTTCCTGAAGATGCTGGAATAATCAGTTCCGAGATAAGCTCTTCTTCAGATAGGTCTACAGGAATACCTCTAACGAGACCCAAACGAGAGATATTGAAAGAAGGGATATAGGCCTTAAATTTTTTCGCAGAGAGGGAGTCGATGGAATTTATGAATTTATTGGCATTCAACGCGGATGTGAACTCAACACAAATGCGAAATCTGCCCTCTGATCGGATACCACCTGGGGAAATGCCAAGTGGTTTTTTTCCGATGAATTTACCAAATTCAAGGGAATGTAAGGAGTGGCCAGGAGAGTTGTTTTGAACATAAACTATGAAGGGAGCTTTTGCTGAAGTCGGATACAAGGAAGGAGGAGAAGCTACAGGAACTAAGACCTGTGAAGAATCTGATTTTGGAACGTCGCAAACTTTCCTCTTTTTTGGAGTAGAAGATGGAACTTGAAGGTCTGTTATCTCTACCTCACTACCAATGTCAAAATGTGAAGGGTCAGGGGGGGCGGGATCAGGGGGTTTCTTCCCCATGGCAAAGGCAATTGGGGCAAAAGGATATACTTAAAACAAAAATAAAATAACACTTACTGGACTTGGTCAGCAATAAACGAACTCAAAGAGGACAAAAAAAACTATAACTGACTAAATGCCAAAAATTCGATTTTTCGTATTAAAACGAAAAAAACGCAACAGTGTTTTTCAACTGTCAAAATTCTAAAAAAAGATGTTAATAATTTAATATCACACCTAAACAAATTAAGTCTCTTCACGAAACTGTAAAACCAAACCATGTGTTTTTATTTAAACATGATATTTAATTATTAAACAATAATTACGTTGATACATAAAATACCCATTTGAGGAATTACCAAAACACAATCCTCTTTTAATTAAAAAATATGAGAAAATTCTCAGCACTTCAAACAACAAAACACTAATGACGTCTTATTTCAAAACTTAACAAACAGAAAATATTTCACATTGTAGATCTTTATTTAAAAGAACTGTCAAATAATATTCTGATTGTTAACTTGAAAATAAAAATGACCGCGATCGAAGATAATTTTAATTCAAAATGAAGAACATATTTTCACGTAATCCAAACGAATAAATATTTCACATCTAAAAACAAACCTCAAGGAAACGTTGCAAAATAGTATTTAGGTTTTCATGTAAATGTTATGCAAAATAAACATTAGAAACCCAGATTCTATTTTCAATCACTTCCGAAATAAATTTTTCGATAAAAAAAAATGTCAGATATTTAAAAAAAAAATCCCTACTTGAGAAAACATCAGACAAGTTAATCATATAAAAATTGATATCCAAAATAAAGATGCATTCCGATTTTAAAGAAAACAAAAGCATAAATTAATGCTTTTTCAAATAGAAAACAAATCCGATTTGAAGCTTATGTCAATGATTTCCTACGTAGAATAAAATAAATAATCCCAATTTTGAAACGTAAATCAGCACAAAACGAAAAAAAACCGAAATATGCCGCCAGCAAAAATATGTAACGAATATTTTGACGAACGTGAAATATCCGGAGTTCCAAATAAAAATAATTGCAAAATAACTTACCAGAGAATTAAGAAGTTCTTATCAACGGAGAAGGCTCGTACAATCACCATAGCCGTAAACGAATACTTACTATCATTATTGAAACTATTCTATTAAAAACACATTTTAAATAACCTAACCTACAATGCTATCAAAGCTAACCAGGTTCTACCACGATGGGCCTGCCAATGTAATGCTGTACAAATCAATGTAAAGCTTATTAAATAAAAAAATAACCACGGTGGACGCCAATGTAATGGTTTACAAATATGAGTGTAACACTTAATAAAAGAATAAGTACAGGGTGGCGCAGATGAATCGGGTGGTTTTAAAATACTTGTCAAACTGTCAATTTTAAAGGTATTGGATTGAAATAAAGTGCAAAACGTGTAGTTACAAGGGAAGTTTATTAACAAAAAATTTGTAAAGTTAGTTTTTAAAAATTACATCCATCAAATGCCCTCCTTCTCGAGCGACGCATTCTTGTAGTCGGTCCTTAACGTTCCGCATTGCCCGCTCAAGCACATCACCAGGAATTAATGTGATTTCGTTGTGAATTGCTGCCTTCAACTCCTGAATGGTCCGGGGTTTGTTCATGTACACCCTTGCTTTTAAATAACCCCATAAGAAGAAGTCACATACCGTGAGGTCCGGTGAGCGAGGGGGCCAATGGAGATCTCCATTACGGGAAATCAAACGGCCAGGGAACAGAGCGCGTACAGCTTGCATTGATATCCTAGCGGTATGTGCAGTTGCCCCGTCTTGTTGGAACCACATATTGTCCATGTCGTAATTGTTCTCTTCAAGTTGTGGGAGAAGAAATTCTTCAATCATGTTCACATAACGCTGCGAATTAACAGTAACCGTCTGCTCCCTTTCATTTTCAAAAAAGTAAGGCCCAATTATCTCTACCTTAGAAACCCCACACCAAACCGTCACTTTGTCACTATGGAGAGGCCGTTGGTGTAGGTCTCTTGGGTTAGTGTCGGCCCAGTAATGGCAATTTTGCTTGTTGACGTAGCCGTTAATGTGAAAGTGAGCCTCGTCAGACATCATGATAATCAGGTTTTCATCTTCCAATAACTCCCAACATCCGTTGGCTAGACTGAAGCCTTTGAAGATGGTCTGTTGGGAGAATCTTCTGGACCACCATGATTTTATAGGGGTGGAATTTCAGTTCTTTGTTAAGAATCCTTTGAAGGCTCCGACGTGACATTCCAAGAGCTTTTTTTTTTTTTTTTTTTAATGTTCTTTATTCAGTAAAGTTTATACATTACAGTAAATGGATAATATTTTGGCCATCACACTAGGCACATGCCCGTGTTGTAGTGGCCAAACTTGATACTTGATGCTTGGCTTGAGCATGATGTCTCGTTGATCGACGTGGGCTCGTAATGACATTGAATCTCACACGCTCCACGTTCTCAGGCGTTCTTATTGTTCGAGGTCTAGACGTCCATTTTGGAGCACATGAACTAGTAGTGCGGAAATTATGCACCCAACTCAATATTGTGTCTCGCTTAGGAACACTACCGCGAGGTGGGATGTTGAAACGCCGGCGAAAGGCACGCGTCACAGCAACAATTGACTCGTTATTGCGTATAAACTCTTCCACTGCGAAAACACAATGCTCAACGGACCACGTAGCCATCGCGACTGACTCGACTGACTGCCAGTCTGCAACTGAAACTTCCCGTCCCCCCCACCACAGCACGAAGACCGCCGAACACCTGGCTCCCCCACTCCAGACGTTTAGTCCACTTCAAAACCACCCGATCCATCTGCGCCACCCAGTACAACACTTAATAAGGCTTATAGTTATAAATGAAAGAGTTGTGGCAACAATTAAATTATATTATTAAATAATAAAATCAGAACATGAGACTCTAACAAAATAATATTTTAATACTTAAGGCACCAGTTCAATTAGAACAAAATATATGGTAAATCAATAAACTCAAAACTAACAGAAGTTATAGCTCACAGGTAATGACGATTTCACCGAAGTGTGTGCCTTCCCTCGTTGAGACAAACTTCCGGATCCTCTGGCTGCTAGCTTGGAACTCTGAAGAAAAATTCTATTGCTCCTAGTATGTTTTTGGGCAATATTTTCAATTAGGAATTCAAATTTCAATTTGAATTGATATGTAGCAACCTACTTAATTATTTTATTACTTCATTGAGTGATTACTTGGGCATTAAAATACCAAACTGTTACAACGCTATCAAATAATACATCATAATATTGTAAAATTTATACAGCGTCCATTGGATTACCCTTTGGGATGAATTGATGTCCCATTAACACTATCGAATAATACATCAAAATATTGTAAAATTTGTAGAATGTGGATTTTTAGTAAATGACTCTGGATGAAATAATTTTGTGCTTCTGGTGCGGCAGACATTGTGGGGCAACTTTAACATTCATCTTCCTTTAACTTTCAGGAACTCTCAACTTGTACACTCCGTTAATTAGCACATCTGTTGTTCACACCAATTCATTTTTTCTATTAAATCAACCCTGGCTATTCCAAATTGCACCCCGGGCCGCATTGATGACCTAAAATTTTCCCAAGGGCCGCACATACAGACATTATGCAATAATAATAAAAAAAAATTAATTCCAATGAATTTAATATTGTACCTAATCTACTCTATGTAAATGTCTTAATTATGTAACTAAATAACTAAACGTACATACTTTATAACTAAATAAAATAAATGCTTATTTATTTTTTATAAGTATTACAGGGTGCGGCAACATAACTTCCTTTTTTCAAAACCCATTGTATTAATCAGAATTTTCTTTTTTTTTATAAAGTAGGCACATACTTTAAAGTTTTTTTTTAAAGTTTTTTTTGAAGATCAAATCAGGTAGGTGACGTCCCCCATTCTCCATACACTGAGTGAACCGATTTCTGGCGTTTTTCATGACTCTTGCCAGCATATCAGGCTTTATCCTAGCAATTTCTTCCTGGATATTGGTCTTCAAATCTTTTAAGGTCATTGGACGGTTCACATAATTTAAAAAAAAACCCCACAGAAAAAAATCACAAGGGGACAAATCAGGAGAGCGGGCCGGCCACTCCAAATCACCCCTAATTGAGATGAGGCGCTCTGGGAAGTGTTCCCTCAAAACAGCATCGATGTTCTTGCAGTGTGTGCCGTTGCACCGTCTTGTTGGAACCAAGTATCCCCTAAGTCCAACTCATCTAGCTGTTGGAAAAAAAATCTTGTAACTTGTTTACATACCGGTCTCCGAATTAACTGTCACTGTTACTTAATTTTCCTCAAAGAACCAGGGACCAATAATTCCACTTGAGGAAATTGCACACCACACTGTGACTTTAGGTGAATGCTAAGGCCTTTGATGCGATTCTCGAGGATTGTTGTCAGCCCAGTAGCGCATGTTTTGTTTGTTGACGGTTCCACACAAATTAAAATGGGCTTCATCACTAAAAAACACAATAGTGTCCTCAAGAACGACTTCCAGAAGAACCTCACACGCGTTCCTCCGAGAATCGAAGTCACGTTCAAAAAGTTCCTGCACAATCGCCATCTTGTATGGATGAAAATGGAGATCATCATGAAGAATTCTTCTCAAAGAACGATCGGAAAGTCCAAGGGCAGACGCATGTTTGCGCGCAGAATGCCGTGGTGATTGCAACATTGAAGCTCTCACTGCCTCAATATTCTCAGGTGATCTAATGGGATGAAGGACTCCAGTTCTTCCTCTTGTCACATTTGCAGTTTGTCTGAACGTAGTGACCCACAAAACAATTTATTTCTGGTCCGGGACAGGGGCCAACGAAGGCGCGTTGGGTTACAGAACATTCGTTCAAAAAGTAGGCCTCAATGGCAAACGCACGCTGCTCACTGTTCCAACGCATGGTGGCGACTAAACTGCGTCGAGACAAAACTTTATAGTTCCGCCTTTCGAACGAGACCACTAGCGCTCCGCTACAACATGAAACGACTGAATGGCGCGCATTTTAAAAAAGGAAGTTATGCTGCCGCCCCCTGTATAAATAATTTGAATGCAGAGGTAATCTAAAAGTACAATCAGGTTAATTGTGAAAAAAAAACAATACTTTAGCCAGATGTGAAAAGAAAACACAAATTGTATATTTTTATAGTTATTAACATTTTTAACAATCAAAATTACTAATTAAGACACATAAATCAAACAATATTAAATTTTTTATTTGAAATAAAACCAATTATCATGTCTACTTCTTTCAGTGCAAGATTTGAGTTTCTTTTTTGACACACTATTATTTTATTTTTTTTATGTTATGTATATTATCGAGGCTTCTGACTCACACAATGTTGTCATTTTTGCCTCATCTGTTTTTAAATTATAATATTATCATTATAATCTCTAATGATCTTTAAAAGTTACTTTTATTATTTTTTTATTATTTTTTTGAGTCCTTTTTTATTCATTTCGTATAAAAAACACTTTCAAATATTTTCCAGTTTACATGATCTAATAAATTTCATTATTCTCGAAATGGCATGAAACTCAATTGAGGCTATTAAATTCTGAACTTCCGATGACTTCGAGGTCATTAGTATTGTAGCTCTCTGTCGTTCATATTTAATGCACCTCGATAATGTGTGCTCGACATCTTCAATTTGTTTACATATCGAGCACATTGGAGAATCAGAGAGGCCTGTCAAACACAATATTCTTCCCATTAGTGCATGTCCGGATCTTAATCTAAAAATAATTCTCATTTCCGATCTTTTCAGATTAACCTCAGTGAACCATGGTCTTTTAAACAGTTCGTTTTGGAGCTTTCTGTACCATATTCCTTTATTGGTAGACAACATTTCAAAATGATTATTCCACATTTTATTACAAATGGAATTTATTTTTTGGCAGTAATCTTCAGCGTCTGGCGTCCAGTCGTAGATGATTCCATTCACACATGCTTCGTTTGCCAACAAATCCGCCTCTTCATTCCCATGTATTCCTACATGAGATGGAATCCATTGTAAACATATGGACACATCTTTCTGCTGTAACCACCTTATTTGTTCAACAATATTGTAGGCTATTTTCCTACGGGGAACTCCTTTCGGAATATTTTTAATATGTTGAAGTGCACTTTTAGAATCACTTAATATTACAATTTGTTTCCACTTATTTTTAATTGCATATTCCACCGCTTCTTTGATTGCTATCAATTCTGCAATCATAATAGTGCAATTTTTATTCAATTTTATTTGATGGGAAAAATTGTTTGTCATTGAGAGGAAAGCTGCTCCAACTTGGTCTGATTTTTTTGATCCATCAGTGAAGATCTGGTTGGATCTAGAATACTTTTTAATTAGCATATCGCTTACAATATTACTAATTTCATTTGGTAAGAGTAGTCTTTTGGGGGAATTAAAATTGTTAATCTCAACTGAAATACATTCCAAATTAAGTGCTCCTACCCAGGTATCGGAGGAGTACATATCTAGACATTTATTTTTTATTTATTTTCAAATCAATTGTTTCCGAACAAATTTTTATCAACATTGGTAATTTTTTATTGTTCCAGAATCTATTTTGTATCAAGGATTTAAGTTTGAGAACCTCCAAAACTAGTGGATTATTTTCAATGGATACAGCTCTAAGCCAAAATCTTGCAGCTAGTTTCCAAGTTCTTATATGCAAAGGAGGGGCACTCATTTCACTTTGTAAAACATGCACAGGAGTTGAGTTCAGGAAACCTCCACATATTCTTAAAGCTCGTGATTGTATTCTCTCTAATTTTTCGAGATTGCTTTTGGCAGAGTTGTAAAAAAGTATACTGCCATAGTCTAATCGACTTCTTATAAGAGAAGTATACAATCTTCTCACATGAAGTGGATGAATTCCCCAGCTTTTTCCTGACAGCACTTTCAAAATATTCATTGGCTGATTCATTTTTAAACAGGTGTTATTTATATGTCTATTCCAAGCGAGTCTGTAATCCAACCATACCCCGAGGAACTTATGTTCATCTACTCGTTCTATAAGTACATCATTTATTTTTATATTCAGGATATTTCGTCTCTTTCCTTTTGCAAATATACACATTTTTGTCTTATTTTCCGATATTTCAAGACCTTTTAATTTAAGAGCATTCTGTAGTTCTAACAGAGCTTTTTGAATAATGTTTTCGCATGTTTTTACTTTTGAACTTGAATAATAAATACCAAAATCGTCAATGTTCTGTACGCGTTTCACTTGGGAATATGTAGTTTCCTATACCAGAAGTTCCAATATTGAATAAGAGGGCAGACATGGGATCTCCTTGAGGTAGTTCTCTCGTGCACATTTGTTCAGCGAATATGTTAGGTTCCTTAATAATAATATAATCATTCTTTGTTTAAAATATTCCCAGATATATTTTATAACTTTCCCTTTGATACCTTTAGAGATAAGAACTTTAATGACCTCTTCGATCTTTCGTCTACAAAAGCAGCAAGGGTAACGGCGTTGGTTGTTTGGGCAACTTGGATCTCCGTAACCATTCTTCCCAGATTATCCATTGTTGACAGTTTTCTTTTAGATCCTATTGTAGACTTATCAAAGATGAAATTATTTTCTAAATACCACTCTAATCGCCTTGTAATTATAGTGTTGAAAGTTTTGCAAAGACATGAAATTAATGAAATTGGTCTTATGGAGGTCATGAGCTTTGGATCTCTTCCGGGTTTAATTATAGGAATAATTTTTACCTGTTTCCATTGTATTGGTATAGTGGAAGTTCGTAAAATTAAATAAAATATATCGACAATAATTAATTGGCAAGAAGTAGGTAAATTTTTTATCATTGAGTAGGATATCAGATCTATTCCTCGGGAGGTATCTTTGGATTTTAATACTGATTTCAATTCAGAAGCTGTTATCGGTTTGTGAATACCAGTAGTCTCCGAGGTTTCTTCTTCGGTCCACTCATGTTCGATTAAATTTTCGTTTGGAGCTAGATATTGTAGATATTGTAGCGCCGATTCGCTGTTCTCAAAGATATTTGTACGAGAAGTTCCTATTCCCTTATACCATTTCATTTTCTTCCACATATCAGAATAGGTTGTATTGGTATCGACAGAATCACAGAATTTTCGCCATCCTTCCCTTTTTGCTTTTCTTACTATTTGTCTGGTACTCGATTCCTTGCGCTTTAATTCCATATAATTGTCAATATTAACATTTTTCCGTAAACGAGTCAGAGCTAATCTTCTTTCAGCTATAGCTTTAGAGACTTCTTGATTCCACCATGGTTTTGGTTTGAATGCTTTATTTTTAGATTCCTTAAAGAATGGAATACTTTCGTCTGCACTTTTGTTCAGAACATCTTCTAATCTGTTATAATATTCTTGAATTGACAGTTTTTCTTCAGGAAATTTTTGTATGAATTTATCTACAGTGGATTTATATTTGTTCCAGTCTGCTTTTTTGTAATTTCTTTTCAATATTGGTTCGTAATTACAATCGGTTTTTTCTAAAGTGATAATAATTGGTAAATGATCACTACCCATCGTATCTGTGTCTACCCTCCAATTACAAGTTAGTACAAGCTCAGAAGATACCAGGGTAACATCCGGGCTCGAACTCATTTGTCCGGGATGTCCTATTCTTGTTATGTCTCCGTTATTGACAATAATAAGGTTTGAATCTTGGCAGGCTTCTGCAATAAGGTCTCCCCTCAAATCTCGTAAAGCTCTATCCCATAGTGGGTTATGGGCATTGAAATCACCGCCTAGTAGGACTCCTGGTCCCATCTGGTCAAAAACTTTCCTCCGTGTTTGAAATGTGATATTTATATTACTAGGACAATATATCACGTTGACAGATTTCAGATTTCCGGCATTTAATAGTTTAACACTACATAATTCTAATTCACAGGACCTGGTGATGTCTAGGGTTCGTTCAATTGATTGTAAACTTTTATGGATTAAGATTGCAACTCCTCCATAGCCATCGGCTCTGTCTCGTCTATATGTTGTTTAGTCTTTAAATCTTAAAATGTAAGGAAATTGAAGCCATGTTTCGGAAATAAGTGCAATTTTGATGTGTTGCCTTTGTAAATATATTTCTAAATGAGGTTTTTTAAAGTGCAAACTCCGAGCATTCCATTGTAATACATTAAGATTATTCTTATCCATTGTTTACCGCAAAGATTGATTTCAGAATCTCATTTAAGCCGCCTTCCTTAATAATTCCCATAATGGTGTCTATAAGTCTATTAACTGCTAATTTAACAAGACTTTCCCAATTTTCACCATTCATAAATATTGTTAATATTTCTCGAGCAACGTTAACCTTTAACTAGTGTCGTGCATTTTTTGTAACGTTAGTACTGACGTGAGGCCTGACAGGCCGCGTATATTATGCAGTGTTTTATAAAGAAAATGATGATTTAAATATCTGTCTTTGCATTAGGATGTTAAATGAAGTGTTTTAACAAAAACTATGTATAGAAAGAAAATAAAATTTATTAAATTTTTAAATATAAGACTACAATAAAAATTTGCTTGAATTTTGGGGAAAAATCCGAGTATTAGATATAAATGATCAAAACACAAAAAAAACTCTTCTCAGAATAACAAAAAAATGTATTTCTTACTTAAGACTAATATAAATTTTAGAAAAAAAATAGAGTAGGTACATACACCTTCTGAAAAAAAAAATGTCCACAGTCGAACTACACCTTAAATTCTAAGCACAGTCAGGGCACACTTGTTTCGCGCACTGTAAACAAACGTGTTTTTTGCACGAATAGCATCTATACGTGGATTTTCTTTTGAGTTTGGGTTGACATGAATGACAAGTCCTTCGTGTCGTGACTTCTTCAGCTTGATCTTCAGATGTTTCTGGCTTATCAGAACCAAGTACTCTTGCCAAACTCATCCTAAGTTCACGGGGCAGCCTTATGTTACAAAATCTTCGCTTCATGTGCTCTAATACCAACTGTCGCGCTAATGTTTTTATAAAGGTTCCTCTATCAGTTTGTCTTCCCACATGTACATCATGTAAAATATGAGAATTGACGGAACTTATATCCAAAATCCGGTAAAAAATTGTCATAGGCCAGCGTCTTGATCGGCGGCTGCAAGTGTATATAGAGCACTTTTTATCTATTTCATCTACACCACCTTTCGTAGAATTATAAAACTTTATAATTTCTGGCTTCCCTGAGTCCGTGTCGTTTCCTTCATTATGATGCACTGACGAAGCCAAAATGACAGCTTTTCCCTTCTTGGGAACATGAGACAATAGCATTGTGTCTTTTGTAAAACCATATAAGGTTGATTTTTCAGGTCTAGTTTTAGCAGGCAAGAACTCTGGGGGTATTTCCCTTTTATTTTTTTTTACCGTACCTACACAGGTCAATCCTCTCTGTTTCAATGCATCAATTAGTTGTATTGATGTGAACCAATTGTCACACGTTATATTTTTGTTACTACCATGTAATGGTTTACTCAAACGGATCACAGCCTGCGTAGGAACTAAAATTTTTTTTTCTGCATCTGTTAATGTTTCTCCATCTGAACCTTTTCCACAATAAACATAACAATTGTAAAAATATCCATTTTCGGCATCACATAGGCACATTAGTTTTAGCCCATACTTAGCGGGCTTCTTTGGCATATATATCATCAAAAACGATCGCCCTCTAAATGGAACTAGCATTTCATCAACTGTAGCATATTGACGTATATTATATACCCTCTGACAATTTGATACGAATTTATTGAAAATATTCGATATCGCAGCCAATTTATTAGTCTCCTTTCTCTGTGCTCTGTCCAGTGCATTGTCAAACCGAAGACAGTGAAGCAAGAACAGAAATCTATGTTTAGACATAACACATCTAAAAATGTCTCTTCCGGTACCATCAGTAGCAAATATTAAATTTGCGTCTTCGTGGTTAGACTTGAATACAGCTGTGTACATCAATAGTCCAATAAAAGCCTGCAACTCGATTATATCGATATCTTTTAGTTCCGATCGGTTCTGCTTCATAAATTTAGATCTATATTCAGCTAGCTTCTCGTTGGTCCTTATCAAAATCTCCGATAACATCTCGTCATTTATATATTGTTTCCATAAAGAATAAGGATCCTTTCCGTCATTCTCGGTCAACTTGGATGTGGGTACTTGGGTAATAATATTGTGTTGCGGTGTTCTAACTGATGATCTGTTTGAAGATGATTTAGACCACTTATATTTATTCTTCCCTCTAAAATAACCCATCCTTGAGAGGGGAACATCTTCATCTGATGACGATGACGGCGCGTCCAGGTGTTCAGGTTGAGTTTCTTCGGTATCAGAAATATCAGTGATAGTATCCGTATCATGCTCAATGTGCTCCGGACAAAAATCTTCGCCAACGTCGTCAACCTCGGATCCGCTGGAATCTTCATCCGCGATCCAGTTCTCAATCACTTGCGCAAAATTTGGATTGGATTCATTTACACATATCCGAGATCTCTTTGGATGCGGTAAATCTGTCGCAGAACTATTTATTTTACTTCCTGAAGTCCCTGGTACATCCATAGTTAACAATATCTGTAAAAATAAAAATTTACTCTAACAATAAAATAAAACAAAAAACTTACGTAACTACTGACGTGAGGCCTGAGAGGCCGCTTCAGAATTTCAAATCGTAATTACTCACCAAATGCGCGCATGAAGACACTACTTTCTGCTCCCACGTCAATGTGCGTACTGAACTTGCAGCTACTTAAAAGTGGGGATCGGTGTTACGCGGGGAAAGTGGTAAACTAGCAAGTCAAGTACCTGCCGGGGCCTGTAAGACCGCACGACAGTAGTTAAAGGTTAACATTAATGTTATCTTTAGGATTTATTTCAGTTTCTCCAGTGTTAGTCTTATTTCCTTTAAGTTTTTCAGCGTAACTGGTTTCTCCACTTGATTTCAACACATTTTCATTATTTGAATTAATCTTTCCTGTTTCTACATTTTCTTTTTCTTTGTTGGGTTTTTTCTTTTCTACAAGTATTTTTGCTTGTTTGTATGTCACTTTTTTTTTTGCCATTTTTTGGGTTATCTCTTTCTCGTTCTTCCACTTTGGACAATTGATGTTTTTAGCCGAATGATCTCCTCCGCAGTTGACACACTTAGCTGCCTTGTCACAGGTCTCGTGTTGTTCATCACATTTGGGGCACAACTTTTTTTCTTTTTTACCACAGTTCTGAGCAATATGCCCATATCTCCAACAACAATAGCATTGCATAACTCTAAATATGTAGGGTTCTACTCCAAATTTGACCCCATATATAGAGACGTAGGATGGGATCTCTTTTCCAACGAATTTTAGACTCACAGTTGTCGTAAGCGTGAGTTGTCCTTCTTTTCCTTTTTTGGAGAGCCGCTTTATGCTAACCATATTATTATCACTTTTTATCACTTCCATGATCTCCTCATTAGTGACATCAAGATCTAATCGTCTGATGACACCAAAAGAATAATCAATGTTCTTTTTTATTGTCACTTCCCATTTCTTTAGAATAAACCTTTTCAGCTTCCAAATTATTTGGGAACGTAATTTCAAATTTAGTTCCGGATATTACTTTAATTTTTTCAATTTTCATTCTGGATTTAAAAACGAATTTTGGCCGAACCCAATTTAGCAGGTAAGTTTTCTCCTTGAATTATGACAATTCCTTTCTTATCTTTAATTTCTTCTTTCTTTGTTTCACTTGTTTCTGAGTTCATCCTTGATCTTTTACCAGATCGTGTAACGGTTTGCCACACCCCAGCAGACTCATCATTTTGAGCACTTGCTATTTCCATTTCATCATTTATCACTATGTTGGGCGATAGTGGGTACGCCATTATAATAATGGAACCAGCACCGTCTGGTCCTGTTCTCTCCTTTACTTTACAATATTTAACACATATAAACACATATAAACACAAATAAACTGTAAATTAGATGGGAGCAAATCTCGAAAATGTGCTGTCAAAACTGTTGTTATTGTTACATTGAGGTTAGAAAAAGTGACACACTATTATGTTTAATATAATTTTCACAAATAATCAACTATTCTTTAAACAGTACAGACACGGTGGTCACATTCAACACTCACATTTCTGAAACAGTGGAAACATCAACACCAAGTGGAGAACTGAACATCTCAAATGCTTTCTCATAATTTACTAGTTCTTTAAAACGACAATTAAAGGCTACTACTATTCTTTTTTTGTCCGAATATTTTGAAAAATTATTATTTTGGCATTCTTTCAACAATGGAAAATGGTGTGCATTATTATTTTTAAGTTGGCTCTCAAAGATTAATAATTTCATCTGGAACGCTTTCTGATTCTGCAAGTTTTATATTTAACTCATTTAATTTTTCCATTATGTCTACCAAGAAACATAAGTCTTGCAACCACTTTTCATTTCCTAATTCAGGCATATTCTCCTTGGTCATAAAATAATTGATTTCTTCTCGTAACTCAAAAAATCGTCTTAAAAATTTTGATGCGTGTACGCAATGTAACACAATGTACATTCTTGACTAGAACTTACATTGATCAGTTTTTGTCACAATGGTTACGTCGCCGGAGCATAACACCTGCAGTCTCTCATTGTTAGCAACAATGATATCTTCCGCTTTTTGATTCAAAGCATTCTTGATCCACTGTTTGTTTGTTGTCAAGTGTGTGCTCGCACCCGAGTTGATTTACCAATCATATTTGTTAAATTGTCCACTTAAAAACATGGCACTGAATGCATTAGTTTATGTACGTTGAAAAGCTTTCGTATTAGTGTTTTCATTACTTAGACATTGATTCTTTTATTGTTATTTCTGGTACATTTGACATGACTTTTGACATTGACATTAACATGATGTTTCGTTTGACTTTTGGGAGCAGGTTTATTTTTCTTATATTGGCACTTCTGTTTACCGCTTACGAGTGCACCGTTAGCTTCACCTTTAATTGTTACTGACATTCACTTCCGTTTCCATATCCATGAGTTTGTTTCTAATGGCGTCCATTGTAATTTTGATGCCTGAATGCTCGATTGCCATTATCATTGGTATAAAGTTTTCTGTTAATCCAACCAATAATAAGCAACCGATCCACTCATCACTAATGCCAAATGGGTCCCACTCATTTTCTGACCTGTTTCCACTTGTTTCTATTACCTGTTTCCACTACAAGAAACACAGTTTTCCAAGCGAATAGAGAATATCAAATTACTTAATAGGTTATTTTCATTGTAAATCCTGAATCTTCAAATAATGCCTTTTACTTGTTGTAAAGCTCCAACCTAGTTTTCACATCTTTTATATGTACATACAATGCACTATCTATAGTCACAATTAGTTTAGCTTTTGTTTTTGCCTAAGGGGTATCTGCGGCTTCTAATATCTTTCCAGTAACTGGCTCGATGCAATGCTGCATATCCTCCAGGATTAGAAAATTCTCCGCTGCAAAGATCCATTCATTGTAGTTTTCCTGTCCTTTAAGTCTTGGAACATTTATTAGGTAGTTCGATGCCATTCTTGCAAACTTTTATTGCACTCACTGAATAACACTTCTCTAACTTCGTTTCAGCACTTAATTGATTAAAAAAAACTATACTTTTTACTTTAAAAACGAAATATACTGAACTTGATCATTTTTTCACGTGCAGCCGTGGAGTTAACACAATGTCAAGCGATGTCAAATGATTTTTTTTCCAACATTAATCCCTTCTTACGTATTCTGGTAAAGTATAGTTACAAAAACACATTTTTTTCCACTTCCAGAACCAATCTAATATTATTTTCATGTTCAGACGTCATTTCTGAACGTCAAACGAATGGTAGCAGACACGAATGATGCAATGCGTAGCGTGCTACTAGCACCGTCGCGTCGGTAGCATGAAACTGACTTCAAACCGACAGCCGAACACTAGCAAAATCGTACGGTGGGTACTCAAGAGCGACGCGCGTGCTATGCGCATGAGGCTCGAGTAGCTTGTAAGCAGTGTCATGTATGTAGGCACTAACATTCCTGAACTAATTCGTCTTCTAAATCATTGTAATAATATTGCACAAGAGACTGAGCTTTTTCTGAGACTCTATGTTGAAAGTTCACCCATTTTTAGTTAAAAATAATTAAAAAAATCTTTGAAGTTTACTTTTTGCAAAGTTTACGCAATATGCCTTCTCTCTAATTCAACTCTTAGTATATCCAGGATGAACAAAAATGTGTGTGGGTAATCGTCATCCACGGAAAAGGATCGAAAGGTGAGGAATAAAAGATTGGTGTCGCCACAATACCCCCCCCCTGAGCGGCCACTCAGGTGCGATAGTCGTATGGATGGCGTAGATCGTGTTGATAACGTAGATCGTTTTGTTGATAACGTTGAATTGACAGCGTAGATTGTGTTGATGATGATGCGATGTAGTAGTGTTTGTATGGTATGTGTTTCGCTGCAGCCTATTGTTGGTTCGGCGCTGGATTGATCACAACTCCTTCTCTCAATAATTGCCTCCTGATCCATTTCCGGCACCATTTCCATGCGATGAACGCCAGTCCGGCGGCTACGGTCGTGCACAGTATGATCAGCATGGATAACGAAAACGAAAAATACTGTACGGTTGTATCTCCATCTTCAGTGACGTAAATTTCTTCTTTAGTTTGCTGTGATCCCATTGCTGCTTGCGTTTGGACTGGAGGTGATTGCGTCGCGGCTTGTACCCAAAACCCAAAACATAAACAGCATTTTAACTGACTGATGTGGTTAACGTGATTGTGAAATGTGATTAACTAACTGACTGACCGACCTGGAGTCTCATGACGAACTTCCTAGCGGTAGCAAATTTGCGCGGGTAAATATTTTTGTCAACTACACGATTGACAGCTGATTCCTGTTATGTATTTCCATAGACAACTTGATAGAAATGTGCAGCTTGATCTACTATCGACCTTTGACTTTTTGTTTTAGGGATGTAACTAAAACAATAACGGAGTTATAACGAATTCTATGGAAACACACGCGCTGACGTATAAACACGCTTATTGTACTTGACTGCTGTCCTATTTTTAACGCTTATATCTGCTTACGTTGCGGAGGGGTTAAGGGAAGCTAAATACTTAAATATGCATAATAAGAATATAGAAAAACACAATAAAGGGTAAGCTTATGATCTTATAGGAGTATAAGGATGATATGTATGTAATTAGGGAATATGTAAAAATATATTGCAAACTAGGAAAAGAAATCTGATAAATAATACAATAAATATAAATATGGATGTTAAGTGGTGTGTTGTGATGCATTAAATTTATCTAATAGTGTTGCTTTGAATTTGTTGAAAGTTGTATTGAAGATGTCTGTATATGTGAGGTGTGTGTTATGACAGTGGCAGGCTCGATGTATGAATTCATTTTGTAAGTAGTTGGTGTTGGAGCGGCTGTTATAAAAAAGGGATACATATCTGCCATTGTGACCAGGAACCCTAATATCTATTTTTTGTAAAAGAAACGGGGAAGATATCATATTATTTAGGATTCTGTACAATGACAATTGATCAGAAATAATTCTCCTACAATTTAATTTCGGTTTCAACAGTAGCGTTAAAATGTAGCGTTTTACCGCTAGCAGTGTGCCACCTCCTCTTGATTGACCTGTGTCAGCATAGTTTCTGTTGCGGATGAATACGTCATATCTAGAGTCAAAGAGTTCACCACTATTAATTTTATCATTCAACCAACTTTCAGTAATGCCTATTGTGTATTTATGTGTTGACAGTAAAGACGGTGAGTATTATAGGTGATACAAATAAGGATGGTTCGAATCACATTTAGTGTGGTATATATATATATAAATGTCATTATGATGATAAAGTGAGGAATACGATATACATTAAGTCTAAAGATAATTGTATTGCTAAAATCTAGGTTACAATCAATTCTACAAAAAATAAAGAAAAATGCAAGAACTATGTCATCCTTCCAAGGTCTGCATCGCTTGAGATAAGCTTCGCTGGAGATGTATCGTTTTTTCGAAGAAAAATTTTGCAGTTCCGGACCCATACATAACAAAAACCCTTTTCTTTGGCGTTTGGTTTTGTTTTATTTAGAAGCACTTTGTTTGCAATAGTAAGTTGCTCGTTGATAAAAAAAATGTTGTATATTGTTTTCCTTTGTGGTAGTTGATTTCTTCTTTCTAGAGGCTGTGATTATCTTGTTTTTTTTTTTTTATAGCAGATGAGACTTTCATGTTAATGGGTTTAATTTTATTAGATTGGGAATCGCGAGGAGAGACTCGTGTAATAAATTCTATATAATTTTTTAATATTTTCACATTTAAGAGTTCGCTAATAGATTGAGCAATTTCATAAAAATTCTCTCCATTTCTCTCAGGAAGATTTCTTATTTCGATGTTGTTTCTTTTGTCATATTGATCACGCCTCAAGTTGTTCTCTGTCATTATGAGTAAAGTAGAATTTATTTCATCAATTTTGACTTCAAGTTTATTAATCGTAGCATTTTTTCTATGTGATCCTTTTTTAGAGTCACCAATTCATCACGAGTGTCACGCAGGGATTGAACTTCTTGTTGGAGACTGGCCTTATCTTCTTGAAGGATTCTCACACGTTCCAAGATTTTCTTGTACTGGTCTTTCCATTCTCTAGACAGTACGTCTAATTTGTGCTGAACGGCATCAGTTGCAGTCTTGCTTCCAGAGCGCAAAATTTCCAATTTTGACTCGAAAAAGTTGATGAGAGAGTCAGTGTCAATGTTAATAATGGACTGATGCATCGGTGAGTCCAAGGGGCTGGATGTGGCCCCTAGTGGTGAGGAAGAAGTTGCCGATGACATCAACACTTTCTTTGCACTGCAATACTTGCCGCGGGATTTAGACATTTTGAATTAATGTTTAACAGAGAAAATAATAATAAACTGAAATTTCTCAATAGCGCCTGTTTACCGCAATCAGTTGAACACAAACCGAAAATGACAACACTATCGACCAATAGCGATGCAGATGACGACACTTTAGACCAATGGTGATAGAATGACGACACTTTTCATTCGCCTGCGTGTTTATGTTTTTTATGGTTCAGATTTATTTTTAACGATTGTTTTGATTTTTAAAACACGTCACAAGCACAGCAATCACTATTATAAAGAAATCTAACTGACCTGAGATCAATTTCACCAGTTGATTTCAACTTTAAAACACTTTCTAGTATGTTTACTTGCAAAAATACACTTGTTTTAGTAATTTTAATGTGGAGGTCATCAAGACAGATTGACACTTGTGTATATCACGAACCTCTTGTGTGAAGGTCGGATCTAGGGCTCCCAGGACGAACCCGATTTTGGTGGTGTCTACGGTCACCTTTGCAGCCTCAAAGCTGCGTTACACCATGCCGAACCATAGTTCCGGATCATTCGAACAAAATGGCGGGATGCGAACTGCCACGCGGTTGACCGCCGGCGTGGTGATCGGGGCGGGGTTCGGGGTTTCGTCGTTTCGGGTTTTTGCGCCATTTTTCAACAAAGTTCACTAACTGGTAATGTAAATGTTCATCTGAGGCTCCCAGCGCAGTGAATGTCTATTATGGGCACTTCGGCAATGCGTCTGGAGGAAAATTCTCCAGACGCATTGGCCGCGGCCTATAAGGCCTATTGACAAATCCAGGACTGGTTCCTGGGGAGGTTTTTCAGGGAATTTTCGTAATCCAATATAAATATATTATGGTCACTAAGGGGATCATCAATATTTGAGATTATGACGGAAACATTTGTTCGATTTGTAATAATATGATCTATTAACGAGCTGGTGTTGTTGGTTACCCTTGTGGGAAACATTGTTTTACATATATAAAAGTTACGATTTAAAGGTATGAATACATCTCGTGCAATATCAGTGCCTTTTAAGATAACGATATTGAAATTTACAAAAAGTTAAAGTGTCTTGTGTTTATTATTTAATATTATTTCTAGAGTCAAAGAAATCTGTTATATTTGAGTTCGACCTACGATAAAATGCAACCAAATTTAGAGGTTTAATATTTTTTGGCACGGTAGTAATTCCTCAAAGTCGAGTGTATTTATTATGTAGATGATGATTCCTCCTCGTTCCATCTTCACGGGAAGCAAAGATTCCAGTATAGTCAGCAATATTGAAAAAAAGTTTCCTCTCCTTTACGTTGCCAGGTTTCCGTAATCACGAGAATATGTACTGTTTCTTTAATGTTTTTTACAATTTCTTCGATTTTGTCAATTTTGTCTCTGGTGCTTCTAACGTACATAATACGCATGCAGGAATTTTTAGTGGGTTCTTGAATATTGAAACTTTTTTTTTCCTTGAAGTTGTCTTTAGCAGTGGCCCTTACCCTTTCTATGAAGCGCTCATCCATCAACTTTCAGAGTGGGCAATCTGGATTTGTTATCAGGTGGTGTCTCGTACCTCCACTGCAATTTAAACATGTTGGTTCTTTCGCCTTGTTGGGACATGTCATCTTTTGACATTCACCATACTGAACACAAGTTAGCTTCTCTGTACAAAAAGGTTGGGTGTGACCAAAACCCAGGCATTGGTAGCATTGCATCAACGGTGATTGATATGCCACCACAAGTCAATAGTTTCCTACGTTTACTCGTCCGGCGTTTATCAAAGATTTCCAGTTTTGGTGATGCTTCTTAATATTTTTGCGGATTGATGTGGCTGAATGTTATTCTCCATCACTAAAATTTTTGAGGCCACTTTAAAGTTCACTTTCTTAATTTTTCTGGTACGTTACGTTTTCTGGTGGCTGTTCGTTATTCTCCGTCACAAAAATTTGTGAGGCAAGTTTAACTTTCATCGATGGCGTAATGAGCACATGAGCAGTTGAAACATTTAAGAGAAGAGAGAGAAGAACATTGTTCAGCTGTGTGGTTTTCTCCACATTTAAAACATCTGGGAGGGGATCTGCATGCTGCTTTGGTATGACCAAAACGGCAGCAATTGTAACATTGAGTGGGTGGGATAAGTATACATTTCAATCGGTAATGATGAATAAAAATACATGGGAGACAGATTGGGAGGGCTTCCAGGAAACAATGCCCTCATAGGAGTCCTTGTAATTTAGCCTCCTGGCTTTTATGGTATTGCCGATATGTTGGGGGGTTGAGAGTGAAGACAGGATTTCTGCAATGGAGAGATTGGTCGAGATTCCTCTGATCAGGCCCATTCGAGTGACATTGAAAGTATATAAGTAAGGGATATAAGTCTTGAATTTTGAATTTGATAAAATGAATATGTTTTTGATGAAGTTGTTGGCGGCTGAACCTGTGAGGAATTTGACCCTCGGCTTTTACACCTCCAGGCTTAATCGAAAGGTTCTTGCTATTTGATAGGACTTTACCAAATTCAAGAGGGTGAATGGTTTTACTTATTTATTTAAATTTGCGGCACTAGTGCCATTTACAAACACGTGTTTTATTAATATTTTTTTAACAGTCGTAGTACAGTGAAGAAAGAAAACATTTTTTTTTAAATTACACATACCCTACCTAACAACAGAAAAATAAAATAATTTACCAACAACTTAATGCAAGAATTAAAATGAAACACAACAAAATCAAAAACTTGTTATGTAGTAACCTCATTGAAGTTTGTATTGTTAAAATGTTTGATCAGTACTGTTCGCATGTAAGGGTTTTTTTTTACGGCATATTTTTCTGTGTTCATCCAGGTCAATACTTGGCAACAAATTATATTAGGAAAGAGGTACTTACAGTAGGAAGTGGTGAGATGGGGATCACTTTGTTGATAACTATATTTCACTAAGAATAATAACTTTTCCAATGAGAATTCAATAATTGCGTTTTATGTGTTAATCGCATGACAGTACTTCAATCCGATCAATTGCGAACAAACCCCAAAAAAATGCATGTTGTTTTAAATGCACTGCCATTGATGCACTGCCTATTATTATTATTACACCGGCTATTGCGAACTGCGTCCGGGAAGGGGTGAGGAGAGCGGGCGGGGAGACAAGGAACAATTCATTACCGTAGCATTATCCAAAATCACAACAAAAACAATTCACCGGCTTGTCACTTATAATCGGCGCTAACAAGTACAGTTTTGTATTTCAATAGGGAAATATTAAAAATATCAGCAAGATTGGCATAAAAATTACCAATGGTGTGTATTAGTGATGTAAGGAATATTCGCATATTTTTGCATATTCGCAATCGCATTCGCAAAGTTCGAGCGAATGTTTTGTGAATATGAACATCAGAAAAAAGCACAATATTAGGTTAATAAAAAAATCCATTAATTTCTTATTTTTTTGTTATTAGAAAAAGTTAATTTAGTAATCAGTCTTCACTTTACTTTATCATTTGGTATTATTTATTTACCATCTTCTTCTACATTGGGTAATAAAGCTTAAGATTCCAGATCAATTCTTCTCGCTTTTCTAATTCGGAAAACTCTGTTATATGCATTGTCTCAAATGATTTCTCATTGCTGTTGTAGTTCTTCCTTTTTTGGAATATTCCTTGTTACACAGCTTGCGCATTTGGCTCGTTCAGCGTCGCAAAGTGTAAAATAAGTACAAGAATTTGATTTACGCGTATTAATCGCTAATCAATCACACTCTAACCTTAAAATTCACTTGTTTTTGTTTACGAGCAGACGACAAATAAAATAAAACAACCAATCGGCTATTTTCGGATTAACTCGGAAATTCTCAGAACAAGATGCAAACGTGAGCCGCTAAGCCATACATAATTGGCGCCAAATAAAAAAAAAAACTCAATATTCGCATTCGCGAATGTCGGTAGCAGATATTCGCATTTGCGAATGCTCAAAAATGACATTTGTTACATCACTAGTGTGTATTCTAGCTAGTGTAGTGTAGAATTGTTGCCTGAGACCGACGCGTAGTTGTCACAATAATACATTCTAGGGAACCTTGATTTAATGGTAGGTACATGAAAGTGAATCAATTTTAATATAATCAGGACTCTCCAACTGATAATTTACAATTTTGTATAAAAATATTAGATCAAAAAATGATAGATATGCTGGAGTTATTAGTTCCAGATAATTCCGAGGATAATGGATCCCAGTTAATGTTTGGTAGATTGTAGTCACCTGCAATGATTATTTTTGTTTCGGGGTGTTTAGATATTAATAGTTGAATCTCATGGTTTTTGTAGATAATTAAATCAGATGAAGGAGGAATATAATAAAAACAACCTATGATGATTTTTTTTTTTTGTTTGTGTAAATCATACTAAAAACATGTTACACATTTTTGTAGGTAGTGTTAAGCTGTCTAGAGACTAATTTCTTAGAAATTGCTAACAAAACACCACCACCTCTTGATTTAGAACTAGTATTCTTATTTCTATCCAGTCTGTAGATATTGTGAGTTGGTAGTCCCAGTTCCGCTGTGTTGATATCATTCAAGCCAAGTTTCTGTAAGAATGTTGACAATTGTTTTGGAAAATTGTTGAAGTTTTGTTCGCATCCCTCGTACATTTTGATAATAACTTTTTAATGATTTTAATGTCCTGACTTATTTGGCAATGTAGTTATTATTTTAGGACAAGAGTTTTGATGTATTTAATGGTTAAATTCGCTTCACCATTTGTAAACGATCTTCCCATTCTTTTCTCAGGTCGGACAATTGTTTACGCTGTAATACAGTCTGATCACATTTCAGATTGATTTATGATAAGTTAAATATTTTAAAAGATTTCAATATTGCTAGATTTAAAATCTAAGAATTTTATTTGTTTGTGCGTTTAAAATGCCAAGTACTGACTCGAATATTATAATATCGAAAAATAATAAAATTAAATAAAAACTTCACCATAAATATTCCTCTTACGGTTTACGTCGTCATCAACAATAATTTTTTTTTTTTACATATCTCCTGCCACTGCCGCTGGGCTTCATATTACTCTGGGTTGGTGAGCTTTCAATCAGCATTTGGGAGGAACTCCAATAATAATCTATCAAACGCGTGTGTGCTTGAGTGGTTAGATTTTGTTTGTGAAACGTGTTTGTAGGGAGGTTTGTGCGCGCGGGTGGTTTCTTTTTTTATTATTAGTGGGATATTATAAAAAATGTCAACATCATTAAAAATTGTAAAAGAATAACATTTTGGTATTTCCAAAAGTTTTCTTTGCTTTCTTTTTAGATTAATATTATAAATTTTAGAAACGACTAATCAACCTTGAGGAGGAAGTCACAAATTTCAGTGCAATTGGCTTTATGAAAGTTGTAAGACATTTGTTTAATTTTAGGATTTTCATGTATAGTGTTGTTTAGGGTTATATCTAAAGATGGGTGGTAATTGTTCGAAGGAAGAAGAATTTCGAAGGATTTTGTTTTTAGAAACAACTAGATCCAGAGTTGTCATTTTTTTTATACGCTTTACAAATGTAAGGCAAAAAAGTCCCGATAAACTACTTTTTAGCACATATTTGTAAAAAGCATTAACTTTGTGGCTCGCCATAATTTACAATAAAACACATATAAATTTGAATAAATGTGGTCTACAACAAATTTATATGTGTTTTATTGTAGTTTTTAGCAGTTTGTCTAACGGGTTCTTTAAATTAAAGATCTTATTATATAATGAGTTAATTGTTAATTGAGGGAGCGGCCCGGATCGGCAAAGACGGGTCGTGAAATAAAAGGCGTCAGTCGGTGTAGTGAGTCAGTCTTTATTTAGCTACATAGCGAGGGTCGAAGCAGAGCGGAGTGACAGTGGTGCCGTGAGTGATGCTGCTGCGTTGCTGATGCGTGATGATGGTCAGGGAGCCGGCATGTTGCTCTACACCGAGGCAGTGTAGAAGTGACCTTGGTCCAAGCGGGTTATCGTCGTCGTGCTGACAGGATATGGCGGCTGTATGTCCTTTGAGTCGGCGCACACACGTGACGCAGGAAGGAACCTTGAGAGGCGATGAGGATGATCTCTGGCAGCGGAACGCGATGGGTTTCGAATGCCAGAGAACGGGTTGCACCTATATAAACAGCAAGCGCGTGCGGGCTTAGTAGTCGATAGGTCGGGTGACATCTCATGTCGAGGCGCAAATGGGCCGGATGGTAGTTGGAGAAGAAGTCCTCGAAGGTGTTGGAAATGTTCCTGGAGTCATACTGGATAAACTTTAATCACTTGCTGCTGACAGCGCGGGCGGGTGCCTGGGCACTGCACTAATTGTAATCACAGCTCGGTGTGTGTTGTGTCGGCCTAATGAATGAAGACTAGACTGACCGCATTTCTTGGTCGCTTGCTTTTATATGCGCGACCTGATAAGTAGCTTGCTAGAGCGCCAGGTAATGTTGCGTGAATTCACGCAAAGCGGAGAAATTGCTCGAACGTTCTGCGGGCTTTGTATTGAGCAGCCACTAGTTCGAGGCCTTTCGCATAAGTGGCGGAATTATTAATTACCTAGGCAGCCGGTCATTTACGGCATAGGTAGGTAGCTCAGCGGCACCTTGCGCGGTAGGTATGTCGTAGTATTTCTCGCGTGTTCTTACAGCGCCAGTGGCAGCGCAATGAATTCGGCAAAAGTGGCCGCCACACATTTTTACTATTATATAAAATGAAATTATAAAATTTACAGAAATATAGAGAAAAGAAAAATTATGAAAACATAAATAACAATTTTTAAGTCTTTTGAAAAATATGTCATTGTAAGCTAAAACAAATTAAATCTTTCCGTAAGCCACATCTTCAGTAAATTCACCAATTGTTTTTTGGGCACAGTTTTTAATTTCAGCGGGTAACATATTTAAACAACTGGGAATCATACATTCTTTGTCCATATTTATTTGTATGCTTAGGTACAATTAGTCCTTCATTAAAGTTAAAACGAGTATTATGGTTGTGTTCCAGCCTGTTTATAAATAAAGGGTTATTTATGTGCTGAAATATAATTTTGTACCACAGAATTGCTCTCACTGAAAGAATTTTGAGACTGATAAAAGTTATGTTAGTTATTATGCCTTTCTTTGTATAAAATTTTTTCAGCTAATAATTTAACCAATGAATTTTGCACTGATTGATGATGGCCTATATTTGTTTTACAGGAAAATCCCCAAGCTGTTATTCCATACCTTATATTACTATTTTTGTTATCATTTAATTAATTTCAGTTTAAAAATTTTAACATTTCAAGGATTTCTCTTTCAATGCTAGATATGCTAGAGTTATTAGTTCCAGTTCTAGTTATTTTTACCTTGCTCATTTTTTTGAGCATGTACTGTGTACGGGCCACGGGAATGAGGAGAATAACAGTTTGTTAGAGGAGGTTGAGGAAGAGCTGGTGGGGAGTGTAAAGTCGAAGGCGAGTCGAGTTTTATTGGGGAAGAAGGGCTAAACTCGGGCTAGATTCACTGTCTGAAATGTCTACATTTTCACCATCTGGAGGGTCAGGAGGGGGATCTGGGGCTTTGTAAGGGTTCAGGAGGGAAATCCTGAAGGCATTATTCACAAAATTACAAACAAAAACATGAAAAGTGACAAGTAAAAAAATTATAAATATCTGGAAATGAGCGGCGAAAAGTGACTCCTGGAAGATCAGTGGGGAGAAGAATGACTAACGCACTTTTTTTGCCCAAAAAAACAAAAAAAATATTGGAATAAGATTATTTTTAGAAGTGACGAAACAAAACAACTGATGTTACGGGACATTTTACGCTTCACAATATAAAAATAAGTAAATAATGAAATTCAATAGACGCGGTTAATAAGCACAAATTATTTTTAAAATGAGCTGTGCATTATTCTCTGTCACTAAAATTTGTGAAGCAAGTTCAACTTCTTAACTAAAACACTATTTAATGGTTGGGAAGTGTTTTTTTGTAAGTGAGGCTGTTAGAGTATCCAGTAAATATAACTTTTATTAATTTAATTAATTTAAATATATTCCGGAATTATATGGCTGTACGTTATTCTGTACATCATCTTGAATGATTCAATTGGGACCAATTTGAAACATCTCCTTTCTCTCCCCAGATACTCTGTCATTAAAATTTGTTAGGCAAATATAACTTTTATTTGCCTAATTTTTTCTGGAATTATGTGGCTGTACGTTATTCTATACATCATCTTGAAAGATTTAATTGGGACCAATTTGAAGCAACTCCTTCCCCTCTCCAGACACTCTGTCACTAAACTTTTATTTGTTTAATTTTTTCTGGAATTATATGGCTGTACTTTATTTTGTACATCATCTTGAATTATTCAATTGCGACCAATTTGAAGCATCTCCTTCCCCTCCCCAAATACTCTCACTAAAATTTGTGAGGCAAACATAGGTTGTACATAAAGTACCTCTTTCTCCGCTGGTGACTTTCCCTAAATTTTTGTAGCCTCTTGGTCCAATAGCATTCTGTGTCTTCTGAACTGTGGTAGTTCCTGTCTCGTCCAAATTAAATATGCGAATACCGTTAGAAAATGTTGGGTTCCCAGAGATAAAATTTTCCAAATTTTCGAAAAACACTTTCACAGTATCTTTATTATCATATACGATGCCCTGGGCGAGACTGCAAGCTTCTAGTTTTCTGAGAGTAAGATCAGGATGTCGTTGGCGAAAACTTCTCAACCATTCAATGCCAGCCATTTTATTAACATCCCAAGAAGTTGGAATTTTAACCTTGTTGAGCTTCATCATTTCAAATGCAACATTGCAGCAGTTAGTCCAAAGACTGTAAAATAGCAAGGCACATTTCTTGAAATAATTTTTGAGAATTTCTTCTTGTTGTTCCTTAGAGAACACTTTACACACTTCATAGTTAGGAACAAATTGCATATTTACTACATTGGGCGAATTTTTTTTTTTTTTTATACCGCTGTAGCGTAGTAAAGGCAATTTTTGTATGCTTTGCCGCTCCACAGAAGCTTGAGCCTTCTGAAATTAGCTTTAATGCCTCTTCTATTTCCGCCTGTGTATGTTTGCCTATTTTTTTTCTTTCATCCCTTTCCGAGGCATCCTATAAAACAAAAAAACAAACAATCAACACAAATCCGGCTACTGATCACATAAATGATAAAAATAATTGGTCCCAACACTGTTCCCTGCGGGATTCTAAATTTACTGATTTGGACTGGAAAAAAAAAAAAAAAATATATATATATATATATATATATATATATACATCCCGCTATCATTGCTGCGTCTTCTAATGGTCCACTTTCATTCAATCCTGCGTCCGACCGTCATTCTGCGTCCGGTATACGGACGCAGGATTGAACACATGTAATTTCAAGTTTTCCCCACTCCTGTACCCTCATACAGTTCAAAAACGAAAATAAGCCAGACGCGGTATTGGTACCTAAATCAACTGAAATATGCTATTTTAGTTCAGTGCTTTGTCACCGAGCGGCGAGCCGCGGCGCTGCAGTAGAAGAGCGTATATTTTTGGCAAAATATACGTTACATTGACTCGCGTATCGCAGCTCCTACATTTGGCAACGTCGCTTTTCAATAGCGTTTCTTCTGATACAGATCAATCATAATAAAAACATCGCACATTGCAATTAAGATAAGAAAAAACAAGATTTCATTCAAATTCAGCTTGTCATTATGTTATTATAGTACAGTAAATATTTCAGCAACTTTATTTTTTTATATGACTACTTTTAAACCAATATTGGTTATTTTCTTATACACGATTATAAATTCCTAAACAAGATAAAATCAATGTGCTTAATATATTAGTAATTTGAAAACTTACTACAAATAAAACATTTTCTCTTCAAATTATGACTGATTTGACAGTAAAAATATATGTGAGATACTTTGAGATTCACGGAGAATACATTTTTTTAAATTTTTTTTTATTTTTAGAATAGATAATACATATTGTAATCAGCAAACAAGTCCTGCTAAGCCAATTGAATTGGCTTGTGAGTGTAATTAGATAAGAATAGGACTCTTAGATGGTTTGGCATGTAGATCCAATTATCTAAAGAAAGGTTGTAAGAAGAATATATGACGTGAACTTGAATGGTAGAAAAGTTGGGGATGCCCGAGAAAGACATGGCATGATTGAGTAAACCGAATTCTTGAGTCATGTCGAAAGACAGAAGAAAAGAGCGATATATGGATGTGAATGAGGCAAGGAGTGTATGCACAGACCGAGTTGTTTGGCGGTCCTCTATGCGAACCCCTGCGAGGAAACAGCGGGATGGTTAGTTATTATGAGATAATGTTTATTTATTATTAAAGGCATGTTATTTTATTTGTTTACACAGTTTTAAGCTTTCGATTTTCCTTTTAAGAGATTTAACGTATATTTTCCTCCCAGGAGGCCCTGGGAGGAAAATAATTCCCCTCAGGACCTATATCATCTTTGGGGATGCTGTGTGGAGGGTCATTTTAGGAGAAGAAGGAGAGGAAGTTCTGGGAAGGAAAATGGTATTGGGGGTGGATAGGAATCTGGGGGGTCAATGTGTCCAGGAGTGACAGTCAAGGAGGCTCTCTCAACCGATCTCTCCCGAGTTGGCCTGCCATGCAGCTGGTGGGCAGACGCATCCACTACCAAGACCCGGGCAAATCTCACCCCATTAACCCGGGAACCCCTGCTAAGTCACCAAACGTAGCGACCACTTGGGATGACCTATGGCAGAGGTGTTGGTTATCCTATAAATGGTTCCTGCGGCGGCTGTAACCACACCCTCCTCCCAAATTGAATTAATTATAATTTTGTTATAAGATTCGCAAAAGACGTAATATTCCTATCGATAATCGTGTTGTAGTAATAATTACCCAATCTGCCAAAGCTGTTAGTAATTTGAAAACTATGACTTTTCTTCTTACTCGCAAAACGTGTTGAAATTCATTGTTAGATTAACATTTAAAAATCAAGGCAAGTGATGCTGTATTCCGGCTTATTTCTAATGATAGAAATGGTATTTTTCCAAGTTCTCCTACTAAACTGAAAACGTTCAGGTGAACTTCAGAGACTGATCGAAAAAACTACTAAGAATTGGTTATTGGCGATTTTAACCAACTGAAAAATATTAATACATTTTTTAACGTGAAGTGTGTAATCATAGGGAAATGACCCGGTTCAATTTAATTTAGACGTGCAAGAAAACCCAAGGACAGGAAATAACGACCTCCGTGGTCGAGGGCAAAGCTCTCTATTAGCAATCCGGAGGTCTCGGATTCAAATCAATTTTTTTTATTTATTTGATTAATACGTGTATTATTACAAAATTTATTAATTTAAAATAATTGTATTAGTAGCTATATTTGTGACTCCTTCTAGATAAGATGATAATTTCAGTTTCGTCCTGGTGTAAGACCACCATTCAACCAATGGAGCCAGTGAGTCTATGGCATCCCCAATTGGGGTACCCATGTTGCGGGATTGAAGGTAGTGGGACGAGAAGGATATGAGAAAGAGGTAGGTGGGGAAGAACCTGGTTATATAAATCTGGTCACCAAACACGGCTAAAGCCATTTCAAGCAACGTTTCAATTCTGAATGGCAGTCTTACACCGGGGATTTCAATTCTATTTTTCCTTTTTTATTTTTTTTTAAAGAAAGACAAACATTCCCGGTCTATGAATAACCCAACAATGTTTGAAAATCTCCTACTACCACCACACTAAGCAGAAAATGTTGCTTGTGTCGTGATGGAGGACTTAGCCAGCCGAGGAATCGAACAAGCGTCCCCCGGTTGGGACCCAAACGCGATGCCCTCTCAGTCACTGACCGTTCAATTCTGAATGGTGATCTTACGCCAGGGCGATTCTGAGAGTATCTTCTTACACTTTGAAACGAGCCGCAAATATACCTTATTTTATTTTAAGTGATTAAATTGTGAAATAATACAGATTAATCAAATAAATATAAACATTAGCTCACTTTGCGATTTGAATCCGTGACCTCCTGATTGTAATTCGAGAGCCTTACACCTCGACCACGGATACCGGCAAGGTAGAACACGATGAATTTCATAGCAGGTGCGGTTGATGTCCTCGAGAGATGTCGTTGAGAGATACTGTACTGCTGTCAAAATGTCGTTTAAAATCGTTATCTTTTTAATGGCATGAACCGTTCATTAGAGTAATCGGCAATATTCCAGAAGACAAAATTAATGAATGAATCTCTTGTTACTTAACGGGCCTCCTAATCCATTATCGGGTTCTAGGAACCACATTTCAAGTGTTTGGATGTGATGTATTTGTTTATAATATTTATAATACAAACAAAATTTTCATTATTAGGTCAAGTTCGTGAACCATTACACTAAATGTAACACCATACAAGTCTTGATGGTACATCCGATACAATGTTGAAGTAATAATTAACCCTTGTAATTATCATCTGATATCAATGGACTAAATGTTTTTCAATCCTCCTATGTTTAGAATTCATTCTTCAGAACTGGCATAAATAGACTGGCTACAATCAGATACTCAAAAGTTAGCACGTAAGAAGCCGCAACCGGGCTCAAAAAGAAGAAGATGGAGAGACATGAAATTACGATTGCTAGAGGAGCGCGCTTGTATTTAAAGCGACGAAGTCGATGCAAAAATTGTGAAAATGTTTAATAAAACACGACTCGTTTAAAATAGAGCAAAAATCTCGTGGGGGTTGTCTTAAACAGCATTTAAAAAAACACTGATTTTTTTCATACATATAACTTGTAAAATAACTTATAAAAACAAATGTGTTTATAATAATTTTTGGAGCATACTTTCCTATTTTTTTCCATGGAGGGAATTTTATATAATTTGCTTTTCGGCACGGGGAATGTCTAGATATTATCTTCAAGAAAAACATTTTTTTTTTAAATAAAACATACAACGAAGTTGCATTCCCATGAGTTATCAAAACTCATTAAGGAATCGCCAATTGGTACATTTGAAAAGATAAACCCAACCCAACCCAATATGCAGACACAATAAATAAAGAAAAAATTTACAAAACATTTTACAGAAGCAACATACAGACACAAACATATGAAGAATCACTTTACAAATATTTCACAGAAACATGTCTTATAAGATTTTATGAATAATATTATAACCACTCATTTGATTTATGTACTGTTGGTGTCACAAAGTTAAAATCAAGTATCCTCCATGATGGACTATAGAAATGCATAAAAAACAAATCAGGAAAAATACAATAAAAGGTACATGCTCAAAAATACACAGACCTAATACAAGATGTTTACATAAAAAATACATGATAAGATTTAAAAAAGATATAAACTGCGCCCATCATATCTGGATGTACAAAGTTTGGTACTTGGAGTTAATCAGGATAGCTATCAGAACAGAGTTTGTACCTACTTATGACTCGTTTTCCAAATAACATTTGAAAAAATAGGATTTCAATATATCGTTTCGAGAATTGTTAGAGGCCTGTGTTAATTCTTCAGGCAATTTGTTATAGTTAGTGTACGCAATGTATTCTAATGATTTCAGTCCGAACTTTGTTGAGTGTATTTTTGATAAATGTAGTTTGTTGTGTTGTCGTGTATCATATTGGTGAACGTCGTTGTTATAGTTCAGTTTTATATTTGTGTGGGTGTTGCACTGAATAATATTTAAGATGGTGTTTGTTCTCTCAAAGCTAGGAACAATCTTAAATGGTAATACAAGTGCGTGACGGTAAATATCTTTAACATGTGTATCCCAAGGCAAGCCAAAAATGTTACGTAGGGCTCTATTTTGGATTATTTGTACCTCCGATATCAATTTTTTGGTAGCAAAACCCCAGATACCCGAAAGGTATGCCAAGTGGGAGTGAATCATAGCATAGTACAATGATCGCAGTATGGCTGTGGGAAGCAATCTACGTAGCCTGTACATTACACCGGTCACCGGAGCAATCTTTGATTTAACATGGTCAAAATGATTTTTCCATGAAAGCCGTGAGTCAATTAAAAGTCCTAGATACTTTGCGACATCTGTTTGTTCCAATTTGTTTAGTCCAAGGGAAATGTTTAGGCGTTGTTCTCTCTTATTCCTGAATAGCACATAGTGAGTCTTTTTAATATTAAGACTAAGTTTATTAATTCTCAACCACTCGGCTAGATGAGCCAAATCTCTTTCCATGTCCTTTTCCATTTCATTTAAATTAGTATTATGATAGAATAATATTGTGTCATCAGCATAAAGTTGAAGTGTACCTTTCACTCCCCATTTTGCAATATCATTTATATAAATTAAAAATAATAATGGCCCGAGAATCGAGCCCTGTGGTACACCACATGTTATATTTCTATGATCACTTGAATCTTTTCCAATAACAACCGAACAGCACCTACCCGTAAGGTAACTAGATAAAAGTTTTAGATTGTTGCCCACGATGCCCAGATATTCAAGCTTTTTTAACAGAATCTTATGATCAACCGTATCGAACGCCTTTTTGAGGTCAATGAAAATGCCCGCTGCATATTTTCCTTGATCTAAGTGTTTTTGAAGAGTTAGTATAAAATCAAAGGCAGCACATTTCGTGTTGGAGAATTTTCTGAACCCATATTGTTGAGGCGTGAGAATATTATTAGTTGTGAGATATTTTGTTAGTCTATTTTTGATTACATGTTCAAATACTTTGGAGAAGACTGAGAGTATTGATATTGGACGATAATTAGATGGATTTTTTTTGCAGTCTTCTTTGTGAATTGGAACGATTTTTGCAAGCTTTAGTTGATCCGGAAATAGTCCACTCACTAATGACTGATTAATGAGAATAACAAGATGATCCGCTAATTTTTCTTTACAGATTCTGAGTAAGTTGGTTGTCATACCATCGACTCCTGGAGATGCATTAGTTTTTAGTTTTGAGATAATTTTTAAAACTTCTAGTTTGTTTGTATTGGCCATGTAGAGGGACTGTAATGGCTTTGGTTCCATGTTTATTGTATTTACGTCGTCTGCATAAGATGGGATACTCGCAGCTAAATTTTCACCAACCGATGTAAAAAAGTCATTAAACGCTGTACATATCTGCTTCGGGTCATTTATGTCTATATTATTGATGGTAAGAGTTTCAATTTTATTTGTAGAGTTCTTTGGACTGTTAGTTATGATTGAATTTATTGTTTTCCAGGTTTGTCTTGGATTATGTATGTTTTCTTTAAAAATATCTGTGTAATATTTTTTTTTGGCGAAACGTCTGTAATTAGTAACCAAATTTCTTGACTTATTTTTTTGTGATATAAGCAGACTGTTTTGTGGATCTTTCTTCCATTGTTTGTATTTAGTATTTCGTTCTCTAATAAGGAGATCCAGTTTTTTGTCAAACCATGGTGTATTACCCTGCTTAGGGTTTCCTATTCGTATCCTTGGCTTAAATTTGCAAGTGTTAATTGCTGTTTCGATATATTTAAAGAATTGATTAAAATTTTCGATTATATTGGTGGTGTCATGAGAAAACGGTTGGGTTTCAAGATATGTTCTCAAAGTCCTCTTATTTATGTTTGGTGGTATTCTGTTGTTAGAGTGGTGTTTCAAAGAGTTTTGGTAGTCTAACATCATTATACTATGATCACTTATCTGGTTATCAATATTGGAGGTCGTTGAAGATATGTTTTCTCTATTTGATATAATATGGTCTAATAGAGAACTGCTGGTTTCAGTGACTCTCGTGGGATGTGTATTATTACATATGAAATAGTTGTATGAAAATAAAGTGCTGATATATTTTTTTGTTGTATCATTTTTTTTGAGAACATTAATGTTTAAATCCCCGAAGATGAGTGTATCTAGGCTACTTTTTTGTAAAATAGATTCAAGATATATTAGAAAATCATTTATATTATTGTTAGGTTTCCTGTATATAGCATATATATTTAAAGGTTTAAAATGTTTATATTGTACCCTAACACCTAAAAAAGAGTTATTCGTTGACCACTTTTCAATAACTTCACAGTTAAATGTATTGTGAGTATATATCGCCACTCCTCCTCCTCTTCCAGTAGTCCGGGAAGCAAAATTGCCCTGATAGCCATTGATGTTGAACGAAGATCCTTCTCCATCTCCCAGCCAAGTTTCGGTGACAACTAAAACGTGCAGAGTATCCGTTATTCTTTTGAGCGTTTCTTCTATTTCGTCTATTTTGTTTCTAATACTTCTGGCATTAATGTACAGGACTCTCAAGCTATTTTTTATGGGCATATAATCATCCACCGATTGGTACTTCCTTTGTATGATTGATTGGTCACCATCTTTTTCAACAAATTCCGGCGTAGTCCACTTTTTCCCTAACACGTTCATCCATCATCTTCCAAATTGGACATTCTGAGCTGGTGGCTCTGTGGTCGTTATGATTTAAATTTTTACAATTGGTACATGTAGGCTGCTCTTTTTTGTTAGGGCAGGCCTCGAATTTGTGGTTGCCCCCGCAGTGAACACAGGCCGTTTCTTCCTTGCAAAACAATTGGGTGTGTCCGAAACCCATACATTTATAGCATTGGACCAATGGTGACTGATCCTCCACTTTTAAACGTTGTTATCCCACATTGATATGCCCAGCTTCTATCAAGCTTTTCCAATTTTTTGGCGATAATTCTAATATCGTATTGCAGAGAAGTGTATTCCTGTGATTTTTTTTGTACTTAATGGGTATTTTTTCCGAGAAATCAATACCTATCCCATTATTTTGTTTCTCCAGGGAATGCATTAGGTCATCATTAGTAGCTCCCTTGATAAGGCCTCTAATAATAACCAAAGGATTCAATTTTTTTCCTTCTTTATTTATTTTGCCTTGTAGCCCTTTATTCAATTCTCTTTTAAATTTATGTTTATCTTCCAGGGAAGCCATGTTGAAGATTAATTTGTCGCTGTTATTCGATTTTCGCATGCGTGCCACACCGATCCCCAGATTGCGAACATCTACGTGCTTTTTGATGAGTTTTTCAATGTCGGCTGATTTTTTCTGTGGGTCGTCGGAGCTTATTATTAGGGCATGATTCTGAAGGGTTGTTTTCTGCCTAGCTGCAACAGTCGCATACGTTGTAGCTTGAGGGGTTTGGTCCAGCTTTTTATTGATTTTATTAATATCATTGGAAAGCGATTCGATGCTTCTCATAACATTTTTTAAAGGTATATATATATATTTTTTAAAGAGCTTAACTTAACGTGATTGAGGCAAGGACTGTGTGCCAAGATCGAGTTCTTTGGCGGTCCTCTCTGCAAAGAACAGTGTCATTGTTAGATATTGTTAAATAATATTTACTTATTATCCGAAGTCATATTATATTATTTGTTTAGACAGTTTTATGCTTTCGCTTTCTCATGTTCCCCTTCTCCCTTTAAAAGGATTTATCATATAATTTAGTTGTTAAAAACCTAAGCCCCTAAAATTGTTTCTCCCGTGAACGAAAATGCATCGTCAAGCATGATAAGCATTTTTTTTTAAAGAAAGACAAACATTCCCGGGTTAAGAGGAATATAAACGCTAGAAATATTTCGAATCTCATGCTTTCAAAATTTTTAAATCGGGCGTCTTTTTGCACGAGGCTAGTAAGCGAAAAAGTGGTTTTTATTTATTTTGTGCATAATTTTATAAGAACAAAAAAAGTTAGAACAAGGAAAACCTCAAAAATAGTCTTAGCCATAAAGGGGTATTTAAAAAAAAAAAAATTCTTATATTAATTCATAGTTAAGTCAAGAAAAAACTTTTTTTTTGGTGGTTTACGCTTATATTTTTTGTTACGTAAATAATAATTTTATTGTAATTCCAATACATAGAAAAGCTAGCAAAAGCTTCGATTTATCTGTAACATATTTTATGATGTTCGTACTGTTAGCCGATTCGTCGTAAAGATTAATCAAATTAGTATCTAAATAGGATTTCACGTATATATTCATCTTAACGAATAACCCGACAATATTTGAAAATCTCCCACTACCACCACAGTAAGCCGAAAATGTTGCTTGAGTCGCGATGGAGGACTTAGTCAACCGAAGAATCGAAGACGAAACCCCTGGGTGGGACCCAAATACGATGACCACTCAACCACTGACCGGTCTATAATATAATTCAAAATAATAATATATTTATCATTAGTGACCGACCGAAGGTTCGGTTTCGGTTTCGGCAAGTTTCGGCAAGAATATGGCTAAAGAATCAAAGGAACTCCTTCAACCATTCCGTCCCGAACCGGCCTTCTGTGCAGCTGGTGGGCAGACGCATCCACAGCCAAGACCCAGACAAACCTCACCACATGAGCATAACATATTATAAGGCACCCTCGCTAATTCACCAAACGTAGCGACCCACTTGGGGTGACCTATGGCAGAGGTGTTGGTTATCCAATAAATGGTTCCCGGGACAGCGGTACCTATACCGCCTCCCAAATTGACTCTTTCCGAAGTCCTGCGGTTTCTTTATAATTAATAAGTCACATAATATTTCTACTGATAATCGTGTTGTAGTAATAATTAGCCACTTATATCTAGAGTGCATTCTTTAAAATTAACATGAAAAAACTGTTTTTGATGAGAAAACCATACAGAAATCCACTGATATAGTCATAATATGGTAATCACTGTCGTGATGCATAACCAAAATGGAGAGAAGAGGAAGCATAGGAAGAACTCAGCAATATAGATCTAGTCATTAAAAATAACAAATAACACTTCAAGCAACGCTTTAATTCTGAATGATCAATCTCAAAAAAATCTCATACCAATTTAATAAATTTTACGTGGGCATTGCCGCTGGGTTGATTAGAGTCCGCGACGTATGGGCCAGTCATCTTGGCGCCTTCATATTCTATAAATACCTATACAGTCGTCCAACCAAAAACTTGAACAAATAAGCGGCAACGTCGCAAGACGTCGGTTTGTCGTACACATGAAAATGAATATATAATTGGACGCTTCATTGTGGACCAAATAAAAGTAAATATACGCAGGATGCCTCTTTGCATTGAATATGAAAGGAGTTCAGATTGGTGGAACGTTAAAGGGCGTTTTTTTCGTTTTGTATATTTTTAAATTAATGTTTTTCAAAAATGTAAATACCTAACTACAATCAAACACTGAAAAGATAGTATATACTTTCGTTAGAACTATGTAAAATCAAGTCCTTCGGATAGACGCAGTAATGTCGATCTGATGAAAGGACGCAGAAATGATAGCGGGATGTATATATATATATATATATATATATATATATATATATATATATATATAACAAGCAGTAATTGTTGAATGAAACACTAGTATATATTGAATTATTTGGCGGGTATTTGATAAGCCCCCATAGCTCAGTGGTCAGAGCATTCGACCGGCAATCGGAAGGACACGGGTTCAAGTCCCGTTGGCGGCAAGTATCTTTTCTCGGAAGATTTTTCAATGTAAAATGAGTGTTTCAGGCTGACAATTATTGCTTGTAATAATTGATTTGGGAATCGCTGAGAAAACCATTTAATTTGACAAATTGCTATATATGAAGTAGGTAATTTTCGATCCACGTTAAGGCATTATTGGTTATACCAATTTTCTTTAGTTAAGAGATAATATTCGAATGTGATATACTGTCAAATGCTTTTCTTAAGTCGACAAATATTCCAATACATTTTTTTTTATTATCTAAAGATTTACATATTTCAGACGATAGCATCTTGAGTGCTCAAATTTTCTCTAAAACCATATTGATGTGCATTATTATTTTCTTTTAAAAATTTAAACATCTGTTTTTTTACAATTTTTTAAAATATTTTTGCAATATTTGAGGTAAGAAAAATTGGCCTATAATTATTACTAAGAATAGTGGTCCACTGATCCACTGTAGAACAACACTCCAGCGATTAGAACAACACTTAGCAACTGAGCAAAATCTTGTATATGACGGACAGGATATCGGTCTAGAATAGTCCTGGCGTTCAGACCGCGATAATCACCGCATGGTCGCCATTGGTCATCCTTCTTAGGGACCATGTGTAGTGGCGATGCCCAACAGCTCTTAGAAGGCCGGGCGATTCCTAAACGGACCATGGTCTCAAACTCCTTCTTGGCCCGCTTAAGCTTGTCAGAAGTAACGTAGTAAGTAGTCTATGTAACCGCGGAAATGGTGAACGGATTCCAGTACGGCCAGTAACTCTTTCTCAGTGATACCGTAATTATTTTCGTGCTTATTTAAGGAGCAGGAAAAGTAAGCCACTGGGTGTTCGCCGTCGGAGAATTCTTGTGTCAAAACTCCACCGATTCCAACATTTGAGGCGTCCGTATGGAGGGTGAACGGGAGTGCAAAGTCCGGACAATTTAGGACTGGAGCTGTCTGAAGAGCATTTTTTAAAGTTATAAAAGCTTCTTCAGTTTCATCAGACCAACGAAAGTTGCTGACGCCTTTACGGATGCCGGTAATTTTGTTGAGGGGTGCTGAGATTGTGGAAAAGTCTTTAATGAATCTCCTGTAGTAACCTGTGAGTCCGAGGAAGGCTTTGATTTCTTTCGCGTTTTTGGGACGAGGGAAATTTGCCATGGCTTCCACCTTAGCAGGGTCTGTTCTTAGACCTTTTTCGTCTACAATGAATCCCAAATAACGTAAACGAGACCTACAGAATTCAGACTTTTTTAAGTTGATGGTTAAACCAGCCAGCTTGAGTTGATGGAAAACTTTTTCCAGCATTTGTAAGTGTTTTTCGAACGTGTCGCTAATAATGATGAGGTCATCAAGATAGCAGAATAGATTGTTGTCGGCTTCGGGGCCAAACAATTTGTCCATTAACCTTTGTAAGTCGGCGGGGCTGTTTTTTAGACCAAAAGGTAATCTTTTAAAATGGAACATTCCCCTGCCGGGTACGACAAAAGCGGTTTTTTCACAAGATTCAGCGTCTAGGGGTATTTGCCAGAAAGCCTTGCTTAAATCAATAGAAGAAATGAACTTGGCGTTACACAATTTGTCTAAGATTGCATGAACATATGGCAGAGGGTACGCGTCGGCCTCTGTGCAAGAATTAAGACGTCTGCTGTCAAGGCAGAAGCGAGCGGAGCCGTGTTTTTTGGAAACCAAGAGAGTAGGGTTGGTCCACGCACTTCTGCTGGGAACCACTACTCCCAATTTTAACATTTCGTCGAGTTCTTTTTCTAGAAGCTTGAGTTTTTGTGGAGCTAAGTTATAATAACGTTGCTTGATTGGGGGACCATTAGTTTTTATATGGTGTTCCACCAAGTTGGTTAGGCCCAAACCACATTTTTCGAAGGATATTGATTCGAATTTATTGACCACTTCCTTTAATTGACGAGCTTGGTCAGTGTTCAAGTTCTCGTGAGGTATGATTGTGCGAATTTCGCTAATTTGTGCAGTCAGCGGCGCCTCACCAAGAGTATTAAATACTTGGGGGGCAACGCTGAACGCCTTCCAGAAGTCAACACCAAGGATGAAATTCTGGGATATAGATGGGACTATTAGAAAATTAATTGTAACTATTTTATTGTCACACTTGATTGGCAAAGCAAGGGCACCGATGACTGACTGAGAAACATTATCTGCAGTTGTCACGTGTGTATGTTGGGGAGAAATCTTAAAACCATTGTTAACAAAAGGCAGGTGGGCATTGTTGCCGAGACAGCTAACCGATGCGCCACTGTCTAGCAGACCGGAGAAGGGTACGTTGTTAACAGAAAAAAGGGCAAAAGGTCTACCGTCCTTGGCTTGCTTGCAACAAACTGAAGAAATATTCAAGGTCTGATTAAAATACTTGATGTGTGATAACCAATCAGTCCACTCCTTTGACCTTGATAAGGAATTAATACCTGAGAGGTTACCATTTAGTTTTTTGGCTTCCTTGTGAAGAAGTTGGGTGGGGGTTTAGAAAAATCCACTTGGGGTTTGGCATTGCTGGTATCTTGCAGCCTTTCCATATTGTATTTGGATCTTTTAAAAATTTCGCGTAGTTCATCGCGTGGTGGAGAGCGATCCTTAGAGCGGTGCCTCTTAAAGGTTCTGGAATCTTTTGGTTCCATCAGTTTGGTTTTTCTAAAACAGGTATCAACTAGGTGGCCTACTTTTTTGCAAAAGGTGCAAACTTTTTTGTTGTCGTATTCCGGTTTTAATCCAGAAGAACGGCTTGGCACAGTAATGTTGGTTGGAGCCGCTTGGGTATTCTTCCTGTCTTGGTAAGATTCTAGGAGTGTGCATACTTCGCTTAATTGGGCCAGTGACGTGATTTTTTGCGAGGTGATAATGTTTTCATACTTTTGTAAGAGGCCATCCGTTATAACCGGTAATAATTCGGCTTCCGAAACAGGGTGGGAAAGCTTGATGTTTATGGTTTCGGCCCTTTCCATAAATGTTGCAATTGATTCGTTTACTAACTGTTTGATGGATAGTAAAGAAAGTTTTATTCTGTGTTGCGCTTCCGTTTTTCCGAAGCTAGCTATCAATGCTGTCCTCAGTTTGTTCCAGTCCTTACATTTAAGTTTCTGGATACGGGGTCAGGGAATTAATTCTGGAGAAATTAATTCTATGAAATTTCTTTGTAGCACTTCAAAGGGCACATTCTTGATGGTTGCCGTTTCCTCGATTCTTTCGATGAAATCTAGTACATTAGTAATGCCGTTGTACTTGATTTTCCCAGAAGAGAGGTCATATGTTTTCTCTTGTGCTGTGATGGGTGCCGCGTCTTGTTTAATTTTAGCGATTGCTTCTGGTTCTTTACTAGAAGGAGGGTTTTTGGAAGCTGTGGTGATGACGGGTTCATTATCCTCATTTGTTGATGTGAGGTTTATTCTTCTGGTGTATCTTTTGTTGAACAGCAGAGCGAACGCTCTCAAAGCAGTCTTTGGCTTATTCATGGGGGAAAACCCTCTGTCTTTTAAAACGGCTTGCTGGCCAGTTTTTGATAAGCTGAACACATTAGAAATGATGCCTAGGGTTTGTGGCGTGCTTGCTTCGTTGGATTCCATTATGCTGTAGGTGGTAGTCGAAGTGACAACTTAAATTCTTTCGCTGGACGATAGCAGAAAGAAAAAAAATTAAAAAAAAAAAAAATTCTTGAATTTTTTTAAGTCCAAAATTTAAAAAAAATTTGCCGTATTTTGTTTTGAAGTGTTTTGTTTTTTTGGGGGAAAAAAATTTTGCCAGGGGGGGTCCTTACAAAGTTGCTCTTTTGTGTTTTAAATAAGCACTTTTGAAAACTTGCTAAAATTTTTTCTAAGTATTTGATTTTTGAAAAAATTGGGCAGCGGTCTCCCTCTGAGAATGAATATTTTTGTTTTCACTAGACACTTTCGGAAAAAACGCCACTTTGTTGAAAATTTCTTAAAATGTTTTGACTTTTGGAGAAAATCGGCCGGCGGTTTCCCTCTGAGAATGAATATTTTGTTTTCACGAAACACTTTTCGGAAAAAAAAAAACTATTTGTCGAAGCACAAAACGTCACTTTAGCCGTAACAAAAACACGGACGTACCAAAACACCGTAAGGTTACGTGGCTTGATTTCAACGAACAATTTTTATTAATTTAATTCAAGTAAAGATTCACTTTTTATAAGCACAAATTCCGCGATTCGCGGGGAAAGTAACCGCACTGATTCACTGTTATGTGGGTATGACACATTGTACCTAAGCACTTATGGGAGAAAAAAGTATATAAAACAACATTTCGTTATTCACAAAAAAAACATTCTCATAGCAAAGTGTGAAGTGTGTTGCTAAGTGGGAGAGCGGTACCTGCCACTCCCGCCCGAATGTTAAGAGTCGCGGCCGACGCGATCTAGACAGTTCTAGAACGAAGTTAGCGTTTGCCGCTAAAATCATCGCGTGGCTGGGATGACGAAATCAACAACTTTCTAGACTCATTGCGCGCCAAAACGTTCCGGCTGATAAGAATATTATTTGCAATTCTTTCGGGCTGCAAATGACCGTTTTGGTGTCCTGTTTTAAACACGGGAAAAAGATAAGTGCAAGGTGCTGAAATAGAGGAGAAAAAAAATGCCTCGCGGTGTTAGCATGGACCAGTGGTGCTGAGGAAAAAGGAAAAAAAATGCCTCCCCGTTGGCCACCAGTGTTAAGTGTGGGGAAAAGGATGAGTTCACAATGCTGTTGGGAGAAAAAAAAATTGCCTCACGTTGTAGCGCCAGTGTTAAGCGCACCTACCTGAGGTGCTTACCTTCTGCCGACAGACCAGCTCAGAGTGGTCAGCAGAGCGGAGGAGACTATCATCACCAGGGTTGTAGGATCTCTGAGGCGTTGGTGTGGCATCCCTGAAATAAACTCTATCCTACGGGCCGGGGAGGCAATGAAACAATTCAGCTGCAGTAAATATCAGGTGTATTGGGTAGAATCCTTTCATATAACAACAATGGTACATAACACAGTCAAGGTTAGAACAAAGTAGCATCAATATCCTATCTATTTCAGGGGTATTTGGGCCTAATCTCTCTCTGCTTCGAGTCTCTCAGGGCGGTCATTAATTACGCGTAGAATTTAAAAGGAACACACGCAAAAGAAGGAATTAACGGTGTGGGTACTCAGCGGCTGGTCTGCAGTCTCGAAGGCACCAAGGTGAGAAGTGTTCCGTTGGGGCTGGCGTCTCCCAAGGGAACTTGCTGGCGTAACTCGCCAGCCATTTCACTACCGCGGAATCTTCCAGAACACAATGCCGTAATGGCGACGCCAGGGCGTGTGTACTTGACTGCAGGCGGAGTGGGAATGAACTTGCCCGCCGATCTCCGGTCCGGCGGCCGCGTGGGTCGGAGTATGGGGAACGGGACGGTGGGGAGCGCTTGCAATGCAGTGGCCTAGCGTGATTTTGTAGGGCGTATTCGTGCATCGTAACAACATCATCTTGAATAATTCAATAGTGACCAATTTGAATCATCTCCTTCCCCTCCCCAAATACTCAAATTTGTGAGGCAAACATAGGTTGTACATAAAGTACCCCTTTCTCCGCTGTTGACTTTCCCTAAATTTTTGTAGCCTCTTGGTCCAATAACCTTCTGTGTCTTCTGCACTGTGGTAGTTCACGTCTCGTCCAAATTAAATATGCGAATACCGTTAGAAAATGTTGGGTTCCTAGAGATAACATTTTCCAAATTTTCGAAAAACACTTTCACGGTATCTTTATTAAAAGACGACGCCCTGGTGAGACTGCAAGCTTCTGGTTTTCTGAGAGTAAGATCAGGATGTCGTTGGTGAAAACTTCTCAACCATTCAATGCCAGCCATTTTATTAACATCCCAAGAAGTCAGAATTTCAACCTTGTTGAGCTCTTCCATTTCAAATGCAACATTGCGGCAGTCTTTAGTCGAAGATCGTAAAATAGCGAGGCACATTTCTTCAAATAACTTTTGAGAATTTCTTCTTGTTCCTTAGGGCCGTCTGTTTCAACGCTCGCTAAAGTAAAAGTAAAGCAAAAAGCAGTTACTAAAGTTAAATTTCACCAAAATGCGTTTTTAAATCAATTGATTCGCTACGTTTGGTGATTTAGCAGGGGTGCCCGGGTTCATGGGGTGAGGTTTGTCTAGGTCTTGGAGGCGGATGACTAGGACACACTGAACCCCAGATTCCTACCCACCCCTTAAACCCTTTTCCTTCCCAGAACTCTCCTCTCCTTCCTTTCCTTAAAAAACCCTCCACACAGCATCCCCAAAGATGACATAGGCCCTGAGGGAAATTATTTTCCTCAGGGCCTCCTGTGTGGAGCTCATGTAAAAAAAAAAAAAAATTGACTACTTGTCTTACGTTACTTTTAACTTTCGTATTTACTTTCCGAAAACCGATAGTTACTCTAAAATTACTCCGACAGTTCTCAGTTTATTTATGACAGTTCTGGTCGAGGTAATCTACGAAATTCCGCATTTTAACAAGTAATCATGATAAATATTGTAGAAGACAAAAACATTTCGACCCCACGTCAATAATATGGTCATTTGGGACAATCCCGAATTTTTGGTGCGGTATCGGATTGCAAGGGCCTTCCTCAGGTGTAACTGGTGAAGCTCAACTTCTCGAGCTTCCTTCCTCTTCATGAAGTCTTGACTCTTGTCAAAGTATTCGATCTTCCTCTTCGTCATGGAGCTAAGATTTTTTCTTAATATGGCCGGAGTGACGGCAGACTTCTTCTTTGAACCTGCAAACAATGAAATTTTTATAAATGCATTGTCTTGACAGTACAAAGATTCCACTATGTAAAACAATATTAAATGCAAATGAGAGAAAGCTATAAAGCATATATGAATCGTTGAGTTCCAATTCCCGCCCACATAAATTTTGGTCAAAAATTAGGTGTGAATGCCATCTGATGTGGTTTCTCACAAGGAATGCGATGCCTTTGTTATTATTTCCAAAAGTCTTCTAGTTTCTTTATATATCGTGTTTAGATATGGGCCTAAATAATTAAAACACGTTTTTTTAAATATATAAAACATTTAATAGAAAATAAAAAATGAATCAAGTTGTTACAAGATCGTTCTAACGTGTAAAAAAATAAAATAACTGGAATCATGAAAACTTATCAACCTACTATGCTTTTCTTGATTTACTCGAAAGTAAGAAAATCAATAAGGGTGGGTTTTGGAACTCTAGTTTCTTACCTGTTACCAGTGGACTGGCCATCTTCCTTTTGATTATGGGCTTTTCAGCGCATATCGCATCCTCCTGCGGCTTCTCCTGTTCCTCCAGCTCATAGCTCAAAGGTACAGCTTCAGCAGCTTGATCCACTTTCTACCAGCTCCATGGCGGCAGTAGTGGTAGGATAGCTGAACATACCAGGGTACCCTACAAAATGTATTGGATGTACATATTGAAAAAATTATAGGTTTTCAACATAAATGTAGTGTCACTTTCCACACTCACATGTTGCACATCTGGTTTTGTTTATATATAAATTATGATTGAGTTAAATACATATAAAATAATACCATCGCAATCTGAAGTAGTCGTTTCACACACCATGGATGTTTGCATTATGCCCTTGAGCCACAATGTGGTCTCAGAGACATCATACGGGGGCGGGCCACCACCCGTCTTCCTCTGTTCTTGAACTACATTGCTCCATTCCTAAAACAAACGTACACACACCGTATACTACCTAAATTAAGGAACTTTTATGAAAAATTAGGAGAACTAAAGACAATAGAATGATACTTACAGTATGGGCCACCCTTTTCAAGTTATCGAATTTTAATTTTAATTGGCTTGCCGATCTAGGCGTGGGACCTGCCATGTTGCAATTGAATTCTGTAGCTATTCGGTTCCATACTTCAATCTTCTGCTGGTTGGTGCCAGAATCGGTATTTTTGTTAAACAGTATTGACGAATATTTTGCCATCAACTCGTTCAGTTTAGAAATTTCTCTCACGGAGAAATTGCTGGCCTTGACTCTGTAATAATAAAATGTAATCAGTAATCATATTACCATAACGTATATTAAAGCCATGACATTAAACAAGTAAAACCACATAGTTGTACTTACTTCTTCACATATTCTGCCATATTTAAAGTTGAATCAAGTTGAACAGGGAAACAAAATGCGGCCGGATGTTTTGACAGTTCCTACGTTTTTAAATTTAGTTTATGGTGTGGCCGCACCAAAAAATAATACGGTGCATTTTTTTTTACACAATTCCGAGGTATATTCTGCTTTTTAGATTGGCAACTTTGATAACTATTACTTTAGCGAAAATACACTTGAAACAGCGCGCTGTCCTATTTAACGTCCTCGTTACTTTAACTGACAGTTAAAATTTAACTTTAGGACACTATTTAACTTTCTGTTGAAACAGACAGCCCTTGGAGAACACCTTATTCACTTCATAGTTAGGAACAAATCGCATATTTATTGCATTGGGCGAATTATTTTGTTTTGTACCGCTGTAACGTAGTAAAGGCAATTTTTGGATGGTATATGGCGCCTCATCATGATTCTTCCTTCCTTGTACCAGACATAGGTATAATTTTTTTCTTTTCTCAAATTTTTTTGTTTGTCATAAAAGTTCTTTGTGATAGGGGGTGAGTTCTTCTCTTCTGTATATCTTGTCTTCTGTAAGTCCTTTGATGGCAGCGTAGTTTATGTTTCTTTTAGCAGCGACGAGGTTGTCTATACCGCACGGGCCGTCGTGGGTATACAGACTGTAAATAAGGAGGTTGGCAAAAACACGACAAACGTACACGCCAAGCCAAATATTAAAACATACAGAAATCGGCAGTAGAGAGGCGGCTAGCAGGCGGCAGGCAGACCCGGGCAGGGTCCGTCGCCTAGGCAGATCCGAACAGAAAGAGAGCTTGGACGGTGAAAGCTTGCCTTTTTGTTAATTTAGGCACTTGACCGTGGCCAAGGGATGTACCGTTAGACCCCTAGCCCGAGCCTCTGATTGGTCAAGTCGCTTTCACCGTCGGTAGGTACGGATATGCCCGGGATCTAAGTTCCCACTACCTGCTAGTGCCCATTGTTTATTTTAAAAAGTCTACATTACATACAGAATACAAATGACATATGAAATACAAAAAAATATTGCACATTAAAATAATTTAAAACATGTAAAGTTATTCTGGCATAAGCACGTCTGATACACTTCCCCTGGCGAAGAATTCGCCTAGCTATTTGGGAAGACGTGCATCGTGTTGGCTACTCCGATGGCCGCGATACACTTCCCCCGGCGAAGAATTCGCCTAGCTATTTGGGAAGACGTGCATCGTGTTGGCTACTCCGATGGCCGCAGACGGTGTTCCTGGAACACAGGGCGACAGGCCGCGTTGTCGATGGCGCAGGCGTGTAGCGGATGTCGGCTCGGTCGTCAGGTAAGCAGGTAGTCTTGTGAACCGTGCTTCTTCCCGAGGCGCACAAACTCTTCCCCCATTTACACTGTCGGCTGGAGTAGAGATGGGTGGAAGCTTCATCCCTGCATCAGTAGACGTCACCGTCGTAATGCGCGTTTCATTGTCTGAGAAAGCGCCTACAATATGGCCGGGCTCTCTGGGGCCAGGCGATGCGGCACCGCGGTCTTCGGGACAGCGGCATGTGTTTTCTCGGGGCCCGCCAAAAGCACGGTGGCGGCCGGCGTAGATTGAGCCGGGGGTCGCTGGTACAGCAATGCCAGACACTTTGGGGCCAGGCGCTGCGGGGCCGCGTACTTCGGGGTAGCGGTCGGCGTTTACCGTCGGATCGGGGTGCACATTATACCTAAGTTGAGTAGGTATAACTTCCCGGGGTTGCCTGGCGGGCTGTCCACTCCAGATGTTGACAGGCCGCGACTTGTCGTACGGGACGGCTAGGCATTCCATTTCTGGGTCAGGGCGTGCATTATACCTCTGCTTGGTAGGTATATCCCCACATGGTTCTGAGTCGGCGGGCTGTCCGCTGTAGACAGGCCACGGCTCGTACTTTTGTATTTAATTCTCAGATTTTTCGTTGCACCCTTCCATGGACACCTCACATTGACGCGGCATTGTCATAACCTTGAGCTCTGCACAACGCAATATCCAGTTCATCTTTTTCCAGCTGTTACTGAAGCTCTTTTGACTTATTCTCAGCAGTTTTTCCAGATGTCAAGGGAACATGGAGGCGTTTGGAGGCCCCCAGGACCAGAGGCCTGGGTTGGGCCGCCCCTTCCGCCCCCCTCGTTAATCCGCCACTGCCTATCACTTATGCCCGAACACGTGGGATTCAGAATGCAATGTTGCCAGTTCTTTCGCAGTGCAAACATTTTTATTAGTAATAATTCGTAATGGAAAATGTGCAGTCTTTATTCATTGCGTAACTAAAACACCGTTTAACGGTCGGGAAGTGTTTTTTTTATAAGTGAGGTTGTTAGTGTATCCAGTGAGGCAAATTTAACTTTCATCTTCATAATTTTTTCCAGAATGATGTGGCCACACATTATTACGTACATCCTTTTAAATGATTCGTTTGGTACCAATTTGTGTTTGATAGTGACCAAATTGTCCCATGAAGCAAATTACTAAATAAAATATCTAAGAAAAGGACTTGGCATACCAATCCAAATTAACACATAACATTCTGTCCAAACAGTTATACAAAAATGGTGGCGGTTTCCTTGGTTTAATTTATGTGATAAGTAATAAATATTGGTTCCACCTTGGCCCTCATTTTTGTATAACCGTTTAGACAAAACATTCTGTCTAAACGGCAGGGGCATGCACAGAGTTTTTGATCAGGGTAGGCAGTATATAGGAAAACTGCCGAATTGATTCAAATAAATTTAAAAAAACTTACCACAGATAACTCCCTTCGTACACGTTTTTGTTAAGTGTGCTTGCTGCTGGCTCCTGATTATGTAGGTTTGGATTATCTAAGCCACATCAAATATCCAAATAATTGCTTAATTTATGCTTACTATCACAAGCCAATTACTGGATATCCGAGGTGGCCTTGATAAAGGCTGTTGGCGTTGTCTCACACTTCATACAATTTTACGGGAAATATTATTTAAATGTCAAATCGATACGTCTATCTTTTTTCAAATACGACTTTATAACTTCTTCGTAAAATGTCGCGGAACTTTTTATTCCAAAACAATTTTTTTTTCTATTGAAATCATGGAGAGGTTTGAAAGACGCTGTTGACCTTGTGTGTTCCATAAATATGTGTGTATGCGCTTTAAAGATGAAAATGAACGTTCAGCAGACGCGCTAGTTGCAGGGATAGTGACTATTAGTTTAGCTAATTGTACAACTTGGGGGAAAACTACTTGTAAATTATTTTGATAAATATTTTCTATAATTTCATATACACTGAGAGTTTTAAATTCTAATGATTTGTAAACGCACCTTAACTCATTTCGGAGACGATCCAGATTAAAATTGTGTGCAGCATAAGTATACACTAAATCATTGACCAATGTATCAGGGAAATTGCCATTATATTTATCAAAGTTTTCGTACGACAGTAACTGGAAAAATGTCAAATTTTTAACATTGCCTTAGCGGTCATGGGATTTGCTAAGGATATTGTCAATTATTTCAGTAAATATCCGCTTGTAATGTGTTTTAACGTCTTCAATATTACGCTTTCGTTTGGGCTGACCACACTCTATAACGACCATGTTATATATGTCCTCGAAATTAGATCTAAAATTTTCCAAAAAATATTCAAATTCTTTAATTTTTCGAACGCAGTAAACTATATCAGAGGTTTTTTTTGCATTATATCGTAAAGAATATCTGTTTCCGCGAATACCTGGTTGAAGATTTGTAGGAGGAAATTAAATTCAAAGTGTTTAGAAATGTATGTATTTGCTTGTGTCATTGTATCACCGTCCCATATATCAACGTTTTCCAGTATGTCCTCGAAAAAATCTATTAAATGGGTCCTATCTTTGTAAATCACGTTAACTGTGCGAGAGTTATAAGTCCACCGTGTTTCCGCGACGCGTGGCAGTTTTTTTACATCTGCAATTTGATTATAATGAGCTATTCTTTTGGTACTACTGTGAAAAAAGTTTGCCATGGTCTTCATTATATTGAAGAAACGTTTAGTTTCACCAATCCTTTGGCAAGATTTTGAAAGAATTAAGTTGAGGACATGCGCTGAATACCAAACGTACATGGCTAGTGGACAATGTTGTCTAATGATAGATTGAACGCCGTTTTGTTCAGAAGATAAAACTGCAGCGCCATCATACGTCTGAGCTATTAATTTTGATAAACAATTATATTCTTCTAAAACTTGCAATACGAAAGAACTTAATGTTTTCGCTGTGCGATTAGAGCTGACGTCACCATATTTTATAAACCGATCTACGATTTCTGATTTATGGAAATATCGCAAAATTATAACTAACTGCTCCCGACCGCTGACGTCTGGAGTTTCATCGATCATTACCGCTACGAAATCTGTCTCCTTTATTTGTTTTTTAATATCGTCGTTTATTACGGATGCCTTTAAACATGGATGATTTAAGGTGGATTATGTATAGTTCCAGAGATTATCTTAAAAAAATGTTTTCCTAAAAATATTTTTCGGTGGGCTTCTAATGTATTAAGATCGAGCATTCCTGCTAAGAATAAGGATGGATACAGGAAAGGGTACTCATATATAGGTAACGCATGAATCTCTTTTGTACTTTTTCTATTTCGAGAATATGGTTTTGCTCAGAAGGGGCCCAAATAATGGAGCTATATTAAGATATTAAGATGTAACTTTTGATTGCTTTGAAAAGTTTTACATCGTCAGCAAAAAGGAGATATTTTGAGTGGTTTATGGTGTTGCCAATGTCATTGATAAATAAGAGAAAGAGAAGGGGTCCTAGATTCGATCCCTGGGGAATCCCGGAGTTAGTTTTGTATTCGTGGGAGAGATGGTGTCCGTAACTGACATACTGACGACGATTGCGTAAGTAGCTAGCCACAAAAGCGAGGAAATTCTGAGAGGATCCGATGTCACTTAATTTTTTTAATAAAATATCATGGTCGACTTTATCAAATGCTTTCTCGAAGTCTGTATAAATCGCATCAACATGTTCAAAATTTTCAAATGAATTATTAATATAGGTGGTGAGATTCATAAGATTCGTTGAAGGTGACAGTGTGGGACGAAATCCGTGCTGATTTTCGGTGAGTGCGTGTTTTGTTTGGTTATACACGGGTCCGAAAACTCGTAGTACAAGCGGAAAACTGGTGAACCTGCATCACAAAGAGAACCCAAATAAACATAAAGATATTCAATTTAAGCATTTTTACATTTAAAATTTAAAAAAAATAAAAAATAAAAAAAATTTCGGCTATATGAGGGTTAAAGTTTTTTTCCGATACACGGAAATCTCATGATTTTAGAGCGAAGATGCTCTCTAAAACTCTCTCGCTAGGTACTTTACTTAGTACTGGATCAATTCGAACAACGAACAAGCCTTGTGAGAAAAATTACTAGCATAGGTGTGTTCTAAACTTACATTATGTTGTAACGTTCCTAACGTTTCTAAACTTACATTATCAAAACACAACATGTCATTGATACTTCACAAAAAACGCATTAACATGCGTTGGTATATTCCATTATAATCCACAATATTCTCAATATGAAAATACCCCTAAAGTTTGTTAAAAACCAGCGAAATTAATTACTGTTATTCACAAAAATTCACTTTTCAAGTTTGAAAACACAAAGGGGTGTTAACGATATCAAGACCCATACTAAACTGCGTAAAAACATGAAAAAATATTTACCCAGATAAGGGAGTTCCCGTGTCCCATTGACTTGCTATGGTCAGTCGAATCGTGTTCCCCATGCAGTAGTGTTTAATTTGCGCTGAACACTGGGAATATTATTTTTAATTTATTTAACATTCCAAATTTGCAGTTTTGAACTCACTTACGACATTTATGATCAGTACCGGATTATCCCTAAGGCAGAGTAGGCAACTGCCTAGGGGCCCCGCATCGGTTAGGGGCCCCGCGTCCCGAGAAAAACTGACTTGCTTCAATTAGTGAGCAACGAAGTTTCGGAAAAAGTCAGTTTTCAAGATGTTTTCATTTTTTTATTAGAAACATTTACAGGTTAATAACATTAGGTACACGCATTAAAGAAAACAACAAATCATAATAATAATTTGCTTATAACCCAATAAATAACTAGTTCATATCATGCACAAACAATAAATAAAAAGTTTGTAATTAAAACAAATATATAATCATAGTTGTATTTTACTTTAACTTTCCTTCTTTTTGTTGCAACATTACTTAGTATCTGAAGTGATTGAAGGTGCCGTGTGTGGTTTATATTGGCATTTGTTTTGTTTTTATTTCTAATTATATGTTTAAAATACAAATGTTGTACAAGCTTCAGTATGCACTACCTGTCTGCTTGCTAAAATTCTTTGGGAAAGGTTGTCTGGAAGAGATCATTTTAGTGACAAGACGGCTCTTTGTATTAATTTTTTTAACAATATATATTTTTGTTTCTACATATGTATGTGTCCTTTTATGTGCAATAAAGGGTTATTGTATTGTATTAGTTTTCTTTATTAAATTGGGTGATGGCATACCTTTTGTAACGTAGTAAAAGAACAGATTAATTATGAATAAAATTACGTTTTGGTAGAAAACAGAAAAAAAAAAAATTGGAAGTAGAGAAGGGTAAAGTGCAGTGGCGGACTAAACTCGTCAGAAGCCCCGGGCGGCAAAGTTGAATGAACCCCCCCCCCCCCCCCTTAGTGAAGTTCATGTAATTTTACAAGTTTTTTTATTCAGTTCACACAGGCCTCTGACTCTGGGGGGCCTCTAAACGCCACCATGTTCCCTTGATAAAATCCTAAACAAGGCTTTAAGGACACTGCAAAAAAAAATATTTTTAATTAATTTTCTGAAAGATGCATTTGTTAATAATGCTCTCACTATTTGAGGAAATTGGTAAAATTGATAGAGATACAGCATTTTGTATGAAACCTTTTTAAACAGTTTGTATGTTGAATTATCCTCAGCAAAACTTTGAAAGCGTTTTTCTCGAAAGTTTTTTAACACGGTTTTCAACCTGGTTGACAACATATTAAAAAAAAACTATACATTTGACTTGCATGCACCAAGTAACGTAATATGTTTTCCTATGTAGTCAGAGGGAGTTTTTTTTCGATTTTTTTTATTTTTGGCTGCATTTTGAAGTGAAAAACGCGATTTTCGCTAAAAAATTTCGGTGAATTTGTTATTATAAAATGATAAAAAAACTCATCGCATCGGTCAAGTCAAGTCAAGTCAATTTTCTGAATGTTTTACATTCAGAAAAAAATAAAGTTTTAAAACCTTACCTACCCCTCCCCCCCCCTTAAAGTTTTGTTAAGGATTTGATCAAGGGAACAAGGAGGCGTTTGGAGGCCCCTTCAACCCCCCCCCCCGCCCGCCCTCCCCCCCCCCCCCCCCCCCCCCCCCCTCCACCCCCCGTTAGTCCACCATTGGTAAGGGGGGCCCCGACATGGTTAATCCAGCCCTGTTTATGATTGAGTATTGTTTTATTTTCTTAATTCACTTATTTTTTTATTAGTTTATTTACTTATTTTTTCACTTTTAATCAAAACAATAACTTTCAACAATAATATGAAATTAGAAACCAACTTTCTAGTTTAAATACGGTACGACTTAATTTTGTCCTATAACTTATCACTTAGAATTAATCGGCCTTTGTATTCCTAGGTAAAATTTACGGCTTATTTGCATTTTTGTTAAGTTACTCACGAGTGCATTTACATACAAAAATATTCCTCATGTTGTTCGGGAGTTTAACTTAGGGGGCATTAATTACGTGACCTCAAAATGGGGGGGGGGGGAGTCCAGCAAAATCTCACCACATCTTGAACAGTTTTTAAGCGTATTGTCGCGATCATATTTACCTCAACGGGGGGGGGGGGCCGTAATGGGATAGCATGGGGCGGGATGGGATAGTCTGGAATCCCAGATAAACCACTGATCTCACATGATTGTTGCAGAGTTAATTAGTTAATTATTGCAGACATCAAACAAAAAGAGGTATACCTACCAAGGGTATGAGGGGTTGGTAGGAATCTGAGGGTCCGTGTATCCAGGAGTGACGGACGCATGAATTCATTCCTCCCATGGAGGTGGAATATAATTAATAGTCCAGTCAGCCTATGTCGTAGAACACCAGTTGAATCACCATCGACTACTATTATTTAGACAAGTGTTTAGCCAGAAGTCCCCGCCTCTACCCCCCTTACTTCCCCGCCTACGCCCCCCTCCCCAAAACATGAAAAGTGTAAGGGTTTCGTAAATCGCGTCTATCTCGATTACTAAACAACATATCGGGTTGCAATTTTTTATTTTCTTTATTGTAACATTGTTTACAATTAATGTCCAGTTAACTTTCGTCGTAACTTTTACCGTTTGTTTGTAATTTGTATGAAAAGGTAAAAATTTGTATATTTTTTGGTATGTAATTTTACATTTTGTCACAGAACTTTTTACGCCGACATTTTATGAAAAAATGTTTCCTACAAAGATTGTAGCCCTTTCTATGAGCTGTAAAATTATATATTTTAATGTGTACTTTATGGCTAGAAAACGCCAGATATCAACCGTGAATGCTTGGTTCACCATCTCTGCATCGCTCTGCGGCAGCCGATTCATTAACGCACTACTCATGTATGATGTTTAACTCATTAATTGTATTTTTGTCAATTGTTTTAATTTTTGGTTTTACTGAAGAAGTGAGATTATGCTTACTGGTATCAGTTCAAGTTGCCATAGTATTTCAGTTTAAAATCTATAACTTTATTTATTGAATGGAAGTATAAACTAGCTCCATTATGAATAACCCCCACTAACACGAGTATTTCACGTTCACGATTTCCACATAGCTTTAGTGCACTAAAATAAACGAAATAATGACAAAACTAGAAGAAGTGTGTGAAGATTTGGTTAAAACTAGTAGAAATTCAAAACTGTGGCTACAAGAGTTTAAATTGGTGAATTTGGTTCTAGACTTTACAGTTAATACAGTCAAGCAAATGATACCTTTTTTGCATGCTGCTGGTCATTTGCTCTACGCCAAATCCGCACAAATACACTTAAAACAAATGTTGAGCGTACAAACAAAGATGTCAAATGTAGACTTCGAAAGGTTCGTCAATAATTTCCGATATTTAAGAAAGGAGACAAAAATGAGGTGAGCAATTACAGACCGATCTGCCTTTTATCAACTATTGTAGGAGCTAAAACTTTTGTAGGAAATATTTTTTCATAAAATGTCGGCGTAAAAAGTTCTGTGACAAAAAGTAAAATTACGTGCCAAAAAAATTTATCTTTTCATACGAATTACAAACAAACGGTAAAAGTTACGACGGAAGTTAACTGGACATTAATTGTAGACAATGTTACAGCAAAGAGAATATAAAAAATTGCAATCCAATATGTTGTTTAGTAATCGAGATGGACGTGATTTACGAAACCCTTACACTCTTCATGTCTGTGGGGGCACAGGGGGGGAAGCAAGGAGGGGTAGGGGCGGGGATTTTTGGCTAAGCACTTGTCTAAATGGTAGTAGTCGATGGAGAAAAAATTAGCTTTAAACTATTTTTTCAATCTAATTATTACATTATTAAAAAAAATGATAATAACCTTGTTCACATTCGTTTCGAACACTACTGTACCATGCGACCATTTTTGTTGGCGACCATGTTTGTTTGTGTACCCGAGGATGATACGAATGCAAGTCCAAAATTTGAAGAAATGAGTTTTTGATGCAGACTTGAAGTAAATTATCATGTTTATCAGTGGCAGAAAGAGTCCTATCATGAAGAAAAATAGGATTTTCAAAATTGCATATGGATGCAATTACCATGATGCAACAACTATCTTAGAAGCAGAAGGATGTACCATGGACTTTATTCCTTTTATAATACACCACATGTCATAACAAAATAGTCCACTTCAATTAGAGGCAGTAGGACTCAAGTCCATGTTTTTGTTTGACTCAAGTCAGCGTTTTTTTTTTAAACAACTATTTTTAAAGGCTTTACTATAAAATATTTCGATTTATTTGCTCGTTTTTAAAACAAAATTAATTGATTTAATAATTACTTTTTTTGTTATCTATCCGCACGGATATCCGAAGAAGTTTTTTTTTTTTTTTACATTAACTCCACAAAGGAGGCCCTGAGGAAAATAATTTCCCTCAGGGCCAAATATCAACTGTGTACAAATGTTGGGCACGCGTTTGGCGTGTTTCCCGACTATGCACCGGGGCCGAAGGGATCAATGATGCTAGTTCCTCGGAGCATCCTCCATTGTAATACCGGTAGAACAAGGATAGCATTCCCACCCGACGCCTGTGCTCTAAAGATTGCAATCCGTCTGTTAAGATGGGAGAATCTATCAAACGGACCGCCCGTTTCTGCACAGAGTCGAGGGTATTTTTCAGGTATTTTGGAGCTCCAGACCAGAGGTGGCTGCCAAATTCAACCGTGGGGCGCACTTGCGATTTGTACAGGGTTAGCAGTTATGAGACCATAGTTACAGAAAAAATACTTTTTTGGCTCTCCTGAACATTTACCTTTTTGGACTTCGTATGCTTCTCGGGTAAAGAATTTGGTTCGTGAGCTCACAGTTCAAGGTCAAGTCATTTTTTGAAAAATGTAGCTTACCTCTTCTAACTGTGTTCATCGAACCGAGCGCAGAAAGGGACAGCAAATTTCGCATTGCACTCTGACGAGCGCGAAAATAATATTAGGCCAGCTGTTTTTAACCGTGAAATGACCGAAAAACACGGAATAAAATTATGGATAATTTCAAAATAATGCTTTAAATCCGGATTTCTTTGTTTGTTTTCTTTTAAATAGTTTTTTTTAGTTAGGTACTATGATCGTCAGTAATAATTTATAAGAATTTGACCAAAAAAAAATCAACTTCTGACTCGATTTACTCGAAAACGAAAGCTCAAATCAAAAAAAATTATACTACAAAATCGACTCCAAATGTGATGAGGATTCACCAGTTTTCCGCTTGTACTACGAGTTTTCGGACACCTTGTATATCTGTGAATAAATTATGGTTTCTAAAAGTTTTGCGGGTGCTGAAAACACAGCTACAGGTCTGTAATTATCTATTTCTGACTTTTTTCCTTTTTTGTGTATAGGCGTTACTTTCCACATTTCCGGAAAGATATTTTTGCGAAGTGATAGGTTAAAAATATGTTTTAGAGGTTGAATAAAATAACTTGCATATCTTTTGAGGATTATAGGTGGAATACAATCTGGGCCGACGGAGTATTTAGGTTTTAGCTTATGGAAAGCTGTAATAATATCGTCATCGTTAATTTCATGAATTTGTACAGGTAAAGAGTTAAATGATGATGAAGCTATAGAGGATATGTCAAGTTTGGGGATATTGTCGCTAAATACTGATTGAAAATAGTGTGCGAAACCTGCGGCGATCTCAGAAGATCCAACATATTTATTGTCTTTGTAGTTCATGTGGTTAAGTTTGTCACAGCCGCGACGTTTATCGTTAGTGTATGACCAAAATCGAGTTGGGTCTGTTATTATACTGTTCTCGGCCTCACGTGTAAAGTCAGTGTAGGCCTGACCAATTAACCGTTTGATTGATTTTCGCAAAGTTTTAAAGTTAGCTAAGGCATGTTCGGATTTTGTTTTTTTCCAAAGATGGTGCATTTTAGTTTTTTCTCGTATGAGGTGAATGATTTCCCCATTAAACCATTTCGGATATTGTCTAACATCTTTGAGCATACGTGTAGATCTTTTCTTAAAACAAATGTTGAAAATATTATTGAGCTGTTCATAAAACATTTCGACAGCTAGATTTACGTCAAGGCAATCGTAATGATTCCAGTGATGTTGTTCTAAGGCATTCTTAAGTGTGTTATCTGAGCTTTCGTGGAAAATCCAACCCATGTTTATGTCTGGAGGCAATGTGTCTGTTTGTATATGTGATTGAGTTGTGTAATCGAATGTGAATGAAAGTGAAGGGTGATGAATATCCTCTCTGACTAATGGGGAGTCATGGCGGCAGATAACAGCATTTTTAGAATTTACATTACTTAATACTAGGTCTAACATGTGTGCATTTATGTTATAAAGTGTTGAATTGTGTTAAATTATAAAAAGAACAAAAGTAATCGAAAAAGTCAATTGGGTTTTTCCCTGAGGGAAAGTTGAAATCACCGAAAATAATAATATTTTTTTATTGTAACTTTACACTTTCACTTATAGTTTTATCGTAAAATAATTGATACTGTTCAGATGTTGTGTTTGGAGGAAAATATACAACACGTATATAAATGATGACATTTCTATGCGATACTTTCACCCACAAGTCTTGGGTTTCCATGCAGTCCATTCTTTCCGCGTGTGAGTGGCTGTCAGCTCGGAGGGCTAGGAGAGTCCCTCCTCCGCGACTGCCTCTATCCTTCCTGTAGACGTGGTATAGGTTTTCGAATAGCTGCGACGAAAAGGTGCTTGAAGTTAGCCAAGTTTCGGTAAGAGCAATCAGAAGTGGTTTCTGGGACATTACGTTTGTCATGAAGTCGATAATTTTATTATTCAGACTTCGAACGTTCTGGTATACTCCACTAATGTCTATCTTTTTCGGACTTCGTATCGACCGTCTTAGTTTGGGGTCGTGGTTTCCGAAATGACCACTCATTGAAGGCCACGTTTTCTGGCCAGATCGTGGGGTCCAGGAAAAAGTGGAAGTAATTTTCCGGTATGCCAATTTTGAAGGCAGCATAACGTTCATGCCTCCTGACCAGTTTTTCGACAGTGTAAATTAAATCCGGCTTCTTCTTTTTTAAGAATGAAGATATATTTTCTTCTGTGGTATTCGGGTGAAACATGAATACATGCAGATGTAGGTTTTTGGGAATAGTGACCAAGCTGTCGTCGATAGACCCTGTCCCTTTACAGATTGGCCGAGATCGTCGTCTACCGTTGACGAGGGCATCGCTATACGATGTTATTGGCTGGGTTGGCAGCTTGGGCACAAGAGGCTGTATTGTACTCTGTGGTTGTGGAGTAGAAGACGCCGCTGCAGCAGATGTGGAAGCAGAATGTAGATCTTCCTCCGGTTTTCCTTTTTTAGCAGTGGATCTTGTGGTCATTTTGCGGGTAGTGGGCGGCTGGATGCCGCTAACGGGAAGGTAAGTATGGCCGGGGCGTCTGGCTAGAGCGGCTAAGGTAATAGCAGGAGAGGGGGCGGGGCCGAGGGGCCCGGGCGGTGGAGGTGTCCCAGACGGCTGCCTAGTGATATCGTCGCGTAACCGATGGTGTTTTCATTTGATTTAAATTGTCTAATTTAGGCGTACGTCTCCCCACACAAATTATTCGTTTTTTTTTGTTATAAGGTAACCGAGAAAACCCATTGTTTTTTAAATTATTTAAACACACAATATTTCCTTCACTACAACAAGTTTCACAGGTTAAAATTTCCATATTTTACCAGATAATTCACAATTAAAATACGAGAAACATTTTTGAACCGACAATTTGTACTGGCGAAAGACAACTGGTTGGTATAAATAGAAAACAACATATGTCACTGTCATCACTAATTGCCATATTTGCTAATTTTGTTCCAGAAAGCACTGCTTCATACGAACAAAAAAACCTCTATCGGCGAATTCAAAACGACAGTTCGTAAACATTGATTTCATAACTTTGTATGAAATTAGCTTGATGCAGTCATAATTCCTGCCTATGGCCGCATTTTTAGTGGTGGGCGCACGTGTAGTTTTTAGTTACAGATTATGCGATGTTTTGTGGTTAGTGCCGCGTGCCGCTCGCGTAGTTTCGCGCTTATTTTTGAAAGTGTGTATTTATTTTTAGCAATAATTTAATAAATAATAATATTATTTACACGCTTATGTTTTACAAAACCGGTAGGGTAGGCAGTGCTTATGTGCCTATATGGAGTGCACGCCCCTGCTAAACGGTCTTCACTTCATGTCTTCATTTTTTTCTATTGGTATGTCAAATCTTCTCTTAGGGTATATATTTAGTCATTGCATGAATCTAACTCTTTTACTCCTCATTAAAAATCATGTCTTTATCCAAAAGATTATTATTTATTTATTTTAATAAACACCTAAACGGGCTTCTAAAACAAATAAATATAACAATTTTGTGGTACAGTAAACGTGAAAATTGGTATGTCAAATCCTCTCTTAGGGTATTTATTTAGTCATGGCTAACTCTTTTACTCCTCATAAAAAATCATATCTTTATCTAAAACAGTGGTGCCCAACTGGTATTTCTCCAAGGGCTATTTTTAAAATCCCGATACGCCACGCGGGCACCGCAGAATTAATAGAAAAACATAAGTTATATAAAGGAAACCTCATTATACAATTACTCCACTTTTTATTTATTATGTCAACACTTACTACACTTCAAACAGAATAGACCGGAACAGCAAAAAACTAATGCGATACTTGGCTGTCCATATTTTCAGAAAGCTTCTTATAGTCTGGTTGGTAATCTTCTGTGTAACCCAAAATCATACAATTTTTGACGTGTTCGTTAGTTAACATACTTCTGTATTTGGTTTTAATTACTTTTAGTTGAGATAAAGCGCATTCACATAGATAGGTTGACCCAAAAAATGCTTTAAAGATGAGAGCACAGTTACGTATGTTTTTGTATTTAACAGGGTCCATGATCTTGAAAACTTCGTCGCTTTTATTATCTCTGCTTTTAAGGATGATATCACTGCGAAGAGTGCGAAGTGTAATAATTTCTAATTCAGCTTCCGCTTTATTAACGAAGCAATGGGTTTCCATCAATGAAGCTAGTTGTGAAACATCGCTTTCGAAAAATGGATTTTTGACAAAAATAAACAAAGGTTCCATATAGAAAATGTTGTCAAAAAGCCTTTCGAATTCCGATTTTGACTGGTGAAACAACTCCAAATGTTTAGCTGGGTTAAACTCCGCAAGATATTCAGCATCCAAAAGGAGAGTAAACGAAGGAAAATGTTGAAATTTTTTCTCCTAACTGCCTCTTCCATAGATCGATTTTTTTTACGAAAGCTGAAATTGCGCTCATCATGTCTGATAGGTATGTGTTTTTCTTTTCGTTGTAGTGTTTCGTTGAGTTTATTTAGTTTCCCAGTTACATCAGTTAGAAATGCCAAGTCGGCCAGCCATACTTTATCATCGAGTTTTGCTTCATAGCTATCTTTAGATTGCAAAAATATTTTGATTTCTGTCATCAACCAACAAATCTTGCCAGCACTTTACCACGATTGAGCCACCTCACTTCAGCGAAGTAGATCAAATCACCATGTTCACTGTCCAATTCATCAAGCAAATCTTTGAAAAGACGATGGTTTAACGCTCGTCCACATATGAAATTCACAATTCAAACTACTAAGCTAATAACATGGCCAAGGTAAAGTTTTTTGGCAATCAAATTTTCCTGGTGTATAACACAGTGATAGGAATTAAATTTAGGAATATCTTCATTCTTTTCATGCAGACCAACAAATCCAACATATCTGCGATCATAGCAGGTGCTCCGTCGGTAGTCATGGCTACCAGTTACTGTATTGGCATGTTCTTAATGATCTTTTTATTGCGTCATATATGTCTTAATCTTATCCTGGTATAAAAGTTACCAACTTCAAATTAGCGAACAATGCTTCTTTAACAGAAGAGTCAGAAAATACCATTCTGATGAACATCAAAAGCTGTGGCGAGTCAGTAATAATGTCCGTCGACTCGTCCATTTGCCATGCAAAAAACTCTCACTTTGCCAAGTCATTGGTCAAAGACGTCATTTGCTATTTCATCAACTCGTCGTGTTACCTACACCTACTAACGACTCATACCATACAGCGTAATTATTTTATTATTGATTATTTAAATAAATGAAGACAATATAAGCGAAACTCAATCGAAAATCTGGAAACAGAAAAATCAGAAAAACATATTGACACCTCTGGGACTCAAACCCAGGACCTCTTGCTTTCCGGGCAAACGCGCTAACCACTGCGCCAAGGTGTTGATATGAAATTCGGTCATGTATAACTGTACCATACTTCGACTAAGAACCACCTACATTATCTTCATTTTCTTTAACGCATATTTCATTTCTGGGTTCGAGTCCCAGAGGTGTCAATATGTTTTTCTGATTTTTCTGTTTCCAGATTTTCGATTGAGTTTCGCTTATATTGTCTTCATTTATTTAAATATTACAATTTGAGGTTTTACTCATAAAGTTAAAAATAAAAAATAAAATATTGATTATTTAATTTATTTCACCAATATTGTTCGCGGGCGCCTAGAAAACAGGCCGCGAGCTACCAGGTGCCCGCGAGCTACCGGTTGGGTACCACTGATCTAAAAGATTATTATTTTTTTTATTTTGATAAACACCTATGCGGGGTTTTTCAAGCACATGATATAAATATAATAATTTTGTGGTATAGTAATCATGAATTAGTAAAATATGCTTATAGAAGAATAGTAGGTATTATGTTAACATTGATTATTTTTATCGAGGTATGTTATTATAGCCTTCTTACACTACATTCCGTACAATTGAATAAATCCACTATATCTGAAAAAGTATTGCCAACTGCAAGCAATCTAGGTACAGGCGAGTATCTAAATGACATAGTCCCGATATTGTGGTTGTAATTACAAAGAATTTTTAGGTCGAGTAGTTATTGATATGGAAGGTAATTAAGTTTAACAAATCAGGGCTGTCTACAATGCTATTAACAATTTAATGAATAAAAATTACAAACATACTTCAAAAGATGAGAAAATAAACCATGTTAGGACTGTTTTGGTGCGTGTTGGAATTTGGAAACATGCATGGCATTGATGTCAAACCACCATAGATATACCACTCAGCTGTCAACAGTTTTACCACAGACGTTCAGAGTTTTCTATTGGAGGCGATTGTTTGATGTCATAAAACCATAGATTATGTTGAAGAAATATTGTCTGAAGCCATAGCTTGTTTAATATTCTTCTGTCTAGTCAATTCTGGTCTTCTGGATAAGCCAAACTAACCGCAGTGTGATTTCCTTCACAATAAATGCAAGTTGGATCATTAGATGAATTTTGGCATTGGTCAAAAGGATGATCTCCGCAATGGAGACATTGAAACACTGGATGGTTGGAAATTTATAAACTTCAACCGGAAGTGAATTGTAGTTCATAAACACCCGTGATGGCAAAGTTTGGCCCTCGAACGTAATGACCACTGATTGTGATGATTTCCAAATGGTGGATCCACTAGATATATCCTTAAAATTCAGGCAACGAACTTTTAATATTTCAGGTGTCACTGGTGAATCATTTAAAGCAGTGGTTCCCAACCGGTGGTGGTCCGCGAGATCTAAAATGTGTTCCACGAAATATTTATTCATTTACTACAAAAACTGAATCGAAAGGTATCCAAAAGCTTATTCGTAACCCTTTTGGTATTAATGACGGAGAGGTAGCTGAAGAAATCTAAGAAAAGCACATTGAATTGCAAAATGGTAGTAATTGCAAGGACGCGTTAAATTACGCGATTAACAGTTTATCGTTATTGTACTTTGTGGTTCCCGTGAGAACAAATAAATGTAATAGTGGTCCCTAGTCAAAAAAAGGTTGGGAACCACTGATTTAAAGCATGCAAAATTTCTATTTCTGAGAGGTCACAAGGAATCCTTTTAACACAGCCCATTCTTGTAAGATTGTATGAAGGAATAAAAATTTTTTGAGAATCAATTTTTTCAACAAATTCGTTTGTATAAGAAGCGGATTCCGTTTAATTTAATTGAACCTTCCGGTTTAATGGACCCATTTACAAGGTTTTTGGAGCTGAAAATGAATTTGCCAAAATCTAGGAGATGAATAATCTTCCCTTGTTCCGTTCTCTGAACATTGACAATAAATGGTGGCAAAGAGGAGAGAGAATAATTTAAATTAGTAATTTTAGATTCAGGTATATTGGGATCCTTACTACTTTCCTGAGAGATTGGTGGAGTTTGATTATTTTTTGAAATAGGTTTAATTTTGGTAGGAATATCGGGAGACAGCGAAGGTCTACGTTTTCGGGAAGGGATCGTTGTAGAAGTATGACTCTCATCCGAGTCATACTCCTCCGCCATGTTGAATATAGATTCGGGGTCTGTAGGACGATTTTCATCTTCCTCCATTTTTAAAAACTACTCGCAAAAAAAAGAAAAAAAATAGAAAAATAAATAAATATATATTAATGAAAAAATAAAATAATAATTAATAGTCAATCTGTTCGATTGACTGTACACGGATTACCGTTATACTATCAAACAAATTATAATGAAAAAATAAATGTGACAATAAATTCTTATCTGAACGCAGACAGGAAGGTGCACGGGCGCTGCGGGCAACACAACCACACACTACGAATGTTAAATCCGAACTCCCCATAGATGTATAACTCAGCTGTCAACAGTTTTACCACAGACATTCAGAGTTTTCTATTGGAGACGATTGTTTGATGTCATACAACCACGGATATTTCTGTGACTTTTTCGGTTTCAAATTTGATTCGGAGTTATGCCTCCCTGGGAGACAGTCACGCCGCTTCCTCATTTCTATGCTAACTCCTCATTTCTATGTCTAACTCCCAAGTGTATTTATGGTTATTTTGGAATAATAATAATAATAATAATTGGATAATTTATAAAGCACCGTTTTTGTGAAAAATCACCTCAAGGGCGTATATGTAATAACTACATATTTTTACATCTATTTTAATTTAGAATATTATTACAAAAACTATTAGTAATTTTCTAAGAAAATACAATAAAAGTGATAAATATATAGGTAAGTTATAAATAATATAAAGTAATGATAAGCATAAACATTATATTTTTAAAATAAGCAAAATTATGAGGGTATTAGAGAATTTTAATTTAAATTTATTTTTGTAATTGTCATAGTTTTCCTCCAATCTTATATCTAGGGGTAATTTATTGAATAATTTTATATCCTTAAATATACAGTGATGTACTGTTGTAGTTCGTACTAGTGGTATGGTTCGTCCTCCAACAGAAATAATTCTTTTGCCAATATTTAATTGTGGAATATTATTTTTATCAAAGAAATCTTTATGTAATTGGAGTAATGCAATTTTGTCATAAATGTGGGGGAACCGGGAAATCTCGGAAAACATTTATTGTTGGGTAGTAATAGGGCTTCTTTAAGATGATTTTTATTAATATTTTTGATTGTCTCAAGTGGAAGTGGGGATGATTTATATGCACCCCCCAAGCCATGATTCCATATTGTAGTACAGAATGCGCAATTTTAACTTGATTATGACTGTTAAATTTTAAATGATTGCGATAATTGTGAGCTATCCAATGTGAACTTAACTATGCAATTTGACTGTCCTAAAATGGAAAACTCCTAGTTGGACAGTCAAAGCTTTCTTATAATTAAAGATATCAAAAACCATGTAAATTTGTTAGATGCTAGAAAAAATGCAGGACCTGATAATATTCCATTTGTGCTAATTAAAGAATGTTTAAACGGATTAGCTATTCCTCTTTTTCTAATTTTTAACCAGTCACTAGAAACAGGCAGTTTCCCTGATACATGGAAACACAGTTTTCTTACAAACAAATTATAGACCAATATGTATCCAATCATCGATACCCAAGCTTTTTGAAAAAATTGTTCTCCATAAAATATCCACAAACATAAAAAAAATTATAACTCCCTACCAACATGGCTTTTGTTCAAATAAATCTACACTGACCAATTTACTAATATATGAAAACTTCATATCTAAATCTTTAGCCAACAGGTGCCAGGTTGACTCAATATACACTGACTTTAGCAAGGCTTTGACAAGATGTGTCACAAAATATTGATCAATAAATTGGCTAAACTTGGAGTTTATGGTAGCTTATTAAATTGGTTTGTTAGTTATTTGTCCAAAAGAAGTCTTAGTGTGAAAATAAATGGCACACAGTCTTACAAATTTATAGCAACAAGTGGGGTGCCGCAAGGCTCCCATTTAGGACCCATTTTGTTTATTATATTTATAAATGATATTGTTGATATATTTACTGACATAAATGTGCTACTGTTTGCCGATGACATGAAACTATATAAAGAGATTAACCACATTAGTGATTGTATTACACTTCAAACTAACTTGATATATCTTTTTGAATAGTGCTCTATCAACAAACTAGCATTAAACATAAATAAATGTCAGTTCATTCATTTTTCCAAAATAAATAATCGTATATTTTTTCAGTATTCTTTAAATGATGAAAATTTAAATTGTGTTAGTGAAATTATGGATCTAGGCATTATATTCGACAGTAAACTCACCTTTGTATGTCATATTAATAATATTATCAACAAAGCCCTAAAAACTCTTGGCTTTGTTTTGAGAGCTGCAAAAGATTTCAATGATTTAGACACATTTATTATGTTATATAAAACCCTTGTCAGATGCCAACTTGAATTTAACTCTACGTTATGGTCTCCCTTTTACAACATTCATTCAGACAATATTGAAAAGATTCAACGGAAGTTTCTAAGGTTTATAAACTATAAATTGCATATTCCTATACTAAACATTGATTACAATTACCTCCTGGGTAAAAGTCTCTATTGAAACTTTCGGAAAGAAGAATAAGCACAGATTTAATACTATTACATAAAATACTGCATTACAAAATTGACTGTTCTGAATTACTTCAATTTATCAATATCCATGTTCCCCAAAAATCATGTCGACATTTATTACCCTTCTACTTCAATAACACCAGGACACTAGCTTATCAAAATTCTCCGTTTCCGAGACTTCACAGTCTCGGAAATAAATATTCTAATATAGGTGATATATTTCATCTTAAAACTAATCAGTATAAATGTTGTATATTCTATCACTTTTATTCTTCTGGGCACAAATAGATTTACATAATTTCTTCTTAATTGTTTATATTGAATATGAGTCTTCTTATCATTTTTACATGCCCAATAGATTTACATAATTTCTTCTTAATTGTTTATATTGAATATGAGTCTTCTTATCATTTTTACATAATATGTATTTTTATTTTATTATTTGTTTTGTTGTTACATTGTATTGTGTAATTGTTTATATTGAATATGAGTCTTCTTATCATTTTTACATAATATGTATTTTTATTTTATTATTTGTTTTGTTGTTACATTGTATTGTGTATTTTCTTTTCTCATTGTATTATATTTTCTTCATTGTTTGTTACTCAAATTATAAATTATAATGTAAAAGCCCATCAGGGCATATAATAAATACAGTGAAACCCTCTTAAGAAGTTCTCTCTTAAGAAGTTCTCTCTTAAGAAGTTCTCTCTTAAGACGTTTCGTGGCTTAAGAAGTTTGGTTTTTTCGGTCCCTCGGCCCAAAATTGACCCAATTTTTCCCACATATAAGGTTTTCCTGCTTAAGAAGTTTGTTTTTTCTGGTCCCTTGGAAAACTTCTTAAGAGGGTTTCACTGTAAATAAATAATGTATCTGTACTTTTATGTTCAAATAAATAAACTCGATTTCTAAGTTAAATTATATAGGCCATAATTTGTGGCCGCTATCTAACAAGGCCTTAACTCCTGGCGGCCGTAGTTTACGCCAGAAAGTAAATTTATAAAATAAATAAGTCTACCTATTTATTTATAGAACCCTCATAGTTCACCCCGAGTGGTTCGCTTATAATATTATAATAATTCTGCCCTCGTAACTTTTTCCTTCCCAGAACTTTCTCTCCTTCCTTGAGCTAATGGAAAAAAGGTCACACCAGATAAATAATCGATAATAATAAATTTCTTGTCATGTTCTGTTGTCTTATTTCCTTTTCTTTTCCATTTATTTGTAATCATCCATATTTGAATAACCTTGTTATTTTTTCTTTATTTGTTTTCTATTGTTGTTTGTTCTACTTAATACCCCATAAGTCATACGTATGTCTAGTAATGTTACATTGTCGTGTAAACAAGCTTATGGGTCCGAGTGGTTTACCTCTCTTTTATTTTTCATATATACTGTATGTGAAACTTATATTTTTAATATAAAAAAACTTATGTAAAATTGTAACTATATCCTCTCACTTATGAATTGTAAGTTCCTCCCATCCTAAAATGAGTTCTGTAAAAATTAAAAACAAAATAAAAAGTTTAATATATTTGCATATTTTATTTACCCCGAGAAGTTTAACATTTCTTTTTTGATGTCTTTTAGTAACCATTTTACAAACACTTGTTCATCCGTTAAAGTGGTTTTATCCACCATCAAAAAGTATTAATAGGCTAGAGACTGTACGGTTGAAATTTATTTAATAATAATAATAATAATTGGATAATTTATAAAGTGCCGTTTTTGTGAAAAATCACCTCAAGGGCGCTGTACAATTTATTAGGAAAGCTTAGGTTCTAACTAATTTTACTATTTACAAATGGATACAGAAACATACTTACCTGGCAGGTCACTTCCATGCGGCTAAGAATGCGACTCTGACACTGCGCCTTACGAAAAATTGTTTTCGTACGTGGAGTTTGTATACAAATGTACTTTTGTAATAGAACCGAATTAAAGCAATGACAAAAGATGTTGCCACTTACGTTAACAGCTTGCGTGATTAGCATCCCCTGGCAGGCGTAAGTACTACTGATTTGTAATTTTGTGTATCTCTCCGGATATGGAGAAATTGACAATAATATGATTATTATTGTAACTGGCAGTTGTGAATAATAATACCACGTGGCTATATATGAGTCCTATAATTTCAAAACCCTCTATATCCGATTTTTGACAAAATGATCTTAGTATGACATCTTGTTCACATTTTTGCGAGGAACAAGACTAACCTAAAATTGAGTTTTAAAATCTCCCTTATCATGACCAAAAACCATGTTAAAACTGCGAGTGAGAAACAAAACCCGCTATATCATTCAAGAAGTTACTATCAAAACCCGCTATATCGGAATTCAACCAATCACGAGCAGTTATTTTGCCAAGATGGCTGGTGTAGAAACACGCCCCTCAGGTCAGTTGAGTTTCAAAAGCCTCTATATTCCATACAAATCTCGAAGTGAGTATCAAAATCCGCTATATCCATTTTATTTATCCAAATTACTTAAATATTTCTTGACAAATATTGAAAAATGAACACTTTTCGAATGTATATTACTCTCTTTCATTATACAAAAATAAATGCAATTTTTTATTTACACTAGAGATGTAACAGTTTTTTGTGGTTTTCTCCGAATCAGTGAAAGTTTATATAGCGGATATAGAAATTGAACGACTCATATTTATTTATTTATTTATTGTTGTTATACGCCCGTAGGGGCTTTTATAGAGATTATAAAATAATAATTAAGTTATCGAGGATTACACATACATAGAATTTATACCAAAAGTTATAAAAGTGAAAAAATTTTAAGAATATACAAGTAGTTTTTGAAGAAAAAACCACTTGTATATTCTTGGGTAAAATCGTGAAATATTAAAACAATGTAATATTTGACAATAACATAGAACAAAATATAATATTAAACATTACAATAACACATCAAATCGTAAAATATATTATACCCACTAAGGTGGTCCAAATTTTTTTTTAAATTATTTTTCATTTGGCCACCCCTTGAATTTGTTACAGGTATTCATAGAAATAACATAGTAAAATTTCACCGAGATAGCTCAAGTAGAAAGTGGTGCTCAATCGAGTGTTGTTTTTGAATTTATTGTGTAAAATGCTTAATTTTTACTTTTTGCTACAGGCCAGTTTCGTGTGTTAAACTATTAAATAAATATTAAAATAAACTACTGAAGAGTTTTATAGATAAACTAGCTGACCCGACGAATTTCGTACCGCCTCAGAATCAATAACTGTTGAATTAAATTCAGTTTTTTTATTAAGTCAAAAATTACACAATGAAGCAATCATCAATGCACAACTGCCCGTGTTTTGATTTTGTCAGTATCAGAGATGGCATTGTGTATGGATTTAAATTTTTTGTGATTTTCTTATTTTTCCACTTAATTACGATAATTTGTGAACCGGGAACCATTTATTGGATAACCAACACCTCTGTCATACGTCACCCAAAGGTCACCCTGTAGCAAGTAGCTACTGGCTGTGTCATAAGTTGACAACTACGCTTCTGAGTTATCCTTTAGTTGGTACACTGCGATCAGCTGGGTATGCTAGTTCGAGTTTTAACCGCAAGCTTCAGTTTGGTGGAGACCGTGCTGGAAGGTGGGAGCTCATGACGGCGCCGTGAGTTTGGTGGAATTTGGGACTTCGTACACGTGTGAGACAAAATGAAATACGATTTATTTTAGTTTATGGGATCATTGTTAATAAATTTTGCCAGGATGCTTTCCCTGGCTGGCGCCCTGTTGTAATATTAAATTCATCATAGCTTTGACGGTATTTACTAAATTCTTTATTGCAACCTTGACCTACCTTACTACTAACAGGATCACGCTCCTGTCACGCCCTGATTGAAAATGTCTGTGGTCTACCATGATTGAATTATTAATTGCATATTAATAAATGTTATTTGTTAATTCAGACTTATTATTTATGAATATTCTTGCCTTCTGTTCAACATGCCGGCGTGAGCCGTAGGTAGCTTGCACTTTATTCGTGTCAAGTAGAAATTATGTTACAAAATGGCGACCCAACTGTTTCGGGAATCTGCTTGTAAAGTAGGTTATGGTTATTGTACTGTAGGAATTGAATTGCAAGGAATTGAATTCCTTGTAGGAATTGCACCTTAAGTGGTTCGCTACGGGGTGACGTTTGTCCGGGTCTTGGCGGCGGATGCTTCTGCCCACCTGCTGCGTGGCGGACCGGATCGAGAGAGACTGGTTGAGGGAGGCCTTTTGACCTTTCCAGCTGGACTCTCTCCACCCAACGCCTTACACCGCAGTTGGAAGGATGGATTCATACGTCCGTCACTACCGGACACACTGACCCCAGATTCCTACCCTCCCCTCATACCTTTTTCCTTCCCAGAACTTCCTATCCTTCCCTTCCTTAAAAAGACCCTACACACAACATCCCCTAAGATGACACAGGTCCTGGGGAAAATAAATTTTCTTCGGGGCCTCATGTGTTGTGGAGCTGAAAAAAAAACTTTTTCATTTTCTTTATACGTGTGAGGGTTTTTTTTATTATAATGATTGTATCTTACCTTTGGATGGGTGGAGACATACGTTCACCGTTTGTCTCATTTTCGACTATTGACATTAATTATTGTGTTAAGAAAGAGAGGCAGCATTATATGTTTAAGAATAAAAACAAAACAATCAGCATATTGACATTTGACATTTTTGAATTATTGGAACTCACTCACTACTCAATATTTATAGGTACTTATCATAAAATTCCTGCAGCTCTTTCAAAATATGAAAATTATATTATCTACATTCGTTGTCTCTGCCTTTTTAACTCGAGCTTTGCTAAAAAAAATGTGTAAGACATATTAAATAATGTATCTTTTTTTTACAAAAAAAAATTATAGAATACACAAAAACATGTAATTTTTGTAACATTTATTAAATAAAAAAATAAATAAAAAATATTAAATGTATGGGGAAATTAATTTTCTTCATAACTTTCTTTTTCGTAAATTTTTGCGATGTTTTAATGTTTATTCTGTTATCCGGGGCGGAGACAAATCCAACAAATCAAAGATCATCAAAATCGGTCGAGCCGTTCTCGAGTTATAAATAGTGTAACTAACCTGACTTTGTTTTTTATATTAAGATTTGAACAGTATTTGATGCTTATTTAGTAGACTGTGAAGTGAATCAGTGTAGTAAAATGTGTTCATCTACTCGAAAAAAATATGAAATTTTTCTACTTGGGGTTCGAGATATTGAGCCATTGATGAGGCTTAACCAACATCCTGCTCTTCGGCAAGTTTTACTCCGTTATGACTACACATTAAATGATTCCAAAAATGTGAAAGATTCCGCGCATCTACTTATTCAAGAACTTATAAAAATATGGAGTAAATCTAGTATTCCGACCAGACAACAAAATCATTGCATTGAAAAACTGATTAAGTTTCCTAAAAACTGGCTGCTATTGAATAAAAATAGAGGAAGAAATTCTGAAGCACAAAAAAAAGAGTGTTTGTTTAAAAAATAAATAGACAAACTTTTTGATATTTCCTATGCAAGCGCTTTGAATTTGATAAAAATTGCGGAAGACAGAGCGTTTCTCATCGATCAAAGATGAGAACGTAAGATGATTATGATCTCAATCGACAAGAAACTAGAAAAGGTCAAAGAAAGTTCTCTAAAACGGAAACAAAGATCTGTAGAATTGAAAGAAATGGCTGCTGAAAGTAATGCTTCATCTTCGGTGGTGTCGAGACAAGAGTTAGAACTTGAGTGCAGCTTCAGTAGCACTTCTAGTAATGCTAGCATATTAGAGGATAAGTCCAAAGATGAGTTTGTAGTGCGTTGAGCTGTCTACAAGTGACATATTTACACAATACGTTACCAGTGCGCTTGGTCGTAATAAAATTTAAACTAATCAAGAGAGAAGAAAAACAAATTGTTCGATTTGTTAGTTATCATCTACACCAAAGTTTGAATCGAAGCGTCTTTGGCAGCAGATGCACCAGTAAATGACTTAATACTTTGGAATAGCTTAAAATTGTACGAAGCCATTGATTCCGAAATCAGTATAGCAGCTAGGGGGGTGTCTTAGAGCGTCACTTATGGTATTTGTCAGATGAACTAGTCTCATTTACCTTTTTTTCTGAGAAGCTGTCTGATGCTGAGAAACAGGCCATTGTTCAAAAAATAAATTCTGATGGCGGTAATCGTTCAGTACGAGGTGATTCTGCTAAGCTTGCCTCAGAGGTTACATTAGAAGCTTTTGCAACACGAAGAACGTTGAAAACGCTCTTAGTTCTTGATATCAAGGACTCTTTCTTGTAATTACCTCCTAAGACTTGGAATAACAATGTTGATTACCTTCAAGGCAAAAGCTGAGTCAAAAATTTGAGTGTTGTTAATGATACAGCGGAGAGAGGTGTTAAACTATTTGAAGATTACAACACGATACTCACTAAGAATGAGGAAGAAAAGCAATTTTTACTTCACATCGTTGAACAAAACAGAAAAATCATTTCTACTGAAACATTCAAAATGGAGTTAACAAACATAGTTAATTATTGCTTTGTTACCAAATTTTGTTCAAATTTAAATACATTTTATACTATATAGTTAGTCGCCATATCAGTTTAATGCTAGATCACTATTTTAGATTAATCTTGATACAAATTTGTTTACATTATATGTAAATACAAAAAATATGCTTTGGATAAATTACAGTTTTTCCTTTCATTTCCATTGAGTAGATAGTTTATATCGTCACAAATATAGTATAAGTGGACGCTATAAAGCTTACCAGTGGTTATAACTTCCTATGGGTCGCGGATTGTGAAGATATAAAACATACTAAGAATACACACACTTTTGGTTTGTGGTTACCTCCTAATCAAATAGTTTTGCCATTACAAGGTTTATTGGCAGAGTACGTACAATTCCAAGGAACAAGGAGGCAACGAAATGAAATTATTGAATCTTTTGGTAAAAACAAATATATTTAAATCCAAAAAAAGATAGTGTGCGCCCAAGTCATCACTTAGCCTGAAACAAATAAAATATATGTCATTAGTTATGTTTTTATTATTTTTACTATATATTATGTACTATTGTGGACTTTAGTCTAGGCCCGAGAGGCCCCGGCCTAGGGCCCCAACCTCGGGTTTAATGTTCTTTAATGTGGCCTTACTAGCCCACAATAATAAGATGTACAACGTAAGTTCTTTTCGTCTTTATTTGGATGTTACAATGGAATCGATAGTAATGTATTTTATGTCTAAAGTAGCGACTGGCCACAAAGGCTTCTCGATTAGCTCTGAGCGCGGCAACGGGTGCGTCAGCTGTATGCACCGCGAGCCGCTCGTCAAACTTCGTCGTAACCCGAACGTTTCCGAATGATATCCAATACATCGATAATTACATATACTACAACCTTCCCCCTGTAATCAGTCGCTACAAATCTATGTATTTCAAATATTGCATATACATTTTAAATATTTCAGGACTCTTAAGTATTTCATATACATCATACATATTATACACTTTATTATTTACACATATTATTATTTTATACACATAATTATATCCTTGAAGGCTTTGTTCCTTCCTTGTAGAGAATTATCTTGGTCTGAGTCTTCCCGACCAGGGACTATACGATGTACTGGGTACTGCCGGCTCCGGCCTTGCATCGGGTATTGCCGCGTCTGCGACCTCCGGTGTCCTCTCTCCTCCCTCCGCTAGTCTGAAATCAGGGGAAAACACCGTTAGCTCACTCCACAGATCGGGCAACTCCCTCTCAGAATGCTCAGTCCTCGTATCATCAGACGCGGAATCTGGCAAATCTGACACAACATTGCTCCAACTCACTGACAAGTTTCTCATCTGGTCCACATAACGTTTCCAAACTAATTGACAATCACAAGTTTTAACCAAATATAATTTTTTTCCAATTTTATGTGTAACTATTCCCTTTACCCATGTAAATTTATTATTTTTCCTGAAATCTTTAACTAGACATTTTTGTCCCACAATAAAATTTCTTGTTTTTACACCACCATAATTTTTACCCTGTTTACGTTGATTGGACTCAATATTTTTAATTGCCAAATCATGTTGTTTTGACACAAACTGTTCATTCTCTTTCGGAATGAGACTGTCAAAGGTAGATCTAAGTTTCCTACCAAAAAGTAAAACTGCTGGCTCGACTCCCGTAGTACAATGTGGTGTATTTCTATAATCGGACAAGAATTGTAACAATTTATCCTTGTAATCAACCTGAAATTTATTACCTGCCATAAGTTTTTTAATAAAACCCTTAGTAGTTTTCACTGACTTTTCAGCGAGACCGTTGCTTTTTGGGTGTATAACTGGGGATAACATGAATTTGATATTGTTTTCCCGAAGGAATTGTTTGAAAATCTCGCTCGTAAAAGATGTTCCGTTATCTGACACTATGAGTTCAGGGTAGCCAAAATTTGCAAATAATTTTCTCAATTCAAATATAGTATTAGCTGAATCTGCCCTTTGAACTTCAATACAGTCGACCCATTTAGTGAACGAATCGCAGACGACCAAAAACATTTTCCCTGCCAACGGCCCACTGTAATCAAGGTGTAGCCTACTCCAGACCTTCCCAGAATTAGGCCATATCGATAATTGACTCTTTGGAGGAGATTGTTTCGTCGACGCGCATTCTGGACATTCCTGAACAATTTTCTCTAAATCTTTGCTCAGCGACTTCCACCAAAAGTAACCATTTGCTAACCCTTTCATTTTCACAATACCTAAGTGCGAACGGTGCACGAGCTCTCACACTTTTTTATGCAACGAACTTGGAACAATAATCCTATGTTGCCAAAATAAATCCTTAACAATCGAAAGTTCATTTCTTTTTATCCAATATTTCCATAAATTATCTTCGCGACTAATGCGTTTGGGCCACCCCTGCCTTAAACAAGTCATTACGCTTTGAATGACAGCGTCTACTCTAGTGGCTTCCATAATCGAATTAACGTCTAGATGCTCACAATTGCTAACAAAACTTACGAAATCTGACCCGTAATCTTCTCTGAACTCCTCAACCGACGATTCTAAAGGTAGTCGAGATAGAAAATCCACTTGATTCTTGCAAGATCTTACGAATTCCGTTTTATAAGAAAAACCTGCTAGAATTATTCCATACCTTTGCAATCTGTTTGCGGCTAGTACTGGGATATTCTTATGTTCACCGAGAATTCTCATCAGAGGCAGATTATCTACACACAGCGTGAATTCTCTGCCATATAAGTATTGGAAAAATTTATTCAAACTGAACACTATAGCTAAAGCCTCTAAATCTAAGATGCTATATTTCTTTTCCGCGCTATTTAAGCTTCTAGATGCAAATGCTATAGGTCGCAAAGTACCGTTTGCGAATGAATGAACTAGACACGCCCCTAGACCGGAAGTACTCGCGTCCGTATAAAGTTTAACCGGAAGATGAGGAATGTAATTCGTCAAAATCGTATTTTTACTCATCAAATTCTTTATCGTATCTACTGCGTCAGAGCATTCTGTAGTAAAAACCCATTTGACATCTTTCTTTAAAAGATTATGAAGCGGCTCTAGGATTGATGACATATTAGGTATGAAATTCCGATAAAAACTCAAAAATCCTAATAAACTTTTAAGTTGCTGAACGTCCGTCGGATAAGGTGCATTCTTAATGGCTTCTAATTTATCCGTTTGAGGTTGGATTCCCTTTTCAGAGATGGATGTACCCCAAAAACTCTAACTCTTTTAAAAAAATTGACATTTTTCCGTATTGACACATAATCCGCAATCTTGTAATCGCTTACAAACTGCCATGATATTATACATTAGATCCTTTTCGTTGATCCCTGAGATGATATATCATCTAAGTAAAATGCCACGCCTTTTAATCCTTGCAAACAACTCGCAATTGTTCTAGCAAAAGTTGCTGGAGCAGATTTCAACCCAAACACTAGTCTATTGTAAACAAACAATCCTAAATGCGTATTAATCGTTGTAAATTTCTTACAGCTATCCTACAGTTCTAACTGTGAATAAGCTTGTTTTAAATCCAGTTTTGCAAAACTTTTTCCCGAACTAACCTTGTGGATAACCTCTTCGATCCTAGGTAGCGGATATTTCTCTAACTCTGTAATAAGATTTAAACTTCGTTTATAATCTACACAAATACGAATCTCGCCGTTTTTCTTTACCACCGGAACGATAGGAGATGCATACTCGCTGCTTTTCACTGGCGAGATAATACCATCTCTCACCATGGATTTAAGTTCACATTCGATCTTATCTCTATTAGCGAAAGGTACCGGACTAGCATTACAGAAAAAAGGATTCGCATCTTTTTCACTTTAAAATTCACTTTGAATTTATTAAATCGTCCTAGTTTTCGGTCAAAAACTTTTAGAAATTTATTTTTAATTTTATCAATTTTCTCTTTTTCCGACGAAACTGAATTGATAGAATTTTGTTTTGAAATAATGTTGAGGTTAAAGGTTTCCATGAAATCTCTCCCTACAATAAGTTTCGAACCGTTTGTTACAATGATAAAGGTTATTAACCTAACTAGATTATTGTATTCGACCTTGAAATTTGCATTACCCACAACATTGAACATATTCCCATCGTAACCTGAAATTTTTCGTGTTTCGGGTGACAATTCTACATTACTGAAATGTTTACAAAATAATGACACTGGAAAAACACAAACCGACGATCCTGAATCAATCATGGCTTCGAAGAATTTACCATTTAATTTCAATTGTGCCTTGATTGCCTTAACAAAAGCTACATTCTCAATGTTATTATTATTATTACAATTCATAACTGATTTTGCTGACCCGTTTTTACAAAATCTTTGCAAATGGCCTAATCTACCGCAAGAATAACATTTAGCCTCTTTAAATTTACAGCTATGAGTGTCATGATTTGTTTTTCCACAAATATTACACTTCTTTAGAGATGAACCGGTTTTAACCTGTTTATCCGATCTACGTGAGTCGGTACTATCAGACCGATATCTATGTTTTCGCGCCGAAAAAGACGATTTTTCAAATCTCTTTACCGTATTTACTTCCAACTTCAACTTGGCTGACTCGACTTCAGGACCTTTCGCGGTCACTGCTAATTCAACTAGCTGATTAAAATTTAGCTTAGACCCTTCAACAAACAATTTTACCCGTACTGGACCCGGGAGTAGACCGATTGCAAACACGTCTACAAGATTCTCTTCCAGCCTAGTTCCAAATTGACAATACGTGCTGAGACCACGGAGCCTGGCGGCAAAATCTTTAATTGATTCGTTATGATCCTGTTTAGCTTGAAAAAACGATTCCCGCTCTTGAAAAAGTGATCTACATTTGACACAATGTTTTTTTAGCAACTCAATTAATTTCTCAAACGCAACATCTGTGATTTTAATCGGGAAACATAAGTTAGACAGAAGAGTCAAGGTCTCCGTTTCAAGCGAGTTTACTCGGTAATGTCATCATGCAAAACGAGGAACTGCTCTAATCTGAGTTGAAAGACATCCCAATCTCCGCTTATGTGAGAAAACGGTGGAATTCTCGCCGATTCCATCTTCACGATAAGGAGAAAAAATAACACGCGAAGCTACCCAAACGACAACAATACTACCCCACCAAAAAAAATTACAAAAAACAGACAAATTCTCCACAAGTAAGAAAAAACTTAACTTAGAAATTGCTGTTGCAACATCTCCAGATTGTTTCCTCTTGATGAGTGAGTGACCTTTCCTCGACACTAGCACTGTTTATCTTTGTATGAATGCCTTCCCTCGGCACTCCCTCGGAACTTCACCTTCGTGGAAAGGCTCTGCTGAGTCCCAAAAACGACCACTGCCTCTTGCTTCTGAGTGCCCTTAGATCGGCACTCCAGAACTCTGACTGTGGCTCCAGGAATAGCCAGAGATATCCTTGGTTTTGTTCTGCCGGTCCTTTCTCTCGGTCAGAAAAAACCCAAAAATACCCCAATGTTCCGCCTCGGCTGTAGGTAGCCTTGAAAAGTTTCTTGGGGTGACTTAGCTCTCCCCGCTTTGTCGGTAATTTTTTTTTGGTAATCCAATTTACAATTGTCCATCCAATAACTTGTACGTATATACGGCTGCGCCAGTTGTAATGTTCTTTAATGTGGCCTTACTAGCCCACAATAATAAGATGTACAATGTAAGTTCTTTTCGTCTTTATTTGGATGTTACAATGGATTCGATAGTAATGTATTTTATGTCTAAAGTAGCGACTGGCCACAAAAGCTTCTCGATTAGCTCTGAGCGCGGCAACGGGTGCGTCAGCTGTGTGCTTGTCAAACTTCGTCGGAACCCGAACGTTTCCGAATGATATCCAATACATCGATAATTACATATACTACATATTGCAATTAACTTTTAGATTTGAACATAAAGCGTGGTATTTTCTCTTTCTAACACTGTTTAGATCATATTTCTAACCATGATAGTGAGGGAGACACAACGATTTCTATGAGGCCTATATGAGTTGTTTCGAAAACCGAACAAATAGACTTGACGGGTCACACAGCGAGAACAGTAGTTTTACCTTTTTTGCCGGTCCTACTGAATGCCTGGAAAGGCATTGCTGTCTAATATTTTTATATGGATATTGTACACCAATCTCTTTCTAATTTGTATATGTAAAAACCATAAATATATATGTACTAGCTGATTCCCGGCATGCGTTGCTATGCCATTTAATAAAGAAATTGTTTCTCCCTGCGTGTCCTTTCCCATTCGTCGAGTTCCCTTCCACCTCACCTTCCTCTTCCGCGTCCCCTTCCCCTCTCGCGTTCCCACTCTGATTCCTCCACCTTCCTTCTCCCCACTCTCCCCCCGTCCCACAAACCCCCCTCCCGAGTTCCCCTCCCCCCTCCCAGGTTCCCCTCCCCCTCCCTGGTTCCCCTCCCCCATCTCTCACTCCCTCCCGCTTTCCATAGCAATAGCCGCATCCTCGCATGGCACCAATAGCAATTTTTTTATACAAACTTCATAATGCCAGAGCTCAGCTGAAGTTTTATAAAAACCTTGTCCTGACAATAACGAACACACAAAAAAAAGAATTATCCAATTTGGTGCAGTCGTTCGAAAGTTATGCGCTTAGCAACACATTCAGCGATTCATTTTTATATTATAGATATGTGAAACAAGATGGCGAAATCTTCTTATCTCCTTGTGTGGAAGAATATTAAACTTACACTTTGGCACTGGAGATGCGCAACATGTTTAAATAAAATAGTTCATTTTTACACATAAAACATTACTAAATGACCCAACACTGTCTTTAACTTATGCTATGGGGCTATGCATTGATCAACATTTGACATTTAAACAACAAATACAAAGTATTAAAGACATTATCATCCCCTTAATTAGCGTATTTAGCCGGCTATCATATCTATTGCCAAATAAATTTTAAAAAGTTTATATTATAGTCTCGTACAGTCACAGATAATACAAAACAAGGTAATAAAAAAACTGTTTCACTACAAGCCCAGAACATTCACAAAAACATTATATATGGAAACAAAACTATTAATATTAAGAAAACTATATGAATACAATACGTGTCTCCTTATTTACAAAATAAACAATAAACTCGTTCATACAAACACAGAATTCATTAAAACGTCCCAAGTACACAAACACTTTACACGTCACACGATAACATACATTTAAACACCATCCACACTTACTATGGTAAACAATCCATTGGTTACGAAGGGGGCAAATTATATAATTGCATCCCAAACGACATTAAAAACGAAAATAAGCTGGGTATATATAAAAAAAAATATTAAAATTAATTCTTGATAAACAAAGTAACGACATAGAATAGGGCTGTGTTGTTATGTTTAGTTTAGTTTAATGTGTTTAATTATTTCTAGTTAAGTGAAAATGTAATTTTCTTTTTACTGGAATAAAAATGAATAAAATATTTAAAAAAACTTCCCTTTATGGAGTCCTATTACAAAGTAGTAGTATTATAATTTAGGACAATACCTGTATACTTGGGGTGTGGTGAGTACTATGTAATTTTTTTTTATTCAAATATACAAATTATTCCAAAGATATGTCGGTTTAAAACAAATCCCACCATCTCCAACGGGTTCTTGTTTTGGCTCACCTGAATGTGCTAAGGCATAATGTCATTACAGAAGTGTTCTTGTTTGCAGTTACAGCATTTACAGTTTGCAGTACATATAATGAACTCTACAAATGGAATTGATTGAGCACTGTAAAGACAATTTGCTGTTCTGCCTAATATTGCCCTCGTTACAAGAATACCAGAACCAGCAGAATTGCAGTCTATAGAAGACAATTTGAGAGAATTGCAGATCTCCATATTGATGATAACCTTCAGAAAGGTAAAATAGTAAGGCATGGAATTGTTGATAATTTATACATAACTAGCAGACCCGGACACACGTTGCTGTGGCTAACGAAAAACAACCTTTGTAAAATCCACACCACCCGCCTGCCAGCTGTCCGCTGCCTGAATTAAATATTTGAATTTCTCGACTTTTCTCTACTATAATAAGCATGTATTATACATATTAACCTTCCTCTTGAATCACTCTATCTATTGGTGAAAACCGCATGAAAATCCGTTGCGTAGTTTAAAAGATCTATGCGCACATACATTTGCATACACATACGTAATGATGATGATGATAATGACAATTAAAAATTTACAATTACATTTATTTCTTTTAATATCTTCAAACACTCCTCTAAATTTTCATCTATATACTGCATTCTATAATCCTGGCTGTACGGATTGACTGCATCATTGTCCCTCCACCTTTCTCTTTCGTCTTCTTTCTTCTCTCTCTCCTCTTCCCTTGCCACTTCTCTCGCCTCTCTCGCCTCTTCCCTTGCCACTTCTCTCGCCTCTCTCGCCTCTTCCCTTGCCACTTCCCTGGCCTCTTTCGCCTCTTCCCTCGCCACCTCCCTGGCCTCTCTCGCCTCCTCCCTCGCAATTCTGCTCTCCTCCATGAGTAGGGGAAGCTCCTCTCTAGAAGGTGTTGCCATCTCTTTGAGGCGATCCGTCAGATACTGTAGCCGCCGCTCATTGGTTGCATTCCTTTTAGTCATCATCTGTTGAAGAATTATAAGCTTAATAGTAATAGAATCGCTTTTTTCAATATTTTTATAGTGGAACAACTTATTGAGTAAAACATTGTAAAATTTAATCATTGAAGATAATATTAACAACTCTCAAATGATAAGTAACCCCCGACACAAAAAAGAGCTGATGACCTTGAAAAGCCTGAACAGATTTTCATGAATTGTAGGTAAGAATCATCTCGATTACATCGGCTTTAAAAAAACCACATCATAATCGGTCCATTCATTTAGGAGCTACGATGCCACAGACAGACACACAGACACGCCAAACTTATAACACCCTTCTTATTGCGTCGGGGGTTAAAAAATGTGAAACAAAAGTGATTAGATATATTAGGGAACGTACCCATACTACGTGACCTGTTTAGGGGGTGGGGATCTTCAAAATACCATGCTTGGTCACAATGGGTGGGGGGGGGGGGCTTAGATTTTTATCACGTAGTCAATCTAGAAATCTTTTTATATTTTTTCCATTAACTTTTTTCCACTTTTAATTATAGGTATGCATGCACTCTTGCCTTCACGCAGCAAGCGCCGTATTAATAAAGACAAATACAAGCCAAATAATTTTTTTAAACTTTTTGTTAGCAAGAAATGATTCAAAACCATATTTATGACTTACTATGTGAAAACTGTAGGGGGAGGGGGGGGGGGTCTTTGAATATACTACACGTGGTCACCGGGGAGGGGGGGGGGGGGGTTAAAAATTGCAAAAAGTGGATCACGTAGTATGGGTACGTTCCCTTATCTAGGAATTGAATCCAGCACCTCAGCCTTGCCAGGGCTTTGAGAGCAACGAAAGGAACAAAGCAAAGCCCAGGCAAGGTTTAGGTCCTGGGTTCAACTCCTAGATGTGACCAAATCTTTTTATAAATACATTTATATATTTGCATCAACAGGTGGCAGCACTGCAGTCGCTTGCAAAATGGCCGACATCGATGTTCGTAAAAGATAGTGTTCTGTGATTGATTCTTGACTGTAGAACGCGAAACTCAAAAATTCACATTCATGAAAGACTGAAAAATGTGTATCATGATGGAACAGTGGATGCTAGCACTGCTAGACGTTGGGTTCGTTACTGTAACCAAGCTGAAGGACAAACACCGCTGGCTGAGGAAAAGCAGAATGGCGCTGACCGTTGATTGCAGCGACTGCACTCATTCGTGGTGACCCCAGATAACTACAGGTATCGCATTCTCTCTCCCAGTAAAGGCAGGGTGATGAAGATTATTCGACAACTGATTTTTCAACACAAGTTTTGCAAGGTGGGTACCAAGAAACTTAACCGGCCAGAATAAAGAAACAAGAAAAACAATTGCCTCACAACACTTGCAGCTCTTAGTTTCTGGACAAAATTGTGACCGGAGATGAAAAATGGGTTCATTTTTTTTAACCTGAATCAAAGAGGCAGTCAATGGAATGGCATAACACAAACTCACCAAGGACAAAAAAATCAAAACTGTGAGATCGGCGGGGAAAGTTATGGCGATGATGTTTTGGATATGACCGTGCTTTTTACAACACTGTGATACATGCACTTGTTAAAAGGTGGACCAAGGCTGTGGAAATGGATGGATATAATATTGAAAAATTAACAAATTAATCTTCAATAGTGTGGTTTTCGACCCCTGCAATTGCATCTTTTATTACTTGACAATTAAAAGGAGAAAAAAAATAGAAGGCATTACTTATTGACTGGCCCTAGTATTATAAAGTTATTGTCACCTCACTTTTTTGTTGTTTCATGTAAAAATAATTAATAAAAATGTCACAAAGTTTAATTTTTTTTTTTTTTTAATTGCGGTATGAAAAGTATTAAAAGAATTAGTGTTGTACTTCTTTTGTGACTAACTTTTAGATTTGAATATAAAGAGAGGTGTTTTCTCTTTATAACACCATTTATATCAGATTCACTATGATAGTAAGGGAGACAACAATTTCCTTGAGACCTGTACGATTTATTCCGAAAAGTGAACAAATTAGTCTTACGGGTTAACCCCTCCGCAACGTAAGCAGATATAAGCGTTACAAATATATGACAGGGGGTGTTCAAGTATTACATAACACAATTTTTGAAGATTTTTGATCCTCCCTCCCCCCCATGTAACGCGCCGTAACGTTTTTTTTTCTGTACACCCCCCCCCGCCCCCAAACGTTACGTAAAGGCCAAGTGACAATTTTTACCTGAAAGTCACAATTAAGTTGCGCAAAGTACTGGAAAGTCACTTAAATACCTTTTTTCTTGTTTTAATCGCTTAAATAACATCATTTATATGTTCCATAAATTTTTCTTTATTTTTTCTTTTGCCGTTTTCTAAATTTCGTTGGTATTGTTGCGCTGGCAAGTCAGCATGAGAGCCTTTATAGTCCAAGAACAGGTGATGGTGGAAATCTCCCGCTTTTGAAGTAGTCCTGGGTCGGTCGTGAATGACCCGCTCATTGAAACCCGCTCACGGACCACCAAAGAGCGAGCGTGTCATTTTTTCGTCAGCACCCGGGTCTCGCGACCCACTTCTCGCAACCGCTCTACCACTGCAACCTGGGTTTCGGGTGCGGATGTGGCGGGGCGAGCAACGATAGATAGATGTAAGAGAGAGCGACCGGGTTGTTAACACCCGGGTTTCGCCACCCGCTCTCTCGACTCAGGTAGTAGAAAGTAGCTGGGTGAAGCGTAAGTGCTAACTGCGACACATTCGGTCAACAAACACGTGCGTAACTAACAATAAATAATATACATATTAAAACAATTTGAAAATTTTCTCCACAATTTATTTTTTACCGTTACCGGTCTATGCTCAGCCTAGTATGGTCAGCTTTAGACAATTATTCAATATTCATTAGGTTTAATAATATAACATTAAACAAAAATCTATGTACATACACGGATAAGAATTTTTATATTATTATTAAAATTCTAATAAAAATCATGCAAACATTGCAAATATTATTTATTTTGTACACCCTCTCCTCTTGTAACTTGTACTCCTAACCTAACTAACCCACCATCAAAAAGCATCATAGCAATCATAATAATTCATGGGCATGTTTATTTTATGTTTTGTCCTATTACACAAAGAAAAAATATAAAATAATAGTTTATAATAAGGCATTACAGCTTACAGCTAATTTACTTATTTAAATTCTCAATAAAAGTTTCACAGCTACACGATTTTTACATGGTTTTTATATCCTTCAAGGCATGATAAAACATTGTTTTTTTTACCCCTGAAGCGTGTCTTTTTAAAAATTTATTTCTGGGATATGACATTACTAGTTACAGGTGTGAGCTGTGAGCGAACGTTCATACAATTATAACCTGGGTTTCGTGTCGCGTATGACTTGACCGGTCTGGGCGGCGACCGGTACGAGAAACTCGGTTACCGAGTTTCGTATTTTGTATCGCGAAAAGAGCAGGTCTTCGCGACCTGCTCGTGACGCCAGTGTGTCGTGAGCGACCCGGGTCGTGTGAAACGATCGATCGACCCAGGACTATTTTGAAAGCATTTTACAGGGTGGCCACAAAAAACGGATTTCGAAATTCCCTGATAATTCCAGGTTTTCCAGGGCAGTTTCTACATTTTTCCCTGATATGTTTAATTTGATATAAGGGGATATTGTTCGTTAGATAAATAATAAAGGGAATAGATCACTTGCATGGACTTCATAACGACTTGGAAAAAATCGTGTGGATAGATTTTTTTTACTAAGATTACGAAAATGTTAGTAAAAATTTTTAGAAATGTAGTTTTATTTTTATTTTTAAATAAATAAATCAATTATTTGGGTTTGTGACGTCACTACATGAAAATGTCCCATCTCCGAAAATGTTCCTATTAATTTTATAAAATTCCACACTGATTTTTTTTTTTTTTATATATGGCATCACTTTGATTTCAGGCGAATTTTTGAATTTGACATTTAACGTTCACTAGATTTATTGTTTGTTCTCTGCGTACGTATCATTTGGTTTGATTTTTTGACAGATGTTATGAAGAGAACCCCGTACAATTTACGTTGTCCGTACCTGTTTTAGAGGTATAATAATAATGGTGCGGATTTTAACAAAATCAAATTTTATAATATTCTTATTATTATTATAATTTACAAGTACAGGTATATTACATTTGATTTAGTAATATAGACGTTGAACATTATAATGATTTATGATCAATAAAATGGATCAAGGAAAAAAATATTTATGAGACTTAATATTTTTGGTATGCCCCGTTATTCTCCTGTGCTATTCGTGTGGAAAACGTCCTTTTTTTTAAATGATTTTCGGCTATGTAATTATCGTTTTTTCGCACCTATAAAATTACGTCCCGTCTTTCCAGTTTATAAAAAATGGTCTGATTTTTCAGACTGAAATTTTCAAAAAATCGCCAGGGTTTCAAAAATGCGATAAAAAAAAAAAATTCAGAATGTCTTAGAATATTTGCCTAAACCGGATTTTTTTTTTATATGTAATGCAAGTGGCCTATTCCGTTATCTATAGCATTTATTATTTCTTTGCATCACAATGATCTATTAAAAACAAAATACACTTGTTACAAATTTACGATATTTCGCCTGAAGACTTTTTTCAAGCTTTTGAAACGATAGAGATATAATCATTAAAAAACTATCTAAAAATGGAATAAAAGGAAAGGCATTGAAATGGTTCAAGGATTATTTAACTAATAGATATCAAACCACAAAAGTGGGTGAGACAATCGCCGAACCAATGAAGATTACATTGGGAGTACCACAAGGGTCTGTTCTCGGACCTATTCTTTTTATAATGTACATTAATGATATGGTAAAAGTATTGAAACATTGTAAAATAAGATTATTTGCAGACGACACATTGATGTCTATAACAGGAGAAGTTTATGAACTCATAATGAATCATTTAATTGAAGACCTACATAATATATCAATATGGCTGAAGAAAAATAAACTAAAATTGAATGTAAACAAAACTAAATTTATGAACATTGGAAAACGAGTAACGCAAACAAAAAAAGACATTGATAGGCGGTGAAGTTTTGAAAGAAGTATTTGAAATTAAATATTTGAGAGTAATAATTGACTTTCGCTCAAAATACAAAACCAATATGTGGCTGCTGTCTCAGAGACATGGTTTTCTCCATCCATCCACTTTAATGTGGGAGGGTACTCCTGTCTCCGCGATGATCGTCCGGAAGGTACGGGCGGTGGTGCTGCCCTTTTTATTAAAAAATCCCTTCCGTTTTTCCCAATAAATAATATCAAACCCCCCCAATGCTGACTTTCAAATGGTTGCAGCTAAAATAAAGGACACTTCCTTTGTTTCTATCTATCTTCCCCCAACATCGCACTTCAATAAACAAGCATGGTTGCAAATTGTCCGTCAACTAAGCCCTCCTTTCTTTTTATTGGGTGATTTTAATGCCCATTCTCCCGTCTGGGGTTCTGCTTTCTGTGATCGAGACGGTCGAAGTGTGATGGATTTCCTAGATGAATCCAACCTTTTTCTTTTGAATGACGGATCTCCTACTAGAATCTCTCGCCCCAACACAAACCTCAGTGCAGTGGATCTCTCCATATGCTCTACTAATCTGGCACCTCTCTCCTCGTGGGTGGTGTCCCCCGACCCGTACTCCAGTGATCATTTCCCGATCACCATCACTTATCAAACTTCTTTCCATTCAGACAAGTCCCATATTTTGACAAAGATTAAAACAAGACACACCAAATGGGACGAATTTAACTCACATATGGATAAGTTTATACAAAATTTATCCTATACCGATACATTATCTGTCAAAGATAACTACGATAACTTCAAATCAATGCTCGTAACTGCAATCAATAAATCAAATCCTCCCCCTAAAACCAAATCTCTCAAAAAACTCCCTCCGACTCCCTGATGGGATGAGGAATGTTCCAAAGTAGTGAGAATTCGGAAAGCTAAATCTCTTTCCTATCGTCACAATATGACTATGGAGAACTATCTCATATACAAAAATGCCGAAGCCAATGCCAAAAAGGTATTGAAGTCAAAAAAAAGATCCGGGTGGTACAACTTCTGCAGTTCAGTATCTCCGAACACTCCAATTTCGGAAGTTTGGTCTATGATTCGAAGATTTCGATCCTCCTTCAGTCCAACATCTCCTCGAGCTTCTCATTCTAAATGGATAGACGAGTTCTTGGACAAAATTGCCCCCCCTTCTGTACCTAACTTAGATGAAATAACTCCAATCCACAACACTCCTATGTCTGATCATTGGCTAGACTCTCCATTCACTTTAATTGAATTAAAAAAATGTTTATCAACAGTCAAGGACTCATCTCCAGGCAGAGATGGTATACCTTATAGCATTACCAAAAATAGTAATGATAATTTTCTAAATCACTTTTTAAGCATCTTAAATAAAATCTTCCAGACTGGCATAATACCTGATGACTGGAGTTCTCAAATAATCATCCCAATTCTAAAATTAAACAAATCACCCAATTCTGGATCCAACTATAGGCCAATTGCTCTTTCATCCACCCTTAGTAAAATTTATGAAAAATTAATTAAAAACCGGTTAGAATTTTTTGTCGAGAGTAATCATCTTCTCTCTCCATCCCAATTTGGATTTAGGAAAAAGAAATCTACACAAGATAACCTTGCCATCATCAGCACTGATATTAATTTATCCATTTCTAACAAAGAAGTATGTCTTGCAGTCTTTATAGACATAGAAGGCGCATTTGACAATGTTTCCATCCCAATTCTTAAAAAAAAACTTTTAGGCCTTGGCTTACCCCTCATGTTTGTCCAATCTATTATTAATCTTTTTCTCGATAGGAAAATTTTCATTGAGCTACCAGATGTTACTCCTCAGAGTAGGTCAATTTGGAAGGGTTTACCCCAAGGCGATGTATTATCCCCCTTACTGTATAATATATACACACACGATATGCATGTCACCATTCCCCCTCAAGTAAAAGTTGTTGAGTTCGCAGATGACATAGCTTTCTTCTTATCATCCAAAATCATTCCATCCACCGTCAAATATCTTAATGAAGCCATGGATGCCCTTTGCACATGGCTCACTTTAAATGGTCTTGAACTTTCAGTACAAAAGAGTCAGTGTGTCACCTTCTCAAATCGTCATAATAACCCCCCTGTTCAAATTTTATTTAAAAACTCTCCAATCCCCAATGCTTCCAAAGTTAAATTTTTGGGAGTAACATTTGATAGGAAACTTAAATGGTCTTCCCACATTAATAATATAGTTACTAAGTGAAAAAAAATTAAATATTATCAGATCATTGACTGGCGTTTGGTGGGGTGCACATCCTATCTGCATTAAGTTGCTCTACAATGCACTTATTCGAAGCCATCTCGACTATGCCTGCCCACTTTTTAGTACTGCATCCAAAAATGCACTCAGTAAATTAGACAAAATTCAATCTAAGTCATTGCGAATAATAACTGGCGCGATGCAATCGTCGCCCATCAATTCCCTTCAAGTAGAATGTTCTGATCCTCCTCTTTATTTAAGGCGTCAACTATTTGCTTACAAATTTGTTCTTAAATGTTTAAATTCTAAAAGTCATCAGGTTATTCCCAGAGTCGCATTGTTCAACGACTCAACACATTCATCTACAATCAGAGCTCGAACTAAACCTCTCCCTGCCATCTGTAAAAATTTTCGCTCTCTTTCAGAGCTTCAAATTGTCAAAAATGATCTTCTTCCTTTGTACAAATTAAAATATAGTCATGTCACCCTATCCCCAACGATTTTAGAAGGGATCATCATCCTTAAAAGTCATTCCAATCTCCCAGCCCGTACTGTCAATAATATGTTCAATGACATTATTTCTTCTAAATGGCCCAACTTTTCTCTTTTATTTACTGATGGCTCCAAATCTCCGGACTCTCCTAACTGTGGTATTGGTATTAACGTTTACCACAATAATTCTAATGAAAGAATATTTTATTCAATTTCAAACCAATTTTAAATATTTTCTGCCGAGTGCATTGCAATTATTGAATCTCTCAAATATATAATAAAAAATAATTTTGAACATTCTCTTGTTCTCTCTGACTCTCTCAGTTCCCTCCAAAAACTTAAAACCAGTCCTCTTCTTCATCCTGATGATCACTTTGTATGTCTTATTCGAGTATTGATAACCTCCATTCAAATCTCTGGAAAAACTGTCACTCTGATTTGGATTCCTGGACATGTTGGCATAGTGGGTAACGATATTGCTGATTCCTTGGCAAAACAAGGAGCGTCTAACCCTACCGTTACCCTCGTAAACCATATTCCCCTGTCTGATATTTTTTCCATCATCAAAGATAGATCCCGCAATGTTTGGACAGAGTATTGGAACATTTTTTTTTTTTTTTACAGTGAATACCGCACAAGAATCTCAACTGCTCCCGTCTGGAGCCAATAAGACTATGGCATCCCCAATTGGGGTATGTTGTGAGGCTGAAGGTAGTGGGGAGGGGAAGGAGGTGGGGAAGAGGAAGGTTTGGAAGTACCTGGCTATTCAGATCTGGTCACCAAACACGGCTAAAGCCATTGCTAGTCAATCCAAGGGTGCCCGTTACGCCTCAATACAAAGGACTATCCCATCAAAACCGTGGTTTCAAAAATTCCCCCATTTTTCCAAAAAAGAAATTTCCTTACTTATTCGTACGAGAATCGGACATTGTTCTGTTCCTTCTCACCTTTATAAAATTCATATGCTTGACTCCCCAGATTGTACGTTCTGTGGTCTAGATGTGGGAACTTTAGATCACATATTTTTTGATTGTCCCTCTCTAAATAAATATCCTCTCTTCTATCAAGCGTTATCAAAAATTGCCTCTCCTCCATTCAATATTTCATCTCTTCTAAGTCTGAACTCTACTCCAATCTTCCATAAAATTCTGAAATTTGCACATTTAAATAAAACTAATATATAAATTCACCTTTCCTTTCTCTGTAATTATAAATGATGGCCTAGAACACCCTTGAAGGGTGAAAGCCAGAAATAATTGAAAAAAAAAAACCTTCTACAAAGTATTAGAAAACTTTAAAAAAATTGATGAAGTAGGTAAAGTCGTTCTGAAGTTATGTGGTGACCAAGGGAAACAAGGATTCATTTTTATATACATAGATGACATGTGTACAGCGCACTTTTGTGTTATTTCACTTTAAGTGCGCTCTACAGCAATTAACCTTAAAACAATCTAGTATTCAGCCAAATTATTCCTGTAGTGCTTGATCTGATACTATGATACAAAAATGTACAATACAAAGCACTGACAAGTATAATATAATATGATACAAAATGTGCAATAACAGTGCTATTATAGCACCGGACAAAAATAATAACTAGCATGGCATAAATAAAATGTACAGTATATTATAAAGCAATGATAAGAGAACTACAAATAATCATTAGTAAGAGTGCTATAGCGCAAGACAGTAGTACAGGATTGTAGCGTTTTTAGTCTATATATTATCTATGTCAGTTTATTTTTCATTATCATTAAAAAGATCGCTAAATGTATTTGAAAATGTATTTTGAAGCCATAAGTATTTGAAATACAAATTACAAAATACCTCAGCAGCAGGTAATTGAAATACCAATTACAAAATACATTTTAAGGAAGTAATTGAAATACAAATACAAAATACGTATTTGTATTTCAAACACGTATTTCAATTACAAGTAATTCAAATACTGCCCAGCCCTGGGTAGATCTGTATCCCCCTCCAGGATGACGGTTCCTGTTTTTACCTAAAGGGCATTCTTCTGAAGATAAAAGGGCTGGAAGTTTCGCCCTCTGAAATTTCTAGAAAAGTCTTCCGAAAAGTGCTAGTAGGTTTGATAGAAAGTTCTGGAAAGAGTGGCGGAGTGAGTTGTGCAATGTTCAGAAATAGGGAATCGGGAACATGATTGTGGAACATTCCAGAACACTGTTAAAAGTTGTCCTGAGCGAAGCCGGGTAGCCCAGCTGGTTTATAATATATATTTTTTAAGATTACTGAACAAGCAAGCCACAAAATCTTACAGTTAAGCTTTAACTATGGTATAAAACTTAAAACATATATTATGAATAAATAATTGTTTATACTTACAGTGAAGAATTGGTAGGGCGTGTTAAACAGAATTCACAATCTATTTAGAGTTGTAATGTAGTTTCTTATTGTTATCTTATCTTCTATTTCAAAGAATTTATGCTACATATTATAATCTGTGCATGAACAGTGTTTTTAATCAATATGAAAAACAGCAAATTTATTGATACATACACTTATGGGGTAAGTTGTTTTTTTTTTTTAACTAACTTTAAATATTCTGTCAGAAGGCCAGAATATTTCCACTTAAAAATGAAAAAGTATTTTTGAAAAGTGCCAATCATATAATTTTTAAAACATAAAAATTTTGAAAGCAAACTACCCAAAGTATTTGAAAAAATTATCAATGCTCAGTTGGTAAAATTTCTGGTGAGCCATAAAGTACTCTCAGAAAATCAATACGGGTTTCAAGAAAACAAGAGTACTTCTGACGCTATTGCCGCAGTAACTGACTTCATTGTGAAAAACCTTGATAAAAGCAAAAAATGTATTTCGATATTTTTAGACCTTTCTAAAGACTTTGATACAATATCACACAGTAAATTAATAAACAAACTTCAAATAATCGGTATTACAGGCAACAAACTTAACTTTTTTAAGAGCTACCTTGATGACCGCAAGCAACAAGTGAAAATAATGAACACACTTAGCAATCAGTGCTCAACTCACTATGGGATACCTCAAGGTAGCATATTAGGACCATCTTTGTTCCTTTTATATATCAACGACTTATGTAACATTAACATTCAGGGAAAAATAGTTAGTTTTGCCGATGACACTGTTTTACTATTTGAAGCTGACACTTGGCAAGCTGTTTACAAAAAAGCTGAAACGGATATAAACATTATAAAAAAGTGGTTAGATACAAATACGCTCACATTGAACACTGAGAAAACTAAATATCTCACATCAACCATAAATATAACAGGTCAACCTCATGATGACGCCTCTGTTAGAATATACACAGTGTAAACGGAACAACCAACCCCGGACACTATCGGTTGGTAGGAATGGGAGACGGACAATATCCTGCGGGTGGCGAGACTCGACCGGCCTGGAAGGGTGGCTAGCTACCCCACCTGTTGCTTCCGCCCAGGGGCGTAAATCTTGGCTTTAACCTTGAAACTGACAGGAGCGGACCAAATTCTTATAGATAAAGCTGAATTTTATTATAAATAGGTCTAACTTTAAACGTCAAACATGAATTTGAATTTGTGTTGTTGACATCGCCATGGGCATATTTCATTTAAAAATCGTTTACAGGAATTCCAGAGGTGGAAAAATGTTTCAAATGTGTCCGCAATTGATCCATAAATCAGGTAATTACATGAGACATTAACATTCAGCTTAATTTATCCCGTAAATCTATTTGAGGTTAAATGACATTTGTATTGATAAAATATTCTTTCAATTTTACTTTAATAAGTATAATTGTAATACGTACGCCTCGTACGTCATACACATGTCTGTTAATGTTATATTATCGTTAAAACAAGCTTATGGGTCCGAGTGGTTAATTATTATTTTCAATTGTTAAACTAACGTTTCAGACAAGATGTACAAAGGGTAACAATTATTATAAGCAATAATTATCAGCCTGAAACACTCATCCACATTGAAAAATCTTCCGAGAAAAGATACATGATGCCAACGGGACTTGAACCCGTGCCCTTCTGATTGCCGGTCAGCTGCTCTCCCAATTGAGCTATGGCGGCTTATCTTATACCCGCCAAATGATTCAATATATACTAGTGTTTCATTCAAAAATTACTGCTTATTATATTTTTTCCACCTGAAAACAACCAACTTTATTTTTGCGGGAGAGACACTGTTAGTGTTAAATCCCTCGCTAGGTGGCGTCGAGACAAATTATGTCTTCATTTATTGGGGAAATACTTTAACTTGTCAAATATTAATTATTATTTTTAATTGTTAAACTAACGTTTCAGACAAGATTTTCATGCATAGCACAAAGGGTAACAATTATTATAAGCAATAATTATCAGCCTGAAACACTCGGTTCAAGTCCCGTTGGCGTCATGTATCTTTTCTCGGAAGATTTTTCAATGTGGATGAGTGTTTCAGGCTGATAATTATTGCTTATAATAATTAATACAGCTATTGTTTACGTTAATCTTTAATGTCACAGCTGTATGACGCTTTAGCCATGTTTCCTTTCCAGTGTCGATATTCTTTTTCAAACCATTTTTCAATTCATCGAATTCACCGAACCAGTGTTTTTATGTGCTATTATCGATTGTCTTTCTGAAAATAAAAAGAATTTAAACATGAACCCCCGAGTTATCATTTTTCAAGCAGAAAATGTAAATTCATCGTAGAAAACCATAATCATTATTTGAAAATGTTTTCCTTTTATAAGGAGTTCATATTTCAAGTATTTTAGGTTTTTTACTAACGCTTGAATTTTGATTTCCTCAGGATAACAGGTTTCCATCTGACAAAGCTCCTTGCTGAGAAAATGAGCTTTAAAAATTATGTAAAGCTCATTCCCTCAGGCTTTGTCAGATGGAACGTTGTTTTCTTGGGGAAACTAAAACATTTTTCTGCTTTCAAGCATTTTTATTTTTAAATAATTTATTTGGCTAATGAATTAATAAAGTAGGCCGAATGCAATTTTTTATTTTTTTATTCCTTTATTTTTCCCATATTTTACAATTTATATTTTCATATTTTGAAAATCATAAACAATAATGTGGGAACCCACTAAGGCGCACCCTGTGCGTGGGTAATATAGTTAATATAAGTTTTATTTAGTACATAGAAAAAAACAAACAGGGGTATATAAAACAAAAATTGTTTAAACAGTTTGTACAAAAAGTGTATACAATAGTGTACGGTTAAATACGTGTAAAGTGTAATAAATGATACATTGTAATAATAAGTGTAAAATTTGTGAGAAAAGTGATATAAAACTAAATAAATAGAGTTTTTAGAAACATAAAGTGAAATAAAACTAAATAAATAGAGTTTTTACATCTGTATGGTTTAGCCATAATTTTAACTATTTTATGAAATGCGGAAGTTTAGTTGCAACTTGAATATGTTTTGGTAAACTATTGAAGGTACGAGGTCCAATAAAGCTACTGTGAGTTTGCATTTGTTTTGTGTGTGTTTGGGGGGTATAGAATACATTATTATTTCTAATGTTGATTCTGTTTACATTTTTTTTCGAATTTGTTTACGTTTTTAAAGATATATTTCATAGTTGGCAGTATAAATAGTTTACGGAGACTGAATAGTTTAGATTCTTTGTATAAAGCATCTGTCGAAAATGTTTTAATTCTATTATACATAACTTTGATAATATAATTTTGAGTTGTTTGTAAAGGTTTTATAGAAGTATCAAGCGCACCACTCCATCCTATTACTCCATACATGAGTGAAGATTGCACCATAGAATAATAAATCATTTTCAATTTGTCAATATTCAATACTTCTTTAAGTCTGTAAAATATGTACGTAAGATATCTCAATTTAGAAACGGTATTATTTATTTGTGATTGCCAATTTAAATTTGTATCAATACATATACCCAAATATTTTATCTTTTCAACTTTTCCAATTTCAGAGCAAGATGAGCATATTACTTGATTATAGTTAGCATTATGAATTCTAATTTTAAGGTTATTGGGGGGTTTGTTTTTACTGTTTTTATAAAAAGGTAGGTAAAATGTTTTATTGTAGTTTAGGAAGAGTCTATTACTATTTAGCCATGATGAGACATGTGCAATACATTTTGATGCATTTAAATAAGTTTCAAGCCAGGATTTTCCGTTTACAATTATTACTGTATCATCAGCATAAGATACAATATCACCAGGGATTACAACATTACATAAATCATTTATATATATTAAAAACAGGATTGGGCCAAGCACAGTACCCTGTGGTACTCCATTTTTTATCCTCGTTTCAGTACTATAAAAATTCCCTATTTTTGTTTTTTGTTTTCTGTCTTTGAGATAGTTAGTGAGAATTTTTAGTGTATCTTTTTTGAAACCTATTAATTGTAATTGTCTAATATGTGCGTTTCTCCTGATTTGTGAATTGGAATGATGGTGGAGATTTTAAATTGTTCTGGGAAATGTCCCTCTTTTAGTGATATATTAAAAATATGTAGCAATGGAATTAAGATATTATGATTTTTTTTTAGTGTGTTACCCGATAAACTATCAATTCCTGTAGAATTTGTTGACTTCAGACTATCAATGTGTTTTTCAATTTCGTTTATCGTGATAGGTGAAAAATATTCTAAGGAGTTAATTGAATCGTAAGTTGAGACTAAATGCAAAGATGAGTCTACGGGTGTTGTACTATCAATTTTATTAGAAGATTCAAGTACTTGATCTACTACATTTGTGAAGAAGTTTTCTGCAATGGCCGATTTGTCAGTTATAATATTGTTATTTATTTTAATCTCTTTCACATCAGTTGATGCCATTTTTTTTTTGTTCATTATTTCATTAATAATATTCCACGTTTTTTGGTATCATTTTTTGCATTATCAATTTGTTCACAATAGTATTTCTTTTTATAACTTCTTATTAACCCATTGAGTAAATTTCTATACATCAAATACTTTGTTTTCATAAAAGACATTATTCTTACGTTATTTTTTTGACAGGTTTTTTCATAATTTAACATCTCTCTGTAAAGTTTATCTCTTTGTTTAATGGAGACTATTAGTCCTACAAAAATCCAAGGTTTGATTTTTTTTATATTTTCTCTTATTAATAACAATTTTGTATGTGCTTTTCGAAATATAATCTTGTAGAGTTTTATAAAACAATTCTAATGCTGAATGTGGGTTAGCTGTCGATCGTACATTGTCCCATTTTTCTGAATGAAGTAGATTGTTTAATGTGTCATAGTTAATATTATTTTTTTCTAGATTACCAGAGTTTTCTTTTAAATTAGATTAGATTAAATTATATTGTCTATGGTGGCAAATGGCCTTGAACTTCCTCTATGTTATTGTCTTTGGTGGACCATTTTATTTTTGGTTAAGTTGGTGACGGTGACAGTGATGACAAAACTTCTATTATGGAGAAGGCCCGAAGATATCGATCTGGGGATTGGTTTATTTATGATCAGCTGTCACGAGGATTTTATATCGCGAACCGGTATTAGTTCATTTATGCGCGAACCCTTTGATTATATAAATGTCTAGATAGAGTGTTGCGCTGTAACTCCGAAAGAAAGAACAGTTTGAAACGCTTGTGTGCGTGACACGCACACAAGTATAGGTAACTTATATTGTACGTCACTGTAGGCGTGATGAGTGATACCAGCTCCCGAGTATTTCCCATAAAAGTGGGTAAAAAATATGTTTCGGTTTAGCGGGACCTATAATTCGTTTAATTTTGAATTCATTTAAGTAAGATAGTTTTCTACGTATAATGATATAAATGAAAGGAAAATCATTGTTAAAAGAGATTTATTTTTGTTTGATTATTTTTAAAAAATAAATAAGAAATACAGAAAATAAGAAATATACATTCATAGACGCTGCCAACTGGCCGACAGGTATCGTTGTGTCTAAATTTAAATTTTTATCATCATCGAATAAAGAAGGTGGCCCACATCCAGGTAAATCCGTAAAAATGGTAAAACTAACATGTCACACTAAAAAAGACAATGCAACTTTTTAAAACTAAAGCTATCGATAGTTATTATTTATTCTTAATGACCTTTCCTTTTAATTTGTTTTTTAAACAGTTTTCGTATAGATTTTACATCCCGGTTAATATTATCCAATTTTGTCTTATCTTAAGGCCAAATATTTTTCCACGGCCAAACTTATCAAATTAACTTGATGCAGATGACCGTAGATCTGATCGGTTTTTACTTCGAAATAATTATCGGGAAAATTTAAGGCAACCCTGTAAACATGGGGTCAAACGGCGTTGTCCTAAGACCAAATTACACTATTAAAACTGAATTGTTTCTTTAACTGAATGGTTATTTAAAAGTTATTAACCGATGATAGGTAACATTTTTAGTTGTTTTCAATCGTCCTATGTAATTCCTGCACACTGATATAGCGCAAATCGTCATTTTCAAATGTCACACAACACGTGTTTACCGTACAATGATAGTGTCGCCCAGGGGCGTAAAACTTGGCTTTAACCTTGAAACTGACAGGAGTGAACCAAATTCTTATAGATAAAGCTGAATTTTATTATAGATAGGTCTAACTTTAAACGTCAAATTGCGTCATGCGATTATCAAACGAACATGAATTTGTGTTGTTGACATCGCCATGGGCATATTTCGTTTAAAAATCGTTTACAGGAATTCCACAGATGGAAAAATGTTTCAAATGTGTCCGCAATTGATCCAGAAATCAGGTAATTACATGAGACATTAACATTCAGCTTAATTTATCTGTAAATCTATTTGAGGTTAAATGACATTTGAATTGATAAAATATTCTTTCAATTTTACTTTAATAAGTATAATTGTAATACGTACGCCTCGTACGTCATACATATGTCTGTTAATGTTATATTATCGTTAAAACAAGCTTATGGGTCCGAGTGGTTAATGTTTCACAAATATTGTTTCAGAAAATGTTTTGACTTTCAATGATTTTGGAGCTTTACGTTAGGAACACCTTATAACATTGTTTGGCAGACCATAACACCGTTAATGGCAGGTAAAATTAATAATGCTATTAATTTATATGTTCATATGAACAGAAGTGAGAATACTTTTCCCTTGTGATAAACAAAGTATGTCATCACAAGGAAAAATACTGTATATTCTGTTCACAAACTTTGTTTAATGTGATATATTTTTTTCAGAACACATGATGCGATTTTTACTGTGAGATGGCTGAAATGGGTCCCCGATGAAGGTATAGGTACTCTGTTTAATTTCGGTTGAAAGGAAATTTAGAATATGTAGATTTTTTATTTCATTCTACAAGAACTGTACGGTGACTGCTGGAAAGGAAAAATGGCTAAAACGCTATATAGATGTGACATTGAAGATGAATGTATATAAACAAACAATACAGCTATTGTTTACGTTAATCTTTAATGTCACAGCTGTTTGACGCTTTAGCCATGTTTCCTTTCCATTCCTTTGTCGATATGCTTTTTCAAACCATTTTTCAATTCATCGAATTCACCGAACCAGTGTTTTTATGTGCTATTATCGATTGTCTTTCTGAAAATAAAAAGAATTTAAACATGTACCCCCGAGTTATCATTTTTCAAGCAGAAAAATGTAAATTCGTCGTAGAAAACCATAATCATTATTTGAAAATGTTTTCCTTTTATAAGGAGTTCATATTTCAAGTATTTTAGGTTTTTTACTAACGCTTGAATTTTTGATTTCCTCAGGATAACAGGTTTCCATCTGACAAAGCTCCTTGCTGAGAAAATGAGCTTCAAAAATTATGAAGCTCATTCCCTCAGGCTTTGTCAGATGGAACGTTGTTTTCTTGGGGAAACTAAAACATTTTTCTGCTTTCAAGCATTTTTATTTTTAAATAATTTATTTGGCTAATGAATTAATAAAGTAGGTCCAATGCGATTATATTGTCTATGGTGGCAAATGGCCTTGAACTTCCTCTATGTTATTGTCTTTGGTGGACCATTTTATTTTTGGTTAAGTTGGTGACAGTGATGACGAAATTTCTAGTATGGAGAAGGCCCGAAGATATCGATCTAGGGATTGGTTTATTTATGGTGTCGCCCATCCCATGTGTCGCCACTGAGCGGACAGGCCGAGCTTACTGCCAACTTTTGGCAGATATTTTTTTTGTCTTCGTTGTTCTTCGTCACTCGAGCGCTATATCTAGACATTTATATAATCAAAGCGCGAACCATTGGGAGGAATTGGTTTATTTATGTTGTCAGTTGTTGTTCGTTTGCATTTGAACCCTCATAATGATGAATGGATGAATGCATGCTGAAATCAGGCAATAGACTTGAGACGCGTCAGTTCTCAGACAATGAAAAATTCGTACAGTGCTCAAATAACATTGGGGTAAATATGCAGTTAGTCCACCTCACGGATAATACGGAACGTTCGTGTTGTCGAAGTTTGATGCACGGATAATACGTTCACGGATAATGTTCCTTTTTTTAACTAATAGACAATCAAATATGACGTTTGTCGGAAGTACCAATCTTATAAAATAAATTCTCTAAAATAAACTCGCTTTTCATCATACTTTTAAAAAACATCCCAGGTTTTGAATGGTTTGTTTGGCTACGCAGGGTTTGTCTAGCGGGTTTGTGTAATTATTTTAATACATTTCTTTCCATGTTCTACTGTTATAAATACTGGTACAAACTTGTCAATGATGCATTCACTTTGTTTTACGCAAAAATATTTTTTCTATGATTGGCAGCATTGATGAAATGTTAAAATAAAAACGATGAATAAACATGGCGTTACCCGCGCAAGTGAATTAATTTTAACAAAATTAAAATGTTAAATGCATATTTTTGCTTGTTTTTTGGTCTCCCCCGACATAAATACCTACTCACTTTTCGTAATAAGAAAGCTAAATCTAACTGTTTGGATAGAAAGTTTTCCGTATTAACGAGTAAGCGTTTTAATGCATAAATAATGAAAGAAAATATTCAAGAGCTTCCACGTCAAACGTGAGTGAAAAAAATTAAACATTTTAATTTCGAGTGCAATATTTATTAATTATAATAGAAATTTAGAAGACAAACCAGTACCTAAACATCTATTCTCACTTTTGACTGTGTATATACAATTATGTTGGAAATACATTCTATGTAATTACATAATTTAAAAACTGTTTCATAAATCTTTATTGTATATATTTTAGGAGGCTGTGGTCACACCTGCTACCAACTTCTACTTCAAACCTATATAATTTAGGGCGACTACCTCCAACATAGAAATGGAAATTCAGACAAATTCGCAGTGCTTGATTTACGCTGATAGTGAGATTATCTGGGAAAATACTGGTAATTTAAATTATTATTATAAATTTAATGAAATTAATTACATGCATTTCAACAATATTATCACAATCTACTTTGGGTTGAGTTGGTTAAACAGTATTGTCACGATCTACTCTTATTGAGTAATCTGAAAGTATGTTGCCCGTCGTATGCAGATGATGTTTTGCTGATTTGTATGGAAGATCTACAGTCTCTCGTGTCTAGGATGAACAAATATGTAAGAAGAATGAGTTAATGATAATAATAATATGAATGGCAGTCTAAAGTGATGGTGTTTGAAAGAGAGAGTAAAAAAACAGTGTTTTATATAGTAGGTGGATGAGTTTGTGCATCTGGGAAGTTTGTTTACGGGAGATGGGTAAATGCAGGTAACTCCATTAATGGAGGACTGAACACCGTTGGCGCTAACAAACAACTCCAAAGAAGCGAAGCTGGCAGTCCACAATGGAGTGCTGGTACCTGCCCTGAGGAGATTACTTGTACCTGGCAGAGGCATGGAACTGGCAGAGGAAGGATGCAAGTAGACTGAACGCTGTAAAAATGAGATTCCTGCGAATGTGTGTAAAAACCATGTATGATTGTGTAAGAAACGTGGAGATCCGCAAAGAATGCAAAGCTGCTGTATGTGTAATATTATGATAAAAATAAAAGTGGTCTTAAACAAATTTATGTGTTTTCATTGTAATATGAGTAAGATTATAAGTATAGTATAGTATGTATAATTATTATAGCATGTAGAGCGAATGAACGAGGTAAGGAGTTTAACCCGGCGTCGATGACGCTGGGTCATAATGCCCCGGAACGATTTAAAACGGCCATATTATTTTTTCCCGTCAACCATTCGACTCGAGCGCTTCAGTAGCTGGAGATACAACCCCCTTCTACCCGCACCACCGGCGTGCTCAGTGCGACGCCGCTTGCGGAAGGAGATACACAGAGATACACATGCGTCAAATTAAAACGGGTACATATTATTTCCTATAGTTGAAATGAAATTCTATAGCTATTTTTTCATAGTTGATTTTGCATGTGTTTCTTACTAAGGTAATAAAAAGTTGATTTATAAAATGTGATGGTATTATATTTTTTTTTTATGAGCAAAGAACCCATAAAAAATAAATAATTTTCAAAATCAAGATAACCCTTTCAGTGTTGGTACAACCCATCGATAAAATTCGGGTCACGGTTTCCCGGTGTCATTGACCGCGTAATTATTTTCACGTCATTGACGCCGGGTTAAGAAGAATATATAGCGTAAATGTGAATGGTAGAAGAGGTCGGGGATGCCCGAGGAAGACATGGCACTACCGTGAAGCAAGGAGTGTGTTTCAAGACCGAGTTGTTTGGCGGTCCATCCTCTCTGCCTCTCGGCGAAACGGTGATGGTTAGTTACTCTGGGGTGTACTTGATGCAACATTCTTAGTCATGCCAACACTTTTAATCTTTTTTTCTCAGGATTCAGTGGAACATAGGCCATTAAGCCATCAGCTATAGGTTGCAATGGACCATCACAATCCTAAACCAGCTGCATCCAGGCAGCCACACAGCAACATATGTACATATTCTGGTATTTTAAATTGAATTCTTAAATTGCATACTATTATCACAATAATATTATATTAAAACAATTTAAAACTTTTTTCCACTTAATTTGTTTCTGACTGTAAACGGTTTCAGCCTATTAAGGCCCTCTTCAACTATGGTTTATACACATAACATTATAATGTTTGTAATTTGTAATCTTTTTTTTAGGAATCAGGTGGAATGTAGATTATCAGATGCCATATAACATAATCCTAGACCAGCTGCGGCCAAACACAGCAGCGTAATAAGTTATTACTTTTGTACATTTATGCATCTTTACAAATTTGCTAATTATTATAGCCTGGTTGATTACAAACTTTTTCTTTTATTTTTTTACATTACAAATAACATTCAATGTAATAAATTTACAATACAAACAACATTCACAACACTGCAATAGAGAACTCCAGTCCAATTTTTTTTAATGAATAAAGACCTTCAAACTTAAATAACTGCATTTTTATAGTTAGTTTTTAGTTAAAATAATAGTCAAAGTTTTAATTTTTAAAGACTCCCAGAAACCCACCGTATCTATGGTGGTCTTCACCCACCAATAGTTTTTTTACTTTTTAAGTTGTCATTTTGAATCAGTGATGTTATGTCGAGGGAAATTTCCCTAGATCCAGGGGAGAAAAATATTTTTTAGGGATAAGGGAAATCAGGACAAAATCTAGGGAAATTTCGAACTCTGGCAAAAATTTTATTACATATGACAATATTACTGGTATTATTTATAAAAATATAGGTAAATATGCAGTTAGTCCACCTCACGGATAGTACGGAACGTTCGTGTTGTCGAAGTTTGATGCACGGATAATACGGAATGTTCCTTTTTTAATTAATAGACAACCAAATATGACATTTGTCGGAAGTACCAATCTTATAAAATAAATTCTCTAAAATAAACTCGCTTTTCATCATACTTTTAAAAAACATCCCAGGTTTTGAATGTTTTTTTTGGCTACGCAGGGTTTGTGTAGAGGGTTTGTGTAATTATTTTAATACGTTTCTTTCCATGTTCTACTGTTATAAATACAGGTACAAACTTGTCAATGATGCATTCACTTTGTTTTACGCAAAAATATTTTTTCTATGATTGGCAGCATTGATGAAATGTTAAAATAAAAACGATGAATAAACATGGCGTTACCCGCGCAAGTGAATTAATTTTAACAAAATTAAAATGTTATATGCATATTTTTTGCGTGTTTTTTGGTCTCCTCCGACATAAATACTCACTTTTCGTAATAATAAAGCTAAATCTAACTGTTTGGATAAAAAGTTTTCCGTATTAACGAGTAAGCGGTTTAATGCATAAATAATTAAATATAATACGTATATATATTTTTTGGAATTCCTATGAATCTTAATTATTGTTCATGTACTTACATGCAATATTATTTTTAACACTGACAACTCAAAATGATATTAGGGAACGTACCCATACTACGTGACACGTTTGGGGGGAGGGGGGGGGGGGGGGGGGGTCTTCACTCTTGGTACAAATGAGCGGCGGGTTGCTTATGATTTTTATTTTGCAAAGTGTTTTTTTTTTATTTGGAATTCAGTGGTGAGTGTATTCGTACTTTTAAATTTTGGTTTAGTGTTTTATTTGGAAAATCACGGTATTATTAGTATATATACCAAGTTCCGATATCTTTCCAATTAATTATCATATTAATTAACATATAACAGGATTAGTGTTACACAATCGGGTGGCTACGTAGGTAATTGCTAGGGAAATTTCACTTCGAAATCTAGGGAAATAATTTTTTTGGGCAGAACATCCCTGTTTGAATGAAGAACCCAGAATATGACGGTATTAGTTCATTTATGTTTATGACCCAGAAGAATCATGGCGGAATGCTTTGTGATGACTTTTAGGTGTGAGGTGTGTTTTTTATTCAAGATTAACTGCTTTTAATATAGAAAAACATTGGTAAAATGTCCACATTTCACCGCTACTGTTATTGTATTTAATCAAAGTGCAATATAAAAACAATAAATCATCTCTTTCATTGCAAATACATGTGACATCGTGTTTTGTGTCAGGCGTCTTGTAGGTGCATTGTTTTATGTATAATACATACAGAAACATTGGTATTTATAATACACTGATCATGACGAGTGTGTAACAACCTTTGATTATATAAATGTCTAGATAGAGTGTTGCGCTGTAATTCCGACAAAAAGAACAGGCCAGATTTGAAACACTTGTGTGCGTGACACGCACACAAGTATGCGTAACTTATATTATTGACGTTAAGCGCTTAACGTCACTGTAGGCGTGTTGAGTGATACCAGCTCCCGAGTATTTCCCATAAAAGTGGGTAAAAAATATGTTTCGATTATAATTCGTTTAATTTTAAAAACGACAATGCAACTTTTTAAAACTAAAGATATCTATAGTTATTATTTATTCTTAATGACCTTCCCTTTGAATTTATTTTTTAAACAGTTTTCGTATAGATTTTACATCCCGGTTAATATTATCCAATTTTGTCTTATAGTGATATCTTAAGGCCAAATATTTTTGGACGACCAATCTTATCAAATTAACTTGATGCAGAAGACCGTAAATATGATAGGTTTTTACTTCGAAATAATTATCGGGAAAATTTAATTTGAAGAACAAGCAACCCTGTAAACATGGAGTCAAAACATGGCGTCAATTGGCGTTGTCCTAAGACCAAATTACACTATTAAAACTGAATTGTTTCTTTAACTAAATGGTTATTTAAAGGTAACTAACCGATGATAGCTAACATTTTTAGTTGTTTTCAATCGTCCTATGTAATTCCTTCACACTGATATAGCGCGAATCGTCATTTTCAAATGTCACACAACACGTGTTTACCGTACAACGATAGAGTCGCCACTGAACGGACAGGCCGAGCTTATCTGCCAACCTTTGGCAGGTATTTTTTTTGGCGCTTCGTCACTCGAGCGCTATATCTAGACATTTATATAATCAAAGGTAACAACTTGTATAAAAAGCCCTATACTAAAAACAATTAGAAAATACATAAGCAAATGTCAAAATATGACACGACTTTAACCTCAAATAGACAAAATTTATTGCAGATTGTCCGCAAATATAGCCCTTTTCGTAAATTGTTGAGGGCCTAAATTATGTTTCAATAAACACAATAACTATTATTTATTTAAATCTCTATAAACAGTATGAAAATAAACCAAAAACACGAAATGTTGAATTGCATAGGTACGTGTTCACTTCAAGTCATTTCAAATGTCAATACAATACAATACACACTATCACCAGGTGACAGGTTAACAGTGACGTCACCGTTAACCATTTCAGTAATGCCAACTTAACGCTGTGTTTTGAGAAGAGGTTTAAAAATGCACTTTTTAATAATTTTTTAAAAACTCTGCGTTTAATATTATGAAATAAAACTTATATATTCAGAATCAGCGTTTCTTGGTCTATATGAACATGTTTTTTTAAAGCCATAATATTTTTCACTGGAGTTCCTTATTCATGACGATATCCCTGTATCAATGCAACAACTTCACTGAAGGACGCAAAGTACAATCAAATTCCATAGGGCCATTTATCACCTCAAGGGGACTTTAAAATATGCTTTATCTCTAAAACTTATTTAAAAAAATTATAAGAAAAATTCTCTTTTTATAACATTTGAAGGTTATTCCCATCAATGTAATATATCATAAAACTTATTAATTTATTAACACCCTATCACGCTTTTACACGGAATTCCACATTTATATATTTACAGTATGTAAGTATAATAACAGTATAGCAAGTATGAAAAGATAAATTGCGTTACAGCAGATAAGTACCTCTAATAAAACTCTTAACAAATAAGAAAAATAATAAAACTGTGATGGGTATTGATTTTAAATACTAAGATCTGATCTAGTTAATACCAGGAACTTATAAGCCTACAATGTTCATTCATGTGGTAAAAACTAAGTAACATAACATAATATGTTATTTATGAGACAAGATTTTAAAACAGGAGAAAACTACTGAACTTATCTAATAATTGGCACATCCGATTGGAATTACTTGCTTTTCGGAGATTAGCAAATTAAATTACCCAACAAAAATGTCTGTGCAATATATTTGTTCAAAAAAGGTTAAAAAAAAATTCTAATTTACAGCAAAATTTATAGTTCTATAGGTTCAATACTACTGGGTGGAAAACTCGTTCATTTCAGAAAAGGATTTGACTTTGTTTCACCACTGATAAGAAATCTCTTGGAATTAGGGCTTTTACAAATATACATAAGAATACAATATATTCATGAAAATAGCGAAAAAGAAAGACAGAATTTAAAAAAATTTATCAGCCTTTTAATCAAATTTTATCAACGCTCTTTTGCACATCCAGAGTTAAACATTTTCTCTATATAAATCAGCTGTATTCGATGACGAAAATGTAAAGAAGCCAGCTTGTATTGTAATATTGTTGAACTGAATGTATAGCTGAACTATTGTTGAAATAAAACCATACGCCCAACTCATTAATTTCCAATACAGAAACTAACAAAATATTCATTATCATCATTCTTGGCTCTACAACCCCTGGTGGGTCTTGGCATCCTCAAGAGTCTTCCTCCACTCATCTCGGTTTTGTGCCAGCTCTCTCCAGTTTAGAATCTCTAAGGTAGATATATCTTTGAGGACGTTGTCGTTCCTCTTAATCTTTGTCTTCCCAGACTCCTTCGCCTTATCGGTCTAGAGTTCAGCAGGGACTTTGGTGCTTGATGCTCGGTCATTCTCTCCACATGACCCAGCCACCAAAGTCTTCCTAGTTTTATAAATTTTGAGACGTTTAGCTCCACAGAGTATATAGCTCATTGTTGTAACGTCTGCGCCAAAATCCATTTTCTAAACCCAGTCCGAAGATACGCCTCAAAATTTTCCTTTCTAAAACGTCCAGTGCTCGTTCATTCCTTTAATAACGAAATATTACTAATGGAATAATGAAAATGGATTCATTATTCAGCAAAATCTCATAATGTGACATTTGTTTATGTTGGATTGTAAGCTATTATCTTGACACCATGTAAAAAGTTTGAACAAGTAATTGGACAATATACGGCAATCATTAACATTTCTTATTGCCTTGAATAATTTTAGATTAAGCGTTACAAGTTAGTACAATACGAATCAGATGTCAGATTTCAAAAATACCGCCGAAATATAAATACCAAACAGTACGAAAATCAGCACTACCAACGTGCCAACCATTGGTGGTTGGGTAGTTCTATGATATTCATATATAGAAACTAAGAAATGAAAGAAAAAGAAGGAATGAACGATTTATAAAATAGCAGACTGATATAAAGCAAACATATTTGGGACTTTTATAGCAGTTTAAGGTAATTTTTTAATTTGGGCTTAAATTCCTGCATATTTTTGATGGTTTTTAATTTTAATGGGAGGTTGTTATATTAGATTATGCCTAGATAAAGATAGGAATTTTGAATGTGCTTAGTATTAAATTTAGGGATTTCAATAGTTTTTTGTATTTCTTGGGCATTAACTATGTAACAATTTCTAGACATTTTGTTTTTTTATATAAGAGTTTTATTAAATGTACATTTGTTACTTAAAGCGGAAAAATTTAATTTAAGTAACAAATGTACATTTAATAAAACTCTTATATAAAAAAACGAAATTTCAATAGTTTTCTGGTATCTTGCTGATGTATTGAATTGAAAGTTACGAGTATTTAACTGTATTTCTTTGTAAATTTGAAGTATTGAATATTTTGTATGCATTTTGTCTATTGTAGGCACATTGAATATTGAAAAAAGAATTTCAGTAGGAAATTTAGACGGTTTTTTCAAGATTACCTTAATTATCAACCTTTGAACTATTTTGAGTGGATTTAAAATATTGTCATATGTTCCTCCCCAGCCAATAATACCATATTGTAATATAGATTGAACAGTTGCATAGTACACTCTTTTTAGGTTTTCTAAGCTAAGAATATTTCCAAGTCTAATAAATATATAAATACATTTCCTAATCATTTTGACGAGTTCACAAATATGTGTTTTCCATTTAAAATGTTGATATATATGTACACCAAGATATTTGATTTTGGGAGTTGGGCTAAGTATAGCACAATCTCGATTACAGTTAGTTTTATTACATTTACTTTGGTGTTTAAATTTGTTTCTAATTTGAATTTATTGATAGAGAATTATGTTAATTTTTTTTTTTTTTTTTTTTGATATACCAATTTTTCAATATGTTAATATCAATATTCGCCAGGTTATTAACAGTATTCCAATCGGTACCTTCAATTATTATGACAGTATCGTCAGCATAAGATATTATTTTTCCGTTTATTTTTTGTATGAATATGTCATTAACATAGATGATAAACAGTAACGGTCCCAGGACTGTATCTTGAGGTATGTTCACAGTATAATAAATTGACGTAAAATTACTGCCTCAACACAGGCTAGCCTAGTGAGGCAGGTTACGAGAAACCTAAATTTATAATTATAAATCTCTATTCTTTAAGTACCTACTGTATATATGGAATTTTGTTTTCTGTTATTAACTTTTGTACTTCTGCAACTTTTAAACTGTAATTATGATATACTTTTTGTTTTTGTAGTTATAAATCTTAAATTTTTTTGATCAATAAAGATATATTATTATTATTATTATTAAACATAAAAAAGTTTTAAAAATGGCCCACCTTATGTTTTTTCTAACTAAAATTAATGATAATGAAAAAAAATAAAAACACACATATTTTTTTTAGGAAAATATTATATTATAAACATTATTGTCAACTCACTTTTGGTAAAAATATATTTTTTTTAAAATCCCCTCAAGTCTCATATTTTTTTTCAAATTGTCTGAAACTTTGGTTTCATATAGATGTACATTTTAATTCTTCTGTGGTTAACTTTTAGATTTGAATATAAATCGTAGTGTTTTCTCTTTCTAACACCGTTTAAATCATATTTCTCATCATGATAGTAAGGATTTCTCACTATGTTTTCTATGAGAACTGTATGAGCTGTTCCTGATGGGTTTAATTTAGATAAAGACAAATTTTCTTCGTTGCTACAAGTATCAAAGGTTAAAATTTCCATTTTTTTTTTTTGATAAAACACAATTATTAAAAAATAGCAAACGTTTTCAATGCGACAAGTGCGTGGAAGAAGTTTACTAATTAATATAGATAAAAATCAACAGATGTCAGTGATTGCCACTGAATTTGTTTCCACAAGCACTGAACACAAACCTAAACGCATATTACTTGAATACACATTTTTTTTTTTTTTAAAGAAAGACAAACATTCCCGGGTTACGAATAACCCAACAATGTTTGAAAAACTCCTACTACCACCACAGAAAGCCGAAAATGTTGCTTGTGTTGTGATGGAGGACTTAGCCAGCCGAGGAATCAAACACGCGACGCCCAGGTGGGACCCAAGCGCTATGCCCACTCAACCACTCACCAATCAAAACATACAGCACATATCACATGAGCATAATATTCTGCGTAGTATGCATCGATATATAACAATTTAATCAGTAGTTTGTATGTTGACATTGAATAATCTGCTCTGACTTGGTAGCATTTGGGTAACCGTAGTTATTGCTTACGCTGCATTTTAGTAGGACATCTGTGGGGCGTGTGTGTAGCTCCAATTCGCAGCAGAACTTTGCGCATATTTTTGAAAGTGTAGATTTATTTTTTGCATCGATTTAATAATTGATATGCTTGGTGTAACTCTAAGTGACCAGCTCAGATATGGGGTCTCCATCGAAGCCAGAGTAAAGTTAGCCTCCCAAAAACTGAATGTACTGTACAGGGCCCGAAGATACTTAAATAGTACGCAACTGCTAACCCTGTACAAATCACAAGTGCACCCCACGGTTGAATTTGGCAGCCACCTCTGGTCAGCCCCAAAATACCTGAAAAAACCCTCATTTCTGTGCAGAAACAGGCAATTCGTCTGATAGATTCTCCTAATTTAATTTGACGGATTGCAATCTTTAGAGCACAGGCGTTGGGTGGGAATGCTATCCTTGTTCTACCGGTATTTCAAAGGAAGATGCTCCGAGGAACTAGCGTCATTGATCCCTTCGGCCAGCGTAGGGAGTGCGGCGAACCCATCGCTCAGGGAGTGGAAACACAAACCTTCAATAGCCATCCCAAGCCATGATGTGAGCTACCGTGCTCAGGCTGAATGTCCTGGGGAACAGCGACACGAACGGTGCCTCCGAGAAACAAGGTCGCATCTCGGAGTATTTAGACCTCACTCCAGCACTCAGGGCTCTGCTGGAGTGGACCTTCTATTTCTCTGGGAACTCGTGGGACAAAAAAATTTGACCATTCGAAAACTAGAGGCCTTTTGGGAACCTTGGAGTGCTGAGGGCCACCTCTGTGGATTTCCTTCCTGGGGCCGTAGGAGGAACCAAGAGGAGAAACCGTGGAGAGGTGAGCTTAGGCCACCTCCATGAACTCTTCCCTTGTGGGGCCTTTGAGGAACCAAGGGGAAGGGAACCCTTCCAGCGCGGGGCCTTTGTGGAACCAAGGAGGAGTGAAGTGGAAAGATGATGTCCTCTTCCCATGCGGGGCCTTCGAGGAACCATGTAGGAGTGAAGAGGAGAAATGAGGCCATCTTGGTGAACTCTTCCTCTGTGGGGCCTTTAGGGAACCAAGGAGGAGTGAGGAGGAGAGATGAAGCCCTCTTCTGTCGTGGGGCCTTCAGGGAACCAAGGAGGAGTGAAGAGGGGAAATGAGACCTGGGAAGACACATTGTCGGACCAGAAGATATAGCTTCATTTCGAATGACAATCCTGGTGAACTTTATAAAAGGGACTGGGTTATTGTCAAAGGAATGAGGTAAAATGGGAGATAGTATAATGGGTCTATGGCCTAAGTGCTCACGGGAACTATATATATGTAAACCGTCTCCGATTATTAAAAAAAAAAAAAAAATCCCTTCGGCACCGGTGAACAGTCGGAAACACGCCAAACACGTGCCCAACATATGTACATGGTTGACATTGGTCACATGAGAACGGGTCGCTTCTTCGACTCATTCTTGTGTTCAACAGCTCGGCTGTGGAACAATTTGCCGGCCTTTGTGTTTCCTCTTTCCTACAACATGGGTCTCTTCAAAACCAATGTTTATTCCTTCCTCTCCTCAAAAAGACCCTCCACACAGCATCTCGGATGACATAGGCCCTAAGGGAAATTATTTTCCTCAGGGTCTCTTGTGTGGAGTTAATGTAAAAAAAAATAATAATAATTAGGCTCCTATAAGTCGTAGTTGGTCAGAATGTGAATATATTTACCATATTATCGAGGGTAGATATAACCAATATCCATAGGGAGATTCATTCGCACAAGATGTTTGATGCTTCATACGGCGCTCTTTAAATGTATTTGGATGTGGAAACCCAGGAACTGGTGTCGAGAACTCTACCAATCGAGCCAAATCCGATTGCATAAGACTGACGTTATTATTTTATTTATATCTATTCTTGAACATACATTTTACAAATGATTACAGTGGTTTATATAATATAGTAGTAAAAAAAAAGTTAACTCTCAATAGCTGTATGTGAAAAGATTAGTTGTAGCATTTTGTGAACACTTCACTGGGAGAACCTGTGTTCGCATGTTTAGGATTAAGTGCTATTCCGTCGACATAAGTAAACACACCATATCCTCCTTGATATTGTCAAGAAGGGCACTGTGGGTCGACCCATGGCGGCAGTATCGTATACATAACTTTAAGATTAGTTGCAGTTAATCTCTTATTTGCCGGAGACGCACCGGCGCGTGCGTATTGTGCGCATGCGCGAGAAAGTAATTAGAAAAAAATACGAACAAAAAATGTATAACACAAATGTAACCTAATGTTAGTAGAGTATTATACTGCCCTGATGAAGCTACGGTTGTAGCGAAACCCGGTCGGCATAAAGTATAAAAATAAAAGTGGTGTTTACAAAGTTATTGTTTTATTTTAAATTAATAATGTCACATCACAAAGTATCCGCTTCATATGAACAAAAAAAAAAAAAAAAAATGTTTGTCTGCGACTTTGGCCTTTCTATGTACCGAATTTGTATGAAGAACAAGGTCAGAATCGCTTGCGCCAACATTACCCCATATGATGGGTAAAGTTTTCATTCACCTTGCAACCCCAGAATATTTTTAAACGATTTTATCTGTGGCATCGAAATGTCAGATTTGCCGTGAATTTTAACGGTCAAACATCGTAAAACCTATTAATTTACATAATTAACGCAAGTAATGTTGTTTTGGTACATAGTTTATTGTTCTAGGAATGTGTTTAGGTCAATAAAATACGATAGCTCTAAATTAATCCACAAAACATTCAATTCAAAATCGTGTTTTGTTACGAAATTTCCGTATTTCTCCTGGAATTTGCTGGCCTTTGACGGGTTAAAGTTAGATAAATAATTATCTTGAAAAGCAGGTAGGTATATTTTTATAATATTGTTGTAAATATTTTCTGTCTCAAAACATGTTTTTGTTTTTTAATATTATGTTTTAAATGTTTGGGTTGGGTTATGTTTGGTTAGGTGTTATAATATTAGTTAAGTGAATACCTTTTTTTGATCCAGTCTGATTTGTTATTATGAATAATTGTAGATATATTTATAATTAGAAGTTGTTACCGGGGATGAGATGGCAACAATGTACAAGGGAAATTATTATGAGCAAAAATGACTCGCATGGAGGATGTGGGGAATAGGTTAATGATTTTCAAATAAAAGAAGATATTAGAAATACAAAAATATATATTCCACTAAAAGATGACATCCCGAAACTAAGTCTGTCTGGCTTGGGCTTGCTTAGGTTTAAATAGTTCATGTTAATACCGTCGTATGTTGAAGTGACTCATGATGAAATCATCTTTTGTGAAACGAATCTCACATCGTAAGAAGGGTAGGATTCCAGAGAAATGGCTTCCAGCCAAAAGGACCCTCTAGAAACAGCAAAGGCGGATGATTCTCGATGCCAATCATCCCTCCAAGATGACTTCCAGTCAGCTCTCAAGATGGCGAGTATGACGTCCAAGGTTCACGATTGTAGCGATTTTCAAAAAGGATCCGTCGTGTTGCGGACGAGAGGACCGCCCTGAGCTCTCGGCTGTTACACAAAAAATGGGATGCTTTCTTTTCAAAACTGCTCATTTTGAATCTGTCTAGGATCAACAACTTTTGCATTCCAAAATATTGCAGGGTTCGCAATATTACCAAAACGTCCAAATGTCAATTGGCAAGCACTAGAGGTGCCACACACTGAAACCATAAAAGTGTGTATAAGAACACCTTGTTACAAATACTTTTATGTAACAAAGTTGCTTCAGTGTGGTGGGCATGCAGTTACATTATATAGTTTGGTTGCGTAGTCTTAAAGTTTCTCTCTGCCCATGTGAGGTTTATGTTTTTTTTTTGTAGAGGCCCTTTTATTGCACATATTAACTGTATAATGTAATGTTATCAAGTTGGAAGCCTAAATAGGTATTTTGTTGGTCCGGATTCCACTGAAAGATAAAAATAAATTTATTAATACTGATAAAAATATTAAAAAGTTGAAATTAAATACATAATAACAAAATAGCTTTGCATAGCTTTTTGAAGTAAAACTTCTTTACGCACTCCCGACATGGGGGAAGTTGGTGAATGCGTTACGAAAAAGGATATATACATTTTAAGCGAACGGAAATCGAAGAGAACGGTGATCGGAAGAGGCGAACGGTCGGGCCTTTACGCACGCTTGACTTGAGGCGTGATAAGGATAAGGTTGGTCACCTCAAGGTCGTAGGTCACCCCAAGGTCGTAGATCACCCCAAGGTCGTAGGTCACCCCAAGGACGTAGGTCACCCCAAGGACGTAGGTCGCCCCAAGGTCGTAGGTCACCCTTATGTCAATATCATATGTTATTTTATAAGTTCGTGAAATTTTACTTCAGTCGTGTGGTCTAAAGCACACTGTCACATAAATAATTATGTGACTAATGCAGTTCTTGCTTAGGTGGTTATTTTGTCTATGGTGTTTTTTGGACACTGGTAATTTTTGGAAAAGAGAGAGCTTCCTTTTTGTTTATGGGCACTTCCTCCCGAATCAGCATGGGCAGTTTTTTCGGAAATTAGTCACTCTCCATCAAGAGTTTAAATTTACGTTTTATCATGCGAATCTAAGTCGATTTAAAACCTAAAAGAACGCGGGGTGTTTTTACGTAACACGCGAGGTTCGTGTACGAGTTATTTATTGTGGATGACGTGAAAGTCCCACCTTTTTCCGATGTGGCTGGTTGGCCGTTTTTGTGGAAGAATTTCTGGAAAAGGAATCGTGAAGTGAATTGGTCCTGGTGTTGGCTACTATAATATGCCTTCACGACCCCGCGTCGCAAAGTCACGGTCTGCTAACCGTACTACCGTAATACGCCAGACTTGGATACTGTTGGGGGCCACGTGCCTTTTGATTGGAGCTCGTCGAGATGGCCCGTGGCTGAATGCGCTCCTTGGAGGTATAGCGGCCTCCTGCCCAATTAGAAGGACGACCTTGGTGCTCTGGATTCCGCGCCGTTCCCGGATGGGAAGGCTGGTGTTCCCGTCCCGTCTCGTGTTCTCTCTCTGCGAAGCAAGATCGCGTTCGTCTTCCGGGGTTATTTCCGTATAGTTAGTTTAGCGTGTCCATTAGGAGTCCATCTGGTATGTGTATTTTTTATATTTCCTTTTGTTACCTTGGTATGAAGTTTGTACACTTCCTTGTTGCTTTTTGGTTTGGATTCAATACATTTTTATAAAGTTCCTCTTCTTTTATTTGACTGAAAACCCTACCTACATGACAGATAACTACTTGGCCCACTATCCTGAGCCCTGGTCTCTGCTCTGCCGCAAGGTTACATTTTATACGAACATGATACGTTTCAACACTCGTTTTTTTTTTACATTACCTCCACACAGGAGGCCCTGAGGAAAATAATTCCCCTCAGGGCCAATATCATCCTTGGGGATGCTGTGTGGAGGGTCTTTTTTAGGAAAGGAAAGACAGGAAGTTCTGGGAAGGAAAAGGGTATTAGGGGAGGGTATCTGGGGTCAGTGTTTCCGGGAGTGATGGACGTATGAATCCATCCCTCCCAATGCGGTTCAAGGCGATGTTTCGAGAGAGTACGGCTGGAGAAATGAAAGGGACTTCCTCAAACATTCTGTCCCGATCCGGCCTGCCGTGTAGCTGGTGGGCAGACGCATCCGCCGCCAAGACCCGGACAAACCTCTCCCCATGAACCCGGGCACCCCTGCTAAGTCACCAAACGTAGTGAACCACTTGGGGTGACGTACGGCAGAGGTGTTGGTTATCCAATATATGGTTCCCGGGGAGACGGGACCCATACCCGCCTCCTAAATTGAAATTTCTTGGTGTAAGCCATTCTCATTGAATATATTTATTATAAGTGAAATTAACTTATTGAAGATTGTTTAAAAAGCGAAGGTTACTGACCTCTAGCGTAACATTAAGAAGCTAGTTTATTATTGCAGATTTCCTACTTGCAACGGATAGTTGCACTGATTGAAGTGATGGTTGATAAAGCAGATTTCTGTATATCACAGTATTACATTGATTTGTCAGCCATTGTTTATTTTGTTTGTGTGAGTCGTTTTTTGGTTATAAATAATGTGTTCTTTAGAGAAAAACGCTTCTTATCTCTTGAAAACAGCTAGAATCAACTAAGTTAATGGTCTAAAGACCACTTTAGTGTTTTGCCGGGTCGGGAAAAATATTATTATAGTAACATGTGCTTATAAGTGAATAAATAAGTTGGAATTCGCCAGTGAAGAAATATTGTCTTTATTGAAGATCTTCTGCCACAAAAAACCAAACTTAACAAAGATATTATATTAAGAATGATAAATGGGGGTTTGCCATGTCTCGGTTGTTCATCAGGGTTTGTTAAAAGGGCAACTTTCTGCCCGCTACATCGGTGATGGTACTACCACTACCTAAAATTTAACCCCTCAGGTCTCGAGCATATTCTGTCAAAAGATCAGAATATTTAAGCTTTCCAATAAAATCTTGAATGTATCCGAAAACTATAAACTGTTTTTGAAAGGTGGTGAAATATGCTTTAAAATTTTATTATTGGAAATAGTAGGTAAAAGGGGTAAGGCTCTTGACTGGCAATCGGAAGGTCACGGGATCGAATCGTGCGCAAATAAATTTTATTTGATTAATTTGTGTGATTTCACAATTAATTCGTTTAAAAATGATATACAGGGTGCCCAGGAGTAAAGTGCATTAACTTCTTGAGGTGATTCTACATTATTAGGAGTAAAAAAGATTAATAACTTTTTCTGAAATTCCAACTTTTTTCCCATACAAAAAGATACCTACTAAAAATCCTTAATGTGAGATAGAACTTACCCGACAAAGTTGCTGTTAGCTTGCCGGGCGCGATTGTTGTAAATTTGCTTGGTTGTGATTTGGCCTGTATCCATGGAAACCGTTTGTAAACAATAACAAGACCGAGAATTTGACGTTTATACAAATCGTATGTTTTAAACCAAATTTAAAAAGATTACTGCACTTAAATAACAATTGAAGGCACGCTTTTAACGATAAAAATATTATAAACTAATCGAACACTTAGTCATCGCTTTTTACTAGTTTAACAAATTTTCAAAATGTCTACCTTCAGCTTGTAAGCAAGCATGTAAACGTAAAGTAATATTATTATCAATTTGTACGTTGTGGCATATCTCATTAATGAATGTCTGCCCGTTCTTCGTTGGTAAAGCTAGGCATTGACCCAATAATTCAATTACAAAATTACACACAAGTAAACACAATTTTTACAGTTAGGCAAGTCTACAACTAAATAAACAAAAGTATGTCTGAAGAAAACACGCACTGAATAAAGTTGTTCCTTTAGGTCAGTCTTAATAAATACACACTAGATAAAGACACATTAAATCAACAAGTTTTGATTAACAACAATAACATTTATAAAGTGAAACACTATTACGCGAATAAAATTGTTACATTCAAATTCAACATTGACACAGAATTGGGAGAGCGCATGGGTCGGTGATTTGGCAACAGCGGAAAATAATAATGCTGCTCGTACACGCCGGTCTAATTTTATCTTTTTACCACAAAACTACCCCCAAAAGATGGAATTTCGAAAAAAGTTATTTATCTTTTCTTACTTATACTATCATGTAGAATCACCTCCCGAAGTTAATGCACTTTACCCCCGGACACCCTGTATAGTATGTTCGTATAGTACTGTTCAGATCATATTTCTCACCATGAGGGTAAAAGAGATACGATTTGTATGAGACCTATATGAGTTGTTCTGAAAAACGAACAAATTAGCTTGACGGATAAACATAATTATAAGTTTTTCTCCAATTTTTAGTTTAAGTAAATTTTATTTAAGTAGTATTTTAATCAATTCTTCTGTCTTTTCGTTTTCAAACAAGACACGTGAGAAGAGGACAAACTCTCGCTGGGACTAGTTCATTTCTTCACTTTATCAATGAACAGCTCTATTTTAAGATGCTTTATCAAATAAAATAACTTGCGCCGGTTTGAAGAGTGGGAAAGCAGGGAGCGAGTGAGCGCTGGAAGTATACATGGCTACCGTGGTCTCCGTGTTGAACAAAGCTAAAGCCACATGTGAGATGTGGCAGGTTAAAGACAAGATGGCGCTGTCCCCTACCAAAGGGTTCATTACTATACGTCCCGAATGATGGTCAAAATAATAAATGCTTGTGCTGTTCTGCACAATATTGCCCTCTTTCCAAGAATGCCAGAACCAGCAAGGTAAAATAGTAAGGCGTGGAATTATTAACCCCTGGTCAGCCAGGGAAGGCCAGCAAAAGCACCACTTTGAATTTTGAAATGAATGTTTTGTGGATTAATTTTGAGCTATTGTATATTTTATTGACTGAAACACGTTCCTAGAACAATAAACTATCTACCAAAACAACATTACTTGCGTTAATTACGTAAATTGATAGGTTTTACGATGTCTGATTTTTTTAGTCGAGTAAGACGCATAAATTATGACGCGGCACCCGGCGGCAGAAATGACATTTCGTGTCCAGCGATTCTGACACTGTCCTTTACAAATTTTGTACATAGAAGGGTCAAAATCGTAGATAAAGGAATTTTTCCCGCACATGCGCAAGAACTGCGCACATCCCCGCGCTCGCTAAAAATTAAATATAAATTATTTGGAGTGACTAGTTGCATTGCAGGTTTCGCTATGGTAAAGGGCAATAATAGAGCAAGCGATTCTGACCGTGTTCTTCATACACTTTCTTTATCCTTTCCTGGTCTGTAATGCGTAAATACTACACATTGCTTCTAATAACTTTTATATCTCTATAAATATAATGAATTCTGGGTTCAGATTTTAGGTATTCCTCCGTTATACATTTACACACTGAATAAAAAAATAATATTTTAAATAATTAGCAAATTTAATTAAAAATCAGCGATATTTTGTTAAATATCTGGAATAAACCACAAATACAATCAACCGTGTGCCAGTGTGGACCGTGATACGCGAAGAGTGTGCGGGGGGAGATGACACGCTATGTGACGTCTCGCTCTACTTTGCTATACGGGAACACGAGAAACAGAGACCGCCGTGTTGTGTATCGACCGTCGATACCTACGACCGCGTAGTACCTAACATACATAGCTGTATATATGTATTGGGTAGTAGCCCAGCGCCCAGCGCCTCAGTCGTTCGCGGGCAATCCTTTGAGATGGTCTCCTCGCCCGTTTTTTGAGCAACGGACGATGGTTTTTTCATGTTTTCAGCAATTAAATTACAAGTATTATCACTTGTAACACAAATTACGAAAAACAAAAGCGATAAGCTATGAATGTTCATATATTTCCGACATAAAATCGATGATTTTAACACGTGAATTGAATACACAGCACCGGAGCGCGCATATTTTTTTAGCACAGTAAGGGAAAGGTTATACATGAGGGTCAAAATCGCGTGTAAAATCTCATGACACACCGGAGCACGAGCGGCAAGCGCCGGGTTAATAATTTATAAATAATTGAAAGTTTATAATTACATTTAACTTCTCCAAACACTCGATTAAAGGTTCCTCCGTTGTCAGCCATCGTCTCTTGTGCAGATCGAGCCACCTCTCTATCTTCCAAGTCAAGCCACTTCTCCACTAGGTCGAGCCGCCTCTCCATTCTCCTATCGTCAAGGTCGAACCACCTCTCTTTTTTCCTATCTTTAAGGTCGAGCCACCTCTCTTTTCTCATATCCTCAAGGATGAGCCGCCTCTCCATTCTCCTATCGTCAAGGTCGAGCCACCTCTCTTTTTTCCTATCTTTAAGGTCGAGCCACCTCTCTTTTCTCATATCCTCAAGGATGAGCCGCCTCTCTTTTCTCCTATCCTCAAGGTTGTGCGCCTTTCTTTTCTCCTATCCTCAAGGACGAGCCGCCTCTCTTTTCTCCTATCATCAAGGTTGGCCGCCTCTCTTTTCTTCTATCCTCAAGGTCGAGCCGCCTCTCTTTTCTCCCATCCCCAAGGTCGAGCGCCTTTCCTTTCTCCTATCCTCAAGGACGGGCCTCCTATCTTTTCTCCTATCCTCAAGGTTGGTTGCCTCTTTTCTCCTATCTCCGAGATCGAGCCGCCTCTCTTTTCTTCTATCTTCGAGGTCGAGCCGCTTCTCCTCTCTCCTATACTCCTGGTCTAGCCGCCTCTCTTCACTCTCATCTGTCCTATTCTCCAGGTGAAGTCACTTCTCCTCTCTCCTATCTTCCAAGTCAAGCCGCCACTCCCCTCTCCTATTTTCCAGGTCGAGCTGCCTCTCTCGCCTCTCTCCTATCTTCCAGGTCAAGCCACCTCTTTTCTAGGTCAAGCCGCCACTCCTTTCTTCTATCCTCCAGGTTGAGCGGCCTCTCCTCTCTTTTTTCCTTCTGATCAAGCCGCATAACTTCTCTCTCATCTCTCCTGTTCTCCAGGTCAAGTCGCCTCTCCTCTCTCGCCTCTCTTCTTTCTTCCAGGTCAAGCCGCCTCTCCGCTCTCGCCTCTCTCCTATCTTCCAGGTCGAGCCGCCTCTCCTCTCTCGCCTCTCTCCTTTCCTCCAGGTCAAGCCGCCTCTCTTCCAGATCGAGCCGCCTCTCTTCCAGGTCGAGCAGTCTATCCTCTCTAGCCTCTTTTGCCGTTCTACTCTCCTCCACGAGCAGTAGAGAGTTCTTTTCTGTAGAGAGCCCTTTTCTGTTAGCTGAAACAAAAAATCAATTTTTTTTTTTGTTAAAATTTATGCTTGTTATGTACAATTTAATAATATAACTCTCCTCAGTACTTAGTATTTAAGTGTAAGTCTTACGTGAGATTGATTCAGTGGTAATTATAATTTTTCTGGGATGTGAGATAACACATGTTAAATCCACTTCACCCACCACTTCCGGAGTTACTTGTGAAATTTCCTCAATTTCATCAAATTCCATTTCAGTATTTACCTACAACAACAGTCAAAAGATACATTATTATAAGTCTCTATAATTGGAACAATTAAAAACTGCACCTATTCAGATTCAGTTATACGAAGTTAGCGAGGGAATGTAAATATTGGTAAATTCACAGTATCTGATTTAAAATTATCAACTTTAAAAAAAAGAAGAGAAAGGGGTGACTTGATCGAGACTTTCAAAATTTTATCTGGACACTACAGCTGCCCTCCTACCTGGCATCCAAGGAATCTTCACTACTAATAAAAATATAATTCTCCTTTTGCATCTAATCCCAGAAAACACTTCCTTGCAAATAGAGTGGTGGATGCTTGGAACAAACTCCCACAACATGTCATCGATGCAACTAACATAAACCAATTCAAAGCTCTATTGGATTCATATTTGGAGGGAAAAAAGGACTAACATAGTTAAAAATTAAAATTTACTGTCAAACTATTGTGAAATTAGATATGAGCGCATCAGCAGAATGCTGCCTGCTCATTATATAATAATAATAATAATAAAAGACAAAAAGAAATAAAATTGTAACTACAGTGAAACCCTCTTAAGAAGTTTTCCAAGGGACTGGAAAAAACAAACTTCTTAAGCAGGAAAACCTTATATGTGGGAAAAATTGGGCCAATTTTGGGCCAAGGGACCAAAAAAACCAAACTTCTTAAGCCACGAAACTTCTTAAGCGGGAACTTCTTAAGAGGGTTTCACTGTATTTATCAATTAGACTAATTTAGAAGGTATGGGTACCGCCGCCTTGGGAAATATTCATTCGATAACCAAACCTCTACCATAGATCACGCCAAATGATACATTTGGTGACTTAGCAGGTGTGCCCGGATTCATGGGGTGGAGGTCTAGGTCTTGGCGGCGGATGCGTTAGCCCACCTACTGAGTGGCGGGCCGAATTTAGGGAGACTGGTTGAGGGAGACATTTTTACCCCTCTCTATGAAATTAATTAACTTATGTAATACTTTAAGAATAATATCCGTGAACTGATCTATATTTTCAATATAATGTACTTATACTCTGTACGGGATATGTGGGTTTGCAATCACCTCCCCACATTCTGGAATAAAGACATTAATGCGGTAACAATATTATTATTATCGCTTTGGGAGAGAGGAATTCAAACATCCCCAGACCTTTAGATTACTGCCCATTCGACATAACAAAATGACAGAAAATATTGTCTATATAAATGGCCACCATCTCATACGATGAAAGAAAATTTTCATTTTACGTAATTGAAATTTTGAAAGCAGTATTTTCCATCGCCTCAAATGCAAATAGTTGTCTTTTATAGTAATTAAGGTGTATCAAAAGGTTTTTTTTTAAATATTTTATTAAGCACATCCAGCTTTTGAAAGTTTACCAAAATACGAGAGCCAATCAATAAGTACCCGTGTTTGAAGATCGGTGACGTTGCTGAGGAAGTTGACATTTCTGCCATGCTGCCATCTGTCAAACGACACCATACTAAATTTCAGACCAATTCATGGGTTAATTTTGTAACAGTTTGAAATTATAATGCGAAGTAAGCACCCAGTAATTAAGTCGGTTGCTACACATGATTTCAATTTCATTTTTAATTCCTAATTGAAAAGATAATTAGAACAAATGGAATCCTGCATTCTTCTGTTGATAAAACATACTACGGCCAAGCTTATTTTTGAAAGAGTTCCAAATAGGAAGTCAGAGGGTCTGAACGTTTGTTTCGACGAGAGAAGACACATACTTCGGTGAAATCGCCATTAACCTGTGAGCTAATACTTCGGTTAGTTTTGAGTTTATTGATTTACCATTTAATATTCTGTTCAATTTAAACTGGCGCCCGCCCCCTTGTAGTAATTTTCACATCGTGATAATCTTTTTGAAAACATTTGATTTTATTTAAAAACCCGACAAGCTATCGATTGATTTTATTAGTTTCTTAGTTTCTCTGTAGGCTAAACACGACCCTGAGTTTTAAAATATTAGAATAATATTATTTTATTTTGTTTATGAATTAGAGTCTCATGGTCTGGTTTCGTTATTATTGAATAATATAATTTAATGGTTGCCACAATTCTTATATTTCAAATATTAATGTCTTAAAAGTTGTACTATTTAATTAAGCATTACATTGACGCCCAAGTTTTGTATTCATTTCTAAAGCATTACATTGCCCCACGTTGGGTGCCAATTATAATTTCAAACTGTTACATTTTTTATTTGGCAGCCAGCTGTATCACATGTGTTTCATATTTTTCGATAAAATGGAAAAAGAGCAACATCGATTCGTAATTTTCTTTTTATTATGGGAAAACATGCGAAGAAATAAAAGCAAAGTTGGATGCTGTCTCTGGGGACCCTTCACCAACTACGATAACTGTGAGATATTGGTTTAACGAATTTAAACGTGGTCGTACATCTGTTTTATAATGAAAAGCAGACAGGCCACCTGGCAGACTTGGTTGCCGAGGAAATCGTTGAAAAGGTCCATGACATAATTCTTGCTGATACCCAAACTAAAGTGTGCAAAGTAGCAGCGGGCGTGGGTGTGACGTACGGAATGACAATTAATACTTTACCTGATAAGTTAAGCGAAAGAAAGGTGTCAGCCTGATGGTTGCCGCGATTGCTCTACGAGCGGATAATGCACCAGGACATTCATCTGGAATTTGTCATGGCCAAATTGCATGAATTGCGCTAAAATGGCAAATCTAGAGGGAGAGTTGTCTGCTCTAAAAAGTGCAACCCCTAATACGCACACCCCTTTAGATTCACAAACCCCAAGTGTCTGTGATATTCTCGCTGAAATGAAGGAACAAAATTATATAGAGATAAAAACCTGATAATTCGTAACATTCCTGAGAATACATCGTTATCGCAGATTGAATGTATTAACAGCGACATAGCATCAGTCAAAAAAATACTCTCTGATATTGACAACTTAACAGCCAACCTAGAAATAAAAATCTATAGACTAGGCACAAGGAAAGACGACAAACCAAGAGGAATTAAAGTTGAGTTTCCTGAAGCAAAATGGCCAAGAATATTATTAACCAAAAAACACATACTTAAAAACAACATTAGATTCTACCAAGATCAATCGCTTCTCCAGAGGAAACAATTAACTGAATTAAGAAATGAACTTGAAAAAAGAAAGGCTTCGGGCGAAAATGACATTACAATCAAATATATCAACAATAGACCTACCATAACGAAAATACATCCAAAAAACTAAAAGATAAATTGAAAATATTCTATCAAAATGTTCGAGGTCTTAGAACTAAACTTCAGGATCTAAAATCAACCCTACCCACTTTGAATCACGATTCTTACGCCTTCACCGAGACATGGCTAAATAATAATATCAACACTTCAGAACTAGGTTTCTATAATCATACAGTGTACAGAAAAGACAGAAATGAAAAAAATAAATCCAGGGGAGGTGGAGTGTTAATATCCATAAACAACAAACTTCATTCAAGAAAACTTAAATGCATCTATACACATCTGGAGCAACTTTTCATCATGGTATCCACCAAAAAGGAAAAAATTATTATCGGCTCCGTCTACATTCCCCCATCTTCTGACGCTCAACTATACAAAGACCACTACCATGAAGTTGAAACGATCCGGAGAAGATTTCCTGGCGCCACTATTATTTTGACAGGAGATTACAATCTGCCTAATATTGCATGGGACGTAGAAAACAACAAAACTTCATGCACGGACAACATCCACCACGGTTCTCATGATATAATCGAAATGTCAAATTTTCTTAGCCTCCGACAGTTAAACTGTGTTTTGAATATAAATTCTCGTCTTCTCGATCTAGTATTTTCCAATTCTTTATCAGTAAAAGTGTCCGCATCTGTTGAATCTATTCTCCCGGTTGACAAATACCACCCACCTCTAATAATTGAATGTAACAGTTCAATAACTAAAAAAAATCCATCTGCATCAACTAAGTTGAACTTTTTCAAAGCAGACTATAATCAAATCATTAATCTTTTATCTTCAACCGACTGGAAATTTTTGGACACTGAAGAAAACATCAATGTAATGGTTGACAAATTTTACTTAATTCTAAATAATGCTATTGATTTATTTGTACCCGTTTCAAAAATGTATACGCATAATTACCCAAAATGGTTTAGTACCGATCTTATTAAATTAATTAGAGACAAAAAAATCGCTCATAAAGCTTACAAATCATCACATGATCCTATTGATTACGCAAAATTTTGTGAACTAAGAACGAGCATCAAAAAAATTTCCAAGTTTAGTTTACAAAAAGTGCATCGATAACTGCGAAGAATTGGCTCTTGCCAACCCTCAAAATATCTATAAATTTTCAAACCTACTAAACAATAATGACTCCGGTGTACCCTCTAATATGTATTTAAATAACAAAATGGCCGATAATCCCCAAGAAATCGTTAATTTGTTTGCTGAATTCTTCAGCAAAGTCTACGATTCTGCAAACAACTCTCCATTATTCAACGCCACAACATCTAATGATAACCAAATCGATTTCAATCAATGTATATTTGAAGAAAGTGATATTAGAAATAAATTAAAGTCCCTAGACCCGAAAAAATCGGCTGGTCCCGATAAAATTCCTACAATCTTCTTATCTAAATGCTTATCAATCTTAACTTATCCTCTTACTAAACTTTTTAATTTGTCAATAAAAACTGGCATCTTTCCGAATAAATGGAAAACAAGCTTTCTGTCTCCAATTTTCAAGAAGGGTGATAAATCCGATATATCCAACTATAGACCTATCTGTATCCAGTCGTCGATCCCGAAAATATTTGAATCTGCTCTGCTCTCTAAACTATCTCCTGAGATTAATAAAGTAATTTCACATAGACAACACGGTTTCATGTCAAAAAGGTCTACTCTCACAAATTTGATGATCTATCAGGAATACTTATTTAATAATATGCACAATCGTCTTCAAACAGACGTGGTATACACTGACTTTAGCAAAGCTTTCGACAAAGTCTCACACAAAATACTTATGCATAAATTAAAATCCCTTGGAATAACGGGGCATATTTTGAGATGGTTTGAAAGTTATTTATACAATAGAAAAATTTCAGTCAAACTCAACTTGCACTTTTCAAATCAATTCGAAATCTTCTCCGGAGTTCCCCAGGGGTCACATCTGGGACCAGTGCTGTTTTCCTTGTTCATCAACGACATAACTACAATCTTTGATGGAGTTATGATACTTTTATTTGCTGATGATCTTAAAATTTACAAAACAATTACTAATCTCAATGACTGTTGCGTATTACAAACAAATCTTGTGAGGCTACAAGAATGGTCCATCCATAATGAACTCTTCCTCAATATTGAAAAATGTCAAACAATAACTTTTGCCCGAATTAAAAATCCTATTAAATATGAATACAGCATCAACAACATCTTTCTAAAAAGAGTTGAACAAATCAAGGACCTAGGTATTATTTTTGACAATCAATTATCTTTTGTTTCTCATATAAACGAAATAACTAACAAGGCCATGAAAAGCTTAGGGTTTATATTGAGGACGGTAAAAGATTTTAAAATAATTAATTCATTTAAGTTGCTGTTCACTGGGTTAGTGAGAAGCCATTTAGAGTACAATTCAACAATCTGGGCTCCTTTTTATAAGATTCACCAACAAAAAATTGAGAGAGTGCAACATAAGTTTTTGAGATTTATAAACTATAAATTAGGAATTCCAATCGAAGAACTTAACTACACATTTTTAATGGACTTACTAAAATTAAATGAATTAACTTCAAGACGAACAATGAGTGATTTAATTTGTCTTTTCAATATTTCAAACGGCAGACTGGACGCCCTGGATTTAACCAAACTAATCCAACTGCGAGTACCTACCCGTAATACAAGATTGAATGCGCCGTACTTCGTTAACGCGCCTACTAATAATTACTTCGAAAACTCGCCTATCGAAAGACTTCATCGACTAGGAAATAAATATAACTCAATCGATGTTTATCGTCATCTGTCAGTGTCCAAATTTAAATTCAGTATATTGGAACAGTTACAATAGAACTATAAATCCCCATCTTGAAATTTTGTGTGCACAGTTTATTGTAAACCCTCATAGTTAAGTTCCGTCAAAACACCTACAATATAGGGCGTAATAAAGGTTAGTAATTTATAATTTATAAACAAACCTTATAAAAACTGTTCTTGTTTATCGTTGTAATAGGTAATAATTTACTTTAACAACTTATACTTTGATTAACATTTTAATTTGATTGTAATTAGTTACTCTGTTATATTATATTATCGAACTCATTTGTCCTCTCCGTGATAGTTTACTGAAGTATCTGACATTATTCCATGGTTTCAGTATAAAGGGGATTGGTATATTTATGGTATAAAGTATTTCGTCTTCGGAAATTGAATTCCTTGCAGAAATTCTGACGATAAAGTAATTGGTCAAAATGGAATTGTTTTGTATATTAATTTTAGTGCGGTGCAAGTCGGTAGTATGTATTTTTGTTTAAAATCAACTTCGCTATGTATTCAACACATAAATTGCACATATATTAAAAACTCACCATTATTATTATTTGTTATATACGTATATACATATAAAACTGATTTTTTTCTCTTTATTGTATAATGCTATACTTTTTACTTACCAGCTTTATTTATATGTACCATGTGTAAAAACTATTCATGTTTTCTTTGTATTCTAAACACACCTGTATGCACTAAAACATAAAAATGTAAATGTGTGTAAAAGCCCATAAGGGCGTTAATGATTAATAAATAAATAAATAAATAATAATTGTTGCCGCATCCGCCGTACTTGCCCTAAGACTTCTTTCTATTCCTCAATATGAAAACATGGCTCGAGGGGAAAAAATTCAGCTCAAACGAGGATGTTATCGCCGAAACAGAAGTGCATTTTGAAGAGTTTGACAAATCATATTTTTAACGGAGGGATTAAAGAAATGGCAGAAACGTTGGGAATACCGACCTAAAAAGAGATAACGTTCCTAACACGGGTACTTATTGATCCACCCTCGTATGTAACGTATTTTATTGTAAATGATGTAACATTACTTATTTAATATATGTATACATGTTATTATTATAAAAAAATAAAACTTACGGGTACCAACTCTACATCGTCCGATTCAGATTCAATCTCGGATCCCACAATAGCCAGGACTTCTTCCTCTAATGGAGTTAAGGAAGCTGGCCTGCACGACTCACCTCCAGTCATCATTGTCTCAGACCTCTTTTTTATAATGTCATTTTTTTTTAAATCCCTCGAACCCTGAAGGAAATTAACAATTACAAATAAATAAAAAATTTCCACATGTAATCACTAGTAACTCAGCCGAGTAACCCTAAGCTAAGCCTAAGCCTAAGCCTAAGCCTAAGCCTAAGCCCCACCCCTCACACCCCACCCCTAAAACTGCCCAATACCTAAAAAAAAACATTGAAAATGTCACCTGAGACCAATATTTCGTTTAATTGCATTTTTTATACCAAATATTGTCAGGAATCACTGGTTAACGTAAGTCCCTTAACCCGTCTGCTTGGTTCAATATACTCGCACCTCACAATCCGGAAGCCTCAGTTTCGCCCGTAAATACTGAAACCGTCACTTTGGATCGAGATTGTAAAATGTCTATGCAAGATAGCTTTCATATTTCAAAGACAATAAAGAAGGATTATTTCGTTCTCTTTCTGGTTAAAAGAAAAATACCTATGTTTGCATGAGAGGAAGAGAGATATGTAGCTTTTAAAATGTAAGGTCGCTCGGGACGTTTTTGGTCTTATGAAAGTATAACGCGATTACGTGCTTTGGGATGTATTTATTCCTAAACAAGCAGACGGGTTAACACCCTGTACATATAAAGATGATATATATCTTTCATTCGATTGCGATGAAACTTTGGTGACTTGCTGTAGGCAAGTGCGAAGGTTCCTATATATAATGGTAAGCTCTGGAGTTATGAAATTATTTCCTATAACATTCATCCTATATTGAAATGAAACTTTGGTGATTTATTGTGAGCAAGCCCACGAAGGTTTCTATTCTGAGAAACAATTTCTTTCTTTACGTGGCATTGTAACGATTGCCGGGTAATCGCTATTTTTTTATAATAAAAAATAAATAAAACTTACGGGTACCAACACCACACCGTCAGATTCAGTCCCGGACAGCAAGATAGCGAGGACCTTTTCCTCCAGTGGGGTTAAGGGAACTGCCCTACCCAATCCACATTCTTCACCTTCTTCCATTCTTGTCTCAGATGTCAAAGGAGGTGCCGTTGGTTGAATGTTGTTTTTTAAATCAATGGACGCCTGAAAAATTGGAGGAAATTAATCAATCAATCAATCAATCAAACAGTATTAATATGCTAGAGACTGTACGGTTGAAATTTAAGAATCCGGCTAAGAATGCAACTCTGACGCCATGCTTTACGCAAAACCATTTTCGTACGTGTAGTTTGTTTACAAATATACTTTTGTAATAGAACCGAATTAAAGCAATGCCAAAAATGGCGCCACTTACAGTGCCAACAGTTTGCGTGATTAGCATCGCCTGGCAGATGTAATTACTACGGATTTGTAATTTTGTGTATCTCTCCAGATATGGAGAGACTGACGATAACATGATTATTATTGTAACTGGTAGTTGTGAATAATAGTACCATGCGGCTATATATTACATATGACGTCATTGCCTGGCGGTTATTTTCTCCCGGTGACTAGCTGTCACTGGATCACAGTGGATCCAAGGAACCGATTCTTATTGGAACCATTTCAGGATAATAAAATGGTCACCAACACCCAAACTGGGCAAAGCCAAACCAAAAACCGCAGGGCCTAGCAGCAAAAACCTGCGCGGATTTTTAACTGCTAGTAATAAATTAGTGGCTAAATGTCAACTTCTTTGATCAAAGTGACTAACTTTGTCATGTCTTCTGATAAAAAATAATCCTACGAATCGTATTTAGAAAGGCCTTCAGAAGAGTGATTCTGTAACTTTTCAAACAGCCTAACACGTATTAAATCGGCCGTATATGACACATTTTTAGTTTTCTTAAATGCGATATTCCATATATTTTTACAGATATAGATTTTATATTTTTTATTGTATTGTACTCGAAAATCTAGTGAAAATCCAACTTGTACACTACTTATACAAACACAAAATCTTCTCAGAAAATCAGTATGGTTTTCGAAAGAATATGGGTGTACAAGATGCAATATTAACCCCTCCGCAACGTAAGCAGATATATGCGTTAAAAATACGACAGCAGTCAAGTACAATAAGCGTGTTTACACGTCAGCACGTGTGTCTCCATAGAAACCGTTATAATTCCGTTATTGTTTTAGTTACATCCGTAAAATAAAAAGTGAAATGTCGATAGTGAATCATGCTGCACATCTCTATTCAAGTTGTCCATAGAAATACATAAAAAGAACATTCTGTCAGACGCGCAGTCTGACACATAATTTATCCTGCCAAATTTCCTATGGGCGCCCGACATTGTTAATTTCTATTAAATATTTTTATATGAAATGATAAAAAAGTGAGGTGACAAAAGTGTTTATTACACATTTATACAATAGAATAAGTATTGTTGTTTACATAATCTGTGATTTTAGTACCGTTTTCACATAAAAACATCACATGTGTCATTTTCACATTTTTTTAATGTTTACATTCTAAATTTTAATATTTACAAATGTTAATATTTATTTGTAATATAATAATTCGAAAGCTTATTTTGTAACCTGTCTAAAACAGTTTTTACTATTCGGCTACGTTCAGAAATGTTTCATTTATAGAGCTTTAATTGTGAAGCGGTAATAATACAAAGTTTTCGCAAAATGTCATTTCGTTTAAGACACCAAAAGCTAATATTCTCGAAAATTCGGAGGGGTTAAGAGTAACAGAAACCATTTTAAAAAATGTTGACAATAAAAAAAGTTGCATTGCAGTTTTTCTCGATCTAAGCAAAGCCTTTGACACGGTGTCTCATAAAATCCTCCTTTTTTTTCAATTATTTCTGGCTTTCACCCTTCAAGGGTGTTCTAGGCCATCATTTATAATTACAGAGAAAGGAAAGGTGAATTTATATATTAATTTTATTTAAATGTGCAAATTTCAGAATTTTATGGAAGATTGGAGTAGAGTTCAGACTTAGAAGAGATGAGATGTTGAATGGAGGGGGAGGCAATTTTTGATAACGCTTGATAGAAGAGAGGATATTTATTTAGAGAGGGACAATCAAATAATATATGATCTAAAGTTCCCACATCTAGACCACAGAACATACAATCTGGGGAGTCAAGCACATGAATTTTATAAAGGTGAGAAGGAACGGAACAATGTCCGATTCTCATACGAATAAGTAAGGAAATTTCTTTTTTGGAAAAATGGGGGAATTTTTAATTTGTTTCAAAAAACGGTTTTGATGGAATAGTCCTTTGTATTGAGGCGTAGCGGGCACCCTTGGATTGACTAGCAATGTTCCAATACTCTGTCCAAACATTGCGGGATCTATCTTTGATGATGGAAAAAATATGAGACAGGGGAATATGGTTTATGAGGGTAACGGTAGGGTTAGACGCTCCTTGTTTTGCCAAGGAATCAGCAATATCGTTACCCACTATGCCAACATGTCCAGGAATCCAAATCAGAGTGACAGTTTTTCCAGAGCTTTGAATGGAGGTTATCAATACTCGAATAAGACATACAAAGTGATCATCAGGATGAAGAAGAGGACTGGTTTTAAGTTTTTGCAGGGAACTGAGAGAGTCAGAGAGAACAAGAGAATGTTCAAAATTATTTTTTATTATATATTTGAGAGATTCAATAATCGCAATGCACTCGGCAGAAAATATTGAAAATTGGTTTGAAATTGAATAAAATATTCTTTCATTAGAATTATTGTGGTAAACGTTAATACCAATACCACAGTTAGGAGAGTCCGGAGATTTGGAGCCATCAGTAAATAAAAGAGAAGAGTTGGGCCATTTAGAAGAAATAATGTCATTGAACATATTATCGACAGTACAGGCTGGGAGATTGGAATGACTTTTAAGGATGCCGATCCCTTATAAAATCGTTGGGGATAGGGTGACGTGACTATATTTTAATTTGTGCAAAGGAAGAAGATCATTTTTGATAATTTGAAGCTCTGAGAGAGAGCGAAAATTTTTACAGATGGCAGGGAGAGGTTTAGTTCGAGCTAGTCCTGGGTCGATCGTGAAAGACCTGATCGTCGAAACCCACTCACGAGCCACCAAAGAGCGAGCGGGTTATTTATTCGTCAGCACCCGGGTCTTCCGGGACCCGTGAACCGCGACACACTCCCGCAACCTACCAACTACGACACATTCCTGCACCCCGTGACTCACGGACCGATCGCCGGGTGCCCATGTGGCGAGTGGCGAGACGTGTCAGCTCCCGGAACTCTCGAACTGCAACTGCGACACACTCGGACACTCGGTCGCCGATCAACACACACACGTGCGTGACGTAACAGTATCCTGCTTCCTGCCCGTGTGTCACGTCATAGCGGGATTGTTTAGTAGATTCGATTTTTGAATATTCGACTAGACACGGAGACATTTTTAATAAGAGCGTATCTTGGTATTGTTAATCAAAGTGCTAAGTGCGGTTTTCATAAAAACTTTTAATTTTTCGTGTGGGTGTGAATGTAATTGTGCATTGTAATAGAAACTATAAACTGGTAAAAGTGTAAAATGTCTGACCTTAATAAAAAGAAATTATAATAAAGCATTACAGCTTACAGCTAATTTACTTATTTAAATTCTCAATAAAAGCTTCAGAACAACACGTTTTTTTACAAGGTTTTTATATCCTTCAAAACATGATAAAACATTGTTTTTTTAACCCCTGAAGCATGTCTTTTTTTAAATTTATTTCTGGGACATGACATTACTAGTTACAGGTGTGAGCTGTGAGAGAACGTTCACACAATTATAACCTGGGTTTCGTGTCACGTATGACTTGACCGGTCTGGGCGGCGAGCGTCTACCGCGCGGCGCGCCCGTAGAAAGTAACTGGGTGATGAGTAATCGAGTTTCGTATTTTGTGTCGCGAAAAGAGCGGGTCTTCGCGACCCGCTCGTGACGCCAGTGGGTCGTGAGCGACCCGCTCGTGACGCCAGTGGGTCGTGAGCGACCCGGGTCGTGTAAAACGATCGATCGACCCAGGACTAGTTTGAGCTCTGATTGTAGATGAATGTGTTGAGTCGTTGAACAACGAGGCTCTGGGAATAACCTGATGACTTTTAGAATTTAAACATTTAAGAATAAATTTGTCAGCAAATAGTTGACTCCTTAAATACAGAGGAGGATCAGAACATTCTACTTGAAGGGAATTGATGGGCGACGATTGCATCGCTCCAGTTATTATTCGCAATGACTTAAATTAAATTTTGTCTAATTTACTGAGTGCATTTTTGGATGCAGTACTAAAAAGTGGGCAGGCATAGTCGAGATGGCTTTGAATAAGTGCATTGTAGAGCAAATTAATGCAGATAGGATGTGCACCCCACCAAACGCCAGTTAATGATCTGATGATATTTAAATTTTTTTCACATTTAGTAACTATATTATTAATGTGGGAAGACCATTTAAGTCTCCTATCAAATGTTACTCCCAAAAATTTAACTTAGGAAGCATTGGGGATTGGAGAGTTTTTAAATAAAATTTGAACAGGAGGGTTATTATGACGGTTTGAGAAGGTGACACACTGACTCTTTTGGACTGAAAGTTCAAGACCATTTAAAGTGAGCCAGGTGCAAAGGGCATCCATGGCTTCATTAAGATGAAGCTATATGTGAAGTCACTATTTAGATTAATATTTATGACAAATCTGTTTACAGTATGAACATCAAAAAATATGCTACAGATAAATTGAAGCTTCAACTACTTTATCTATGTATTGGAATTACAATAAAATTATTATTTACGTAACAAAAAATATAAGCGTAAACCACTAAAAAAAATGTTTTCTCATGACTTAACTATGAAGTAAAGTAACAATTTTTAAAAAATACCCCTTTACGGCTAAGACTATTTTTGACTTTATATATGTTCTAACTTTTTTTCGTTCTATAAAATTCTGCACAAAATAAATAAAAACCACTTTGGCTCTTACGTCAAATTTTTCGAACCATGCTAATGTATGCATGCCATGTATTTCACCATAACGTCGCGAAACGTGGCCCGAAACGGACGTGGAATCTGCGGCCGTGGCTTCCACGTTTTTTGCTTGTAATATAATCGTAGTCACACGCGGATTAGTTGTTACGGCTAGCATTTTTGGTTCTCAAACATTGAAGGTATGGATAAGGTGTATGAATCCATAAATCCAATGAGAATAATTTTTAAATATGTGTAGCTGTGAACTGTTCTTTGATAATGTCTAATACTGAGATTTGTTTGTTGTTTTATTATTTTTTATTTTGTATGTAAAATGAATTTTACAAATATTTTTTTTTCTAATTTCTGTTTAATTTTTGTTTAATTTTATTTTTATGCTTATTTTTTTGTTATGTAGATACATATGTTCGAAATTTATTTTCATTTATTGTTTTCATTAGGTACCTTCCCACCTAATACGTAATACGTAATACAGTGAAACCTCCATCTATCATTCCTCGAATAATCGTTTTCCCGTATGTGTCGTTATTTCTTGTAGTCCCCAATTAATTTCATATAAAACACACAAAATTAGATCGCATTCATCGTTTCTCTTTACCGCATTGATCGTTTAAATTACGTGGCAAATTTCGTATATAAATGGTCAATAACATTGGTGAGCGAAAGAGATAGAAAGACCGGTTTGTCGCTTTTGTTGGCGGCCGTTTCTGACATTTTAATGCTAAATTAGGTACCTGCCAACCTACCGTTCATCATTTATGGGTCCATATTTATGATGGGTCCGTTAATTGTCGTTAGACATTCAGGCAGAGCGGTGCGAGTGTTATCTTTTTACGATCTAGTTTTTGAGCCCTTTAACCATAAAAATGAACCGTCCAGTAAAAAAAGTGCGTACTCTCCAAGAAAGACTAAAAATTGTCAAGGAAGTGGAAAAAAATCCAACAATCACGTGCCATAAACATTCCGATTGATGGAAGCAGCAAGCAGATTTCCTACGGCAATAAAAAAAGCCAAAAACAAATGACTATGGAAGATTTTTTACAGCACAAAGTGTAATTTTTTTGTCTCCGTGCAGCTTCCTTTTTTTATTTTTATTACAATATTTTTTATTTAAACAAATTGATTTATAACTGAAATGTGTTTCTTTTTTAGAATATGTATGTATACAGGGTGTTAAGGGACGTACTTGACTTACTTTAACCAGTGATTCCTGACATTATTTGGAGTAAAAAATGTAAATGAAATTTTGGTCTCCGATGACTTTTTTGATGTTTTTTTTTTTTTTTTTTTCTACAAAAGCATTAAAAAATGGTAGTTGTTAAACAGTTGGAGGCGGGGTAAGGGGTTCGTCGGACACTCGGCTAAGTGACCAGTGACGACATGAGGAAGAAATTTTTTTTTGTTTGATTTTGAAGAAAAAATTTTTGAAAAAAAAAAAAAAGTCGTCAAAAAAAGTCATCGGAGACCAAAATTTCATTTACATTTTTTACTCCAAATAATGTCAGGAATCACTGGTTAAAGTAAGTCAAGTACGTCCCTTAACACCCTGTATAGGTACACATTAAACCTTTTAATATTAATGTGTTTTTCTATATTCCCACAATCATTGTTTTCCCGCATCCATTGTTTATTTCAATAGGCCCCTTCAAAAACAATAGATGGAGGTTTCACTGTAATCATATTTTATTTCTTTTAAATTTTTATTTACTCTATAAAATATTATTGTTTATGTAATATGGCAGACTGGGATTGCACTGCACTATCCTCCAAGTCCTGCTGGAATAAAAACTTAAATAAAAATGTTAGGTATGTAAATTCGAATAAACTTTTTTTGTCTTAGGCGGCCCCTAGACGATCAATTATACTGCGCAATATTACGAATTCTGCAATATTATTGACCATTTAGGGTTAATATTGAAGATTGCTGCTCAATAATTGAACAAAAGTATGAGCGAGTTTAATTTTTATTGCACAATATTTTTTTTATTTTTCATTTTATCAACTAGAAAACATTGAGTAGTTCGTTTATTGTGCAATATAATTGATCGTTTTATTCTGCAATATAATCGATTGTTTGGATTCTAAGCGCCTTTCAATCTTATTGTACAATATATTTTATTGTATTATTGTATATGCAATCTTATTGTAGAATATATTTTATATATTTTATTGTACAATAAGATTGAAAGGCGCTTAGAATCCAAACAATCAATTACATTGCACAATAAAATGATCAATTATATTGCACAATAAACGAACTGCTCAAAGTTTTCGAGTTGATAAAATGAAAAATTAAAAAAATATTGTGCAATACTGACCCTACACGATGCAATGGAAAAATATGGTGCAATAAAAATTAAACCCGCTCAAACTTTTGTTCAATCATTGAGCAATCTTCGATATTAACCCTAAACGGTCAATAATATTGCACAATTTGAAATATTGAGCAATATAATTGATCGTCTAGGGGCCGCCTTAAAGACGTACGTGATACACAAGAATTGCTGTCTTTTTTTATTTCGCAACGTAGCGCACTGACCATCTCAGTTAGCTCAGTTGCCGAGCAGAGCTTGCGCGGGGCGGCTCTGTCACCACGGTAAGTACAATAATTGCGGAGAAATACAACACCATGCGTCCGAAATACGTATTATCTATCTTTTGTGTAACTTTCCGACTTGTTCGTATAAATGTGATTTAGCGAAATAATAATTTTTTTGAAGTAAAACTTCTTTACGCACGCTTGACTTGGGGAGTGAGCTGGTGAATGCGTGACGAGTGTTATGAAAAGTGTGATCGGGTGAGGTGAACGGTCGGGTGAGGCGAACGGAAGTTGAGAGGGAGACATAAGTTAGTGAAGTCTTACTTCAATCGTGAGGTATAAAGCACACTCTTTTTTTAAATTATGTATACCTACATAGCTGTGAGTTGTTCCTTTATCATTTCTAATACTGTGATTGTTGTTGATTTGATTGTTTCCAAAAAAAGATATTTTTAAAATGAATTTTACATAAATTTTAGGTATGGATATACCTAGTTTTGTAAAAGTTCGTATTAGATACGTTTTTAGATTTTCACGGCCAAAAGTATGTTCGTTATTTGTTTTTGGGGTGTTGCGCCACTTCTTTCTTTGGCCAACGTTGCGGACATCGTTGCAATGTCCATCATCAGGGCAGATCCGGCAGATGATATGATATATACTGCAGTGCTGACCGAAACGTTGGCTAAAGAAGAAGGCAACGCAACACGGCATAACACCCCAAAAACAAATAACAAAAGTACGTACCTATTAGTTACATTATGGTATTGTATATTATATTTCACAATCAAGTTTCTTATTATTAATATATGTATTTAATGTATGTACTAATAATGCACTTTCATGATATTTTTGTTCGGATTGTAAATACATAAAATCAATTAAGATTTTATAAATATTAAACTTTATTAGCATTTCCCATGGTTTGAGGATTGTCGATAATATTGACAACGCTCCCGTCCGGCCGCTGCTGGCCAAATAGAATTCACAGTATTCATCCATCGGGTAAAAAGGTATTAACAAGTGTATGGAAGCATCGGCGAACGGAGATCTCGCTGGGTGCTTCTTACATATTGCAAGCACCACATCATGGCTTCAATATTTAATTCAAATTACTTGCCTCGTGCAAATCAGACCAAAATATGAATGGAGCGAGGCGCTCGGTTTTAAATTTTATAAAGCGTAAGAATCGAAATATTTCTAGCGTTTATATTCCTCTTAAGATATTTGACGGCGGATGGAATGATTTTGGATGATAAGAAGAAAGCTATGTCATCTATGAGATAGGGTTTTTGTATGTGAATTTAGTTGAACGAGAAGATGTTGAGGAGGAGGCGGGTGGGTTGGATGAAGAGTTACTGGATAAAACCTCAGCAAATGATTTTTTGACAGGCGGGAACAGTTTAGAAGCCTGCAGAAAAGACAAGTTCTGAGAGGCCATAGAAATTTTTATATTTTTTTGGCGAGATTGTTCCGGACAAGAAGAGTTAATGGCGGAATGAGCACCTGAGCAGTTAAAACATTTAGGTGAAGAGAGAGAAGAACATTGGTCAGCCGTGTGGTTTTCTCCACATTTGAAACATCTGGGAGGGGATCTGCATGCAGCTTTGGTATGACCAAAACGACAGCAATTGTAACATTGAGTGGTGGGATAAGTATACATTTCAACTGGTAAGGAGTTGAAAAATAAATAAATATGGGAGGGAAGAGATTGTCCTTCGAATGTGATGACGACAGATTGGAAGGGCTTCCAGGAAACGATGCCCTCAGAAGAGTCCTTATAATTTAACCTCCTGGCTTTTATGGGATTGCCGATATGTTGGGGGGTTGAAAGTGAAGACAGGATTTCTGGAATGGACAGATCGGTCGAGATACCTCTGCCGAGGCCCATTCGAGTGACATTGAAAGTTGGGATGTACTCCTTGAATTTAGAATTTGATGAAATAAATATGTTTTTGATAAAGTTGTTGGCGGCTGAACCTGAGAGGAATTCAACAGAGATTCGGAAGCGACCCTCGGCTTTTACACCTCCAGGCTTAATCGAAAGGTTCTTGCTATTTGATAGGAATTTATCAAATTCAAGAGGGTGGATAGTTTTACCTTGCTGAGTTTTTTGAGCGTACACAATGAACGGGCCACAGGAATGAGGAGAATAAAAGTTTGGGGTGAAATGCAGATCCTGCCAATGTTTGGGAATTTAATAAAAAGGCACTTTCTAGATGAGAAAAGTGTGGAGAAGCTGAATAAAAAAAAATTAAGGCGCGCTCGGCAAAATTGAGGGAGATACAGCTGTTTAAAGTATAAATAAAATTTCACTTCGTGAACCGATACTACGCCATTTTGTCACTGTTATGTTGGTATCCCAGACCTGATACAAACGAAGCTAGATACGATTGTAGCCGACTTCGTGGGATAAATAATAAGGCGCGTAATTATGAACAACAGAATTAATAATGGTAATTTTTGGAGATCGCTGGCAACGGTTAATACGCACTTTTTTTTTTTAAACCTTTTGATTCACCTTAATTACATTAAAAGGCAACTATTTGCATTGGGGGAAGTGGAAAATATTTGATTCTAAATTTCGATTACGTAAAATTAAAATTAGCTTTCGTCTTGTGAGATTGTACGCCAGAATCACGAACCATGTTACACAAACCTAGCGTAGCCGCTAAACTACTTGAAAACTGGGATGTTTTTCTTGCCTTGACGCGAGTAGGCGTTATAAAGGGGCACTTTCTTTTGTATCACAAACCATGTTTAGCATAGTCTTAGGTTACTTTAATTTGGAAGGTGAAAAACAGTTCAAAAAATCGTTGAAAAAAAGCCCGCTAGACAAATTTCATAATTACGCGCCTCATATATCCCACGAAGTTGGCTACAATCGTATCTAGCTTCGTTTGTATCAGGTCTGGGATACCAACATAACAGTGACAAAATGGCGTAGTATCGGTTCACGAAGTGAAATTTTATTTATACTTTAAACGGCTGTATCTCCCTCAATTTTGCCGAGCGCGCCTTAATTTTTTTTTTATTCAGCTTCTCCAAACTTTTCTCATCTAGAAAGTGCCTTTTTATTAAATTTCCAGACATTGGCAGGATCTGCATTCCTCCCAAAGTTTGTAGGAGGAGGTTGAGGAAGAGCAGGTGAAGACTGAGAAGAAGAAGGAGAGTCATGTTTTATTGAGGAATAGGGACTAAACTTCCTTTTTTTGTGGTAGTCAAAATGACAGATTCACTGTCCGAAATTACTACATTTTCACCATCTGGGGGGTCAGGGGGAGGATCTGGGGGCTTTTTAGGGTGTCCTCCTCCATTGTTCACAAAATTACAAAAGAAAAAATGTATGGAAAGTGACAGAAATAAAAAAGGTTATAAATATCTGGAAATCAGCAACGAAAAGTGACTCCTGGAAGATCAGAGGGGAGAAGAATCCTCAAGGAACAACACACTACACTTTTATTGACCAGAAAACATAAAAATATTAGTTAAAATAATAAAAAAAGATTATTTTTTTCTAGAGGAAAACAAAATAACTGTGATAGCCAGATGTTCAAAATTAGAATCCAAAATCCTCCTTAAAAAACTAAAAAACATAGGTATTAAAAATTCTGTGTATGACTGGTTCAAATCATATATAACTGACCGCAGCCACTCACTAAAAGTAGGCAACGCAACAAGCCAAAACAGACACATTACTTATGGAGTCCCCCAAGGAAGTACATTAGGACCCATCCTATTTTTACTATATATAAATTCCTTGTGCCAGCTAGACATTGGCGGAGATGTTATTTACTTTGCGGATGACACTGTTCTTATTTTCACTTCTGACTCTTGGACAAGTGTATACAAGAAAGCTACAGAAGGAATCAACAGGATCAAATATTGGTTAGACAACAACCTGCTGACACTAAATACTGACAAAACAAAGTACATGACATTTAGCATAGATCCCAGACGACAACCAAGACTTGATGAAAGCTTAACCATACATGATTGCACATCCAAAAAAAGCTGTCAATGCAATCCACTAACTCGTACTCAGGTAATCAAGTACTTAGGCATTTATATTGACAACTATTTTAGATGGACAGAACAAATAAATAAAACAGCGGGTAAAGTTAGAAAAGTAATATTTTTTTTTAAAACATACGAAACATAATGCCAATGAAGACTCTAAAAACTAAATACTACGCACTAGCCCAATCAATTATCACTCACGGTATGATTGGTTGGGGTAGAGCTGCTAAAACTAATATGGACCCTCTCGACAAAGCACAAAAAGCCTTAATTAAAATTATTACAAAAAAACCTTATAGATTCCCGACAATACAGTTATTTAAGGACTTTGCTGTATTGAACATACAACAACTGTACATCAAAATTATAATTATACATTACCAAAAGGACAAACTAAACCATCATACTGCACAACACAATTACGACACAAGACACAGACACCAACACATGACTCCAAAGACAAATACTACCTATAGACAAAGACATTACCGTAATTTGGCTAAAAATGCTAATCTAAAACACAAAATTCATTCGTGGATATTCAACAAAGGCGTTGTACACTGCGGACTGCGGGCAGATAATGTATACCATATAACAACACACTAAACTGTATCTTTCTCTTTTCCTCTCAAATATTTGTTATTATTTCTAAATTTCTTAGTATTCTTAAGTATATAATCATTTTAAATTGTAATATTTCTTATTAATTGTATGAATATTTTTTATGTTTCTCAACTTTTTTCACTTTCTTTTTCTTTCAATCTTTTTCTTTTTCTTATCTTTTCATACATAAATTAAATTCTTTTCTTACAAGATTAAGTAATCAAAATTTGACTAAATTCCTGCCACCTCGGAACAGGCTCAGCCTAGTGAGGTGGTGTTTACCAAAAAACAAAAACAAAAAATATGTATTATACTTCAAACTGTAAAAAAAAAAAAAAAAAATGTATTTGTGCTTATCTTGGTTAATAAATATTTTTTTTTAAATATGTAGATTTTCTTAATACTGCTCTTGTGTTAACCGGTGACAGGCCGGAGACGCGCCGGCGCGCGCGTCATATGCGCATGCGCGAGAAAATAATTCAAATATTTGAATAATACTTCCGACAAAAAACTTTTGGTCTACGATTTTGGCCCTTCTATGTACACAATTTGTATGAAGAACAGTGTCAGAATCGCTTGCGCCATCATTACTCTCGGAGACGCTACAAGTTTCATTCACCTTGTCACCCTGGAATATTTTTAAAACGATTTCTTCTATGACAATCGGCTGTCAGAATTTGCCGCGAATTTAACGGTCGCAATTAATGCGTGTATCGCGAATAAAACATCATAAAACCTATTAATTTACATAATAAATGCAAGTAATGTGGTTTTGGTAGATAGTTTATTGTGTTGTGAACGTGTTTCAGTTAATAAAATATACAATAGCTAATTTATCAACAAAACATTCAATTCAAAATTCAAAGTGGTGGTTTTTTAGTGTTTTTTTGCGAAGTTCCGCGAATTTCCGCGAAATGGCATGGCCTTTGACCGGTTAAGACACAAACTCTTAAAAGTAGTTACGCTAACGCTAGAGCTGACGGTGCGTTTGCCTCGTAATCCTCGTTAACCTCTAATGGGCCGGAGACGCGCGGGCGCGCGCGTCATATGCGCATGTGCGAGAAAATAATTCGAAAATTTAAATAAAATTTTCGACCAAAACTTTTTGTCTGCGATTTTGGCCCTTCTATGTACAGAATTTGTATGAAGAACACGGTCAGAATCGCTTGCGCTAACATCATGGATGATATAGCCTCTAGTTTCATTCACCTTGCAACCCCAGAATATTTTTAAAACGATTTTGTCTATGACATTGAAATGTCACTTTTGCCGCGAATTTAACCGTCACAATTTATGCGTGTTCCTCGACTAAAACATCGTAAAAGCTATTAATTTACGTAATAAATGCAAGTAATGTTGTTTTGGTAGATAGTTTATTGTTCTAGGAACGTGTTTCAGTCAATGAAATATACAATAGCTCAAAATTAATCAACAAAACATTCCATTCAAAATTCAAAGTGGTGCTTTTAGTGAATTTTCGTGAAATATCGTGGCCACTCAGAGGTTAAGAGATGTCACCCCTCCCACTTCCCCCACCTAATAAAATCTAATCATTTCTGAACTTGTATAAATTATAAGTTAGTTTTAAGTTTGCTGTTGAATGACACGGATGTGTCGAAACCAGTAGCAGATAAATTAAAATTTATGTAACAAATTTACATGGAAAGTCAAACTCTTCAAAACAAAATATCTAAAAATTGTTACATAGTAAATGCACAAGAAATACAAAAATCGTCTGTAAGTGGCCTATGGTACCTTCAGTAGGCGAAACAACTATCACATGTAATAATAATTTACCAGCAGAACTTGTTTATAAACAAACTGTTTTATAAATTGAATAATAATACAAGGTGGCGCAAAAGTTGTCACCCGAAGTTCTCTGACTGTAATTTTTTTAACAAATGAAAAATTTTGTTTCTGCTTTTGGATTTTGTTTATTTGATGTCTTAATTTTTTTTTTATTAAGTCGAGAAAATGATATCGGCCAAATGGCCACCGCCAGAATTGTGACCATACGGGCCCGTATTGCATTTTCCATTACCCTTTCCCGAACTTCCGGTGATAGGTTCTCGCATTCTTGACGGATATTCTCTTTGAGGGCTTCAAGAGTCTGAGGCTCGTTGAAGTAGACTCGTGACTTTAAGAAACACCACAAAAAGAAGTCTGAATGGTTAAATCGGGCGATCTTGCCGGCCAGTGCAAATCACCAAAACGAGAGATTAGACGACCCGAAAATGCATTTTTTCAATTTTTTTCCCAGTTCTTGAGGAGTATAGCGTTTCATGCATTGTTATTGTATATTTTGTATTTGTTTACTTCACAAATGTTAACGCAGAACTGAAGCTTGCCGCCATTTGCAAAAATTATGGCTTCCTCCGAGAGGGTGATGACTTTTGCGCCACCCTGTATTATTGAATACATAAAATAAAATAAAAACTTGAAATTAAAACAAAGTTGAGATTTCCACAACGAAAAGTATTATCATGATTTATTTATGGGTATTATTATGATCATTAACCCTAGATAAATAAACTGTTTTCATTGTTTCATTGTAACTACACTTTCGTCGAGTGGACTATGCAATAAAACACTAGAAATAAATCAAAAATATTTACATGGCACAAAAGTAAGGTTTATAATGAACAAATTAAGTACAAATTAATATCAAAATATCAGTCTACACGTGTCAACATTATGTGGACCACAAATATCCTTTCTATATCTGGTGCAACGGTGTTTGGTCATCCTCCGGGCCTTGGATGGACACAGGTAGCAAATTTCACGCACGTTTGACGTAGATAGAACCGGAGCTTCTATTGTAGAAGATTTGCCAAGAATATCAATAAATATAAGAATATATGAATGTACCTTAAGAGGGTATTACCAGAGAAATCTAGACATATTGACTCTTTTCCACAAAAAATTATAAATGGATTTCGAAAGATTGTTCTTTTATCTAGCATTCGCATGTTTTAAATTTTGAGAAAAAATGTTTATTTTTAGTATAATAAGGTTACACGTGGTTACACCATAGGTCGTTGGCAGATTTGTTAAATTTTCAAAAAAGATTTTGTATTATAACACACCCATTTCAAATAATATAATCATGCAGTAAAATAAATCAATACATTATCTGGGTATCGCATGTTTTAGAATTTTTATTTTAGTTTAAATAAAATCATTAAAAAATATATACGTACATGTGTTACTTGACGAAAATTGGTCCGTTTGTGTATTTATCTGCGCACTTACAAACTAATATATTTCAGATTTTTTTAACATTCTTATTTAACTTAGACATTATTGAAAAATGATGAATACTTATAATCAAAAAATAATTACAAAAAGAACATAATTTTAATAGTTTTATCATCACGCCTTTCAGCATTTTTGGATGTAGGTATGAATTAAAGCAAATTTGGAATGAAATAATATCGATATTAAGTTATAATTTTAAAAAACTGGTATGGAGAATAATTAATCTTTCTCATTTTAACCGCCCTGCACGATCGTAAGAACAACTTTCGACGAAATGTGGATTTTCGGCCGCTGACTGGTTAAACGCTCTTAACCCGTCAAAGGCCAGCAAATTCCAGGAAAAATACGGAAATTTCGTAAAAAAAAACGATTTTGAATTGAATGTTTTGTGGATTAATTTTGAGCTATCGTATATTTTATTGACTGAAACACATTCCTAGAACAATAAACTATGTACCAAAACAACATTACTTGCGTTAATTACGTAAATTAACAGGTTTTACGATGTTTTAGTCGAGGAACACGCATCAATTTTGACAGCTAAAATTCGCGGCAAAAATTATATTTCTAAGATAAAATTGTTTAAAAATATTCTGGGGTTGCAAGGTGAATGAAATTTTTACCCATCATATGGGGTAATGTTGGCGCAAGCGATTCTGACCTTGTTCTTCACACAAATTCTGTACATAGAAGGGCCAAAATCGCAGACAAACATTTTTTGTTCGAATTTTTCTTGTATTTGGCGCGTCTCCGGCAAATATAAATCTTTCGTCCAGCGGATGACGAGATGGTCATAGGGCACATCCTAGTATGCGTCACGTGCTGCACTGTTTACTCAAATTAGGAAGGTAATGAAAGCGTCAAGGTCGGGGAGCAGGGGGAAGTAGGTGATTTTGAATTTTGCCGAGTAGCGCATTGTCGCCTCGACGAGCGATTAGTTATCTAGGGTTAATCTGCCCTGATTATGGACACTATAATGCTGTCCGAAACATTGGCTAAAGAAGGAGGTAGCGCAACACGTCGTAATAACCCAAAAATAAATCTTGTTGAAACACATTTTTCTATAAATGATGTTACTTACATTGTTTCTGTTAGTAAATATGTATATTATATTACAAAAAAAAAAATTACCGGTACCAATCCCACAAGAGCGAGCACCCTTTTCTCCCAGGGGGTTAAGGGAATTGCCCTGTTCACACCTCCTTGACTTCGTATCGAATCTGCTCTGAAGAGGAATGCCTTTTTTTTAATGTTGCTTTTTAAATCTCTCCATGTCTGAAACAAAGGAGGAAATTAATAATGACTCCGGATAAACTGTCTTACAGTTTGCTTATTTCTGATAAAAAGGGTCTGTGGCTAACGAACAATGTAGCAAAAATGATAAGCCATTACCTCCTATTAGCTATTCGTAACACACGGGCCTAATAACGGACACCGGCCTTTTTACCACCGAAGTTTACCAACAATGGGCTTTTTTTTAAATATGAATACCTCATAAGAATCCCCAAATGCTCCCGTCTGGAGCCAGTGAGACTATGGTATCTCCAATTGGGGTATGTTGTGAGGCTAAAAGTAGAGGGGAGGGGAAGGAGAGGGGTAAGAGAAGGTGGAGAAGTACCTGACTATTCAGATCTGGTCACCAAATATGGCTAAAGCCATTTCAAGCAACCTTTCAATTCTGAATGGTGGTCTTGCACCAGGGCGATACTGATTGAATTTTCCACTCTGGAACGTGCCGCAAATATACTATATATTATTTTAAGCAATTAATAGTGAAATACCACGAATTAATTAAATAAAATTTATTTGCGCACGCCGGGTTCGAACCCGCGACCTTCGGATTGTGAGTTGAGAGTCTTACTTTCGAACCACGGAGGCCGTCAAAAGAAAACGGTGTCGAACGAAAAGAAGATTCATTCTGTTTCCGATTACCGCCAATCTAACAGCTCGCGAATTGCTTTGTGTTCACTACTACTATAACTGATATTGTTCAAAATGTAAATTATGGTCCTTGGATAATTGTTTAATGAACCTTTAAGTAAAGTTCAATGCTTATTTTATTTACATACAATACATCCACATGGTTTCCACAGGCCCAGTTGTTTCGCAGAAATTCAAATGTAACATTGTCATAAAATTGCCATTGCGACGGCTGGCGTAGTCCGGTAAGGCTCTTGACTAGCACTCCGAAGGTCGCGGGATCGAATCCCGGCGTGGCAAATAAATTTTAATTGATTAATTTGTGTTATTTCACAATTTATTCATTTAAAATAAAACATAGTATATTTGCGGCACGTTCCAGAGTGGAAGATACTCTCAGTATCGCCTTGGTGCGAGACCACCATTCCGAATTAAAACGTTGCTTGAAATGGCGTTAGCCGTGTTTGGTGACCAGATCTGAATAGCCAGGTACTTCCCCACCTCTCTCTTCCCCATATCCTTCCCTTCTCCATTACCTTCAGCCTCACAACATACCCCATTTGGGGATGCCATAGTCCCACTGGCTTTAGACGGGAGCAGTTGGGACTCTTGTGCGGTATTCAGCACTTGTTGCATCCGAAACTGTTTCTGAGTTACAGCTTCAGATGCACTTGGAAATGGACTGTAAATTAGACAATGTAACGAAACGAAAATGGTTTTGCTGTAGAGATGCCACGAATATTCGGATACTATTCGGTATTCAGCCAATTCGGCTACTTTTTTTTACTATTCGGTATTCGGTCGAATACTGCAAATCATTCAGCCGAATACCGAACACCATATCATTATAAAATGCATATAAATTTAATTTTTATTATTAATTTAATATTTTCTGTACAAATTTCATAATATTTCCAAATAGGCATTTTCTTATTAAATAGTGCCATTTCGTAAAGCTTTTTGCGAACAAACAGACGTGTTACACACTATAAGTAACACAATTTGATGTAACAATCAACAAATAATGCATGTTGTTACCCGACCTACTCGCAAATTTAAAAAAATACGTAGTTACGACACGCATGTCAATGATGCACTGGAGTTTATCCACCATTTACTCGCCCTGGTATAAGTAACAGATGGTTACTCCTTCAAAGCTCTCGCAGGATTCTAATTTTTTTTGTTTAACGAAGCAATATTTTTTTATGTTGAACGAATCTAGACCTCCAGTGTCCTTGCATACGTTGTTAGTAAGCAGTATGCAAGTGCTTAACAAGAAAAACAAAATGCAAAAAAAATTGGTTAGTAAGACAAAGATAAATTAAACAGGGCAAAAGAAAAACTCATTCATGAGGCTCCATTGTATCTATAAAAACCTGCAAGCACCTGCATAAAATAAAGAACATAAGTAATACAGTAAATCTCAAATCAATTGGCAAGTACCAACAAAAAATGTGAATGGCCTTCGGTCTGACCATAAACTACACTTAGCTTCGTCAATGATGCAGGTCGGAACCTGTCGCCCGCAAAATGTACGAAGTGTCACCGAATATTCGGCTGCCGAATATGGGTGATAATAATGGGAAAAATAATGGATTACAAGAAGGAAACCAACCACTTACCTCTGCAAAGGCGAATAACACAATTATGAATATAATTTATTTAGTTTCACCGTGGTAACTCAAGGTAATATTGCCACAACACAAATAGTATAAAACGATCTTGACACAGTCAAAACACCTTCTTTTAGTTCATAAACAAATATATATGAACACGAACAACCAACCAAAATCTTCATCTCAGGTTACTTCCAATGTCCCAAAACTTCTTCTGTTTTTTCAGAAACAAAATCACTTGAATTCCCTCTTGTCATAGTTCTATTTTCAAATGTTTTTCCAACAAGGTGATATGGTTAGGGAGGGTAGGATCTGGAGAAATGACACCCCATTAGGAACTATGCATATTATCATTTCAAGACCAAACAGTGCTATTTTATTTTTTAAAGGTCCCCATTGATCGTATTTCAGCTTTTTTTATCAAATTGAAATAAGCTGACAAGCTAACAACATGCTAGTTCTCCTCTTCTGCTGACCACAATTTTTTGATATTCAAAATTTCTCTAATAAAACGATCTTGTGCTGCCTTTTTCGGTTTTTTAGTACAGACTAATGTTTGCAAAGGTTAAGTTTTTTTTTCAATAACCCTAACTAATAACCTATTTTGTGCATGTAATAAGTAATTTCTTGCAGTAATTAACCTCTCAGGCCTTGACCTTATTATGTCAAAAGGTTCAAATATTTCCGCTTTACAATAAAACCCAAATAAATGTAATATTTCTGAATGTATTCAAAAATTAAAGACTGTTTTTGAAAGGTGATAAAATACACATTTAAATTTTATAAATCGAAATAAACATGATTTTTGAAATATAAAAATTTTGCATACAAACATAAAAAAAATGGCTCAACTACGTTTTTTCTAACCAGAAAAAATAAAAACACATACATATTTTATTAGACAAATGGCGGTGGAACTATATTTCTATATTTTGATCGTGTTGTCGCAAAGATACAGTGGTAAGTGATTGATTATCCCCTTTTCCTTGCATACCTTGTTTTCTCGTTTCATCCATTTTCAAACACATCTGAAGCTGTAATTCGTAAGTACGAGGGTGGGTTTTTAAGTTCGCGGAATGGGTAGGTAGGTGATTAGTGAGGAATTTGCTGAATTAGGTACTAATTGAGTAACTCATTATTAGTATAAATACCGGGTTTTATCGTAATTCGGTCATTGGTCTTTGAGCTATCGTCAACCAAACAAGTCAATCGGGAAGCAATTGTGAATTAACAAGCAAGGAAAATCAGTTCAGACCATACTGGAAGAGATGTCATCCGTTTAATCCGGGACTCTTGTCGAAGTGAAACTATGGTTTACAAGTGGCATACTCTCTTTAAACAAGGCAGGGAGTCACTTCAAGACGACTCACGGCCAGGAAGGCCGATGGAGATGACCACTCCGGAAATTATTAAAGTCAAAAAATTAATATTAGAAGATGCCCGACTAAAGAAAAAACAGCTCGCAGAAATAATCGGAGTATCAGATACAACCATTTTAAAAATTCTTCACAACCATCTGGGCATGACTAAAGTCGGTGCAAGATGGATGCCGAGAATGCTCACGGTGCCTCAAAAACAACAGCGCGTGGAGTGTTCTCGTGCATTTTTGGACCTCTGTAGGGAAGACAAAGATAGAGTGTTGGCTCAAATTGTGCTTCTTCAATGGCACTACAGCCCATTTCAAGCCTTGACCTCCTTCAAAATAAGCCTCCACCGCCCTCTGTCCTCGGCCGCCGTCTTCCAATCTGCAACATGGAGTAATCTTCTTGCATCCTTCCTGACATCATCCTCCCATCTCAGTCTAGGTCTGCCCGCCTTCCGTTTACCTCCCGGGTGTCCTGTCAGAACCTTCTTCGGTACTCGTGTGCTTGGCATTCGGTGCACATGTCCGGCCCATCTTAATCTTTGGAGCCTTTAATGGGTGGAGAGTCTGGGAGCTTGGTAAATATCAAATTGTTACTGGTGGTAAAACTTGGGTTCATCATTGAACCCGAGTCTAAACAAGGACTCAATGCAGTCTCACAGAAAGGCACTCCACCACCAAAGAAGTTTAAGGTGTCACAATCGGCTGGGAAAATCATGGTGAGTCTTTTGGGACTCAGAACGAATCCTGTTGATCGACTACAAAGATAAAGGTGTCTCCAGAACCGGAGATTACTACGCTTCAATCCTAGAGCAATGAAAGGAAGTCATCAAAGAGAAAAGAAGGGGAAAATTGACCAAAGGTGACCTCCTTCTGCACGACAACGCGCCTGTTCACAAGAGCCGTGTTGCGACGGCTGCCCTGCAGAAGGTGGGCTTCCAAATTTTGCCACACCCACTTTACAGTCCTAACCTGGCTCCCAGTGATTATTACCTATTTCCAAACGTGAAAAAAGAACATCGGGGGAAAAAGTTTTCAAGTGATGAAGAAGTGAAGGATTCAGGAAGCAATTTCAGCATATTTTTTAGACAAAGGCAAATCTTTTTTTTTTTGAGGGTATACATAAATTAATTGAAAGATCCAAAAATGTATTAGGGTAGCAGGTGAATATATTGAAAAGGAAAAATAAATTTGGATTTTTATTTATACTCCTTACCCCCTGTTCCGCGAACTTAAAACCCTCCCCTCGTAGTTGCAATAGGATGAGTAGGATAAAACAATTTTTACATACTTGAAGCCATTTTTCTGCTGGTTTTATGGTTCCAAACATCATGGCATTCAGTGTTGCTGCCAAAGAAGACCAGTCATCTTCAAATTGTTTGCGCTCCGTCTTCCCTTGGGGCCGCACCACAGCCATACTCGGCATCTCTTCGAGCCGACATATTAAAAACTCTATCTGCGAGCTGGATGCACGTTTTTTAGACATCAGTTGAGACATCTGTAGACATTATAAGCTTAATAATACTAATCGCTAAAACAATCACATGTATATCTTAAATTTTATGTGAATAACTCACAAGTCTCCATTACTCCCTTCTGGAGCCATTGAGACTATGGTATCCCCAATGTTATGAAGCTTTTTTTTACAATAGCTACTCACAGGAGGCCCCGAGGAAAATAATTTTCCTCAAGGCCTATGTCATCTTTGGGGATGCTCTGTGGAGGGTCTTTTGGTAAATATTTCCCTGTCAAGTCCACGCAGAAAACACACTTTAAAAAATTAAAACAAATTGTACTAGGTTGATAATGGTTAGTAATAAGTAATTCAGTAACCGGAATTGAAAAATATTACGTTTTGATGTTTTTTTTTTCTTTATTTAAAAAACAAATGTCATTTTTCAAGGACCGCCATGTTAATTACGACAATGAAATATGCATTTTTAAAAGAATAAATCACTTTCTGTCAGTTAGACATAATAAGTTCGAATTGCAATCTTCGGAAATGATAAATAATGCATATTAATCATTATTTTGTTCGGTTTTATAAACACGAAAAATCAAGCGAGACGTTTGCCGTCGTAATTAACCTTTTCCCCGCATTGAACTACTCCGTTTTTTCAATACCCCTACGCGGTACATGTTTTCAAATACCTATCCATCCAATTTTATGTCAAATTACAGCATACTATGGCATGATTTATCATACTATATAAACAGATGAGATTATTATCTACAATTTGAAACCAAATCGTCGTCTGTAAACACTCCTAGATGTTTATAAAAACAAAAACATCAAATTCCATTCAAAAACGTACCCATGTTATTAAAGGCGGCGCCATTTATCAGCGTGCTTGTACTCAGGACACTGCGTTGATAGACACAAGTGGTACCTCAATCACTTATTATTATTAATTTGTATAAACAAGTTCTAAAACTTCTGATGACACTTAAATTAATAAAATTTTTATGTAAATTCAAAATCACAGTTTCACAACACACACAAACGTTTAGAATACGCGCGATCTCGACAATAAATGTTATCGACGCTTGTCCAATATGGCGCTTGTCCAATACTGCGAATTACTACTAGCGCCATCTGTCAAGTAAATTGTGAACTATGGCACTCAAAGGCACAAGGACACATTCACTTGATTATAGATGTTCCTTACGAAATACAATTTTAGTTTCGAAATATGCCTGAAGATGTCAGCATCGTGATAGTTACACGAATGTCCTAGCGAGCAGGAAAAAAAACTGTGACATAGGAGCGCTGTGATATCGGCACCCGAAGTTAGCGTAACAAGGGCTGATACGGGCGAGTGTGAGGCATGGCTTTTTGCCGTATCAACTGTTGATACAATCGCGTGGAAAAAGTTAACAACATGGCGTTCCTTGAGAAATGACATTTTGCATTTTTAAAGATAACTAAATAACCATTAAAATGCAATATTTTTCAATTCCGGTTACTGAATTACTTATTACCATAGACATCCAAATTTAATAGACGATAAGATACAGATGAGGGGTAAAACCAAACTATAGGGGGCGAAGAGGGGAAAGTTGACTTTGATTCGTTAAAAAATCAATCTGACAGTATATAGGCATCTCGCATTATAATATAACCATTTAGTTCTTAAAAGCAAAATCTGCTTTTGAATGAACAGACCTTTTTACATGGGAGCGCGAATTGCTCGCCACATTATTAACATATTTGCAAAGTCCAAATGCGGCAAAGTAAAGTTCGCCACTTTTCACAAACGAATATTTTGTTGCCGTATTTAGTTCATCAGAACATTCATTACAAGACACTTTTACAAATGTTTCATAATTTACTCACCTCTTTAACCAGCGACGAGCTCACTGGAGAACCGCCCACATTCGTTATGATCGACATATTTTAGGGTATAATGTATAGCACAAGCCATCATTTTTGCCATGTTATTACGTAAAATGTACGATGTGAGCTCGAAACTGGTCAAGACAAGAATGATGACGTCACATTTTTTAGATTCAAGCGAGGCTCTCGTAAGCCCAGCCGGCTCCATGGAACCGGTATGGGGAGGGGGAAATAATACGCCTTTATCACTTAGGTCAGGTCTATAATATTCATATGTCTATGCTTATTACTAGCTGTAATCTACCTAGTACAATTAATTTTTAAAGTGTGTTTTGAGCGTGGACTAAATAGGGAAATATGGAAAGGAAGTTCTGGGAGGGAAAAGGGTATTAGGGGTGAGAAGGAATCTGGGGGTCAGTGTGTCTAGGAGCAACGGACGTATGAATCCATCCCTTCCACTGCGGTGCAAGGCTATGTTCCGAGAGAGTATGAAGAAGTATGGAGTATGGAGAAGTCAAAGGGACTCCCTCAACCATTCTCAAGCCAAGACTCGGATAAACCTCACCCCATGAACCCGGGCACCCCAGCCAAGTCACCAAACATAGCGAACACTTGGGGTGACCTATGGCAGAGGTGTTGGTTATCCAAAACATGGTTCCCGGACGACGGTATCTCTAACTGCCCTCAAAATTGTTAAGCGTGAAGGGAAAGGAGATGGGAAAGAGGTAAGCGGGGTAATACCTGACTATTCAGACGTAATCACCAAACATGGCTAAAGCCATTTCAAGCAATGTTTCAATTCTGAATTTTGGTCTTACACCAGGGTGATTCTAGTATCTTCCACACAGGAACGTGACGCAAATATACTTCATATTATTTTAAATGATTAAATTGTGAAAACAAATCAATCAAAAAAAATGTGATCTCCGGATTGCTAGTCGAGAGCCTTGCCCTTCGACCACGGAGGCCGTCCCATTTGTTTTTGATTTGAAAATTAGATCGCTTAGAAATATTTTAGACTAGCAGACCCGGCCACGCCTTGCTGTGGCTAACTAAACACAAAGCCATCTACTGGATGGTTATCCAACCTTTATAACCACCGTCATCTTTGAGTTTATCGCTAAGAGACAGACAGATGCCGCGGAGGACTTTAATTTATAATACGTAGAGATAGTGCGAAAGATTATAATAATGTGCATGAAATGCAAGGTAACTAACGTATTTAAGGTAACTAACTTTTCAATTAACGCATCGTACTTGACAATTTTTTTAGAAGATAGAATGGGTATAGTAAGCTATCCGTAAAAGATAGATATATGCCATCGAGGACTTTTTTGTAGATCTATAAAGGAGGAATTTCCCACCATGCATTGTTTTGTTATATCTTAAAGGGAATAGGCGGTGTTTTTGATGAAAGCTCCTGAGCGGCTCGACTATTTCCGACACTTCGAACAATTATCGTTCTGTTTCAACCAATTTACACAAATCCTCAACAAATTATATACCTAAACCTTCCTCACGAATCACTCTATCTATTAGTGAAAACCGCATGAAAATCCGTCAGTAGATTTTGAGTTTATCGCGAACAGACAGACAGACAGATGACGCGGAGGACTTTAATTTATAATATGTAGAGATGATTAAATACTGCGAGTAGAACAAGTATTTGCCTTTGAAAAGTCAAGAAAAAATAAAGTATCACGCCTATAAAAAATGCTTTAAAGTTCAAAATCTCCTACTTACAAACCCTTTCGGTTGTAGTTTTATTATATAATGTGACAAATTAAGTTCCGTAGAAAATTATCCTGAGAAATTTACATACCAACATGCCTGAACTTTGCAAAATAAAAGAAAACAGGTATTTTGGCGAGGTTTTTTTTTTCATACATAAATCAAAACAGGAAGGTGGCTGGTGTTAAACGGGAATTTAAACCTTATCACCATCTACATAAGGACTGTTAGTTACGAATTAACAATGTTACATCCCCTAAAGTCATTGAGGTAAACCTATATAATGTATGCAGAAAAGAGGTCCCTGAAGCGTGTGTGGTGGTACATGAATGTGTGAGAAATGTGGAAATTCGCAAAGAACGTAAGGCTGATGTAAGCGTAATGAGTAAGATTAAGAAAGGGGTGCTCAGATGGTTTGGACAGAGAGAATGAATTAAGAAAGGAGTTTAAGGAGAATTTGTTATGCGAATGTGAATCATGTCAGGACGTCCGAGGAAGACATGGCACAATCAAGTGTACCAGATACTTGAATCAAGAGTCAGAATAACAAAAGTAAATGTATGAGACGGTGTATGACTGTGAATGAAGCAAGGAGTGTGTGCCAAGACCGATTTGTTTGACGGTCCGTCTTCTCTGCCTACCCCTAGAAACGGCGTGTTGGTTAAGTTAGTTATATTAAAATTGAACATTTTGGGGACGAAGTACTATATTTATTATATAAATTCTAGGTAAATATGCAGTTAGTCCACCTCACGAATAACACGGAACGTTCGTGTTGTCGAAGTTTTATGCACGGATAATACGGAATGTTCCTTTTTTAACTAATAGACAATCAAATATGACAGTTGTCGGAAGTACCAATCTTATAAAATAAATTCTCTAAAATAAACTCGCTTTTCATCATACTTTTAAAAAACATCCCAGGTTTTGAATGGTTTGTTTGGCTACGCAGGGTTTGTCTAGCGGGTTTGTGTAATTATTTTAATACATTTCTTTCCATGTTCTACTGTTATAAATACAGGTACAAACTTGTCAATGATGAATTCACTTTGTTTTACGCAAAAATATTTTTTCTATGATTGGCAGCATTGATGAAATGTTAAAATAAAAACGATGAATAAACATGGCGTTACCGCGCGAGTGAATTAATTTTAACAAAATTAAAATGTTAAATGCATATTTTTTGCATGTTTTTTGGTCTCCCCCGACATAAATACTCACTTTTCGTAATAATAAAGCTAAATCTAACTGTTTGGATAAAAAGTTTTCCGTATTAACGAGTAAGCGGTTTAATGCATAAATAATAAATTCGGAATAAATTCGGTGTTTGGGTAAAATTCCTAAAAAATAAAACTAGTTATTTTTATACTAATTTGGGGTCGGGGAATCCGAATCTGAAAGAATTAGGCGGCGGCAAGCAATATTAACTGAATTAAACGACTTTAAAAAATTTTATACACATACAGGAAAATAGCCATTTTGGAAGCATTTTGATTCCTAGAAAATCAAACTAGTTATTTTTATACTAACTATGGGCTGGGGAATCCGAATCTGAAAGAATTAGGCCGCGGCAAGCAATATTAACTGAATTACACGACTTAAAAATTTTCTATACACACACACTTGAAAATAATCATTTCGGAAGTATTTTGACACACGTAGTACAAAGATCATAGAAAAACAAGAAATATACAAAAACATGTGCCGGCAGTGTTACCAGCTCTCAAAAACATACCTTATAAATCGACCAAGTCTTCTTCGTCTGTCGTATTAACACATTAACCTGATGAATTACGACTATCTCAACGGCGTATTCTTAAATCAAAAGTATGAAAATTCGTAGTCTTAAAAATGCGTAACCTAACCTAACCTAACGTTAGGTTTGTGTAACATGGTTTGTGCCCCTTTATACCGCCTGCTCGCGTCCCTAACCTAACCTAATCTAACGCTAGGTTTGTGTAACATGGTTTGTGCCCCTTTATACCGCCTGCTCGCGTCACGGCAAAAAAACATCCCTGTTTTCAAGTAGTTTAGCGGCTACGCTAGGTTTGTGTAACATGGTTTGTGCCCCTTTATACCGCCTGCTCGCGTCCCTAACCTATCCTAACCTAACGCTAGGTTTGTGTAACATGGTTTGTGCCCCTTTATACCGCCTGCTCGCGTCACGGCAAAAAAACATCCCTGTTTTCAAGTAGTTTAGCGGCTACGCTAGGTTTGTGTAACATGGTTTGTGCCCCTTTATACCGCCTGCTCGCGTCCCTAACCTATCCTAACCTAACGCTAGGTTTGTGTAACATGGTTTGTGCCCCTTTATACCGCCTGCTCGCGTCACGGCAAAAAAACATCCCTGTTTTCAAGTAGTTTAGCGGCTACGCTAGGTTTGTGTAACATGGTTTGTGCCCCTTTATACCGCCTGCTCGCGTCACGGCAAAAAAACATCCCTGTTTTCGAGTAGTTTAGCGGCTACGCTAGGTTTGTGTAACATGGTTTGTGCCCCTTTATACCGCCTGCTCGCGTCACGGCAAAAAAACATCCCTGTTTTCAAGTAGTTTAGCAGCTACGCCGGGTTTATGTAACATGGTTTGTGATACAAAAGAACGTGCCCCTTTATAACGCCTACTCACGTCAAGGCATAAAAACTCCACAATACTAGTTGGTGTACCTTCCTAAAATATTTGAGAATCAATTATAAAAAATAAGTACTTAAAATATAAACATGTTATTTTACGTTATAAATATTACTGCTTAATGGCAACACTTAATTTTGTGTGGTAAAAACATCTATGTTATCGTGTTTTTCTATGATCTTTGTACTACATGTGTCAAAATACTTCCGGAATGATTATTTTCATGTGTGTGTGTATAGAAAATTTTTAAGTCGTGTAATTAAGTTAATATTGCTTGCCGCCGCCTAATTCTTTCAGATTCGGATTCCCCGGCCCATAGTTAGTATAAAAATAACTAGTTTGATTTTCTAGGAATCAAAATGCTTCCAAAATGGCTATTTTCCTGTATGTGTATAAAATTTTTTAAACTCGTTTAATTCAGTTAATATTGCTTGCCGCCGCCTAATTCTTTCAGATTCGGATTCCCCGACCCCAAATTAGTATAAAAATAACTAGTTTTATTTTTTAGGAATTTTACCCAAACACCGAACTTTAGCCATAAATTCTAATGTAATACGTTATTTAATCATGAATCATTTTTGTCCAAATACAAACCACTAAACTCTACGTGTTATTCAAGGCGAATATTCTTTTTAAGGTTAGAAAGTTACCATTTTTATAAGTATTAGGTACTAAACAAAAAGCCACAACATCTTACAGTTATGATTAAACGATGGTATAAACCTTAAAACAAACACTATTAATGATAAATGATCACGTATACTTACAGTAATTCGCGTTTCCAAGACAATAATTTAAAATTCAACCGTCAGACAGACAACAAGTGGAATAAACAAAAATGACAATAAGAAATAAGAATAAACAACAAAACATAAAACAAGCAGCAGAGACTAGAGATGATCGATATTCAAGTCCCGGTTACATGGAACCGGTGCCTTTGCTGTCACTGTGATACACCAGAGCCTTAGGGCGGGTTCAAACTAAGCTCATTTCAGGGACACAGATTATGTATTCAATAATATCAACCATAACAGTAAGTACATGACTCATTCAATTAATATCTTACTATAATTGAATCCCCAATATAATACAGGGTAAATATCGGTTCGGACTGGCCACGCTTATTACGAATAATTTTTAGAAAAAAACTTTAGATTCGCCTTAATTACTATAAAAGGAAACTTTTTGGCTTTGGGGCGGCGGAAAATAATGCATTTTAATTTTCAATTGCATAAAACCAAAATTCGCTTCGCGACTGACACAGCGAAAATCCGCGGCCGTACATGTCACTGTGATGTTGGTATCCTTGATAAATTAACAAGAGCTAATACGACTGTAGCCGACTTCGTGGGATAAGGCGCGTAATTATGAAATTTGTCTAGCGGGCTTGTTTGTGTAACATGGTTTGTGATACAAAAGAAAGTGCCCCTTTATAACGCCTACTCGCGTCAAGGCAAGAAAAACATCCCAGTTTTCAAGTGGCTTAGCGGCTACGCTAGGTTTGTGTAACATGGTTTGTGATTCGCGGTATTTCATGTAGGTATCCCACGAAGTCAGCTACAGTCCATAACAGTGACAGCAAGTGACAGCTACGGCCGCGGATTTTCGCTGCGTCGGTTCGCGAAGTGAATTTTGGTTTTATGCAATTGAAAATTAAAATGCATTATTTTCCGCCGCCCCAAAGCCAAAAAGTTTCCTTTTATAGTAATTAAGGCGAATCTAAAGTTTTTTTCTAAAAATTATTCGTAATAAGCGTGGCCAGTCCGAACCGATAATTACCTAATACAGATACTACTTGTATAGTATAATGAACACGTAAAGAAACATTTGACATAGAATGCACAATATTTTATACACAATGTTTTGCCTTCTTTCGCAGTTGACATTATTTGACCAACGTACCTTTAAATACAAGTGTAGTCAACCACAACTAACAAATAATTATGGTAGACATAATATCTTATTTCCTTTTTTAATATTAAGTAAACATTTTCAATTATTGCAATAATTTTATTACACGGTTATCAAACTTTCTGGCACGAGATTTATAGGCGGGTGATTCTTCTTTGTTGGCAATCTAATTTGCTTTGCATTTCTCGTCCCATGTATGTATATCTCGTGATTGTAATTTAATTTTCAGTAGGAGTGTTTTAAGAAAAAAATCGTAAGATTATTATTTCTTAACGTAGACTGTTTTGTATTTTATATCATGTAAGTATGGAAGTTTGAGCCTATTTTTATTTTCAGATGTACTGTACAGGGGTAAAGAATTAAGAAACTGACAGGAAAGGCGTCTGATACGTGAAAAAATATATTTGAATTCTACAAAACCAAAACCAAGGGAAAGCTTATGGCGCAGAGTATGCCAGTCGAAGAATACCATCATCACTGCCATGGTTGCCTGGATGGAGTCCCCGCTGATGCCCTTCTGGAAATGGGAGCCTGTCAAATATCCCCCATGAATGGATATTTGCATATTTTTTTGGATTTATTATTATATACTATATTTTTCATTTATTTTCTGTTCCATTCTGTGAATGAATGCATTGTTATTTTGTCAATGTTTGAACTATTTAAAAATATGGAATGTATTGCATTGCACAACATTCTGAAATAAACGATCATTATTATGATACGTTTTAAGATTTTCACGGCCAAAAGTATTTTCATTATTTGTTTTTGGGGTGTTATGCCGTGTTGCGCTACCTCCTTCTTTAGCCAACTTTTCGGACAGCATTGGCTAAAGAAGGAGGTAGCGCAACACGGCATAACACCCCAAAAACAAATAACTAAAAGATCATTATTATATTTCTTTTATTAGAATAAAGACTGAGTGTCGCTCCAGTTTTGTCATGGTTTTCTGCGGCCTTGCACGACATCTACTGCCATGGTTAAAAAAGATTGTTGTTTAATTGTACAAAATAACACAAAATAATTTGACAAATATATAAATAAATAAAAAAAACTTTCTTTTATTTCTCGAGGTCAATATGAAAAGAACAAGATTACAGACATAATATAAATGTGTCGTAAAACATTTATAAACATTATACACATAGAAGAACATATCAGTACAACAAATAATTAACATTATGCATAAATTATTTATTGTTTTGGCATTTTTAAATTTTTATTTTACATCCTAATATTAAAGTATAGTTGTAGCGTCGGTCAACGCGTGAGCAACTTTGTGAACAGTCAACCTGTTAAAATAAAGAAAATAAGATTATCAAATTAAATATGCAACTAGTGTAGAAATCTCCCAACCTCCATACTATATAATATTAATTAACATTTATTTTTAGAATTTACTTGATAAAAAATTGATTTTTCCTATGCTAATATTTTATTTGTAAACATTCAATATAAATATAATCTATTTCACAGATGAGGGATATCAAAATACAAAGGTGAGAAAGAGGTAATATAAGTAAACCTATTAAAACTTCTATTCAGCCGTGGTTTCGGGGAAATTTGGGTCCTTTTTGATGATGGAAGGTAGAGTCGTTCAGCCAGGAGGACTGGTTGAAGTCCCCCTCGCAGAGGTAGGACACGCGTGACCACTGCATGACCTGGAGCCCCACGGTAGTAGCGCAGTAGCTGGTGAAGGATTCCACGTGCTCCTCGAATGTGTGGCCTCGGATGGGCAGACACTCCTTCGTCATGTGGTCAGATTCGTCTGAAAATTATAATTGAATAGTACAAGGAATCCGAGAGAAGACGACCAGTGCAATGCCCTAGACATAGTTGGGAGAAATTAAAGATTGTGCAAGCTTTGAGTGTTAAGCGATTAGATTTTTGCCTCGAGCTTTATGCTTTGAGATTTAAGCTTTGCTTTTACCTATGTCAAAAATAATGAAAAATTAAGAGTAACAAAACAGCAGCTTTTGAGTCTGGAGGAAATTGGTAACTGTCTGGTTATTCAGATCTAGGCAATACACGTAGCAGATAATGTTAATAAATTGATGAGATCCCTTTGGTATCGGTTCACCATCAAGAAATTCCCCGGACAAGAGCGGAACATCCATCCACAGTAGATGACAGCAGCATTCGACTTGTTCTCATGCAATATTTCCCTACATACTAGGAATATTTCCCTCTCCTCCCTTATTTAATAGTTGTCTTTTCAAGATCTTTATTAAAATTCCATTCTTTTAAGGCCCTTCCTTAAACAGCCGGTGAAAAACCACCATTTAGAAGCGATACATTGCTTGAAATGGCAATAGTTGTGTTAGGTGACCAGGTGTGAATAGCCAGGCATTTCCCAGCCTCCACATTTCCCATATTCTTTCCTCCCCCATTCAGTTCAGCTTCACAACATACCCTGATTGGGGGTGCCATAGAACCACTTACTTAAAATTAATCACATTTAAAAGACCGGTTAAATCCCTGGTTAAAGTATTAGAGGTATAATAAAATCCATATCTTACATTCAACGTATGGTTTGAAGGGCAGAACCAGCGCTACGATAAGGAGTCCATCGTCGTTGAGAGCCTGCTTAGTGTTGAGGCCGTTGAGCAGCATGGTCTGTGGCTCAGAGCAGCATCTTACTTTTTGTGCATTTTACTTACAAATCGAGCAAACTTGGTTTGGCTAAACTTGTCGGAAAACAAATTGCAAATAGCTATCGAAATGACAAATCGTTGAAAGACGTCAGTGTGTCAGTCCATAGATTTGGTTCACTGATTAGATGACAGGAGGACCGCTAAACACCGTGCTGCCATCTCGTGGGTATTTTGGAATTACTCAGAAAACGGCCCATTGTAGAGTACTCGATTTCTAGTACTTTAGTACGGGATTGGTTTATTTATGTTTAGTACTAAACTGCCACGCGTCGGGTAAGGTCGTGTCCTACTAGTAAGTAAATTGCATTAAAAAGCACCAAAATTCCCTCCTGTGTGATGAGAAAATGTTTCCATTACACGGTAAACAGTCGTAAAAGCGAAGGAATAACATTTAATTTGTAAATACATGCAAATTACTTATTATTATCGATTATAAAAATAATACAATTGCTTTCCGCCCAAAGATTTTATGCGTCATTAGAGAACTCAAGGCCTACTAAAGTACAGGTCTGGATGCGCAACAGCCAAATTACAAAGTCGATGCCATGCCATCGCTAAGTAAAATTTACTTTTTGTAATAATAATCTAATGATTCTTTATTTACTTTTCTGCGGTAAAACAACATACAAATTAGCAGAAACAACAATTACAATAACAATCAACGCCATTTGCAAACTATCGTTGTTCATTATAGCTATTTGACACCTCAAAATTCGACTGGTGCCCAGGCCTCCTACTTTAGTCGGCCTTGAGACAGTATCCGACGGAACCAGTGTTATCGAAGCTCCCGATTTTTCACTTTGATATACCTTTAGGTATTTTAATGTCAAAAATTCACGGAACTGAACAAATGTGCACCATTTACAATAAGTTCGCTAGCTTGGGAGTTGGCGGTAGACACAAGGAGTTTAAGCTAGCGGCAAACACAAAGCGGCGAAAGCAATTAAGGAAAGGACCGTAATAAAATTTGGAAAGTTAGAACTTATTGTCGGCAGGAACACACAAAACAATAAAATAAAACCCAATATGTCTGGGTTTAATGCTTCCCGCCTCAAAGAGTATTTGGCGCCCAAATTAGTTTAGGTATAGTTTTAAAAATAGATTTAAAAATTAATTATACATGGCATCGGCAAACACAACGCAAACCACGCGACAAACCACGGCGGATGCATTGCAGGCAACCGTAGACGTCGGTAACCTCACACCAGCGAAGGAAAAGATGGAAAACACGGGGCAGACCTCGTGCCATTCGAGGGTTCTGGAAGATCTGATGATGCCTCGTTATCGAGAGCTGCTGGAGGCGGGCCTAATCTTCGGCACGTACACCATGGAAACACTTACCGCACGAGTAAACGCCATCGATTTCCCGAAGGAAATACTCTTCCGTGCACCGCCGCCCCAACACCAGGAAAGGGCGAATACCCGTTATAACAAGGCGACCGCGTGACCAATTGCCCTGGTGTCATAACTGTCCAGGAAGACATTAGAATGAAGATTGTCCAGAACTTCACCGCCGCAGGGCGGAAAACTGACATGGCCCAGACGCCGACCAGGTCGGACAACGTCGCGTCCAGGGCCCCCATACATAGGTACGTATGAGTACCAGCATTCACAACGAGAAGATCAGACTGGACCGCATCAAGCTCAAGAACCTCCACAATGCGCCTTCGCGTACGCGTCTGTCGTGGAAACACCACGGTATACGCGTGGCCCAGTTACACCGGATATCGCCTCCATTATCGAGCACAATATGCTCCCATTTCAAAAGCCCCCGCAATGTTCTTTTTCTTACGCACCAGTTGTAGACCCATCATATCACCCGCGCGCAACTGTAACACCGGATATTGCTTCCGCTTTTACGCAAAATATACCCATACTTCAAGAGCCGTACGCCGGGCCTGGCGGCCATAATATTTCCCCACTAGCAACTATGTTGGACGGAGTACCCAAGCTAGAAAGCGCGCAACACGCGCCATCAACAAATATCTGGCAAAACGTTATTAACGACGTGCCACTACCTGTAGATACTTACTATCCAGGTGGATCTATACAAGTGGGCGAAGATACCTTCACCTGTACGCCAGCCGTAGAAACGACTAAAACAAGCAATCCCATTATACCGGATATCGAGACGATTCCCGCAATCAACCCCATTGCGCAACATGCAATCGATCTGCAGCAACCGCTCTCCAATAAGTCACCTACAATCGCTTCTACAACAGAACAGAACCGGGTGACGATTTCTCCACCCACTGCCTCATTGCACAATGCTACAGATGAACACGATGACGCTCCACAGCCACCCCCCGGCTCCAGCGGCCACAATACGCCGACGGAACCTGCATCAGGTAACCACAGCAGACCACGCCTGCCAACTATTCCTGAAGAAGAAACTCTTTCGGAAAATCACGATATGCCGTACACTCCGGCATTAGATGAGGAACTTCCGACTAGGTGTAAAATAGCTAATGTTTGGCCCAAATTCCCACCGAGGACGTAAGAACCAATTGATTCCAGGAAGGTGCATAACCAAGGCTCTTATGACGCCAGGAAACCACCCGGCATAACATGAAAGCAGACAATCTCATACCGATAATGAAACCATTGTATTATGTAACTGGATAGATACCTACATAGACCGTTAGGTAATATGAAGTTGTTAGGATAATTTTATAATTTTTTATAGATAGTAGAATTGTTTTAGTGAAGTTTAATAATAGTTACTTAGTGCGTTAATAAGATTAATTACCGTTAATTTTCGACAAAACACCCGGGGGCGATTGATATACCTTTAGGTATTTTAATGTCAAAAATTCACGGAACTGAACAAATGTGCACCATTTACAATAAGTTCGCTAGCTTGGGAGTTGGCGGTAGACACAAGGAGCTTAAGCTAGCGGCAAACACAGAGCGGCGAAAGCAATTAAGGAAAGGACCGTAATAAAATTTGGAAATAATTATAATTTATAATATAATGATAATTTTTCTATGATTTTGTAGGGTCCGATTCTCAATTCGTCGAGCTTCTTCCTGTTAAGTTTGTTTCCATTCTCCACAAAAACAGTATCACCAACTTTGAAGTTAATATGTCTCCTGGTCTTATCGTAAATCATCTTGTTGTAATTATGTGACTTTATAGTATTTTCCAGAGCTTTTTTTCTGTCTTGAATCAAATCGATGTCAGTCTTCTTAAGTTTTAACTCATTTGGCAAAATCGTAACATCTGTGCCGTTAAGTAGGTACTGAGGCGCATAACCAGTGACAGTGTGCTCCGTTTCATTATAGTCAATTATAGTTTTTTACACAATTACGGGCTATAGTTGTCCAAACCACTTTTAAGTCATTTTCGTTGATTTTGCATCTAATTTTATTGACTAACGTTTGATTTAATCTTTCATTTAATCCATTTGAGAAAGGCGAGTTTACTGCAGTAAAAATGATTGGAATATTTTTTTCATCCAAAATTTTTTTGAATTCTCTAGAATTAAGACCCGGATATTGGTCTGATAGTATCACGCCAATGTCATTAGTTTCTGTGGAGTTTAAGAGTTTGATGAAATCGTTGGTATTTTGAGTTTTTGACGTCAAAATATATGCAAACCTCGTGAAATGATCTGATAGCAGGTGCAAGTATCTCTTTGTTGACCGTGAACCCCCAAAACCACCTATCGTATCAATAGAACATATTTCAAAAGGTTTTGTTGCGGGACCCAAGTAGGACATCAATCCATATTTATTTTGACCTCTTGATTTGTTCTAACATACTGCACAACTTTCGCAAGTTCTCTTTATATTGTTTGTTATGTTTTCTAATGTGTACCATGAGCTTATCATTTTTTGCATTTGATTAATTCCTATGTGACCTAGGTCTGTGTGAACATTTTTGATAAAATCTATGCTGAATTTTTCTGATAGAATTATTTTTTCTTTTTTTTTTTACTTTCTTGTAATAAACATTATTCTTCGATATCAATTTATCTTTTCTGCACTGTATCTTCTCATTTTTGACCTGATCTTTTAAGATATCTTCTAATTTTATTAAGTTGACAACTTTTAATTGCTCATCTTGGTTCTCATCTGGTTCTAAGACTGGGTTTCTGCTTAGACAATCAGCTTCAATATTGTACGTTCCTGGAGAATATTTAATTTGAAAATCATATTGGGATAAGTAATATGTTAAGTCACCCAGCTCTTCATCGGTTCTAGATTTGATATTCATATTTTCCAGCGGTTTGTGATCTGAATAAACTGTAAATGGTTTACCTATCAACCAGTATTGCCAGTATCTCACTGCCTCTTTTATAGCTAAGCATTCTAAGTAAATTGCTTTTTTCTTTTTCTGTGCGCTGTTTAATTTTTTCGAAAAGTAAGCAACAGGTTTTTCTTTTCCATCAGATTGTCTGTTTTAAAATAGCTCCAACACCCTCTAGAGAAGCATCTGTATATATATTAATTGGTAAATCTTGATCAAAAATTTCCAAGATCGGTTGTGAGCATATTAGGTTTTTCATCGTTTCAAAAGCATTTTGGCATTTATCAGTCCAAATAAACTTTTGATTTTTCCTTAATAAATTATGCAAAGGATCTAGTATTATTGCACTCTTCGGAATGTACTCATGATAAAAGTTGATTTTTCCTAGAAATTGTCGCACATTCTTTTGTGTTTTTGGAATAGGAAAATTCTTTATTGAAATCAAATTATCCTTTACTGGCTTGACTGAATTATTCTGAATTATATGACCCAGATATTTTACCATATCTGATGCAAATGTGCATTTTGTAAATTTTAATCTAAAACCTTCTGTTTTGATTGCATTCAGCAGCTTTGTCAGATGATCAATGTGTTCAGCAAAAGTTTTTGAAAAAATAAGAATGTCATCTATGTAATTGACAGCAAATTCGTTTAGTTTATATTTTCTCAATATATTGCTTAATATCCTCTGAAAAATTGCCGGAGAAGTCTTCAATCCAAAAGGCAGGCAGGTCCATTGATAATGTCCCTCCTGTGTTACAAATCCTGTTTTTTTTTGTCTTCAATCCGCAATGGAATAGACCAAAAGGCTGAGTTTATATCCAGCGTTGAAAAAAATTTGCAATTTCTGGTCTTTGTCATTAGGTCTTCAATCAATGGAAATGGTTGAGCTTGAGGTATTACTATTTTATTTAAGTCTCTGAAGTCTATGCATAATCTGGATCTTTTGTTTTCTTCTTTTTTAAATGCTAGAGTAACCGGTGCAGCAAATGGACTGTACGACTCTTCTATCAGTTTATTGTCTAATAATTTTGCTATTTGCTCTTCTATTTCCTTTTTATCTTCTACACTGCATCTGTAAGGCCTCTTACTACAATATTTATCCACTAATAAGTCTATCTTCGCTTCATATCCATTGACAGTGCCAACATCATATTTACTCTTCGCGAACACTGATGTGTATTTGTCTATTAGTTCATTTATTTCTGTTTTTTGATCATTATTTAAATGATTCATTGTTATTTTAAAATCTTCTTCTTTAACATGTTCGTTAAAATTAATTCTGTGTTTTTCTATATGATTAAATTCAGTATTCGTTTTCATATCTGTAGAATATTTTTCTTTTTTATTTGTATTATTTAGGCAGAGTTTCTGTGATATTTGTAAGTCTTCACTTTGGATAAGTTTGAAGTCTTTTATCATGTCTAATCCAATCAAAAAATCATACTTGAAATTGTGTTCATCAATAATGTACACATCAACTTTTTTCTCCAATTCAAAATTTTTTATGTTTAACGTTGTCAAACCACTCGTCTTTTTAACACCATTAATCGTTACTAAATTTGCTTCATTCAAATTGTTTCCTTTTCCTTTTAGTTTCAATAATTTAGAATTAATTAGAGAAACATTTGAACCCGAATCATAAATTCCGTATATTTTTAATTAATCATTTAGTAATAGTTTGACTTTTATTAATGGTGTTACTATTAGTTTTTTTGATCATTTTCATTTAATTCAGTTTCTATCACTGAATTGTTTACATGTTTAATGGCATTTCTCTTAAATTTTTCATCCTCTTTTGTTTTGAACCAACATGTAGCTTCAGGGTGGTAACGAATGCCCTTATTCAATTTTTCACAAATTTTACATGGATTTTTACCCCCATTTTTATTATGTTCTGCATTTCCAAATGTTTTCTGATTCATAAATCTTTTTTTGTTGACCATATGTTCATACTTGTTTACTTCATTCAACAAATCTACAGTATCTTGTAATCCTTCTCTATCGATCTTGTTAAGTATGAATTCTGGTAGTCCGGAAGCAACAAGATCTATCAAAGTACCGGTGTCAATTGATCTTCTCACATCCAATAGAAGTTTTGGGTAAAGTTCGGTTTATGGGCGAAATTCCTAAAAAATAAAACTAGTTATTTTTATACTAATTTGGGGTCGGGGAATCCGAATCTGAAAGAATTAGGCGGCGGCAAGCAATATTAACTGAATTACACGACTTTAAAATTTTTTATATACATACAGGAAAATAGCCATTTTGGAAGCATTTTGATTCCTAGAAAATCAAACTAGTTATTTTTATACCAACTATGGGCCGGGGAATCCGAATCTGAAAGAATTAGGCGGCGGCAAGCAATATTAACTGAATTAAACGACTTTAAAATTTTCTATACACACACACATGAAAATAATCATTTTGGAAGTATTTTGACACACGTAGTACAAAGATCATAGAAAAACAAGATAACATAGATGTTTTTACCACACAAAATTAAGTGTTGCCAAAGCAGTAATATTAATAAGGTAAAATAACATGTTTATATTTTAAGTACTTATTTTTTATAAATTATAAATTTTACTCACTTTTGTATCACAAACCATGTTACATAAACCCGGCGTAGCTGCTAAACTACTTGAAAACAGGGATGTTTTTTTGCCGTGACGCGAGCAGGCGGTATAAAGGGGCACAAACCATGTTACACAAACCTAGCGTAGCCGCTAAACTACTCGAAAACAGGGATGTTTTTTTGCCGTGACGCGAGCAGGCGGTACAAAGGGGCACAAACCATGTTACACAAACTTAGCGTAGCCGCTAAACTACTTGAAAACAGGGATGTTTTTTGCCGTGACGCGAGCAGGCGGTATAAAGGGGCACAAACCTAGCGTTAGGTTAGGTTAGGTTACGGATTTTTAAGACTACGAATTTTCATACTTTTGGTTTAAGAATACGGCCGTTGAGATAGTCGTAATTCATCAGGTTAATGTGTTATGTGAGGAATTATCGTGTCGGAAATTATTGATATAGGGATAAATATTTTTGAGAGCTGGTAACACTGCCGGCACATGTTTTTGTATATTCCTTGTTTTTCTATGATCTTTGTACTACGTGTGTCAAAATACTTCCGAAATGATTATTTTCATGTGTGTGTGTATAGAAAATTTTAAAGTCGTGTAATTCAGTTAATATTGCTTGCCGCCGCCTAATTCTTTCAGATTCGGATTCCCCGACCCCAAATTAGTATAAAAATAACTAGTATAAAAATAACTAGTTTTATTTTTTAGGAATTTCGCCCATAAACCGAACTTTTTTTATCTTTTCTCATAGCATAATCCAACAGAGAACCATCTTTGTATCTAAATGATAGTGCGTATGTGACAGGGTTCCATCCTTTGTTTGCAAATGATTCACAGAATTTGTTTTTCCATGTTGACCACTCTGAGTTCATTGTTAGTTTTATAATCATGGAACTGTACCAGTCTATACAAGATTTATCCATGAACAATCTGAGTATTTCTATTTTTTTTCATCCATGGTCACATCAAACCGCAAACATTCTTTTTCAAACACTTCCATCCACTGGCTTGCATTTGTATTTTTAGTGCAGAATTTTTCTATAACAAACTTCTCAGCAATGTTTTTTAAGCTCTGTTGCTTATCTTCCATTAACTTTTCAATTAATTTTCCTAATGCATCTTCTTTTTGATGTACTTGTAAACTTTTTTCGTCCAATTCTTCGAGGTATTGGTCTCCAAACTGTAGGTTTCCATCTTCGTCTACATATGTTTTTTTTAGTTCTTCTGTCATGGTTAACCAGACTCTTCTAACCTGGTATCTTTTTTTTCAAACTATTTTTTATTTTTCCAAAAGCACTAGTTTTCATTATCTCCTCGTGATAGCTGGCGGATCGTAGCATTTCTGGTATTGTAAACACTTTTTCATCACTTGCGACTATTTTTGTAATGCTAATAATATTTGATCTGCCATCGCCTCCAGGTAATAGCGTAAATTCGAATTGAATTTTCTCCATTTTTGGTTTAAAACGAAATGTCGTTTTATAATAGGTTGATAGGTTTAATTCCTTTTTATTAATTTCTAAATAAAACACTTGTGTTGCAAAGTTTTTTTTAACTAAGAAACGACATTTATGTTTATTAATATCACTTTGAATGGTTTTTTTCTAACAATCAAATAATAGAATAACAAAACAAATGACAATCGATGATTGCATTCTAATTGACATTATAGGATTCAAATTTAAAGGGAATATATTTCCTTTACATATATATCATTCATTTCAGCGAAAGAAGGAAAAAATATAAAATTCTGATTAAATAAAACTCTTTTATTCAACATTATTAAAAAAATGTACACATATAATATAACCAATTATGTTCTTCAACATTGAAAAAAATAGAAGTCTTCACCTGAAGTGAACATATAATATCATTGTTATTGTTGCCTAAGAATAACTAATCATAGATGCCTTGAATCCTCAACCCTTTCGGGTCGAAAGGCGAATGAAGATGAACTGTGGCGGGATACCTTCTTCCCAGACTCTCGATCTGATAGTCCCCTTCCAGCAGGTACTCTTTGGTCACGGGTTCGCCCCCTGCTCGGGTCACATAGGCCACGCCAATCGGTTTCTCCAGGTAATAGGCGTAGTCTCCACGACGGAGGAAGCCGCAGGATTCCCCGTTGCGGTAGACTGCCTCCAGCCCGAATAATGGTCTCTGGAAACAATAAAATTCCTCATTGACTGACAACATTGTACGAAAACCGTGTTAGCTTGCAAATTTTTACATTCCTGGTGAGGTAATTTGATATTTCAGAACTACACAATTATAGATGAATAGGCCACTTGCATGGATTTCATAACGACTTGGAAAAAATCGTGTGGATAGATTTTTTTACTAAGATTACGCAAATGTTACAAATTTTTTTTAGAAATGTACAGTTTTTTTTATATTTAAATAAATAAATCCATTATTTGGGCTCGTGAGTCACTACATGAAAATGTCCCATCTCCGAAAATGTTTCTATTAATTTGTTCTCTGCGAACTTATCATTTGGTTAGACTTTTTGACAGATGTACTGAAGAGAACCCTGTACATTTAATGTTGTCCGTACGTGTTTTAGAGGTATAATGGTTGTGGTGCTAATTTTAACAAAATCAAAATTTTATAATATTCTTATTATTATTATAATTTACAAGTACAAGTATATTATATTGGATTTAGTAATACAGACGTTGCACATTATAATGATTTACGAACAATAAGATGGATCGAGGAAAAAAATATTTACGAGATGTAATATTTTTGGTATGCCTCGTTATTCTCCTGCCCTTTCTTCTGGAAAACGTTCTTTTTTTAAAATGATGATTTAAATGTAATTATCTTTTTTTCGCACCTATAAAATTACGTCCCATCTTTCCGTTTTATAAAACATGGTCTGATTTTTCGGATTGAAATTTTCAAAAAATCGCCAGGGTTACAAAAATACAATTAAAAAAAAATAATAATCCGGAATGTCTTAGAATATTTGCCCAAACCGAAAAAAAAAAAAAAAGTTATGCAAGTGGCCTATAAGAGAAATTTACAGATGACATAGTCTACATACTAATGGTCCAGATCAGAGGTTGTCAATCTTTTTGAACATGCGTACCCCTTGACTCTTACTACAAATTTTTTGTTCCCCGTACCCTCTACCTATCTTTTGTACATGTTTAATGAAAGACGTGTTTCATTTGTAATTTTTTAATACTTTTATTAGGGGCAATTTGGGAGGTGGGAATGGGTACCGCCGCCCCGGGAACCTTTACTAACCAATCTTTACTAACCCTTTTATAACCAACACCTCTGCCATAGTCACCCCAAGTGGTTCGCTACGTGCCCGGGTTCATGGGGTGAGATTTGTCTAGGTCTTGGAAGCGGATGACCAGGACACACTGAACCCCAGATTCATACCCAACCCTTAAACCTTTTTCCTTCCCAGAACTCTCCTCTCCATCCCCAAAGATGAAATAGGCCTAGAGAGGGAAATTATTTTCCGCAGGGCTTCCTGTGTGGAGCTCATGTAAAAAAAAGGGGGCCATCCATAAATTACGTCATACATTAGGGAGGGGGGGGGGGGGAGAAGAAAAGTGTGAAATTGTGTGACAATGGGGGGGGGGGGGGGGGGGGTCATCAGCTCTGTGACGTGACATGTAAAAATCTAAATTATTAAAATTTTGTTATTTTTAAATGTAAAATTGCAAAATATGTGACGTCACACTAGGGGTAGAGGGATCACAAATGTGACGATGTGTGACAGGGACGGGGGCAGGGTAAAAAAAATCATGAAATTCGTGTGACTTAATTTATGGATGGCCCCTCATTAGATGAATTTAACAATCAAGTCACACAAATACAATTGATGCAATTTTATACAGAGCGTAACACGTACAGTAATGTAGGCCCTAAGGAAAATAATTTCCCTCAGGGCCTCTATCCAAGATGCTGTGTAAGGGTATCTTTGAGGAGGCAATTATAGTTTACACAATAAAAACCATTGGTAAACGACTTTTAAGAAATTTTCCTTTTTTCTATGTTTGCATTAAGAATTTAAATAATTTTAGAATTTTTAATTTTAAAATTTAATTTAAGTAATTTTTTTAGTTTTAATATTTTTAATTTCATATGTCTATTTTGATAAAGTAATCGAATGTAATGCTAAAATGTTTTCTGCACAATCTGCATTCTGAGAGTTCACTTAAAAGAAGTATTTGCAAAATGTCATAAACCTTATAGTGTGTTCAGACGGTTCAATTTTAGTTGATCAACTCGACACTTGAAAGCATATTGACACGTGTGAATGTTCTTTCAACAAAGTTGAACAAGTTTTTTTAAACAATTTTTGATGTTCAATCAAAGTTGATCAACTAAAATTGAATTGTCTGAACACACCATTAGGGATTAAAATACAATCTTATCAGCCTAGCGATTCCGTATTTTTTGTGAGATCGTTATTGGATAACGGACGTAATCTCCTGTCAGATTTGTGTGATTTTTATGGCTGTTATTTGTGTTTTCTATGTACAACGTACATTAAATGAGTAAATAATCATGCGTACTTGCAGGAATTAATGTTTAAATCGATCTAAACTACAATATGTGACGTAAAAATCACACAAATCTGACAGAAGATAACGTCCGTTATCCAATAACGATCTCACAAAAAATACGGAATCACTAGGCAGTGCAAGTTTGCCTTACATTCTCATCAATTGTGAAGAAGGCATATTTTCTAGAAACTCCTTGGTTCCTCGAGGCATCCACTTTCTGGCTGCCGGCGTACCCTCCCGCCTTGCGACATGTGAAACCAAGACCCGCTTCCACGGGGTCGTCGTCTGCGCGTATATCTCCATTCCACAAATGGTAACCTGCAATCATTCAATACAAGCGCCATAATGTTGATAGTGTATTTATTTATAGCAAGTTCCCGGCACGCGTTGCTATGCCACTCAATAAGGAAATTGTTTCTCCCTGTGTGTCCTTTCCCATTCTCCACCTTCCCTCTCCCCCCCCGAGTTCCCCTCCCCCCTCCTACATTCCAAACAGCTTGCGTGCCACCTATTGCAATTTTTTTATACAAATTTCATAATAACTCAACACAGTTTCGTCATCATCATGACGCCAGAGCTCACTATTATGTAAAGAAACCATCACGGACATGCGCACATCAAATCCCCAAAGTTTCATTGCAATTGGATGAATGGTTTAGCAATGCCTAGACATCTTATATACTCACATACCCAAGAAATCATAATTTGATTTTTAATATATAGATTGTGATGAAACGAGTGTGATTACTGCCCTCCATTGTCTTAAAATTTTAATTTACCGACAGGCTATAATAATGCAGGATTCTGTTTAGCGTTCAGATGGAGCTTCTGGTAAATTTCTTTAATGTCAACATGCGTTTGTGTCTATTGTTATAAAAAGGCCAGTTCCCGTAAATTCATCCTTTTTTACTGTAAGTAAATAATCGAATAACAAAGAAGGCTTCTTTTGCCTTTAGTTCTATTGACCGGGGAACGCTGTATAGACTAATTGTCGCATATTTGTAAATATTCTGGTGCTGCCAGGTGAATGAAACTTTTGGCGGTATCAAGAATACTATTGGCGCAAGCAATTCTGACCTTGTTCTTGATACAGTTTTTTTATACATAAGGATCAAAATCGCACATAAAAATATATTTTTTTGAAAATTTTGCCGATCCCACCGGTGACCAGAGCAACTGTCACGTTTATCCTAAAAGTGTAAATATAAAACACAATTCAAATCTTTGCTTATTATTTGAAGAAAGGACCCTACAAATCTCAACAGATATTCTGTACTTGAAGATAAATAATAGAATAAAGAAGAACATGAGAAGTGAGATGTGCGCTTGTTTTCTAATCCAAAAATCAGAGGTTTCTCCGCTTAAAGTTCGTGTATAGATTTGGATTAATCATTGTAAATACGATGATAGTACATAAGACTCGTAATCTAGATGAACCTACCAGTATTATTAAAAACTCCCGATCGATCATCAGAGTTTTTTTTTAAATCAATATAATCCCTATAAACACACGAGGCCCTGAGGAAAATAATTTCCCTCGGAGCCTACATCATCTCAGATGCTGTGTGGATGGTCTTTTTGAGGAGAGGAAGGAATGAACATTGGTCTTGAAGAGATCCATATTGTAGGAACCTGTTGAACTCAAGCACGAGTCGAAGAAGCGATCCGTTCGTATGTGACAAATGTCAACCGTATAAATACGAGGGTTGTCCCAGAAGTACCCGACCTGACGTACTTCTGGTGATTGTTACATTAAAAAAAAATTATGGTAGAAAGCACCAACCTTATAAGGCTTAAGTTTCAAGTTTTGAGGCGCTACATTGTTTAGTGTTTTTTTGGCAGCCATCAATAGTGAACCCTCAGATAATTTGTAAACATGGAAAAATTGATCATCATTATGTGATACAAAACTTTCATTTGAAATGTTCAAGTCCAACCAATATCAAAGCCGAGCTTAGATTCTACTCTGGGGGAGTCTGCTTCTTCGTTTACAACAATATAATATTGGGTAGCAGAGTTTAAACGAGGACATACGAGCTGACGAGACGAACATCGCAGTGGTCGACCAAATGAGGTGACTACGCCAAAGAAGGTAAAGAAAATCCACAAAATGGTATTGAATGATCGTCGATTGAAAGTGCGCGAGCTAGCAGACACAGTAGGCATTTCAAAAAGTGCTGTACATCGCATATTGACTGAGAATTTGGATGTGAGAAAGCTGTGCACAAGATGGCTGCCGTGTTTGCTCGCAATGGCCAAATACAGCGTTGTGAGGATGTTTCAATTGGGTGTTTGGCGATGTTTCAAAGTAATAAACCCGAGTTTTTGCATTGATTCAAAACCATGAGTCATCACTTCACACCTGAGACGAAGGAACATTTAAAGCAATGGACTAAAAGGGGAGAATCGGCTGCAAAAAAGGCAAAGACAGTTCCATCAGCAGGCAAAGTCATGGCATCAGTTTTTTGGGACTCGTGGGATAATTTTTATTGATTATCTTCAAAAAGAAAAAACAATCAACGGCGAGTATTATGCAAACTTATTGGAGCATTTGAGTGATGAAATCAAGAAAAAATGGCCGCATTTGGCAAAAAAGAAAGTATTGTTTCGTCAAGACAATGCACCAGTTCAAACATTCGTTATCCCGATGGCCAAAATCAATGAATTAAAGTTCGAATTGCTTCCTCACGAACCCTATTCGGCAGATTAACCCCCTCGCATTATTTTGTTTTTCCAAAATTGAAAAAATGGCTCGGTGGTAAAAGATTTGCCAACAATGAAGAGGTGGAATCTGCGGTAGATGGCTATTTTGAAGTGCTCGACGGTTCTCCCTATAAACAGGATATCGAAGCTATTGAACAACGCTGGGAAAAGGGTGTTGAGCTAAAAGGCGACTATGTTCATAAAACACAAAAAATTTTCCCAAATTTTTTGTGTTTTCTTTGTTAGGTCGGGTACTTTTGGGACAACCCTCGTATGTTGGCGTGTTTTCTGACTTTGACCCGGTACTGAGGGGATCAGTGACGCTAGTTCCTCAGAGCATCTTCCATTGAAATACCAGTAGAACAAGGATAGCATTCTCACCCGACGACTGTGCTCTAAAGATTGCAATCCGTTTGTAAAGATAGGAGAATTTATCATATGAACTGCCTATTTCTGCACAGAGTCGAGGGTTTTTTCAGGTATTTTGGAGCTCCAAACTAGGGGTGGCTGCCAAATTAAACCGTGGGCGTACTATTGTTAATTAGAGGAAACAACAGTACATCACACCCATCATTATGCAATTCAAAAGGGATGGTGATATACAATTTCAGGCTAGTATAAGAAAGACAGAGCTCATATTAAATGGGCTAGAACCAAAAGATACTAAATCAATGGCGACATTGGTTTCCATTCAAATCTATGTACATGGAAGGCATTTCTAGTATTGTCTATTTAGTGATCTCAACCTAATTCTTACTATTATATGTTGTCATTTTGCAACAGAGCGTTCCCTCGAATAACAAGGTTGTATCTGTCATTGGTATGAAACTGAAATATTGAGGAGCAACAATTGAATCCCAAATAAAATACTAACACTTGAAATTTATGAAAAATGAATACACAGATCGTATTGTAATTCAATTACGTAACATTCTAAGCAAAAATGTGGCATTTAACCAGACAACTAAGGGCCTTCGCTCATGGAGAAACTGAAAGAAAACAGTTGTCGACGCAATCGCAATCAACCTCCTGAAAAAAATTGATATTTTTCTTAGCAGATTCCTCGAAAACTTGACGGTTCGTGAGCCGCTACCATGGCAACCTGCCAACAAGACAACTGAAATGCGACTGGCGCGGCGACCAGCAGTACTTCAGTTGCCTTGTTGAGAGATTGCCATGGTAGCGGCTCACAACTTGTCAAGTTTTGTCATGTTTTGACATGTCAGATCAGAAAAATATCGATTTTGTTCAGGAGGTTGATTGCGAGGAGGCGTCTACTAATATCTACAGGAATTCCAAAAACTGAAAAAAATCGGACTAATATCTATGAGAACCAAAGTGCGTACGAATATCTACAGCTCAAACTGCTGACTAATATCTATGAGAACCAAAGTGCGTACGAATATCTAGAGCTCAAACTGCTGACTAATATCTATGAGAACCAAAGTGTTGACGAATATCTACAGCACTGGCAGAGGTTGGATTTGCAATTATGTATAGCATATTGGAATAACATAATATTGCGTATGCAGTTTAAAAAACTTAATTTATGTAAGTATGTAAAAATCCCTATTATCGGACTATTGGACACATTTAGCTGAATATTAAGAATTTGGGTTTTTGTTTTAACAGCTTTCTTTATTTCGAGTGCTTCTAAATTATCTAGTCTGTTACCATGACCATTTCTATGTCAGTTAGGTTAGGTTAGGTTGTGGTGCCGTGTATTTTGAAATAAATATCTTTGTATTATGACCTCCATGTTTGTTCAATAAATTATTGTCCTCGTAAACAGCAAATTACGTAATATTATGCAAAAACTTCATGTACGTACTTTAAACGTTTAAGCCTTTACATAATTAGTAATTACGTAATTGAAGTAATTTATGCTTTTCCGTACAACCTCTTGCTCAGCTGCCCTCTATAAATATTAGTCAAACCTACGCTCTGTAGATATTAGTCAACACTGGGACCTTCATAGATATTCGTCCGACCTTAGCTCTGTAGATATTAGTCAACACTCTGAAGTTCATAGATATTAGTCCAACATATGAGCTGTAGATATTCATCCGACATTTAGGCTGTAGATATTAGTATCTGGAGTCGATTGCGATTGGGTCGACAACTGTTTTTTTTTCAGTTTCTCCATAAGCGAAGGCCCTAAGAAAAAAACATTACGGAGAAGATCTACTTGTTCATTATTCTGATTCTTGACATGATCTCAAATATTTGAAATTGTTTTTGGAAGCTTGGACAAAGAGCTACTCACACTCAAGTAATAAAATAAATAAATAAAATAAAATATAATTAGCCTTTATTGCTGTTAAACTTAAAAAACATTTTTCTAATCTAACTAATTAATTTTTTATTATTCAGCGTTCGGGTCATTATTTTTACAAACAGCTTGTCTTTCGACATAGGCCTCCTCTAAAGATTTCCATTTTTCTCTATCCTTTGCAACTCAGATCCATTCTGAACCAGCCACCTTTTTTAGATCATCTTCCTATCTTTTCGTTTGTCTACCTTTGTTTCTAATTTCCACAGTCTTCTATCTTCTCCCCATATCTTCTCATTTCGCTAATTCCTATTATGTCCCATTTTATTTCCGATATGGCCGTTTCAAGTTCTTGAAGTCTCTCAGGTGTCCTTAACGATCTTGAGTTAAATGTTGCTATATGTATATCTGAAGTTCTTTTGTTTATCTTTAAAGGGTCTTGATCGTTTTCCCCCACGAAGACCAGTCGGCTTGGGGGAGGAATATTAATATAAATTGTCATACTGTAGTATTGACTAGTGATTACATAAAACTCCTCACCCTTCTCCGCGCTGAGCGATGTCAGTGCCCTCCAGCCCGCGTGTTTCCACCCGGAGACCTTGTTCAAGGCCTGCAGCAGGTCTGCCAGGTGAGCTGCGGGGGCGTGCAGCTCCCAGCCCAGCTCTCCGGCCCAGCCGACGCGCATGGCCCGACACTGTCCGGACATCACACTGCGGTGGGTGGACACCGCAAAGTCGGACAGCGGGTGATCTAAGACTTGCTCCAGTATCCTCTCGCTGGAATGAAGTATTTGTTTATATTAACATATGCCTATACAGGCTTTTACAAGCATGTGATATTCATAATAATTTTGTGGATTAGTAATCATGAAGTAAAATATGCCAACAAATTTTGTGGATTAGTAATCATGAAGTAAAATATGCCAACAAAATTTGTGGATTAGTAATCATGAAGTAAAATATGCCAACAAAATTTGTGGATTAGTAATCATGAAGTAAAATATGCCAACAAAATTTGTGGATTAGTAATCATGAAGTAAAATATGTCAACAAAATTTGTGGATTAGTAATCATGAAGTAAAATATGCCAACAAAATTTGTGTATTAGTAATCATGAAGTAAAATATGTCAACAAAATTTGTGGATTAGTAATCATGAAGTAAAATATGTCAACAAAATTTGTGGATTAGTAATCATGAAGTAAAATATGCCAACAAAATTTCTAATTTTTTAAAATTATTTTTTTATTTATTTTAATAATAAAAAATAAAAAAATTTATATAATAAATTTTCTAAAATTGTTTTTATTTTAATTTTAATTATAATTTTCTAAAAATTTTAATTTTTATATTTTAATTATAATTTAAAAAAAATATTTTTATAAAGTTTTTTTTTTATAATTCACCTCACCCCATGAACTTGTACACCCCTGCTAAGTCACCAAACACAGCAAACTACTTGGGGTGACCTATGGCAGGGATGTTGGTTATCATCAGGGCAGATGACGAAATTTTGGCTAAAGAAGCAGCAAGCACAAATCATATACTGAAGGTCAGCACTGTACCAAGCAGCAACACTTAAACATCACAAATAATATCAATTCTTGTACCTGTTTGGTATTATTAAATAAGATTCGTCCTAAATGTGAGCCTTGTGGTATGCCAATTTAGCCGAAAATACATTTTTTACCTGTGTGGTCCTTGCAGAGATAAGATTCCGATGTCATTGGTTACATCAGTGACCGTGGCTTTAAAGCCCTTGGATTGTATGGCCTTCCGCATATGAGCCAGGGTGTGCTGACCAGAGAACCCGCTGGCTACTATGTAGAAGATGCGGCCCTGTAAATTTTTTTTTCCTATAATAACATACCATGTAAACTTAAATATTTTAATATTTATGTAGTGACAGAGGCATAATGAAGACGACCAAGATGAGATTTGTCCAGGCATTGATTTTCTCCATATTTCTAAAGGTGGGGAAACATGGATACTTGAGCCAGCGAAAGAAATCAGAAAGACGCCCTCGAAATGTGGTGCTGGAGAATAATGCTCAGGATTCTATGGACAGCCAGATGCACAAATGTGTTCTTTCTGGAAGAGCAAGGCATCCACAATAGGCTCTCAACTATCTAACTATAACTATAACATATTACATTCAGCTAGTTTATAAGCTATTATCTACTAAGTTTAAAAGCGGGTGAATCGGCGAGTGAGATTGTCATGATGACACACAAAACTGTCCACTCGCTCAGCAGCGTAGGAAAGCTGAGCGCCAGTAGCAAGAATAACGAAGCCTGCGTGAACTAATTCTGTCAGATGTTTGACAGTCGAAATCAGCTGTTTATTGGCAGCCATATTGAAAACATAAATAAATCAATCACGAGCTAGCGAGTAAAGTTGATGACCTTTCAACTTTTTTTGTAGATAGTCAACATTCTGCTAGTTAGCAAGTAATACGATTACACTGAGTGAGTTTACTAACAGATAGTGAATTTCCCAGATAGTAGCTTGTAAACTCGCCCAATGTAATTGACTCTTTAAGATACTTTGGACACGTTGCACAAATGTATCCATTCTGGAACTCATAGTCGCTGGCTGCAGTGTTTGGCAGCAGAAGCAAGGTCACCGCAGCGCTGGAGTGACCAAGTATAACTGGAGTCCAGTATTAGGGTGTCCTCGACTCTTCACGCAGCACAGAACCACGAGAAATGGAAGAGCCTTGCCCACCATAGAAATAGGAGTAGGGGTCATGATCCTCAGCAATGAGGAACCGACTTATTGGTTTCCAGAGTGACAGTACCGCTCTGATGAAAGACTCCCATTCAGAATAGAATTTAAAAAGTTGTTTGAAATGGTTTTAGCTGTTGTTAAGTGATCAGATCTGAACAACTTGGTACTTCTCCACTTTCATCTTACCCATGTACTTCATTGCCCAACTCCATTTAGCTTCAAAAATGTCTAACAAACTAACTAACTAACCTCACGCCGTTTTTCCGCAGGGGTAGGTAGAGAGGACGGACCACCAAACAACTCGGTCTTGGCACACTCCTTGCCTCGTTCACATTCGTACATCGTCTCATACATGCTCTTCTATTATTCTGAATCTTAACATGACCCGACTCAAGTATCTGATTCACTTGGTCGTGCCATTTCTTCCTCGGGCGACCCTGACTTCTTCTACCATTCACATTTGCGTCACATATTCTCCTTACACTCCTTTCCTCGTTCATTCGCTCTACATGCCCTAACCATCGGAGCGTTCCTTTCTTAATCTTACTTATTACAATAACATCAGCCTTGCATTCTTTGCGGATCTCCACGTTTCTCATACGATCGTACATGGTTTTTGATCTCATTTCTATAGCATTCAGTCTACTTTAATCCTGCCTCTGCCAGTTCCATGACTCACTACCATATATAAGGGTAGGTACCAGTACTCCATTGTGGAAGGCTAGCTTCGCTTCTTTGGACTTCTTCTTTTGGTTCAGTCCTCCATTAATAGAGTTATCTGCATTCACCCTTCTTTTAATATCTCTATCAGCCTTCTCAACTCTCGTAAAATGTCCCCATAGGAAAAGCCACAGTTTCACTGGCTTCCCACAGTCAGAATTATTGCGCAGCATTCTCGTAAAGTAAATCACGTTTTTGACCCTGCCATGTACTGCTGACTGGGAAAAGAAAGGTTAGGTTGAAATATTTTCAGATTAAGAGATTTTGAACAAAGTTAACTTACTTACCTTAGATATTGGTTCCCCGAACTGCCCCGAGCCACTCTCTAATACTCCGACAGTCAGGTCTGCCTCCACCCCTCCGGCATTGTTCAGCATGCAAGAGTACACCACCTTACTAAACAAATTGAACATGTTAACAACTAAATCTAACTATTAGTTCTGTGAACTCGGAAATCATAAAATTTGTAAGTAGATACGTAGCCACTCGAGCGAAGGCGTAGTTACAAAAAAAAAATCCCTGGAGCGACGGAGGTTTCCAAGCGTTCAGTTTACATTTGCCGGTGCTCTTTCAAAAAAATCATACTTCCAAATATTAATATCAAAACACATAAATTGCTTACCATGGTTTAAAGCTAATAAATCTACCTATATTTCATGGTTTATCCCATATTTGTTGGCATCATAGAAATTAAAAAATATATAAATTGGTAAAAATCGTCTACCTAAATTTAGGGTACCACTATTGATATGCTTGGTGCAACTATAAGTGACCAGCTCAGGTACGGAGGCTTCATCGAAGCCTGAGTTAAATTAGCCTCCCTAAAACTAGACATACTGTACAGGTCCCGCAGATACTTTCATAGTACACAACTGCTAAACCTGTACAAATCGCAAGAGCGCTCCATGATTGAATCTGGCAGCCACCTCCGCTCTGGAGCTTCAAAACACCTAAAAAAAACCCTGACTGTGTGCAGAAACGGGCGGTCCGTTTGATAAATTCTCCCATCTTAACAAACGGATTTGGGTGGATGGCTTCGGGTGGGGATGCTATCCTTGTTCTACCGGTATTTCAACGGAAGATGCTCTGAGGAAATATCGTCATTGATCCCTTTGGCATTGGTGCACACTCAGGAGACACGCCAAACGCGCACCCAACATATGTACACGATTGATATTTTCACATGAGAACGGGTCGCTTCTTCGACTCGTTCTTGAGTTCAACAGCTCGGCTGTGGAACGATTTGCCGGCCTCTGTGTTTCCTACTACATACAACATGGGTTTCTTCAAGACCAATGTTCATTCCTTCCTCTCCCCAAAAAGACCCTCCATGCAGACATAGGCCCCGAGCGAAATTATTTCCTCAGGGCCTCCTGTGTGGAGTTAATGTAAAAAAAGGAAGCCATATCTCATGACATAGGCCCTGAGAGAAATTATTTTCCTCAGGGCCTCTCCTGTGTGGAGTTGATATGATATAACATTAACTTACTTCTTCTCGGGACGGTTGAGGTTGGCGGTAAAGATCCAGTCTGCGGCTTGCTGCGCATCCGGCCCGCTCAGGTAGAACTTCCCGTAGTAGGAGAGGTCGAACAGGGCTGCTGCATTTCGACATTGTAGGGCCTCTACGCCTATCTGAAAAGCCAAATAAACATTTATTGGATAATCAATACCTCCGCCATAGGCCACCCCAAGTGGTTTGCTACGTTTGGTGACTTAGCAAGGGCCCGGGTTCATGGGGTCAGGTTTCTCCAAATCTTGGCGGCGAATGCATCTGTCCACCGATTGCATGGCAGGGCGGATCGGGAGAGATTGGTTGAGGGAGATCTTTTGACCAAAGATGATGTAGGCCCTGAGGAGAATTTTTTTCCACAGGGCCTCGTGTGGGGAGCTAATGTAAAATAAAATATATAAAATGAATGTTTCTGTGTTTGTCCTGTAAGCATTCCTATACGAAGAAAATAATTTCCCTAAGAGCCTGTCATCTTAGGGGACGCTGTGTGGAGGGTCTTTTTAAGGAAATGAAGGAGAGGAAGTTCAGGGAAGGAAAAAAGTATGAGGAGTGGGTAGAAATCTGGGGGTCAGTGTGTCCAGAAGTGAAGTATGAATCCATCCCTTCAACTGCAGTGCAAGGGGGTGGGTCGGAAGAGTCCAGCTGGAGAGGTCAAAAGGCCTCCTTCTACCAGTCCCTCTAGATACGCCTTGACACTCAGAAGGTGGACAGACACATGCACCGCCAAGACCTAGACAAACCTCACCCCATGAACTGCTTATTCCTGCTCAGTCACCAAACGTAGCAAATCACATGGGGTGACCTATGGGTTAGGTGTTGGTTATCAAATAAATGGTTCCCGGGATGCCGGTACCCATTTCCATCTCCCAAATTAAAACCTCATTCCGTGAACTCGGGCCCCCCCTGTTAAGTCACCAAACGTAACGTAGGATTATAATAGTTGTCGGATAATCAAGTGGCATATTACTCAGAGAAATAAATTACTATGGTAATAAATGGAAGTATACTGTAGTAATCTCTACATATTATAAATTAAAGTCCCCCGCGTCATCTGTCTGTCTGTCTGTCTGTTCGCGATAAACTCGAAAACTACTGAATGGATTTTCTTGCGGTTTTCACCAATAGACAGTGTTTAGTGAGGAAGTTTTAGGTATGTAATTTGTCAAGGATTTGTGAAAATTGGTTGAAACATAACGATAATTGTTAGAAATGTCGGAAAAAGTCAAGCCGCCTGGTAGCTTTCATCGAAAACGTTGCGTAATCCTTTTGGGATATAACAAAACAATGCATGGTGGGATATTCCTGTTTTATAGATCTACAAAAAAGTCCACAAAGGCATATATCTATCTTTTACGGATAGCTTACTATACCCATTCTATCTTCTAAAAAAATGGTCACGTACATTGCGGTAATTGAAAAGTTATTTAGACGGATACAGTATTAATCTTTATTAACTTAAATACATTAGTTACCCCTCTAATCTTTCACACCATCTCTACGTATTATAAATTAAAGTCCTCCGCGGCATCTGTCTGTCTCTTTGTGATAAACTCAAAGACGGCGGTGGTTATAAAGGTTGGATAACCATCCAGTAGATGACGTTGTGTTTTATTAGCCACAGCAACGCGTGGCCGGGTCAGCTAGTAAATGTATACTGTAGAAATAAATGGAAGTATTCTGTAGTAATAAATGTATACTGTAGAAATAAATGGAAGTATTCTGTAGTACGCCTGTCTCGACACAGGTATACCCTGGTGAGACAGGCATACAAATAAAACCATTGTAAATATATTTTATTATAGATAAATAAATAAAAAAAAATTAATAAATGTATACTGTAAAATAAATGGAAGTATTCTGTAGTAATAAATGTATACTGTAGTAATAAATGGAAGTATACTATAGTAATAAATGTATACTGTAGTAATAAATGAAAGTATACTATAGTAATAAATGTATACAGTAGTAATAAATGGAAGTATACTATAGTAATAAATGTATACTGTAGTCATAAATGGAAGTATACTGTAGTAATAAATGTATACTGTAGTTATAAATGGAAGTATTCTGTAGTAATAAATGGAAGTATGCTGTAGTAATAAGTGGAAGAATAGTGTAGTAATAAATGGAAGTATGCTGTAGTAATAAGTGGAAGTATAGTGTAGTAATAAATGTATACTATAGTAATAAATGTTAACTGTAGTAATAAATAGAAGAAAGAAGTGAAGGTTTTGTTACCAGGTGGTGGTGTTTAGAGAAGCCGAAGGTGTGGTCTCCCGTCAGGATGGCCTCGTACCTTCTGTCTGTGTTGCGAGGATGTCCGTAGTAACCACCCCAGTCATAAGCCGGCACTGGAACCTGTGCAATAAGTGTGTAAAAAAGTTAGGACTTAACAGAAGAAGAAGTGGTTGGGTTGTTGTTTTATAAATAAAGCCACCTTTGAGAAAGTAAATCCATCGGTTTTATTGTTATGTTTTTAAATTTACAAGTTACCGACACATAACTTATTCCCCACCCAACGGACAAAGGTTTAACCCCTCCGAATTTTCGAGAATATTCGCTTTTGGTGTCTCTAACAAAATGACATTTTACGAAAACTTTTTGTTATTACCCCTTCACAATTAAAGCTCTATAAATAAAACATTTCTGAACGTAGCCGAATAGTAAAAACTGTTTTAGAAAGGTTACAAAATAGGCTTTCAAATTATTATATTTCAAATATTTTTAACCCCTGAAGCATGTCTTTTTAAAAATTTATTTCTGGGACATGACATTACTAGTTACGGGTGTGAGCTGTGAGAGGACGTTCACACAATTATAACCTGGGTTTCGTGTCGCGTATGACTTGACCGATCTGGGCGGCGACCGTCTACCGCGTGGCGCGCCCGTAGAAAGTAACTGGGTGATGAGTAATCGAGTTTCATATTTTGTGTCGCGAAAAGAGCGGGTCTTCGCGACCTGCTCGTGACGCCAGTGGGTCGTGAGCGACCCGGGTCTTGTAAAACGATCGATCGACCCAGGACTAATTCCAAACAAAGATAACTTTGAAGGTAACAATAAACTCAATACAAAATTACTCTATTTAGTGTCTATAAATAATGTTGACAACTTTTCTGACAAGTCCCCCTTTTTTAGATCTTTTTTAATCTAAATAATCCTATTTAAATATTATGTTCTCTGTTATTATAACGTTGATATTATTTTTTTAGTATAGTAACAGTAGTAGTACTATCACATAATAGTATCCTATGCCTAAAACCTTGCTTTTATCGCACATGAAAAATGTTCATTCTTATTTTGTTATTACTGATAATCTCCTGTGTACCACTGTATACTTATAATATCATGTACCTATCACTTGAATGTATCTATGGCATTTAAATTAAAAAAAATATGTGTAGGGAAAAATAATGAATTACAAGGAAGAAGGACAACCAATCACTTACCTCTACCTTATTACAAATACATATAGTTTATTTAGTTCCACCGCGGTACCTCGAGGTAATTATCGCCACAATCACAAATAAGTATAAAACAATCTTGATGAGGTTAAGAAACCTTCTTTTGGTTCAAAAACGAATATACATATATGAAAAGGAACAATCAACAAAAATTGCTTCCAATGGTCCCAATTCTTCTTCTCTTTTTTCAGAAATCAAAGCACTTGAATTCCCTCTTGCTAATGTACCATTTTCAAATGATTTTCCAGCAAGGTGATATGGTTAGGGAAGGTAGGTACTTAGTTCTTAATTGTCCAAACGACCATTAGAAAATTTGACAGGAGGAGAAGGTTTTCTTTCATTATTTCAATGAAACATTATGAAGGGTGTTTAAGATAAAGTTTTTCCGTAAAGGCAAAGGTCTCATTGGTTAAAATAATTCTTATTTAAATGATTAACTATAATTTTTTATACTTTATTTTTAATTTTAAAATGGAGATTGAACAAAAACTAAAATGGTCGTTTGGACAATTAAGAACTAAGGCGACGAAATGACATCCTGTTAAGAACTACACATATTATCATTTCAAAACCAAACAGTCCCAGTAAGGCTTTGATCTTAGACCTTTTAAATTAATAGCATAATATATTATTTCAAATCAAATTTCAACACATGGTCAGTGGTCACCCTTCATGTTTACATTATAATGTTGTATTAGCTTCCTTCAGCTTGATAGGTACCCATTATCCATAAGAACCATTAATGAAACAATATTGTTCTTTCAATATATCAAACAAATATCAAATAAACTCCCCAAAACAATACACATTTTCCTAAACATAAGGAACATATATAAAATAAAACAAATGAAAACATATATTTATTTATTTATTCAAAGTATGTACCTACCATTACTATCTATGCACTTTTGCCATCTCATCGTTCATCGATCCATTTACTAAAAAAAACCATTCGGACGGGAATCAATAAAATATTTGAAAGCGGTTTGGACTGCCCCATCGGAGTTGAATTTTTTCCCTTGCAAGAAGTTATCCAAATTTCGAAAAAAATGGTAATCTGTTGGGGCAAGGTCCGGAGAGTACGGTGAATGTCTTAGACATTCCAATTGAAGCTCCTCTAATTTGGTAGCCATCTGTTGTGCAGTGTGTGGTCTAGCGGTCAACGCGTGTTTGTTGATTTGCTTTACTCAATTCGTGAGGTACCCACCTTTCAAGCTTTTTCACCTTCCCAATTTGCTTCAAGTGGATTAAAACAGTTTTATCACTAATACCGCAGCCTGCAGCTAACTCGGACGTGGTTTGCAATGGATCCGCTTCCACAATAGCCTTCAATTCTTCATTATCAACTTTGGTCTCCGGCCGTCCACGGGGCTTGTTCTGCAGGTCGAAATTTCCACAACGAAAACGTTGGAACCAAAAACGCACTGTGTTTTCTTTTGCGGCACTGTCGCCATACACATCATTAATCCTTCGAGCCGTTTCTGCAGCACTGGTACCACGGTGGAACTCGTACTCGTAAATAACGCGATATTTCAAGTTTTCCATTTTGTAAACTAAGTGACGCAAAGAAAAAAAACAATTAAGGAAAAAACAAATGAATTATAATTTTCGAAACACAAATACATGAGTAAATAGCTGTATAAATTTTAATTTGGAACTCCTAACCAAAGAGAAGATATTTGAGATCAAAGTTGCCAGTACGGCAAAACGCCAATTTCATATGTAAGGACCCAATATTTTGCACTTTGTCAATCAATAATAGAATATGGAATAATTGTCTGGGGAAGAGCAACAAACTCAGCTATCGATCACTTAGAAATCGCACAGAAAACGATCTTAAAGGTAATACTTAAAAAACATAGACTAATTGATTCCTATCAAATATTCAACAGTTGTGACGTACTAGATATACGCCAATTATATGTTAAAACTCTACTAAACTAGATTTTCGACCAAAAAAATTAATTTCAACAATTTCAAAATATCACTAACAGACCAGTAAGACAATCTTAAAAAAAATAACATAAAAGCTCCGACAGTGAATACAAGTTTTGGACAAAGGCACTATAAATATCATGCTATAAAAGCATTCAATAGTCTTATGGTGGGTTTCTTCATTTACCGAGAATGCTAAATGCAATGCTAATTGTAAAAGTAAACGGTCAAATGCATAGAAATTTTTAAATTTCGATCGTTTATTTTTACAATTAGCATTGCATTTAGCAGTCTCGGTAAATGAAGAAACCCCCGCCTTACCCTTGAAAATAAAATAGAAGAAAACAAAAATAAATTCATACTCAAAATTTTAAAAATGGATTAAAGAACAAAAAGACAATATTACCAAAATCTCAAAACATAATAAGAATAAAACACATCACAATAGATACCAATATAAAACACATCATAAAAGAATTCATTTGACCTATAATTTTACCATAATTATAAATTTTTATTTTTAGTTTAATTTTAGCTTAATTTTTTTTTATGCAGCCTTATTTTTATATTATTTTTAATGTATTATGCATAAATTTTTGTTTTGTAAAATGGAGGCCTCAGCACAGGTGAGCTACCCAGTGAGGCCGACATTGCTGAATTGTATTTGAAATGAAAGAAATTATATCAAATAAATAAATAATAATTATAATACCTTTGTGTTATTTTATTACTTTATAAAATTATACCTCAATACAGGCTTGTCCTAGTGAGGTTAAAAAATTGAAATGTAAAAAATTATATCTGTCATGCAATGAAACAATAAATAAATAAATAAAAGTGATGAGGTTTACTTTTTGATTCTCCAGGAAGAAGGCTGGCCTCTCCCAACCTGCCCGGGTTTGCATGATTGCTCCTGAGCTCTCTAGCTCGTCATGGATTGGAGACTTTTGCACTCCGCGACCGCCGAGAGGTTCGTCCCACGGGAACACCTGGACATCAAGAAAAACAAATTAGTGTGTTGAAACTTGAAACAAACTGATTTTTTTTTAAATGTAAATGCCGCACAAGAGTTCCGACTGCTTCCAACCGTTTGGAGTCAGTGAGACTACAGCACCCCCAATCGGGATATGTTGTGAGGTTTAATGTAGTGGGAGAGGGAAGGAGATGGGAAAGTGGAAGGTGGAGGAGTACACCTGCTCACCAAACATGGCTAAAGCTATTGCAAGCAACATTTCATTTCTAAATGGTGGTCTTATACCAGGGCAATACTGAGAGTATCTTCCACTCTTGAACGTGCCGCAAATATATTATGTACTTGCTGGTTCCCGGCATGCCTTGCAATGTCATATTCAAAGAAATAAATTGTTTCTCCCTGCAAGTCCTTTCCCGTGCGTCCCTGTTCCCCTCCTGCATCCCCTACCCCCTCCCACGTATTATGTATTCAGTCCCAGTACGTTCAGTTTTCAAACAGCTCGCGTGCCACCTATTACAATTTTTTTATTAAAATTTTCATTTTTCGTATATTACAAATATTAATTTTTCTGTATATTATAAGAACAATCAATCAAATTTGGTACTTAATATAGATACCTGTTTAAAATATCTATAATTTAAAAAATCCATAGACAACTCTTTACAACTCTTTACATAAATTCAATTTCATCAAATGCGCGAACTGTCAAACGTGCATAGTTAAAATAGTCGTTAAGTTTTATGAAATTATTCAATTTTCGGTGCAATTTTCTTAATTTTTTTTTTCCGTAAGAACCTTCTACAAAGTATTAGAAAACTTTAAAAAAAAGATTAATGAAATAGGTAAAGTCATTCTGAAGGTATGGCGTGACCAAGGGAAACAGGGATTCATTTTTATATATATGGATTATTTTTGGTTCCATAACAATTCAGAATCAAATCAACACAACACCTCTTTGAAAAGTCATTAAAAGCTTCGAAAAAAATATCCCATAACCTAACCTAATTTATTTGCCAATTTTATAAATTATTTTTTCTTCACTTTTAATGACTTTTCGAAGGAGGTGTTGGGTTGAATTCATTCTGAGTTGTCCGGTCACCATTATTTTTAATGAATAAATTGTGAAATAGCAAAAATTAAATTTATCTTCAGATTGTTAGTCGAGAGCCGCCTACCCCTTGACCATGGAGGCCAATAATGTAAGCCGAAAATAGTGTAGTGTCCCATATAAATTGTCCACATTGGTTTTCATGCATATAGAAATACATCACTTTTGGCTATGGATCTGGAGGTCACAAGTTCAAATCCCAGCATGCGCAAGTAAAATTTGTTTGATTAATTTGTGTTTTTTCACAAATTATTAATTAAAAATAATATACTGGTCCTCGTGGGGAAAAGACCAAGACCCTTTAAAGATAAACAACAGAACTTCAGATATGCAAAGTATAGATAAAAATAGAAATCTTTAGAGGAGGCCTATGTCGAAAGACAAGCTGTTTTTAAAATAATTACCCGAACCCTGATAATTTAGATTAATATAAAAAAATACATCAGAATAAAATGTTTTATAAGTTTCAGCAATAAAGGCTAATTTTATTTATTTTTTTATATTACATTTATTTATCACCCTGGTGAAAGACGACTTCAGAATCGAAACGTTGCTTGAAATTGCTTACTTCGTGTTTGGAGACCACATCTGAATTTTCAGATACTTCTCCACCATCCTCTTTCCCATCTGCTTCCCCTCCCCACTATCTTCAGCCTCACAGCATATCCCAATATGGTCTCTTGAGTATAAATGTAAAAAGAAATCATGTTTGTACATTTTTTAAAACTTACCAGGTCATAATTTCGGGCGTAAGCTTCATGACTTCTTTCCCTCAACCAGCGCACGTTGTTCAGTTGCTCAGGAGTAAAGCGACGCACGTCAAACGTGAACATGGGAAGTGACGGTCTGCCGAAATACAAAACATATCTTATACTAGTTTTATTATTATAAATATCTCTTATTTGGACAAAAGACTGAATTAATTGTGATTTATTTTTGCGTGCCGTGTTGCACATTGTCTTCTTTAGCCAACATTTTGGACAGCATTGCAGTGTCCATCTTCAGGGCAGATGTGTAATCGAAGATTGTTGTGAAGTGTTTGCTTATGTATTCAGATGCGATACCGTGTTGCAGTTCCAATCCTCTATGAGCTGGTAATACAGTAAAAAATAAAATGGTTTTCTGTATTTAGTTTTGGTGTAAAATGAATGAATAAAACAATTGTGTGGATCTTGAAATTCCAGTAGATTAATACCCTGTATTAACCCCCCGCACTGAAAGGGGTAATACACTTACCCCAAACGAAAGTTTTGTGCAGAGTCGTTTTATTTTTCTATAATATAATTCAGGCAATCCTAGAAAAACTATTCAGTAATAGATCTGCATTTAAAAACAAAAATTCATTACTATTTTTTAAGTTATTAAAAAAAATACATATATATTTATACACATTGCTGCACACTGCGGGAAAATAATGTCCCTCAGGGCCAGAGGAAGATCTGCAAAAGGAAAAATGTATGAAGGGTGGCTAGGAATCTAGGGGTCAGTGTGTCCAAGAGTAACGGACGTATGAATCCATTCCTCCCATTGCGATGCAAGGCGATGGGCCAAGAGAGCCCTGCTGGGGAGGTAAGCCCAGCCCGCCACACTGTAGGTTGGCAGACACAAAACCTATAAAATCCTCACCCCATAAATCCGGGGACCCACGCTAAGTCACCAAATGTATCTCGCCACTTGGGTTGACCTATAGCAGAGGTGTTGGTTATCCAATAAATGTTTCCCGGGGCGATGTTACCCATACGCGCTAGCGATGTCTTGGTTCGGTCCGAGCCACTCGGAAGCAGGTCCCGGGCTCGAGTTCTTTGCATGTTCCGGCTCTGAGGTCCGACTCCAGTCAAACCCGTTTTTCTCGATCCAAGTCACTCACGAGTCGGGAGCAAATCCTGGGTTCGAGTTCTTTTGCAGGTTCCTGCTCGAGGCCTGAGGGGTTAAGTGTTATACGGGGTACCCAAGTGACGCCCCTTCGGGAGATAGGTAATTTTTACCTTCAGATAAGTACAGTTGTTGGTCATTTAGTACAATTACCTGCCAGTGATGATCCAATCTGCCATTTGTTCAGAACACCCCGGAGAGAACATCATCCCGGCAGAGTTATACCCGCAGTTGTGGTACATTCCTGGGGGCAGAGAAACATGCTTAGTAATAGTTGCTAATCCATATAATTAAAATGAGACAATAAGCCAAACTTACGTGTTTAATAAGGAACTCCAGTGAAAAATATTATCCCTTTAAAAAAATATGTTCGTACAGACCTTCGAAGCGCCCAAAGCGAGCACACCATATAACTCCCTTGACGGTAACGGGACTCGTTTTTGAGTTTTAGCAGCACGCACATTGTAGTGCACTTTCTTTTATAATATATACTAGCAGACCCGGCCACACGTTGCTGTGGCTTACGAAACACAATGCCATTACCCAACCTTTATAAATCCACACCACCCGCTGCCAGCTGGATTGAATATTTGAATTTCTCGGATTTTCTCTACTATAATGAGCATTTTTTATACATATAAACCTTCCTCTTAAATCACTCTATCTATTGATGAAAACTGCATGAAAATCCGTTGTGTAGTTTAAAAGATCTATGCGCACATACATTTTGAGCGACTTCATTTTATAATATGTAATGATGATACCTACTTACTCTAGGACATCTATTTTCCAATTTCTTCCGTAGAACGAATTTCAAAAGTAACTGTAGTACGGCCCGCCAGCCGTTTTAAATCGCACAAAAATAGGTTTTCTTTGAATTTCTCGGCTTTTCTCTAATATAATTTACATGTATTATACATATAAACATTATTCTTCAATCACTCTATCTATTGGTGAAAACCATATGAAAATCCGTTGCTTAGTTTAAAAGATTAACGCGCACATACTTTTTGAGCGACTTTATTTTATACTATGTAATGATTGATTCATTTATTATCATTTTCAATTATGAATGTGCTGTAATATGAATGATCTCACCCAGTAGATGCGGATCCTCTCCCAGCAATGGTTTGTGGTCGGGTGTGAAGGACTCTGGTCCGCAGACGGTGGAGCGCACGCCAGCGTCCTTCATGGCGGGGCAAAGCGATCCCGCCCCCTCCACGTGCGCCGCAAAGATGCCCCAGTCCAGCTCGTACAGCCCAAACTCAAAGTCTGCGGGCAGACCCTGCACACAGACAGCCCAATTAGACATCAAAAATATATGTTAGACGATGATTCCATTTAATTGCTGTTTTAATAAGTGGTGAGTGAGTGTTTATAATAATATAGAGTAGGACGAGTCTGATGTCACCTAGCTGCAAAATTTATATCAGGTTTGCAGGCAGTTTATCTTTCTAATAAACGATTCAGTCTTAGCACTCACTCTTTGCTTTATTCGCATTCATACATCGTGTTATACATAGCCTTCTGTTCCGACTCTTGACATGTCCCTATTCAAGTATTTGGTTCACTTCATCGTACTTTGGCATTAGCAATTTTGCCTATTCAAAGATATACCAATGGGTAATGATTGCCAAGTAATGGTAGTCAGCGGGTAATATGATAAACAGGTTGAGATCGCAGACTTTACGTTTTTAAAATATTTTTTGTTTATAAGATTTACAAATTGAATACTCAAAACACGATACAACAAAAATGTTTCAGAAGGGATTTATTAATATGGCGAGACTGCCAGCGAACAGTTCAAGGGAGCATGAGAAAAGCGATTTTACATGATTTTACATGCCGGTGGATCCCAGCCGGCGGGCGCTGTAAGATATCCTGTGATACCATTATAAAAAAAATAATTTATATGGCTATAAAATGAACTCGCTGTCATTCTCTACAGTACCATATCTTCCTCAGGCATCCCTGACTTCTTCTAGCATTCGCACTCGCATCATATATAGGTACTCCTTACACTCCTTTCTTTGGTCATTCGCTCTACATGCCCAAACCGTCAAAGCATCCCTTTCTCAATTTTACATGTTACGCTTACATAAAATTACACATTACATAAAATGATTATTTTCAAATCCCCACATTTTTCACATGGTTATAAATGGTTTATAACACACATGCCTCAGGGATCTCACTTCTGCAGCATTCGGTCTATTTGATCCTGCCTCTGTCAGGTTCGTGCCTCACTGCCATTATTTTTATATATATCATTGAATGTTTCTTTGTTTGTCCATACGCATTACTATACCATTCATCCGATTGCAATGAACCCTTGGTGATTTGTTGTATGCATGCCCACGAAGGTTTCTAGGTATAATGGTGAGCTCTGGCATTATGAAATTTGTATACAAGATTTAAAATTTGAAATTTATATTTTTTACTTGTACCGCCAACTTATTGGTGTAATTTAGCACTTTAGTTAATATTACCCATGCACAGGCAGTGCCTTAGTGGGTTGCCATTATCTACTTTTGTCTTATATATATTTTTTTACTTTTTTACATTATTTTTATCTTGTGTTATGTTATATATATTTAGAAAATATGTAAAAATTACTTTTGAAATGTATGTGTAATGGGAAAAAATAAAGGAATTTTTTTTTTTTAAATACTGGTGCGACAGTTGTTGAAAAATTTGTGTATTTCATATAGTTTAGCGGTACGGAGGGAAGATGGGAGGAGAAGGGGAACCCGGGAGGGGGAGAGGAAGGAAGGAAAGGTTGACGAGGGAGGGGGAAGGCGGAAGTAGAATGGGAGGAGAGGGGGGGACTGCCAGGTTTCGTTTCGCTGCAGGGGAGGGAAGGCGGGAAAGACGAAGGGAGAGGCGGGAGAGAAAGGGGACACGAGAGGGGAACGGGGGCATAGTGGATAGCAGGGGGTAAATTTGTAAAACTCATGCTTCTCATACGGACAGCTGTATGTGGCCTGCTCACACGTCTAAAATGCTTCCGATTCACTCGTATATGCACCGGACAAAGAAACAAAATTAATTATTATTTTTAATTGGTAAACTAATGTTTAAGACAAGATTTTTTTATGCATAGCACAAAGGGTAACAATTAATATAAGCCAGGGATGGCGAACCAATGGCACGCGACACAATATTTTAAGCACGTCACTGATCAGTGATCACAAAATTTATTATGAAAAAAAGTTTGAAGTGTAAAAGGTGAACGAGCGAACCCGAGAGATCCCTACGCTACGGAATGTTCGGGTGCGGTGCGCAGGCTGCGATACACGGGGTACGGTACAGTGCGCGGGGTTTTCACTCGTTTGTTTTCGTACCTACAATCTACATTGCGAGTTTCTATTGCTAATGAATGACGCATAGTTTCTTTATGCATAACATAATAGTCAATTTCGTTGATATAATTGTATTTTAAAGTTTATTTGAGTTTTATCTATGATTTAAATGTTATTTAATATGGCTAGTTCAGCAAAAAAACAAAAAGTGCACGATAGTAAGAGTGTCAGAGAATTTCAAACTTGGTGGACAGAGAAATATGCCATGATTAGTAAAGGTGACAAAGCAGTGTATGTTTTATGTTCTGGAATAATGATATGTAGAACATCGTCTGTAAATAAAGAGTTTTTAATTGAAAGTAAGTATTTATTATTATTTTCCCAATAATCACAAAGTCAAAATTGTTTGATGGCACGTCTGTGACCTCATTAAACATTTCTTTAGAAAAATGGCACGTTGACACGTAAAGGTTCGCCATCCCTGTTATAAGCAATAATTATTAGCCTGAAACACCAATCTACATTGAAAAAATCTTCCGAGAAAAAATACATGCCACCGACGGGACGGGATGGAAAAAAATTAATAAAGTTGGTTCTTTTCAGGTGGAAAAATGTAATAAGCAGTAATTGTTGAATGAAACCCTAGTATATATTGAATTATTTGGCGGATAGGAGGTAAGCCGACGTAGCTCAGTGGATAAAGAGCAGTTGACCAGATATCAGAAGGACTCGGGTTCAAGTTCAGGCTAATAATTATTGCTTATAAAGAAACAAAAAATATTTGGTATCCAAAAGCACTTCAATAAAAAGAATTAAAACACAAACACTTTCTTTTTGAGTGGCAATACAACGCATGCCGGTATCTCGTTAGTATTATTAAAAAATTAATATTAAAAATGTGTTTACTTCGTCCAACAGAATAGGGTTTCCCTCATATCCACCCATGCAGATGGCGTCCCCCTGAATGCGGAAGTAGAAAGCGTGATCGTGATCGCGCACGTTAGGCAGATCGCGTGCTCCCGGTATGGTCTCTGACACGATGTAGGCGTGCTTCATGGGCACGATGGGCAGGCCTGGTGCGCCGGTGAGTTCACGCACCCCGCTACCCCAGGCTCCTGGGAAAGAAAAAAAAGAAAATAAATGTAATATATATATTTATAATTATTTATTTATCCATTTAAAGTTTGGTTACAGCTGCTTTTTGATGCCTGCCTGAGCCGAGACAGACGAAGGAGATACATAAATGCATACAAACATGCATACATAAATTTTAAGGCTAAAACATTTCAAGATTCTTTCTGGTTGATAGAATTATCTTCCAAAAAAGTCTAAAACGAAAGATAAAAGGAAGTATAGGGTGATCCTATAAAGTTTATACTATAGCACTGCAGCGATCATGCTAAATAATTAAATTTGCCTCGATAGCTCGAGATTTCCCAGAAGAACATTTTTAAAATAAAAAAAATCATACCTTCGAATTTTAACATGGAGACATAAAAACTTATTGTAGTGCTATATAGCCAATGAATTAACCTGTATTTTACCGTTTATCTCAAATTTGTAGGATTTATAAAAAAAAATATTAAAAAATCGTAAAATTTATAACCGCGCGAATCCTGGGTGTTTTTTATTTTGAAACTGCAGCGAGGGGTACTTATTCGAGTCAACATAGAATATTTACGATTTCTGTATGTTGTCTGTGGTATACTTGATAATGAAAGGTACATATCTATGGAATAAGGGACTTAATTTTATCCGTAAACAGCTGATCAAAAATTCGGTGGGAAAATAATATTTTAAAAATTTATTTTTAACATCATTCTAAAATAGTTTACGAAGTTCGGATTTGCGACATCTATGGCCATAATAGATAAAGCATTTTAATAGCTTCGTTTTAAAATAAATAGCTGGCCAAGCAAATGTTTTATATAATTACAATAAATGTTTTACGAATGGTAGGAAAATCAATTACAGAAAAATAAAAGTGGTTCATTTTTTGACCACATTCGCTCCAGTGGATAACAAATGAAGTAAAATAGATATTGAAATAATAATTAGGTAAGTTAGATTTGACAGGATCCTCTTTCAGTATTTTCATGGAGGAGTACAGCCAAGGTACGCCAAACGTCCAAATTCTAAAATAAATATTTACCTGCGCAGTTGACGACGCACTTAGTGGCGATGGTTCCTTTATCAGTGACAACTCCCTTCACCTCCTTGCTCCCCAGGGAGGTGCTCCCCGTCAGGATCTGGTGTACGGGGGTTCTCTCAAACACCTGCAGCAAATCAACACCATGTAACAACTGATAGTTCAATAATAAATCTCAGAGGTGCTGTTGTCGGAGGAACAATTTTATGTGCAATCCTGCAACACTGGCGTGTCGCCTGGTTTCCCTTTGCCAAATTCCCACCATATTGCACCCTCTGTGATGCTTAGTCTCGGCGTGACAGCCGTTCGCGATGGCGCTTCCACTCAACAACTTCCACTCGCAACCGCCAGGTTCGTTAGCCAATTCGTTTTTAAACTTTGCTTCGGCGAATCTAAATGAAGCCACTGGGATTGTTTCTTTGTCTCTGGTGTCGTGCAGTGAATCCATGTCTCGTTTCCAGTCACAATTGAGTCACAGAATTCTTTGCCATTGATGTCGTAGCATTCGAGGAATTCACGGGCTGCTTCAATCTATTCTTGTTTGTGATCTTCGGTGAGTATTTTGGGACCTACCGGCAGACCTTGTGGTCTCCCAAATGTTCTGTCAAAATCTTGCCAATAGTGGTCTTACTGACATCAGGGATCATATCACAGAGCTCCCGAACCGTCACCCGTCGATCTGCAATCAATGTTTTGTCCAGAGAGTGCAGCGTGGTGGGGATTTGGCGTAGGGAAACCAGGCTACACGCCAGTGTTGCCGGATCTGGCGTAAAATTGTTCCTCGCGACCGCAGCACCTTGGGCAGCCCTTGTATTTCACTGATGCAATTAATTTTTTATTGTTTTAAAAACAATACAAAAAATCAATTTTAAGGCATTTTCAAATAAAATATTAAAAAAAGGGGATATGATAAAATGAATATCATGTTTTGAGTAGGCCAAAAGTTTTACCATAATTTATTTTTGGGTATTGTGCCGTGTTGCGCTTTCTTCTTCTTTACTTTATGAAACGGAAGTTAATTTTTTTGACAGGAGGTATCTATGGCATCTTTGGGAATATTAAGTGGAAAGGAAGGAGAGGAAGTTCTGCAAGGAAAAAGGTAATTAGGGGTTCAGTGTACCAAGGAAGGACAGACGTATGAATCTATCCCTCCCACTGCGGTGCAAGGCGATGGATCGAGAGAGTCCTGCTGGAGAAGTCAAAAGTCTCAACCAGTCTCTCCCGATCCGGTTCGCCTCGCAGTACGGGACAGACACATCCGTTAGAGTGAGGTTTGCCAAGACCTAGGTAAACCTCACACTACAAACCCGGGCACCCATGCTAAGTTACACACCCGCCCCCCAAATGAATGCGTAAGTTCTGTACTAACCTGAGCACCTTTGGAGCGCGCCACCCTAAGCATGGCGGAAGTGGCCATAGCAGGGTCTACCGTGCCGTCTGCGGGGCTGTAGAGAGCTGATCGCAGAGGCCCTGAAAGCAGTGGCCAGCGGTCTCGTACCTCTTCAGGGGTTAGATTCTCACTTTGCACGCCGAAAGCACCGCCCAGCGTGCTGAGACGCGCATACTCGTCTGTGCGCTCCTGAAATGTCAAATATTATATCTTGGATAAATTCTAACACTAGGTAACTCCGAAATCAGCGTTTTTGAGTTACACACCAATGCAGCCAACATGAAAATATCATTATGTTATTAGTAATGTTGCAGAAACACCGTTTAACAGTCGTTAAATGTTTTTTGTTAAGTAAGGCTGTAAAAGTGTAACTTTATTTCCTCATAACGGCAAACGTGACGAACTATAATGTGCCTCGTAACAAACATCAACCATCAGATATAAACAAAGTAGAGAGTGTAAGTGATGTTAGAACCTTGTAAAATAAATGATTATTTAAAACTAGCTGACACGGACACACGTTGTTTTGGCTAATGAAACACAACACCATCTAATGGATGGTTACCCAACCTTTTAACTCACCCCGCTATCTGTTAATTTGCATACAAATCAAATCCACAACCGCCCGCTTGCCAGCCCGCTCGTCCACCACATGCAGACATTCTCCTTTAATTAAATATTTCAACCAATTTACACAAAACCTTGACAAATTATATACCTAAACCTTCCTCATGAATCACTCTAACGATTGGTGAAAACCGCATTAAGATCCGTTCAGTAGTTTTTGAGTTTATCGCGAACAGACACGGACGTGGCGGAGGACTTTAATTTATAATATGTACATAGAGATGCTTAATGTTAGAACTTTGTCATACATACAGCTCTGAAAATACAATACACATGGTTCTTAAAATCATTTTGGGTATAGAAATGAGCAAAATAAATGCTTTGGCATGCAAAGACATTTGTGAAAAATGTCAGTTTGGGTTTTTTTAGTGCACACTAGAAATGCCTTCCATGTAAATTTCAATGGAAATTATCAGTATCGCCACTGACTTGGTACTTACAGTCCTTTTAGCACGCGCTCTGCCTCTATTTAGGCCCGCAATAGACAAGTAGTTAGGAGCTGACAACATCGCCAGCTCTTAGCTGTTGTATTTCAGTAGTTTGGAGTTTTTATACAAAAATCACATTCACAAGTGAATGATTGAATGGATGTAAAGACCTGGGTGTGTGAGATGAAGAGTCCTCCGTTGTTGATCCATCCTGCTGGTTCTCCACTTTCTTTCTCTAGTCCACCGTATACTGCCCTGGAGCTGGCCAACAGTTGGACTTCCATGTCGTTGGGACGGAGACTCCACACTAGACCTGGAACCATTGTTATTCATTATCAGATCAATCTTACATATATGATACTTATTTGTAAGATTATGAGTAATTTGGGAAGTGGGTGTGGGTACCGCCACCCCGGGAATCATTCATTCGATAATCAGCACCTCAGCTGTAGGTGCCTATTGGGGTGAGGTTTGTCCAGGTTTACTTCCCACCAGCTGGGGAAAGAGCCCTACAGTGGGAGGGATGGATTCATACGTCAGTCACTCTGACCCTTAGTTCATACCTCTCCACGTATTTTTTTCCTTCCCAGAAGTTCTTCTCCTTCTTTTCCTAAAAAGACTCTCCACACAGGGATAGGTCTCGAGGGAAATTATTTCACTTAGTATCTCCCGTATGGTTCCACGACAATTCAACACAGTAGCATTTCAATTTGAGAAGTCATTAAAAGTTATCAAAATTTTTTTTTTAAAAAGCAGCCCATAACCTAACCAAACCTATTTAACCAATTTTTTTTTTTCATCAATAGGGAAAATATTTTGTGGCAGTCGCATGTGTCGCAGCATTTTGTGTATGTGACGTGAGCTCATGACCCCCCCATACCCCTTGTCACAGGATGGCCCCTAATGGGATGGGATGGGATGGGACAAGATGGGATGGGGCAAGATGGGATGGGGAAAGATAGGGTGGTGTGGGATGGGTTTCTCTGGGTCTCCTACCGCCTCCCTGAAAGTCTGAAACGCCTCCCAATTTTCTCTTGGTCTTGTACCGCCCTCCTGAAGGTCAGAAACGCCCCCAAGGGGGTGTTATCGCCCACGTTGAGAACCTGTGATCTATATAACTAAAGAGGAATCGCCGAAATGAATGTACGTGCATAAATTACGAACGACTGTACCAAATTGGATAATTATTTTTTTTTGTCTTTGTTATTGTAAGGACAAGGTTTATACAGGGTGTCCAGGGGTAAAGTGCATTAACTTCGGGAGGTGATTTCTACATAATGGTAGGAGTAAAAAAGATTAACAACTTTTTCTGAAATTCCAACATTTTTTTCACCAAACAAAAAGACGTACCTACTAAAAATCCTTAGTGTGAGGTCAGATCTTATTTGCTGAGAGCCTGCCGGGTGCCCGACGCGGTTGTAATTGGCCCGTATCGTAACAGCGGAATATAATAAATCTGGCCGCACACACCGGACTAATTTTACCTTTTTACCTCAAAACTACCCCTAAAAGCTGGAATTTCGAAATAAGTTATTTATCTTTTTTACTTGTACTATCATGTAGAATCACCTCCTGAAGTTAATGCAATTTAACCCCGGACACCCTGTATAAAGCTACTGGTGAGCTCTGGCATTATGAAATTTGTATAAAAAAATTGCAATAGGTGGCATGAGCTATTTGAAAACTGAATGTAGGGAATGCAGGAGGGGGGAGGGGAACTCGAGTAGGGGTTCGCGGGAGGGGTAGGGGAACCTGGTAGGGGGAGGGGAATTCGGGAGGGCAGTTCGCAGGTCGGGGGGGAGTGGAGTGGGGAGGGGGAAAGTGGAGGAGGCGGAGTGGGACGTGAGAGGGGACGGGGACACGGGAGAGGAAGGGGAGGCGGAAGGGGAACGAGACGTTTGGGAAAGGACACGCAGGGAGAAACAATTTCTTTATTAAATGGCGTAGCATGGCAGCTAGTCTTAAATAAAGTCCAAAGTATTTTACTGACACTGGAGATTTATTTAAAGAGTTTGTGAGTTGGTATTTTACCTGCAGTATGCCAAGTGGTTCCAGAAGTAATGCGCGCTCTCTCCAACAATACTGCTTTGACTCCCCTCTTGGCTAGTGTGTACAGGGTGCTGCATCCCGCAATTCCTCCACCTGTAATAGCAAAACTACCATTAGTAGCTTCTTAATTAAAATGTATTATATAGAATTAATTCTTTCTCCTCACTGCTGAGCATGATCCATGGTGGAATTTCCATGATGGACAAGGCTCCTCCACTCCTTACGGTTCTGCGCTACTTGGAGAGCCAAGTACTCAGAACCGGACTTGGTCACTACAGAGCATTAGTGCCCTTCTTCTGCTTTTTCTCTCTTCCACTTTGCCAGTGACTATGAGTTTCAGTTTCGCGACCAACATGTCCAAAGTATCTAAATATATATTGTAGGCAGATAGTTGAAATCCTACTTTGGTTGGCTAGCTCTTCCAGAATGGACACATTTGTGAGTCTAGCTGTCCATGGGAGTCTAGATGTCCACAGCAACGGGTGGCCGGGTCAGCTAGTAATATATAAAAATGAATGTTTCTTTGTTTGTCCCTTATGCGCAAAGCAATGAAGTTTCTATAAATAGTTTCTAGAAATAAAAGTGATCTCTGGCGGTATGAAATAATTTCCTATACTATTCACCCGATTACGATGAAACTTTTGTGAGTTGTTGTGCGCACGCCTGCGAAGGTTTATATATATATATATATACGGATGAGTTCTGGCATTATGAAATTTGTAAAAAAAATTGGCAATAGGTGGCATGTGAGTGAGCAACGGACCGCCCGTTTCTGCACAGAGTCGAGGGTATTTTTCAGGTATTTTGGAGCTCCAGACCAGAGGTGGCTGCCGAATTCAACCGTGGGGCGTACTTGTGATTTGTACAGGGTTAGCAGTTGTGTACTATTAAGGTATCTGCAGGACCTGTACAGTACGCCCAGTTTTTGGGAGGCTAACTTTACTCTTGCTTCGATGGAGTCCCCATACCTGAGCTGGCCACTTAGGGTTACACCAAGCATATCAATGGAGGGCCTGTTCGGAAGATTGCTTGCATTGAAAGATACTAGATTTTCATTTCGATCCCTTTTAGATGTAATCAGACAAGATTGGGTCTTTGAAACATTAAATTCATGAGAATATTTTTCTCCAACTCCACATTTCGACACGTGTCCATGTTTCCGCATCATACAGAAATATATGGACATCAACAACCGGAGGAGTCTCATTCTGGTGGTCTTTAATTCTTCTTCTTCTTTGTGTGCCGTATCAGGTCCCCCCGACATTGGCAATCACTCTTGAAAATGTCTCTCTGTCTTGCGCTGCCCGGAATAGCTCCTTCACACTTCTAATGCCGGTCCACGTCCAAGACATTTGTCTCCTACCAGGCCCTCTGCGACTCTCTATCTTGCCTTTCAATATTAAATGGAGCAAGTGATACTTCTCCCCTCGAAGTATATGACCCAGATATGAAAATTTCCTGATTTTTATTAATGAAGCAGTTCTCTATCTGCTCTAGCCCGCCTGAGAATTTCTGTGTTGGTGATCATGTCGGTCCATGGGACCTTGAGCATTCTCCGGTGAAGCCACATTTCAAAAGCCTCTAACCTGTTCATGGTATTTATTTGGTATTTACTCATATAGCAAGACCGACCACACATAACATTTTAGCATTCTCTGCCTTAGTTTTAAGCTGATATTGTATTTGCAGAAGAGGGATTTCATTTTATGAGTGAATGCAGTTCTTGCTGTTTCAATTCTGCACCTAACCTCTACATCTGGGTCAAGAGTCTCCGTGAGAATACTGCCGAGGTATCTAAATCTTTCCTCCTTTTCGACATTGCAACCATGTAACTGTATCACTGATTCAGAGTGATCTAGTCGTCCAAATGTCATCCATTTAGTTTTATTTACGTTGATTGTTAGGCCCAGTTGTTCACCAGCATTTAGAGTTAATAATGAGAGTAAATGAATTTTAATTAGAGTTAATAATGACAGTAAATGAATAGTTTTTTGATAACTCCAAAAATGACAAACTTACAATCATTACACAAGCAACTTTTTGTGCTTAGCAGAAGAAATTCAAATGTAGTAATTTTATTTGTAACATGGTAATGTTCCTCTTTCTTGTGAAAGTGAAACATTGCTTCTAAATGATTTTAGCCGAGTTTGGTGACCAGATCTAAATAACCGCGTACTTCCCAACCTTTCTCCTCCCTATCTTCATCCCTTCCTCATTCCTGTCAGCCTCACAGCACACCCCAATCAGGGTCGCTGCTTAAGTAGTTTTTTTAAATTTTTATGTGAATAACCTCACAAGAGTCTCAGCTGCTCCCGTCTGAAGCCACTGAGACTATGGCATCCCTAATTGGGGGTATGTTGCGTGGCTGAAGGTAGTAAAGAGATGAAGGAGATGGGGAAGAGGAAGGATAGAAGAAGTTAATCCTACAGGCTCCGTGCAGTTGGCACTCTTGTACGTTAATCACATTTAAAAAAAAATCTAATAATTACAAATACAATCTTACCGATGATGACCACATCAGCTTCCGAGGGTATTGAAGTGACTTCCGTAGAAGCTCTTCTCCCCCAAACTGTTCCAAACAAATTTGACTTCCGTATGACACTAAATGCCGACAAAACTCTCACCATTTTCACTTCCGAAAAAAACACTTCAAAGATTTTGACTTCTACGAAAACTCAACTAAAACCCAAACAATATTAGTTTTTACAGCTCTTTCTCAAGCAGCGAGTCAGTTCCCACTGAGGTATTTGAACTCTTCGTAGCAAAACACTCCTCTTCTTCTAACCTGTCTTACTATACACGTCAGAAGTCCACGTAAGACTGTTGTTCCATGTTTTTTTTAATTACATTGATAAGACATGGTTACATATTTAACGTTTTTTATAAACACATATTATTTGTTAATCTTCATGGATGACCTGAGGTCATTTTATTGATATTTACATATTAAATTATGATAAAAATGAAAATGAAAACTAGTTAAATAATATTATAGATTAAAACATCAAAATCATTACATAGTATAAAATGAAGTCGTTCAAAATGTATGTGCGCATAGATCTTTTAAACTACGTAACGGATTTTCAAGCGGTTTTCGCCAATAGATAGAGCGATTCAAGAGGAAGGTTTCCATGTATAATACATGCTTATTATAGTAGAGAAAAGCCAATAAATTCAAATATTCAATTCAGGCAGCGGGCAGCGGGCAGCTGGTGGTGTGGATTTTATAAAGGTTGGGTAATGGCGTTGTGTTTCGTTAGCCACAGCAACGTGTGGCCGGGTCTGCTAGTAGATTACATAGCATTAGATAATTTATTAAATTACACTTATAATTAGACGATTTTTTTTTTAAATTTACTCCACACACAAAGATCTTTTAAGATGCTTTGATGAGGGTCCTTTTGAGTGGAGGAAGGAGTGTACATATTGTTGGAGGTTGCCCTCAAATCGTTCCACAGCCGAGCTGTTGAGCTCAAGAACGTAGAAGCTACACATTCTCATGTGACAAATTTCAACCGTGTACATTTGTTGGGTGCGCATTTGGCACGTTTCCCGTCTATGTACCAGTGCCGAAGAGATCAATGACACTAGCTCCTTGAAGCATCTTCCATTTTAATACCGGTAGAACAAGAGAGTTTACCTACCTAGTGCTCCAAAGATTGCAATCCGCTTGTTAAGACAGAGGAATCTATTAAACTGTCTGTTTCTGGATAATCAAGAATTTTTTTCAGGTATTTTGGGGCTCCAGACAAGAGGTGGCTGCCAAATTCAACAGTGGGGCGCATTTGCGATTTGTACAGAACTTGACTCTACGCTTCTATGAGATGCTATTGAAAAGAAATCCTTGAGGCGAATGTGGGTAAAATCAATATTGTGTATGATCAAGTGAAAAATGTGGAGATCTGCAAATAATACAATTATACAATTAATAATACAATAATATTACAATTTGGGAGGCGGGAATGGGTACCGCCGCCCCGGGAACCTTTATTGGATAACCAACACCTCTGCCATAGGTCACCCCAAGTGGTTCGCTACGTTTGGTGATTTAGCAGGGGTGCCCGGGTTCATGGGGTGAGGTTTGTCTAGGTCTTGGAGGCGGATGACCGGGACACACTGAACCCCAGATTCCTACCCACCCCTTAAACCCTTTTCCTTCCCAGAACTCTCCTCTCCTTCTTTTCCTTAAAAAAAACCCTCTACACAGCATCCCCAAAGATGACATAGGCCCTGATGGAAATTATTTTCCTCAGGGCCTCCTGTGTGGAGCTCATGTAAAAAAAAAAAAATATATATATAAGCATAATGAGTAAGATTTAAGAAAGAGAAGCTTAGAAGGTTTGGGTATGTACAGCGGATGAATAAAAAAATAGTGTTTTGATTTATTCAAGAAAAAAATATTGCCATAAGCGTATTTTATTTTGCGAAGCTCAGGCCAAAATATTTAAATGTTTTAGGAATAATTTTCTACAGAATTTAATTTTCCACATTATTCAACAAAACCTAATCGAAAAGTGGTTTAGAGATTTTGAAATTTAAAGCAGTTTTTATAAACCTGCCGAGCGATTCCGTATTTTTGTGGAATCGTTAATAGATAGCGAATGTAATCTCCTGTCAGATTTTTGTGGCTGTTATTTGCTTTTTCTATGTACAACGTACAATAAATGAATCAATAATCATGTGTGCTTGCAGGAATTCGTGTTGAAAACGATCTAAACTAAAATATGCGAAATCAAACAAATCTGACAGGATATGTAAAAATCACACAAATCTGACAGGATATGTAAAAATCACACAAATCTGACAGGATATGTAAAAATCACACAAATCTGACAGGATATGTAAAAATCACACAAATCTGACAGGATATGTAAAAATCACACAAATCTGATAGGAGATAACGTCCATTATCCAATAACGATCCCACAAAAGATATGGAATCGTTCGGCTGATACTTTATTTTTTTCTTGCAGTATTCAATCAACCTTTAACTGGTGACAAGCGGTTTCACAGGCCGCGCAGCGTCAGTGAAAAGTCATTTCACCCTCTTCCCCGCGCTTGCTTTGTTCCAACGCCTGAGTAACTTCGATTGTAGTTGCGTCCACGCCGTAGAGAAGGATAGTCACATTGCGCAGTTCCAAATCGGTAAGTTACATCGATGTAAAGTTCGGCAGCGGTCCAATGCGGTTACCAATGTAATTTGTGTAAAAAACATGTGTGCTTGCAATGTGCCAAACAATTAAGCCCTGACTGCCAATAAAAATAACCAAAGTTTGACCACCGCCAGTTTTGTAAAATGATACATGATTAGAGCATTATTTTTTTTGTTTATTTTATTTTTTTTTTTTTGGTTTTAGGCAATTCACCCTGAAAAGAGTGCTTTGTGCCGGTAATAGTTAAAGTGGATAAAAAAATTCAGTTAATCTATTGGGAAAATAATAAAACAAATAAAATATTGGACTCATTTAGATCACTAAAACAAATTAAATATTGAATTCATTCAGGTTAATAAACTTACATATCCCTTTCAGCACTGGCTGATACGATCGTGCGGGTCCGTTTATAAAAATATTTCTCGAAAACGGTTTTAAATTTCGTTGGTATTCCGGCCTACAATGACCGTGCGGGCTTGTATCTAAGCCCTACTGGCCATTGTTTCCAAAATTTACCGCTAGGGGCATCATTAAAAACTGTCAAAATGTCGCGTCAACAACGGAGCCAACCTCTGCCTCGTAAGTTATTTATAAATACAAATATATAAACTATTTAAGTAATTCACCGTGTTATTATTGTAGTTAACATGTTAATCAATGAGTTAATTCTATTTTTTTAAGTATGACATTCAGCATTGTGTTATTTATTAATGAAAATATTAACACCAGCACGGGCGTGCTGGTCAGGTTTATTCTCATACATTCCATTCCAATTCTGTCTGATAAATATTTGCAAAGTGTTATAATTTTTCTCTTTTTCTTTCTTTTTCAATGAGATAATGTCTCACTAATAACACCAGATATTCATTGTAACTCTGTTTGGGCATAATAAAATTGTATTGAAGTATGTTTTTAATTTTTTTTAAGGTGAAATTTCTGAAATATCACCAGATGAAGGATTCGAAAATTTTGTCCTGAATGCTATTGGAGATGGAAACGATTCGGAAATAGAAGGATATTCGAGTGAGGATGAGGACCTTGTTGCTGATACCCTCGCATTATTAGCGGACAGATCCATTTCTCATATTCCAGACGTGGAAGAGAATGACGATCAAAATGATGATGTGCTGGATGATGTAGAACCGGGCTGTATTTCCTACCCGCGAATTCACATGTACTGGAATAAAAAATATAGACAAGAATCTATTGCACCGATATTAACATGAGATAGATTTTTTTTACTGCGTTCTTCCCTCCATTTTGTCGATACCGTCACTCCTCAATCTGATCATCAAAACAAGCTGTGGAAGGTACAACCCGTTATTGATGCTGTCAGGAAGACATGCCTTAGTCTTGAACGAGCTGGCAGAACTTATTCAATAGATGAGAAAACGATACCTTTCACAGGTAGGTATCCTGTTCGGCAGTTTGTTAGAAACAAACCTCGACCCACAGGTTTAAAAAACTTCGTTGTAGCCTCCTCTAGTGGGCTAGTGGTAGATTTTGAAATCTATCAAGGACCATCCACTCCACTTCCCAACAGAGAGTTAGGCTTAGGTCCTGGTGTCGTTCTGCGCTTAGCACAAACTTTACCACCTAACAGCTGCCTATATTTCGATAGGTATTTTACAACACTCGCCCTTCTAGAAAAATTTGCTCAAATCGGTTTTCATGGGACGGGAACTATTATGGCTAACCGTTTAAGAGGTTTGAAATTAAAACCTGATAAATTGATGCAACAAGGAGACCATCAACAGCTTGTCAACGAGAATATCGCGTTAATTAATTGGCGAAATGCAAAAACAGTTTTAATTGGGTCAAACTGTACAGGAGCTGAGCCCCTTTCGACTGTCAAGATGTGGAACAAATCGACAAAGACATACGCTGCTGTTCGGGCACCCCAAATTATAAAAAAATATAACAACCTAATGGGAGGTGCGGATATTTGCGACCAGCTAATGGAGTGTTACCGTACGTGAATCAAAACAAAAAATGGACCCTAAAAACCATAATACACCTTTTGGACTTGGTTTTGGTAAATTCATGGTTGTTGTATCGCGAAGAATTAAAAAAAACTGCAAATAAAAAGCCTTTAGACTTAAAATTTCGTTTGGAGGTTGGTGAAGCGCTTACTACAACTCCAGAACGTAAAAGAAAGTCACCTGAGGATCTGAACGAAGAAGAATGTGAGCATACCCAAAATAAACAGTACAAGCCTGTGAATCTGCCAGTAACAGATAGGAGATATGACGGTTATGACCATTTGGCAATATTTGATGATAATATTACACCAAGAATTTGTTGCATGGAAAATTGTAAAAGCCAAACGAAAATTTAATGTGAAAAATGTAAAACCTACCTGTGTCTTTCACGAAATAAACACTGTTTTAAATTATTTCACACTAAATCCAAGTAGTTGTTAGTTATTTTCATATCCAAACATAATAAATCTTAATTTCGCACAAATAAATTGGTTTTATTACTCTTTTCATATGTCATTGCTACAAACAAATTTATCTTGGTTTGTATAAAGATAGTCCTGACCGTCACGATCGTGCTGGTGAGTTTACTCGGAAAATTGGATTTTCCGAATTTTTCCAATATTTTTCTGTGCATTTATGGGATTGAATTATTCTAAAAATAACAAAATTCTGGAAAAAAAACTTCTTTTTTTCTTCAGTGCTGAAAGGGATAAAGCTGTATGAACACGAGAATTGTTAAGAGATAAAAGGTATGAAATGTTAAAGGGGGACTGGTGTGTGATTTTAATAAGCCGGCGGTATATGTTCTTGAAAGATGAATGGTTTTTACAGTTAAAGAAAACATGGTCGAGGGTTTCCTCTTCCACACCGCACTGGCAGACCGGATCATCTAAAACTCTAATTCTAGACAAGTGAGATGCAATTGAACAGTGACCAATTCTCATTCTCGAAATACATGAAATGAATCGTTTTGAAAGTTTTTTTACCGTGAAACCATGGCTTAGCAGGGATATGGTTTTGAATTCCAGCATTGAAAGATCCAGTTCTTATTTTGGAGACTGCCCAATTTTCTTCCCAGGCACGAGTCATGTTGGATTTAAGAATCGCGAAGACATCGGAGATAGGAATTCTAAAATTTAGTGGGATAGTTCCGGAATCTGAACCAGATTTGGCGGGAAAATCGGCCATCTCATTACCCTCGATACCCAAATGGGCAGGGACCCAGGCCAATATCGTCTCAAACCCAGATTCACTTAGAGAATTGAGAAGATATTTTATTTTACATATAATATTGTCTTCCGGATAACATAGAATATTTAACCTAATTTTAGTTAGAGCACTTAGCAAATCAGTACATTGAATCAGGCTCGATGAATGTTAAGAACCAGGATTTGATTTAGCGCTTGTTCAATTGTAAAGCATTCAGCTGTAAATATGGAAGCTTCTTTCGGTAAATTATAAGTGAGATTGATGTTGAATGCTGGACTATATATCGATGCTCCACATCTTTTATTTTCAAATTTGGAACCATCAGTGTAAAGGATGTAAAATCCAGGGAATTTTGAAGCCACAATGCTTTTAAAACAATCATCCACATTTTGAAATCTATTTGGGGAGGATAAAATATTCTTCTGAAAGACTGATGTTATTGTGTTTGGCATAAAAGTGATTGCCTTAAATGGAATATTGTATATAGGGAGATTGGGAACTTCTTGAAGATATTGGAGGGAAGATGATAGAGAATTATAGAGATGAAAACTTTTAATTAGGAGAGGAAAACATTGTTTTTCTCTCAATCTTTTGTTAGAATTCAAATTAACACTTAACCGATTAAGACTTTGTTTAATAGGATGATGTGATAACGATAAAGCCTTGAAAATATATTTATTGGCAAGGAATTGCCTTCTGAAATATAATGGAGGCTCCCCACATTCCACCTGAAGCGCATTAATTGGAGAAGACTTCATAGCTCCAATAATCATTCTGAGGGCTTTTGATTGAATTCTTTCCATTTTCTTAACTAAATATTTAGGGAGTGGGTCAAAAAGGAATGAGCCATAATCCAAGTGGCTCCGAACTAGGGAATTATACATTAATTTAAGAGTGGTAGGATGAGATCCCCACCAAACTCTGGAAACTGCTCGCATCATATTAAGTCCCTTTTCACACTTTGTAGAAATTATCTGAATGTGTGGAAGCCAGGAAAGTTTATGGTTCAAAAGAAGATCAAGGAATTTGATTTGAGTAGCGGTTTGTAGAGGCAGATTATCAAAAGAGATTGAGAATTGGGGAATTTTTCTTTTGCGCGTGAAAGCCACGACCCTTGTTTTAGATGCCGCCAGATTCATCCCATTTATTGACAACCAGCTTTTAATATATTGTAAAGCCAAATTCAGTTCCTTAGATGCAAGAATAATATTTTTATGTAACAAATATATAAGGATATCATCCGCAAAGTAAAGTCGCTTGATAGAAAAAGGAATTACTGAGTCTAGGTCGCTTATATAAATATTAAACAACAGAGGACTAATAACAGAACCCTGGGGCAAACCTCTCCATAGTTTGCGCCTTAAGCATTTAGAGGAAGACTCAATAATAATGGACCTATCTGAGAGCAAATTAATAATAAATTGGACCAATTTCGGGGGGATTTGTTTTTCAATTAGCTTTTCTTTCAAAACATTCAGTAAAACATCATCGTAAGCTGATGAAAGGTCAAGGAATGTGGCCAATGTATAAGAATTTAGGGATTGAGAAACTCGGATATCAGTTGTGAACAAACTTAAATTATCCATTGTAGATTTCTTTTTCCGAAAACCATACTGATTTGGTGAGATAATATCTTGACTTTCAACAAACCACTCTAATCTGTTTTTGATCAAACGCTCCGCTACTTTCATCAAACATGATGAAAGAGCAATAGGCCGATAAGACGAAATTTCAGATGGATTTTTTCCAGGTTTTAAAATGGGAATGATTTTTTGAGTTTTCCAATCATCCGGAATTAGTCCTGTTTCAAACAAATTATTAATAAGAGATAAGAAATATTCAACCGCCATATCAGAAAATGATTTAATGAAACTATTAAATATTCCATCGGGACCTGGAGCAGAGTCAGAAAGGGCTCTTATTACTCGTTTCATCTCATCAATGGAGAAAGGAGCATCTAGCCAGTTAGAATGAGATGGATATGGCTTAATAGAAGGCATTTCTTCACATCCGGCCACTGATGGGGGGGCTATTTTATCCGCAAATCCTATAAGAATTTCTTCTGATATATGTTTGATTCTCGGCGGAGAATACGATGATCCGAATTTTTTTAAGCTAGACCAAACTGAAGACTGGGAAGTTTCCGGAGACAGGTTCTCACAGAACTTCCGCCATCCAGCGCGTTTTTTATTTTTCAAAATTCGTTTGGTTTCTGCCTGGGCTTTTTTAACTGATAAAAAATTTTCTAGTGACATACACTTACGAAAAGAGGAAATTGCTTTTTTACGAGAGTTGACGGAGCGAGTGCATTCCTCGTCCCACCACGGAGTAGAGTGTTTTATTTTAATGTTCGCATTGTGTTTCGGGATGGATTTTTCTGCTGCGTTTATAACCATAGAGGGAAACGTCTCACATTGCATTCTGATGTCTCCCGGGGACGATTTTGTTAAATTAATAAGGTTATCTAGTTCAGAAGAGAAAGTGCTCTAATTCGCATCTTTTGTTCTAAATTTGAGATTATTTTTAACTGGGGGGGGACAAGTGTTAGATTGATGGTGGAATCGGATTATAATTGGGAAATGATCACTAGAGAGGGGATCGTTTAGGATGTCCCAAGAGCATTTAGATGCTAACGAATACGAACAAAGAGATAAATCAACAGCACTTTTCCGTTGATGAGGGGGGGTGAATCTGGTTGGAGATCCGTCATTTAAAAAACATAGGTTATGGGTACCAATAAAATCTAAAAGATTGCGGCCAGAACGATTTGTTATTTTGCTACCCCAAGAAGGGGAATGTGCATTAAAATCTCCAAGGATCATATAAGGGGAACAAATCTGGGTTAAGATTGGTGCCCATTCATTTTCAATAAAAGTCGTAGAGGGAGGAATATATATTGATAATATTGTGATATCAGATAAGACAGCTGCTATTATCTGGATATCGTCAGAGGGAGTATGAATATTAATTTGTTTAAACAGGATAGAATTATGGATTATCAGAGCCATGCCGCCTTTACCATCCGGTCTGTCGTGTCTGAGACAATAATAACCTGGAATTTTTAAGTGAAAGGAGGGTTTTAACCACGTTTCAGAAATGGCGGCTACTGAAACGTCGTGTTCGTCGAGTAATTGAATTAGGTCAGATTTTCGTTATTTGTTTTTGGGGTGTTATGCCGTGTTGCGCTACCTCCTTCTTTAGCCAACGTTTCGGACATCGTTGCAGTGTCCATCATCAGGGCAGATCCGGTAGATGTGTACCGGACCATCTACCGGATCTGCCCTGATGATGGACACTGCAACGATGTCCGAAACGTTTGGCTAAAGAAGGAGGTAGCGCAACACGGCATAACACCCCAAAAACAAATAACGAAAATGCTTTTGGCCGTGAAAATCTTAAAACTTATCTAGGTCAGATTTGTTAGCGAAGAGGCTTCTACTGTTCCACTGAAGAATTTTGTGCAGTTTCGAAGTCATTGGGGAGGCAAGATAATAAAGATTTAATGTAATCGGCAGCGTTGGACGGTACAGTATTGTTGTTTGTAAGGATAGAAATTAAAAGGGTAATTAAGGTTTGTATAAAACAATTATTATTCATTATTTCGGGGAGAGCAGGGGGGGAAGTATTACCATTAATGGCACACCCATTGGGGGTCTGGGATTTGGCATTCCCATTCGGGCTGGCCAAAATATTATTCAATTGTTTTTTATCAAGGTAAGGAGTATATTTTGGGTTGGGTTTGACTGGCTTGAGAATGGTTTCTCTGTGAGAAGATGACGTTGAATTTTAAAAGGTGGTTGTTTGGAAAGGAGCTGAGGACGATGTCATCTCTGCGAATGATTTTTTCGCAGGAGAGAATAACTTTGAGGCCTGGAAGTACGAAATGTTGTCAGTAGCCATTTTATGTTTTATGTTCTTCTGTCTTGATAATTCCGGACAGGCTAGACTGACCGCGGTATGTGCACCCGAACAGTTAATACAAATGGGGTCATTGGAAGATTTCGGACATTGATCAAATGGGTGACCTTCTCCGCAAAAGTAACAACGTGGAGGGGAGCGGCATACGGGTTTTGAATGTCCAAACCGGCAGCAATTGAAGCATTGAATAGTTGGGAATTTATAAACTTCGACGAGAAGCGAGGTATAATAAATAAACACATGAGACGGTAGGGATTGTCCTTCAAATGTAATAACAACAGATTGGGAAGGTTTCCAGATCGTGTTTCCATCAGTAGAATCCTTGTAGTTCAGTCGGCGTGCTTTTAATACTTTCGGGGTTCCGTGGGAATTATTCAAAGCATCAACAATTTCAGCCTCTGGGATCTCCGCTGGAATTCCTCACACAAGACCCATTCTCGTAAGGTTAAATGTCGGGATGAACGATTTATATTTATGGTTTGAGAGCGAGTCAATTTTTTTTACAAATCCATTTGCGGAAGCGGCAGTATTAAACTCGATAGATAATTTATATCATCCTTCTGGTTTAATTGAACCGTTAACAATACCAAGGTTATTATTTTTTGAGTCAAATAAGAATTTTCCAAAATCTAAAGGATGAATAAGTTTTCCTTGTTCAGTTCTCTGAACCATAACGATAAAAGGACCGGAAGCGGAAGCAGGATAAAGTAAGTCAGTATTTTTTGTATTATCGCTAGTTAAAGTACTTGTCTGGGTGTTACTATTGGTGTTAAGGTCGTTAGAGGTCGAGGTTTGTTGAATCGGCGGTATAGGTTTAACTTTCGATGGAATGTGAAGGCTATGCGATGGTCGTCGCTTACGAGATGGGAGTGCAATAGAAACATGGCTAGTATTAGAATCCGAATCAGAAAAATCTAATATCGACCCTAGGTCGGGAGGCCTATCTTCGTCTTCCTCCATTATATAAAAAAAACTTAACCTTTAAAAATTAAACTGAAAAAATAATACGCAGTCTATTTCATAGACTGTACAAACAAAAACGGATTAGCCGTAAGCAGGAATGCAAACAAATAGGTATACGATAAACAAAATTAAATAAAATGTAACAATAATCTCTTATCTGTATGAGGCACAGGAACGGGCGAACGGCACTAAGCAATAGGTAAGGTACACACAACCACTGTTGGCCGCGGCTCGAATCGGACTCCTTTTTTTGTTTATTGATTAGTATCTTAACTGTAAGGAAAATAAGTATTTTTGTTATAATATGTTGATTTGATTTTTCTTGTTTGTGATTACTGATCTCATCTCTAGTTTTTTGATTTTAGTTACTACATACTTTGTATTGACAATTTCTTCATTAAAAATTACATTTAGAGTTTATTGATTAGTTTTATTTTATTGTTTTATATTTATTAAACTGTTTTTAAGGACTGCTGTAAGCTACATTACCTAATTTCTATGCTGTAGACCGGATAAGGCAGCGGCCTCCCAGGCCCTTCGTCACCAGTTACGTTACACAAAAACCATGTCACCAATCAAAGGTTAAAGAATCAAAAATATTTCTAACTGATCAAATTTTCAAAATAAAATCACATAGTTTTGTATTACTATTTTACATGATACGAATCACCACTCATTATGTTTTTTGTCTAAAGGTACTTATTTGTCTAACCTCAAAAAAATATAAATTCGCATCAAGCCTGCAGCCGGTACGTAGACTATTGCGTAATAAGCATTGCACAATAGTCAAGCAAGCAAACGCTGGAGACGGTCAAAAGGCTTGCCACAAACAAGAAAAATTTCTGTGCAGTTCACACGCAGTAGAAGTAAAACCTTTAGAAAACTAAAGTAGACAAGAGCAGGTAGGCTATGAAGCACCGCACAAAGAGGAGATCGATTACACTATCTCATTCTCTCGCAGGCTAAAACCTATAGATATATGTGTTTGTTTCTTTTTAGTTTAGCTTTTTCGTTTCATCGAGTTTGAAATCACAGCGGTGCTAAAGAAGTTTTCACTTAAAAAAATTGTTTATAATCTAACCTGTTTAATCTAGTTTTTTTTTCACCACTTTTTAAGACTTTTCAAAGGTGTGTTGTTGTTGATTATCCGATCACCGGTAAAAACATACTTTTCAATAGTTTTATAAGTAACAGGTCAAAAAGGGTGACCTTTTCTGATAGGAAATAATAAAAATGTAAAGAATATGTGTCAGTGAATAAAACAAAAAGACACGTCTTTGGAAATAAAACTTTTATTTTGGAAAAACAGAATTATAAATATGCATTAAGATTAATAATGAAATATACAATATACTATTTAATCATTGAAAATAATATCATCACTCCTCATGCTAATTTGTTCGCCTTTGGGAACAACTCATATAGGTCTCGTAGAAATCATTGTGTGTCCCTACTATCATGAGTAATATGTCAATGTCAAGGTGTACAATGTCAGAAAGAGAAAACACCACACTTTATATTCAAATTAAAGAATTAAACAGAAAAGAATAAAATGTACACCTTTATGAAACCAAAATTTCAGGCTGCAATTTAAAAAACAGTTTTTAGATTTTGAATAAATTCAGAAATATCCCACTTATTTGGATTTTATTGTAAAGGGGAATATTTTGATCCTGTGAGAAAATATGGCCGAGGGCCGGGGGGGTCAATATTGCATATATTATTTTCAATGATTAAATATTACAATGAGATTTAAAGTTAAAAAAGTAATTATAGTGATTTATTTTTGGAGTATTATTAATGGCTGTATTGCGCTACCTCTTTTAGTCAATGTTTCGGACAGATTTATAGTGTCCATCATCAGGGGAGATGCATTATAGAAGATTGTAGTGAAGTGTGTGCTTATGTATGTAGATGCGATACCATGTTACCAGCTTCAATCTCCTAAGAGCTTGTATTACAATATAATTTAAATTTTAAATGGTTTTCTGAAATTATTTTCGTGTTGCTTAATGCTCTCCAAAACGTTGGCTAAAGAAGGAGGTAGTGCAACATGGCGTAATACCAAAAAATAAAACACGATAATACTGACTGTGAAAATATAAAATCATATCTTCAAGTTATATCTAATAATAAAATATTATTTAGTAACACTAACAAATTAATAATACTAAATTTGGATTTGGGAATTGGTGCATAAGTCACACAATTTGAGGCGAACAACACAAACTTATAATTGTGGGTATTGGTGCTTATTTGTATATACACTTTCAAAAGTGATGTCCTTATCCACTCGAGCGATAGAAATTTCTGGGTGTTCTGTTTTACAATTTACATAATCCACCTAGATTTCATCATTTATCCCATATTTTTAGATTTTGTATAATTCATTTTAATTTGGTTAGCTATCGCTCGAGCGGTTATCAAATGTCACTGGGTAATCATATTTTGTCTTGCTTACCCCAATTGGGGATGCTATAGTCCCACAGGTTCTGGACAGTTGGACTTGCAGTGCAGTATTTACATTTAAAAAAAAAAAGCCTTATACACGCCAATATAAATTAAAATATAATAATTGAGAATGTAATATTTTTGTTAGTAGGTAATGTATTATATATAGAGTAGTGATTCTTAATTATCAATTAAAATAAATGTGACATTCATCATTAAAATTAAAATGAGCCTAAACAGAAAATTAGCCCAAACACTGAATAGACATTCTCTAGAAACGTGATCTGTATCGATTTGAAGTAACGGCACGACCTAGTAGCGCCACCTGTTGGGCTTGGCTAGAAGCCAATTTCCAAGAAATATGCGTGTGTGCATGAGTGCCACCAAAATTTCATAGAATGCATTGTCACCGATAACAAGTATATCTGCCGAGTTTCAGCTCGATCACATGTCGGGAAGAGGGTTAATTTCCACTTCCAAGATTCCACTTCAATCATTCATTCAATCAAGAAAACAAAAGTGAAATTCAAATAGACGTATTTAGTAAAAAACGTTTAAAAGAAAAGAGTTGCGGGCATATCTGTTTGCCAGAAGTAAGATCAATTAAACCTTACTTACAAACCACGTTATTGGAATAACATCAGAACGGCAACATTTGTTCTGGAAATTTAATTTAACCCGTCATTTTGCGGCAACGAAAATTTTTTTGCTTTTTTTTTTAATGCGATTTTAACCCTCATATATAAAGAAACTGTATGAAGGACAAGGTCAGAATCGCTTGCGCCAATATCACTCTTGACATAACCAATGGTTTCATTAATCTAGCTACTGTAGAATATTTTTAAATGAATTTTCTATGACTTTGCAGGTCAGTTTTAGCAAATGTCAAAGGCGAAAAAATTATTTTTTTATGCTTTCAAATGCATATAAAGGTGTTTATTTATTTGCAAACTCCTTTGAATTGTATTTTTTCATGTTGGGTATGTATTCAGATTTGTGTAGAAATAATAAAATCAGTTTATATTTGTGTGACTATATTTTTTGACAATTATTTCCAAAATGGGAGATTTTTTAAACTTTTTTTTTAGTTAGTTAGCTGTTCTGGAAAAACCTCTTACGATATTATCACGTTGTACATGAATAATAAGACGTACTATCTGGTAAAAAGAAGACAAACGCAAAAAAATTAATTCTTTTGCTTTTATATGGATATTTGACCAGAAAGCAACAAGGTAAAATCAGCGGGGTTTTTTGGAAATATGTCCGACATTCAACAGGTTAAGGCCCGATTTGCCAGACTTTTGCATCGCATTATTTTTGTGTTTTTCCATTATTTTTCTAAGAATTGTTAATTCAGTGACTAAAGAAAATTAAGTTTCAAGTATGTAATAATAAAACTAAATTTCCTATTTGTTTGAAAAAAAAAACTACCCTTTAAATATGACAAAAATGTTTTTAGTGAATTTTATAGATGAATATAATGAATGTTAGTTAGTATGTTTGGTGATGAAATTTAGTTGTAGGGCCTAGGAGTGTACGGGGATTGGGTTCCTCTGACGAGCCAGAAACTCTTGCTGAGCCTCGTCAGCTCTGGCGGCTAGTTGGGACCTCTGGGAGAGGAGTTCTCGGGTCCTCTGCAGGATGGGATCCTGAAAATTTACAAAATATTATCAGAAAAAATATATATACAGTCGATTCTGTTTATTTGGGACACATCAGGCCACAAACATTTTGTCCCAATTATTGTGATTTTTTTTTTTCATGAGCTCCACACAGGAGGCCGTGAGGAAAATAATTTCCCTCAGAGCCTACGTCATCTTTGGGGATGCTGTGTGCAGGGTTTTTTAAGGAAAGGAAAGAGAGGAAGAGTTCTGGGAAGGAAAAGGGTTTAAGGGGTGGGTAGGAATCTGGGGTTTAGTGCGTCCTGGTCGTCCGCCTCCAAGACCTAGACAAACCTCACCCCATTAACCTGTAATCGGCCGGAGACGCGCGGGCGCGCGCAGCTTGCGCGCATGGCGAAAATATTTATAAAAAATATTTCGAAAAAAATATGTTTGTCTGCGATTTTGACCCTTCTATGTACAGAATTTGTATGAAGGACAAGGCCAGAATTGCTTGCACCAACATTTTCCCATAAGACGGGTAAAAATTTCGTTCACCTTGAAACCCCAGAATATTTTTAAACGATTTTATCTGTGGCATGAAAATGCCAAATTTGCCGCGAATTTTATCTGTCAAAGTCGATGCGTGTTCCTAGACTAAAACATTGTAAAACCTATTAATGTACGTAGTTAACGCAAGTAATGTTGTTTTGGTACATAGTTTATTGTTCTAGGAATGTGTTTCGGTCAATAAAATATACGATATCTCATAATTAATCCACAAAACATTCAATTCAAAATGGTGGTTTTTTAGGAAATTTCCGTATTTTTCCTGGATTTTGATGGCCTTTCACAGGTTAACCCTGGCACCCCTATTAAAACACCAAACGTAGCGAACCACTTGGGGTGACCTATGGCAGAGGTGTTGGTTATCCAATAAAGGTTCCCGGGGAGCCAGTACCCATTCCCGCCTCCCATATTGAAAAATTGGGTTTTAAATCAAAACAATTAATTAATTTTATTTTATTTACTGCTATATATATTACTTTTGTTCAAGTTTTCTCGAAAGTGTTTTCAGACATTTTTTTAATACAAAAAAAAAATCATGAATAAACAATTATGTATCTTCTCTACATATTATAAATTAAAGTCCTCCGCGTCGTCTGTCTGTCTGTCCGTTCGCGATAAACTCAAAAACTACTGAAAGGATTTTCATGCGGTTTTCACCAATAGATAGAGTGATTCATGAGGAAGGTTAATAATTTGTCAAGGTTTTGTGTAAATTAGTTGAAAAAATTGGTAAAATTGGTTGAAATATAACGATAATTGTTAGAAGTGTCGGAAAAAGTCAAGCCGCCTGGGAGCTTTCACCAAAAACACTGCCTAATCCCTTTGAGATATAACAAAACAATGCATGGTGGGATATTCCTCTTTTATAGATCTAAAAAAAAGTCCGTGATGGCACATATCTATCTTTTACAGATAGCTTACTATATACATTCTATCTTCTAAAAAAATGGTCACGTACTTTGTGGTAATTGGAAAGTTATTTAGACAGATTTAGTATTAATCCTTACCTATCAACTTAAATACGTTAGTTACCTCAAGCATTTTATGCACATTATTATAATCTTTCACACCATCTCTACGTATTATAAATTAAAGTCTGTTTCTTCGCGATAAATTCAGAGATGGCGGTGGTTATAAAATATGGATAACCATCCAGTAGATGGCGTTTTGTTTAGTTAGCCACAGCAACGGGTGGCCGGGTCAGCTAGTAATATATAAAAATGAATGTTTCTTTGTTTGTCCCTTATGCGCAAATCAATGAAGTTTCTATAAATAGTTTCTATAAATAAAAGTGATCTCTGGCGGTATGGAATAATTTCCTATACTATTCACCCGATTACGATGAAACTTTTGTGAGTTGTTGTGCGCACGCCTGCGAAGGTTTCTATATATATATATATATATATACGGATGAGTTCTGGCATTATGAAATTTGTAAAAAAAATTGGCAATAGGTGGCATGTGAGTGAGCAACGGACTGCCCGTTTTTTTTTTTACATTAATTCCACACAGGAGGCCCTGAGGAAAATAATTTCCCTCAGGGCCTATGTCATCTGGGATGCTGTGTGGAGGGTCTTTTTGAGGAGAGGAAGGAATGAACATTGGTCTTGAAGAGACCCATGTTGTAGGAAGGAGGAAACACAGAGGCCGGCAAATCATTCCACAGCCCAGCTGTTGAACACAAGAACGAGTCGAAGAAACGACCCGTTCTCATGTGACAAATGTCAACTGTGTACAAATGTTGGGCACGCGTTTGGCGTGTTTCTGCACAGAGTCGAGGGTATTTTTCAGGTATTTTGGAGCTCCAGACCAGAGGTGGCTGCCAAATTCAACCGTGGGGCGCACTTGTGATTTGTACAGGGTTAGCAGTTGTGTACTATTAAAGTATCTGCAGGACCTGTACAGTACGCCCAGTTTTTGGGAGGCTAACTTTACTCTTGCTTCGATGGAGTCCCCATACCTGAGCTGGCCACTTATAGTTACACCAAGCATATCAATGGAGAGCTAATTCGAAGAATCGGCTGCATGTAGATATAATTAGAACCCAAAATACGCTTTTTCCGCAAAGATTCCGCAGAATACGTTTTGGAAAGTGCTGCTTTATTGTACGCACCTGCTGTCTCATGGCCGGGTTCCAGCGGCAGTAGAGCGCCCTCCACGGCTGGATGAGGCGAAGAGATGCCATGGGGATCAGCACCGGCTGCGTACCCTCGCCCCCGGCGTACAGCGGGTTGCTGTACAGCTCCGGACGGCTGTTGGTGAAGGACCACAGCGAAACAGTCTTGGTCTTCAGTTCTGGAATACAAAGAAAACATAAGTTAACCCTTAGCAGAATTGTGGTATCCCAGTGATAACGACTGTCATGGTCTAGGGGTAAGGCTCTTGACTCGCAATCCGAAGTTCGCGGGATCGAATCCCGGCGTGGCAAATAAATTCATTTAAAATAATATATAGTATATTTGCGGCACGTTCTAGAGTGGAAGATACTCTAGAGTATCGCTCTTGTGTAAGACCACCATTCAGAATAGAAACGTTGCTTGAAATGGCTTTAGCCATGTTTGGTGACCAGATCTGAATAGCCAGGTACTTTCTCCCCTTCCTCTTCCCCATATCCTTCCCCTCCCTACTACCTTCAGTCTCACAACATACCCCCAATGGGGATGCCATAATCTTACCTGCTCTGAGCTGAGACTCTTGTGAGGTATTTACAAAAAAACAGCAGTGGCTGTTTAAAATAACACATATATATATTTTGAAATAACTAATACTACCAAATATTTGCCGTTGTCAAAAACTTCATAAAAAATTTGAATAACATCATATTTACTGACATTTTTGTCATTCGATCGATCGTTTTACACGACCCGGGTCGCTCACGACCCACTGGCGTCACGAGCGGGTCGCGAACACCCGCTCTTTTCGCGACACAAAATACGAAACTCGATTACTCATCACCCAGTTACTTTCTCGCTACCCAGACCGGTCAAGTCATACGCGACACAAAACCCAGGTTATAATTGTGTGAACGTTCTCTCACAGCTCACATCTGTAACTAGTAATGTCAGGTCCCAGAAATAAATTTAAAAAAAGACATGCTTCAGGGGTTAAAAAAACAATGTTTTATCATGTTTTGAAGGATATAAAAACCTTGTAAAAAACGTGTTGTTCTGAAGCTTTTTTTGAGAATTTGAATAAGTAAATCAGCTGTAAGCTGTAATGCTTTATTATAATTTCTTTTTATTAAGGTCAGACATTTTACACTTTTACCAGTTTATAGTTTCTATTATAATGCACAATTACATTCACATCCACACGAAAAATGAAAACAGCACTTAGCACTTTGATTAACAATACCAAGATACGCTCTTATTAAAAACGTCTCCGTGTCTAGTCGAATATTCAAAAATCGAATCTACTAAACAACCCCGCTATGACGTGATACACGGGCAGGAAGCAGGATACTGTTACGTCACGCACGTGTGTGCGTTGATCGGCAATCGGCGAGCGAGCGTGTCGCAGTTGCAGTTCGAGAGTTCCGGGAGCTAACACGTCTCGCCACTCGCCACACGGGCACCCGGCGATCAGTCCGTGAGTCACGGGGTGCAGAAATGTGTCGTAGTTGGTAGGTTGCGGAAGTGTGTTGCGGTTCACGGGTCCCGGAAGACCCGGGTGCTGACGAATAAATAACCCGCTCGCTTTTTGGTGGCTCGTGAGCGGGTTTCGACGATCAGGTCTTTCACGTTCAACCCAGGACTAATTGGCATTAATATGTTTCTTATGTTTTTTCCCTGATATTTGTGTTCCCAGTTTTGTATGCAGCCAGCCGCCATTTAATTTCTTCAAAATTGCGAGTGGTTCTAGGCTTTTGGCAGTGACCCTGAACGTCCCTGATTGCTTTGAGGACTATCAAACCAAATTATTTTATTAGTTATAAGTATACATGTATGTAAAAAACAAAAATTATTATTGTTCGATTTATGAATATTATGTTTTTTGGAACTTTTTGAACAAAAATGTGGAAAAAAACTTACGAAAAAAGAGAAGGTTATATTTGTATCCTTATTTACACATATTTTGATATTTTTACAAGCTTTATTTTTATGTTTTTCTTTACCTTAATCCAATATGTAAACAAATTAAAAGAAATTAATTCATTTGAATATACAATTCAAAAGTTGCAATAGATTTAGTACACCAAAGCAGGTTTTCAATTTTTGGTAGAAAATTAATTCAGTGGTGAAGGCCAATTTTTTAGCTCTTTAATTCTGTGGCCAATGGGTTAAACACGCATCCAGTCTTACAGACGTGGGCAAGCTCTGTAAACTGCCAGATCTGGATAAAACATATAAACAATATATTCACCAAACTGGTGACCCGATCGCCCATATTGGTGACCCCACTGTTGTCCAAACTGTGTTAGTGATAACTAATCATCAGTTATTTATTATTTATTGTTTCTAATAAAATCTATCAATTGTGTGTCTATAAATAAACAATGATTTTTAGAATTTCAGGTCACAACATTCACTAAAAAACTGTTTATTTTATTTATTTTACAATTACGTGTTTACATGATGATTTTGGACGGGTTCGATTCTTAGATTTTGAAAGAATTGCTTGTTCTGTTTGCAAATTAGAAAGAAAGAAGGATTCAAGGAATCCTATTGTATTTATAAACAACGGGTTTAAAAACCTAACACCACAAAAAACCAACCGTCAGCGTATTTACAAATAGCTCACAATAACACTCTTCATTACCGACTGAGAGAGAGAGATTTGCTTGAACACATAGTAATTTTTTTTTTTCGAATGTTACATAGGTAATTGTGCTGTGCCTGTCTCACTAGGAGTTCCTGTGTTGAGAGCAGGCGCATTTTAACATAAATAGTTTAAAAATAGTTTATAAAGGATAACAACAACAATGTTATTTACATTTAAAGTAAAAGTACAAGGACAATCAGCATCGTATCAATGGGTTAGCATGCATTAGGAGGTTCTAAAAATATTGTTGATATATGATCTGTCTTTGGTAGTTATCCAAAACTTGGTACAGTGAAACCCTCTTAAGAAGTTTTCCAAGGGACCGGAAAAAACAAACTTCTTAAGCAGGAAAACCTTATAAGTGGGAAAAATTGGGCCAATTTTGGACCGAGGGACCGAAAAACCTAAACTTCTTAACCCACGAAACATCTTAAGAGAGAACTTCTTAAGAGGGTTTCACTGTATCTGTTTTGTATTTTACGTGATTAGTGTGCTGTCTAATGATCAGTGGAAGTGTATTATAAAGTTTTGTTGCAAAGTACCTGAAGTTTCTTTGACCAAACGTTGTTTTGGCGAAAGGGATAAGTAAGAGATTTTTCCCTTTCTTCTCGTATCTTTTATCGGTTCTCGTATCACGAACAGTTTGGATATTGTCAAAAACAGTTCTATGTTTGAGTAGATAAATTAGTATATTTTTGGCATAAAGTTGCCTAATATCCAAAACACCGATTCCCCTAAGGATTTCATCCGAACTGCTTGTGATCGGTAGTTTTAGAATAATCTTTATAATTAGTTTCTGGGCTTTAGATATCGGATCAATGGCGGCAGCGTTTGCTCCTCCCCAGGCTATGATACCATACTCGATTAGAGATTGACATAGTGCATAGTAAATTGTTTTGAGTTGGTTCAAGTTAAGAAAGTTGCAAGTTTGTCTAAAAAGGTATATAGATTTTCGAAGTTTGTTTGCTGTAGTGATAATATGTTCTTTCCACTTTAAATTACTGTCAAAAATAATACCCAAAGTAAGTAAATAACAAAAATGACAGTAGGGTTTACCCAAGCTCCGAACCTAATGCCTTTGAGTTTTTAAGCATAAGCTTTTTGTTCAATTACAAATAAATAATATAACTCACCAGCTTTGACTCTTTCCTTCTCCGAGTTGCAAAGGAAGGTGCCGAATCGGCAGGAGTAGAGGTGGTCGAGGATGGTAAGCAGGAAGCGCTCGTTGAACTGAAAAGCGGTGGGGAATTGCCGCGCTACCTGCCACACGCAGTCCACCCACTGCAGGAACACGGGTGAGCGGTCGGCGTCACTGTGCCGCTCGTCTCCGTGACCAGTTCGCTGATGATCATGATAGTCATATAAGCACAAAATAGGTAAATATATTTTAGTTTTAAATAATGAAATGAAAAACAAACAATATAAATTTGAGAGGCGGGTGTAAGCACCGCTGCCCCGTCAACCATTCATTCATTCTGCCTGACCACCAACTGAGGGAGACCCTTTGACCTCTCCAGTCAGACTTTCTCGACCCATCGCCTTACACTGCTGTGGGAGAGATGGATTCTTAAATCCGTCACTCCTGGACACACTGACAACTAGATTCCTACCCACTCCTCATAATCTTGTCCTTCCCAGAACTCCCCTTTCTTTCTTATCATTAAAAAAACCCTACACAGCATTCTGCAAGATGACAGGCTCTGAGGGAAATATTTTATTCAGAGTCTCCTTTGTAGAGCTGATCTCCTTTTACAACCTCCGTGATCAAGGGGTAAGGCTCTCAACTCCGGCGTGAGCAAATAAATTTCATTTGATTAATTTGTGTTATTTCACAATTGATACGTGTAAAATAATATATAGTATATTTGCGGCTCGTTCCAGAGTTGAAGATACTCTCAGTATCGCACTGGTGTAAGACCACCATTCAGAATTGAAATGGCTTTAGCTGTGTTTGGTGACCAGATCTGAATAGCCAGGTATTTCCCCACCTTCTTCTTCCCTATCTCCTTCCCCTCCCCACCACATTATTAATTTTAAAAACTTTACAAAATTACGATTTCAAAGCGTTTTTAAAAGAGAAAATAAACAGAAGATAAACAGAGAGCAGCAAAGCTTGCCGTTTGAATTATATTAACATATCGATATTCGAAGTGATTCTATTTAACAACAAGATAGCTCTCCCGACTGGCATAATCATTGGCAAAGTTAGTTCTGCAAGCCGTGATAACCATCGGGAACATAGAAACTAATGCTTTCCACGAAACCCCAATACCTCACAACATACCCAATTGGGGGTGTCATAGTCTCACTGACTCCAGACAGGACCAGTAGGGACTCTTGTGCGGTAAACACATTAAAGAAAAAAAGTATAAGAAAAAGAAAACTGGTTACATTACACTGGTTCAAAGAGCAATTATGAACAGATTTCAATGGATATTTTTGTAAGTGGAATTTAGTGTAAAATTGTAATAATATACCTGCTGGAATTTGTGTCCGAAGGAGACCCATTCCTTCTCGATGAGCAGCTCGAAGCCGCGAATGGTGCGGTAGTGCGGGTCCAGCAGCAGCATGGCCAGCGCTGTCAGCTGAGCCGTGCGGTCCCAACCGTCGGAGCAGTGCACCAACACCGACGTCTTGTGGTTCTCCACCTGCAAATACAGTGTCATGAGTTCACTTCAATCATAGTACCTATCGCTCATTGTCCATACATTACCATAAAACATTGATAAAGATCATAAATTGACTAATTCCAGAACACATAAACATAAATGTAATGACCGTTCCTCGTTTTATAATGGGAAAACCACTTGTAAATTCGAAATTAGAATCAAAGAATATTTAAGGTGTTTTAATAATAATAATTTTTCTGATTTCGCTAACCAATATCATGGCAAATATCTGTAGTTTTGAAAAAAAATACAGGGATAAATATTCTTCATTTTAATAATAAAGAAAAACGCTTTGATAACTTAGAAACTTTAGATTCCTTAATAATAAATAGTCCATTATTATCAATAAACAAAAAATATTATCTTATAGTCCTATCTTAGATATTTTCCCTTTCAATGTTTTTTCTGTTCCCCCCTTTCACTCTTCATTGATCCCTAGTCAAGCTCTCAGCTCTACCACAACATTTAGTAATACATTGTACTCACCCACTGTTTTGTAATTGTCAAGTCATTATTTATTTATAAGTACATGTTACATGATTAATACATTTACTTGAGAAGATACATTAGGTCACCATACTAGGCAGCTGCCTGTATCATGGTGACCAACGGAGGATAGTTATTTTGAAATGAAGTCTAGTAAGTGTAAACATATTTAAGTAAAATTATAAAAAAAATAGAAAATTGGTAGAAATGTTTCCAATAACTCACAAATTGCCAAAGTTGCCTGGAAAATAAACACAAATAAGTAAGGTAGCTGTTATGTATGTACATTGCAACAGTTTGGGCGAGTACTTGCCTAATTTAGACGGAGTGTTGTAGCCACGCGGGTACCTGATAAAATTGACAGCCGGCCGTTAATGTACAGGCGCCGGTAAGAGGGTTATTACGAGAAGTTTCGGTAGGTTCGTTAGTTGGTTCCTGGGAGTGCAGGGTGTAACAGCTGAACTACAAGCCGTCAAAGGTCATGGCCGAAACACACGAAAGCGAAATAATTTATAATGAATCATCACGAGATAATTTTAACTTTGGCTTATTAAATCATTAGCATTTAATTAATCCTTCTAAATATGTATAGTTTATCTGTACAGGCGCCCTTCAGGATTTTCTAATGATATGCATTCATTTTGTTTGATGCCACATGTTCTGAGAAACTAGTTTAACATTAATTGATTTACCGAAGGTAGTCAACCACCCCTGTAGATTCGATAATACAATAATCATGCTCTACCCTTAATGTTTGAGATTAAAGAATAAATGTGCATCTTTGTTACTTTAACATTCTGTCTTTTCTTTCATTGATCTACCCACATGTCAGCACTTGTATTCTGGATATGGATTAAATGTTTATTTTAATATGAGAGTAATAATTATAGCATTGGGATGGCGGTGATTGCATAGATAGATAACATAGGTAAGATTATCGTTACAACATAAATACACATACATACATACATGCACAGATTATATTGAAAACTAACAATTAATCGTCAATAGTATAGTTTTCAACCCATGCAAATGCATTTTTTATATCTCGACAATTAAATGAGAAAAAAATGGGGGGCCTTACTTTTTGACTGCCCCTAGTATGTAAATGGCTCTAACAGAGAAATATAGTTTCATTTAGAGATATTTTAATTGAATAATGGTACCTTATCAACGATTCTAACAGCCCCAGCTATTATGCACTTGATGTGCTTTAGCCAACACGTTGCCTCCAATCCGCTAAGCCACCTGCACAGATAAACATGTACATCAGTTCTATCATAGACATATGAATCTTACTAGACCAGAACATAAAGGTGAGGGGGAGAAACCAACGACAGCGGGGCGCAGAGCGGTAAGATGAATTTGGTGATATGTGATTCGTCAATAACTCAATCTGAGAGTACATGGCATCTCGCATTAAAATATCACCATTTAGTTCTTAAAAGTAAACTCTGCTTTTGAATGAATAGACCTTTTTACATGGGAGTGCGAATTTATCGCCGCTTAATGAACAAATGGTGAATTCCAAATACGGCAAAGTAAAGTTTGCCTATTTTCATAGTCCAATATTGTGTTGCCGTATTTAGTTAAGACACTTTTACAAATGTTTCATAATTTACTTACCCCACTATACAGCAACGAGCACACGCCATGTATCTCAAGTGATAGTGTGTGTTACAAAAACGACCATATTGTGTGATCTGAATAAGCTTAAAATAAAGTAAAATAATGCTTGCCTATGGAATGTAATACGACAATTGGGTTTATTCTCTTTTTCACTTCTATTTTTACACGTTTTCAAAACACAAGCCACTATTTTAGCCGTGTTATTTCGTAAAATGCACCGATGAGTGCTCGGCGCTGGCTCGCAGAAGAATGATGACGTCACATTTTTTAGATTCACGCGAAGCCATACTCGATCCCAGCCGGTTCAAATGGAACCGGTATGGGGAGGGGGAAATAATACACTTTTATAGCTTAGGGCAGGTCTAGTAATATTCATATGTCTATGAGTACTATGCTATATCGACCCTTTGGAATAACGTAAATAACGTGAAATAAAGTAGCTTACTATAGATCCCATTATCGCCTGACTTTGTTATTCCAAAGGATAGATATATTAAACTAAAATAAGTTCAAAAGTTATTAATAGTGGATTAAGGCGACACTATCACCTCAGGAGAAACATGACACGTGGAAAACACTGGTAGATTATTTTTATACAGGTTGTAACAGAACATACTTGAGGGATTTTAACCAGCGATTCAGCGATTGCTGAGCAAATTTGGAGTAAAAAATGTAAATGAAATTTTGGTCTCCGATGACTTTTTTGATGACATTTAAAAAAATAAATTTTTTCTTCAAAAACATCAAAAAAAAAATCTTTCGCTTGTTATCATTGGTCACTCAGCCGAATAACCGACCAACCCCTCACCCCGCCTCCAACTGTCCAACACCTACCATTTTTTAATGTTTTTATAGAAAAAAAAAAAAAATCATCGAAAATATCACCGGAGACCAAATTTCATTTACATTTTTTACTGCAAATATGCTCAGGAACTGATGGTTAAAATCCCTCGGTTACGTCCCGTTACACCCTGGATATTAGCTCCACACAGGAGGCCTGAAAGAAAAAAATTCCCTCAGGGCCTGTCATCTTTGGAGATGCTATTTGTAGGGTCTCATTAGGGAAATGAAGGAGATGGAGTTCTGGGAAGGAAAAAGGTACAAGAGGGAGGTAGGAACCAATGTGTCAATGTGTAATTGGTGTGGTTGTGTCCGTTGGTCAATGTGTCCAGGAGTGATGATAGTATGAATCCATCTCTCCCATTGCAGTGCAAAGTGATGGGTTGAGAGATGGCTGGAAAGTTCAAAAGGTCTCTCTCAACCAGTCTCTCCTGATCTGGCCCGCCACGCAGCTGGTAGGCAGACGCATCTGCCGTCAAGATGTCTTAATTTGGGAGGCGGGTATGGGTACTGCCACCCCGGGAACCACTTAACCACCCCAAGTGGTTCGCTACGTTTGGTGACTTAGTAGGGGTGCCCGGGTTCATTGGGTGAGGTTTGTCCAGATCTTGGCGGCGGACGCGTCTACCTGGTTGAGGGAGGTCTTTTATACTCTTCAGCCGGAATCTCTCGACCCATGGCCTTGCACCGCAGTTGGAGGGATGGATTCATACGTCTGTTATGCCTGGACGCACTAACCCCCATATTTCTACCCACCCCTCATGCCTAATTCCTTCCCAGAACTTCCCCCCTTCCTTTCCTTAAAAAACCGTCCACACAGCATCTCCTAAGATGACATAGGACCTGAGTGGAATTATTTTCCTCAGGGCCTCCTGTGTAGAGCTATATTAAAAAAAAAAAAAACTGAACACACCTCACTCGATGAACCCGAATAATTGAATGAAGGATATACGGAAGTAAAGATAGTACCTGTTCTGGTCGATGGCGGGGAAACAGAGCTCCTTGAGCTTGCGCAGACTCTCTCGCATCACGTGAATGTTGTGGATGTCCAGGAAAACCAACTCTGCGTTCTGGTAGGCATCTTCCGACTCATATCTGCAATTAATAATGTTCATATAGCTGTAACTTCATATGAGCACTAGCGACCCCACAATGCCATCTACTAGATGGTTACCCAACATAGATAACCAAGTGTCATGTCGACAAATTAACTCACACCACCATCTGTTACAAACTTATGGACCTTACAAATAATTATAAAGCATTGTCCTATAACAAACATTTAATTCACATTAACCCCTCCGAATTTTCGAGAATATTAGCTTTTGGTGTCTTAAACGAAATGACATTTTACGAAAATTTTGTATTATTACCGCTTCATAATTAAAGCTCTATAAATGAAACATTTCTGAACGTAGCCGAATAGTAAAAACTGTTTTAGACAGGTTACAAAATAAGCTTTCGAATTATTATATTACAAATAAATATTAACATTTGTAAATATTAAAATTTAGAATGTAAACATTAAAAAAATGTGAAAATGACTCACGTGATGTTTTTATGTGAAAACGGTACTAAAATCACAGATTATCTAAACAACAATACTTATTCTATTATATAAATGTGTAATAAACACTTTTGTCACCTCACTTTTTTATCATTTCATATAAAAATATTTAATAGAAATTAACAATGTCGGGCGCCCTTAGGAAATTTGGCGGGATAAATTATGTGTCAGACTACGCGTCTGACAGAATGTTCTTTTTATGTATTTCTATGGACAACTTGAATAGAGATGTGCAGCATGATTCACTATCGACATTTTAGTTTTTATTTTACGGATGTAACTAAAACAATAACGGAATTATAACGGTTTCTATGGAGACACACACGCTGACGTGTAAACACGCTTATTGTACTTGACTGCTGTCGTATTTTTAACGCATATATCTGCTTACGTTGCGGAGGGGTTAATAAATATTGAGGTCATTTCAAACATAAAAACTATCCAATCTTTTAAGTTGGACCAAATTAAACACAGTAAGCATAATTTCATAAAAATCGGTTAAGTAGTTTCAGAGTTTATCTCGAACAAACATTCTGACGTGAGATTTTTATATATATAAAGATACAGGGTTTTCCAATAAGAGGTGTTATTTTGATATTCAAAGAAAAATACCATTTTTTAATATAAATGGTCGGATGTTTATTTCATTATAAAGAGGAGGGTATGCCGTTAATAGTTGAAAATAACATCAGGCAAATGACCACCACGACCACGCTTACAAGACCATATCCTTTTCATGAAATTTTCCATAACCAAATCGCAAAGTGGCTGCCCTATGTCCTCGATAGCCTCACGAATTCCATCTTTAAGGTCTTGAATCGACGCTGGGCTGTTGGCGTAGACCTTCTCTTTCACGTGGTCCCAAAGGAAGAAGTCGCAAAGTGTTAAATCACAACATCTCGGTGGCCAATTGTGATCACCACTTCGAGAGATAACACGGTCCGGAAACTTTTCCCGTAAAAGATCAATGGTTTCGTTGCTTGTGTGGCACGTAGTGCCGTCTTGTTGAAAGTAAACGTTTTCCAGATCAATACCATCCAATTCCGGCCATAAAAAATCATTAATCATCTCTCGATAGCGCAATCCATTCACCGTAACTGTTGATCCAGACTCATTTTCGTAGTGAATTTTAATAATTTCAATGCGCTGTTGAAGCGTGTATCGTTCCATTTTTATTAATGGCGTAGTTTCTACTTGTCAAACGTCAAAAAAATGACAGCTTCAAAAGTGACATCTACCGAAATAGCGGGCTATTCAAAATAACACCTCTTATTGGAAAACCCTATATAATATATGCTCACCCCCCTCCTTTAGCCTTGTTGGCCTTTGCGTTGGCAGACGGTCTGGCATCCATAATGAACAGCTTGTGCGACTGCGCGTTGGCGTCCATGACCAGCTGTATATATCTTTCGTCATCCTTGCCGCGACGGCCGGCCACGCCGACCAACGGTTGCGCCGCGCGGGCCACGGCCGCCTGGTGGCGAGCGTGCAGCCAGGACAGTACGGGCAGACGGCCGCGCGCGCGGAATGAGGCGCACGCGCGGATGCCATCGTCTGTCACGGCGGCCGGCACCGCCCACACGGCGGGGTAGCTGTCGCACACCTCGTAGCGCTCGTTCATGCGGGTGATCTTCCATGTGTCGTTATTGACGCCCTGAAAATATTGCGTTAATATCTTTGACCAAGTACATATATCTAGACAAGGCGTTAAAATATCAAGGAGGATATGGTGTTTCTACTTATGTCGACAGAACTTAATCCCAAACATGAGAACACCTCAGCACAGGTTCGCCAAGTGAGGTGTTCACAAAATACTACTACTAACCTGTGAGAATGGTTTTGGTGGTACTTCTGCTTTTCAAATATGCAAGAGCGAGACGGCAGAAACAGGGTATAAAAGGTGATGGATGTTCCTGCTCGCTCTTCTTAATCCCTTATTTGCCGCTCGTGCACCGGTGTGTCATGAGATTTTACACGCGATTTTGACCCTTATGTATAAAGAAAGTGTATGAAGAACACGGTCAGAATCGCTTGCTCTATTATCGCCCTTTACCATAGCGAAACCTGCAATGCGCCTAGTCACTCCAAATAATTTATATTAATAATTTACCGGAGCGCGGGAATGTGCGCAGTTCTTGCGCATGCGCGGGAAAAATATGTTTATCTACGATTTTGACCCTTTGACCCTACGAATTTGTAAAGGACAGTGTCAGAATCGCTGGACACGAAGTGTCATTTCTGCCGCCGGGTGCCGCGTCGTAATTGGTGAAGCTTTTTGCTGGCCTACCCTGGCAAACAAGAGGTTAATCTCCGACGGCTCTATTAGCTAGTATGTAGCCTTACAACACAGACGTATTATACTGTGCAAATAAATAACCATCTTGTCCACGCACGTTTCATTAAGATCATCAGATCTCATCTTGCGCCTACACCAACAAACTAAATAACATAACCTATTTACGTACAGTTCGAATCATTAACACATTTTTTCTTATTAGTGAACTTATTATCTATGTAAACTAATGTAATAATCTGTAAAGTGTTAAATCTTAATAAAGTGTTAAGTGTTAATCACAGAAGACCATATTTGTCCAAGGTACTACTACCGTAGTGAGAAAAATGATATACGGTTTTGGAAAGAGAAAACAACACGCTATATACTCAAATCTAAAAATTAACCTCAAAATAATTAAAATGTACACTTTTGTGAAACCAATGAATCCGAGTGGAGTTTGAAAAAATATTATGAAACTTTGTGAATTATTTTCACATGAAACGACAAAAAAGAGAGGTGGCAATAACGTTTATAATACATTTTGTCAGTTCCTATTTGTCCAACAGACCATTTTAGTTTTTGTTCAATCTCCACATTAAAATTAAAAATAAAGTATAAAAAATGATAGTTAAATCACTTAAGGGCCCGCAACCTGATTTGTACCGATTTATTAATTACATATTTCCCTTAAACACGGTAAGTTTTAAAGCTCTTAAAAAAATAGACTTTGCCCACGCCGAAACGCAAATTATATAAAATTCTCTTGATAGAAAAAATCGCAAAGTATGCTCCAAAAATTATTATTAACACGTTTGTTTCAGTTATTTTACAAGTTATATGTATGAAAAAATTCACAGTGTTTCTTTAAATGCTGTTTAAGATAATGCTCGAGAGATTTTTGCTCTATTTTAAACGAGTCGTGTTTTATTAAACATTTTTGCAATTTTCGCATCGATTTTGTCGCTGTAAATGTTAGCGCTCTCCTCTAACATTCGTAATTTCGTATCTCTCCATCTTCTTCTTTTCAGGCCTGGTTGCAGAGCCTTTACTAAGAATTATTTAAACTAATGAGACCTTTACCTTTACGAAAATAGCTTTATCTTAAACAGCGCCGGATCTCCCATACGTTCAAAAACGTGCAAAAAACCTGGCGCCAACTCCGAAGGGGCGCCGTGAGAAAATAAATATTGTATTAAAATTTAGTTATAACTAGCTGGGTTACCCGGCTTCGCTCAGGACAACATTCGAGAGTGTTCTGGAATGTTTCACATTGATGTTCCCGATTCCCTCTTCCCAAACATTCCACAATTTTTCAGAACGTTCCGGGTTATTCTTGAACGTTGTGGAATTATCCAAATACTCTGACTGGGGTGTCCGGCTTCGCTCAAGGAGTTGATATGAGATTGAATTGACGTTCGAATCCACGACGGATCTTGCTTTATATACTCCATATGGGTAGCCCCATACAAAAAAGAATTCAAATGTTCCAGAATAATGGTCCAAATCATTCCACAACATACAGGAGTGTTCTGTAATAATCCACAATGATCTGGGATGTTCCGGTATGTTCTTGATCGTTCCATCCTATTCCTGAACATTCCACAACATTCCAGAATGTTTTCCGGGATGTTCTGGAATGTGGTGGAATGCTCAAGAATACTCTGGAATGTTTTGACGTGTTCTAGAAATTTCAAGAGGGCGAAACTTCAAGCCCTTATATCTTTAAAAGCACGCCCTTTAGGTAAAAACAGGTACTTTCTTCATGGATGGGGCATAGAGGGCTACCACACAATATAATTCCCATTATCGTACAGGGACTCATCTTTGAGTTTTAGCGGCATGCATATTGTACACTTTTTTTAATAACATGTGTTGAAAATTAAGATTATCCAAACTTCTAGAACTTTCCACAACCTTCTAAACTCACCGAGGTACTCAGCTACTCCTGCCAGAACTTTCTACAGCTTAATTAAACCTTATAAAACTTTTTGGAACCTTCTAGACCTAGTGACGTACTCCACCACTCCTTCCAGAACTTTCTACAGCTTTATCGAACCTTATAGAACTTTCCGGTACCTTATAAACTCACCGACATAATCCGTCACTCCTTCTAGAACTTTTTATAGCTTTATCTAAACTTATTGAACTTTCCAGAACCTTCTAGACTCACCAACGTGCTCCACCCTCCTGCCAAAATTTCTACAGCTTTATTGAACCTTATAGAACTTTCCAAAACTTTCTAGACTCACCGACATACTCCGTCACTCCTTATCGAACCTTCTAAATCTTTTCGGAACCTTCTAGACTCACCGACACACTCCGCCACTCCTTATCGAACCTTTTAGATCTTTTCGGAACATTCTAAACACACCGACATACTCCGCCATCCTTCCAGAACTTTCTACAGCTTATTGAACCGTCTAGAACTCCGTAATCTTCTAGACTCACCGACGTACTCTGGCACTCCTTCCAGAATTATCTACAGCTTTATCGAACCTTATAGAACTTTCCGGAACCATCTAGACTCACCGTCATACTCCGCCACTTCTTCCAGAACTTTATACAGCTTCATCGAAATTTCTGGAACTTTTCGGAACCTTTTAGACTCACCGACGCGACGTACTGCACTCTTTCCAGAACTTTCTACAGCTTTATCGAACCTTCTAGAACTTTTCAGAACCTTCTACACTCGCCGACATATTCCGCCTCACCATCCAGAACTTTCTACAGCTTTACCAAACCTTCTAAAACTCCGGAACCTTCTAAACTCACCGACGTACTCAGCCATTCCTTCCAGAAGCCAATACTTTTTACAGTTTTATCGAAATTTTAAAAACTCACCGATGTACTCTTCGATTTCTGCCAGAACTTTCTAACGCTTTATCGAAACTATAAAACATTTCGGAACCTTCTAGATCCACTGACGTACTATACCACTCCTTCCAGAACTTTCTATTGCTTTATCGAACCTTATAGAATTTTCCGGACCCTTCTAGACTCACCGACTTACTCCGCCACTCCATTCAGAACTTTGTACAGCTTTATCGAACCTTCTAGAACTTCTTACAGCTTTGTGGAATCTTCTAGAATTTTCCGGAACCTTCTAGACACACCGACACACTGCTCCACTCCTTTCAGAACATTCTACAGCCTTATGGAACCTTCTTGAATATTTCGGAACCTACTAGATACACTGAAGTACTATACCACTCCTTCCATAACTTTCTACAGCTTTATCGAACCTTTTAGAACTTTCCGGAACCATGTAGACTCACCGACATACTCCGCCACTACTTCAAGAACTTTGTACAGTCCTATCGAACCTTCTAGAACTTCCACAGATCTATGGAACCTTCTAGAATTTTCCGGAACCTTCTAGACACACCGATTCACTCCTCCGCTCCTTTCAAAACTTTCTACAGCCTTATGGAACCTTCTAGAACTTTCTACAGCTTTATCAAACCTTCTAGAACTTTCCGGAACCTTCTAGACTCACCAACATACGTCACACTTTTCTGGTCAAGGGCCACATAGGACAATGTAAGGTATCACCGCGGGCCGCACACTTATGATTTCGGGGGGGGGGGGGGGGGGGGGGTGTTGTACCTTTTTGTTTAGCAAGTTAAAAAAGCAATTATTTTGTATTTAAGTACCGGATTGCTACTTCCTTCCTTCTTGTGTTCATGATATAGTGTCAATTCTTAATAATAATTCACGCAAAATCATAATATTATACAAAAAAAAGGGTGAATTTTCGCACACGTGATAAAAATGATAACAATACATACAATAACAAAAATTAAACAATATTAAAGTTTATTTTGCTTTATTAGTACGTGATAAGCGTGTTTTTTTGTTCTTTTTTGACCATATTTTGTTTTACCTATCTACACCCTCACTGTGCCATATCTACGCCCTCTAATTTTCTCTGGGTCTTCTACTGCCCCCCTGAAAGTCTCAAACGACAATATAATTAATTGTAAAAAAAACGGATAATATATTTAATTGTATATGAACAAAATATATTTAGAAAGATAACGGCAGATAATGCGGGGCGCAAAAAACCGGATAGTATAATTATTGTACATGAAAAAAATATATTTAAAAAGAAAACGGCAGATATTTGTGCGGGCCGCAAAAAACCGGATGGTAAAATTGTACATGAAAAAAATATGTATTTAAAAAGAAAACGTCAGATATTTGTGCGGGCCGTAAAAAACGGATATAGTATGATATTTGTACTCGCACATGAAATAAAAATATTTAAAAAGACAACGGCGGATATTTGTGCGGGCCGCAAAAAAACTGATAGTACAATTTTGTACATGAAAAAAATATATGTAAAAAGAAAACGGCAGATATTTGTTCGGGCCACAAAAAACCGGATAGTATGATTGTACATGAAAAAAATATATTTAAAAAGAAAACGGTAGATATTTGTGCGGGCCGCAAAAAACGGATATAGTATAATTATTGTACTCGTACATGAAAAAAAATATAGTAAAAAAGAAAACGGCAGATATTTGCGCGGGCCGCAAAAAACCGGATACTATAATTGTACATGAAAAAAAGCATATATTTGTGCGGGCCGCAAAAAACCTATAGTATAATTGTACTCGTACATGAAAAAAAATATATTTAAAAAGAAAACGGTAGATATTTGTGCGGGCCGCAAAAAAACGGATACTATAATTGTACTTGAAAAAAGAATTTAAAAGTAAACGCCAGATATTTGTGCGGGCCGCACAAACTGCGCAAACCGCACAAACCGCACAAACTGCGGCCCGAGGGTCGCATGCGGCCCGCGGGCCGCAGTTTGACGACCACGGATCTAGACTCACCGACATACTCCGCCACTACTTCAAGAACTTAGAACGTACAGCCCTATCGAACCTTCTAGAATTTTCCGGAACCTTCTATACACACCGACACACTCCTCCACTCCTTTCAGAACTTTGTATAGCTCTATCGAACCTTCTAGAACTTTCGGAATCTTATAGACTCACCGCCAATTATTTCTGAAAGCTTCTAGAACTTTCTCCATCCACAATTTTCTGAAGCAGTTGTGAACCATCAGATCGTTCTAGACTTACCGACATACTACACCACACCTTTCAGAACTTTCTAAAGTCTTATATAACCTTCTAGAACTTTCCACATGATTCTAGACTCACCGATTTACTCTGCCACTCCTTCTAAAACTTTGTACAGCTTTATCGAACCTTCTAGAACTCCCTACAGCTTTGTGGAATCTTCTAGAATTTTCCGGAATCTTCTAGACACACCGACACACTCCTCCACTCCTTTCAGAACATTCCAGAGTTTTATCGAATTTTCTAGAAGTTTCCGGAATCTTCTAGACTCTTCTTGAAATTTCTAGAGTCTTCTTAGAACTTTCAGCCCTTATTTCTTCAAAAGCAAGCCCTTTAGGAAAAAACGAATACCCTTATTCTCTAGGGGGGATAGAGATCTACCATACCGTATAACTCTCTTGATCGTACCGGCACTCGTTTCTGAGTTTTTGCGTTCCGCACGTTTTTTTGACTTTCTTTTATAATATATATATTGATTATTCCCTGAATCGTTTCAAAATTACCCATAGTACGAAATAATTATTACGCTCTAGCAACACTTTCCAAAGAAACAGAATGCGCACGCATAAATAAACCAGTCATGCGCACGCATCAGGTTGGTTTACGGCTTACGAATTTATAGTCAGTTACAGAATTTTTTTACAAATTCCATATATTTAGTTTAAACGTAAGACCCATTTTTCCATATATCTTTTACCGTCTTTTACGACGAATGGGTGCGATCCAAATTCAATAACCAATCACAGCGTGATGTTTTTGTTCAAGAGAACAAACAAACCGACCGCCTTTCAAGTTAGCGTACGCTCGCTATTGTTTTATTTTGTACGATTTAAGTCTCTAGGAGAAGGCAGTTAAATACCATTTTCTTATGAAATCTTCAGTAAATTCCATTAACAAAAACATCGCACGGTTTGCAGGATGCAACGTGTTATGTGTTGACAGTTTGATCATTGCAGATCATTGATTTGACATATTATTTAAAGTTCGTTAAATGTATAATTAATATCTATTAGATTTGTTGGATCTATTATTTTGCGGTGTTAGTGTAAGCGTCTTTCGTAAGCCGTTGATACCATACGTCAGTGTTTAGTGTTCGTATGGTGTTTGTTCGCTCAACACGGGAAATGCAAGGTACAAATTTGAGGTTATATTCTTATTAGTCAGAAGCTGTAGATGCTATTCTTGTGTTGTACGTTGCCATGAGAACGTACTTGTATTTGCTTTTTCTATTAATATTCGCGTTGGGTATATACATAAACGCAGTAAATCTCAAGAATGTCTAATGGATCTAGTTCAGCGAAACCACCCGCATTGTCTCGTAACCTATATTTTAAATCATGGTACGGGCACAAACAAACAATTCGTTGTATTATTTTAAAGCATAACTTGCAAAAAGAGTTTTTCCTAAAATAATTAAAATAGCACCATAATTTTATGTTTACCCAATAGATTCAGAGAGTATAGGGCTCCTGGCGATTCGCTCTTTAAAAAAAAAACGAGTGTGAGAGCTACCGCCAGGTCACTTGGAAAAGTTACACCCTTTATATGTCTTGATTTTATTTGATAAATTAGTGTAAAAAAAATAATATTAAATAAAAAAATTGAGGTGAACGAATTTTTAATCTAAATAAAAATGTAGGGGGGGGGGGGGGGGGGCGCCATCGGTACCTACTGCACAGGGCGCCAGATTTCGTAGATCCGGCCCTGATCTTAAACACCTATCATAATGTTTCTTTGAAATAATTAAATAAAACTTTCTTCACCTGCAAAATTGTCTAATGGTCTGTTGGACAAATACGAACTAAGGCGACGATTTGTCTAATAAAATGTGTCTATTTCTTTCTTTATCAGTAATTTTAGTTAATAAAAAAACGTAAAGTGAGCCACTTTTAAAACTTTTTGAAGTTTGCATCAAATTTTTTTATATAAAATGAAAATACTTTTTTGTTTAAAACCACGAGATTTATTAATTTATCATGTGGTTTTAAATAAAAAAAACGTGGTTTCAAACAAAAAAGTATTTTATTTTATTAAATATGTCAAACCACAAAGTGAATATAATAAAAAAATTATATTAAAAAAAAATACATAGTTATTTCTAATGATATAACTTGAAAGCATATTTCATCACCTTTCAAAAACAGTTTTTAGTTTTGGGGTCGTCCATTAATCATGTGATGTTTTTTAGCAACTTTTTAACCCCCCCCCCCTGGTGATATGTGGTGAGGTTTTAGACTAACCCCCCTCCCAAAAATTATGTGTATTTTTTTTTGTACAATGTATTTTGAAATTTTCGGAATATTATCAGGAAAAATAAATACACGTGATCTCATTATACCCCCCCCCCCTCGTGATATTTCGTGATTTTTTCCGAACCCCCCCCCCCCTTTTCGAGCCTCACGTGATTAATGGACGACCCCTTTCGGATATGTTCACAAATATTCTGTTTATTTGGATTTTATTGCAAGCTGAAATATTTTTACCTTCTAACAAATACGTCTGATTATTGAAGGGTTAAAAATTAAACTGGAACTGAAAATATTGGTTTATGAAAACATTTATCAAAAAGAAAGCGCATCATCTTACAGTAAAAAGATAGCAAGAAGCATTGATTTTACCTTTTGTTGGTCTGAGTGAAGCTAATTGGTTTTCCTCCCATCATCAGAGTTGTATTAATTAGGGGAAACAACAGTCCACCTCACTTACCATACGCTTGAGCTCGGCGATGGGTTCGTAGACAGCCCAGCCGTCTTCCGGGAAGATCTCTCGGTAGCTGAAGGCGAATAACTGCAGCTGGTGGGACAACGGGAACGAAAGCTGCTGCAGGGACTCAAACACTCCTCGTCTGGAGTGGTTCTCCTGCTTGTGGGCAAAGCGAAGATTGCGCATATCCTGCAACCAAAACAGATGATATACACTTATTACTGTCATGGCCACCAAGAAGTAGACACATTAATCCACGATGCCTGAGTGCTAACCAGAGCACTTGTCGACTCAGCCACTAACTAATAAAATTGCCCTTCATTCAGGCACACACTTTATCTTTCGCATGGTGGGGGACCAGAGGGGGACATCTAGGTCTGCAAGCCAGTCTAGGGCCTCAAGCGTCACCCTGTGAACCTCATCTGTGGTGAATGAAGAGGGCATTTATTGACCACATGTTCTTTGGTCTGCACCGCACCGCATTCACATATCGCCAACTCTTTGAGCCAACTCGCCAGTTCTACCTAAGCATCATGTAGATACAACAGCTGTAGAAGCACCTTATCCAAATGATGGAGGACAAGAGTTTACGAGTCATTGAGAACCCAGGCTGTCTATCAGTGGGGTCAAGTACAAGATAGGTATCGCTCACGACAGCCGATTGCTACTCAAATTCCTACCTATCTTCTGGAGTGATAGTAATACGAAGGAGCCTCTCTCCTTCCATCCAGAAGGGTTTTTGGGACTTCAGGCGGCATGTAGGGTAAGAGACGACATTGTGCAAAGGTATTGCGCTATTTTGCAGGCCTTCTTGTATTCCCTTAAGGTGCCCACTTATGACTTATAAGGTTTTTGTCTCCCATGTCAAAGCTAGTATTAAATATAATTACCTTGCAGAACACTTCAATGCCGTAGGAATTTTCTCCCCTAGATGACGCACTCCCAACTTTCTCTATCCGTAAGATCTGGAAAACAGACAATGTTTAAGTTATAAATATACTATTATATTATCATAGCTGAGAAAAGATATTATGGGAGAGTCGAAGAAGCCCATCTTCCCAAAAGGCCTTCTATTGATATGCTTGGTGTAATTGAAAGTGACCAGCTCAGATACAGGGACTCCATCTAAGCCAGAGTCTAGTTGGCCTCTCAGAAAATGGGCGTACTGTACAGGGCCCACATATACTGCAGATAGAACACAACTGCTGACCCTCTACAAATTGCAAGTGCGCCCCAGTGTTGAATTTGGCAAGCACATCTGGGCTGGAGTCCCAAAATACTTGAATCCGGTATTTCAATGGAAGATGCTCTGAGGAACTAGCATTGTTGATCTCTTCGGCACCGGTGCACATGTGAGAAATTCTACGAACACAAGCGGAATATCCGTTCACAGTTGATGTTGGCTTCATGAGAACAAGTCGTTTCTTCAACTCGTTTTTTTGTAAGTCGGCTCGTATGTAGAACGAGCTACAGGCATCCGTTTTCCTCCGTCATATAAACCGGGCCTCTTAAAGACCTACATTAATAAATCACTTACTCCAGCTCCTTTTTTAATCCGCCTCACAACGCAAGACATACAGACAGGTTTCACTTAAAAAATAAAAAATTTTAAAACCATAAATTGAATTGAAAATAACGCAAATTCCTCGGAGCATCTCCAGTTGACATAAAGGAAGAATAAAGAGGCCGTAATGGACGGAGGACACTGAAATACCCCAGTAAGCGATGATACAATAATGATAATAGGTCTACGAACCACTCCAAGTGGGACGGCTAGCACGGAGTGGTGTGCGCTGGGCTCCGTGGGGCGGAAGTGCAGCTGGTAGTTGGTGACAGTTAGCACTCCCCGAGCGGGGCCACTGTAGGGGCACAGGTAGGTCACCTCGCGAGACACTCCCCCCACCCGCTCCCCCCCCAGCAGGGGGCACTCACACACCGACTGTGGCTGCAAGAAAACATATAAAAACCAATTAATTTTAATTTCTATTCGTCGACCAGTTTTGGTTGAACTCAACCATCTTCAGGAAAATAAACATATAAATGTCAAGCCACAAAGTGCCTCCGTACATGACGCTACTTACAAGCTACCTCGTGCGCGTATCAAGCGCGCCGATTGTAAGAACCCCCGTACGATTTTGCTGGTGCTCGTACACGGCGCTACGCGACGGCTGTCGGTTTCAAATCTTTTGCACGCTACCGACGGTGCTGAACGCACGCGATACGTCGCATCATTTGTGTCTGCTACTTATTCATTTAACGTTTGACAGAGATGGCGTCGGAACATGAAAGTAATGTTAGATTTGTTCTGGTAATGGAAAAAAATGCGTGTTTACCAGAATTACTTTACAAGAATATCGTCGCATTAATTCGTACATTGCGTAACTCCAAATTTTTCGAAAACACTTTTTTAATGCCATCTGGTGTTAAAATTAGTCCCGCATCGACTAGTAAAACTCGCAAATTTAAAAAATATATATCTTTTTAGATAAACACAAATTAGGAAACTGGGTAACACCATGGAGCCATTTTTACTAGCGAATACTTCGAAACTCGTTAATTACTCATACTTTGTTTTATTTATCATTTCATACCTTATTATTCATCTTCAAAATTATTCATAGTATTAGTATTGTGCTGTTATGCTTTGTGTTATATTTATCCTGTTATTCTTACATACTGAGACTAAATATAAAAGTCAATTAGGATGTTACTGAGTCATTCATATAATAAATAGCGCAGTTCTGTATTGATGTATTTTATTTTTTTAATGTAAAATTCTTATCTCCCAAGTCGTCTGCTAATCTTATATATAAAAATGAATTGCTAAATGTGTTGCTAAGCGCAAATCTCGAGATCAGCTGAACCGATTTCGCTAATTCTTTTTTAGAATATTCCTTAACACCTTGTTAGCCGCTCGTGCACCGGTGTGTCATGAGATTTTACACGCGATTTTGACCCTTATGTATAAAGAAAGTGTATGAAGAACACGGTCAGAATCGCTTGCTCTATTATCGCCCTTTACCATAGCGAAACCTGCAATGCGCCTAGTCACTCCAAATAATTTATATTAATAATTTACCGGAGCGCGGGAATGTGCGCAGTTCTTGCGCATGCGCGGGAAAAATATGTTTATCTACGATTTTGACCCTTTGACCCTACGAATTTGTAAAGGACAGTGTCAGAATCGCTGGACACGAGTGTCATTTCTGCCGCCGGGTGCCGCGTCGTAATTGGTGGAACTTTTTGCTGGCCTACCCCGGCAAACAAGAGGTTAAAGTATGGGCATGGTTCTTATGGAGAGAAAAATTAAGAAAATTGGATAATTTCAGAAAATCTATTACTAACCTAAACGACTATCGCACGTTTGACAGTACGCGTGTTTGAGAATGACATTTTGCAAAACAATGATTGTTAAATAAAATTCTATTTTTGATAATATTTAAGTTGATAAATTTATTTAATGTAGGTACTCCCCTAATAGTTTGAATCGAATCAAGAATTTTAGATATTTTAAATAGGTACCATGTTAGGTACCAAATTTAATATACATGAAAAATGGAAATTTGAATAAAAATTTAAAAGGTGACACGCGGGCTGTTTAAAAACTGAATGTACTGGGATTGAATATATGGAACGCGGGAGGAAGGTTGGCGGGATGAGGGAGCGGTAAAGGGAAGAGGGAAGGTGGGGAAGGTGGAAGGTGAAGGCGAGAGGGGAACCTGAGAGGGGGAGGGGAACCTGGGAGGGGGGAGGAGAACTCGGGAGAAGAGTTTGCGGGACGGGGGAAGGGGGGGGGAGTGGAGTGGGGAGAGGGAAGGTGGAGGTGACGGAGTGGGAACACGAGAGGGGAAGAGGACGCAGGAGAAAAAGGGGAGGCGGAAGGGGAATGGGACGAATGGGAAAGGACACTCAGGGAGAAACAATTTCTTTATTAAATGGCATAGACAGGACAAGGTTTGTATAAAACTTCAGATGAGCTCTGGCATTATGAAATTTGTATAAAAAAATTGCTATTGGTGGCACGCGAGGTTTGAAATTGAAAACTGAATGTATGGAAAGCGGGAGGGAGGGAGAGATGGGGGAGGGGAACCGAGGAGGGGGAGGGGAACCTGGAGGAGAAGTCGGGAGGGAGGTTCGCGGGACTGGGGAAGGGGGGGGGGGGAGGAGTGGAGTGGGGAGAGGGAAGGTGCAGGTGACGGAGTGGGAAAGGACACGCAGGGAGAAACACTTTTTAATAAGTGGCATAGAAACGAATATCGGGAACTCGCTATAATAATATAAATTGAGCGACCGATCAATTTGGTTTGTTTGCAAATTAACAGATGGTGGTGTCAGTTAAAATGTTGATGGCGTTGTGTTTCGTTAGCCGCAGCAACGCGTGGCCGGGTCAGCTAGTTGTTCATAAAACTGTTCGCAGAAAAGAACGTAGGTATCTTAGGTAAAATACGTATCTCCATTCTCGGTTTTTATGTAAACTTCCTAACTCCGATTTGAAATAGAAAGCCTTAACTTACAAAAGTTAAATGATTGAAAATAAATTTCGTAATATATTATATGTTCGGAACATAAATAAAAACAATGAGCCGTCTTTCATTTTTTTTCACTAAGAGGTTTTTTGTGCCTCCTGTAAAATTTGACATTTGGTGGTTACGCATTCTACGAATTAATGCGACGATATGTAAGAAAGAATTTAGTGGAGAAGGCATGGATTAATGTTGGAAAAAAAGGCATTTGACATTGCTTGACTTCGTGTTAACTCCACGGCTTCACGTGAAAAATGATCAAGTTCAGTATATTTGGTGTAGCGGAAACCAGCATTAAAGAGTAGTATATCTGCAGGGTACTTGTGGATGCGTCACAATCACGTAGTTTGTAAGTATCTCCATGAACGGAGGGCCAAAGTGTTTGCTTTCTTCGATGAGAAAACATATTGTTAGCAACGTAACAATTAGATAATAATACTAATAATTTATTTTTTTATAAACCCTAAGGCTAATTTATTTGCTTTTGGGAAGAGCCCATTTAGTGTCTCCCTTATTGTCATGGTGAGAAATATGATCTATGAACGGAGTTAGAAAGAGAAAACACCATGCTTTATATTCAAATCTAAAAGTTAACCCCTCAGGCCTCGGGCCCATTTTATCAGAGAAAAATATTTCCACTTTACAATAAAATCCAAATAAATAGAATATTTCTGAACGAACCCGAAAACTAAAAATTGTTTTTGAAAGGTCATAAAATATGCTCTCCCCGCATGTCCCGTTCCCTTCCACCTTCCCCGCCTTCTCCCTCCCTCGTTACTTCCCTCTCCGCGAACTCCACCTCCCCCGTTCCACCTCTCCCAAAATATATGAAATACACACATTTTCATTTGTACAAATTTCATAACGCCAGAGCTTACCATTATATATAGCCTATATGCTATTCTGGTGTATGAGCTATATACGTTTTTGTGTGAAAGAGTAACAAACATATATACATCCATACAAACTTTCGCATTTATAATACATATAAGTAAGATTTGTCTAAAAAAAAATAAAGTGCTATTTTTAAAATAATTTTGAATCGATAAATATATAACTGTCTGAAATCTGCATGTTTGTTACCTAAATTACCCTAACTTGTAGATGTAAGTGCTTAATGGGTGCAATATTGAATATTGCTGATTTTGTATGTTTTTTAAAAAGTATATTTTATTTTATTACTAGCTTTTTCCCGCGGCTTTGCTAGCATGGTATTAGGGGTTTCCCACTCCGTCACCTCCACCTTCCCTCTCCCCACTCCAGTCCCCCCCCCCCCCCCCTTCCCCCGTCCCTCGAACCCCCTCCCAGGTTCCCCTCCCCCTCCCTGGTTTCCCTCCCCCATCTCTCCCTCCCTCCCGCTTTCCATAGCAATAGCCGCTTCCTCGCGTGCCACCAATAGCAATTTTTTTATACAAATTTCATAATGCCAGAGCTCACCTGAAGTTTTATAAAAACCTTGTCCTGACAAATGGGGATGGTCCGATGCTCTGTGGGGAACCCGCTTGCACAGCGCGGGTGTAAACTGTGCGCCCTAAAGTTAAAGCTTAGACTTACGGATTTTCAATACTTCGTTTGTATGGAAACACTATGATATGAAATAACGAACACACAATTTAAAAAAAATTTAATTACCAATTTGGTGCAGTCGTCCGAAAGTTATGCACTTTGCAACACATTCAGAGATTCATTTTCATATTATATTATAAAATTTTATTAATTTTTGGGAATCGCTGGCAACGGTTAATATGCACTTTTAAAAAAAAAAACCTTTTGATTCACCGTAATTACATTAAAAGGCAACTATTTGCATTGGGGGAAGTGGAAAATATTTCATTCTAAATTTCGTTACGTAAAATTAAAATTAGCTTTCGTCTTGTGAGATTGTACGCCAGAATCACAAACCATGTTACACAAACCTAGCGTAGCCGCTAAACTACTTGAAAACTGGGTTGTTTTTCTTGCCTTGACGCGAGTAGGCGTTATAACGGGGCACTTTCTTTTGTATCACAAACCATGTTGCACAAACAAGCCCGCTAGACAAATTTCATAATTACGCACCTTAACCCACGAAGTCGGCTACAGTCGTATTAGCTATTGTTAATTTATCAAGGATACCAACATAACAGTGACAGGTATGGCCGCGGGTTTTCGCTGTGTCGGTATGCGAAGTGAATTTTGGTTTTATGCAATTGAAAATTAAAATGCATTATTTTCCGCCGCCCCAAAGCCAAAAAGTTTCCTTTTATAGTAATTAAGTCGAATCTAAAGTTTTTTTCTAAAAATTATTCGTAATAAGCGTGGCCAGTCCGAACCGATATTTACCGAAAAATTTTGACTTTGAATAAAAATGTAATTTTAATGCATCTTTTACCATATATCCCAACATAATTAGTCGTTTCTTGTGGTAATTAAGTTGAAACACAGTGTGATTTCCTAAATCTGTGTCTAATAGAAGTGCGGAGGTTAGTGGCATATTTCCCATGTCGGCTTTAAGAGAATGGGTTGTTTCTTCGACTCATTTTTGTGCATCTTTATCGGCTCATATTTGAAAAGAGCTACTGGCATCTGTTTTTCCTCTTCAAGACCAGCATTATCATATCCCTTCCTACAGCCCTTACCTTAACACGCCTCACGATGCTACCCAATCAGGTGGCGATATGTCTGTCTTTACACTATATTTCTTATACTTTCTTTACACTGTACAGTAAGCGGTGCTCATTTTGTGTATAATATTATTATTTTTATTGTAAATTGTATTCGCGCAAGCCGGGATACAAACCAACGACTCCTGGATTCGTAGCCGAGGGTCTTAACACCTCGGCCATGGAGGTGGAAGTATTTGTGTACAACAGCGCTGGAATTAACACATAACACTAATGAAATGACAAACTTACCGAATCAGAATCCAATGAGTCTGTACTCGCATTCTTGGATACACTAAACTCAGAACTCAAGAGTTCAGAACTACCTCGTTTATTCTCCATCGCAAGGTATTTAAATAACTATTATCTGCAGATTGAATCAATTCGATAACTCTAAATTAAACTAGTTTTATAATATTATTTACTATTCCGGATTCCGGAATGGGGTTTGTCATCATACTCATTTGACAGAAGGTAAATTGTTGCCAGAAGTTAGAATATATTTTTTTATGGTTATTATGACACAGCGGTTAGTGTCAACCTCCGACCAAATAAGTGCAAGCCCGAAGACAGAAGATACGATCTAGTTATAAGTTCATTTATGTGAGTACGGTATAATTTTGAACACGTATATCTCGGACGAGTTCGATTGAATAATTAGAAAAAAACACGAGAGCCTTATTTGGCCAAAATTTGATTGTTTAATCACTGAAAAAGCAACATTACCATTCATACCTAAGTATGAATACAAAACGCTGACAAATATACCTAACCTTCACGTTGAAAACATTTCGATGTCTCTCCCTGACGAGACCTAGCAGGAATATCATTTTGATAAATTTTGAGTTTTTTTTACCCTTTTGATAAATATTCCATTATGGTGGAAAGTCGTTAATTTTTTTTTTCATTCACGATTCACGGCTCACGGCTAGATTTGCCGCTCCCAGACGAGCTATTCCGTATTTTTTGTGATACGACATCGATAACATACGAGATGTGCTGTCAGATTTGTGTAACTTTCTATGGCTGTTATTTGCTTTTTCTATGGGCCGATGTCAGATGACAGCTGTCACATATTGTCGTTTGAACACGAATTCCTAATTATTTATTCATTTAATGTACGTTTTTTAAGTTGTATACTGTGGTGATATGCAAGTACTGCAAAAGCAGTGGTAGTGAACGCAACCGTTCTGCGATGTAAAAGACAATTGACATTCAGTTAGAATACAAGCTATTTCGGCAAGATGTCAAATATTAAACTCGGAGATTTATTAAGGTGTTTTAATGGAGAGGGCGACGTTATTCAGTGGATAACAAAAGTCGAGTTGGTTTTAAAAATTAAAGAAGTAAAGGATGTGTTCGCGATCATCCCGATGTTTCTGGAGGGACCTGCATTTGCTGTCAACAATCATGGAGCGTGCTAGAGCTCTGATGGCAGAGCTCGTGGATCAGCCTGTCGTGGCGGTGGCTCAGGGCCGACAGAAATTTGTCGCAACATCTCCAAATGCAAGACGGCGTTGTTTTAAATGTGGTGGGCCACGCATGGTCAAATTCTGTTGTGAGCAGCTGAAAAGTGTCTGTTGGAACTGTGGAAAAGATGGTCACTTGGCCAGGCACTGTGAGAAGGGAAACGGAAGCAGGAGAACTTGTGCGCCGGCAGCTCTTCTGAATCAGGACTAAAGGCGCTACCAATAATCCAAGTTGCAGTAAATGGAAAGCAGGTGCGTGCACTCGTTGACTCAGGGTGTTCTCGTACAGTAGTGATGAGTGGGCTGTGTAGTGTACAAGGTCCTGGTTGTGATGTGATTGCTGTTGATGGCAGTCGTGTATTTTGTGAGGGGCGAGGTGTCGCCAAGATAGTAGTGCATGGTGTGTCGCTACTGGTAGACTGTGTGGTGGTGAAAAAACTATTAAGTGCAGTCAATGTTATACTGGGCATGGACGTCATCGAAGAACTGGGTGGTGTTACGATAGTGCGCGATAGGGTAGAGTTCGTAAGAAGCAGACTAGACGAGTACAGTGCGAATTGTGTCGAGTCTGGTGAAACCTCGGCAGACAGAATATCTGTTGAGAACAAGGACTTTAAAGCTACATTCAACGGAAGAAATTGGTGCGTGAGTTGGGTGTGGAGAGGTTCTCCTGCTGAATTAGAAAACACTGTAGAGTGCTATAGAAGCACTAAGTTACCAGAAGCGGAGGCAGCTTTTGAAGAAGAGATTCAAAAGTGGATCTCCGAGGGCTGGCTCAGGCCATGGAAGGGAAGCTCCGGTGGTATCCTTCCTTTAATGGCTGTGATCCAAAAGAACAAGGGAAAAGTACGTCCCGTCTTGGACTATCGTGAACTCAACGAGAGTGTTCAGTGCCATACTGGTGAGGATGTAGCAGTGTGTGATGAGACACTTCGGAAGTGGAGGAAGCTACGTGAACCTCTAAAGTTGCTTGATCTCCAATCAGCATATTTACAAGTGCACATTGAGGAAAAACTTTGGAAGTACCAACTCATCAAGTATAAAGGCAAAACATACTGCTTGACAAGATTAGGTTTTGGGTTAAAGTGTGGTCCCAAAATCATGACACGGATTGTAAACGAGGTGCTCTCGCTTGACGAAAGGGTGCGACGGGGCACAGATAGCTACATCGATGACATTATAGTGAATGAAAACATAATATCAGCTGAAGAGGTTGCGGCACACTTGCATACTTACGGTCTCGTAACTAAGCCTCCCGAGAAGCTGGAGGGCGCAAGAGTGCTTGGATTGCGTATTGAACGTGATAAGGTCGGACGTCTTATGTTCAGAAGAGGCAATGACATTCCCATAATGCAAGAAGGATCGCACCTGAGTAGAAGGGAATTATTTTTGATTTGTGGCAAGCTGACTGGGCACTACCAGGCATGGGATGATTACGTTGGCGACAGGGCCCATTAAATGGCTGAAGAGCTTCTGGTGAGAGTGAGAATTGACGATCCTGTAAAAGGGGAGTGGCTGGTGCCTGAATCATTAGGTGATGCCAGAGTTTATTGTGATGCAAGTAATCTGGCCCTTGGAGTTACCTTGGAAATTGAGGGAAGAACTGTTGAAGACGCCGCATGGCTGCGTAAGACAACCGATGTAGCGCATATTAACATAGCGGAGCTAGATGCTGTCCTGAAGGGATTAAACCTAGCTCTCAAGTGGAATCTTCAAGTTGTGGAAATAATTACAGATTCGGCAACGGTTTTGTGCTGGGTGAGATCCACACTTACCGGGAGTAGTCGTGTAAAAGTTTCTGGCATTTCAGAGATGCTCGTCAAGCGGCGTCTGGGATTGGTGAAGGAGATTGTAGAAGAATTTGATCTCACATTGTCGATCACCCTTGTAGAGTCTTGTAAGAATAAAGCCGATGTACTTCTAGGGTGTGCAAGGCCTGGGTAAAGAGTAGCCATGACAGGAAACGTCATGAAAGAGACTTACAATCTTCAGAGTATGAAGAGAGGTTGGCGATACTCGAAAAAGAAACTGGAGAGCAAACATGTGCTTTAAGCGTAGAAGCTTTACATGCTCAGCATCATTTTGGAGTAGAGCAAACGCTTCATCTTGCCCGGCTGGTTGATCCCGAGGTGAGAAGAGAGGACGTCGATAAATGCGTACGTAACTGCATACAATGCAGGACAATCGACCCACCGCCGTCAACCCATGAAGCGGGTAACCTCAATGTTGCAACAAATTGGAGTCGCTTGGCAGTTGATGTCACTCATTTCGGTAGGAAATGTTTCTTCACACTCATCGATTGCGGGCCAAGTAGATTTGCCGTGTGGCGGGAAATCGAATCAGAGAACGCAGTTTCGATTGTCAAAAATCTGGAAGAAGTGTTTCGGGAAAGAGGCCCGCCCAATGAAGTTCGTTGCGTTTCGTTCCTATAGTGTTGCAGATATGTGTAAGAGATGGAATGTACGTCAAAGATTTCGCGCGGCATACCGTCCAGCAGGAAATGGGATAGTTGAACGACATCATCGAACAATAAAGAGAACTGCAGCTAGAAGTGGAAGCGATCCTATGCAGGCAGTATTTTGGTATAATTTGGCTGCGAAGAGTCAGAAGGATGAGGGTGTTGCGCCTTCTAGCTCGGTTCACACTTATTCATGGAGGCACCCTTCTGCGCAAGTGAATATAGAAGAGGAAGTATCGACTGAGTTTGAAGTGGGCGATGTCGTTGCGGTCAAACCAGTAGACAAAAGATGCACATCACGCTGGAGGCAAGGAAGGGTGACAGGACTAATTCAGTCAACAATATCATAGTTGATGGTGTACCAAGACATGTGCTTGACCTGCGGAAGATGCCTGACAGAGAACGAACTGAGTCTGAAGAGAGATGCGAGGAATTGGCCGCAAGTCCCACCGTAAATCTTTTAGATGTGTTTGAAGAGGACAGTGAAGAATAAGGAGAGACCAGTACAGAAGGACGACCCACTAGGGCGCGAAGGCCTCCGGGCTGGTTAAGTCAATTTGTACAGTGATGACGACATCAGGAGGGCGTGTGGTGATATGCAAGTACTGCAAAAGCAGTGATAGTGAACGCAACCGTTCTGCGATGTAAAAGACAATTGACATTCAGTTAGAATACATATACTGTGGTAATATGCACGGCAAAGTGCAGTGTTGCGCCGTCTGGTTTAGTTCACACTTACTTGTGGAGCCACTCTTCTGCGCAAGTGAATATAGACGAGAAAGTATCGGCTGAGTCCTGGTGCCTTAAGGGGGGGGGGTAAGGTTTTAAAGGCGAAATAAAGGCATATTGTCATGATTTTTTTTTTATGAATAATGTTGGTTTTATTTATTTCATACATACTTTATAGTATAACATCTGAAGTATCTTTGAAAAAAAATTCAATTAAAAATATCAATAAATAAGTCCGTGAGAGCCAATCTCCGAAGGCGCCTCGAAAAAAAGTTGTTATGCGGTGAACTCCATAACTCGTCACTGGATCATTTGAAACAAAAAAATCGAAATGCTTTTAAAAGGTAATATGTTTTCCTAGGTAGTCAGAGGGATTTTTTTCGTTTTTTTGTTTATTTTTGGCAGCATTTTGAAGTGAAAAACGCGATTTTTGAAAATTTTGGTGGAATTTGTTATTATAAAATGGTAAAAAAAACTCCCCCTGACTACCTGTTGATTTATGTGTAGAAAGTGTACAAAATTTCAAAAGCATCCGTCAATTCAAGTCAAGATTTTGAGTTATAATATTAACAAACTTAAGAAATGTTGTTTGCAAGAAAACCGATTTAAAAATGTTTATACTCGAAATAAACTTGAATCGAGCATGAGGGCCGGTCGTTAGTTTTTCTCCGATTTACTTGAAATTTTGACACAATATACTGACATGTTTTACATTCAGAAAAAAAAAGTTTAAAAAAACCTTACCCCCCCACTCTCAAAGCATTGTTAAGGATTTGATCAAGGGAACAGGAGACTTTTGGAGGCCCCTTCAACCCCCCCCCCCCCCCCCCCCCCCCGTTAGTCCACCATTGGTAAAGGGGCCTCGAGACGTGCATTGCCTAGGGGCCCCGACATGGTTAATCCGGCCCTGGGCTGAGTTCCAAGCAGGGTTGCCAGGTGTTTGGTATTCTACCGAACCGTTCGGTATTTTAGCACCGTGTTCGGTGTTCGGTATGACAAAAATACCGAAGTATGAGCGGTTCGGTATTTTTTTTCTGATTAAATTTTCTCCCTAATAAGCGATTCAACTATCAGATTTGACGCAACCGGCAATCGATGTTGCACAGCATCCCTACTTAGTTCGTGCGAAGTTGCCGCTTCGTGCACGCGCTCACTGTTTTCAAGCCATTTCGCGGATTAGTGTTACACGTTAGGTGACTGTGTACCACCGTGAAATCATCTAGGGAAATTTCACCTCGAAAATTATTTGCTCAATGTTCGGTATATTTTGGAAAAGACCTGGCGACCCTGGTTCCAAGTAGGCAATATCGTTGCGGTGAAGTCAGTAAAAGTAGATGGAAGATGCACATCATGCTGGAGGCTTGGAAGGGTGACAGGGCTTACTTCAGATGGCCAACCGAGACTTGTGCGTGATCTGCGGAAGATGCCTGACTGAGAACGGACTGGGTCTGAGGAGAGACGCGAAGGATTTGCCGCATGTCCCACCGTCAATCTTTTGAATGTGTTGAAAGAGATGCACTTGGAGGCAGATGGTGACCCTGAAGGAGAGTCTAGCACAGAACAACAACCCACCAACAGACCTCAATTTATAGATTTGAATAATAAGGAAAAACACTTTCCTCAATTTATGGATTCGAATAATAAGGAAAAACACTTTATATACATTTCAACATTTTTTATTAATATAATTTGAATTCTGTTATATCTATAACTAGCTGACCCGGCCACGCGTCGTTGTGGCTAATAAAACACAACGTCATCTACTGGATGGTTATCCAACCTTTATAACCACCGCCGTCTTTGAGTTTATCGCGAAGAGACAGACAGATGCCGCGGAGGACTTTAATTTATAATACGTATAGATGGTGTGAAAGATTATATTAATGTGCATGTAATGCTTGGGGTACCTAACTAACGTATTTAAGTTAATAAGGATTTAATACTGTATCCGTCTAAATAACTTTTCAATTACCGCAATGTACGTGACCATTTATTAGAAGATAGAATGGGTATAGTAAGCTATCCGTAAAAGATAGATATATGCCTTCGCGGAGTTTTTTATAGATCTATAAAAGAGGAATATCCCACCATGCATTGTTTTGTTATATCCCAAAAGGATTAGGCAGCGTTTTCGATGAAAGCTACCAGGCGGCTTGACTTTTTCTGACACTTCTAACAATTATCGTTATGTTTCAACCAATTTACACAAATCCTTGACAAATTACATACCTAAACCTTCCTCATGAAACACTATCTATTGATGAAAATCCGTTCAGTAGTTTTCGAGTTTATCGCGAACAGACAGACAGACGATGCGGGGACTTTAATTTATAATATGTAGAGATACAAAAATGAGTCTCTTTATTTCAGAGGGATCAACGACACTACATAAAAAAAAAGCTTCCGGCTTGCGGTTGGAGATGATGAGAACTGTAAGTGGCCCTAGTAAAGCACAGCCCTTGACTGCGTTGGAGGAAAGGGTCCACGCCATCCGTACCTGTAAGTTAACTAATTATTATCATCATATTCGTCGCAAGAAAGCAATACTGCTGTAACCGCCACTACCTACGAAAATACTTTAGGGGGCGTTCAAGTATTACGTAACGCAATTTTCGACCCCCCCCTCCCCCCCATATAACGCGCCTTAACGTTTTTCCGTATCACCCCCCCCTGTTACATAAAAATAATGTAACAAGTGAACTATCTGTGTATGGGTACTTTTGGTGTGAAGTTGTTAACATTCAACATCATTATATTGGTAGCATTGAAATGCTTACCTTTGCTCAGTTGGCACTACTGAGGATCTGCACAGAGGGGTTCAATAGGCAGGACTGGCCTTGAGCTCTTCATTCTTTGAGCAGCCACAGGTGACCATGGCCACCGTCCCTGTGGCGGGTCGACGTAATCAAATATTAATAGTTCGCCATTATTTTAACATGTGAAGATTGATAAATCCGCGCCCACCAGCGGCATCCATTATTGAAGACCATCAGGACAATCATTAAAATCCTGGATCAGCAGCGGAGTACCATGGGAGCACATTATTTCTGCTGGATTAAAACCATATCCAGCATCTGCAGGCGCAGTCATCACAAGACCTTCCGACTTATACCTGGAGCCAGAGGTGCTCGCAGGGATGCGGCCGAAGATCGCCCACCTTGGCCGTCATCAACATAGTCGGCTGGCTGGCAACCGCCCTTGGACGGGACGTCGCTGGGAAACCGCGGGACTGGAGGCCTGTTCGTCGCTCCAGCCTGCCGTTCAGCACATGTCAGCAGCGGAGGGAACTAACCGCCCATCTCCGAAGGCAGCAAGCAGCAGCATGGATCGCCTACATATGGCATTCACCCATTCATCAACTCCTCAAGATTAAACGGTACTAACGCTCCATAATATGCCCATTCAGAATTTAGTCTAGCCCTGATTATTATTTGTAATTAATTAATAAATTAATTTAACTGTGTCAAAGCACAATACTATTTCATTTAAATAACCTATCCTCATACAAAGTATTACACAGCCGCCTACTTAAGGTCCACGCCTGAGAAATTCTCCAGTAATAATTACACTAACTTGTCTCATGCTCTCCATTATTATATTCCTAACATTTTAGCTTCCAATGTGAAAGTTAAATAACTTCATAACATTTTGACGTCCTACGCAAATATTTTAATAACATTTTGGCGCCCAACGTTTGTTGGGCTCGATTGGCTAATACTTTGTGTGAGAGGGTTATTTTTTAATAATCTCTGAAAAAAATAACTTCGATAGATGTGTAAATCATTGTAAAAATATCATATATTATCTTCACAGTTAATCTCAGTTTATTGTAACATTTTTTTGCAAATCTACAATGCTAATTTCTGTTAAATCTACCTACCTACCTTGCCATCTAATTAAAGTTCAAATTCTGATAGAGTAATATTCAAATTCAACTTCTTACAAATAATAATGTTACATATTTGCTACCTGCTATTCTTCATTATTTTGCAATTTATTTTTCTGCTAATTATCAATTCTGTCGTATTTTCAATAATAATGCATCATGTATTTTACGCAGTCAATATTAAGAATTATTTACGACAATAATTTTTTTTCGTTGTAGGTACTCAATAACATTATGGCGCTCAACTTAATTTGATATATTCTATTGGGATAATATAGTCATAAATATTTTTTTACTTGATGGTAAATTTCTTGTTCGACACTATGTCACATTTCAATTGTACCTAAAGATTCCCGCATGGTTTCTTTTGTAAAGATGGATTTTCAATTCATATGTAACAATCATATTGTTGTTTGCGATTATGGCGATTTTATTTCATACATACTATTGGTAAATTTTACGGTTGTGTTAATGCTTTTTTTATTTTCGTGTGCGTCGCTTTATTATCAATTGTCGATTCGCGTATGTTATTTTTAACCTCAAAGAAGTTGATATCAAAGTCATTGTGTGCATTATAAAATGTCTTAATTTTACACAGGTATTTCAAATTGATTTAATGTCATTACTATCGCGACGTACATTGCTTATCAAAAGGTCTTACATTATATTATAATTATTGAGGTTATATTAGCGGGGTTTACACGCAGAGTTTGGCCTGCGAGTCTCAGCACACTTCGCTCCGAATCGTTGGCGGAAACGTACGTGTAAACGCGATCGACTCGCAGGCGAAACGCTCCAGTCACTCGCCAGTTCGTATCAGCGTTTGGCCCGTTGAGCGTTCACACGTAAGGGTTGGAGCGGGTGCCGCGCGAGATGTATTTGACTTTTTTTGTTTGTTTATGGCTATTTGCTGACTGATTTTATTCAAGAATTAATTTATCTGCCATTCAGTGTTACCAGATGCGTGGTTTTTTGGGTCGTTTCTACCTCCACGGTTTTCTCAAAAAACCATATCGAACAAGATATTGTATTTTAGCGGTCGCCAAATGATCTACTTTTGAGTGGATATTATTTGTTTATTGTTTGCATGGGTCGCGTGAGTGAAATCCCGAATTCAGGAATGTAGTTCTTGAAATTTTGAACTTTAGTACGGGACTACGGGTTCACAACGTCGTTTTATTTAATAATAATATGAATAAATTAATAAAATGATTTGAATATAACCATGTAAGTAACTTTCATAAGGCACCTACTCTAGGTACCGTAATTTTTTGTAATTATTATTGATATTTATATTTTAATCTTAATATTTAATTGAAAATAGATTTCTGTAAATTAATTTTGATAAAAGAAAAAATAAAAGTTTTATATGTGTAGTCTCATCTCATAGTTTGTATGTTATTTGCGAATAAAACACATCGATATATATTCGATTTTGAAGTATTAACAATACATCGGTTCAATACGATGAATCGTTACTATACATCGAGTGTTTACAATACAACGATATATATCGTCCATCCCTATAAGAAGGTCTTTTGACCTCTCCAGACAGAATCCCTCAACCCATCACCTTGAGAAATCCTGAATTATAGCTGAGCAGTGAGTGACCTTTTCAAAAACAGAATCACAGAAAAAAATGTACATTGAAAAATATCTACTGATGAATAAATGTTCATATTATTATTATTATTATAAGTCCCAAATTCTGTTACAAACAAAAGTAGTGTGTCAGCAATAATATGAAAACCGCTTGTTTTTTTAAATGATGACATTTTACTGAAAAACTTAAAATTGCTGTAAATATTTACTGGTTGAAGATTAATTTGCATATGTATATATATATTCTAAAAGGCAATTAAATTCTCTAGACTTCTTTTAAATAAATTTCTTTCTTTGATGGATATTTTAGACGATATGAAGGAATTTTTGATGAAAAATGTGAAGTAAAATGATTTTTTTCGAAAATATCTACATTTGTGGAGCGTGTAACTCAAAAACAGCTAGGATTTCGAAAATTACGTATGAATAAAAGTTGTAGATAATTTTATTAGCTTTTACTTAATATGAGAAAATTTTCCTCTGCGACGCCCCGTTTTCGGGATATAAGCGGAAACCCGAAAATTACGACCTTCTCCCCGCCCTCCCCCCTCTAGCTCACCACCTAGATGTCAGGACTTATAGTATGTTCACACCCTAAGCACCGTGAACAACTTTCTGAAGGAATCGCTTAGGTTCCTGCTCACGCACTCTACACCTCCTTTTGGACCATTCATTGACTGGACTAATAGTGAAATCAGTGGGGTAGCGTGGGGGGGGGGGGGGCGGCCCGCCCCGGGCGGCACTTTAAAGGGGGGCGGCAAATTTTCACAATAAATAATAATATTATCTTGGAAAATTTTAAACCATTTCAAATCATCATTTAAAAATGTTCTACGATACTTTCGTTTACGAATCCAACAATTGTTATTATTATTTATTAAAAATATCAATAATTATATTTTTTTAAGCTGCAAATTTCACAATTCACAGGAAAACCGTACGCATATTATGAGAGTAATATTAATTAAAGCTGATAACTCGCAAACAGATTCATTCTTAATTAAAACCAGAATTGTGTTCAGAATGTATTAACGAATTAATTTCATTTTTGTATTCATCTGCTGATACATTTCGAAAGAGACCGTTATTTTATTCGAAGTGCAGTTATAAAATTCTAGTTGCAGACTATGTATGTGCTGCCAATATCAAAGAGAAACCATTTTCATATTCTGAGTGTAGTTCCCGTCTAATCACAGAAGACACAAATTGTCCCACACATTTAATTTTAAAATAAAATTGTGAAATTATTTCCCACATATTTAATTAAAATAAATTTGTGATTGCGATAAATAGTTAAGATACAGTTTTATTACATTTAAAAAAAAAGGAATCTGTATTTAAAATTTTAAGTTTATTCTATTAGGTACTTTAATTCGAATATTCGCAGGCGTGTATTTTTGAGCCAATCCACATTTTCAATATCAAAATTTTAATATTTAAAAACAATAATGTTCTAATTAGCACATCAGGAAAAATTATTATATCTAAATTTAAGAACAATTTTGTTTTCAATTTTGCAAAAGGATAAAAAAACAATAAAAAGGAACATTTAAAATACATGGGAAGAACCGGAAATTTCGTACACAAACATTGACAGGCAAAAGTTTACAGATATTTTTTCTAATTATTCGAAGGGTTAAACCAGTTTTCAGAATGTAATATTCCATTTGAGGATTCATCTGCTGACACGATTCAAAGCAAAATATTATCTTATTCGAAATTCAGTTATAAAATTCTAGTTGCAGACTCTGTATCCTGCACCTGCTGCCATAATCAGAGAAAAACCATTATCATGTTCTGAGTGTACTTTTAATTCGCCGCATACAGACTTAATTCAAACCCATTTTGTGTTGAGAACGTAAATTTCCAGTTGTGGTTTCATCTGTATGTTGACACATTTCAAAGGAAAACATCCTCTTATTTGAAGTTCAGTTATAATATTCTATTTGCAGACTATGTATGTGCTGCAAGAATTAAAGGATAACCATTTTCATCTTCTGAGTTTAGTTTAAATTCGCCAGCTACAGATTTAATTTAAACCAGTACAGAATGTAAAATTCCAGTTGGATTCATCTGCTGACACATTTCGAAGGAAAGCATTCTGTTATTCGATGTGCAGTAAAATTCTATTTGCAGACCATTTATTTAATACCAGAATCAAAGTAAAACCATTTTCATGTTCTGAGTGTAGATTTAATTCACCGCATTCAAACTGGTTTTGTGTTCAGAATGTAACGATAAATTGAATAACGAGTTGTAGATTCATCGTGCATCGAGTGAAGTTTTACATTTGAGTTACATAATGCTGTAAAATTCTGAGAAATTGTTTGTTGCGTGTGTAACTATTATTTGGGGACTCTAACGCAGTATCAATAAATCAACTTTGGAGTAGAATTTATAAACATGATTTTCGTTGAAAGAATACTCGTCAAATGTGATTTTAAAAAAATTTGAAGGCAGAAGTTGGGGGGGGGGGGGGGGGGGAATTTTCCTCCGCCCCGGGCGGCCGAAACCCACGCTACGCCACTGAGTGAAATACATATTTTAACAAATGTCTACGCCAATTAAGAGTGCTAGCTCTTGCGCTTGGCGTAGGAGTTATTTCATAGTTATTTCGTAATTATTTCATTATTATTACATAATTTTACAAAGAGTGTACAATAAATATAATCTTACGTACTAGGATATTGTGACGTAATTTTAATATGGCATGAAATGAAGTTATAACATTTTGATTGATGATGTTATGGTTGTTATTTTTTTTAAAGAATAATTTGACATTTTTCTTGAATGATACGAAATCTGTTATTTTTTTTACTTCTTCGGGAAGACTATTAAAATATTTGATGTCTATGCCTTTGTAAATATAATTATTGTACATTTGTTGTGTTGAAAATAGAGGAATTTGGATGTTAAATTTATGCCTTAATGATGAGATAAGTTAAAAAAATCTATTAAATTTTCTTTGAATATTATTTGTAATATTGAATCTTTTTTATGGAGGTCTTACATTTTGAAAAAAAAATGCTGAAGGGAGTGTAGGTTGTCTTTTCAAAATTACTTAAAGAAATAATTTTTGTACCACTTTTACAGGACTTACAATTTTCTCCTATGCACTTCTCCATCCAATGATTCCATAATGAATTAGTGATTGGTGGGGGCAGGGAGGGCGGTGAGAGGGGGGAGGTGGAAGAGGCGAAGTGGGAACCCCCCTTACACCACGCGCGCGAAGCCGCAGGAAAAGCTAGTAATATAATAAATAAATAATTCCACCTAAATAATGTTCTAACTTATCGAATAGTACCATACTTTCTTCCGTATAACCGTCATACAAAATGAACACATGTTGAAAAACTTTTCAGGAGTGATGACGTCACACGATTCACTATAAGTGCGGTGTTTTTCAGGGGATCTTGAAAAATTAAAACTTTGAAAATTATTTTAACTATTAAAACAAACTCTAAAAAAATATATGAAGTTATTTAAGTCAGAAGGTCATTATTCATTTAAAAAATGGACTGGAGTTCTCTATTACAGCGAGGTACTTTATTTTAGTTGTATGGTTTAATATGGTACATGAATTATTACAGACTTTTTTCTTACATTTTTTGTTTCTTACATATTAATGTTGGGGTAAGTTTTCAATACATTTATTGAGAAAGGAATATAAACTGTTTTTTTTTTGCATTAATTGTAAGTAGGCTTGTGAAGCTTGCCGTGCTGACGAAGTTTTCATTTAAAAAAAACACTTAGTAGTTTACATTTAGTTTCCAAAATTGTGAATTTTAGTAATTTACATCAAATGTTTTACACTGTATAATAGTTTTTCAATCCATTTTTATGTATGAAACAAATAGCCCCGTATTTTGCGTATAGCTTGAGAAAGATAACAATCGCGTACTGGCAACACAAAATATTACTGTCTTCGAGTTCGAAACGCTTGTTTGACGCTTGACAGCTGACATATCTCGGATTTCACATGGATTTCACCATAGGTAAAAAATAAAGTTGAAAATAATAATTACTTTATTTTACATGTCTAATCTAATAGATAAATATGATTTCCATTCCAAAAACATTGGTTTTTAATTTTAACATTCATGTTCCCGAGCTGGCACATTGGTCGTTGGTGTTTGTTTTACTTGATATTATTTTGATTATTTCAATATACCTATATTCATTTATTTTAAATACTTCTTTATATTAAATACTAATTTATATATTACATCTAACTTATTTTTATATAACATCAGAAATTTGTTACATGATTAGATCACCATGATACTGGAAGGAGGCTAGGAGTCAGACGGAGGAGAAGACGAAGAGGGCTGGCCAGTGGAATATTTAGAAGTTTTCCAGAATCCTGCAGAGGGATGCATTGAGCCAAGCCTCTTGGAATGGATCCATTGGTAGAAATCCATCAAGTACTTTTATCATTACATATTTCTTATTGCTAGCGATTATTGCGTTTGATGTTATTATAAAATGATGAACATGTCTGGGTTTTAAATGAAACTATGAAGTAATATTTTTTCATTTATAGAGTTTGGAAGAGAGACAGCAGCCACAGGGCGGGGAGTCAGAGTCCTGCACTGTACCCCTAGGACAGCCCGGTAAAGCCTCAACTTCCCATGGACGGAGAGCTGATCTACGGTGTATCAAGAAAGATTACGAGCATGTTGACTCTCACTGTGATGTGACCTTTTCAAACCCACCCCAGAATATGTCTGCCTACAATATTTTTTATGTTTCATAGATGAAAACACTATAAAAAATATTGTTGAGCGGACAAATTTGTATTCTGTACAAAAAATAGCATTAGCGTAAACATCTCAGTCAACGAAATGAACTGATTTCTAGGAATGCACATCATGATGGGTATCCTCAAGTATCCGGCATTCCACCTTTACTGGGTAAACGATACAAGACTATCTCTTATCGCAGTTGTCATGCCTAGAAATCGTTTCACTAAGTTGCGGTTGTGTTTTCATTTAAACAACAATAACACGTTGATTCCGAGAGGATGCCAGGGTTACGACAAACTATTCAAAATAAGGCCGTTGTTAAATCCCCCACATGAAAATAAGGTCAAGGTGGAACCTGAGGAGTTCAATTCTGTAGACGAGCTCATGGTACTGTTCAAAGGTAGAAGTAATTTGAAGCAATACATAAAAAATAAGTCACACGAGTGGGGCATCAAAGCCTTCTCCCGAGCGGTAGCCAGTCACAGTGTGGCCAGTGGGCAGTAGCCAGGTAGGTGGGCTCGTCTATGATTTTGAGATGTACATCGGCAGTAATGTGGGTGAGAAGACTGCCCGGTATAACGGTGGGGAAAATAATTCCCCGCAGGGCCTATTTCATCTTTGGGGATGCTGTGAGGAGTGTCTTTTTAGGAGAGGAAGTTCTGGGAAGGAAAAGGGTATTAGGGGTGGGTAGGAATCTGGGGGTAAGTGTGTCCAGGAGTGACGGTCGTATGAATCCATCCCTCCCACTGCGGTGCAAGGTGATGAAGGTAGTTAGAAAGTTGATAAAGGGTATCCCTCCAAACCGTAATTTCAAAGTCTCCACTGACATTGTGTAATATTTTTTATTCAAATGTGTATTAAATATTTAGTCCAGATATTGATTGTCCAGTTGATTTAGTCAGACATCTCCAAATCCTAAGTTTTGAGAATATATATTCAAATGTCCACCATAAATCAAATATTAATTACACTTGTCTCTGTTTTAAATACTTAAAATGATGTAAAATAACACTGGGAGACTTAACGGTCTATTAGTATGACATTTATTATTATGACATTTTTAAATATCCTACTAGTGATCTAGAATCCATTTGTCACATGAGAACGGGCCATTTCTACGACTCGGTCTTGAGTTCGACAGCTAAGCTGTGGAATGATTTGCCGGCCTCTGTGTTTCCTCCCTCCTACAAGACCTATGTTCACTTCTTCCCATGGGCGTAGGCACGGTAGGGCAAGGTGGAGCGTTTGCCCCATGCCTGGCCTGCCGATGCATGAGCTCCGGGATTGTCCACTGAGTCGCATTTTCAAATTTACAGCACTTCGTAGGATGGTTTTTCCTTTTTTTCAGTTCTTATTATCTGCATTCATAAAGCCTTAAGCATGAATAAGTTGTTACCTACTCTAGATTTTTATTTTTTCCCCACCCTAAATCAAAACCTGGCTATGCTCATGCTCCTTCTTCTCCTCAAAAAGACCCTCCACACAGCATCTTTTAGATATTATTTTCCTCGGGGCCTCCCGTGTGGAGTTAATGTAAAAAAAATCATATATGATCTGTTCGGTTCTACTTGAGAGTTGTATTTAATCTGGTTAATTGCTGGATACATGTGCACGTCGTAGAGGTGGACCCCTCTGCGGAGGCGGGTTCCAGTGCTCCAGGAAGGGTACGCCAGTCCCACCCACGCCCCGTGGAAGGTATCAGGTACATTGGCTGGAACATTTCCCTCAGGTGCAAAGTGTTCCAAAGGTTCAATGTGAAAGGTGCACCTTTGTTTCACCTCCAGCAAAAAAATTTCAAATCATAGCATTAATCAATTAGGAACTGACCTAATATGTAAGCACATTTTATTTCTTTTAGATTTTTAATTTATTATATTATATATATATATGTTTATGTAATATTGCAGACTGGGATTGCACTATCCTCCCAGTCCTGCTGGAATAAAAACTTTAATAAAAATAAAATGACTAAGACAGCCTTTAATTTTACAAGTAATGATACCTATATTATCTCTGCTACTTTTTAATGTGGTATGTAAATAAAAATATGTTTTATAAAAAAATATTTCATTTATCTTCATACTAATAAATTACGCACCTCTCTCTACCACAGTTGTTAAAACAACGCTAAATAGTGCCAGTTACTAAGCTGTTAAATATTTCTTTAAGTTTAAGGAAATTTATTTGGTGAGAATTATATTGTGATTGAATTGATATAACTACAGTAAATAAATACACACAAGCTCTTCTACAATTTATTTTTACGCATTCACAAATGGCGCCAATCAAATTATTTTAGGTTATTAATACTTTTTGCACGTTACGATTTAAAATATTAAGGTAAATTAATTGTTTGCGCCCGAACACATTTAATATGAATATAAATAAATAGTTTTGTCCATAAACAAACCCAAATCTTTCAAGAAAGGCTGAAAAATTCAATTTTTTATCGGTGACTCAATCCAATATTGTATTTTTCAGCCTTTCATGAAAGATTTGGGTTTGTTTATGGACAAAAGTATTTATTCATATTAAATATGTACGGTCGCAAACAATTAATTCACCTCAATATTTTAAAGCAAAACGTGCAAAAAGTATTAAAAACCTAAAATAATTTGATTGGCGCCATCTGTGAATGCGTAGATTAAAACGTACGCGACGTTTAACCTTAAGAGGAAAGGCTGCGCAGCCTTTTTCAAACAAATTTTAAATTTGTATTTGAGCCCAAAATACTCGTACAAACTGAATATTATTTTTTATTCAAATGTGTAAAAAATATCTAGAACAGATACTGATCGTCCAGTTAATTAATAAGATATCTCCAAATGCTAAGTTTTGAGATAAAATGAGGAAAGGAACATTTGAATTTTCACTATAAATCAAATATTATTTACACTTGTCTGTGTTTTACATACTAAAAATAATACAAAATAACCCCGGGAGGCATAATGGTCCGGGTCCGGTACATTAGTAAGAAAATTTTGAAATATCCTACTATCGACCCAGAAAACATCAACACTTTGTTTAATTCACTACAAGTTTTTGTGCATTATAAATTATAATAGATGTTGGTGGTGTTTATGAGTAAACTGAGTATTGTACCAGATAGGGGGTACACTTTTGCAAATAACTGCATACTCAACTTAAATATCGATTTTTCGGAGTTGTCTGACCAATGAACTGAATGATCGATATGTATTTTATATTACGACATACAGGTCATTAATTAGTCAATTTTTCATAATTTTAGGGGTTTTAAATTACACATATATTTACAAGGGCGGATCCGGGATTTTTTTCTGAGGGGGGCACAATGGGCGGACGGGCAAAAAATCAACAATCACTGTTAGGATTTTTTTTCTGGGGGGGGGGGCACAAGGGGCGGACAGGCAAAAAATCAACAATTACTGTTAGAAATAAACAAATTCAAGTATGTATAGGAAGGTTTATGAAAGTGTTAAAACAATAGAAAAAATTAATAAAGATAGTTTTCTGTACTGTGATGGAATCTCCACAGTACACAAAAATACCGTTTGGGGGGTCACCCGTGCCCCCCCCCCCTAAATCCGCCCTTGTATATTTATTTGAAAGTGCTGTTCCCGTCATAGTAAAAGATTATAATTTTTATATGGGAGGTGTTATCATTGCAGTGTGCTAGTTGAGTTGTATGCATCACCAACATAGTTCCCACGACCGGTCAGTGACTGAGTTGGCTTGGAATCTTGAAGAGATAAGTAGGGATGAAATACAGAGGTTGGCAAATCGGTCCACCGACGAGCTGTTGAACTCAAGAACGAGAAATAGAAATGACCCTTCCTCATGTGACAAATGTCATGACCGACCTAGTGGCTGAGTTGGCCTCGCGTCCAGGAGTCCCATTGTTTGATTCCTTGGCTGGCTAAGTCCTCCATCACGACACAAGCAAAATAGTCAGGTTTTTTGTAACCCGGGAATGTTTGTCTTTCTTTTTAAAAAAATAGAGTTTATATTTTATGTACAAGGTTGATGTTTTTTTTTTTAAAGAAAGTCAAACATTCCCGAGTTACGAATAACCTGACAATGTTTGAAAATCTCCTACTACCAACACAGTCAGCCGAAAATTTTGTTTGTGTCGTGAAGGAGGACTTAGCCAGCCGACGAATTGAACACGCAATGCCCGGGTGGGACGCGTGTTGGATTGCCAACTCAGCCACTGACCGGTCCTGACATTTCACACGAGAACGAGTCATTTTTCCGATTGGTTCTTGAGTTCAACAGCTCGGCGGTGGAACGAGCATCCGTGCTTCCTCCTCCTACAACTTGGGTCTCTTCAAGGCCCATGTTCAGTACTTCCTCTCCTCAAAAAGACCTTCCACACAGCATCTTTTAGAAATTATTTTCCTCAGGGCCTCCTGTGTGGAGTTAGTATAAAAAAATATCAACGTATGATCTGTTTTTCAAATCCTAGCATAACCGAGACAATCTTATTTATAAGTAATCACAGCTATAGTTTATTTCTTCTGTTTTTTAATGTAAGTAGTATGTAAATAAAAATATGTTTTATAAGGTAACCAAAATGTTTCATTTACATTCATACTAACAAATTATGCACCTCTCTCTACCACAGTTGTTAAAACAACGCTAAATAATGCCAGTACACATAATAAACTGCTAAATATTTCTGTCTTGGATGAGAATTACATTGTAATTGAATTTATACAACACTGTAAAATAAGTACACTTAAGTTATTCTACAATTTATTGTAAATTCACTTGGTGGCATCATTCTAATGAAAATAATTAATTAACTTATGAAAATAATTAACTACACCCTTTTAAACATTATCAAAATAGCCTCACTGATAATTTTTCATTAAAATACTGGTTTACAATTTCATTCGTATAAATAATTTGTCACCGCCGCTAAAACTGTCAAAACTTGATAGGTGACAGCTGACAAGCATGTGATTGGTGATAGGTATCATCTTAGTTATGGTCAAAACTGTAGCAAAAACTTTTGAACTGCACGACATGTCCCGCGACACACCACAGTTCGCTCCGAACGCTTGAAAATCAGTTTACACGTACACTTCCGCGCGAGGGTCGCCCAAGGTCACCCCTTCAACGATTTCGCCTGCCCGCGGAAGTGTGGCGAATTTTTTACCCAAAATAGTGTACCTGTTCGGCCTGCAGGCGGACACGGCGTTTCGGCGGGCTGCTTGGCGAACACCATAGACATCCACCGTCGTGAGGGCACAGTTGTATGGAGCTTCTATAATATTTCTATAATCTATGGTCAAAACTGACGCTTTGGCCTGCCCGCGGAAGTGGGGTGACTTTTTAGCGCAAGGGGTCGGCCGGCAGGCGGACACGGCGTTTCGGCGGGAGGGTCACATGCCGCTTTAGCCTGGGGGCGAGGCACGCGGTCGGAAGTGTACGTGTGCCCCGGCCATATATGCAGTGAAGTTACAAAGGTGAATACCAACTTAAAAATATAAAAAAAATTGCAATACTATTATTTCATCGGGTTAATAAAAATGTGAAACTTTTCAATATCGTGCAAAAGTTTTTAAAAACTATTATATTATATTCAAATATCTTTTATGGTATTATTATTACGATTCTATATTATTCTTTGTTTTTAAATATTTTCGGTTTGATTTCAAAGCAACAGCTGTTACCTGTCAAAATAATACACTGTTGACATTTTAAAATTTCAATCTGACATTTCATAGATAATGTTGTTTACAATCTCAAAATGACAGTTCTGTTATAATATGGTTTGTGAATTATTTTGTTTACTTTTCACTTTCATTCTAAATAATTATTATTTGCTAAATAGAAAACGGTCTTACATTCTATTTCATTAGCTACGAAATATTATGTGACAATTGTTACTATATCTCATCACAGCAACAAATTTACAAACATTTATTTTAAATTGTCAACGCAAAGAGGGTACATTCATTTATAAATAACGTAAGAATGCAGGAATTTTTAAACCGTCATAACATTATTCAAATAATTTTAAATCCAGGTTTGGCACAAATTAATATATTTTCTTCAACATCATTTAACAACAACATCAATTATCAACAATAACAAAGCTGTGTTATTTCTACATTAAGAGGATTATGACAACAATTCGGAAAATTGTTTTGGATGAATTTAATATCTGGTTTCTGTCAATCATGACATTTTCATAAATTTGATAATTATTTCATTTTTTTTTCAATTACGGGCATAATGTTTTAGTATATTTGTGGACTTAGAGAATTAAAAAAAAATAATAATAATAATTTTTTTTTATTATGGACGTCGATGTTGTTTAACCAGGGTTTTTGTTTTCCTGCCGTGCTTGAAGTACCGCGAGAAACATGTTTACACTCAGTTAATACATCATTATAAAATTATGGGAGTACAATTCGGAGATTGATACTTTTCCATGTTTTGTTTACAAGTTCCGAAGAGATGAGAGTAGTGTATGCCGCTACCTACTCGTAACGTTTCGAATTCTTCGATCGTTCATCTTCATTCCAGGAGACGGAGTAACTATGGACAGATTGATATGAGAGTCTGTGCCATAGCAGGGCCGTTGCCTGACGTTTCGGAACCGATCAGAGTGAAGACGGAGGATCTATTGTCTGCGGATGTTTTCCCTGCAGAAGGTAGAAGGGCCGTTGTCACGCTGATCATTAATGGACGTACCAAAGTAACAGCGTGTAATGTCTCGAGTTTGTTCGGTTTTTTCGATTTAAAGTATTGTCAATCCTAACAACTCGCTCTTATCATATTACTCTATTGAAAAATCGAGTTATGTATGCATACCACGTTACTACTAGAAGTGATAAATAAATCACTTCACAATTCTCACATCAAGTCACAATATACAAAATCAATCCTTTTACATTATCTTATATTGAGCTCTTGGAAAGAGACAGATAATGTTTTTGAGCCCCATGCATTCAGCAAACACGCTTTTACCTAATACTTAAAATAAAATAAATTTAAAAAAAACAATAATAGTCATAAACTCAACATTTATTGTCTAACTAATCAATCGTAACCAAGTTTCATAATATTCTAGTTTCAAAACTTTGTTTGTTCGCATTAATTTACACTTGCTTCTCATCCGTAAGATTTTACAATAGTGTGTCTAGTATAGTATGTCTAGTATAGTATGTCTAGTAAAGTATGTCTCCTATAGTATGTTTAGTATATTTTACAATAGTATATATTTTACAACAGTATTTACAAGTAAATTTAGTATGTGTACAATAATATTTTTACAAAAGAATGTTTATTTTATGATTAATTCATACTTTTATTTTTGTGTTCTCAAATTTAGAATACATTTATGATTATGTACAAATACAATCTTGCCTTTTGTATTACTTGATTCTGTTTTAAGTTTTGTTTTTTTAAATTTTTCTTTTGCAAATACCTACAGAATTGTTTTGGTGTTTTTCAGGGGTCGCTGTGACAGAGTTGGGTGCTTCAATTCCATTGAAGACGTTCGCCTCTAGCTTCGCGAAAACCTCGAGAGTTCGTCCAGATGGCATTGGATCGTCCATTTCTTCACATGCGGGCACCCATCTACTATGGTTTATAATCATCTGTTATTGTATAGTTTTTACATATGCTTATTTTTGCTTTGAGTTTAGCTTAGATTTCTAGTGGGCTTGTGTTTTTTTAGGGAGTGTTTTAAAAAAAAAAAAATTATGGATAATTTTTTTTTTGTGTGGGAAGGGCGGAAATGTTACATAAAAATAATGTAACAAGTGAACTATCTGTGTATGGGTACTTTTGGTGTGAAGTTGTTAACATTCAACATCATTATATTGGTAGCATTGAAATGCTTACCTTTGCTCAGTTGGCACTACTGAGGATCTGCACAGAGGGGTTCAATAGGCAGGACTGGCCTTGAGCTCTTCATTCTTTGAGCAGCCACAGGTGACCATGGCCACCGTCCCTGTGGCGGGTCGACGTAATCAAATATTAATAGTTCGCCATTATTTTAACATGTGAAGATTGATAAATCCGCGCCCACCAGCGGCATCCATTATTGAAGACCATCAGGACAATCATTAAAATCCTGGATCAGCAGCGGAGTACCATGGGAGCACATTATTTCTGCTGGATTAAAACCATATCCAGCATCTGCAGGCGCAGTCATCACAAGACCTTCCGACTTATACCTGGAGCCAGAGGTGCTCGCAGGGATGCGGCCGAAGATCGCCCACCTTGGCCGTCATCAACATAGTCGGCTGGCTGGCAACCGCCCTTGGACGGGACGTCGCTGGGAAACCGCGGGACTGGAGGCCTGTTCGTCGCTCCAGCCTGCCGTTCAGCACATGTCAGCAGCGGAGGGAACTAACCGCCCATCTCCGAAGGCAGCAAGCAGCAGCATGGATCGCCTACATATGGCATTCACCCATTCATCAACTCCTCAAGATTAAACGGTACTAACGCTCCATAATATGCCCATTCAGAATTTAGTCTAGCCCTGATTATTATTTGTAATTAATTAATAAATTAATTTAACTGTGTCAAAGCACAATACTATTTCATTTAAATAACCTATCCTCATACAAAGTATTACACAGCCGCCTACTTAAGGTCCACGCCTGAGAAATTCTCCAGTAATAATTACACTAACTTGTCTCATGCTCTCCATTATTATATTCCTAACATTTTAGCTTCCAATGTGAAAGTTAAATAACTTCATAACATTTTGACGTCCTACGCAAATATTTTAATAACACCCCCTCCCCTTCCCTAAACGTTACACAACGCCCAAGTGACAATTTTTACCTGAAAGTCACAATTAAGTTGCGCACAGTACTGGAAAGTCGCTTAAATACCTTTTTCTTGTTTAATCGCATTTGCGGTAATAAATAAAACAAGAGATTTCGAGAACGAAAAGGATTGCCAACTTGGAAGATTTTAATTCCCTAGTTTTTTTTTATCTAAATAAAGAAAAACATGTTACGTAACGCGTTGTTCAAACCGCCCCCCCCCCCCCCCCCCCCCCCGTAACGCACAGTAACATTTCACAAGACCCCCCTCCCCCCCAAGTGCGTTACGTAATACTTGAACGGCCCCTTATGAACACCATTTTGCAGGGTTTTTTTTTTCTCCATCGATCTATCTGGGTCTCTACTTCAACCGTACGTTTTTTAACTTATGTACACACCTCAAAATCCTCAAAAGTATTTTCCTAGGTATTGGCGGTTACAGCTTACAGCAGTATTGCTTTCTTGCGACTATATGGAAGTATTTCACCATATAGCTTACCCATAGGGATAATATGTATATTTTCGATTTCCAATTTAAGATTTATTTCCTTTTAAAGTCGGAATTTACTATTCTACTTGAACTTGAGAACGGTGACTATAAATCGGCCAAGTTTTCTACCTATAGTGGAGTATTTATTCGTTATTTATTAATATACCTACATTATTCTATATATATGCTATCGAGAGGATGGTAAAATACCAAATACCCCCAAGTAACTTGTTATCTAATTATTCTTATCCTGACAAAGAAAACTTAGTTTTCGAAACATGTTGATAATATTGACTATATAGTGGTGTTTATACAAAGTCATTTGTTTTCGTGTAAAAATGTTTTAAAGTGTATTTGCCAAGTTTAAAGAAGTTATTATCATCTCTTGCTTAAGAACATGAGTATATTATAAAATAAATCTTGTTTTCCTAATCATATAGCTGGAGATTAGGTTATATTATAATAGATTGATTGTTTAGCGGTCCGTCCTCTCTGTCTGTCCTCAGCCCACCCCTGCGGGAAATGGTGTGATGGTTAAGTAAAGTATCAACAGTTCCTGTGATTAGTTGCAAATTGTTTAGAACTTCATTGTTGAGATCAATCATCGACATGCAATATAAAAAGGATGTATATTTTAAGCAGTTTTCAGAGAAAATACGCAGGTGTGCACTGCTCGGTTATTTTTACAATGATATGAGAAAAGCTAATTCCTTTTGACGGTTGTTGTAGATTCATTTCCTATTGGAATCGAGGACTCCGCCATCATCATCATCACTGGAAATGGAGCAAGTTAACGTCGTCCCATGTTCCAAGCACCGATGAGGCAGTCCCTCTTTAATACGGGGGCTCCATCAAAACCAGAGTTAAGTTGGCCTCTCAGAAACTGGGCGTACTGTACAGGGCCCCCAGATACTTTAATAGTACACAACTGCTAACCCTGTACAAATGTGAAGCAAGTGCGCCCCACGGTTGAATTTGACAGCCACCTCTGGTCTGGAGCTCCAAAATACCAAAAAAACCCTTGACTGTGTGCAGAAACGGGCGGTCTGTTTGATAGATTCTCCCATCTTAACAGACGGACTGCAATCTTTAGAGAAGTGCCATTGTAGGATACGGAATAAATAGTTACGGATTAACGTACAAAAATAGAACAATTACAAATCCGTTTCCTAAAATTGATATCAGGCAAAAAAAAGTTCAATTATGTGAAGGCGATTATAAAAAATTTTCGCCTTGTGTAATGTCCTCTCTTGGTCCTCTCTATACACAGTAGGGTAGATTATCAATTAACGCTAGATGAATTCTGGAATACAGAATTAAAAAAACCTGTAAACCACAACTACCCTACTAGGCATAGAGAAGCACAAATGTTTATCCTACTAATATTATAAAGGTGAAAGTTTGTATGGATGTATGTTTGTTACTCTTTCACGCAAAAACTACTGAATAGATTTAAAAAATTCTTTCACGAATAGAAAGCTACATTATTTGCGAGATCTATAGGCTATATATATTGGTAAGCTCTGGCATTATGAATAATCTCTGGCGTTATGAAATTATTTTTCATACGTTTTCTGTCGTTAACAAAATCGATTTATTGCAAACGCCAATTGTCGCCTTGGAAACGATGTTTTTTTTAATTACTATGGACATCCCTTTGATGTTAAAATTCAATTTCCAAATTCCAAAATCAGTTGAAGTCAATTGTAATATTTGTTTTAGTTCCTTCAAATATATATTCTTGTTGCTGTTCGGCGGACGATATACCGCAAGTATATTTATGATATCTTGATAAACGGTGGTGATTTCTCCAGATATTGTCTCGCAGCTTTTAAAAGAAATGTTTGTTTTCTTAAAAGTATGATGGTTTTTTAAGTACATGATTAATCCCCCTCCTCTTCTATTCTCTCGAGTATTTGCAATCGGTATGAAGTTAGGTAGGGGAGACCTAGGAGAGTTGTGACAATTTTTAATTTAAAGGACATATCTCGCTCAAGAAATATTCCGTAATTATGATCTATGTAATTGAAGGTAGCACCATTCCTTCCCTTTCCAAAACAATCATCAACATTAATTAAAGTATTACGATTTTCGAGAAAATCAACAAAAATAACAACTACTCCCTCTGTCACAACTCCCCTTTCACCCTAAGTTGTGACAGGTACCGAGGTAAGTTGTGACAGCTTTGTATTTAGACTATTTGAGTATTTAGACACTAGCAATGCCTTTACCAGTCTTTCGTGTATAGTTATTAGGCATTCTGAAACAAAAAAGTAGTCATCCAGCATGCAATATCACACTACAAGTCCAAATATTTTTTTTATCGAAAATTTACTTTTATTGCGGACTGCACTTGCAAGATTTGACCTTAATATACTAACGCACCAACACACATACAGACATCGTAAATTAATTTTAAAAAGTGTCGAAATAACCCAGCAGAAAAATTAAGTCAAAAGGAGAGTTGTGACAGGCTGTCACAACTCTCCTAGGTGCTCAAAATTACGACTTGGTCCGAATAATGATTCATATTTTCTAAACACGATGCAAACACAAAAGATCAATGCAACGCTTTGAGACTTAAATAACTATACAACTTAAGAAAAAATAACACAACAACGCAGACGTGATATAAATTCAATCAAAATTTTGAAGAAAAACTTACTTTTCGCATTTTTTTTGCATGCAGATTTATTTATTTCAAAACATACGGCACAACACGTGCCATTGACATAATTATATTTATATATATATATATATATATATATATATATTATAATACAATAACATAAGAAAATGACATATAAATGTAAAGCTAAATATAACAACAAAAGGTAAAAGAAAGGAGTTAAGGTAATGAGTAGTAAATAGAATTATGATGTATAAAATGAAAGTATAAAGTAAAAGTGTAAACTATAAAATATAAAGTATAATGTAAAAGTAAAAAGTTAAGATAAAAAGTTGAAAGGCAGGAAATAATATAAACTATAAGTTACCTTTGTAAATAATATAAAAAAGTATGACAAGTAAACTTGTCATACTTTTTTATATTTATAACTTAACGTTTTGGCGTTAAATTTACGAAATGCACTGTTTATCGCAAATATGTTTCGGTTGGATAAAAAAAAATCTGTATGAACGCGCTCGGGGTAGTAGCAAATGTATTTTTTACGTGTTAATTATGTAATAAAACTGTGTGTTTTTCAGCCGTTTTCTAATATTATAAAGTTATAGGTCTAAAAAACTAATTAAACAGATTACTATATCTTATGTACGGCCGCGAACGAATAATTCATCCCAATATTAAAAAGCATAACGTGTAGAAAGCGTTTTATTCGATAATATTGAAAATAACGCCATCTAACGGTGTGAAGTTTCTAAATATATTTTGAGAATACCCTTTGACCTCTAAACGGCCGGAGCCGCGGACTTGCGCGCAGCTTTTGCGCATGCGCGAAAAAAATATTTCGAAATAAAATAGTTTGACCGCGATTTTGACCCTTCTATGTACAGAATTTGTATGAAAACAAGGTCAGAATCGCTTGCGCCAACATCATTGATGATATAGCCACTAGTTTCATTCATCTGACATCACCAGATTATTTTTAAATGATTTTTATCTGTGGAATCGAAATGTCATTTTTGGCGCAAATTGAAGCTGTCAGTTTTGACGCGTGTTCCTCGACTAAAACATCATAAAACCTATTAATTTACGTAATTAACGCAAGTAATGTTGTTTTGGTGCATAGTTTATTGTTCTAGGAACGTATTTCAGTCAATGAAATATACGATAGCTCAAAATTAATCAACAAAACATTTAATTCAAAATTCAAAATCGTGTTTTGTTACGAAATTTCCGTATTTTTCCTGGAATTTGCGGGCCTTTGACAGGTTGAGTCGCGTGCGTACATTCAACATCTTGAGTCGAGAGCGTCCATTTTGTTAGTTTTTGTTTTTACCATAAATAAACCAATCATGGTTTTTACCGTCAGCCGCCAGCTGTCAAAAGTTTTATATAATAATAATAATAACAAAGCTTCCCATTGGTGGGCCAAGGCCTACTACTTGGTGGGCGGTGTGACGTCACAGAGTGAAGGTACTGACTAGGGATGGACATTTAAAAAATACATCGATGTTTTTTCCGATGTAATGCATCGATCGGTTGCATCGATGTTAATACGATGTATTGAGAAATACATCGATGTTTCCAAAACATCGATTGTTTTTCGCAATAGACATGTTTAGGCCTTAAAGAAAACTAGGTAAGTTAAGTACAAGGAAAATTATTTATTAAAATTCACAATCACACAGCAAACACAGCTTTATTTTGATTACGAATTCCAATATTTTTTCAATGCTACGTAAAAACAAAAGTTTACTTAATCTTTTTCCCTTCAATCGGTTTCTTTGCTCAGTCAAAAACTAGCCCTGCCTGTGAAAAGAGTCCTTCTTATGGCACAGATGTGCCAACAATTGTTAAATACTTAAAAGCTATTTTGTACAGCTTCGGGAATTGTAATTTATAATCCCTCTATTAATTTTATTTGATATGAAAGGTTTTATTTTTTAAGTTTGACTTTACCGGCTTCGCAGCAAAGGGAACATAACCCATTCAGCCAAACCGATAAATGGTAGGCGTTTTATATTGACTGAATCGATTATTACGTTCCAATTCACGAAACGTCGTGAAAGTCACTGCAGTCGAAAGTCACTGTTGGTCATTCTCATAGACGAGCATCTCATAGTTTGCGTATTCGATGCATCGAATAAAAAACATCGATATATTTTCGATGTTGAAGTATTAACAATACATCGATTCAATACGATGCATCGGTACTATACGTCGAGTGTTTACAATACATCGATGTATATCGTCCATCCCTAGTACTGACACACATGCTCACAGAAGCCGGCTTATGAGCATCAGTGTGACCAGATTTAGTAGATTTCTACTTTTTTGGTAGATTTCGAGCTACCGGTAAAGCCTCGATGACACACGGCGAGTTACAAGCTACTATCTACTAAGTTTTAATAGCGGGTAAATCGGCGAGTGAGATTGTCATGATGACACACAAAACTGTCCACTTTCTCAGAAGCGTAGGAAACTGAGGTCGCTTTTAGCGCCAGTGACAAGAATAACGACGCCTGCGTGAACTAATTCTTCACATTTTTGACAGGCGAAATCAGTTGTTTATCGGAAGCCATGTTGGAAACGTAAATCAACCAATCACGAGCAAGCGTGTAGGCGAGTAAAGTTGATGACCTTTGAACTTTTTTTCGTAGATTGTCAACAATCTGCTAGTTGCTGCTAGTTAGCAAGTGACACGATGACACTGGGCGAGTTTACTAACAGATAGTGAATTTCCCAGATAGTAGCTTGTAAACTAGTCCTGTGTCATCGACGCTTAAGGGAACGTACTCATACTACGTGACCAAGATGCAATTTTTAACCCCCCCCCCCCCCCCCGGTGACCAAAAACCTAAGCCCATTCGCTAGTATGGGTACGTTCTCTAACGGTATCTAGTAGGTAAAAATTATTTGGTATATTTTGGTAGGATTCACGCTTTTTAACTATTCTGGTACTTTTTTGCTTTCATATGGCAAATCTGTCGAAAAAACACGGGGTATTCCCCTTTTCATCGAATGGATTGTAACTATCTCTTTCTAATATTACTTATTCGAGAGGGAAAGCTGTTAGGGGAATCTCACATGTATTGAAAAAATTGATTAGGTAGGTTTGTCTTTAATTTTCATTCTTTTCGTAACCATTCGTGCCGTGAGCATAGAGTGTGATGGATTAGTGAGAATTCCTTTTTTGGAAGTTTTATAATGAAACGTAAATATACACAAGGATATCATGATGAATGAGACCAAGATCTCTCATTCAAAAGTTGGTTATGTAAATTTTAAGTAAACACTACGGGTGCTCATTGTAAAGCATGCAACTGTGAAGTACTAAGTAGAGTGGCGTCTTTGAAGGAACACATGGCTACATCAAAACATATAAGAAATATGAAAGGAGATGAGGGTATGCAAGTTGCAATCTGAAATAATAAAACACATTGACAATCTTAACACAAATACAGCCAATGGTCCAGATGAATTGAGCGCCATCGCTATCAAATCTATTAAACAACACATTTCGAAGCCCTTACAACACATTTTTAATTCCTGTTTTGAAAAAAACGTTTTCCCAGACGCATTTAAACTCTTCAATATTGTACCGATACATAAATCTGGATCAATCTCTAAACTTGACAATTACAGACCAATATCGCTAATATCCCAACTAGCGAAGATATTAGAAAAAATTATTAAAATACAAGTACTAGAGTTTCTAGAATCAAATGCACTTTTGTCCCCAAATCAATATGGTTTCAGAACAGGTCTTAGTACAGATGACGCTTTATTTAATCTAACAAAAAATATATACACCAATCTTGACTTAAATATGAAAAGCTTAACAATCTTTTTAGACCTAAAAAAAGCATTTGATACCGTTAATCATAATAAACTGATTAGAAAACTAAATAATATTGGGATTAAAAATAATTGTCTGTCACTATTAACAAATTATTTACTTGATCGCAGACAATGTACAAAAATTGGTGATAATATTAGTAAACCAGAATATGTGAGACATGGGGTTCCACAAGGAACAGTTATCGGTCCTTTATTGTTCCTAATTTATATCAATGACCTGTGTAATATCAGTATTCCGGGAAAACTATTCTCGTATGCTGATGATACTGCAATCACAGTCCATGGTAAATCATGGAAAGAAGTCTCTGAAAACGCAAATAAGTGCACATCTATTGTCAAAGAATGGCTAAACCAAAACCTCCTAACTCTGAACTGTGAAAAAACTATGTATATTCCATTCTATAATACCAAAAGGGCGGCACCCTTAACTCACCTAAATATAAGGTTTCACAACAATTCTTGCAACCCTGTTTTGTGTTCTAACTGTATAGAAATGAATTCGGGGAACACAGTTAAATACTTAGGAATTATTATAGACAGCCAACTAAAATGGACAAATCACGTAGAAAACCTTGTAAATAAACTTAGGTATTTGACTTACATTTTTAAACGATTAAATAACATAGTTGATATTAAAAGAATGAAACTGGTATATCATGCATTGGTGCAACCATCAATATCTTATGGAATAATTGGATGGGGGGGTATTTATGATACCCATATTAAGCAACTAGAAATTACTCAAAAATTAATAATAAAAATTATGTTGCATAAAGATGTTACCTACCCCTCCTTGCAATTATTCCAAGAAGCTGAACTCTTAGATATAAGAAAAATCTACTGTATGCAATGTCTGAAATATATATTTTCACGAAATGTATATTTTACAAAAAACGAAAATCGCTCCAGCAGTAGAGTAAATAATGCATTTGAGGTTCCCCTATGCAAAACTAGGCTTGCGCAGAGACATGCTTTTTTCATTGCACCAAAAATCTATAATGCACTGTATCAGACTATAGAAATTAAATCTAAAAACATATCCTCTTACAGCATATACAAAAAATTAATAAAGACTTGGGTAACTACAAATGACACAAATACATACCTGCTATAACATCATACCTGTTATAACTTTACAAATCCTAATTTTTATTTAACCTTTTTTGTTTTTCATATATATATATATTTTTTCTTCTTTTCTTAACTTTAGTTTTGTAAATACGGAATTATTTGTTCTATAAATATGTTAAACCATAATTATGTTTTAATTTACTAATTTAAAGTTTAATTTGCCATGTTGTAACTTAACTGCATTAAAAAAAACTTAAATATACCCACGAACTGGCGATGCCTATGTGGGATTTTTTTTTTTGTTATCATACAAGTATGTATACTATTGTAATATCTTTTGTTTTTGTTAAATTGTAATATTGTTTATCTTTAAGCTACATATTTAATTTTATAGTTCCTTTTTTTTACTTCTTATCAAAAGAAATGTTTTTTGTAATATTTTTATGTATGTAACAAAAAAAAAAATTATTAATAAAAAAAAAAAAAAAAAAAAAAAAAAGTTACTTACGTTAATATGTGTAATGTAATTTCTAGTTAATTTAATGATTACTCTTGTTAAGACTTTTTTTTATAATTTCGATAATTTAATTTAATTTAATACTTTCGAGTTACGCAGTAGTACCCAACATAAAGAAGAAGAACCATAACTCGATCACAATTTAAAAAAAAAAACTGAATTGGTGTAGATTTTAATCTTAAGTAATAAACATTGATTTCTCTAATTTATGGTGTTTTCTTTGTTCATTTTATTGTTTTATCGTTATAATTAAGAGAACAATTATGATTCTTCGTTGTAACACGACAGCGAAAAATGTAATAGATTTTTAGTATTTTCTAGTTCTCATTTGGTAGAATTTAGTAGTTTTTAATCTCCACAAGCAGTAGATTCGTAAAATGATATCTGGTCACACTGATGAGCATGCTCATTAATGAGTACGCTCCTGTCAAAAATAGTCAACTGTACCAGCGCCTTCTGTAATAGTGCAGGAGTCTATGACTGTACACATTTGCTCAATAATGAGCAGGTATTAGTTGTATTCTAACTGAATGTCAATTGTCTTTTACATCGCAGAACGGTTGCGTTCACTACCACTGCTTTTGCAGTACTTGCATATCACCACACTTGGCTTGAGCTTTCTCGTGAATGAGCGTGCTCAAAGCCAACATTTGAACACACATGCTTTAATGAGCATGCTCATGTCAAATAAATAAATAATAAATGTCATATACAGTCAGTTTCATTCTCTCAGAACTAAACAAAATAATATTACTGCTTGCAAATTTAAGAATCTTCTGACGCAATAAAATAAGACGTTTGATTTGGGTCCAACAATAACGTTATATACTGGGGTCCAAGATGTCAACAAATCCGAAAACGACTAAATATTAAAAAATAAATGCTAATTTAAATAGAATGTGGGTTCAGTTTGGAGGTAAGAATTTTGAAATCTATTGTGGGTATTTTAGTGACCTTGTGTTCCAAATATATTCGTGATTCCCATAATAAATCACGAAAAACAAGGTTTTTTCGTCTCCCCAGCGGGCTATTTTGACATTTTTGCAAAGGATGCGCAGATGCGAACTGAAATCGGATTGACATGAGCATGCTCATAAGCTAGTCTGTACACACATGCTTAGAGGCTTCCCCTTCCACCCTATGATCCAATGAGCATGCTCATTAATCAAATGGCTGTTGATTTGTGAGCAAGCTCCTTGAAATGAGCATGCTCATTACTAGCAACGTCACTGACACACATGCTACAAGGTAGCAATTGCTACTAGGTAGCATGCTCTTTGGCTTCAAATGAGCATGTGATTGGTATATTTATGAGCATGTGTGTCCGTAGCATGACGCCATCTTTTTCTCGGTTGAAGTTTTAGGGAGGAGTTATACCGTCACCTAGGAGGTTTTGGTTATACCCCCCGATCATACTCATTTGACAGAAGGTAAATTGTTATCAGAAGTTAGAATACATATTTTTTATGGTTATTATGACATCATAGCGGTTAGTGTCAACCTCCGATCAAATAAGGGCAGGGAGTGTCGGAATCAAAAACGACACCTAATTTTGAAAAAGCTCGTGAATTGTAACTTTTTAGCACAACGTGCGCTTTTATTATTAACGTGATGATTTACATTTCACCGAACCGTGTCGGCAAAAAAGGCAATAATGCTGCAGCTCTTTCTTACAGATTAAATAATGGTGAGACAAAACGTGAGACATAAAATACGTGTTTGTTTCCTCCAAACAACTACCTTTTTCCTTTGGAGGAAACAGATAATGTATGTATTATTTCTTTTAACGGCTCATCCACGGCGACGGGAATTGCGTTTAATTTTCTTTAAAGTTTTGTGTGAGGAAGATGTGTGATAATGATTGTATGTTTCCTTTGGGGGAGGGTGCAGGCCGTTCACCGTTTGTCTCATTTTCGATTGTTGTTATTGTAAGAATTGCAGCATTATATGTTTAAGAACAAAAGCAAAACCATCGGCGAATTGACATTTGACGTTTTTAATTTTTGGAATTCTCTCAAACTTCAATTAATTAACCTTTTAACTATATTCCATGCTTTTAAAATGATCGTCACGGCAAGTTAGTAATATTGTAGGGGTTTACGGAGACGTGTCAGTGCGGTGTATGAGAGAGATGCAAGAATAACAGAAACAGAAAAAAACGACGTGTTGCCATTGACCCATCATCGGTGTTTTATTGGCTTTTAAACAATTATTTGTAAGTCTTCCACTGACACAATTTTCCATTAATAAATAATCTGATAGTATTAATACTCTAGCGACTGTACGGTTGAAATTTAAGAACCCGACTTTGAGTATATCTCTGGCGCCGCACCTTATGCAAAACCAATTTCGTACGTGAAGTTTGTTACAAAGCTACTGTCTTATCGCCCGCAGGGCCTAAAAGTAAAGAAGCGGGTTTTTAACTGTTAGGAAATTTTATTTCGTCGAATTTGCACTGCTCCTATATATATGTAGGCACCGTGAATATTATTTTTGTGGCGTGATATCATCTTTAGACTGGCAACACTGCCTGCGCAGTCGAAATGCGCAGATGACAGAAGTAAGCTCGGACTTGACATAATGTTCTAGTTCATTCTGTCATCTGTCAACGACCTTCCTCCCCGCTAGTAAACATAATTAAAATCGCTTGCGTTAAAATTATTGTCGCGGATAACTACTGTAATCTTTGGACTTGTGTTAACAAATCTAACTATATGAAATATCAAACGTGTTATTAATTTAAATGAGTTTCGCGACCTTTAGATGCGAAATATCTCTGAGCGGTAAGCGAAGATATTCCGACATATCTAAAATTGGTGACCCCGACGTGATCTGCGCATTTCGACTGCGCAGGCAGTGTTGCCAGTCTAAAGATGATATCAGGGCACAAAAATAATATTCGCGGTGCCTACATATATATATTTTTAAATATTATTAATTCGTCAATTTGGGAGGTGGGTACGAGTACCGCTGCCCCGGGAACCATTTATTGGATAACAAACACCTCTGACATAGGTCACTCCAAGTGGTTCGCTGCGTTTGGTGACTTATATGTAAATAATATAAGTCACCAAACCAGCGCCTTCTGTAATAGTGAAGTTGTCTTTGACCAAACGCATTATAGGCCCATAAATAAACTGGAAATTTGACTTTTCCAACTCTACTCTCTCGGAACATCGCCTAACGCCGCAGTGGCAGGATGATGGCAAGGATGGATTCATACGTCCGTCACTTCTAGACACACTGACCGCCAGATTCCTTCCCAGAACTTCCTCTCTTTCCTTTCCTAAAACGACCCTCCACACAGCATTTCCAAAGATGACATAGGCCCTGAAGGGAATTATTTTCCTCAGGGCCTCCTGTGTGAAGAAAATGTAAAAAAAGTTTCCGGTTCCAGTTCCAGAGGCCGACGTGGACCAGCGATGAGTAGGTTCCGGGTTTTGCTGGAGGCCTCCGTGGATTGTTTCCAAGAACTCGAGTTCTAGGAGTAGTTCTGTAATAGTTACAAACTGGGTACTGGATGCCGTGGCGGATGCCGAGACACCTGGTTGAATTAGGACCCGGACCTGAACTGCCGAGCGCTGGGTAGAGGCATTCGGTTCCGATTCCAGGCACAAGTTCTATGGGAGTAGTTGGCCAGAGATATTTGGCTCAGAGGTCGAGTCCGTGTTCTCCGGGAGTAGTTGATTTTAAAAAGGAGTGGGATCCGCTTTCCGCAAAGGACTCGGGGGACTCTGGTTCTTTCCTGTGGACCCGGTCCAATGTTAAAGAACCCGTGGGTTCCTCCTAGAAATAATATCGACGGTTCCAGTGACTGCAAAGGAACCGGCTCCCTGTAGCCGAGACAGTAATATCGACCATCTCTATAGGACACCATATCTTCAGTGTTGCCAACTTAGCAACTTTATAGCTAGATCTAGCTATTATTTGATGTCAGACAGCTACATTTTAATGAATCTTGTAGCTAAACTTTTTAGCTACTTTTTAAAGCAACTTTTAGTCATTGTTTTATAGCAATTCTTCCGGTGACAATACATACCAAGATATAAGTACTCTTGCTTTAACTTGCCTTTCACTGCCACATTCTAATGCAGAGGTAGAGGGGTTATTCTCTCAGATGAATTTAGTTTAAAATAAGTAAAGAAACCGAATGAGTTTGACAACTCGAAACGCGAAATATTATATTTCTTTTAACTTAATAATAATAAAAAAAATCTCTTAACTCAATCCTCTGCATTAGAGACTCTCAGGAAAAGTGGTAAATGCGGCTATAACCAAAACCTCCTAGACTCCACATGCCGTGGGTGACGCTATAACTGTGTTTTGCCTAAAGATGTACTGCATAAAATGGGTACCGCTGAAAAATATTCAAAATCACTGAAAGATACTGAACCCCAGCCATCGACATCTTCTGATCTTCCTCTTTAAATATGAATGTTCAATTTATTTATTTATTCAATAAGTGTATAAGATATTTATTCTCTTTTGTTGGATTTAATGGAAATAAAAACGATTGTCAGAATTTTTCTTTTATTGTATTAACTTATCTACCTACTGTAACGTTTAGCTACTTCTAGCAACTTTTTGGGGTAAAAAAAACTGGCAATCTAGCAACATTTTGTAAGATGTCTAGCAATTTGCCATAGCTAACAGTTGGCAACACTGCATATCTTACATCTGTCAAAAGTGACTGACAAATGAAAAGTAAAAAGTCAAAAATCGAAACAAAACAGTGGAAATATCTGTTTTTTGTTTCCGCCTAATTAATTTAATAATCTTTATATAAGTACGTACTTTTATTTTATTTAAATTTTTTCAAAAAATAATTCCAATGGGAAGGAATAGAGATAATAATATTATGATATATCAATGTGGGGATAATGTGTATTAATAAAGTTGTTTAAACTATTCAAAATCAACTGAAGTTTTCACAAACTGGATATTTTGAGGAAAGAAAAATGATTTATACCATGCTATATCAGGCTATTCTGTTAATCTTGGGCATTATGTTTTAAACTCACTGATCATGGCAGAGTTAAAAGAAAAACACAGTCTATCCGAAGATAATGTAGGACCAATAGTTTTTAAATACTGCTGGAAACCATCAGGAATCACTAAAAATGAATTTGAAACTGTTTCCTTCATTAAGCAAGAGTTAGAGCAATGCGAAGATAGTGATTTTTGTTTAAAAAATGATGAGCAAACCTGGAATGACAATGTTACAATAGACGAAATTGATGTAAAAACTGAATTAAGCGTAACATTTAATTCAGAGCAATCTGATAGCTCAGATTCAGACTTCAATTTATTAGTGGAACGGTTACAAGGGCTTGCGGACGATCAATATAATATCAGCTCAGGCGACGACTGCAATGATGATAGCCTTGTCACACCTAATACTACTATCAATACTGAAGAAACGGCTGTCGACAAACTTGAGAATGCCCTTAAATTTAACAAAAACAAGAAGGAAAATAAATTAATCAAGAAAGATCGAAGATCGGTTCGCAGTAACAAATATGTGCAATCTAACAAGGAATCGATTCGACAAGTATTTATGTGTGATCATTGTCATTTCATTACACTCTCAAAAAACACCCTACGTCGTCACATATTTTCTTCGCATTTTCCGTCTTCAGGATTATTAAAATGTCATCACTGTAATTACTCTGCAAACAAGAAGTATTCCATGTCCAGGCACATGATGACACACTTAAAATCGTTTCCCTTTTCCTGCGATTCATGCACATATAAATGTAACACGAATTACCAATTGACAAATCATAACAAAATCAACCACCAGAAGAAGCAACCAACAGTAAAGTCAAGCGTTTGCGAGATTTGCGGCAAAATTATATCTGGTTGTAATATTGCCGCCCATTTACTTACGCATAAAACTGGTCCTCATTTCTTCTGTAAACTATGCACGTATTCTGGCCGCTGCATCAAGCGATTTAAGATGCATGTTTCAACTCACAGTGAGGATTATAAGGCGCCGGTTCGTCACGCTTGTGCCATGTGCGATTATACCAGTGATCAGTTGCGACACGTGAGACGTCATGCCATTGTTCACGTCAATGGAAGGAAGACCAATGGAAGGAAAACAAATGGAAGGAAAGTCACTGGAAGTAAGGCCAATGGAGTTAGAAAACGTAGAAGAAAAAACAAGAAGAAAAAATGGATTTAGAAAACGTAGAAGAAAAAAAAATACTGAGGAATTTCTTTGCCATCTATTTCTTTAAGAGTTGAATGAAATACTATCTTAAAACCCGTCTGCTTGGTTCAATATATTCGCACCTCACAATCCGGAAGCCTCGGATTCTGAAAAAAATTCTGAAACCGTCAGTTTGGATCGAGATTGTAAAATATCTGAGCAAGATAGCTTTCATATATCAAAGACAATAAGAAGCATTATTTCGTTTTCTTTCTGGTTAAAATAAAAATACATATGTTTGCATGAGGGGAAGAGAGATATTTAGCTTTTAAAATGTAAGGTCGCTCGGGACGTTTTTGGTCTTATGAAAGTATAACGCGATTACATGTTTTGGGATGTATTTATTCCTAAACAAGCAGATGGGTTAAATAAGATTAAATAAAAATTATGCATACAGGTTGGTCTATTTTTTTGTTGAATTAAATTACGTAATAAAATAGCGAAGCCTACATTATTTCATAATTTACCCACTCGGACCCATCAGCTTGTTTACACAACAATGCAACATTACTAGACATGCGTATGACGTGTGAGGCGTAACTGAGTTATTAATGGTTGTACTTTCTTACTAACAAAAGTCTAGGTACACCTACCAACATATTTTGTAGGTAGGTACGTTTATACTGCCTCCGTGGTTAAAGGGTAAGGCTCTCGACTACGAACCCGGAGGTCGCCGTTTCAAATCCGGCGTGTGCAAATTTTTTTTATTTAATTAATTTGTGTTGTTTCACAATTAATTCATTAAAAATAATAATATTGAAAATTGCATTTATTAAATATTGTCTGAAGAAATAATAATAAAAAATCTTTTTTGTTCCGAACTTTACCATTCCATTCAAGTTGCATGAGAAAGGAAAAAATAAAACACTTTTATTTAATTTTAATTAAATTCCTGATATCGGCACGGGGTCAATTCCGTTGCAATGTTAATCGGCAGGGGTCAGTTCCATTGCAACATTAATCGGCAGAAGTCAATTCAGTTGCAATTTTAATCGGCCCAGGGGTCAATTCAGTTGCAACATTAATCGGCAGGGGTCAATTCAGTTGCAACGTTAATCGGCAGGGGTCAATTACGTTGCAACATTAATCGGCAGGAATCAATTCAGTTGCAATGTTAATAGGCAGGGTTCAATTCCGTTGCAATGTTATTCTGCAGGGGTCAATTCCGTTGCAATCTTAATCGGCAGGGGTCAATTCTATTGCAACTTTAATACGCAGGGATCAATTCCGTTGCAATGTTATTGTGGCTAAACTTACCAATTTTTTTTCCCAATATTTTCTTTTACAAATCGAATTATGATGGTTTATCAATAAAGCCAACGCTAAACCAATCAATAAATGAAATTTCGTAAGTGACGAAGCCATGACACATTTGTGTGCAGCGCTATGATTTTGTGTTTACAGCACAAAGGCAATCACCACGCAGTAAATCAGATAGTGTGGAGTCAACCTTCAATTTACAGCACTGCGTGCAATCCTGCAAGCAGTGCTTTAAATCGGATGGTGGATTGGGGCCATGAAAGTTCATTAGAGCATCTGAGGGAGCGGGCCGGATCGGCAGAGACGGGACGAGAAATAAAATACGGCAAGTCGAAGTAGTGAGTCGAAGTCTTTATTTGTAGCTACGTAGCAGATGGACAGATGGTGTTGACACGAGTTGTAGTGAGTGCAAGCAGAAGTGGTGTTGGCAGTGAAGTTGATGATGATGGTTGATGATGCTGTGGTGGAGCAGACCACGGGTCTGCACGTCACCAGCATGTAGCTCTGCACCGTGGTGGTGGAGAAGACCATGATGTCCAGGATGTCACTCGACGCTTTGAGTCGCGGAGATGGACAGCGGTGAACCTTGGGAGGCGAAGTGTATCTCTGAGCTGTAGGTCCGCCGCAAACCATGTGAGCTGCGAGATAATGTTCCTCGAAGGTTGTGGCGCATCGGCACAGGTGCCGGCTCTGAATCGCCGGGGCTGGTCGTTCGGCTGATACCGCACTGGAGCGAATTCACTGATAGGCACTGTATTACTATATCTGTGTTACTTGAGACTAGACTTGAGGCTGAGCTGTATGCGGCCCGCGCTGACTTTTATGCTTCTAGCGGCCGGGCAAGTAGTTTCGAGAACGGCGTGTGAAATTCGACCGCCGCGCCAAGGTGAGAAAGTTCGCGAACACTCCAGTCGCTAGTGCTGATATATTATTGTGGAGACGGGAACTTTCCAGTAGGTTGCCGCACTAATTGTTACCAGGTGATAGATGTACTATCGGCCGTAGGTAGGTCCGGTAGCGGCTTGCATCTAGGTATTTATTTCTGGCGTGTTCCTTAACCAGTGGCGCTGCGATGGTTTTATCAGAGCGGGTTAAGCGACCGCTACACATCTTCTGTTGAAATATTAGTAAATTACAGACGGCATTCAAGATTGCAATCCATCTGTCTGCCTCCAATATGGGAGATAATAATAATAATATTAAAAAAAAGTTTGTTCGTCAATAGATTTTTTACAATATTACACATTTTTTATAATTTGTCATTGATTCTATTGACGAAAAAGTCACTGCTCAGCTATGATTCAGGAGTTCTCCTGGAATACAGTAGGTTTTCAGCAGTTTCTCTGTGATTGTGCCCTTTTAATATTCCCACGGCAATGGCATGTAGCATTTCAATTCTTTAATATATATGAGGGAGATGTACGATAATGATTGCATTTTTTCTTTGAGGGATGCACATATGTACATTATTTAATAATAATAATAATTGGATAATTTGTAGAGCGCCGGTTTTGTGAAAAATCACCTCAAGGGCACAGTATAATTTGTTGTGAGTTCTTAGGTTTTATCCAATTTCATTATTTACAAACAGTAACAGAAAACATACTTACCTGGCGTCACTTTTGATAAACACACTTTTATTAGAAAGTTTATGTTTGGAGAAAATACGAATTTGGACAGAGAGAATAGATATTAAAAATACTGGACATTGCATAACTTTATATTTGCATTTATGAGAAGATTAGTGTCAAAAGAAGAGGTGATAGTATAGTTATGGGGGCGTTCAAGTATTACGTAATGCAATTTTTGAAGATTTTTGACCCCCCTCCCTCCAATATAACGAGTCGTAAACGTTACGTAATACCCAAGTGACAATTCAATTTTTACCTGAAAGTCACAACTAAGTACTGGAAAGTCGCCTAAATACCTTTTTCTTGTTTTAATCGCGTTTGCGGTAATAAATAAAACAAGAGATTTCGTGAACGAAAAGGATTGCCAAGTTGGAATATTTTAATTCCTTAGTTTTTTTTATCTAAATAAAGAAAAACATGTTACGTAACGCGTTGTTCCAAACACCCCCCCCCCCTCTCCTCCCCCGTAACGTTTCACAAGACCCCCCCTCTCCCCCCAAGTGCGTTACGTAATACTTGAACGGCCCCTATGTTGAAGAATTTAGGACTTTTACAAATTGACCTTAAAGTTCTTTCAAGTTCTAGTTTCTAACATTTTTACACATTTAGTTATTTACAATGTCGGCTGTAAAGATGAAGGTAAAAGGTTTTTGACTTTATGGATACGACTGTCTGAAAAGGTGAGTTTTGAGTTTAACTCTAAATTCCGCCGCATCTGAGATCATTCTTAAATCGTGTGGCAGTCCATTCCAGTCTTTAGGTCCTGACACTCTGAAAGCACCCTTACCGAACTTAGTATCTGGTGTGTGATTTGGTTTCTTCAACCTCCGATAGCTGATGACGCTGCTGACCTGAAGGTTGACTGTCGAGAATTGAAATTTTCTGGAATACACGTTTCGAATAAGTAAACTGGAGCCATTCCGTTAAGCAACTTAAATACTGGATCCTTTCAAGACATTTAAGCCAGTGAAGATTTTTTGAGATGCTCTGAAATGTGGGAATATTTAGATATGCCGGTGATAGGTCTTCCTGCAGAGATGATAATGGATTGTAATTTGTCGATTTGATATTTTGGGAGACTTGTGATCGGGAGAGAATGGTTGAGGGAGTCCCTTTGACTTCTCCAGCCGTACTCTCTAGGAACATCGCCTTGCATCGCAGTGGGAGGGATGGATTCATATGTCTATCACTCCTGGACACACTGACCCCCATATTCCTACCCACCCCTAATACCCTTTTCCTTCCCAGAATGTCCTCTCCTTCCTTTCCTAAAAAGACCCTCCACACAGCATGACCAAAGATGACATAGGCCCCGAGGGGAATTATTTTCCCCAGGGCCTCCTGTGTGGAGCTAATTTAAAAAAAAAATCAGACCATAGGTAAATGCTTAGGGTAGTTTGGGTTTTTGTGAAATGAAAGAGAGATAGATGTTGTGCCTTATAATAATTTTGTTAGGGTTCACACACAATATGTATAATACAAGACATGTCCATAGTTCAACAATTAATCAATATTATTTTATAAAAAAAACATTTTACAACAATAGTCATGGCAAACAATCCAATTTTCAAAGAAAGTCTCCTAACATATTTACATATGATTACTGTTTACCAAATTCTCTGCTCACACGTGAAGTCACTAAACAATCTTTTCAACCTTTCTCATACAATTTCCTTCCACTCTGCCGTGACAAATTCCTCAGTCAGGAATGCCATAGACTTGAATAGATACATTGGCACCGGACAATTAGAATACAATGACCAATATATTGTTGTTAGTATAATGTTTGCAGAGAAAAGAGCAACAGTTCTTTTTGTTTGTTTATTGATCTATTTGAGGATTTTTAATTTTACATTATGAACATACAATTTTTTAAAAAAAGTTTCATTTTAGTAACAACTTTGAAGCAATAACCACACCAAAAAACTGTAATATCTAGTTGTGTCTATTACTTACATTGCATTTCTGTGATTCAAAGTTCTGAAAAGCAATTATTTTAATTTAAAATTCTTTAATCTATATATCGCAATAAAGCAGAAAATCTGTTTGTCTAAAAAAAAACTCACAAACAGTGGGCATTGGCGTCATGAGATTTGTACAGATTTCTTTGTTGAGAATTTCTGGCTAAACCACAAACTAAGTGACAAAAATATATTTTAGCCCCTCAGGATAATTTGTTTGCCTTGGGGAACAACTTATATAGGTCTTATGGAAATGGTTGAATATCCCTTATTATTTTGGTGAGTAACGAGTAATTACGATCTAAAAGGTGTTAGAAAGAGAACATGCCACGCTTTATATTAAAATCTAAAAGTTAACAATGCTAGAATCAAATGTACTTACACCTATTGAAAGCAAAGTTTGTAACAGTGCTGCTAGTGTATTCGCAATTTTGCATGGTCTGGTTGGCTGCATTGTTCACCGAAGGGTACCACGCATGACGCAGGCGTGATTCGAAATCTTCGGCTCGTCAGTTGACGGAATTACCGCGATTGGTGCGGTTGTGTGGTGGCACGGGCTGTCATTTGCTGGAACCCAATTCATCATTATCGGACTACGAGATGTTAGATGAAATTTTATTTTTAACAGATCGAGTTATTGTTTGAGTTAGATTTAGAGATTACTGAGATAAAAATATGTTTTCGTTTATACGATTACAGGCGCCCATCAGTTTATTCTTTTAAATTATACCTGCAAGATTCGTATTGACACGGTCAGAGAATTTATGATCAATTTACAGCTGGATAGATCTTAGGCATCCAGCCACCCCTGATGATTAATTATATTTATTTTATTAGAGTCTCATTGCTATATTAGTATGTTCCCAAGGGCAGGTTTTTATTACAATAAATTATTCAATGTTCTGACTTGGCATTCTTTTATTAAATACCTACCTTCAGTGCCTTGCTTGTTATATTTGTGTATAAACACTCTTTTATATTGATGGATGACCAGCCTTGGTGGGTATACTTTTTAGGTCAATATTATATGTCACAAGTTTCCGAATGCATTTAAAAAAAATAATGAAATTTTGTGAATTTTTTATTAATTATTTTTACATGAGTTGACAAAAAAAGTAAGGTGACCATAGCGTTTATAATACATTTTGTCGCCTTAGTTCTTAGTTGTCCAAATGACCATTTTAGTTTTTGCTCAATCTCCAATTTAAAATTAAAAATAAAGTATAAAAAATGATAGTTAATCTCTTAACTAAGAACTATTCAAACTAATGAAACCTTTACCTTTACGGGAATAGCTTTATATTAACCTTTCCCTTACTGTGCTAAAAAAAAACGCGCGCTCCGGTGCTGTGTAATCAATTCACGTGTCAAAATTAGCGATTTTATCTCGGAAATATATCAACATTCATACCTAATCGCTTTTGTTTGTCATAATTTGTGTTAAAAGTGATAATAATTGTAGTTTAATTGCTGAAAACATGAAAAAACCATCGTCCGTTGCTCAAAAAACGGGCGAGGAGACCATCTCAAACGATTGCCCGCGAACGACTGAGGCGCTAGAAGCTAGAATAGTGCTAGACTGCTACCCAATACATACAGCTATGCATGTGGTCGAAACACAACTGCGCACGGCGGCGGTCTCTGTTACTCGTGTTCCCGTATAGCGAAGTAGAGCGAGACGTCACATGGCGTGTCATCTCCCCCCGCACACTCTTCGCGTATCACGGTCCACACTGGCACACGGTTGATTGTATTTGTGGTTTATTCCCGATATTTAACAAAATATCTCTGATTTTGAATTAAATTTGCTAATTATTTAAAATATTAAATTTTAATTCAGTGCGTAAATGTATAACGGAGGAATACCTAAAATCTGAACCCAGAATTCATTATATTTATAGAGATATAAAAGTTATTAGCAGCAATGTGTAGTATTTACACTTTACAGACCAGGAAAGGTTAAACACCTTTCATAATGTTTCATTGAAATAATCAAAGAAAACCCTCTCCTCCTGTAAAATTTTCTAATGGTCGTTTGGACAATTAAAAACTAAGGCTACGATTGTCTAATAAAATATGTGTTTTTTTTCCAATGTCGGTAATTTTAGTTAGGAAAAATATAAGGTCACCCATTTTTAAAACCTTTTTTGTTTGAATTGAAAAAATGTATGTTTCAAAAATTTTATGTTTGTTTCTAATAAAAAAATTTGAAAGCATATTTCACTCCATTTCAAAAACAGTTTTTAGTTTTCAGATACGTTTAGAAGTATTCCATTTATTTGGATTTTATTACACACAAATATTTTGATCTTCTGACAGAAAATGCCCAAAGCCTGATGGATCAACTTTAAAATGTAGATAAACATTGCACGGTTACAAATAACCTGACAATTCGTACATATTACATACATACAGCGCTCTTGAGGCGATTTTTCGCAAAAACAGCGCTATATAAGTTGTCCAAATTTATTATATATTATTATATTTGATTTCTTTAGTGGGAACCAGTAGCGTTGGACCATATTGTTACTAGTTTTGGTGTAGTTTTTGCTTCAATGTGACTACCTGATAAAGAGGGTCTTCTGTGTCACATCTTTGGTGATTCGGGACGAATCCAAGTAATTCTATACTTACACAGTTTTACATTTTCATTTCAATACATTTCTTGTTTGCATCGATTGTGAATACACTAGGTTAGTTTTACTATAACAACAAAATACCATTAAAAAGTTTCAGTAGTTTGAAAATAAGAAATGCCTTTTTTTTTACATTAGGGAACGTACCCATACTACGTGACCAACTTTTTGCAATTTTTAACCGCCCCCCCCCCCCCCCCCCGGTGACCAAAAACCTAAGCAACCCGCCGCTCATTTGTATGGAGCGTGACATTTTGAAGACCCCCCCCCCCTAAACGTGTCACGTAGTATGGGTACGTTCCCTTAGCTCCACACAGGAAGCCCTGACGAAAAAACTTTCCTAAGGGCCTTTGTCATCTTTGCTGTGTGGATGATCTTTTTTAGGAAAGGAAGGAGAGGAAGTTCTGAGAAGGAAAAAGGTAAGAGAGTTGGGTAGGAATCTGGGGATCAATGAGTCCAGGAGTGTCAGACATATGAATCCATCCCTCCTACTGCGGTGTAAGGCAATGAGTCGAGAGTCCAGTTCGAGAGGTCTAGGTTAGGACTCCCTCAACCAGTCTCTCTCGATCTAGCCTGCCACACAGTAGGCGGGCAGATGCATTCAATTCGACAGACGCAATCAGTCCCTTCACAAATTAAATACATTTTATGTAATGTAATACATTTGCGGCACAATCCAGAATGACAGATACTCTTAGTATCGCTCTGATAAAATACCACCATTCAGAATCGAAACGTTGTTAGAAATGGCTTTAGCCGTGTTTGGTGACCAAATTTGAAAAGGCAGGTACTTTCCATTAGGATGCCGTAAATAATTCACATCTTTTAAAATTTAATTTTGTAAAGAATTTAAATAAAATCGTAGTATATTCACAATCAATGTTTTTGGTTGCATTTTTACAGTATTCTCATAAACAATTCAAATAAAACATTTCGTAACATATTTTTTAAAGATTTCATTATTTTTCACATTTTTTTCATAATTTTTGAAACTGCGTGCTAACATTTTTTTTTTGTATCAAATGGGTTTTTTTTTTTTTTCAGAGAAATTGAAAAACATTTTTACTTCTTACAACTTAATAATTGAGCTAGTTTTTAATAGTAGTGATTATTTCCTTAATTCTAAATGAGCTATGTATTAAGGATTAGTAATTTTTGTGTTTCTATTATTCCTACCTTGTGGCTGTGAGCATTGAGCCTTCACTCAATCTTTACCTAACCTTGACTCAACCCTAATCTCTTCTTTCTTCTATCTCAACATCTTATCCACTCAAATTACAGACATCATCACAGACATCCAAATTGATAGACTAGCCCCGCCCATCAGGGAAAAGGGAACAAACCAAGTTTTATTTTTTTACAATAGGAAGGCCACGGTTAAAATATTTTCCCTCAGGGCCTATGTCGTATTTGGGGGTGATGTGTGGGGGTCTTTTAAAGCAAGGGAAGGAGAGGAAGTTTTAGGAAGGATAAGTGACGGATGTATGAATCCATCTCTCCCAAGGTACGAGGGTGATGGTGATAGTTCGAGAGAGCCCTGCTGGAGAGGCCAAATGGTCTCTCTCAACTAGTCTCTCCCAATCCGGCCTGCCACGCAGCAAATTCCTACCCACCCCTCACACCTTTCTCCTTCTCAGAAATTCCTCTCCTTTAATAAAAAAAACCCTCCACACAACATCCCCTAAGATGATATAGGTCCTGAAGGAATTTTTTTCCTCAGGGCCTCCCACAGTCAATGTAAAACAAAAAAAAGGGACCACATGACACTCGTGGTAAGTCACCAAACTTAACGAACCACTTGTTGAAACCTGTGGCAGAGGTGTTGGTTATCCAATAAATGGATATCCAATAAAAGTTGTGCGGAGCGGGGAGGTGGTGTGACAGTCTCCCTTCCAGTGATTTTTCATTAAATGAGACAACTTGCATTGTATTATTACTATTTAGTAGGCGAAAATAAAATCTGCTTACCAATTACTAGTCATTTTTACAATGCCACGCAAAACGGCTGCATTTTTTTTTTTTTTACGTGAGCTCCACACAGGAGGCCCTGAGGAAAATAATTTCCCTCAGGGCCTATGTCATCTTTGGGGACGCTGTGTGGAGGGTTTTTTTAAGGAAAGGAAGGAGAGGAGGGTTCTGGGAAGGAAAAAGGTTTACGGGGTGGGTAGAAATTTGGGGTTCAGTGTGTCCTGGTCATCCGCCTCCAAGACCTAGACAAACCTCACCCCATCAACCCGGGCACCCCTGCTAAATCACCAAACGTAGCGAACCACTTGGGGTGACCTATACAGAGGTGTTGGTTATCAGATAAAGGTTCCCGGGGCGGCGGTACCCATTCCTGCCTCCCAAATTGGCGAAATGCATAAAAAACTTAACAACAAATTCCGAATCGGGTTTACAAAAGTTCTGCCTGGTTTCCACATCTGATTGTTATGTTACTCTATTATTTAGTAAGGCACTAGACACCTTTAAAATTTGTTATAATTTCCCACTTCCCTCATTTTTAGGGTGTTACCCCCGGCTGTTCGGTTAAATATGAACATTCAGATTCTATGCAGAAAAGTTCCACGATGGACTGCGAACTGCAAACCGTTGCCTTACTTTAGCGAACTTTACTTTTCTGCACATGGTCATTTCAATGTGTGCTCTTCGGCGGTCAACATACGATGTGCCAAAAATGTGGTTTGATTTGATATGTTTGGTCAATTCTATCAAATTGGATGTCTGAACTAAATACTCAATGATTCAAACATCATCAAATTTCACTCAATTCTTACTCATTCTCCACTGAAATGACATCAATCTTTATTCAACCTTTATTAAATTCTCACTCAACCTAAATTAAACTTTACCCAACCTCACAAATTTCACTCAAATTCACTCAATCTTCACTCAACTTTTTTTAAATTCACTCAAACATCGCTAAAGTTTTATGCTTTTACCAACAATACATCAGGTCTCTGTTTGTTCACTCAATATAGAAAATCTAAGAAGAGACATTATAAATAAATACACAATTGCAATTAACAAAAAGGGATAAAAAAAATAACATACTTACATGTTACATGACTTTTAAAACATATTTAATGCAATGGTGCATTTGAATACACATTAATAAATAATATTATACGTAAAACAAATAATTTAACAATGTTATAAAATTGACAAAACATTAAAATGCAGTCAAATCTCGTTCACAAAACCTTTACACAAAACAATGCAATATTTCTTCTAATTCTTAAATATTTCTTTCACATTTCAACACTACCGGTGAGGTTTACATTGGCACAAGATTGTGATAAAAATATAGTTAGTGTTTGACAAAATATAAATATTAATTGAAATCCATTGAGGCCATGTTGAAATGTGCGTTTTAGCGTTTTAGACTTTAGCCGTGTTTGGTGATCAGGTCTGAATAGCCAGGTTCTTCCCCACTTTTCTCTTGACCATCTCATTCCCCCTCCACTACATTAGTCTCACAACATATCCCAATTTGGGATGATATAGTCCACCGGTTTCAAACAGTTAGGTCTCTTGTGTGGTACTCACAAATCTCAGCATATTAGTGGCAACACCATTTAATATCAAATAATAATAATAATAATCACAGCATGCTGTATGCACAATATCAGTCGAGCAATTCTATATCTTTTGTGAGATCGTTATGAGATGACAAACGTGATCTCCTATCAGATTTGCGTGATTTTTATGGCTGTTATTTGCTTTTTCTATGTACAACGTACATTAAATGATTAAATAATCATGCACACTTGCAGACATTCGTGTTTAATACGATCTAAATTAAAATATGTGATAGTTAGTATCTAAAAATCACACAAATCTGACAGGAGACCACGTCCGTTATCTCACAACGATCCCACAAAAGATATAGAATCGCTCTTCTAAACATCGCTCGAATTTTGCAGTTATTTTGTACATTAGGCATAATTTTATAAAATCGTTTAATGATCTGAATAATGACAACAAATATAAAACTTTATTTAATAATAAATGACTGTCAGTTTAAAACACATTAAAAATCTTCTGATATAAAGAAATACATATTAAAAAATCTTAATGTAATCAATTTTCTATACACATTCTACCGATTTTGGCCATTCTATTACAATTCTAGCTAAACATCTGCCATACCAATTTCTTTAATTAAAGAATTCTTATATTTTTTTAGTTTCTTGATAACATAATATACCTAGGTATTAAAAATTATTAACACATTTCAAACATTATAAAATTTGCAACATTAAAAAAAAATATTTTTGACAGACAGTTTAATATTAATATATATATATATATATATGTATTTTATATACAAATATTTGGTCTTCAATTTTTAATCCATAACACAATTTATTCACCATTTAAAAAAAAAAAAACAACTAATGGAGATGGATAGCAAATAATGCTTTCACAGACTTAGAAACGGTGATTGATTTTATATACCTACCTAGACTCTTCTTTAAGTAATGAAGGAGACTGTGAAATAGAAGTAAAAAGAAAGATTTGCATGACAAAAGATGTCATGAGCAACACACAAAATATATGGAGTGACAGTGGCATAACGAAGGTCACCAAGATGAGACTCGTCTGGGTGTTGTTTTTCCCCATATTTCTATACGGTGTGGAAACACCTACAATTAGAGCCAGCGAAAAAGCAGATAGATGCTCTTGAAATGTGCTGAAAGAATGCTTAGGATTCCATGCACAGCCAGGCGCACAAATGTGTCAATTCTGGAAGAGCTAGGCATTTACAACAGTCTTTCAACTAACTGCCTACAACGTGTTTTGAGGTACTTTGGACACATTGCTTGCAAAATTGAGGACTTTTTCAACTTTTTTTTTTTTTACATTATCTCCACAAAGGAGGCCTTGAGGAAAATAATTTCCCTCAGGGCCTATGTCATCTGGGATGCTGCGTGTAGGGTCTTTTTGAGGAGAGGAAGGAATGAACATTGGTCTTGAAGAGACCCATGTTGTAGGAAGGAGGAAACACAGAGCCCGGTAAATCATTCCACAGCCGAGCTGTTAAACATAAGAACGAGTCGAAGAAACGATCCGTTCTCATGTGACAAATGTCATCTGTGTACAAATGTTGGGCACGCGTTTGGCGTGTTTCCCGACTATGCACCAGTGCCGAAGGGATCAATGATGCTAGTTCCTCGGAGCATCTTCCATTGTAATACCGGTAGAACGAGGATAGCATTCCCACCCGACGCCTGTGCTCTAAAGATTGCAATCCGTCTGTTAAGATGGGAGAATCTATTAAACGGGCCGCCCGTTTCTGCACAGAGTCAAGGGTATTTTTCAGGTATTTTGGAGCTCCAGACCAGAGAAGCTCCAGCCCAACTTGAAGTAGATGAAGGTCACCAATGGGCTGAAGTGACCAAATATCACTGCCTTCCGGTACTAGAATGTCCTTGACTCTCCACGCAACGGAGAACCGCGAGGAGTGGGGAAGATTTTTCCACAATGGAAATTGGACTAGGGTTCATGAACTGATTCTATAAGAAGGATACAAATTTACCATCCACTTCCTTAGTGAGTTCCTTACACAGTGGTAGAAATTAATCTAAATATCTCCATGATGAAGGACTATAATTCAGAATCGTAAAGTTGCCATGTACGTTGTCTTTCTTATATCCTTCCCCTCTCACTCCCACACCCTCACACATGCACAATTCAATTCAAATTCAAACTTCATATCCCTTTACTTTCTCAGTCCTCAATAACAAGCCGGTCTTCAACAAACCTAATACTCAACATCCCGCTAAAGCACACGACCCACGGACAAAGATCCTTTAACTACTATTCCATCAAACTATATAATTGCATGCCACCTTCTTTGAAACAACCTGCTGATTATACAACAACAAATAAACTAAAAAAACAAATCACAGACTGGGTAAACAACATGCCACCGTCTGCGCAGTTAGGAGAATTTGTGCCATATTCACATAAAATATTAGATAAAATTCTCATGTTCAATTCCTTTATCTTAATTCGCATGTATATTATTAAAATAAAATTTCGTTTCAACTCAATTACCATAAAAAACAACCTCTTGCATATTTAATGCATTTATGTTCATATTTGGTAAAAACTTTTATGGGCCTGGCAGAATACGCTATAAAGATCACAGCGTTTTTGGGCGTATATCACCATATCGCTCGCAATTCAGTCCCATACAGACCTATCACACCTGACAGATAATGTGTTTTAAGTGGGGGGCGTGGTGACGATGCTATGCAGTAATCGCTAGTCAGGGGATATTTGAAAAGTAATGCGACCCCCTGCTACCATAGGGAGAAATCTTTTATAGCGTCGCGTCACAGTACAAAATATAGTCTGGTGGGCTACACTCAAAAAGACATTGATCTTTATAGCGAAGTCCGCAATAAGCATTACGAAAGGGATTTTTCGTTAGATTTGACGTCATGTTAAATCTTGTTAAGTATAATGTGACATGTGATATTTGCCAGAAGTCGTTTTCCTTATACAACAACATGGCGTGAACTCAACACGGTAAGTATTGCGTAAGTGCGTTTATTTGAACTAAATTGGAACTTTTATTAATTGTTTTGCGTCTCCCCCACCGTATATAGTTGTTTATGGTAATAATTAAGTTGGAATGTAGTGTTTTCTAATAATTCATGCCTATTAAGATTGAAGGGGAGTATAGTACACACCAAACTTTAAGACCGGCCAGAACATGGTACGATTGATTCTCGCTCAGTTACTGAAAAGAAAGGAGCGTAAAAACATATGTGCGATAGAGAAAGGCATGGGCGAGGGAGCATGCCACTTTTTCGACCTTAAACTCGCCTATTGCGATGATTTTTGATCCATGTCATTCGCTCATGGAGAAACCGAAAATTGGTGAGCAACTCAATTCAAGGCACAATTCACCTGAACAAAATCAACAATGTTCTGATCTGACACATCGCAAATTGCTCGTAAACTTGACAGGTCATGAGTCGCTACCATAGCAACCTGTCAACATGGCAACTGAAACGCAACGGCCGCGGCGACCAGCACTGCTAGTTACCACGTCGCCTTTGACAACTGGTCTTTAACAAGTTGCCTGTGTGCGGACGGCCAATGAAATTCACAAGTTCCTTTCCTGTGGATAGCGATTGAGTCGCCAACTGGTTTTTTTTCAGTTTTTCCATAAGCGATTGGCTTAAAGTTTGGCATTTACTATACGAGAATTTTACAAAAAACATTATGTGAAACTCAAAATTAGACACACTGCCAGTAATGCTATCTTGGAATTTATATTTCCGCCAAAACATACAGGAAAATCTGTCAGAATTCCGTCAAACACTTGGTGTTGAAAATTTCGGGGTTATAATTGTCTTCACAAATTTGGGATAGCTAGGAGATATAGGCTATTCAATTCCAACAGGAAATAGTTAAATGCATAAAACTCAGCGGTTTTCAGGTTATGAGCAAAAAGACGGCATGTTATTCACACAGTTTTAAAAACATAATCACTTATAAAACTATTGAAAATAACTAAGCTATTTTTTTTTTTTTTTTTTACAGTGAATGCCGCACAAGAATCTCAACTGCTCCCGTCTGGAGCCAGTGAAACTATGGCAACCCCAATAGGGGTATGTTGTGAGGCTGAAGGTAATGGGGAGGGGAAGGAGGTGGGGAAGAGGAAGGTTGGGAAGTACCTGGCTATTCAGATCTGGTCACCAAACACGGCTAAAGCCATTTTCAAGCAACGTTTCAATTCTGAATGGTGGTCTTACACTAGGGCAATACTGATAGTATCTTCCACTCTGGAACATGCCGCAAATATACTATATATTATTTTAAATTAATTAATTGTGAAATAACACAAATTAATCAAATAAAATTTATTTGCGCATGCCGGGTTCGAACCCGCGACCTCCGGATTGTGAGTCAAGAGTCTTACCCACTGGACTACGGAGGTCGTCTTATTACTGTTTTCTTTTTATATTTTAAAGGCCAAAATTCAAGTTACTCCATTCACCATTTAACCTAATCAAAAATGTGTTTTTATTTAGCATTAAATTGTGTCATGGATCAATATTGAAGACCATTTTTAAATCCGAGTGTGATACATAGTGTGAGATGTAATAAAGTCTTTGATTATAATTATTTATAATAAATGTAACAAACCAAGTAAAGATCCACAAGGTGACCCACGCGCAAATCTACCCGAGGAATTGAACATAAAACACTGATTAGATTATCTGTAGAAGTGTGACTTATAGATAATAAGAACTTTCAACTCCCAAGCTTCAGACGTCCCTTAATCTAAAACGACATGCTTACATCAGCCTTGCATTCTTTCCCGATCTCCACATTTTAAATACGGCCATTCTTGGTTTTTACCACACCAAATTCCAGACAGGAGGCCCTGAGGAAAATAATTTCCGTCAAGGCCTTTGTCATCTTTGGAGGGTCTTTTTGTGAAAAGGAAGGAGTGAACTTGGGTCTTGAAGAGTCCCGTGTTGTAGGAGGGAGGAAACACAAATTTGTTCGGCAGCCAAGCTGTTGAACTCAAGAACGAATCAACGTTGTATAAATGCTAGGCATGCGTTTTGCATGTTTTCCGATTGTGCACCGGTGATGAAGGAATCAATGATACTAATTCCTTGGAGCATCTTCAAAATGACGTCTACATTTTTACTTCAAATAATCCCAGGGATCGCCAGTTAAAATCTTTCGTACTCTTAATACAACCTGTATATCTAACTATATACCTGTATACCATTTTATTGTTATTCCAAAGTATTTGGTTCACTTGATCGTGTCGTATCTGCCTCGGGCGTCCCTGACTTCTAACAATCGCATTCGCGTCAAAATTCTCCTTTCACTTCTTTCTTCGTTCATTCTCTCTACATGCCCAAACTATCTAAGCGTCCCTTTCTTAATCTTACTGATTACGCTCATAGTTTAGCACTATTTCCGAATCTCTACATTTCTCATACGATCATACATGGTTTTACCGCATATACGCCTTAGGGATCATTTCCACAGCACTCGGTCTACTTTCATCCTTTGTCCGCCAGTTCCATGCCTCACTGTTGTACATCAGGGTAGGTACCAGCTCTCCATTATGAACTGCTAGCCTCGCTTCTTTAGACAACTTTTTGCAAGCAACCACCACACTCAGTCTTCCATTAAGGTAATTCTTAAAAGAATTCATAATTTGTTCTTTCATAGATGGCGCTAGTTAAATAATATTAGGAAAAAAATACTTTTCGCAAGTTATGCATTAAAACATTTAGATGAATTAATTGTTGCGCCCGTACATACGCAATATAAATAAAATAAATTGTTTTATCAATAAACAAACGAAATTTTTTCAAGAAAATAACAAATACAATATTGGATCGAATCACAAATATAATATAGTATTTGTATGCATTTCTTGAAAGAATTGTGTTTTTGTTTATGGACAATATTGCGTATATACGCAAACAGTTAATTCATCTTAACATTTTAAAGCAAAACTTGCAAAAAGTGTTGTTCTTAAAATAATTAAACTATCGCCATTTACGAAAGAGTAGATTTTGAATTCTTTAGAGTTTCTTTCATTCGCCCTTATTTAAATGTCTTTGTCAACATTTTGAATATACCAACTCCTCAATTACTACAAATATTCATAATTCACAACTACATACATCGCCAGATGTGATAATGTGTCAAAAATTGGTAACATGCATGTAATAGAGGGAAAAAACACAAAATTCCTTGGATAAAAAAGCGCATAGGTCACAAATTCAATAAAATTTCAAACACTTAACAACAAACCGACACACAAAGTACGAAAGAACAATTTATTTTGTTAATACAAATGTTTTTATCAATTCACTCAAAAAGTCCACCAATAAATTAGTTATTATTAAACAATCGATAATAATTATTCAACCACTGTAATTATAAATGTAGTATTTACGCTATTACGAACACATTGATTTTTACTATTTAGTATTTTAATATATAACATTATAGTCTTTTATCGAATGTCAATAATAATTGATTTAATTATAGTTCATAGTACACAGTTCCTATTGACTGTGGAATTTTCAGATTGTTCACGGTACAGCGGTGTTATTTGCAATTTATGCAGTGTGTCGTGACTCCTTTTTTCTCAGATGATTTCGTCGTGGATGTCTGGCGGAGGAAAAAAAAACAGATTATTATAAAAGGGCTAAGAGAATCTTAGGCATCAGAAAGACAACCTGTTTTGTATAGCTTTGACTACGTAATTCCAATTGCCAAACATTACTTAGACCAAAAATATTAAGGGTAAACTAAAAATTATTGTTTTAGATCGTTCAGATGGTGCTATTTTAGAAAAAAAAACCACTTTTTGCAAGTAATTCTTCAAAATATTACGATGGATAATTGTCTGTTTGCGCCTTGGACAAAACTATTTATTCATATTCATATTGCGTACTTATAAAAAAATAGTGAATATGAATAAATTTTTTATACGGACATAACTATTTATTCATATTCATTTTGTGTATGTGTAAAAGCCCGTACTACGGTAAATCTTACGTTTTATTAGTAAATCGGTAGTACGAGCTTTTAGAGTAACATATGTACAAGCGCAAACAAAATTCATCTGAATATTTTAAGGTTAAACGGAACATACGTTATAATCTACGTGTATACAAACTCTTTTTTTTCTGAGAAAGGCTTCTAAATACAATATCGGATTAATTCACTGATACAATATTGTATTTGTATGCCTTTTTGGAAGAATTGAGTTCTTTTATATATGCACCAAACATTTTATTCATATTCGTATTGCATATGTACGAACAAATAATTCATTTTAATATTTGAAAGCATAACTTGCAAAAAGTGTTTTTTCATAAAATAATTAAATTAGCACCATCTAAGAGCAGATTATGAATTGCTTTATGTTACGTTAAGTTACGTTACGTTATTTATGCCAATTTTTAATGATTTTTATTACCTACTGAAAATGTAGTAAAACTAATAAATATCTAATCCTAAGAAGTAGTGTCATATATAATTTATACGGATTTGAAAGAAAACTGATGTCCCCATTTAAATCAACTGCTGGATCCTAGATAGAACATTAAATTTTATTGTTTTTCTTTTTCTCAAGAAAGATTAATAAATGTCCAGGTACACTGGACATTCTTAATAGGAACAAATTATTTTTAAAACACTTCGTTTCGGTTGGTTAACAATGAGGAGCGTCTATTTTAGTTGCCAGTGAAACAAAATAATGCATTTTAATAGCTATTTTCTTCAAAAAATATGTAGATAATTTAATACCTCTTGTTTACCGTGTTTCGATAATTTAAGTTCTTTTGTTCACCCTATTTTGATAATTTAACGTAATTATTTTGTTCGCCATGTTTGATATGGTGAAAATAGGTTTTTTAGGCCAGTTTTTTCTCTTTTTTTTTAATTAAACAAAACATGTTTTTAATATTTAAAAAAAAATTAGATCCATTAATCCCCATCACAGCCTTTATCATCTTAGGAGATACTGTGTGGAGGGTCTTTTTAAGTTAAGAAAGGAGAGAAATTTCTGGGAAGTTAAAAGGTATGAGGGTTAGGTAGGAATCTAGAGGTCAGTATGTCCAGGAGTGATGGACGTATGAATCCATCCCTCCAACTGCAGTGCAAGGCGATGGGTCGAGAGAGTCCGACTGGAGAGGTCAAAAGGCCTCCTTTAACCAGACTCTCTCGATCCGGCTTGTCCCGCCGTAGGTGGGCAGAAGCAACCGCCGCCAAGACTTAGATAAACCTCACCCTATGAACCCGGATACCCTTGCCGAGTCACCAAATGTAGCAAACTACTTTGGATGACGTATGAAAAAGGTTATAGTTATCCAATAAATGGTTCCCGGGGCGGCAGTATCCTTAGCCCCTACCAAGATGACCTAATTTAGGTTTTTAGTTTCTTAACCCGTCAGCTTGGTTCAATACATTTGCACCTCACAATCCGGAAGCCTCGTATTCTGAAAAAAAATCTGAAACTGTCATTTTGAATCGAGATTGTAAAATATCTATGCAAGATGGCTTTCATATTTCAAAGACAATAAGAAGCACTATTTTGTTCTCTTTCTTGTTAAAAGAAAAATACATATGTTTGCATGAGAGGAAGAGCGATATATAGCTTTTAAAATGTAAGGTCGCTCGGGACGTTTTTGGTCTTATGAAAGTATAACGCGATTACATGTTTTGGGATATATTTATTCCTAAACAAGCAGACGGGTTAAAGAAAAAAAATCTGAAAATTTATTTTCACGTTATGTCATATAGTAATAATGTTATTTTTTAACGAAATAGCTATTAAAATGCATTATTTTGGCGACTGATGCTCCTCATTGAAATTGAACTGAATCAAAGTGTTTTTAAAAATAATTTGTTTGTGTTAAGTACCTACTACGTTCAACATATCTGAATATTTACCAAAGAAATTTTGGTAATTCAAAATATTTTATCAGTTTCAGCAGAATACGTAACAATAAATTGAACTAACTTCGGGCAATTTGTCTCTTCAGTGGATAAAACCCATTCAGACACATTTAAAAGAACACGATTCAGAAAGAACGTAAGGTATGTTTTTTCAATTTGAATGGGTATTTGATTGAAAACTTTCGACATTTTGGTAGTATCTGTCTTTTTCGTTTCCATGAGTGAGAAGGAAAATAGATATGAAAGAATTTTGCATGTTATTACATGTAGATGACTTGCAATACTGAAAAAAACCACTGGTTTCGGCTAGTTGATCTTTGACCAAAGTTAGAAGCATTGAAGAAGGAGACTCATGAAGTTGGCTATTAACGAATATTCGAGTAATAACAGATAGTTATAAAGATAACCCATTAATACGAGTAATATTTGATTTGGTTTAACAATAATTGGCATAAAATTACGTATTTTCGAAAAAAAGGGTACCTCAAGGTAGTGGTCTAGGACCACTTTTATTTCGTTTGTTTTTAAATAATGTTTGACTTAGATAAGCAATCTTACTCCCAAATTTATTGAAAATATTTAGTAAAGAATTTAAAAACTGTGATAAAAATACATTAAAATATAGGCATACAGCTAGTAAAAATAAGCGGAAAATAAAAACAGAGCATATCAGGAAATAAATTAATTGTAGGAATAAAAGTATATATATTCAAAAGAGGTATTCACAATAATAATAATAGTAAAATAAAATGCATTCATAAAATTGTTTGGAAGGATAATATAACATGCATCTAAATCTCGTTAGAACTAAAACCCTGAGTTAAATGTTTCTGTCTAAGTTTATTCAATGGTGTCACCAAAAATAGACCAAATTTAGTTAACAACTCATTTTGATTGGTGAAAGCGGCAAATTTTTTATACTTATAAGTCAGATTGGAACAACAATTAATAATCATTAACCTATTTAATAAACTACACCAAATTAAAAGGTATGTGCCAAATATTATGCTTTGGTTTGTTTGAGTGTCGTTCTACGGATTAAAATTATAGTACAACATAATCTCAAATATGGATAAGAGCACTTATTAAAACTGTTGAAATGGTCAAATTCCACAATTCTGAAAGGTTTTTTTTTTGTTTTAATGCAAGTGGTTGTAGTTAAAACAAATATTAAAGAGAAATTGTTTAAGGTTTCATAGAATCAGTTAAAAATAGAAAAAAAAACTGAAAGTTATTAATGATATTTTTTTTTTACAGATGTCAAAAATAGTTATATGAAATGTAATTTTTTCTACGTAGGGTGCACTGTTTTAGGTCGAATATAACATTCCACAAAAAGATACTCAATCGAGATAATCATCTTATTCATTCATTTGTTTTGAATATATGTAATAATTAGGAAGTAATAGTTGCAATATTAGTTGGAAATTTAGATTATGTCCGTCGGTCTTTGCTGGGTGTATTGCCTAATGTTTCCTTTCAGTCAGCTAGATTACATGAAAATGTCTGATTGTTACTATTTGAACATAACATATGGCTTTAAAGTGCAGAATTATTCATACTTTATGCATTTTGCATTCTTAGGAAATTACATCTCAATTTTAAGAGAAACGAGTGACGTGATAGAACTGTTTGGATCAAATAAAAAGACGTAAGATCTCCAATTATTTGATTTAAAAAATGCTAATATATGTCTGATGTCATCTAACTTCTTGCAAGACAACCTCGAAAAGTATTCAGAAATTGAACAAATTGATTTTTTTTTCTTTCTTTTGTATGCATAATTGCTGAATGAAAGCATAATTACTGACTGTTATCTATTTAACAGTGATCCATTTTACAGAGTAAATTTTGGTATAAATAAATATACGTTCAAAGGCCGTGTGCACAAATGGGCCGTCCGTTTGATAGATTCCGTTGTCTTATCAAATGAATTTCAATATTTAGAACACAGGCGTCAGGTGGGAATGCTTTCCTTGTTCTACCGGTATTGCAATAGAAATGCTTCAAGGCGCACTGGCGCACTAGCATACATGGAAAACATGGTTGACATTTATCACATGAGAATGGGTCGTTTCTATTACTCGTTTTTGAGTGCAATAGCTCAGGTGTGGAACGATTTTCCGATGTCTGTGTTTCATTCCTGCAACAACATGGTCTCTTCAAGACCCACGTACGCTCCTCCCTCTCCTCAAAAAGATACACCTCAACTCCGCACGGCATTCCCAAAGATGACAGAGGCCACGAGGGAAATTATTTTCCTCAGGCCCCCTGTGCGGAGTTTTACAGGGTATTTTGTAGTGTACAAATTGCAAGACGATGTGGCAATGCCATATGGTTAGTTTCCTTTGAGATAATTTCCCAGATGGCGTTTAACTTAGAGAGGGAAAGTAAAAACCTACCAGTGAATGAAAAATAATCATTGCCTATGAAATGTGACAGAAAATGGATGATTCCACATAGAAATAATTGAATTGAACCAAAATGATCACATTAATGACACAAAAGCATTCATGCAAGGGAAGTGCTGACAAATAACGTAAAAATTTATTAATATTTCAACTAGTTACAATTTTATTTATAACACAACTTAAGTTTATTTTCAGATATGAATCTTACGGCCGTATTAGATTAACTTTGATTGGTTTCTCTTTCAATTCTGTATCAGTAATATTGATTTTTTATTCATTCTTATCAAAAATTGGTAGTTGGTAGATTTGTTCTTAATAAACGGGAATCGAACCCAGATCTCTTGATATCTTTCATTTTGTTATTGGGTGATTTTGTATCTTTTGTAAATCGCGTAACGCATGTTAAATCGGCCGTATTCAACACATTTTGACAGTTTAATATCACGCTAACGAGCTAAATACTGCGCTTGGATTAAGACACTAACCCTTAAAAGTAGTTACGCTAACGCCAGAGATGATGGCGTGTTTTGCGTAATCCTCGTTAAGAGATGTCAGTCGCGGGAAAATTAGTAAACCAAATGTCATTGTATACAAATATCAAAATAATACGACAAACCAATAGTAATTTATGAACACCTTTAAGGCTTATACGTAAGTAGTTTTAATGATTATTAAATAGTAATTTGTTTTTATTTTTATGTAGGTAATGTTTTTATGTGGGTAATTAATCCATTCAACACACAATAGGCATAGACAAGCCATTGAAAGCAATAGAAAATCAGAGAAATTTGACAGCCAATAACGACATCCGACATCTGACAGATTTTGCCATTTTGTCTTAAATGTCTCGTAACATTGACTTACGCAAAAGACACAAAATCACCATTCTGCCGATATTTTTTTGTCAGTTGAAGTGACAGGACAAGACTCATTTCTAAGTCGTTGGCATTCAAAGGGTTAAAATGAAATAGTTTAGGATAGTGGAAGTTTTACATGTAGGGTAAGGTGGGGTTAGATCCACTCTGCTTATGGTACAGGGTGTAGGGTATTTTAAAGCGAAGAAAAGGATTCAAACAATGCGAAACGACACTGACACCAACCATTCCAGATAAATATTAATTGTTATTAATAAATATGTACTTAATAAATTTGGGAGTAAACAACGGTCGCTCGTATAACAGTTGCATCCATGTCAGAAAACACAAAACCACAGTTGAGCAAACACATTTGACATTATTTTATGGAGTCCCACTCAATGTACAAGTGAATATTCATACAAGATGCGCCTGGGTGATCAATATTTTCACTTACTTTGTGTTCAAGTATGGCTTTGGTTTCCTGATCCTAAGAATTCATCGCTTGATCCCTTTAAAAATAATCTGTTATTTTTTCTTGAACATGTTATCGTCTCAGGTAAAAGTTTTAACGAGATTTGACTGCATTTTTCTATAATAATACAACATACACTCAAATAAACACTTCATAATCAATGTAAAAAGATAATAATAACTGATAAATGAAATAAATACTTTGCAAAATAACAAAAAAAATATTCACCTACTACCAGTTTATGATTTTTTCATCAGGACGATAGTAATAATGTTTAAAATGTTTTTTACTGCCATCCTAACGAAGGAATGATCCCTGTAAACCAGTAGTTTGTGAAAATAAATTTAGTGGTTTGAAAGTATTTGTTCAATTTATTCTAATTACCTATGACAAGCCACAATGTAACTGATTTTTACAAATATATAAATTTAAAAAAATATATTGTTATTAATGAGCACTCCATAAATAAAGTTTACAAATAAACAAAGAAAAATAAAAGATTTATAATGTTTATAAAAGAACAATTCATATTCGGCGTTTAGCAATAATCAATGTTTAGCAATAATCAATGTTCACAAATAAACAATGTTTACAAATAAACAATGTTTGCAAATAAACAATGTATACAAATAAACAATATTTACAAACAAACAATGCTTATAAATAAGAATTTTACAATTGAACAAAGTTTACAAAAAATAATGTTCACAAATGAACAATGTTTACAAATAAACAATGTTTACGAGTAAGTGTGTTTACAAATAAACAATGTTTACAAGTAAGTATATTTACAAATAAACAATGTTTACAAATGAACAAAGTTTACAAATAAACAAGCCAAAATACTGTTTCTAAATAAATATTTGTTTGTTGGCATTTAAAAATAAACTCATAATAATAATGTATAAAATATAAATACTCAATTTAATGCTTACTAAATGAAGATTTAAAAATATCGTTTAATAATAATTAGTGGGTACTGTTTACAAATAAATAACCACAAACATTGTTTACGAATAAACCCACCAAAGATACTGTTTGCAAGTAAAGATTCTTTTGTTAGTATTAACAAATAAACAAACATATTAACAATGTTTACAAATACAATATGAATAACAATGATATACTGTTCCCATAATCGCATTCAGTAAACATTTTTTAATGCTGTTTACAAATTAATAAATACTCACAAACACTGTTTACAAGTAAACACACCATGAACAATGTTACCAAAAAACATTTTTTGTTCAATGTTTTCTAATTAGTAAAAACTCATAAAATGAGTTTGAAAATCAACACAACATTAATAATAATTAACACTGTTAACAATAATGACAATAAATTTTACAAAAAATACAATATTATTAAAACTCGGACAATACTGGAATAAAAAACATTGAATTATAAGTAAATACAAACCTGAATTAGAATTTTGCTGGCCTGAAATTAACATATGAATTTTAGTATTGCGCATTAATTTATTTATTTGTATTTTTAGTATTCACAGGAAAAAACACATTAACATTTTGTGAACACTGGTTATACATAATATATACACGTTCATATTTAATACTTTGAGAAACTGTTGCTTTGAATTTTTTTTTATTTTTAAAATCAAGGTTTTCTTAATTTTCAGGTGTACCCATTACAAGGAACAGTTAAGATTCCTTTTTCATACTAAACTTTTTTTTTAATCAAAAGGTAAAGCAAATATCTAATATGAAGGTGTGCCACTTTATTTATTTATGATTTAAAGTATAATATATAGGCCATTAAAAAGGATTCCATTTTTCATGATTTTAAAGTCAACTTTGGCAATTATTTGTGAGTTAATGATGATTATTTAAAATAATATTTTTATCCTACCTATTATCCAAATATAATGATACATAAAATAAAAAAAAATATATTAATTGTAAAGATGGGCTTAAATTTAATATTAAAAATGGCCAATTTACATCAGAATATGAATTTATCGCACAAAAAATTTAAAATTTCAGCCCAAAAAATTCATTCTTTACAATGCTTTATTTATTATATTATTTTTCATTATATCTGCTTAGTATGTAGGAAAACATTATTATTTTAGAATTTATCATTAACTCACAAAAAATGGCAAAACTGCCACTATAATCATGAATAATTGGTTTCACAGTTTTTTTTTTTTTTACATGAGCTCCACACAGGAGGCCCTGAGGAAAATAATTTCCCTCAGGGCCTATGTCATCTTTGAGGATGCTGTGTGGAGGGTTTTTTTAAGGAAAGGAAGGAGAGGAGAGTTCTGGGAAGGAAAAGGGTTTAAGGGGTGGGTAGGAATCTGGGGTTCAGTATGTCCTGGTCATCCGCCTCCAAGACCTAGACAAACCTCACCCCATGAACCCGGGCACCCCTGCTAAATCACCAAACGTAGCGAACCACTTGGGGTGACCTATGGCAGAGGTGTTGGTTATCCAATAAAGGTTCCCGGGGCGGCGGTACCCATTCCCGCCTCCCAAATTGAATAGTGCTATCACACAAACGAAGTATTGAAATCCGTAAGTCTAAACTTAAACTTTAGGTTATCAAATATTTAATGGCCTATATTTTATAATTTAAACCACAAAAATGTAAGTTAGAACATATCCTTACTAGATATGTGTTATACTGGATAATTGGTTGGGTTATCAAATCCAAATATAAGTTTTGCATGAAAAAGGCCGTTCCTCTTAATAAAATAGGCCATATTTTTGAGAATTTTAATCCTTTATTTCGTCCATACACATTTTCTCTGAATTTTCATTTCTTTTTGTCATACGTGAACAACGTATGAATTAAGAATTAACTGGAAACATAAGAGTGTTTCTTACTTTCCACATTTTATTTTAAGTTTGTGAGACGATAGCAAGTCTAGATGTATTGTAACGTCATTGCTAGTAGTATTATAAAGTGAAAGGCGGCACACGCTCATAATGTGATTTCTCTAATTCAAAATATATATATTTTTGAAAAATATTAATTTGGATAATGTACAATTGTCTATCATGTACTGTAATTTATTTCTAAAACTTCAGTTGAAAAACTTTCCACTTTAGACAGATTTCGTGTCCAGATGAGTGCTTTTATAATTACTGTGACGATTCACGGTTATGGTACTGTGACGGCAAAAAAAGGCAATAAACATGCGTTTCTTATCGTTATAATGCTGCAGCTCTTTCTTAGACATTAAATAATGGTGAGACATACAAAATATGTGTGATTGTTTCATCCAAAGTACTACTTTTTTATGACGGGAATTGTGTTTAATTTTCTTAATACGTGTGATGTATGATAATGATTGTATGTTTCCTTTGGGGGAGGGTGCAGACATACGTTCAATGCTTGTCTCATTTTCGACCGCTGTTATTTGGTGTGTTAGAAAGAGCTGCAGCATTACATGTTGAACAACAGCAAAACCATCAGCACATTGACATTTGACGTTTTTGAATTTTTGGAATTCATTCACACTTAATATTATCCTCGTAACTATTTTCGATACTTTCAAAATTATCGTCATGGCAAGTAGTATTGTAGGGGTCTACGGAGTGGTGTGTGAGAGAGATGCAAGAAAATGACGACTTTTTTCCTTTGGAGGAAACAGACCTCATTACATTGTGTGTCTCATATTTGAAAGAGCCGCAGCATTATAGCGATAAGGAAAGTATGTTTATTGTCTTTGTAAACGTGAATCGTCATGGCACTGATAAAAGCACTCAATAAAAATACAACTTATTTAAATGTAATTATAATATATCAACATCAAATTTATTATAATAATCATGCTAAAATTGTTGACTACATTAGTAGTCGTTACGTTTAGAATATTGTGATGTACGAGGTATTTAGTGGAGGAGGGTAAAACAGACATTATTAGACATTTAACATTTATAAATATTATTTTTGTTAATTTCAAGACAATTTGTCCGAAGACTTATCATCACCCCAGTTCTATCTTGCTTTGGCCCATTAACCAGCGGCCGAGAATACAAATTTTGCCGAAAGATGATCTTGCGATCGTACCCATGTAAAGGGCGTTTCCGATGAGAAAGATTTATTTTTCTCATATATGTTATATAACTCAATATCGATTTTATTTCATTCAAAATTTGTTTTCAAGTTGGCAATAAAATTGCTCAAACGCATGATAAAATTATTAAAATTTTGTCCTATTTGTAATTATTTTTTGATCATAAGTAAATATACATATATATATATATAATCATTCAATAATGGCTAAGCAAAATAAATCTGAAATATATTAGTTTGTGAGACCATAGATAAATAGACAAACTGAAGTATTTTCGTGACGAAACACGTGTGCGGATTTTTTTAATGATTTTATTTAAAATAAAATTAAAATTCGCTTTCTTAGATAATTCATTAATTTATTTTACTGAATTCATTAATTTATTTTTACATGAATACCGCACAAGAGTCCCAACTGCTCCCATCTGGAGCCAGTGGGACAATGGCATCCCCAATTGGGTTATGTTGTGAGGCTGAAGGTAGTGGGGAGGGGAATGAGATAGGAAAAAGGAAGGTGGGGAAGTACCTGGCTATTCAGATCTGGTCACCAAACACGGCTAAAGCCATTTCAAGCAACGTTTCAATTTTGAATGGTGGCCTTACACCAGGGCGATACTGAGAGTATCTTCCACTCTGGAACATGTCGCAAATATACTATATATTATATTAAATGAATAAATTGTGAATAACACAAATTAACCAAATAAAATTTATTTGCCACGCCGGGATTCGATCCCGCGACCTTCGGAGTGCGAGTCAAGAGCCTTACTGCTGGACTACGCCGGCCGTCAATGTTTATGTGATTTAAAATGAGTGTTGTATAATTCAACATTTTGTTTGAAAATTTAACAAATCTGCCAACAACCAACGGTATAACCTTATTATAAAAATAAAACATAGTTTTAAAAGATAGCTTTATCAGATAAAATCTTTCAAAATCAATTTGTATTTTTTTATTGAAAAGAGTCGACACGTCTAGAATTTGATTTAATGATGTATTTCCGATTGCGCCTGGTTATTCCCCCTTGGTTTTTGAGAAAAACGCATTCAAAATGGAAAATGGATTTTAAACTCATCGGAGTAGTATTATTGTTTTCCGAGACCAATATTCTACATTTTTATTATATTAAGGCTCTCGTCTAGCAATAGTAGTGACCCGAAGGTTGCGGGTTGAAATACCGGCGTGCGCAATAAATTTTATTTGATTAAATTGTGTAACTTCACTTTAAATTAACTAAAAATAATATACAGCATATTTGCAGTAACTCCAGAGTTGAGGATACTCTCAATTTCATTTTGGTGTAAGACTACCATTCAGAATTGAAACATTGCTTGGAATAGCTTTTACCGTGTTTTTTGACGAGATCTGAATATCCTAGATGCTTCCCCACCTTCCTCTTCCCCATCTCCTTCCCCTCCCCACTACCTTCGGCCTCACAACATACCCCAATTGGAATTGCTATAGTCTCACTGGCTGTTTTTTTTTAAATTAATTTTGATGTTAAAAATTGACGATATGGCAAACATTGCGATGAAAATTGACGATATGACAAAATGGAATTGAAATGTATGGAGGTGTTCAAAGAAAAAAATATGTTATTTAAATATTTTTTATTACATATAAGATAAATAATAATATGAAAACATAACGTGAATAAATAATAAAAAAATTCATGAAGAATATTTAAATTTGAATATGTAGTGATTTTTTGGTATGTACTTTTTAACCGAATAATGACGTTGAAAGAAATAAAGTATTTGACAGTTGGTACGAAAAGTATTATTTGATATGTTAATTTATTTTAGAGTTTTCAAGTGGGAACCCAAATTGAATATTTCAACAAGATAAAACTATTTTTTTTGTAAATTTATATTAACGTACGGTAAAATGGAATTAATATTACGTACGACAAAATGGAACAGGCAACGGAAGATACCAAATGTTTATTTATTTGATGATACGACAAGTAGGAACTCAAGTTGTATGTTACGAAAAGATTCAATAAAATAAAACTAAGTATAAAATGAAGTCATTCACGCTCTATGTGCGCTTAGATCTTTTATACTACGCAACGAATCTTCATGCGGTTTTCACCAATAGATAGAGTGATTCATGAGGAAGGTTTTTGGGTATATAATTTGTCAAGATTTTGCGTAAATTGGTTGAAATACATAATATATCTGGCCAAGCGGCAGCGGGCAACGGGCTGACAAACGGGCAGTGTGGATTTGATATAACAGATGGCGTTGATTATAAAGGTTCCGTTAGCCACAGCAATGCGTGGCTGGGTCTGCAAGTGTCCAATAAAATGGTTTGAGGCCTTTGGTAGAGCAGGTCTTAAGGCTTAACATATACAGATAGAAAACATCTAACGTCATGTAGTTAAAAATTTGAAAATACACGCAAATTACGCAATCGTAATAATGCAATTGTTTTCTGCCAGAAGATTTTATGCATCATAGAGAAAATGAGTACAGGGTCTGGGAGAGCAATAGTTAAAATATGAAGTCACTGTTGTCGCTAAGTAAACTTTACTATTTAAAATAGTCTAATCACTCTGTTTATTTATATGCTTGTGGTAAAACAACATTCAAATCAGCAGTAACAACGAGTATCAATAACAATTACCAAGGCAAGATAGAACTGGGGTGACGTTATATAATTAAAGATTTTGAAACAATTTTTCTGTACTTTTTCTGTTACTTTTGCATAATCAAGTCTACTATTAAATGTGGTTGCTGCTCGATTTTGCAAAATCTCATTTCCGGCCTGTCGTTTTCCCAAGAATCAGTACTAAACAGAAAATAACCCAGATTTGACAATCTTTGGCATATTATTTGAAACTTCACATCGAACTTAAAGTATAAGTGGCTCTATTAGAGTTGAGGCAAACTAAACACGTCTTCTTATGATTGTGTGTATTGGTGAATATAAATACACTTCTGACAGATAGCCTTTCAGGTGGAATATTAAGTTATAAATAATTTCATATAGCTGTGTTAAGTCATGTTATTGGGCGAATTGTCTGAAATGTCTTTTGATATGGTAATCTAAAGAAGTTAGGATAGCTAATTTTTAGGTGCTTTACACATCAGAATTTTACTATTATTAATAAATATTTAATATTTAATTATTTCTAATAACAACAATTATTATTATTATTATTATTATAGTCTAACATTTCTACTGCACCTAGTAGAGAGGTTTACTTACAAAGAATTTATTTATTTTTGTGCAAGATTAATATTCATAAAATTGGACTTAAAACACCGATTGTCACATTTACTTTATTCTATATATTTGATGAGTGAATTTGTCGAACAGTTTAAAAAAAATTATACAGTTTTACTTGCTCACAACATATACATCAACAAAATACTGCAAATCAAGTTGATTAATTTTTAAGTAACTACTGGAGCATTTTTGGAGCCACAATGTGGCCAATTTGCAAACACACTTGAGCCCCAGCTGGCCAAAATGTGGCCAATTTGAAGAGGTATTTTAAAACATTTTTTTGGATTTCTGTATAAAGTTCAAGTGAGTTGCGATCTTCAGATAATCACAAAGCAGTTTCACAGTTTAACAAGAGATGTCTCACATCACTTCGTAACTGTTTATTTCTGACATTAAGCGAACCGAAATTATTGAAATATTTTTTCTCACAAATCATTTATCATGTGTTTATTTATTGAAAAAATGCATGTGCTTATTTAAATTTATATCTTCAATTGTCAGCTAGGCCGTAGACAACATGCAGAAGGCATAATATTTAATATTCTCCAAATAGATACCACCAAAGATATTGAAATGCGAGGGGAGGTCCAAAAGTTCGTGGAATGGAGGGGATGGAGTGGGGATAGGGGCGCTCGTATAGTGTCATACTAATTGGTGACTCATTATTAGTATATAAATTAAGTTTCAGCCCTATTGCGTCATTCGTTTACTTATTTATTTTGCGAATCCTACATGACCACCTGGGTATGACAAAAGTCAGTGGAAGAAGGGCAACGAGAATGCTCACGCCGCTTCAGAAACAACAGCGCGTCGGTGCGTCAAAACAATTTTTGGAGTTGTGTGGAGACGAACCTGCACAGGTTTTGGAGCGGATTGTTACCGGAGATGAAACATGGGTTCATCACTTTGAGCCTGAGTCCAAACAAGTGTCCAAGCAATGGCATAAAAAGGGTACATCATCGCCAAAGAAATTCAAAGTGTCGGAGTCGGCTGGAAAGTTGATGGCTACTGTTTTTTGGGATTGTGAGGGGGTAATACTCATTGATTACAAAGAAAAGGGAAGGACCATAACCGGAGAATACTATGCAACGGTACTAGAGAAATTAAAGGAGGCCATCAAAGAAAAACATCGAGGAAAATTGACCGTTGCTCTTGCAAGACAACGCGCCAGTTCACAAGAGCAGAGTTGCAATGGCTGCTCTGCACAAGCATGGCTTCGAAACCTAGTCCACCCACCCTACAGTCCAGATCTGACCCCAACTGATTTTTATTTGTTCCCCAATTTAAAAAAAGACTTAAGGGGAAGGAAATTTTCCAACAACAATGAGGTAAAGGAGGCAATTTTGGCTCATTTTGAGGGAAAAGATAAAAAATATTTTTACGATGGTTTAGAAAAATTAATTCATAGATCTAATAAATGGGTGATTATATTGAAAAAGAAAAATAGATTTATTGTTTCATTTTATTTAAAACCCTTTCATTCCACGAACTTTTGGACCTCCCCTCGTATAAGAGGTATGCTTTCAGCAGTTTTTACTGGGTGGGGCTATATTTCCTGGCATCACCGATATTGTGAATCAATACTACTGCACACCTTCAAAAAATCAACTAAATGAACAAATTCTTTCCGTATTCAAACTATTCCCATTAGACAGTAGTCCGCCGACGGTCGGGTGGTCATCATAGCGTATCTCTTGTATTTCAATATCTTTGAGTACCAAGTAAATAATATGCAGAATCGATGCATTTATAAATTAACGATTTTTTAATGAATCTTGAAAATATGTGATAAAGGTCAAATATAGATGCATTCAATGACTCTATAACACTACAAACAGTTTATGTTGCTCATTATTAAAATTCGGAGGCACGATTTTTTTAATGAGGTCGAGAAATTCCCGAACCGAACGATTAAACATTTCCTAGCTGAAATTGACCTAATTGCAGAATGCTCCAGTGGTTAAAAGGGTGCCACAAAATAAGTTTGCCGTGTTTGAATATGTATATATTTTTTAATTTCAAAACGTTCAAATCTTATGCAAATGAAATTTTAACAAATTTTTGGTATCAACTAGTTATAGTGTTCAATGGAAAGTTCAAAGGGTTAAAGCTTGGAGTGGAAACGACACTGAGAGCTAATGGAGAGTGATGGTAGGTCAGAAAAACTACACTGCTAGAATAATAGAATAGATTGTACGAATGTCGATTCACTTTCTCAATTATTTCTATATTATACATGTTCAAAAGCTGTTCATCAGTTCATTTGGACTAGATATAAATTAATTTAGATTTATATAAATTAAAAGAAAAACATTTACTTTATTTAAAAGATAATTATAATATTTATTTAATCGTAAGAATCTTAATTTATGTAGTTATTATTAAAATTTGTGCTATACGAAGAACAACAATCAATTCACTCTGTGGTATTTAAATATTTTTAACATAATTATTATTTATGACACTAATTTTTTCTTTCGATGGCTTAAAATTAATAAGATGACTAAATTAAATTAGTTTTTTATAATTCTTTCAACAAGACCCAGCTTGGAGAATATCTAAGTATTTTACAATATCGCTATAACAAATTGACCACTCGTTCAATGCAATCAAACATTTTTTCCTACCGATCACAATTTATAATTAATAAAATAAAAAAAATATTTACAAAACCTGATATATGCATTTTTTAAAAACATTTTATTATAATACTTAAGTCCCTAAAACAACACGGAATGGAATATTTTTATAATGTCATATCTGATTGTAATATTCATAAATTGTTTCGTTATCAATAATTATTCTATTTGAATGCCTCTTTGGTTTGTAAATTTTCGATACCAAGTTGTGCATCATTTCTTTCCATGCAAATACAACAAACTTTTAATTAAATTATCATTCATTTCAAACTATATCATCGTGTTTTGATGTATAATCTCATGGGTATTTGAAGAAATTTAACTTTCCAAAAAAATCCAAAATTAATTGGGAAATTCGGATTTTGAGTTTCACGAAATCTGATAATCTTGATTTTTTCATCTGCATCCCTGATAATGATAATCTTATCTCCTTCCCTTCCCCATTTCCTTTCAGCTACACAATACACCCCAAATTAGGAATACCATAGTTGAATTGGCTCCAGGTATTTGGGAATCTGATGCTGTATTGTATTCACATAAAAAAAAACAGTGGTGGTCTCTGGAGAGAGCCTTGTGGGACCCCAGATGAATACAAGATTTGATTTGACGACTTCTTCACCTCAAAACCACCATATTTCTTCAGGGGGTTGATCAGAAAACTGATTATTATGCCATTTACTTTATTTAAAGTTATAAAAGATACTGAGAAATTGTTCGTTAACCCAATATAATTAATTTACATACATCTTTCATTACTCTTTCAAGTCCGTGCTAAAATACAAATTAGAAATTGCATAATAATTATTATTAAATCACACGTAGATTGCACCTTAAACATCTATAACGCTGGAGATGTCCTTCGCGGCACGAATACCAGTTTAATCTGCCAAAGTTGAGTAACATTTCAATAGATACATCTTTTATACTAGCAAGAAGTTAAATTATTACAATTTTCATAGTTGGTATCAGGAATTTAATATTACGGTGATGTTCTCATACATTTAACAGGAAACGGTTGCACCTTGGGAAGTAAGAGATTTACTCCTATTATAATATCATTAATTATTTAATGCACTGGGAATTTAAAGTGTAATTAAACACAAATTGAGGTTGGATTAGACTTACAATAATTTCATAACACGGGTTCAGCAATATTGAAAGGTATTTACGGATTGTTTTAAACTATGAGTGACATTTACACATCTAAGATGAATGTCACACAAGAAAATCGGTATGTCTTATATTTCAGCCGACGCAATGATAGTAAATTTTCATTTCAGCTTGCATAAACAAACCTAACCCAACAATATAATGGACTTAGTGATACTGTCAAACTCTTTTTTAATCAGTGAATATTATCAGTTAAAATTTTTTTTTAACTATAATTTCCTTGTTAATTACATAAACAACGCTTTTGTCAGTCTTCAGCAGGTTCAACCAATGATTCTTCATTCAATCTAACCTAACTCAAAGATATGTTAGGTTAGTTTTAAATTAGACACAATTATTCTTTCTAACGCATTTCAGATGGTTGTCGCGTAGTGTTACATTGGATCAGAACCAGTGTGACAACTATGTTCTAGCAATTATTGCGCTGAATTTTTTGTCAATCTCAGCAGGTTCTGCTAAATGGTTTTCATACAACCTAACAACTAACCAAGAATATTTTCTATGCGGGTTTAAATAATTGCAAAAGGTTTCTTTAGATTTGAATCTTTAGCAAATTCTGCCTTAAGGTTAAACGTCACATACGTTATAATCTACGCATTCACAGATGGCACCGATTAAATAATTTTAGGTTTTTATTAGTTTTTGCACGATACACTTTAAAATATTAAGGTAAATTAATTGTTTGCGGCCGTACATATTTAATATGAATATAAATAAATTGTTTTGTTCATGAACAAACCCAAATCTTTCGAGAAAGGCTGAATAATACAATATTGGATTGAGTCACCGATACAAAATAGAATTTTTCAGCCTTTCTTGAAAGATTTGGGTTTGTTCATGGACAAAACTATTTATTTATATTCATATTAAATATGTACAGGCACAAACAATTAATTTACCTTAATATTTTAAAGCGTAACATGCAAAACGTATTTAAAACCTAAAATTATTTAATTGGCGCCATCTGTGAATGTGTTGATTATAACGTACGTACCTTTAACCTTAAAGTGGACCGCATTGATTCACCACATAACCTAACCTCACTTAACGCAACTCAACCCAACGATACATCAGGTTTTCTTTACCTGTTGTTTTGCAGAAATTCATATGTATAGTTGTCATCAAATAGTCATCCAGCACCATTTTGTTTTTTTCTGACATTTAAAAGTTCCCCGTTTAACGCCGATTCTAGTTGCATTTCAGCTTTCTATGATAAGCTTAACAACATGACAGTTGTCCTCTTCTGCTGATCACTATTTGTTCAAAAGCTGAAATGAACGTAGGATCGGCATATGGAGTCCTTTTAACTGTCAAAAAAACAAAATGGCGGTGAATCACCACTTGATTACAATGTTATATTTGAATTTCTGCAAAACACATTTTTTACACATCTTTTAAAATAGTTGTGCGAGTTTACATTAAATTTAAAATGCAATTTTAATGTTTGTCAGTCTGTAGCAGTTTTGCCGAATACTGCCACATAGCTTCACTAACTAACAGTCACTCTCTAGCAGGTCTTCGAGGGGGTGGCTCCCCCTCACTCCACGCTACAGATAACTCTCTGACAGCTCAGCATCAGACTGGCTGCAGCGACTCGACCTTGTCCTAGCCACTCCGAAGGTAGAATCCAACTCCGAGGCAAACTCAGAGGTCATGGTGGCATAGTCAGAGGTCATAGTGGCGTAGTCAGAGGTCAGGGTGTGCGGATCCGCCGTGATGGCCACGCTGAGAGTCATGTTACCTTGGGTGATGGGCTGCTGGGTTGGAAGAATGGTGGTCGTGGCTGGTTGTGTTCTTCCCACCTCCTTCTCGGCTATCTTCTGTTTCAGGGTTCGGATCTTTTCCTCCTTCTGTAATGCGAAACGATGTGAATCAGATGAAATAAAATTACAAACAAAATAACGAATGCCAAGATGGAAAGATCGCCAAAGACAAAAAAAATTGTTATAAGATTTATTTGCAACATAGACTTTTTATTAAGTTTGGCCTAAAGTTATGAGGACAAAAATTAGTGACAAAGTCATCAACAGGCAACTGTTGCCAAAGAAATGCCGATTGTAAGTTCGTTTCAGGTTTTGAATGAATAATTGTGATCAGCAGAAGAGGATAACTATCACGTTGAAGCTTGTCAGCTTATTATGTACACTTTGGTACAAAGCTGAAACGCACCTAGAATTGGCGCTAAACAGGGATCTTAGGTCAAAAAAAACAAAATGGCACTGAATGGCTATTTTATGACAATGTTACATTTTTATTTCTGGAAAACTACTAAGCCTTAAAGTAACTTAATGATATTGACAGTTAGTTATGAGTAGGGTCCGGATTAATATGTAAATACACATTTTTAATTTACACGATTTTCGGTCTCGTATGTGTTCTCTACCTAGATTATCATACATAGATTGTGAAAAACTAATTTTTATTTTCCATATTTTTCCGTATTTCATGGTTAAGTCCATATTTTACAAAAAATATCACAATCATCCATATTTTCGCTTTTTATATCATAAAACATGAGTTAGTTCACAAAAATTGATATAATTTTACGTGTTTGCATTCTCACCACTACAAGGCCGCGCGTGTTTCATTTCTCTCGCTTATTATTCATCGTAATTTGATTTTTGATTCTCTTCCTCCCCACGCGGCGGCGCCACAGTCGCCACACTGACACCAGGGTTGCCAACCGTACGAGGTTCCTCGTACAAATACGAGATTTGTGGCCTTCCGTACGAGGTACGAGGACTGTGATGTATCGTTTTTTCTACTCTCTTATATTTGTCTGTATTTTATTTACTCCTGGGCACTTGGCACCAATCGTAATGTTCTGTCTTTTCTCTTGGCTCTGATCGATATTTAAATTCTTAAGGCTTTGCATATGTGTGGTAGGGATGGAAAATTCCTCCCCTACGTCACACAAGCCTTTATAAATTTGGACCCTTATTTCCTCTGATAACTACAGAAAGCTACTTAAAGCTCCCTTGTACTACATACCTTTAGCGATATATGTACTTAACTAATAAATACGTTATTTACGACTTTGAACGTAAATATTTTCGTATTTAGGTTGTAATTAAACTCCATCAAACGTTGTGTAATTTTTTGATTTATGATATAGGACTTTAATTACTTTAAATTTTGTGGTAACCCTCTTGATTCTAAACAGAGTGTTGAATTTCAAACTGTATTGGTCTCTCTCTTGCAAATTTAACCTTAAGTAATTTCTCTAAATGAACTAACTTCCCTTTGACGTTTATTATGATTCCCTACATCCTCATGAATTCATGAATAAGCAAAACTAATCGAAACTACACATGACTAATTGAACAGATAATTAAATATAACTCAAATGGTTAAATGTTAGTAAATTTGATTATGATTGTATCTCGTATCTGCTGGGCGCCCCTCCGTTTAGATTCAGCTGCTATAAGGTACATATAAAGATGGATTTAGTAGGTTAATGTAATTAGTTAATTGCATATTTGACGAACTCAGAATAACCCTTTTTCTGGCAAAATTTGGCTCCTGCCTCCATCAAGTAAGCAGGGTGATCAGGAGTCCTCCCAAAATTCGCACAGTCTTTTGGCACGGTTCAATTGATTGATACCTAAGTTATCGCGTCCCAAATGAACCTTCCTTCGCCATCATGCGCTGCCTTCAGGTCTTCCCCCGAGCCCAGATACCTCCAAATTCCTACTCCTCCAAAGTTTACTATTTACTTAGGGCGAACCGGTTTCGTCCTATATGCAATCATATACTCACGGGTTTGTGTGGAGTTACGGGTCGTGAATCCTCCCTCCACGTTCAAGAAATGAGACGAGAGTGACCCGACAGGCCTAAAGCACTAATTGTAAGTGAGTTCGTTTCATTCAATGAACAGTACATAAAAAGATATATATGTAAACATACGTTTTGGGAAGGTTTATAACTCGCAATACGAAACTACTTGCAACGCATCCCGAGCTCGGATCTCGCCCATCAAATTCTGCGAAATTTTCAGATTGATACCGAATACATACGTAAGAATAGTGGGTGATATAAATACATATTCGTACATTAAGATCTTATCTGGCGATGTGTTCTGGAGATTCGCCATAACTCCAAGCTTTTGTTTGGTTTTGTTGACGGTTTTGTTTGAGAGATCCGCCATCTCTATGGTTTGATTAATGGTCCTTGTTACAGAAGCGAACACTGCCTTCTGTTGGTTGAACTGTATTTTTTTTTTTCTTTCCCTCCCCTCCAATGTTCAACTTTTGATAAATTCTTGCTATCCCGTGATTCTCAATTGAAGCATGTAAATCCTCATTACCCCTTATTAAGCTATCCCGTGATTTTTCAACTGTTTCATGTAAGTCTTCAATACACCCTATTGAACTATCCCGTGCTTTATCAACTGTTTCATGTTAAATCTTCAATACACCCTTTTTTACTATCCCGTGATTTATCAACTGTTTCATGTAAATCTTCAATACACCCTTTTGAACTGCTATAATAAATCTGTTAATTTTCAATTGCTTAGGTCTGTAGATACCTCTTTACGTTCAAATTAAAAATAGTGTTTAATTTTTTTTTTCTTTTTGTTCCTAATAATTGCGCAATATAATAATTTTATCCCGTTCCTAGAAGTTAATACCTAAGTACGATATCCACTAATCAAGGTCATTTTTTTTTCTTTTTACTGTATTCGAACTAGTGTCCCAGTGACCGAATTATTTTGTAAACAATTTGAGCTTTGTAAACATTCTCTACGGCCTCGTGACCTAGATTCAAGCGCATAAGGTATGTTTACTTTAGACATTCCGGAGACGTGTGAGATGACTCTAAAATTTTCTTTGTTTGATAATGATGTACTTAGCGCAATTGTCTAGTCTGATACCCGATTACGTATACATATTTATTCATTTATATATACTTTGTTTCAAAATACATATTCATAATATTGATATGTAGAATTATATTATGATTGAAAATAATTTCTAATATCATAACTTATTTCAAATGCTCTGGATTTTCTGAAATTATATTAATACATACATAGAATTAAATATAAAATATTGATTTGTAAATTTATCACACATAACTACTTTTAATAGTTATTGATGAATTCAGAGGTAGGAATCGATACCCTTTTCCTCTTTTTATATAAGTGTTTTCCTTTTTGATTAAAATTTTTCTTGGGAACAATAAATTACAAATATATATGTTTATATACATACATATATAAATATATAAAATATACTTATTATATTTATAATATTTTAATATAGTTACATATCACATATTAAGCGAGTAATATCTTGGTCAAATAATTAATCCAAATACCAATGTTTGCTGCATTCCGCCTTCTCCTTGGAATCTGTAAAATTTTATAACGGAAAAGACTTACCCCTACCAAGGTTTTTCCGACCGGGAAATACACGGTGACCTTGCTGCAATTTTCCTAAATTAATTTTTATTTTCCTAAATTTAATTAAATCTTTTTGACTTCAATTTTTTTTTTTTTTCATTTAATCTAATTAATTAAAATGATGCATGAACTCTATCGTTCTAAACTGTATTTTATCTCAAAACTCGTTGGTTAGATAACACTTTAAATGATAGTTACTTCACGATTAATTTAGAGATGGTAAATTGTTGTTAAATTAAATTTTTATCCCTCCGAACTTTTATGTATTAATAAAATATTATTTTGTTTTATTATTATTATTTAAGATGATTAATTTAAATATTTATTATTTGTTAGAACACTTTCACTTAGATTGAACACACGTATTTAATTATAACTTCTTCACGCTAAATTATCACATCACTTCAGTTATTTATTGCACTAATATTAAACGCGAAATTTCTAAGTTTAAAATTACGATATTAAGTGATTATAAAATCCGAATTTCCCACTAAAACAAATTGTATTTATCACGAGCACTTTTATTTTTCACAAGTAATTAATGCGTTGGCTTTAATTTTTATTTTCACTGATTCTAACTGCAAAGTATTTTTTTCTGTAGATCACTGACTAGAATGTGAAATTTTTCTAAGTATCAAAATAATTATCACTTAGAATTTTACAACTTTAAATCACCCACCGTTTCGTCACGTTCCGCGAAGTTACAAACTTTTCGACCACGACCGTAGACTGTCCTCAACTGGCATTTGTCTAGACTTTTATACCCCTCTCAGGTCCAAAAGATCGTATCTGAATCTCCTATAATAAACCAATCTAATTACTATCAACTCGTAATTTCTTGAAACCTCTCCATTATTGTCGAATGCGGTCTCTTAGTACCTTCCGCGTTTGATACATTAAATTCTGTCTCGTACTTCCATACTTACAAGATCCGGATTTAGTAAGATCCATGTTTAATGGCCCAACTTCCTTTGTCCTGTTGTTCATACAAAATTAGCTTGAATTTAATAATTTTAAAGTTCTATTTTCATCTATTTCGTAACATGTCCGTGCGTACGGCATCTACCATATGTTCCAAATCTGTCCCCAAATTCGCCTATCAGAGATATCTTCATGTCGAAGCCTTTCTCGCAAATTGTTCATTTTTATTTTATTATTTTTCCTCGAGTTTTTCTGTATTCTATATGAACCTTTCCATTTAAAACCGAATTTTCTCTATTTACGTCGTATATTTGAATTTTCCATTTTTTCTCGAATTTTCTTTTATTCACGACACTCTTTCCATGAATTTCCTTATTTATTCTTACGCTATTGTTCATATCTCTATAGATTTTTATATTTCAAGCCGTATTTATTTTATTCACTGTTAATCTAAGATTTCTTTTGTTTTTCTCTGTCGTATCTCCTTTCCCCTCACTTCCCTGTACTTCCCTGATATAACCATATCGTTTTTTGATGTTTGCTGCCTCTTGGAAAATTTCATTTTCTATTTGTTATTAATAAATATATCATTTTTAACATTTTTATAGGAGATACCCCCACTTCGGCCCTTAAATTCCTGTCATTTTTATTGCTTCATAGAGATCGTCCCCCAAATTTTGTCCCGTTCTTACGCAAAATCCCATAAACCATATGCCTTGACAGCTGTATACATTAATTCCTGTACCCACCTGGCAATAAATCCTTTTTTATTTCAGTGTCGTTAACTTTTACGAGAATTCTTTAATGTAAATATTTCATAAGACCCATGATAATTTTTATAGCTCTTTTAACGACTAATTGCCCTTATATAAACAATTTTCATGTTCGAATATTCCTTGTTTATCACAACAAAATACATCTGGGATCGACAACCATTGTAATGTCTCATTTTTATCTGCAACCGCGTACTATGCTACTCTATAAACTCCATTTTAATTACGTAAAATGACTCCTTTTCCTGAGTTTTTCTATCGCAAAATTTTCAGCATTTTCCACTCCCCTCCGTACTGCGCTCTATTTTCTTCTCTAACACTTGTTACTGCTCTAGACATCTGAAATATACCCTCGCCTATTCTTTAAAACTCTCATTTTTTTTTGACGTTTCCTCCCTAAATCTTTCATCGTAATATTCTAGCTCCGTCTAGAATTGATAACAATAATTTTCCATTGTTTTTTCAACATTTCCATTTCCTTTAGCACGTTTTCCCTCGAATCGATCATCTCCGGTCGTCACAAACAATCGTATTATAGATGGAAATCTCCCTAACACCTTACAACACGTTTTCGTCACTTGCTATGCAATTTTTCACTTAAACTTTTCCATCGTGTTTACGTGTATCCTTTTTTTCCGCACCTGATATGCTTTAATGCGTTCGAGAACTAGGGTTTCTGATCCCTGGAATGTACCGGTTAACCAAAACATTTCTTGGGGTCATCGTTCTTTTGTCCCTGAACAGATTATTTCTTCCCATGGAGTTTATTCACCTCTCGGTTTGGTGGGAACGTCAAACTCATTAATTACATTCTTAATTGCTAAGTCCAAAGGTCGTTCCTTTGTTCTAAAAATGGGCTCGGCCCTCTTCCCGTTGATAGGCTGAATTGGTTTTTAATCGCTTTTGCCGCAATTCAATTGGCTGTCAATATATCACGGCCCAAAATATATTGGGGAGTCCCTGTCTTTGATTATTTGTTGATACCATCTGTGATTTTTTTATCAATACTCGTCTCACTTTGTCTAATTATAGATCCCTACCGTAAATATGAATTCACTTTACTCTAATCCGATAGATGTCGTAGACGTGTCCGTTTTATAAGTAATTGATATTTTCTTTTTAAATTAAAGTGGGAAGCTACGATATTTTCTTATTTTTCACTGTTGATCAATGCAATTCATCACAGGACACTATCAACCTCGTACAATTATGTACGAGATTTTGATAATACCTATGGCTGTAAGAAACCCGCTAACTGTGGAAACAGTGAACGGCACACTTCTTGCTGCAGAAAGCGCAAAAGGTTCAACTCGTACTGGAAACAGCGTCCATTTTGAACCCACCAAAGAAATGTACAGCCGCATGACAACAGACAAAATATACGGCAGAAAATCGATGAGAGTGAGGATGTTCCTAACATAATATTTGGAGGAGATGTAAATTATGTTACCTTGATTTTCATTTAATTTTTTGTGATCTTGAGTAATAATAAAATAGTTTTACCTACCAATAAAACTTATATTATGTACCTAACCTCATTTAAAACCTATATTGAGAGAAGCATTCTCAAATCCCCTTTCGCGTGGCCTTCCCCGATTTTTTTTAGTACCTTGTGGCTGTCAAGTGGTCACCAGATGCTAAACAAAAGTATCTACATAAATCTAACTTTTGTTTATGGCATTTTTTTCTCATTAGTTCTCACCAGGCAGTGATTGCCTAGGTTTTAAATGAGGTTAGGTACATAATATAAGTTTTATTGGTAGGTAAAACTATTTTATTATGTATCCTGAACCGTCATTTAAAACCTATATTGAGATCTGTTTGTTATCGACTGGTGACCACTAACGCTAATGTGATGATATTAAAATATGTTAAACACTGGAATACCTACTCGTGTGTTACAGTGGGTGGAATAGAGAAGTCACAGACAATGCCCTATTTACCTCTAGAGAAGTGTTAACTTCTCTTCTATAGAATTTGGCAAAGGTGTCCCGGCTCCTCCAGTTCCCTCAAGCCAAGATGTCATCCAGTCTAAAATTATCCAGCCAGTTAAGTGATGCCACTGCTGCCCGTACGCTTCCCGGTGCAGCTGTGGTCTTAGCTTCTTCTAGAATCGTTTTGACCCAACGGGCAATGGCTGTTCTTGAAGCTGCCTTAACTGCTCCTGATGTAGTGATGAAGAGTTCTGTTAAATTCTGCTTTGTTTCTGTCTTCTGTCCGTTCTTTGGAGATTTCAACCAGTTCCTTAATCCAGTATTTTTGGTCTATATTTGGTTGATTGCCATTTAACAGCCTCCAACCTGACTGTTGGTACGTAGCGGAGTCTGTTTTGGAACCGAAAACTGGCCATAACGAGACCCCTTCCTCATCTATGGATAATTTGTCTGGTGAACACTGTAACAAGGTCAGGTCATGCCCTCTTCGTCCCGAAGCTAATAAAAGTAAAGTCGCTGCCCTGCTTGATGTTTCAAAGAGATTCAACTTTTTGGGTGGGTTAGCTTCTAACCAGGTCAACACCACTAAAGGATCCCAGATAGGAGATTTAGCCAATTTAGGATGTCTTAATGCTGCGGCTTTGAGTACTTGTCTGACTAGAGGATGTGAACTTCGGTTTCCTTCTTCAGGGCTACTGAAAGTTGTTACTACCGATTTATGAAGTCGAACTGTGCTGGGAGAGAGACTATCTTCTAGACTAAGATCTGTTAAAAATCGTGCTAGGTCGCTTCCTGTAGGGACATTCGGGTTTACCCCATGATTTAATGCCCCCTTTGCCACCTAAGCCAAGCCGGTTTGTATGTTTTAAGGGTGGACTCTCTCCAACCCGACTTTAAAAAATCTTTCTGTTTGTCCGACCAATCTGTTAATGACTGACTCCACCCCGGCACTTCCACACCTCCAAAATGAAATCCTCTACTTGTGGTGGGGGTTTCAAGGTTCTGGTGTCTATCAGCACTTCTATCAGTTTCAATATGGTGAATGGAGGACTCGCTGCTTGATTTTTTAAGTCTGGTCTCCAGAATACCTTCTTCCATCTCGGGGCTACAATCAAGTATAGGTCCTTGACCCGGTTTAGGTGTGCTAGAACTCTCGGCATAAGGCACGGCGGGGGGAACACCCAAACTAGAGGAAAATCCCACTCTTGAGTCCAAGCATTGACAAATTTTGCCTCTTTGTCGAATGCATTGAGGGACACATAATCTTCTACGACGTGGGCTGTCTCTGATGCATACAGATCAATAGTTGGCGCCCCCCATTTTGCAAAAACTAATTTTGTTGCAGCCGGTAAAAGATGCCATTTCGGAGGTTCATGTTTTCAGGAGAGTTGATCTGCTACCTCGTTGAACCTTCCCGGTAAGTAGTGGGCAGACAGTGAAATGTGATACGTGTCTGCCATTTGAAGGACTTGACGAGTCGCTTCGAGCAATGCCTTGGATCGTTTGTCGCCTTCGTTGCGAAGGTATGCGACCACTGATTTGTTGTCTGACTGGGTAAGAAGACCCGAGTCTGACAGCTCTGGCCCGTGAGGAGTAAGTGCTGCCAGCACGGCGAGCATTTCTTTGACATTGCTGTGGAGTGGTTGTTGTGTTTGGGACCAAGCTCCATTCAACCTGAGGTCGTCTAGCTGCGTGGGTTTGAATGCAGGTAGCTTGCTTGTAACATGCAAAGGTTAAGCCTGCCTCTACAAATGGCGAAACTAGCAAAATTGAGGGTACCCAAGAGGCCCTGGGCCTGCTCAAGTGACCATCTACCTAGATTAATGTATTGTTTCAGTAACTTTGTTATTTTCACTCTTTTATCTTGTTGGAGATCTTTTAAATCAGCCCTTGAATTCCACATAATTCCCAGATATTCAATTTTCTGAACTGGACTTGGAGTGGATTTAAGGAATTGTATTATCCACCCCAGAGTTAGTAACATTGAAATAGTTTCAAATTTATGAATTTTCAATATATTAATATACTATCAAAAAATTCTCTAAGTAGACAAATATTCTGAGACCTTTATCTCTTAATTTTTGCGCTATCCAATTGGTAAGATAAGTAAAAACCTTTGGAGCAGATAATAGTCCAAAGGTAAAGGCAAACATCTCATTTGAAGTAATTCTCCTTAAAAATGAGTCTCAAGAAACGGCGATGGTTCCACTTTAACCATCCAGTCCCCCGGTTGAATAAATGGTGCAATCTTATTAAATGCCGGTAGCTTGCGACTGGCACACTCCCTAAGTTTGCCTATAGTTAAAAAATTGTTCAAGCGACGAAGGTTGAAAACCGGTCTAAATGACCCGTCTTGCTTCGGTATGAGAAACATCCGTGACAGAAATGAAGGAGATATTGAAGACGATGCCAATATCTTTTCCTTTTTCATTTTGTCTAGTCATTTCTTTTGTGATATGAGTTTTATAAGTGGAACTTACCGTGTCTGCCAGTATACTTAGCATGGATTTCTGACGGAAGGGTAGCTTGTACCCTCGCAACATCGTTAACAGCGTCGGTGGGGCTCCTAAATCATCCTAATTGCTTAGGAACTGTCCTAACTGTCCCCCCTGAAACTCTCTCTGGATAGTCAGACTATCCTTGTTGCCAAAATTGGCCTGATTGGTCCTCTCTTCCTCCTCTGGACTCTCGCTCACCACGGAAGGCTTTGCTATCGCGAAACGTCCTGCCTTCCCGAAAGGGCCTGCTGTCGCGAAAAGGCTTCCTCGCTGGCCCTTTATACTTGGGCAGCTGCGTGCTGGTTGATGGTTGAGGGGCGAAGCTCGAAATTGGGAGGCATTTATCCAGCCCTCCCATTCGCTTAATCTGAGATTCCAATTTGCTTGGGTCAAAAAGATAACCCGCTGCTGGAGGAATATTTTTAACCGCTTCCCGTAGATACTGACTCTTTACTTCATTGAGTATTGCGTCCCTGTGATGCTGGATCGCGTTTGCTCTCTTCCCGCAGACGATCTACAGAACATCTGTAATCACTGCCTGCTACTCTGTATCCGGAGTCCTTCCTCTACTCTCGAGTTCACAGTTCCTGCAGAGATTTTCTGAGGCACTCATTCTGCAGAAAGAGGGAATGGCTCAATGCCCCACAACATTTATCTAGGATTAACGAGACCAATCCCTAGAGAAGTTGATGCACCACTCTCCCCGTGCATCTTCCGATCTTCTGAGTCATGCTCGTATTAATTCATGGACAAGCCGCCGCATTTTTATGCACAGATTACGAAAATTATACTTCATTTCAACAATTATTACAAGAAACAACTATTTACGAACATAAAATAGGTTATTAGGTTCTTAGTTTAGGTAAATGGAGGAATTAATGCTTTTTTGGTTTGAAACGAAACTTCGCAAATGTCATTTTCCAATTTTATGCCTATTTAGTATTTAAAGTGTAGCGGCATGCGGCGGCTTGTCCATACTTTACCAAGCTCGTTTTTGAAGCCATAAAGTTTTGAATAAATGAGCTTATATATGGCTTATATGCTTCACTTGGGCCGAAAGATGATCGATCTTTTTTCGCCAATTTCGGCAACTTTCACTTCGACTCTTTTGGTCAAATCACTTTATTTATTTCCTATACTGTCATCTCTACCGAATCGGATGAGGAAATTTCGGACCCGCTCATTGTTTCAAACACAACAAAACACATGTCAATCACTACACAAGATACAAACAAAGAAAACAGACAAAGAAACAAAGAACCCAAAATGCAGACAATCTTTGTTGTGTTCACCACATATATTGTCATTTATCGGTCTTAAACTCTGTTTTAAAATACTTCGAACAGCCTCGCTGTTATAACACAGAGTACGATTTTGAAATAATTCTTGCTTTTTTGGGGAAAAATCGTTATAAATTCGGAGCTACTACAAAACGAAAATGCCAGCGACGGAATTTAATACGCTAATGCAGTGTTGCCAACAGTTAGCTATGCTAAATTGCTAGACATCTTACAAATGTTGCTAGATTGCCAGTTTTTTTTACCCCAAAAAGTTGCTAGAAGTTGCTAAACGTTACAGTAAGTAGATAAGGGAACGTACCCATACTACATGACCAACTTTTTGCAATTTTTAACCCCCCCCCCAATCTTCTAAATTCTGACAATCGTTTTATTTCCAGGTTTTATTTGGATAAAACAAAACAACACAAGGTAGAATAAGAGTAGTGCATACTATTTTGGTTGTATTCTGTCTGTCGTAGCTAGCTAGCGGCTGGCGCACAGAACAATATTACAGTGCCACAAAGTTATCTGTTCCGGTGGTGGTGTCGCTAGTTGTGAACAAATATGTCATAGAAATATCAAAGATTGTGGCACTGTACTCCAAAAAGGGAGAGCTAGTGCAAAAGGAAACGGGGATTTTCCGGCTAACGCCACTTATACCATAGCGTCTATGACCATAGAGTCGCGTTTGTTTTTTACTTTTAACTATACGACGTAGCGTTTTATGTTCTCTCATGACGAAATCGAAATATCAAACAATGACGAAAAGTTGCTATAAAAAGTAGCTAAAAAGTTTAGCTACAAGTTTCATTAAAATGTAGCTGTCTGACATCAAATAATAGCTAGATCTAGCTATAAAGTTGCTAAGTTGGCATCACTGCGCTAATGTGAAAAAAATGCCATAAACAAAAGTTAGATTTATGTAGATACTTTTGTTTAGCATCTGGTGACCACTTGACAGCCACAAGGTACTAAAAAAGATCGGGGAAGGCCACGCGAAAGGGGATTTGAGAATGCTTCTCTCAATATAGGTTTTAAATGACGGTTCAGGATACATAATAAAGATTTTTTTAAAATACAACACAAAGAGATGTTTTATTTAGTAGGAAACTTGCTATAGTTTATTTCATTGAGTAAAAAGTCCTAAATCCAGTATTTGTAATAAATGTACGAGGTTTGAAAGTCAAAGTACTTTCAAAATGCCCAAGGATAAACAACCTTTGCGTTTCAAATTGGAAAAATATATCGTAGATTTCCCAAACCAAAAAAGTATATTTTAGACAAAAATAAAGGATTTGATACCCTAAAAACAATTAATAAAGTTCTGAGCGGAAGCTTTGAGGGTACTGCAGACGTGCCTTACACAACTTCGGAACTAGGCGTCTTTAAGTACGCTCCCATTACATCATTTGACGTGGAACGATCTTTCAGCCAATATAAGGCTATATTTAGACCAAATCGACATAGTTTTTTTTTATTTTTTTAATTTTTTTATTAGAGATAATATATTACAAAATTATTAAAAAAAAATTATAATACATTACTCCCAATGAGTTTAATAAAAACTCATTTCGGGAAGGACAACATTATACATCTAAAGGAAAATTATTTTTTCATAAGAACATGGAAATCATTGAACAATACATAGATTTTTAAATGGACTAGACACACTTGATACTAGTACTGGGCGTTGACGATAATTCTATCCAACGCCAACGTCGTTATCGTTGGCAATTTTCAACTGTTGAAAATAGCTGTTGAAAATAACGTCGACGTTGACGCAACTATAATAGGAGATCGACACGATACTAACAAAAAATATATCAAAATCGTATTAAGGAATCCCTTTTAACGGGTGGTTCCCCGAATCATTGATGTATTATTAATTATTATTATCTCTATGCCCCACGCGACACACACGTAATAATAATCCTATAATAATGTTGAAAGTTGAAACTGTTGGAAGACGTTGGTGGTTATTGAAAATATTATCCTGTTGAAGATATATTTTGCTTGTCACTGATAAATTCGCTTGTTGCTTGGCGCTACGTATCGGCCGTATTGGACGGGAAAATAAAAAAAAACGTGCAGTAGGTATGTACATTACCAAAAGACCTTGTGTAATTGGGTATAATATCATTCACGAAGTGTGATCTCTTGACCCTTTTGACTTAATCATTCTAACACCGTTGAAAACAATAGGTACAAAACATTGACATTTATCAATAGGTTATTTTTTTGCTTGTCGTTGATAAATTTGATTGTTCAATGGCGCTACGTATCGGCCGTATTGGATGGGAAAATAAAATAAAACGTGCAGTAGGTATGTACATTACCAAAAGACCTTGTGTAATTGGGTATAATATCATTCACGAAGTGTGATCTCTTGACCCTTTTGACTTAATCATTCTAACACCGTTGAAAACAATAGGTACAAAACATTGACAATAATTATCAATAGGTTATTTTTTTGCTTGTCGTTGATAAATTTGTTTGTTCCATGGCGCTGAGTATCGGCCGTATTGGATGGGAAAATAAAAAAAAAACGTGCAGTAGGTACGTACATAACCAAAAGACCATTTAAAATATCGAGTAATGTTGTTCACGAAGTACAAACTCTTAACCCTTTTTATTTATTAGGCAGTTGAATCGTTGACTGCGTTGAATAATATTCGCATGTAGGTATTATATTTCAACTGTTGGCGCTAATTATTTTCAACAGCGTTGGACGTTGAAATAATATAACTATTGTTTCCAACGGCTAGTTATATTTTAATACAGTACTACTTGATACAGGTAATTGAAGAATATACAAGAGTTACAAAGGAAGACAGATAAATTCGTCACTGGTTAATAAAGTTGCTGAGAAAATATCCTTTTAGAGCCTTTGCCAAAATTTTTTAGTTTGATTCTGGTAGTTTTAGGACATTAGGTAATGCGTTGTATTGCGTATGTGCGATGTATTGTAAGGAGTTAATTCCAAATTTAGTTTTAATTTCGATAATTTAAAAAAGCATGTGATTGTGTACTGCAATCAATTTAATTAGACAGATTTAGAGGAAGATGAATAAAACTTCATTTTTTTAATTTGAATTACCTGAAAATTTCGCTATCTTTTTATAATTTTTTAATGTAACTGTTACTGCATAGCAATTTTTCACAAAAAACAATGTTTAATTTGAAAGATATTCTTATTGCATACTCCATATTTTTTCCATATTTTACATTTTTTAGTCCATATTATATGTACATATTTTGAATTTTTGAATACATATTTATCCGAGCCCTAGTTATGAGTATATAAAAAAAACTCACGCTAACTCAGAACTAGATCAGAAAGTTAAAGATTTTGCCTATTTAAAAAAAAAGATAAAGATTTCTTGAAAGGAACAACACATCTTGCATTCAGTATCAGGTGTCGCGCTTAGGTTTGATCTGAATCTTTACCGGTTTAAGGCAGTGCCTCCGCTTTTACAGGCCATCGACAATACTTTGGTGGCGGGAATGTGAGTCACTGATTGGTGAATGGTGAACTGTGTGACCTCACCAGCAGGACTGTCTCGACCCACCGCCTAGCGTGGGAGGGATGGATTCATAACACTTTTTTCCTGGACACCGTGACTCACTGATTTCTACACAACCTTCTTCCCACTTCCTTTCTTTCCTTAAAAAAACCCTCCAGACAACATGTCCGAAGATGATATAGGCCCTGAAGGATATTATTACACCAGGCCAATGGCAGATTCAAGCTTTTCCGATTACATTCCATTGGAGAGGGATGTGAATAGATAGAGAGACGAGAGCTAACATTACTGTAGTTAACATTAACCCCGTGGTTTAGGACTGTGTTGATGGTTTTGGGTTCCGACTGCTTGGATGTAGTGGAACTGTGTCATGCTTGAAGGCTGGAGGATGTAGGGAACGGAAAGATGAAAGCTTACTGAAGTGATGAGTTGCTGCAGCTGATCGTTTTCCGCCAGCAGCTTGTGGTACCGTTCCTCGTCTTCCCGAGACTGCCCTGCGTCAGGGTTGTACTTCGATTCCGCGCGGTCTTTCGGATGTCGTATCACTTCGATTACCTGGACACACAATACAAAACATTAACATCCCTTACAAAAGCTGTTACAAATAACATAAAAACAGTGGCGGTTCTTCACAGGGGGACAGTAGAGACAGTCCCCACCAGTTACACCCGAAACCTACTAAATTAAATAACAGTCTTCACCAAAATGAATTAATTCTTTAATCATAGAAGCAATTAACATTTGCAGAAATAAAATACAAAAAATTATTCCGGATGATTTTAATGCGACCTGGCGATCACCCAGGCCGACCAGCGGATAGCCGACCAGTGCACGAACCATCAAAGTTAATTTCTAAGTGCGCAGAACCTACCGCGCACTTGGGGGACTATCTAAGTCGTCCCAGTAGGCATTTTGGTTCGAAGCAGCTGCCTGATATTGACATTTTGTAGACATCGTTTGACTTCTATTATATACTATCATATATTGATGAAGAGCCTAATTTATTTATTTATTTATTTATTTATTTATTGACGCCCTATTGGGCTTTTAGATATCAAATAGAAATTTCATTTATAACAACAGTATAACATAAATAAAAAAGATAACAAAATATACAAATAAAGCATAAACTCAAAGTAAAAAAATAGGAATACATCTAATGCTAATTCCACATGGATGACTTTAGAGAACTCGTGGTTATAACAATTCATATACCTACGAGCAACAAAAACATTAAAAATAATCAAAACACATTACACAATTTGTATAATATAATTAGTATATTTAACTTCCAATTAAAAAGATTAACTTTGTTAATATAAATAATTTATTTAATAGCCCTTATACTAAGAGTATTTGTATTAATTTCAAATTTAATAATTTTTATTTCATTAGTTTTAAATAAAAAATCTACAAATGATATTGAAAAGATTTCTCCATTTGAATGCGGGTTTGACCCCCATTCTAGACCCCATATTGTTTTTTCTATTCACTTTTTTTTAATTACAATTATTTTTTTAATTTTCGATGTCGAAATTGCTATTCTCATTCCAATCATTATAATTTTCACAGTAAAATGATTTTTTATCTCATCATTTTTCATTATTATTTTAATTTTAGGCCTCTATTATGAGTGAAATCAAAATATATTAAATTGAACAAATTAAAAAGGACTGTATCTTATCGTCCCAGTAGGCATTCTTTCTCAATTGTAGGTATTGTGTATTTAACCGCGCATGCACACTCATATGTGAATTTAAAATACCGTTGGGACAATCTAGTGAAGCCCCTCATGAAAAAATAATTGGTATATATCAAAGACATTGAAATATAATAGATGTGCTATCTGCAGTTTTTACTAGGTGGAATCGGCTCCAAAAAAAGTAAAAACTGTTTTCTCGGCTGGGAAAGTGATGGCGATTGTTTTTTGGGATGGTCATGGAGTTATCTTAATTTATTATCTTTAAAAAGGAAAAACCATTACAGGAGCATACTACGCATCATTACTTTATAAGCTGAAGGCAGAAATTGCAGAAAAACGGCCACATTTGCAGAAAAAGAAAATCCTGTTTCACCAAGACAACGCGCCGTCTCATACCTCAGCGGTTGCCACGGCAAAAATCCACAAATTACGGTTTGAACTGCTTGACCATCCGCCTTACTCACCAGATCTAGCTCCAAGCAATTTCTTTTTGTTCCCTTATCTAAAAACTGCGCAAAAAACAAAAAACAAAAATTTAATAACAGCTCGATACTCAATTTTTTCCATTTTCACAAAAACACACACATCGACTCACTCAAACGCCTGTCAACTAAAAACTGCGCGAAACTTTGGTGAGTAACTGTCAAAAGATGCACAACTACATTCAATAACACATAATTAAAGTCATATATAACAAAAATAAAACATTCTCGACCAACTTATTATACAAAGAAACTAAAATATTTAATATACGTAAATTATTTATATTACAAACTTTGAAATATGTGTTTAAAAACAAAAATAATTTCGAAATAAATGAAAACAGAACGAGCAAAAGAATAAATAATATATTTTATACCCCACAAACCAATACTAAATTATTGCAGACACATAGCAGTTTCATTGGTCCTCGTACATTTAACCTTCTACCACTACAAACTCAAATGATAAATAAAATGATAAAATATGTAAAAGAGGTAAAATTATGGTTGAATAATGTAGATGTTGAAACGCTTTTTCTATAAATTTATCCATCCTTCTACAACTCATTTGCTGTAACTTCTAAACTGTAGTACAATATGTTTTCTGTTTATTTAATTATTTTTATTTTCTTTTTATAATAGCTAAAAAAAAAAAAAAAAAAATTTGTATGTTTTTCTCCATATTTTTATTTTATTTTTATAATAGCTGAAAAAACCTTTTTCACTTATTCTACCTATGTAATACTTATTTTTTATACTATCTTTATATTTAATATGTTTTTTTAAGTCTAATTTATACTTTGGGTACTTGGAAATATAGTATTTTGTTTTAATATTACCCACACTCAGGCAGTGCCTTAGTGGGTTTTCATTTATTGTTCATAATTGTTATTATATATTATGTTATTATACAATATTTGCTATTATACATTATATGTACAAAGAAATGGGAATAAATAAAGTTAAAAAAAACAAAAACAAAAAAAATAGCTTTTATTGACGAGTGCTGCCATCTTCATGTCCAGGTCGGAAACTTTTCAGACCACCCTTGTATTATTATTTTTATATCTCATGGTAGAAAGAAACATATAATGTAATAAATTATTGTCTTACCTTGGGAACAAAAATAAGCGCCATACTCAAAAAGCAGCAGAATACAACGGCCAGGGATACGAAGGCGAAACTAGCGTCCTGTTGCGAGGCAACCACGAGCGACACGGGCGCCGTGATGAGGCACAGAACCACCACATTGTAGATGGACATGCCTACGTAACGGCTGTCGTTGATCTGACGCAGTTTCACAGAGCGCGTCTCGTACGCCAGGAACAGGCCGAATACAAGGACGAGACCTTTGTAGCCGTACATGACCCCTGAAAGAGAAGTAAAGTAATAAGAATTTCTTTTTTTGATTAGTGGAAAGGTTTTCGAAGGTGTAGCTGTTATTCAAAGGAAAATCATCATCAAACAGTATTAATAGCCTAGTGACTAACCTAGTGAAAAACGTAAACATAAACGTAAAAATGTAAAACACTATCTAAACTATGCTATAAAGCACACATCACCTCCGTTGAGGAAACTGTGCTACGAACAAAAAATCTTTGGAATTTTGCTAAAAAATTAAACAATGAAAGTACAGACTACCCCTCCTCACAATGCATTATGATGGAAAAATAGCCAGTAGCACCCATGATATTGTTTATTTGTTTGCGGATAATTTCCAAAGTGTATATGAAAGCGAAAAATCTGATAACAGTGTACCATCACATATATATCCAAGCACAATACATTTACAGAACTACCTCATTACACGAGAATCATGCTTAAATAAAATAATTTCCCTTTACCCCAACAAATCTGCAGGTACAGATAACATCCCACCAATATTTCTCAAATAATGCGCATCTGCAATATGAGGTCTGATGATACAGACATTAAAAACTCCAATCTGCATACAATCAGCGCTCCCGAAAATCTTTGAATCCCTTGTTCTCGATTTAATTTATCCGTCAATATTAAACGTTATAGATAAAAACAAACACGGATTCGTTTCTGGTCGGTCAACTGCTACTAACCTGTTACTTTACCCACATTTTTTTCTTTTTTATGTACTGTGACATTTGATTTGAGTTGTCAAGAATTGTTTTTATGTAAATTTTGTAAATTCACAATGTACACTATTTTATGCCATCTGCAACTTTAAAAACTTTCTCTTGTATTGTAATGCATTATTTTCACTAAAATGTATCTTTATACCTTCCATTCATGTGATGTTTACTTTTACAAGTTCATCTTTTTTGTTTAAAACTTTGTCTCTGTATATAAACTTATATGTAAAAAAGCCTATCAGGGCGTTGAAATATTAATAAATAAAATAAATAAATAAATAAATTTAATCCATCCCATACCTATTCTATGGAACCGAGAAAATGAATACATATTGGAACCGAGAACCTGTCAATTAAATAAATATTTTATTGCTATCTCATTTTCTCGCAGGCTAAATCCACATGGATGTATGTGTTTGTCTCGTTTAAGTGTCGCTCGTTTCCATTTCATTTCGTTTTCGTTTCAGTTTCAAATCACAACGGTGCTAAAAAAGTTTTCACTTGAAAAAAAAAATCCTTACCCAGCCAGATGGTGTTGTGCTCGCTCTCGCAATGTTCTAATTCTGGTCTTATCTTGCTATCGTCCAGGGCGGAAGGCGGGTCCTCCAGAGGAAACTGTTCCACGCGTCTGCGCAGCGGGTCACGCAGCTGCCAACTGAGCAGGATCATTGCATCCACTAGGAGCAGACCAGACACCATGGTGTACAGCTTCCACGGCTCTACCTTTTTCTGGAATTTCATCAATAATGTTAAGTATAATTATCCTGAGAAACTGTGGCATCCCCAATTATATCCCAGATGTCAGAAAGAATCTTGGTAAAGCATCATAATATGTTTTAGTGTTTTTCTTTGACCTCGATGATAAAAAAAACAGTTTATTTGAGATTGACAAATATGACGGTTTGACAGAAGGTGGCAATGGCGGAATTGGTAAACGCGCATGTTACAATTAGACGAGAGGTTCTGGGTTCGAGTTCCAGTTGTGACCATTATCTTTTTCTATTTTTCTTTGTCTTATGAACAAGGAAGCTCGTCCTGTTTTTTTTAATGCGAGGCCGGTTCCGTTCGCTATTAAGGAAAAAATTCAGAGAGAATTAGAAACTATGGTAGCTGATGGTATCATTTCTCCGGTAACCAGCAGTGAATACGCGTCTCCAATTGTACCGGTAATTAAAAAGAACGGGAATGTTAGGATTTGCGTGGACTACAAGAGATCTTTAAATCTCATGACGGACTTGGAAAGGTACCCACTTCCCTCCATAAATGAAGTTGTTCACAAAGTAAGTTCGGGTAAAGTGTTCGCTAAACTAGATTTAAGACAGGCTTTCTCACAATTAGAATTAGCTGACTTTTGCAAAAAGTATACTACTATAAATACGCATTTAGGGTTATTTCAATATAACAGACTAGTTTTTGGTTTTAAGTCAGCGCCAGCGATCTTCGCTAGGACTATAGCAAGCTGTCTTCAGGGGTTGAAGGGAGTGGCATTCTATTTAGACGATATCATCATTTCGGGGGTCAACGAACGGGATTTAGTGAATAATATACAGGCAGTGTGCGCGCGTTTACGAGAGTGCGGGTTGAGGGTCAACACGGATAAATGCGAATTTTTTGTAGAATCGGTTGAATTTTTGGGGTATGTAATTTCAGGGAGCGGAATCCAACCACAGCCAAACAAACTTGAAGCTATAAAAAACGCTCCGTATCCTACGGACGTACATAAATTGAAAAGTTTATTAGGTTTTCTAAATTTTTATCGGAATTTCATTCCTAGGATGTCATCGATACTGGAACCCCTACATAACCTTTTGAAAAAAGGGGTAGAGTGGAATTTCTCAGAAGACTGTAAAGTAGCAGTCGATACCATTAAAGAGTTAATGGGCAACAACACGATTCTTACAAATTATTTTCCGGACTTACCGGTAAAACTGTATACGGACGCGAGTACATGCGGACTCGGAGCTTGCTTGATGCATGTGTTTAAGGACGGCACAATGCGTCCAATTGAGTTCGCTTCTCGTAGTTTAACAACCGCCGAAAAGAAATATAGTATTTTGGATCTCGAAGCTCTGGCAATTTTGTTCGGGTTAAATAAATTTTTTCAGTACCTTTTTGGAAGGGAGTTCACGTTATGCATTGACAATATGCCGTTACTAAGAATTCTAGGGGAACATAAAAATATTCCGGTTCTCGCGGCAAACCGTTTGCAGAGATATGGCATCATTCTGGCAGGGTTTTCGTACAAAACGGAATTTGTGAAATCTTGTAATAACCAAGCAGATTTTCTTTCTCGCTTACCGTTGAAGGACACAGGTGAGGATTTTAAGGATGATTGCGGGACTGACTTTGTTTGTTTTATTGAGAATTGTGACCATGTTAATTTTCAAGCAGTTGTGTTAGCCACCGCAGCAGATAGCGAATTACAGCTAGTGTTTAGGTATTTGCGGCAGGGCTGGCCCAAATGAGTAAATCGTTACAGCAGTATATGGAAATATTGGTTAAAAAGGAATGAACTTTCTATCGTAGAAGAGTGTTTGTTTTGGCAACATAGAATAGTTATACCTGTTTCTCTCCAAAGGCAAGTGTTAGATTTATTACACAGGTCACATCTAGGTATTGTGAAAATGAGGGGAATTTCTAGAACACATTTTTGGTGGACTTCTCTGAACAAAGACTTGGAGGAAGTCGTTCAATCTTGTTCAGATTGTTCGTTGTCAAAACAGTCACCACCCAAAAGTCAATTGACGGTTTGGCCAAATCCAGGTAAAGCTTGGAGTAGGGTACATCTAGATTATTGTAGGCCCCTAGCGGGGAAGATGTTCCTCGTGGTTTGTGACTCATTCTCGAAGTGGTTAGACTGTATCGAGGTGCAGAAGGCAGATTCAACTCATACGATTATGGAATTTTCTATTTTTGGCAACCCTGAGTTAATTGTATCTGACAATGGCTCAGTTTTTACAAGTGAGGAATTTAGAGGTTTCTTAAAGGAGAACAATATTAAACTTATGACTTTTCCGGTGAAACACCCCCAGTCAAACGGATTGGCAGAAAATGCAGTAAAAATTTCGAAAATGTTCCTCAAGAAACTGTTAATAAACGGTAAATTCCCACTAGATTTTAATGTCAAGCTGTTGAATTTTTTAATGGACTATAGAAATTCTTTCCATTGTTCGACAGGTATTGAACCAGCGGTTCTGTTATTAGGAAGAAGGCTGCGTTCTACGTTCGACAGTTTATTGCCAGTGAAAAATGGAGAAGACTTTTCGAAAAAAGTCAAGGAAGCTAACGTTAACATTTCTAAAGCTCAATCGGATCAAGTTAGGTTTTACAGAGGGGTAAAAACCAGGGTTTTTAAAGTTGGACAAAAATGTTTAACAAAAGATTATTGTCATGATAATAAAGTCGTTTGGGCTAAGGGTGTAGTCTCTAGAAAGCTAGGTAAAAAAGTTTATATTATTAAAATAGGAAACACTGATGTGACATGGAAGAGACATGTGGACCAAATGAGGGAAATGTCAGTGAGCTGGAAGGAAGATGGCAATATTGCGCAGCATCCCGCGTCTGAAACTTTAAGGAACGAGCCTCATGAGTTAGAGACTTCGACCTTGTTGCGTGGATTGACTGGGTTTTCTCCTGATTCCAGGTTGGTGGGGGAGGAAGTGGTGTCGGAGCAGGCACGGCAACAGAGACCATGGTCGGGAAGACTGCGTTCAAGTCGCAAGGCACCCACAACTTCCAGAGGAGACGGGACGACTTGACCCTGTCACCGCGGTTGGATTATGTGTATCTTAAAATTATGTTTATGAAGTATTATAATTTATGTTAATTGTTATTTAAGTGTGAAATATTTAAATAAGTAGCTTCAGAGTTGAAGGAGGGAGAGATGTAGTGTTGGTAATATGTTAATCTGTCGGGTAGGTTCGGAGATACCGAACATAGCCGAAGCGACCTAACATCGGTACGATATAATAGCGAGCGGTGATCTCGCGCGCCTTCTTTCTCGTCAGACGGCTTACAGCCAACATTGTACTATTATATTCTATTAAACAGTTTCCGTGTATCAAAGTACTACGTGTTTAAATAATAACCTTGAAAACATCCTAGAGGAATACTGGAGATAAAGGGCCCAGTATTGCCTGCAAATATTGGATATTACAATAACCTTCAAAAGTTATAAAAAGAGCATTTTTCTTTTAAAAAAATGAATATATATTTAGACTTAAGAATATAGAAAGAATTATAGAAAGGTAAATAGTTGCATATAAATAAAATCGGATATATTTATCCGAGATGCTATCTAGGTTACAAACCAATTCTTAAAATTATTGTTTCCAATAAAAAGGGTAGTTGCCTATAATATGAAAAAAAATTAGTTGAAGATAATATTGTTAATTCTAAAATTTGAAATATGAAATTGACTAATATGACGGTTTGACAAAAGTTGGCAATGGCGGAATTGGTTGACGCGCATGTCCCAGTTAGACAAGAGGTTCTGGGTTCGAGTCCCAGTTATTTATTTTATTTTTTACGTTTTTTATTTTGCAGAAACAAACAGTACATAATTACATAGTAGAAAATAGTTCCAAAGTTATAGAATTTAACCCAATAATTGGTACCAATGACATGTCGCTGTTATATACTTATGTTTTTATGTGAAAAATTATTCATTTTACCTAAAGTAAGTTAGTAAATTATTGAAGGAGAGGGGTGTGTGTGTATGCGCGTGTGAGGGTGCGGATGTGTGTGGATGTGTGTGTTATGTGTGCGAATTCACTGTGCTAGAAATGTTTTTCTTAAATAGAGGGAGGGAATCAAAAAATATATCGGTATTTGTGGTTTTTTGAATTGAGTTGAATCTTTGAAGTATGCGGGAAATAGAGGAGTTGGCTGTAGCGTTCGTATTATTACTGGTTGTGTAAAAAAGGTTGGTGTGGCGAGTTCTTTTAGACGGGATGTTAAAATTTATTTGGGATAGAAGTTCTGGGCTGTCTATTTCGTTATGTATTATTTTATGGAGAAATGTCATGTCAGCTACCGTTCGCCTGGATTTCAGGGATTGGAGAGTGCAGATGTAATTATTGTTGTATTTGTAACCGAGATACTTAATAAATTTATTTTGTACGCGCTCTATATTATTGACGTATTGGGTGTATTTGGGATTCCAGACAGGCGATGCAAATTCCAATGTACTTCTGACTAGTAAGAAGTAACTAGTTATTCCATCAGTTATACAATTATCTTTTTCTATTTTTCTGTGTCTTGTTCACTTTCATATTTTCATTTAGATTATTATTGTTATCTTCTTTTTCAATGATATATTACATTGATGGGAATAACCTTCAAAAGTTGTAAAAAGAGTCTTCCAAAAAGTGATATTATGGCGATATTTGTGGGCTACTGGAGGCACTAGTTTGAATTGTGCGCATAAAATGCGAATGACAACAGAACGAAAATTCAAATAATTGAATAATTCAAAAAAACTTGTTAACTTTTTAAAATTTCCATCTGCCTAATCATTTGGTCTGCCCGATTGTGAATTACATTGTATCCGGATGAGTAACATAACCTGATCAGTCATCAAAAAGTATTAATAGGGTACCGTCTGCGTGGTTGAATTTCAGAACCCGGCTTCGAGTGCATGTCTGATGCTACGCCATACTCCCCACGTAAATAACATCTGTGTACGTGGAATTTCAAATAAAGCTATCTTTGTAGTTCGGTTTCGAATTCAAGAATTCATCAATAGATGGCGCTATTTCCATTAGCTGATCGCATGGGGACGTGCTCCCCCTAGTAGTAGGGGAGGCATTGACGCTAAATGGGTAGTTACTCGAGCGTCGTGGGGACCTATTGGATTGCAAAGATTAGATGCTAAAAAGAAAAAAAGTTCATATGATGTATGCCATTCCAGTGGTGGGGAGAGCGAGTATAAATTTTCAAACATGTAAAAAAAAAATCGTCACCATGACATACTCGAGCTCGTCAGATTTTAATAGCGTATACGCCCTACGTGTTTCTGGTAACGGGGAGATATTAATCTGACGACTTGAGTGGTGGGGGTGGTCGTATGAAGAGGTAGAAAATTGAAAAAAAGTAGATTTATTCGAGCGTGTCAGATTAAGGTAATGTGAGTTAATTACATGCAGAAAAGTTTACATTCCAATAATCTGACGATTTAGACGTAACCTAAACTCATGGCTGATTTTTAAAGATGTAAAAAAAAATCGTGACCTTGACTTACTCGAGCTCGTCAGATTTTTATACAGAAGGTTCAGCGTGATGTCCTTGTTGTGCTGACCAATAATCTGACGATTATGTGGAGGGATTTTCTTAATCTGACGGTTTAAAACAATTTTTTTTTTCTTGTTTCTATTACTGAATAGAACAATGAACAAAAAATAAATACAATGAACAAAAAATAATATTTTGTATTTCACTTATTAAACTTCTTTACAAAATTAATTAAACAAAGCGTTGTAAATCTACGAATGCGAAAGCGCGACCCAACGGTTAATTAGGCTCTGGCTGCGACCATTGACGTAATGGCTGTGACAGAATATATCTACCTAGAGAACAAGCGCCCTTAAGAAGGGAACCGAAGCGCGGAGGGGGAAATACAAAGTTTAGCCACTTCGGCACGTGGAAATCGTCAGATTATATTATTTCCATGATCCTTACATTATTTCCTTCAAAATAAAAATAAAATTAATCGCGCTCGAGTAAATCCACGTGACGTTTTTTTTTTGCAACTTTGTGACTCGCTAACTTTCTTACGTTACGTTCAAATCGTCAGATTATTGAAATGTAAACTTTTCTGCATGTAATTAACTAACATTACCTTAATCTGACACGCTCGAGTAACTACAGGGATCGATTTTTTTTTACTAATCTGATCGGTTGTCCTAGCCGCACCCACCAATATTATGGGTTCATATATGGTGGTAGTCCATAACAAGGTCGTGAGGTATCTCCCCTTAGTTAATCTGATGCGCCTGAGTAAATCCCGAAATCCGCGCTTCGCCTCCCCTACTATAGGTATAAGTACTACGAATTATTCTATTTGTAGTATCTATCCGGATTTGGAAAGATTAACGGTAGTACCACATTGTTCGCGGCTATATATTACATATGATGTCATTGCCCGTCCCGGTTACTTTGTCCCGGTGACTAGCTATCACTGGATGATAGTGGATCCGAGGAATGGGCTATTTTAGAAGCAGTTCCTATTGGATTTATAAAATTGTCACCATTGTCACCAACATTAACTGGACGAAACCGAACCTAAAGCTGCCCGCAGGGCCTAGAAGTAAAATATTATTATGTCCGTCGTAAATATTGAAATTGTGCGTGGCGAATTAAGACAAAGAAAAAGTTCACCTATGCTGAAGCTGAACAGAAGCTACTTACGAGGTTGGTGTTTCTCTATGTGCACAATAGATTTGTGTAATAGCCATTTTTGTTGATATTTATCCGCGTAGATTCATCAATCAAAATAATTTTAGGGGTATTATGCTCCATGACAATTTTGGGGTTATTTATACACCCCAAGCTCATATTATGATGCAAACCTTGTTATTCAGACCTGTCCGCTAAACACAAAAAAAATCAATTCAAACAACAATTGGTGGAAAGCGAAAGAAGCATGCAGTCAGTAGTATCACGTGTCACTGAGCAAACTCTTTTTAAATCTTGTGCCGATTTAGGGAGACCCTTTGACATCTCCAGCCGGACTCTCTCAACTCATCGCCTTGCATCACAGTGATAATGACGGATTCATACGTCTGTCACTCCTGGACAAAATAAACCCCAGATTCCTACTCACCTCTCATACCTTCTTTTCCAAACCCATATACACTTCTTGACGTTGATGTAACAACATATAGTTTACGATCTCCGTGGTCGAAGGGGCAAGGCTCTCAACTAGCGATCAGGAGGTCGCGGGTTCAAATCCCGGAGTGCATGAATAAATTTTATTTGATTGATTTGTGTTTCACAATTTTATCATTAAAAATAATATGAGGCATGTTCCAATGTGGAAGATACTCCCAGTGTCGCCCTGGTGTAAGACAGAATTAAAACTTTGCTTGAAATGCTTTAGCCGTGTTTGGTGACCAGATCTGAATAGCCAAATACTTCCTTATCTTCTTCTTCCCCATCTCCTTCCCCTTCCCATTTACCTTCAGCCTCACAACATACCCCAATTGATCCAGGTGGTTGAGAACTGTTGGGACTCTTGTGCGGTATTCACATTAAAAAAAGTATCCCCAAAGATGATGATGAGGTAAATTAGTTTTCTCAGGGCCTCCTGTGTGAAGTTAATGTAAAAAAGGAAAATTTAATAACTTTGCGTAAAAACCAAAACTCTCTAGCTTTGAAGACTTGAGGAATAAAATTTTACATTTGGTTTCAGAGTTGGCATTACTGGACACTACCTGAGTTAGTTTTGTAAGGTTGTCACTCAAGCATGTTGGCTAGTCTGGGACTAATGTAACAAGAATGAGTCTTATATTAGTGTCTTTGTAAATATCAGTGTTTTGATCTCTCTCTCTCTCGATTCATATATCATCGAGTAGAGAAATTAGTTTTTACCTTGGGGTCCACTTTTGCCTTCGTCGTGAAGCGATGAACCCGCCACACCTTTGAGAACATGGCTCCATAAGCAAGTGTGAAGCCAAGACTTAGCAGCCAGACACGAGCCTGGCAGACTGCAGGGAATCCCTCGGGAGATACGAATCTACCGTCTGCCCCGAGCGCAACCAATCCAGCTAGAGACAGAGCACAGCCCACAAGCATGATGGTGTTGCAGACCGGATGTGATGATTGGATGACTCTGGGGAAGATAAACATCTGATTAGTAAGATTATATATGCAAACCCAATGGCTCGGAGGGCTTTGAAGCAAAGAATGGGCGGTTAACTCGAGAGTGTCTTCTCTTGGGGTAAGAAAAACCTTATTGAATTAAGATTTCAAAGTCCCATTCATGTCTGATTACGTCTAAAAGGGATCGAAATGAAAATCTAGTCCGCTTCAACGGAAGCAATCTTCCGAAAAGGCCCTCCATTGATTTGCTTGGTGTACCTCTAAGTGACCAGCTAAGATATGGTGGCTCCATCGAAGCCAGAGTTAAGTTAGCCTCTCAGAAACCGGGCGTACTGCACAGGGTCTGCAGATACTTTAATAGTATACAACTGCTAGCCCTATATAAATCGCAAGTGCACCCTATGGTTCAATTTGGCAGCCACCTCTGATCTGGGACCTCAAAATACCTGAAAAAATTCTCGCAGAAACGGGCGGTTCGTTTGATAGTTTCTCCTTAGTCTTAACAAACGGATGGCAAATGTATACCACAGCATTTTTCACTGACTTAAAAATGATATCGGAAGCTTTTTTGACACTCTATATTTGCTGCTGTTAAAAAAACTATGTACTAGGACTAGGAATGCCCCTGTGATGCTTACGAATAAGAGTCCTTTTTACAAGTGCGCACGAATTCCTCGCTGCATAATCACTGTAACGTTTATCGGGTAAAACAACTCATATCTCAAAGGTCATTTTTGAAAAAATTGAGGTGACGCATTGGCAACACTTTTAGGACACTGTCCATTTATTAGAGTTGTGTGGATAAAAATACTTGGTTACTTGGTATAAATTTATTGGCACCCAAGTGGGGCAATTTGTCACGATAGTTTAAAAGCTAATATTTTGGTGATGTTACCTCCTGTGGCTATTCCACACATTGAAGACGATAAGGCCGATGGCAACGCACGTGCCGGCTGCCGCCACGGCCGTGACGCAGGCGAACAGCGGCAGTGACACGAGGCGTAGCTCTCGCCTTACGATTGTACGATCCTGCGGCACCTTTCCTCCTGGAATTAATATAATTTATTATAATATATATACATATTTATATACTTACAAGTATATTATTTTACGTACAGGAGGCACTTCAGTAAATAATTTTCTCTTGGACCTGTGCCAGGGTCATTAAGGAATCGAAGTAGAGGAGGTTCTGGGAGGGAAAAACTGTTTTTTTTTTACATTAGCTCCACGGGGCAGACCCTAAGGCTAATAATTTCCCTCATGGCCTATGTCATCTTAGGGGATGCTGTGTGGAGGGTCTTTAAAAAAAAGGAAGGATAGGAAGTTCTAGAAAGAAAAAAGGTATGAAGGGTATGTAGGAATCTGGAGGTCAGTGTGTCCAGAGGAGTGATGAACGTATGAATCCATCCCTCCAACTGCGATGCAAGGCGATGGGTCGAGAGAATTCGGCTGGAAAGATCGAGAGGCCTCCCTCAACCAGTCTCTCTCAATCCGGCCTGCCACGCAGCAGATGGGCAGACGCATCCGCCACAAACACCTGGACAAACTCCATGAACCCGGGCAGGTATGAAAGTGAGAAGGAATCAGGGGGCCAGTGTGTCCAGGAGGAACGTATGAATCCACCTTTCTCACTGCTGTGACAGGCGATCGAAAGAGTGCGAAGTTGACTTCCTCAACCGGCCTCTCCCAATCTGGTCAGCCACGCAGTTGGTGGGTAGGCGCATCCGCCGGCAAGACCTAGATAAACCTCATCACTCGAATCCAGGCACCCTCGTTTCGAACCAATTAGGGAGACCTATGGACGAGATGTTGGCTATCCATTTAATGGTTCTCTGGGAAGCGGTAGTAGTCAAGCGATATGTGAGATGGGTGACAGGATGGCACACGAGCAGATAAGAGATTGAAGATGAGAGTTGGACGTATGTAATAAGGTTTACTTACCAGCCCACTTCTCCCTGTTAAGCCACGTGAGGTTATCCGCCTGCGTATCGTAATATCCCAACTTCACGTACTGTCCTCCGATCATCTGTTCGATCTGCGTTAGAGCGATACGGTCTCCTTGGGAAGAAAAGGCCACAATACCCTGGAATAAGAAAAAAACTGGAATTATGACACTGGAAATTAATAAACATAGTATCACCTAACTACGTTTTTCGTCTGTTTTTGTTTTCGTTATTGGAATTTTATTTATTTTATAATGTACGCCTCAAGTAAGCATCATAATATGTTTTAGTGTATTTCTTTGACCTCTATGATAAAATAAAAGTTAGTTTATGTCACAAAAATGGTATGATGGCGGTACGTGTGGGCTACTGGAGGCACTAATTTGTATTGTGCGCATTAAGCCGCCGCTACCCGCATTTCTACCGATTTCTTACATATCTCCCTTAAAAATTTGAAGTTTTTAAGCTCTTAAAAAAATGTTATTTTTGAAGATAATATCTAGACGCGTTCCACGCCGAAATGCAAATTATATAAAATTCAAATTATTATTTTTTAAATTGTTAAACTAACGTTTAAGACAAGATTTTTTATGCATAGCACAAAGGGTAACAATTATTATAAGCAATAATTATCAGCCTGAAACACTTATCCACATTGAAAAATCTTCCGAGAAAAGATACATGTCGCCAACGGGACATGAACCCGTGCCCTTCTGATTGCCGGTCAGCTGCTCTCCCAATTGAGCTATGGCGGCTTATCTTATACCCGCCAAATGATTCAATATATGTATACTAGTGTTTCATTCAACAATTACTGCTTATTATATTTTTTCCACCTGAAAACAACCAACTTTATTTTTTGCGAGAGAGACACTGTTAGTGTTAAATCCGTCGCTAGGTGGCGTCGAGACAAATTATGTCTTCATTTATTGGGGAAATACTTAAACTTGTTAAATATTAATTATTATTTTTTAAATTGTTAAACTAACGTCTAAGACAAGATTTTTTATGTATAGCACAAAGGGTAACAATTATTATAAGCAATAATTATCAGCCTGAAACACTCATCCACATTGAAAAGTCCCGTTGGCGTCATGTATCTTTTCTCGGAAGATTTTTCAATGTGGATGAGTGTTTCAGGCTGATAATTATTGCTTATAATAATTATATAAAATTCCGTCGATAAAAAAAAATCGCAAAGTATTCTCCGAAAATTATTATGAACGAGTTGGTTTCAGTTATTTTACAAGTTATAGTTGTGAAAAAATTCACAATGTTTCTTTAAATGATACTTAAGATACGTTCCATGAGATTTTTGCTCTATTTTAAACGAGTCATGTTATAAACATTTTCGCAATTTTCGCATCGATTTTGTCGCTTTAAATGTTAGCGCACTCCTCTAATATTTGTAATTTCATGTCTCTCCATCTACTTCTTTTTGAGCCCGGTTGCGGCGCCTTAACTGCGTAATGAAAACTGGCAACTGGACCATAGATGTCGCTCAAATGTCCATTTAGAATGAAAATTCAAATTACAATTATTCAAATTTTATTATTGATTGACATAAATCATTCTGTCTAATGTATAACATAACCTGATCAGTCATACATTGGGTGGCTACAGAATTACAGACAAAAAATTGGTACATACCAGAATTTACTTTTTTAACATTATCTCCACAGTGGAAAACAATTTCCCTCAGGGCCTGTGTCATCTTAGGGGATACTGTGTGGAGGGTCTTTGTAAGAGAAGGAAGGAAAAGGTGTGAGGGGTACGTACGAATCTGTATGTCAATGTGTCCAGGAGTGACAGACTTATAAATCCATCCCTCCAACTGCAGTGCAAGGAGATGGGTCGAGGGAGTCCGGCTGGAGAGATCAAAAGGTCTCCTTCTACCAGTCTCTCCCGGTCCGGCCCGCCACACAGTAGGTGGATAGACTTACCCACCTCACCCAAATCTAGTCTCTTTCAACGGAAGCAATCTTCCGAACAGGCCCTCCATTGATATGCTTGGTGTAACCCTAAGTGACCAGCTCAGGTATGGGGGCTCCATCGAAGCCAGAGTAAAGTTAGCCTCCCAAAAACTGGGCGTACTGTACAGGGCCCGCAGATACTTTAATAGTACACAACTGCTAACCCTGTACAAATCGCAAGTGCGCCTCACGGTTGAATTTGGCAGCCACCTCTGGTCTGGAGCTCCAAAATACCTGAGAAATACCCTCGACTCTGTGCAGAAACGGGCGGTCCGTTTGATAGATTCTCCCATCTTAACAGACGGATTGCAATCTTTAGAGCACAGGCGTCGGGTGGGAATGCTATCCTTGTTCTACCGGTATTACAATGGAAGATGCTCCGAAGAACTAGCATCATTGATCCCTTCGGCACCGGTGCATAGTCGGGAAACACGCCAAACGCGTGCCCAACATTTGTACACAGTTGACATTTGTCGCATGAGAACGGGTCGTTTCTTCGACTCGTTCTTGTGTTCAACAGCTCGGCTGTGGAATGATTTGCCGGCCTCTGTGTTTCCTCCTACCTACAACATGGGTCTCTTCAAGACCAATGTTCATTCCTTCCTCTCCTCAAAAAGACCCTCCACACAGCATCCCAGATGACATAGGCCCTGAGGGAAATTATTTTCCTCAGGGCCTCCTGTGTGGAGTTAATGTAAAAAAAAAAAAAAAACCTCCAATACTTAGTTAAAGTTCATCTCATGAAACCCGGCACCCCTGTTAGGTCACCAAACGCAGCAAACTACTTGGGGTGACCTAAGACAGAGGTTTTGGTTATCTTTTAAAAGATTACCGGGGCAGCAGTACCCATACTTGCCTCCCAAATAAAAAAAATACTCTTTGTTATGATATCATCATCATCATCATCTTCTTCCCCTTATCCTATTCGGGTCGGGGACCCACTGCATCGACAAGAATCCTCCATGCGTCCCTGTCTTGTGCTGCTTGTTCGGCCTCCGTCCATGGCAGTCCCATCCTCTCCTCACACAGTTTCTGGAGTTGCCTCGCCCAACTGTGTCTGGGGCGGCCCACTGGACGTCTACCCTCTGGAATCGCACTTAGTATTTTTCTCAGATTTCGGTCATCAGACATTCTTAGTTCATGCCCAATGCCCAAGCCACCTCAGTTGCGATTTTTCTATGAAGCAGTGGTTCGACGTTTAGATCGTCTCGGATCGTCGAGTTTCTTATAATAATATGATCCCATTACATAATCCCTGCCATTCCTCTCAAGTACCTCATTTCGGCACATCATTGTTATGATATATGATGCAAAAAAAAACACAGATTGATTGCATATGTCTTACCGAAACTCCCAGGAACGAGGTAGAGTTGATGGCCGAGTAGATATTGTCTGCTATATTCTTGTCGGTGTATGTGAAGTTCTTCAGGCTCCTTCCAGTCTTCGATAACTTCTCCATTGTTTTGTTGAAAGCTGAAAAAAGATAGTTTTAGTATGATAATTTATTCAAAGTTATTTTTATGTTTTTTTTAATTACTTTTGACGCTAAGCTAGTCTCAGTGAGAACTCGTATGGACGACATCGACATTTGTCCTGTTCCTTCTCGAGTGTCTTGTTCGAAAAAAAGTGTCAGAAGACACCAAACAATTTCTCTAGCTGAGACTACTTTACCTTTTTCATTTGAATCATATAAAACCAATTGTTTATTATTACTTACTAACACTTTCCCGCAAGAAGTACTGAATGGACTTTAAAAATTCTTTCACTAATAGAAATCTACATCATCTGCGAGTAATATAGGCTGTATATAATGGTAAGCTCTGGCTTTATGAATAAGCTCTGGCGTTATGAAATTATTTATCATACGTTTTCTGTCCATAATAAAATCGAGTTATTGCAAACGTCAGAAGAAAAGCAAACAATTTGTTGCATTGGAAACGATGTTTTTTTTTTGAATTAGGCAATTCACCCTAAAAAGAGTGCTTTGTTGGCTTCGTTCGTCGTAGTAGTCTAATCTCTAAAAATGAATCGCCGAAATGTAGTATGCGCATAACTTCAGAACGACTGCACAAAATCGGATAATAGGCCACTTGCATTGATTTCATAACGTCTTGGAAAAAATCGTGTGGATAGATTTTTTTACTAGGATTACGAAAATGTTAGTAAAAATTTTTAGAAATGTACAGTTTTTTATTTATTTTTAAATAAATAATTCGATTATTTGGGCCCGTGACGTCACTACATGAAAATGTCCCGTCTCCGGAAATGTTCCTATTAATTTTGTAAAATTCCACACTAATTTATTTTTTTAATATGGCAGCACTTTGATTTCAGGCGAATTTTTGAATTCGTTCACTAGATTTATTGTTTGTTCTCTGCGAACTTATCATTTGGTTTAACTTTTTGACAGATGTTATGAAGAGAGCCCCGTACATTTTACGCTGTCTGTACGTGTTTTAGAGGTATAATGATTATGGTGCTGATTTTAACAAAATCAAATTTTATAATAATATTCTTATTATTATTATAATTTATAAGTACAAGTATATTACATTGGATTTAGTAATATAGATGTTGGACATTATAATGATTTATGATCAATAAGATGGATCAAAGGAAAAAAATATTTATGATATGTAATATTTTTGGTATGCCTCGTTATTCTAAGCCCTCTTTAAGCCTTCGACACAATAAATCACACACGTCTTTTAGAAAAACTAGAGAACATAGGGATTACTGATAATGAACTGATATTTTTTAAAAGTTACATGGGAAATAAAAAGCAAACTGTGAAACTTAACAATATAACCAGTGAGTGTATTGATGTCAAATTCGGGGTGCCCCAAGGAAGTATTCTGGGTCCGATTCTGTTCCTTATTTACATTAATGACCTATGCCACATAGAATGTGAAGGAGAAATCATCAGTTTTGCGGATGATACTGTTCTCCTAATAAATGGGAATAATTGGACAGAAACATTTAAGAAAGCAGAAGACACACTTAATAGGATTAAAAAATGGCTAGACTACCATTCACTTACACTTAATGCTAATAAAACCAAATTCATTACTTTCAAAATAAAAAAATAAGAAAACCTCTGAAGAAAACCTGAACTTGAAAATTCATAGCCCGCATCACTTAAATGAGAATTGTAACTGTCCCTCATTAGAAAACGTTGACCATATAACGTATCTGGGTCTAAAAATTGACCGAAACTTAAAACGGACCGAACACATTGCCTATTTAAATAATAAAATTAAAAAACTAAGTTATTGTTTCAAATCTATTAGGAATGTCCTCATTAAAAAAGACTTAATCAAGATTTACATGGCCCTCTGCCAATCACTGTTAGAATACGGTATTATCGGATGGGGCAGTGCAAATAAAAACATACTAAATACACTAATTAAAACTCAAAAAGCCATAATGAAAATTATACTGAAAGTTCCTGTAAGAACTAGCACTGACGAAATCTTCAACAATCTTAACATAATGTCAATTAAACAACTATATTCTAAAACTATACTCATTTACATTCATAAGTACAAAACCCAAGAAATAACAACTGACACGTACATTAGAAACACTAGATCTCATGGTCAAAAACATATCCAACAAGTAACTGCTAACACAACATTTGGGCAAAAAAGCTTCTTATATTATGGCATTAAACTCTACAATAAAATACCACTCTCACTCAAAAACCTCAACATTATAACATTTAAATTTCAAATAAAAAGCTGGATAGTAAATATAGGGAGATTAGAAATATAAAATATACTGAAATCAAATACAGACTAAAACCGAATCTAATGAACTGAATTATAAAAAAACACTACCTTATTTACTTTATAATTATAAAAAAAATACTACATGATATATGTTAAGTCGAATTCATATTATTCTTATAATTAAAATATAAAATGTAAATGAAATCCTCAGCACGGGAGATCCCAGTAAGGATATCATTATCTCTATTTGTTATTAAGAAATGAAGACAATAAATCATTATTATTATTATTATTCTCCTGTGCCCCTTCTTGTGAAAAACGTTCTTATTTTTAAATGATTTTCGGCTATGTAATTATCGTTTTTTCGCACCTATAAAATTATGTCCCGTCTTTCCGGTTTATAAAAAATGGTCTGATTTTTCGGATTAAAATTTTCAAAAAATCGCCAGGGTTTCAAAAATACGATAAAAAAAACAAAATATCTTAGAATATTTGTTTTTTTGTTCGTTATTTTGTAAAAGCTACTGTTGAGCTCTGACATTATGAATTTTGTACAAAAAATTGTAATAGGTGCCATGCGAGCAGTTTGAAAACTGAATGCACCTAATGAATGTGTGGAATGCGAGAGGTTGGAGGGGGGAAGGTGGTGAGGGAGGGGGGAAGGTGATGAGGGAGGGGGGAGGGGGTAGGGAGAGTGGAGGAGGGTGGGATGGAGGGGGTTTATTTATTTATTTGAGACACAAACAGGATATTTATACAACATTTTTGTGGGTAGTATATAATAAATTAAAATACAAATATAAGTATCCCTAGATTAATGTGTCTGCATTAATCACGTATGCATTTTCACAGAAGCAAACTCTTGGTTGGGGGAGGTAGAGGGAGGAGGGAAGGAAGGGAGGGAGTGGGAGGAATGAGGTCGGAGGGGAGGTGGTGTGTGGAGGGGGAGGGTGAGGGGGAGGGGGGAGTGAAATAGGGAGAATGAAGGTGTAGGAGGCGGAGTGGGAATCCCCCTAATACCATGCGAGCGAAGCCGCGGGAAAAAGCTAGTTGATCATATATTTAAAAAATGGATGAACGAATCTAAATTTATATATATTTACGCCAATTCTAAAAAAAATAATATTCGTTCATAAATTTAACAATTTTTTATAATTTATTTGTGAATCTTAAAAATATTGAATAAACGGAAAAATAAAGGTTCATACAATAGCTCGCTAACACTAAAATTGGGAGGACGTATGATTTTTTTAATTAATGCAGGAAATTTTAAAATTGGACACTCAGAAATCCCGGATGGACGCGTATTTAAATTATTAACACAAATGCACGAGTAAAATATAGTGTAAATTGGTTTATAGATTAGATAAGTTTATGAAAATTACAATTGAAATTAATATTAAACTTATATAAATGGTTGCATACGAAATTGCTTACGAATTACAGCTCATCACTTGGAAATGGACTGTAAATACTAACAATGAAACAACACAAAATGGTGTTTGCTGGAATTGGGTGATAATATGTGTAGGAATAACAAGGGATGCAAGGAAGGAGGATTACCAATCACTTACCTCTGCAAAGGTGCACACAACACAATAGGCCACTTGCATCACATTTAAAAAAAAATCCGGTTTAGGCAAATATTCTAAGACATTCTGTATTTTTATTTTTTTTATTCGTATTTTTGAAACCCTGGGGATTTTTTGAAAATTTCAAACCGAAAAATCAGACCATTTTTTATAAACCGGAAAGACGGGACATAATTTTATAGGTGTGAAAAAACGATAATTACATAGCCGAAAATCATTTAAAAAAAGAACGTTTTCCACACGAATGGCACAGGAGAATAACGAGGCATACCAAAAATATTACATCTCATAAATATTTTTTTCCTTGATCCATCTTATTGATCATAAATCATTATAATGTACAACGTCTATAATACTAAATCCAATGTAATATACTTGTACTTGTAAATTATAATAATAATAAGAATATTATAAAATTTGATTTTGTTAAAATCAACACCATAACCACTATACCTCTAAAACACGTACCGACATCTAAAGTGTACGGGGTTAGTGACCAACATCTGTCAAAAATTAAACCAAATGATAAGTTCGCAAAGAACAAACAATAAATCTAGTGAACGAATTCAAAAATTCACCTGAAATGAAAGTGATGCCATATAAAAAAATAAATCAGTATGGAATTTTACAAAATTAATAGGAACATTTTCGGAGACGGGACATTTTCATGTAGTGACGTCACGAGCCCAAAAAATGGATTTATTTATTTAAAAAAAAAAAACTGTACATTTCTAAAAAAATTTACTAACATTTTCTTAATCTTAGTAAAAAGGTCTATCCACATGAATTTTTCCAAGTCGTTATGAAATCCATGCAAGTGGCCTATTACAAATATAGTTTATATACAGTAGAATCCGGAAATAATGACCCTCAAGGTACTCACCGGACGACGCACAAAACGGCTGGATAATTTAAGCTTGTTTTTTTTTGTGTTCGCGAGGGTTACATTTGATTCACCGGCTTCTTAACGGTGTAAAATAGCACTTTTTTCTTCAATTGAAAAACACTCTCGTTTCACGGAACTCATTGTGTAGATTTAACCTAGTCATAACAGATAAACACTGACTGTGATTTACACGTGCTAATAAGGATAGGTTGTTAGCGCGTGGGGAGTCGCCGGGCGCGAGGTGTAGGCGAGGCGTGGGGCGGCAAGGTATTGGTGCGTAGGTTTTGTAAGCAAAATTCTGCGCGTCGTTCTAACCGGACGATTTATCATTAAAGTTGGTCAAAATGGATCGCTTTAAGTAGTTGGTCGCTTAAAACAGAGTCGTACTTAACGGATATGTTTTCCTAGTACCTAACTATGAAACCTAACTTGAGTTTACATTGTCGTCGCTAAAAACGGTAAACCGTTATAAGTGAAGTCATTATATCCGAATTCTACTGTAGTTTCAACGCGATACCTCGAGGTAATTATCGCCACAACAATACAATTAAGTACAAAACGATATTGTACTTTCGAGATGGTCAAATACAAATACCTTCTGTTTAGTTAAAAAATGAGATTATGAGCAAGATTAACACCAACAACTTGTTTCGAGGTAGTCCAATTCTTCATCTGTTTTCAGAAACAAATGCACTCAAATTTGCTATTTTTTTCTTGTCATTGTTCCAAATTAAAAATGGTTTTCCAGCAAGTTGATCTGGTTAGGGAGAGGTAGGCACTGGGTAAAATGACATCTCGGTAGGAACCATTCATATTCTCATTTCAAAACCAAACATAAACAGTAGGCAAGGTTCATAGAAAATGCTTTTAACGAGGTTATCTCCAAGGTTCGTAAAAAATGCTTTTAAGAAGGTTATCTCCAAGGTTCGTAGAAAACGCATTTAACAAGGTTATCTCCAAGGTTCGTAGAAAATGCTTTTAAGAAGGTTATCTCCAAGGTTCGTGGAAAATGCATTTAACAAGGTTATCTCCAAGGTTCGTAAAAAATGCTTTTAAGAAGGTTATCTCCAAGGTTCGTGGAAAATGCATTTAACAAGGTTATCTCCAAGGTTCGTAGAAAATGATTTTAACAAGGTTATCTCCAAGGTCCGTAGAAAATGCATTTAACAAGGTTATCTCCAAGGTTCGTAGAAAATGCTTTTAACAAGGTTATCTCCAAGGTTCGTAGAAAATGCTTTTAACAAGGTTATCTCCAAGATTCGTGGAAAATGAATTTAACGAGGTTATCTCCAAGGTTCGTAAAAAATGCTTTTAAGAAGGTTATCTCCAAGGTTCGTGAAAAATGCATTTAACAAGGTTATCTCCAAGGTTCGTCGAAAATGCTTTTAACAAGGTTATCTCCAAGATTCGTAGAATATGCTTTTAACAAGGTTATTTCCAAGGTTCGTAGAAAATACTTAACAAGGTTAGTCCATGCGGACTTTTTTCGAAAAATAGCGTTTTTTCGTAGCTTGAAGTAAAACATTGCCACTTGTATTGCAGTTAATTCAAATCTCCCAGTGGAACATTGACTGCCAGCTACGTCACGAATTTTCAGCCAGTTACCGCTCTAACCCCTCGATAAGCTAACCTTGCTAAAAGCATTTTCCATAAATAATATTTATGGAGAGAATAGAAATGCATGGCTATAAGTTGACATATTTTTATAACCCGCCTCAATAGGATAGCCTGTGTTGAGGCCAAAGATATTGAAATACATAATAGATGTGCTATCTGCAGTTTTTACTAGGTGGGACTGCGCTTCCGGGTGTCGCCGATATTGTTTACCAATTAACAAATAAACTAAATGAACGAATAATTAACTAATAAACCAAACGAACGTTGAACGAATTCTTTCCGTATTCCTTTAACTATATTCTTAACCAATACTAATGCACACCTTAAAAAATCAACGAAATGAAAAAAATTCTTTTCGTATGCTAACTACCCTAATTAGGTCGTAGCCCGCCGACAGTTGCGCGGACAACATATCATATATCGCTTTAATATCTGAATATCTTTGGTTGAGGCAGTCATTTTGCTAATTGTTTTATAATACTTACGAATGTGCAATTAATGGATGAATGGTTTGTGATATATACTTAAGGGCCATTAACCAGCCAGCGGCCGAGAATTCATATTTCGTCGAAAGATGTTCTTACGGTGATACAGGGCGGTTCCAATGAGAAAGATTAGTTATTCTCCGTTGGTACCAGATTTAAAAAAATAATAACTCAATATCGGTTTTACTTCATTCAAAATTTGCTTCTACCTGATACCTACATTCAAAAATGCTGAAAGTCGTGATGATAAAACTATTAAAATTATGAACTTTTTGTAATTATTTTTTGATCATAAGTACCTATTTATAATTTTTCAACAATGTCTAAGCAAAATAAAAGAAGGTAAAAAAAAACTTAAATATATTAATTTTTAAGATAGTAAATAAATAGACAGACTGAAGTATTTTCGTCACGTGTGCGCATTTTTTTAAAATGATTTTATTTAAACTAAAATTAAAATACTGTAACATAGCTTTAAATGTGTGTTGTATAATACAATATTTTGTTTGTAAAATTTAACAAATCTGCCAACGGCCTACGGTAAAACCTTATTAATAAATAATAAACTAAAAATATACATATATTCTCAAAATTTAAAACATAGCTTTACTAAAACGGTCTTTCGAAATCAATTTATAAATTTTTGTGGAAAAGAGTCAACGCGTCTAAAATTTTATTTATAAAATGACATATTTACGGTTTTGTCAGGTTATTACCTCTTAATGAAAAATGGTTTGGTTAAATCAATAACTTCGATATTGGACGAGTGCACCGGTAAATGCCCTACCATTGAGCCAAATTTTTACAATACCTTTGAAACTATTTTGTGTATCAAATTTTCAAATGCTATCTGGAAGAAATTTGAAGATTCTTGTTGCTTTTACAAATAGTGAATGTCTTCTAAGAAGTTATAGAAGGATATAGTATTTACCTAGAGCCACCGACCACACCGCGTCGTAAGCAAGAGGAGCCTCCTGGTATCCTTCAGGATAGCGAAGGTTGTCAATGTCGTGTCCCTCAAAGCGGAGCTGCGCGTTCAATCTCAGTCTGTAAAGAAACATCATGTCATTAAATCAACCAAAATAATGTATATTTCGCACTTTGTCAAAGTATTCTAACGTATGGTATATCAGTATGGGAAGGTGCAGCAGATACTTACCTCAATCCTCTTAAAATAAATCACAAAACAATAATTAGAATGATGTTTAAAAACCTTACCAACATCCGATAGAACAGCTAATGATTAAAAACAAATTACTAGACGTAAATTTATAAACTATTCATTAGAAAGATCATTTATAAAAACATCACCTCACCACATACCCCACTCGCAAAATACAAGAGCAAAAGTAAATAATTAATTTCAGGTTCCCTATATCAAATCAACTTTTGAAAAAAAAAACATGAATCGTACCTGGCTCCACACATTTTCAATATCTTCCTAACACAAACAAAAACTTACGTTACGCCAAATAACTTGGACTGGCTGTTCAAAAGATTTGTAATATGGTTGACTGAAAAGGAATGCGGTTAGTCAAAGTCTGATGACGGAACCTCGTCAACTGTTTGAAGAAACATACGTTTTTTTTACATTGGCTCCACACAGGAGGCCCATCTTTGGGGATGCTGCGTGGAGGGTATTTTTAGCACAGCAATCTGTCGTGTATCATCGGCTATTTCCGTAACCGTTAGTGCATTTGAGACGAACGACAACAGTCGACACTCTTCTAAGTTACCTAGTACTTAACTGACGTCTCTTGAGACACCTCAAAACTGTATATAACTATCTATAATCTATACTAACGAACAGTGGCGGCTCGCGACTTTAGGGTGTCCTTGTCCTAGAGTGCTGATATTAAAAAAATAACACTATGTATGTTGTAGGCGAAAAAAAAGATATTTTTTTTTCAAAAATCGGTTTTTGTATGAAGATTTTTCAGGAAATCCGTGTGGCACACGGCCAAACTGAAACTTCCTGAAATTCTTCATACGAAAAACTAATTTTCAAAAAGAAAAATATTTATATTTTGATGGAAAGTAGTCACTTTGTGGTTTGATATATTGAATGAAATAAAACAATAAATTTGTTTGCAACCACGATTTATTTAATTTTTATAATACCGACCGGTTTCGCTTTACTCAAGCATCTTCAGGGTATAAAATTGAACAGTTTCATTTTATACCCTGAAGATGCTTGAGTAAAGCGAAACCGGTCGGTATAATAAAAATTAAATAAATCATGGTTACAAACTAAGCTATTGTTTGATTGCATTCAGAAAAATATTTTTTTCGGCTGCATCAACATTAATAATGCCATTTTTATTAATATCAGCAGTCTAGGACGGAGGCGTCTACTAATATCTGCAGGAATTCCAAAAGCTGAAAAAATCGAATTAATATCTATGAGAACCAAAGTGTTGACGAATATCTACAGCTCAAACTGTTGACTAATATCTATGAGAACCAAAGTGTTGACGAATATCTACAGCTCAAACTGCTGACTAATATCTATGAGAACCAAAGTGTTGACGAATATCTACAGCACTGGCAGAGGTTGGATTTGCTATTATGTATAGCATATTGGAATAACGTAATATTGCGTATGCAGTTTAAAAAACTTAATTTATGTAAGTGTGTATGTAAAAATCCCTAATATCGGACTATTGGAAACATTTAGCTGATTAGTCCAACCTACGCTCTATAGATATTAGTTCAACCTACGCTCTGTAGATATTAGTCAACACTGGGACCGTCATAGATATTCGTCCGACCTTAGCTCTGTAGATATTAGTCAACACTCTGAAGTTCGTAGATATTAGTTCAACACATGAGCTGTAGATATTCGTCCGACATACAGGCTGTAGATATTAGTATCTGGAGTCGTCTAGGACACCCTTAAGTCACGAGCCGCCACTGCTAACGACACCTGTTAAAGAATGTCGAAACTAAATGGATAATCCGATATACGACAAAAAAATGTTTAGGCATGTCATATAAAGAAAAAATGTACACAATACTTACTGGAGAGTTCTTGTAAGGCGTAAAAAAAGAAAAATATGAAGGCTTTAGCTTCCGTTCAGGATAATAAATCCAAACATATTTTAAATAGGCTTTTATTTTTTTTCCTCTCGCCAACCAGCACGAAAAGAAATAGGTTTCTATTTTCAGCATTAAAAAAAATAAAAGCATTGTCGTAACACCGTATCTGGCAAAGCCGACAATGCGAAACGGTCCCCGGGAAAAACATAGCAAGCGCACACAATACGGCGGTCGTTAAAAATATAATAAAACCGTATTTTTATGGCCGCCCCGTTGAAATTTCGCCGGGAAAATATGTATCTAACAGGGCTGGACAAACAGCTTTTTGCGCCCGTTGCACAAAATATTAATCGCGCCGTCAATGAAAACTCATTTTTGCCCTTACTATGTCGGCTAAAAAGCCGAGCGGCCCGCCACACAGTGGGCTGAAAATCGCCTTTCATAGACATAGAGACTTGAATTTTCAAGGGTCTTTTTTTTGGCTAGAAATGGTTTTTGCTGATCATTACTATGCTATAAAATTTCGAATGAAGCAATTGCGTGTACAAATGAAGGAGTTATCATTTTTTTAAGAAACTCCTAATAACTCCTTCATTTGTACACGCAATTGCTTCATACGAAATTTTATAGCATAGTAATTATCAGCAAAAACCATTTCTAGCCAAAAAAAAAGACCCTTGAAAATTCAAGTCTCCATGTCTATGAAAGGCGATTTTCAGCCCACCGTGCGCCGTGCTCCGGCTGACACTATTTTCGTAATAATTTTCTTTTTGGCAAAACGATGTTTTTGTAAATTATACCATCCTACCAGATAATGTGTGTGTATATACCATTTGTATATTGTGTATAAACCACATATATAAGATAATTATCTTTATACAAAAATTAATGTTTCTTTGTTTGCGGGCTTTAGGAGCTCGCATCAAAATGAGCCCGCATCAAAATGACCGGCCTGGTTACACATCCCATCACTGCACCAATGTCCTAAGTTCGGTACTGCTCTACCGCACTGTTTATGAGTAAAGCCGCTAGGTGAAAATATAAGAAGATAATTCTGCACACGACAGTTTTACTACCATTACACCATTTCCCGGCAGGGTTAGGCAGAGAGGTTAGACCACCACACATTTTTTTTTCAGCACACACTCCTTGGTTCATTCACATTCATATAACGCCTCAAACCTTCTCTTTTGTTACTCTGACTTTTGATATGACCTTACACAAGTAAATGAATCGCAGATTCTGCCATGTCTTCGGGCTTTTCTGACTTCTTCTACCATTAATTTCCGCGTCATAATAAATTCTAATTTCTTCGTTCATCTGCTCTACATGCCCAAACCTTCGCGCCGAAAAAACTTAAGGAGCGGGGTCGCCACTCAAAAAGTAGAAGACGTAAATACGAATCTTAGAGATTTAAGCGAAAATTGTGAAAATGTTTAATAAAACACGACCTTGATCCATCCTATTGATCATAAATCATTATAATGTTCAACGTCTATATTACTAAATCCAATGTAATATACTTGTACTTGTAAATTATGATACCAATAAGAATATTATATAATTTGATTTTGTTAAAATCAGCACCATTACCATTTTGCCTCTAAAACACGTACAGACAGCATAAAATGTACGGGGTTCTCTTCATAACATCTGTCAAAAAGTCAAACCGAATGATAAGTTCGCAGAGAACAAAAATAAATATAGTGAACGTTAAATGTCAAATTAAATAAAATCGCCTGAAATCAAAGTGTCGCCATATAAAAAAAAATCAGTAAGTATGGAAGTTTACAAAATTAATAGGAAAATTTTCGGAGACGGGACTTTTTCATGTAGTGACGTCACTAGCCCAAATAATGAATTTATTTATTGAAAAAAAAAACTATACATTTCAAAAAATTTTTATTCACATTTTCGTAATCTTAGTAAAAAAATCTATCCACACGATTTTTTCTAAGTCGTTATGAAATCGATGGAAGTGGCATATTAAATAAAAAATGCTTGTTAGTAATCTAAACAATACAATGGACTGTAATATTCAGGGTGGGTTTCTTCATTTACCGAGAATGCTAAATGCAATGCTATTTGTAAAAGTAAACGATTGAAACATAAAAATTTCTATGCATTTGACCATGCATTTTTCTATGAATTGTAAAAATAAACGATCAAAATTTAAAATTTAAACGAAATTTCTGTGCATTTGACTGTTTACTATTACAATCAGCATTGCATTTAGCATTCTCGGTAAATGAAGAAACCCACCATAAGTGTATAAAACTATTTTGTTAGAAGTCAACTTGAATACAAATCCCCATTTGGAATCCACATAATAATATTCATGTACAAGCTATTGAAAGAATACAAAATAAATTCTTACGTTTCCTAAATTTTAAAATGGGTTTTACAGCAATTATGTTGAACTACAACACTCTTATAATGATGTGAATATGCTGAAATTGCCAAACTTTGATGAGGGTTTTTACTGACCTGATATTTTTTTAATAAAATATTAAATGACGTAGTTGATAGTCCAGAATTGTTTGCGCATTGATAAGCTTTCAGATTCCACTACATAATACTCACCATCATCACTATTGGCTCTACAACCCCTGGTGTACAACTCAAGGGTCTTCCTCCACTTATCTCGGTTTTGTGCCAGCTCTCTCCAGTTTAGAAGCTCCAAGATAGATATGTCTTTGAGGACGTTGTCGCTCCATCTTAATCTTGGTCTTCCCTGGCTCCTTCGCCCTATTGGTCTTAAGTTCAGCAGGGTCTTTGGTACTTGATGCTCGGTCATTCTCTCCACACGACCCAGCCACAGAAGTCTTCCCAGTTTTATAAATTTTGCGACGTTTAGCCCTTAAACAAAGTATAGAGCTCATTGTTATAATGTCTGCGCCAAAATCCTGGTCTTAAAAGTTTTTTTTACACTAATATCTTCGTGTTTCTGGACAGCAGGCGGAAATTACAGCGATTTGCATTTACTATGCGCTTCTTGTTCTCCTCTGTGGTATTATTGTCGTTTGTTATCAGGGAGCCTAGGTAGTGAATCTTGGTACCGTTTCGAAATTTTGGTTTGCACATGAGAGAGTTGAGAGTTGGGATTTGCATCCTACGGCCATGTATTTGGTCTTTTCCTGGTTTACTACGAGACACATATTTTTGGCAGAACCCCCAAGATTTATGAAGGCGTTACGTAAAGCATCTGAGTTTTAGCGATTATGTCGATATCATTAGCGTAAGACAATAGTTGCACAGAGTTGTCAAATATCGTTGCTCTTATCTCAATGCCTGAGTCACGAATAACTTTCTCTTCTACTTTTTCTTTTTTTATGTTGAATAAGAGGCAGGCCAATTCATCTCCTTGTCTCACCCCGTGGAGCGCTTCAAAGGGCTCGGGCAGATCACTACCAACCCTGACTCTACACGTTACTGGGGCATTGTTAATTTCACCATACGCGGCTCAGCTTACGCGGTATTCCAAACTCACTCATTGCACTCGCGGTATCAGCTTACGCGGTATTCTAAACTCACTTATTGCATTGTAAAATGCATTCCTATTTATGCTATCGTACGCGGCCTTGAAGTCTACAAGGAGATGATGTGTTTCGACATTGTGTTCTAGCGTCTTTTCCAAGATCTGTCTTAAGGAGAACATTTGATCAATACATGATTTTCCTGGCCTGAAGCCACATTGGTAGTTGCTTTTCTTCAGACATTGGAAGCAATCTTTTGTACAAGATGTTGGACATAATTTTATAGCCGGTGTTTAATAGCGTTATTCCTCTGTAATTACAGCACTCGTGTTGGTCACCCTTCTTATGTAGTGGTCACACAATTCCTAGTCTCCACTCTTCGGTCATCTTGTCTTCTGTCCATACTTTTCCAATAAGGGTATGCAGGTATTGAGTAAACTCTCCACCTGCTGCTTTAAATAATTTATCCACCAGCTCGTCTGACCCGGGGATTTGTTGTTTTTCAGCTGTCTTATTGCCTGCTTCACTTCCTCCAGTGAAGGGGGTTCAGCATTGTCAATGTGCAAGTCGTCCTTGCATACATTTATTTTTGGCTTAAACTCAGCTCTCATGTTATTTACTTTTTTGTAGAAAAGCCTACTATCATTCTTAAGTCCGAGTGCTTCAGCTTCTCTAATTTCTTTTTGAAAATATTCGCGTTTCTTTTTCCTGTGCATCTTCTTTTCTCTCTTCCTTGTTTCCCTATAGGTGTCCATAAATTGTCTTGTGCAGCCTTGTTGTAACGTTTTTTGAGTTCATTTTTCTTTTTCTTTACCTCTGCGCAGTCTGAGTCAAACCAATAATAATATAACAATAATAATGATTTATTGTCATCATTTCTTAGTAACAGTAGAGATAATGATATCCTCACTGGGATCTCCCGTGCTGAGGATTTAATTTACATATTATAATTTAATTATAAGAAATTAATATGAATTAGACATAACATATATCATGTAGTATTTTTTTTAAAAATAATTATAAAGTAAATAAGATAGTGGTTTTTTTAATAATTCAGTTTACTAGATTTGGTTTTAGTCTGTATTTGATATCAGTATATTTTCTATTTCTGATCTCCCTATATTTAGTATCCAGCTTTTTATTTGAAATTTAAATGTCATAATGTTGAGGTTTTTGAGTGAGAGTAGTATTTTATGGTAGAGTTTAATGCCACAATATAAGAAGCTTTTTTGCCCAAATGTTGTGTTAGTAGTTACTTGTTGGATAAGTTTTTGACCATGAGATCTAGTGTTTCTAATGTACGTATTAGTTGTTATTTCTTGGGTTTTGTACTTATGAATGTAAATGAGTATAGTTTTAGAATAAAGTTGTTTAATTGACATGATGTTAAGATTGTTGAAGATTTCGTCAGTGCTAGTTCTTACAGGAACTTTCAGTATATTTTTCATTATGGCTTTTTGAGTTTTAATTAGTGGATTTAGTATGTTTTTATTTGCACTGCCCCATCCGATAATACCGTATTCTAACAGTGATTGGCAGAGAGCCATGTAAATCTTGATTAAGTCTTTTTTAATGAGGACATTCCTGATAGTTTTTAAAAAATAACTTAGTTTTTTAATTTTATTATTTAAATACCAATGGTTTCTTCTTATAGGGATTTATTTTCCCAGGGTTTCAAGAGCAGCTATTGTTAAAAAGTTTTTGCAGGCCGTCCAATGTGAGTTGATATCTTGTGTGACACACTGCGCTATCCTGTTGAGCGTAGTTCGAAATTCCATTTTGGTTTTGGTGACTTGTAGACATGGGCAGACTCATTCCCAGGAGTGAATCGATTCATTGTGATTCCCTCGGCCTTTTGAATTGATTCATTTTATTCATTCCTTTAATTCCAAAAAAAAAAAAAAAACCCTCGCTTATATTTTATGAGGCTACGAAGCCAAAGAGGAGAACAATAATGCTATCTCATTCTCTCGCAGACTACTTTATTTCTTAGTTCTCCTTTAGATGCATGTGTTTGCTCTTTTTAGTTTCGTTATTTTTCGTTTCATCCTGTTTTAAACCACAACGGTGATAAAGAAGTTTTCACTACGCAAAGCACTCTTCTTAGGGTAAATTATGTTGTTCTGAAAAATCGTAGGTACTAAAAACGACGCGCGACGAGGTTAATGAAATATTTCAATGTGTACTTAGATATTATTTTGCCCAAAAGACAAATTTTTGACAAGAAAAATGTGTTTATATTAGGCTATCAATTAAATCTTAAAATTAAACAGTTTTTGTGGTTAACCCCTAAAGTTTTACTAATTTTTATTTATTTATTAATCTTAAAATTGTTTCACTTCACGTGATCTAAACTTCCCACTACCTTTAGCCTCGCAAAATATCCCAATTGGGGATTCCATAGTTTCATTAGCTCCAGACGGGACTTGGGCGGAATTCACATAAAAGCCATACTATTATCGCGCTTTCATAGGTATATCCGGACCGGTCACCTGGAATAAGCTTCACTCAAATATATATATATATATATATATATTTTAAATGCACCTACCTCAATGGTGAAGTTAATACCACGCGCCGAATAAAATCTAATTAAAAGCCCTGGCGACACGCGTCATATAATTTGAAACCAAAATATAAAGGAACAAACCGCTCGATTATCATTTATCAGTATCACGGTTCGATAGCGACTGATGTATTGTTTACGGCTAGAGTAGACAGAGACAGATACCATAAAAAAATAATAATAATATAGATAAACATCGTTTTGTTTCTACAAGCATTGTATCACAATTTACGCACGTGTGAGGGAGAAAAAACATAGGATTAACTTTCGCTTTTAGATTTTTATTAACGTTCAGGGTCCGAAGTGGGAAGTTTCACCGTAAGATGACGGCTTGGCCGCGCGGGGACTAACGACGAACCGATTCTCGGCGGGCATCAAGAAATGAATTAGGAACTTCTGACTAATAAGTGTCTTTTGTCTGGCTGTGACTTGAATAACTTGCATTCCGCGGACCGGCCGGATCGACTCGACACGTGGGACCCGGGACCCGTGGGACTACGACGTCACAAATGAATAAGAAATAATTTTTTTTTTTTTTTTTTTTTTATGCCGGCAACCCGGTCGTTTATTGTAATAATAATCATATACACACAAGTTAGTAGCCCGCCTCACTAGACTAAGTCTGTTCCGAGGCGGGTACATATATATATATATACATAAACTTAGACACATATACATTTACATATATATACATGCATATACACAATTTTGTTCATACACACATACACGCATATGCGGACATACTTACACACAGGTATTCGCATACGTGTACTAAATGTTTTAATTCCTTGAATAAGTGAAACAGAGATTGGGGTTGCGGATTGAGTTCGCACAGACCGAACAGCTTGTAGGACTATGACCACGGAGGAACGATTCCTCCGTGACTATGACTGGCGGGACTGGCGGGACAACTGTGAAACAGACGGGACTCTCGGAGCTCAGAATTATTTGGATCTTGGCTGACTCGCTTGTCTGTTGGCGGTTTTGTCATTTGGATTGGGGACGGGGACTCTGGCCTACGGGGTTTTTTGTAGGTATAAGATTTACTGCGCGGGATACTACTCATCACACGTGATAGGCAATTTCGCGGCGCGCATCGCCTGTAGTAGGTGTACCTATCCGCGCAACAAATATCCAGAATAATATTTAATTTAATTCCTACGAAACACTACAATATTTATAGAGTACATTATTATTTTCTTACCTCAATATAACATAAAGTATTTAACTGTAAAATAAATTAATCGAAATAAAAATAAATATGGTGCTGTTAAAAAATCGTAAGATGCAAGGCCAAGGGTAAGGAATAAAGATTTAATTCCTTTTGAAAATGAGAATCAGATCGAGTGTGTTACAAGATTGAATTTATTCATTTAATTCAGTCATTCAATTTTGCCCACGTCTAGTGACTTGTAATTTGTTCGTGTTGTAGTACATAATACTAGAAGTCGGGATTAATTTCAGTGCAGAAATTGTGGGACTGACTACAATATGAATTCATTTTGCCCAGAATAAGTATTAATAAAGTGAAATAATTATACGAATTCAGTTAATATTTTTAATTTGTCACAAAAAATAAAAATGTTGTTACTGAAGCAGTTCAGTTATGTACAATAAATATTATAATATATAATTTTTATTAAACATACGCAAAAGCTCCTAAAATGGGCGTTGATTAATAAATAAATAAAAACAAAAAATACTGCGGATACTAGAATGATGACGTCCTCACGTACGACCTCTCTCTGGGACTACTATGGAAGGTTTCTACGGCATCGTGTTAATGCTCACATTAACAGGGTTGGCGTTTAATTTAGAAATTAACGACGTTTCGTGACCGAGTTAAACTCATTCTTCATAATTAGCTGCTTCGTGTCGTGAACTTTCGGGCAAGGCAATTCTCTGAATATATTTACTCAAACCTGCTAATTCTTTGTAATTTATTAAAAACTCTCTAGAGAAGTTCTTTGGTAAATTTAATAAATTAGATCGACAAATTTACTTAACATATCTCTCTACCTTTCGTATTAATGCATTTTTGTAATTAAATATACGGATCCATAGAAATATTATTTTTATCTACAAATACAGGGTGTTAAGGGACGTACTTGACTTAATTTAACCAGTGATTCCTGACATTATTTGGAGTAAAAAATCTAAATGAAATTTTGGTCTCCGGTGACATTTTTGATGTTTTTTTTTTTTTTTTTTTTTTCTACAAAAACATAAAAAAATGGTAGTTTTTGAACAGTTGGAGGCGGGCTAAGAGGTTCGTCGGACACCCGGCTGAGTGACCAGTGACGACATGCTGAAGAATTTTTTTTTGTTTGTTTTTGAAAGAAATTTTTTTTTTTTTTTTTAAAGTGAATACCGCACAAGAATCTCAACTGCTCCCGTCTGGATCCAGTGAGACTATGGCATCCCCAATTGGGGTATGTTGTGAGGCTGAAGGTAGTGGGGAGGGGAAGGAGGTGGGGAAGAGGAAGGTTGGGAAGTACCTGGCTATTCAGATCTGGTCACCAAACACGGCTAAAGCCATTTTCAAGCAACGTTTCAAATCTGAATGGTGGTCTTACACCAGGGCGATACTGATAGTATCTTCCACTCTGGAACATGCCGCAAATATACTATATATTATTTTAAATGAATTAATTGTGAAATAACACAAATTAATCAAATAAAATTTATTTGCGCATGCCGGGTTCGAACCCGCGACTTCCGGATTGTGAGTCAAGAGTCTTACCCACTGGACTACGGAGGTCGTCAATAGTAATATTATAAAAGCGAAAGTGCGCGAGTTTGTTTGTTACGCTTGCACGCCTAAACTACTGAAAAGATTTAAAAAAATCTTTCACCAATAGATTTGATGTGCATGCATGATTAATGGCTGGCATTATGAAATTTTATAAAAAAATGCAATAGGTGGCACGCGAGCTGTTTGAAAACTGAATGTACTAGGACTGAATTTTTTTTTACATTAACTCCACACAGGAGGCCCTGAGGAAAATAATTTCCCTCAGGGCCTATGTCATCTGGGATGCTGTGTAGTGTTGTAGAGGGTCTTTTTGAGGAGAGGAAGGAATGAACATTGGTCTTGAAGAGACCCATGTTATAGGAAGGAGGAAACACAGAGGCCGGCAAATCATTCCACAGACGAGCTGTTGAACTCAAGAACGAGTCGAAGAAACGACCCGTTCCCATGTGACAAATGTCAACCGTGTACAAATGTTGGGCACGCGTTTGGCGTGTTTCCCGACTATACACCGGTGCCGAAGGGATCAATGATGCTAGTTCCTTGGAGCATCTTCCATTGTAATACCGGTAGAACAAGGATAGCATTCCCACCCGACGCCTGTGCTCTAAAGATTGCAATCCGTCTGTTAAGATGGGAGAATCTATTAAACGCACCGCCCGTTTCTGCACAGAGTCGAGGGTATTTTTCAGGTATTTTGGAGCTCCAGACCAGAGGTGGCTGCTAAATTCAACCGTGGGGCGCACTTGTGATTTGTACAGGGGTAGCAGTTGTGTACTATTAAAGTATCTGCGGGCCCTGTACGCCTAGTTTTTGGGAGGCTAACTTTACTCTGGCTTCGATGGAGCCCCCATACCTAAGCTGGTCACTTAGGGTTACACCAAGCATATTAATGGAGGGCCTGTTCGGAAGATTGCTTCCTTTGAAAGATACTAGATTTTCATCTCGATCCCTTTTAGACGTAATCAGACAAGATTGGGTCTTTGAAACATTAAATTCGACGAGATTATTTTTACCCCAAGAGAAAGCACTCTCGAGGTAACCGTCCATTCTTTGCTTTGTGAGCCCTCTGGGGGCTTCTCAAACAAAAAGCTATCATGGACTGTACTGTCATCCGCATAACAGTGAATTGGTGCACATGACAAAAGGTCGTTGATGTGCAACAAAAACAAAGTCGGAGACAGAACCGATCCCTGTGGGACGCCAGCATTTATCGAGTGTGAGGAAGAGGTGAAACCATCGGCTACCGTCTGAATCGACCTCTCCCTCAAAAAGTCGGCAATCCACGTACACAAGGATGCGGAAGTTCGTAAGAAGGCAGTTTATTGATAAGTCCTCGGTGCCAAACCCCAAGGGCCTTGGAAATGTCCAGTGCAACCGTTTGGGTCTCACTGAAACGTCCCTGGCACCGCCCTCAAACATGCGTCACATACGCGAGAAGCTCACCGCACGAGCGGTTCCGTCGGAATCCGTATTGACGGTCGTTAATAATTTTGTTCTTCTCGAGGTATGTGAGTAGTTTGTCGTTGATCACACGTTCCATCACCTTAGACAGAACTGATGTGATCGCTATGGGGCGGTAGTTGGCCGGGTTGGAGCGGTCACTCTTCTTTGGAATAGGATGGATAACCGCTTTTTTCTAACCAGAGGGCACAGAGCCAGTCTTCAGGGACATTTTAAAAAGCTTCGTCAAAATTGGAGCTATTTCTGCAGCGCACCTCTGCAGTACCAGGGCAGGTATTCCGTCAGGCCCACTAGCTTTATTAACATCATGGGTTGAATGTATGGAATGCGGGAGGGGAGAGAGGAACTCGGGAGGGGAACTCAGGAGGAGGATTCGCAGGACGGAGGGGGGAGTGGGGAGAGGGAAGGTGGAGAAGATTTAGCGGTAACGCACAAGGGGAAAGGGACGCGGGAGAGGAAGGGGAGGCAGAAGGGGAACAGGACGAATATGAAAGGACACGCAGGGATAAACAATTTCTTTATTAAATGGCAAAGCAACGTATGCCGAGAACTCGCTATTATATATAGAAACCATCACAGGCATGCTCACATCATCAAATCTCCATAGTTTCATCGCAATCGTATGAGCGGTTAGCAATGCATAAATTCATGACGCCAGAACTCACTATTGTACATAGAAACCATCGCGGGCATGCGCACATCAAATCCCCAAAATTTCATCTACATCTCATATATATAAATATATTTATGTATATAGATTAGTTTTTTTGTATGATTTTAACAGTGTTGCTAAGGCAAAGGAATTCATTAAAACATAAGAGATATCTTTTATATATTCAGTACCCGACCTAAATAGATTTCCCAATTCTAGTTCCAAGGGACCATTTCGGCTTATTTCTTTAGAAAGTGTTGTAAAGAAGTTTAAAGTATCGCGAAATGAGGCAAAACTTTTGAACCTTTACACCCTTATATCACACGTAGACCCAAATAAATTATAGCACCCTCTTTGTACGCCCGTAGGCACTCGAATTTCTAGAACGCTAGTAGAAGACGCAGAAATTCAAATGTAACATTTTCATCAAATGGTCAATCAGCGCCATTTTGTTTTGTTACATTTGAAAGGTCCTCGTTAAGAGGAATATAAACGCTAGAAATTTTCGAATCTCATGCCTGCAAAATTTTAAAATCGTGTGTCTTTTTGCACGAGGCTAGCAAGTGAAAAAGTGGTTTTTATTTAATTTGTGCATAATTCTATAAGAAGGAAAAAAAGTTAGAACATGGAAAACCTCAAAAATAGTTTTAGCCATAAAGGGGTATTTAAAAAAAATTGTTTCTTGTATTACTTCATAGTTAAGTCATGAAAAAACATTTTTTTTGGTGGTTTACGCTTATATTTTTTGTTACGTAAATAATAATTTTATTGTAATTCCAATACATAGAAAAGCTAGTAAAAGCTTCGATTTATCCGTAGCATATTTTTTTATGTTCATACTGTAAGCCGATTCGTAGTAAAGATTAATCAAAATGGTATCTAAATAGGATTTCACGAATATATTCATCTTAGGCGCCGCAACCGGGCTCGAATGGAAGAAGATGGAGAGATATGAAATTACTATGAATGTTAGAGGAGCGCGCCAGTATTTAAAGTGACAAAATCGATGCGAAAATTTTAAAAAAGTTTAATAAAACACGACTCGTTTAAAATAGAGCAAAAATCTCGCGGGGGTTTTCTTAAACAGCATTTAAAGAAACACTGCAAATTTTTTCATACACATAACTTGTAAAATAACTGTAACAAACGTGTTTTTAATAATTTTTGGAGCATACTTTGCGATTTTTTTCTATGGATGAAATTTTATATAATTTGCGTTTCGGCGCGACGAATGTCTAGATATTATCTTAAAAAATAACATATATTTTTTAAGACCTTAAAAACCACAAATATTCAAGGGATCTTTGCAAGAAATCGGGAGAGATTCGGGTAGCAGCGTCTTAAACGCCGATTCTAGGTGCGTTTCAGATTTCTATCACATTGCAATAGTATAGTATAATAGTATAATAATCTTTATTCAATGAAATAACAACAATTTAACTAAAAAAATAAATAAATTACATACTCAATGTAGTTTACAAATAGATTACATCAATCAGTACAGAAAAATTAACAAACAGAAAGTAATGTAAGAAAGGTTACACAGGAGTAGTATAGTTATACAGTATTTTTAGTTGTGCATTGCCTGCCTCACTAGGTGAACCTGTATTGAGGCAGAAATTTTGTTAATTGTTTCTCGCAATTTTATCTATGGTTTTTTTATAAATGTGTAAAGTAGGTTTCCATACAGCAAAAACTTTATTTTAGTTAACATTATTGTTTGCATATACCTACACAATTCATAAACTGCAAGGTTATTACTACAATAACAACTGTCAATGACTGGGCGTTTGGGTGAGGGCACCAGTATAGGCTCGATCATTAGAATGTATCCATATTTTAACATATTTTTTAAACTCTCTCTGTGTTTGACTCAGTTTGATGTTTTCTGGGAGAATGTTGAATATTTTTGTGGCAAAGTATCTAAAGCTACGTTGACCAAAGGTGGAAGAGAGTGCTGGAACTTGCAATATGTCTTTGTTGGAGTTACGTGTAAACCTTATGTTTATTTTTTTTTCGTAAAGCACATGTTTGTTTTTATAGAGATGCATGAGGATAGTTTTTACATAGATCTGTCGAACATCAAATACTCTCATTATTTTGAATATAAGGTCACTGTCTGCAGTTAGAGGAAGTTTGAGAATAATTTTCATAATTGTTTTCTGTGCCTTTTCGACAGGATCTAGAGCTGATGAAGTGCCCCCTCCCCATGCAATGATACCATACTCAATGATAGATTGAGTGATTGCAAAATAAATCGTTTTTAAGAGTTGTAAGTTAAGAAAGTTCCTTATGGATCTGAAGAAGTGTATTGTTTTTCTAATTTTATTTGTAATGATCTGGGTATGTAGGTTCCATTTGAGGTATGGGTCAATGGTGAGGCCGAGGTACTTTATCTGTGAAGTGCGCTCTATACTGGGGCACTCACTACATTCATTGGAATTCGTACAGCTATGAATTTTTATGGAGTAATCATCATTAGGTTGGCCTGTAGTATTGATGCTTGAAGTAACATATTTAGTTTTCTTCGTGTTAAGGGTAAGTGTGTTTATATCTAGCCATTTTTTAATGAAGTTAATATTTTCTTCCGCTTTTTTAAATACAGCTGACCAATTATTGTCTTCGAATAATAAGACGGTATCGTCTGCAAAGCTAACAATGTGTCCTTGACTTTCAAGGTTGCAAAAGTTGTTAATATACAGTAAGAACAGAGTCGGTCCCAAAACGCTTCCTTGTGGAATTCCATAGTCAGTTGAGCGCTGATTACTGAGAGTATTCTGTATTTTAACCTGTTGTTGTCGTCCATTTAAGTAGCTTTTGAAGAAGTTTAGCTCTTTGTCCGAAATGCCGATGTTCTCTAGTTTTTTAATTAGTTTAATGTGTGATATTGTATCAAAAGCTTTAGAAAGGTCTAAAAAGATTGAGATACATTTATTTCCTTTATCAAGGCTTTTTACAATGAAGTCAGTCACACTGGCAATGGCATCTGATGTACTTTTGTTTTTTTGAAAACCATATTGATTAATTGAAAGTATTTTATGGCTCTCGACAAATTTTAAAAGTTGTGCATTAATGAGGTTTTCAAAAACTTTAGACAAGCTATTTAGTAGAGTAATTGGTCTATAGTTGTTGATATCTGTCTTGTTTCCAGATTTGTAGATGGGAATTACGATACTTTGTTTTAGGTTAGAGGGGAAGTAGCCCTGTGTAATGCTTAGGTTTATAAGGTATTCCAGTGGCAATGTAATCTCCGAAGACAGCATTTTAAGGATTTTGGTCGTAATTTCATCTGGTCCAGCGGAAGAAGTGTTTTTTAGAGATTTAATTGTACTGAGAATTTCTTCTTTTGTTACAGTTCGGAAGAGAAATTTTATATATTTTTTATTTGCTTGATCCTCTGAATTGGTAGATTGGGTGATTCCACTCTGGGGGATTTGAGAAGCAAGATTTGGACCAATGTTAATAAAAAAATTGTTTACATGATCAGCAACGAGTTTAGGATTTTTTGAGGTTTCGACAATATGTCCATCAATAGAAAGTTTATTTATGCTTTGTTTCTCTTTTGTAGTTTGTGAGTTTGTGGCTTCTCTTAGTATTTCCCATATTTTTTTGGGATTGTTGTTACTTTCTGTCAATAAGCTGACAAGATTAACCCTTCAGGATAGTTTGTTCGCTTTTCCGAACAGCTCATATAGGTCTCGTAGAAATCAATGTGTCTCCCTTACTAGTTAGAAACATAATCTAAAGGGTGGTAGAAAGAGAATAAAACCACATTTTATATTCAAACCAAAGTTAACCACAAAATAATAACAAATTACACTTTTATGGAACCTAAGTTACAGACCGCAAATTGAAAAAAAAAATTATGGAACTTTGGGATTTTGTTTAATTAATTAATTTTACATGAAACGATAAAAAAGTGAGTTGACGATAATGTTTAAAATACCTTTGCCTAATGTATGTGTTTTTATTTTTTTCGTTATCAGAAAGTTTAGTTTGAAAAAATGTAAGTGAGCCATTTAATTTTCTTTTGCGTTTGCATTCATAATTTTTATATTTCAAAAATTATATGTTAACCACTGGAGTGACAGCGCAATTTAAAGATTTTTTCTCCGATTGCTCGAGATTTTTTGGTAATCATTTTGAATATTTTCCGCCGACATTAAAAAAATCATGCCTCCGAATATTTATATGGAGACATATAAACTGATTATAGTTCTATATAGCCAATGAATTCACATATCTTTTGTCGATTATCACACAGTCGTAGGGTTTTAAAAAATATATATATGTTTAGGCTTTTGATAGTATCTCCCACACAAAACTAATTAATAAATTAAATGATATCGGTATTATTGGTAAGGTTAGATATTGGCTGAAAAGTTATCTAACTCAAAGAAATCAAAAAGTAAAATTAAATAACTCACTAAGTGTAGATGAAACTTTAGAATTTGGAATTCCCCAGGGGACTGTTATTGGACCAATTTTATTTATAATATACGTGAACCAAATGTTTAAATTATCACTTAATGGTAAACTTATATCCTTTGCTGACGACACTGCAATAATTATCGAAAAAAAGACGTGGAACGATATTACCAATGCAGCCAATCAAGACATGAAGGTTCTAAAAAATTGGTTCGATAACAATTTACTATCACTTAACACAGAAAAAACTTATTACATTCCATTCTCTCTACAAGAAGATGTGCCAAATAATTTAATTAACATAACAATTCATTCCAAAAATTGTGCAAATGACGGTACATGTAATATGGACTGCGCTAAGCTGAATCATAAATCTAATGTAAAATATCTTGGAATCTTAATAGACAAAAATGTTAAATGGAAAGATCATATCAATCTCACTGTGGAAAGAATAAGAAAACTTATCTATGTTTTCTATAACATACGAAATATTTTAAACAAGAAAACTATCAAAATTGTCTATTATGCATTAATTCAGTCTTTATTACAGTACGGCATTATTGGGTGGGGAGGGGCCTTTAAGGCTTCCTTACAGCCCATAATTATAATTCAAAGAATAATTATAAAAACCATTCTTAGGAAACCATACGACTACCCTACTATACAGATATTTCGGGAATTTAATGTACCATCTGTTACAGAATTGTATAAGAGAAACGCCTTATGCCAAATTTATAAAGAATATTTTATTCAAAAAGTTCACCCCTCAGATAGCATAAGCAATAGATTTAAAACTAATGGCTTAATAGCCATCCCTATGCTTAGAACGACCACGGCTCAGCACCACTATTTGTATTTAGGTGTAAGATGGTACAATATATTATTATCCAATAACAAAATTAATATAACAGATACACTGAAATATGAATTATTCAAAAAACAAATTAAGTCCCTTAAATTGGATAATGACATATTGTACCCTTAATGTTTACCCTTTATGTAATTAATTAATTTACCCTTACTTAAACAGCAATATTTAATATTTAAAAAAATTGTATTGATATTGTCTAAATTGTCTAAATTGTGTACCTACCTAAGATATTTATTTCATTAGTTCTTTGAAAATTGTTTACATAATGAACATCATTATAATTTTTTTGCATGTAAAATACTCCTCCCATAAACACGAACTCCTAGAGCTCAACTTATGGAGTAGTAGAATAAAACATGAATTATTTTGTAATCTTGCATATATTATCATTGTAATGTATAAACAAAAATCTTGAAATAAATAAATAAATAAAATAAAAATAAATATATATATATATATTATAAAATCGTAAACTTGTACTTAATTACTTACAAATAAGGGAAAATTTGCCAAAACTGGCAGCAAAGCGATCCGAGGTATTTTAAATAGTGCCACATTGTGGCAAAAAGCGCCCCAGTGGTTATTTTAGATTTATAAAAATTGAAGCGTATTTTATCACCGTTCAAAACCAGATTTTAGTTTTCGGACGCTTTTAGAAATATTCCATTTATTTGGATTTTATTGTAAAGCGGAAACATTTTGACCTTTCGACAAAATGGGGTCGAGGCCTGAGGGGTGAACAATAAAGTTATCGACTTTATCTAGTTATTTATATAGTTATCGGTTATCGTCTTCTGCTAATCACAATTTGTGCAGAAATGGTCTTAGGGTGGTCTTAAGTGGAACTTTTTAAGACCCCGGATACTAATATCTACAGTCTGTATGTCGGACGAATATCTACAGCTCATATGTTGGACTAATATCTACGAACTTCAGAGTGTGGACTAATATCTACAGAGCTAAGGTCGGACGAATATCTATGACGGTCCCAGTGTTGACTAATATCTACAGAGCGTAGGTTGAACTAATATCTACAGAGCGTAGGTTGGACTAATATCTACAGAGGGCAGCTGAGCAAGAGGTTGTACGGAAAAGCATAAATTACTTCAATTACGTAATTACAAATTACGTAAAGGCTTAAACGTTTAAGGTACGTACATGAAGTTTTTGCATACTATTACGAATTTTGCAGTTTACGAGGATAATAATTTATTTAACAAACATGAAGGTCAATACAAAGATATTTATTTATTTCGAAATACACGGCACCACAACCTAACATAACCTAACCTAACCTAATCTAACCTAACTGACATAGAAAAGGTCATGGCAACAGATTTAATAATTTAGAAGCACTCGAAATAAAGAAAGCTGTTAAAGCAAAAACCCAAATCCTTAATATTCAGCTAAATGTGTCCAATAGTCCGATATTAGGGATTTTTACATACATACAAACATAAATTAAGTTTTTTAAACTGCATACGCAATTTTACGTTATTCCAATATGCTATACATAATTGCAAATCCATCTCTGCCAGCGCTGTAGATATTCGTCAACACTTTGGTTCTCATAGATATTAGTCAGCAGTTTGAGCTGTAGATATTCGTACGCACTTTGGTTCTCATAGTCCGATTTTTTCAGTTTTTGGAGTTCCTGTAGATATAAGTAGACGCCTCCCTTTTTAACTGTAGAAAAGAAAACAAAATATCGCATTTTAAAAATAAAGTGGTGCTAGAGAAAAATACTCTGGATTCCATGGACAGCCAGATGTGTGTCATGTGTCCATTCTGGAAGAGCTAGTCATCCACAACAGGCCTTCAACTATCTGCCTACAACATATTTTAAGATACGTTGGACGTTGCTCGCCAAACTGAGGACTCCAACTTAGAGAAACTCATAGTCACTGGCCGAAGTATTTGGCAGAAGACGCAGAGGAAGGTCGCCGCAGCGCTGGAGTGACCAAGTATCACTGGCTTCTGGTAGACGGATGTCCTTGGCTCCCCACGTAGCGCAGAACCGCGAGGAGTGGAGGAAGCCTTGTCCACCACGGATATTGGAGTAGGGATCACAATCAACCAACTTAAGAAGAAGCTATCATGTCATTCAAATGACCTCCCACCATACTAGCCCCAATATGTTTTGAGCTTTCCAAGTAACCTATCATTGTGCGCTTTTATAACTAAGACCACAAATCTAGATCTGGCTAAGGCCTTCGACACCATCTTTTATACGAAAAACTTAAAAATATTGGCATTAATGGAAAACCGCTTAAATGGTTCATCAGTGGTTCGCTACGTTTGGTGATTTAGCAGGGGTGCCCGGGTTCATGGGGTGAGGTTTGTCTAGGTCTTGGAGGTGGATGACCAGGACATACTGAACCCCAGATTCTTACCCACCCCTTAAACCCTTTTCCTTCCCAGAACTCTCCTCTCCTCCCTTTCCTTAAAAAAAACCCTCCACACAGCATCCTCAAAGATGACATAGGCCCTGAGGGAAATTATTTTCCTCAGGGCCTCCTGTGTGGAGTTCATGTAAAAAAAAAAAAAAAATGTAAAATCAGTTATACAAAAAACAGGAAACAAATAGTTGAACTAAATAAATGCTTGAGTGACGCAGAAGAAATAAAGTACGGAGTGCCTCAGGGTAGTGTCTAAGGCCCTATTTTTTTTCTTATCTATATTAATGGTCTTGTGGAGGTTGCTTATTTAGAGTCGTCGATATACTTACTCAACTCCAGGGAAGGATATTGCGTGAATTTATAATAAAAGAGTTCTCCACGTTTTATAATTTATTTCGTCTTTGTCAGACACATTTACAAATTTATACATCGCGGGTAGAAATGGAAATGAGATTAATTAATATTTTAGAACGTGCTCTCGAGCCCGGTCCCGTAACTGGAATGTCGCTTCTGTATCAGCGGTAGTTGGAGGAACTACATTGGTCACGTGACCAATGTTGCCACGACACGGTTTAACTATAGGTTTAAAGGAATAATTAATCGGGTACTTAATCGCATTTCCATAGTCTCACTGATATTAAAATTCCAACCCACTGCTATAATGTGATCAGCTACGCAGATGATACTGCACTTTTTTTAAAGAGCAATCGTGGGAACAGGTTTTCTAATCTTAACGACTAAAATATATTCCGAATCTTAACGACGTAAGTAAAATTGCGACTCGCGACCCGTGTTTTGGACGGACCTATTGTCGAATTTGCCCTATCAAAGAAAAGAAGACAAATAATGTAAATGAATAAAGCATGTAAACAAATATACGCCGCGGCATGGCGTATTGTACGAACGTACGATCGAATAGCAGACCTGGTGATTTGACCTTTCTGCCGCGTTCATTTTAATTAATTATGAAGAACGTGTTACTAATATTTAAAAAGTGTCTCCATGTTGTCCTCCCGAAGTTATTAATTCATCGTCTAGAAAAATAAAATCTGGTACTTACCGCTAACTTTAAAGTTGAAAAAAAGGGTTATAAAGTTTTAAAATCGTTGTACGTAAAATATATTAATGGTAAGGTACTGTTTTTATTAATCTAAATTATAAATAATTCGCATTCCTTGTGCGGCATGGAAATAAAAAAAAGTTATTATAATTACGAATTCACTGGAAATGTTTAAAATGTGAGTTTTGAGCAAACAAAAATTATTAGGGTTGTGTACTGCTTCCTTATCGCTGTAATGCTGCAACTCTTTCTTACACATTAAATAATGCTGAGACACAAAATCCGTCTGACTGTTTCCTAAAAAGAACTATTTTTTGCGACGGGAATTGCGTTTCCTTTTTTTAAGTGTGTGGGTGATGTATGATAATGATTGTACTCCTTTCTCCTTTGGGGGGGTGCAGACACACGTTCACCCATTTGTCTCATTTTCGACTGTTGTTATTTGTGTACTTGGGAAGTATGTTTACGAGAGATGGGAGGGCTGACAGAGATATCGAAAGAAGGATAATAATAAAAATAATATATTTTTATCGAAAGAAATTTGCAAGATTATAACTAGAAAGTACATATTCAGTGTTAACGTTTACAATGGTTTAAAATTACATAAGTACAAAGAGATATCAACAGAAAAAAATATAAATATGAACAGTAGATAAATGAGTAATGGAAAATAGTTATAAATTTAGGTTTTTCAGTAATCCGCCTCACTAGGCTAGCCTGTATCTTTGAAATTTTTTTGGGAATCATATTTTTTTATTCTATCTGGAAGAATGTTGTAAAGTCTTGTTCAAGGTAAATGCAGGCAACTCTATTAATAGAGACTGAACGGCGTTGGTGCCAACCAAAAACTGTCCAAAGAAACGAAATTAGCCGTCCATAATGGAGTGCTGGTACCTACACTGATATATGGCAGTGAGGCATGGAACTGGCAGAGGAAGGATGAAAGTAGACTGAATGCTGTCGAAATGAGATCCCTGAGGCGTATGTGTGTAAAACCATGTACGATCGCGTGAGAAATATGGAGATCCGTGAAGAATGCAAAGCTGATGTAAGCGTAATATAATGAGTTAGATTAAGAAAGGGACGCTCGGGTGGTTTGGGCACGTAGAGCGAAAGAACGAGGAAAATAATGTAAGAAGAATATATGACGGAAATGTGAAGGGTAGAAGAAGTCGGGGACGCCCGAGAAAGACATGGCACGACCAAGTGAATTAGATACTTGAGTCGGGCCATGTGAAGAGTCGGAATATTAGAAGAGCATATATGAGACGATGTATGAATGCGAACGAGGCAAGGAGTGTGTACCAAGACCGAGTTGTTTGGCGGTCCGTCCTCGCTGCCTACCCCTGCGGGGAAACCTGCGTGATGGTTAGTTAGTTATTTAGTGTGTAAGAAATAGCTGCAGCATTATATGTTTAAGAACAAAAGCAAAACCATCACCGCATTGACATTTGACGTTTTTGAATTATTTGGATTTCACTCACACTTCAATATTATATTTGTAACTTTGAGTATATTCCATATGTTCAAAATTATCGTCACATCTAGTAGACGTCACGATGCGGTGTGTGAGAGAAATGCAAGAAAATGATGACTCTTTTCCTTAGGAAACACACCTACGTACATTGTGTATCTCATCTTTTGAAAGAGCTGTAGCAATATTGTGATGATAATGAACGTATGTTTATTGCCTTTTTTATGCCGTCACGGTACCGTAACCGTAAAACATCACGGTCATTATATAAGCGAACGTTGGCATCACTGATAAACCTGTACAAATATAAATCCAAATTTCACCTAAACAAATATAAATACACAAAAACGTTTTTACGGCTGCGCCACAGGCTAACTTTTTATTTCCACTTGGGTACTTTCCCTAGGGCTAAAAGTTTATGAAGGTAAAATGATTTTCTTCTTCGGACCTTTTGCTAAATCCACTGTACATATAAAGCCATGGAAGGGCATTGTGGGCCCAAATGCCCAATCTAAGCAATTTTTTTCCTTACTTGTGAAAGACAAACATTTTCTTGAATATATAATCAATTACGTTAACCAATCTTCATATCAGACGTAGGAAAATAATTCGCATCAGGGCCTATGTCATCTTTGGGGATGCTGTGTGGAGGGTCTTTTTAGGGGAAGGAAGGAGAGGAAATTCTGGGAAGGAAATAGGTATGAGGGATGGGTAGGAATTTAGGGTCAGTGTGTCCAGGAATGACGGACGTATGAATTCATCTTTTCCACTGCGATGCAAGGCAACGTTCCGAGAGAGTCCTGCTGGAGAGGTCCAAAGATCTCCCGCAACCAGTCTCTCACGACCCGGACTACCACGCTGACCTGCCCCCTCTCGACCCGGACTGCCACGCTGACCTGCCCCCGTGAAGCCGTGAACCCCTGCTAAGTCACCAAACGTAGCGAAACACTTGGGGTGACCTATGGCAGAGGTGTTGGTTATCCAATAAATCTTTCCCGGGGCGGCGGTACCCATACCCGCCTCCCAAATTGAAAAGGTATTGTCTAAGTTGACGAATTCAGTGTTCTATCAAAGTAATGGGCCATGGGTAATGGGTGAGGCTGTCGACTTGCAATAAGAAGGTCGCGGGTTCAAATCGCGGCGTGCACAAGTAAATTTCGTTTAATTGATTTGTGTTATTTCACAATTTAATAATTTTTTTAATTTAAGGTAGCGGCACGTTCCAGAGTGGAAGATACTCTCAGTATTGCCATGGTATAAGGCCACCATACAGAATTGAAACGTTGCTTGAAATGGCATTAGTCGTGTTTTGTGACCAGACCTGAAGCCATTTTCTCTTCCATATCTCTTTCCCCTTCTCACTTCCTTCAGACTCATAACATAACCCAATTGGGAATGCCATAGTCTCACTTCCTTCAGACGGTCGGGAGCAGTTAGGACTACGTGTACGGTATTAATTTTAAAATAACTTTAACAAAAAAGAAAATGACGCTAAATGGCTAATGGAAGACAATTTTATATTTGAATTTCTGTAAAACAACATGTCCTTAGAGTCTCTTGGTGGTGTTCGTGTTATCAGTTTGTTTACGTTATTTGGTAGGCGGGTATGGGTACCGCCGCCCGGGAACCATTTATTGGTTAACCAACACTTCTGCCTCTGTCAACCCAAATGGTTCGCTACGTTTGGTGGTTTCCAACCCTTTTTTACCAGGGACCACTACGACATTTATTTGTTCTCACAGGGACCACAAGGTACAATAATGATAAACTGTTAATCGCGAAGTTAAACACGCCCTTGCAAGTACTGTCATTCAATGTGCTCTTTTTGGACTTCTTCAGCTACCTTTCCATCATTTATACCAAAAGAGTTACGAATCAGCTTTGCAAAAGCTGAGAAATCGCTCGAACCTTCTGTGGGCACTTGTATGGTACAGCCACACGTTCTAGGCCTTTCGCGTAAGTGGCGGAATTATTATTTACGAGGCGGCGCGGCCGGCCGTAGTAACTGTAGGTAGTGTGCTTCTAGCGCGTTCGGTCGGAGTCCAGTGGCGGCACAATTAATTCGGCACAAGTGGCCGCCACATATCTTTCGATTCGGTTTTTGTAGTAAATGAATAAACGTTTCATGGACCACATTTTAGATCTCTCGGACCACATGTGGTCTACGGACCGCCGGTTGGGAACCACTGCTGACTAGACCAAAGGAGGCTCGCGTGGGACTGTGGATTTATCGTATTATATTGGAACCGAGTGAATTAAGTAAATATTTTATTTTTATCTCATTCTCTCACAGGCTAAATCATATACTAGAGAGATGTATGTGTAAGTGTTTGTTTCTTTTTAGTGTCGCTCGTTTCCGTTTCAACGAGTTTCAAATCAAAGAAGTTTCCACTTAAAAAACACTTCTAGCGATTAACGGTTCGGTGCCTCCAGGCCTTATTTAGGTGGTTTTTCTTGTGTTTTTTGCCCGGGGGAGTTACATTGCTAACTTAGTAAAATAATAATATTGTTTGACTGTTAAACGACCCAAACTCTCCTAACTTGTAAAATTGATAACTTTTTTGTACACATTTTGGGTTTACCATGAATAAAGAATACACTTATAGGCACGTGAAACAGCAACTTCAAATATTAATTAATCATTGAATAGAATATTAACAACTCTTTATCGATAAAATATAAGTGTGCGGTTCACACGCGGTTGAAGTGAAACCTTCAGAAAACTAAAGTAGACAAGAGTGGGGAGGATCATAGACCCAGTAGAAAGTAAATGTAAGAAAGCGGATCACAGCCGCTAACAATACTTACTTTGCGTTGCTCTCAGTGTTCAAATCCTGAAACGTAAACAGGAAAACCAAAATAACCCTTTACAAAACGATAAGGAACTCCAGTCCATTACTTTTATTTTTTTATGAATAATGCAATGATCTTCTAACTTAAATAACTGCATATCTATTTTTATTTTTAGAGTTAGTTTTAATAGTTAAAATAATTGTCAAAGTTTTCATTTTTCAAGATCCCCCGAAAACCACCGTGTATGTAGTGAATCGTGAGTCGTCATCACTCCCGAAAAGTTACTATAAGATGTGGCAATCAGCTGTTCAACTGGCGCCATTTTGAAATTCAGAGTTCGAAGTATTCTCCCTAGAGTAGCATTACTATTTTTTTTGTGCAGTAGTTTTTGAATATTTTCAAAAATAGAGATAAACTAATAGGTAAGAGATACCTTTATTTTTGAAACTGAATTTTTATTATTATTTTTTTTTTTATTATTGTGAAAAACAGTTAACATATATATCCAATTACATTTCACAATTTTTAGTTAAAAGTGTAATACATTAATTATATAGGTACATTAATAATGACAGGTGCAAAAGAATACCTTTATTTCGCTCTTGAAATGATCGTAGTTCGATTGAAAAATATCAATTTCAAAAGAAAGGTTTAATAGTGAGGTCATCTTCCCCAGAGGCATGACCATTGGTAGGTTGGTCCTGCCTCTAGGAAAAGTAAAAAGTCTGTGTTGCCTTGCTCTGGTGAAGTTATCGGGGACATAAAGTGAAATCCTTTCCAGAACATCAGGATTGCTAATGTGCCCGTTTAGCAGCTTGTGTGCTACTAGCACCATTGCAATTTTTCTTCTAACGTCGAGACGATTTAGTCCCAGCATTCCCGCGAGAAAATCAGAGGGATACTATAATGTCTGAGGTTTTTTAATTAAACACAGAAACTGATTCATATGTAAGACGTTTATTGACACTGTTGACAAATCAAGGTTATACATCAAGTGACGCGGCATACCTGCCAACTATCAGCATCTGACAGCTGGTTATTATTATTACCAACATAACAGATACAACAACAAAGGGCAGTACCCAAACTCTCGCAAGTACAGGTACCTTTTAGGTGAACTTTTTTTGCACCTTTTCAACATCATTTGAGTAGAGGGTATCTTCGGGTCCCCCATATTACTGACCCGCTCTCGAGAATGCTGCGAACCAGAGTGAAGTAGTGCATTTTTATGACTGCTGTGTTGGAAAAAGATTTTGCGTTGCAGATTACAAAGCCTAGCATTCGCATCGCAGAGTTGCACACGGAATCGATATGAGAACGGAATGTCAGGCGTGTGTCAAAAGTGATTCCTAAATCCCTCATTTGTGAAATATGTTTTGACGAGGTACCAGACATTTTGTAGATATAATATAGAGTACTCCTAGCCCTTGTATAGCACATTTAGGCTTAAATAATGTTTCAATAAACACATCAACTAAATCTCTATAAACAGAATGTAAATAAACGAATAAGATGAAACGTTGTTAATATGATGGCTTGTGTCATACCTACATTCCCATATAATGACTTTACGGTGTTCAGTGACGTCACCACTAAACATTTCAATAATACCAACTTGATGGCGTGTTTTTATGACCCTATTAAAAATGGACTTTTTAATATTTTTTTAAAAACTCTGCGTTTAATATTATTAAATAAAACTTATATAATCAGAATCAGCGTTTATTGGTCTATCTATGTGAACATATTTTTTTAAAAGCCATAATATTTTTCACTGGAGTTCCTTATTATGAGAACGGTCTTGGCGTATGGATGTGAGGCGGGAACATTGACAGCAAAGTCTGCGTAACAGTTGAACACCTTCGAAAGAAAGGTACTCCGAAGAATCATAGGAGCGGTGCGAGAGGCAGAGGCATGGAGAATCCGTCAGAATAATGAGTTCTTTGATGTTTACCAAGCTTCCAGACTCTACCCATTTGAGGCTCCGAAGACTAAGATGGGCCGGATATGTGCACCGAATGCCAAGCACATGAGCACCGAAGAAGGTTCTAAACGGACACCCGAGAGGTAAACGAAAGGCGGGCAGACCTAGGCTGAGATGGGAGGATGAACTCACTTGAGGTAATCCAACCGCTTTTCCCGCAATGGTATAAGTAACCGACGCCTCCATGTTATGTTCATCATTCATTACACTAACCCGTAACGCCATTTTAAGACTGTTAAAAATTGACATGCTACCGGCATCTGTTGGTTGGTTGGAGTAAACTCCGACTTTGTATCAATCCATAAGATGGTGTGAGTCTCTGCTAAAATGTTAAAATATAGAGTTCTTTCTTACGCAAGTTTAAACAGTAAATTCATGTTAAAATTGTAAGGGTCATTTTAATAAATAACTCCGTTTTTAAAAAACTTTACGTTTTATTTTCACTGTGACATGTTAGAAATGTACAAAATAACGGTGATAATACTGTATACACCGGGCCAAACACTGGCAGTTGTTTTACTATTTAAACTTGCGTAGGAAAGAACAATAATAATCAGATGCTAGCCTTTTTATAGTATAAAAACTACACACATTTATAAACTAAAAAACCACTACCAACGTCTGACATTGCTAATGTTTACCAACATGGCTTCCACCTAACTCGTGGTTAAAACAGGTTCCTAAACCACCGATTCGGTCTTAGCCTTTTAGCAGAGACTCACACCATCTTATGGATCGATACAAAGTCGGAGTTTACTCCAACCAACCAACAGATGCCGGTAGCATATCAATTTTCAACAAAGACTAACTCCTGTTTTACAGGGACGTTTGAGGGTTTAGCTTCGTGCATCATAAATGTAGCTTTATTTATTTAAAAAAATTAGAGTCCTTGTGGGCGCCCTGAAGGAGGATACTGTCAGGAAGGATGCGAGAGGACTACTCCATGTCGCAGATAGGAAGACGACGGCCGAGGACAGAGGGCGGTGGAAGCTTATCTTGAAGGAGGCCAAGGCTCGAAATGGGCTGTAGCGCCATTGAAGATGAAGAAATGACATCAAAATGACTACTTTTTGTACTCCAAATATGCTCAGGAAAATTGCTGGTAAAAATTCTTTAGGATTTACACCCTGTATAGTATATGGCGTTATTAATTGTTGCCTGTTTGTTGAAGCTTAAAATCTTGCAAGCTTTATTAAGCCTGCGAACGTTTTATTATTTTTTAAAAGTTCAACAACGTTAAATGAAGATAAGTTCTGGATAAAGTTGAAAATTCAGCACTTCATAAGTAAACAAACGCAAGTTTATTATTTGCTTCGGGTAAAGAAAACAACTTTCATGTTTTGCTTTCTTTGATGCTAAAGTAAATAATACCGTTTGAGAAATTTTAGAAAGTTTAAACTGTATGAAACCAGTTTAAATTGACGGCCTCTGTGGTTGAGTGGCTGTAAAAACCAGGTGGTCGCGCGTCACATCCTGGTGTACGCGAGTAATTTTAATTTGATTAATTTGTGTTATTTCATAATTTATTCATTTTAAATAATATACAAGATATAACACCACGCACCCGAAGGATTCTAACCAGCGATTCCTAAGATATTTGGTGTAAACAATGTTGATATCTTTTTGCTGTCCGATGATTTTTTATTTCAATTAATTTCATTAAAAATATGTTTTCAACATACGTCGCAGCTGAGTGTTCAGGAGAGCAACGTGTTTAAAGCTTAGCGGGTCACTCGATAAGCATTGCGTCTCGTTCCAGCAGCACGGTAACACACGAAACAGCGCGCGGTTCACATGATCTCGTCACGACAAAAATTATGATACACACCCGCCTGAAGAAAATTTAAAAAAATAATTACGGTCATTAATATAGCGAGTTTTTTTTTGACAATTTGCATAACTACCTATTTGAAATTATTTTTTTTTTTACATAAAACACGTTAAATAAATATTAATTAAATAGGTAGCTATTTAAGTACCTAGTTACATATCTTATTACTGATTACATACAATCAACACAGCGAACCTCAACTGCAGTTTGACATCGAACGAATAGTCCTCAAATCAGCCTATGTTTGAAATGTTCCTACCTGAAATCCTCTGAAGTCATGCCCGAAATGGTAGGCTGGTGTTGATTTTGGTTCCACATGAGCGCTTCCGTGGTCAGATGCCCTTCAGCCGCCTTGCGCATCTGCTCGGCTGTACACTCCACACCCTCCCTTTCTAGGTTCACCTCGAACCAGTTGTCCTCGTACCAACCTAAGAAAGATAAAAGATGACAATGAAATTGGTAGACAGAAAATGATCAATTTGACTTATTGGTGACCGTTGGAATTAAAATGTTTTTAAAATATTTTAAGAGTGATTCTAAGTGGGAGCCTTTTGGTATGCCTGATTTGATGAAAAAATACTATTTTTGTGAAATTGCTGTCAAAATGCATTGCAAGAGTCAATTTGTAATCTGCAAGGCAAGGAAAATACAATGAAATAGATCTAGTTCGCTCATAAGGTTACAAATTTATCCAAAATTATGATGCGTTCACTCCAAAGAAAGGCGTTAATGATTTCAAAGATTTGGATTTTCATGGGCCTTCCATTACTTCTGCCGTGATATTTCAATATTGAAAATGGTTAATGGCGGTGTAGAACACTTGAACGAATGTTATTATTTTTGAATCAGCAGAACGCGGTAGAAGACAGCGTTTTTGATAAACCTAATGGGATTCATCTAAATATTGAAGATGGACCGAAGAAAAACACTAATCAATACCTGTTCAAAATCATAATGTGAAAATAGTAATTAATTTTTTGTATCATGCGTTCAAAAACACTCTTTACCTGCAATCTAAACTGCACATCTGCCATATTGAGACTGTAACTATGTCCGAAACTTTAGCTAGAGAAGAAGAAAGTGCCCCAAGGCATAAAACCTCAAAAAGAATTACGATAATCAGTGTTAGTAATGCAGGTTCGACGACCTCCGTAGTCCAGTGGGTAAGACTCTTGACTCACAATCCGGAGGTCGCGGGTTCGAACCCGGCATGCGCAAATAAATTTTATTTGATTAATTTGTGTTATTTCACAATTAATTCATTTAAAATAATATATAGTAGATTAGCGGCATGTTCCAGAGTGGAAGATACTATCAGTATCGCCCTGGTGTAAGACCACCATTCAGAGTTGAAACGTTGCTTGAAAATGGCTTTACTTCCCAACCTTCCTCTTCCCCACCTTCTTCCCCTCTCCACTACCTTCAGCCTCACAACATACCCCAATTGGGGATGCCATAGTCTCACTGACTCCAGACGGGAGCAGTTGAGATTCTTGTGCGGTATTCACTGTAAAAAATAAAGGTAGCTTATAAAAACCCAAGAAATCCAGAATGGAGCAAAAAGACAAATTAAAGTGTAATAAATAAAAATCGATACAGAAAGTGCTTAAAGAATTTGATTTTGGGATTGACATTTCCATTTTGGGAGGCGGGTATGGGTACTGCCGCCCCGGGAAACATTTATTGGTTAACAAAAACCTCTGCCGTAGGTCACCCCAAGTGGTTCGCTAAGTTTGGTTACTTAGCAGGGTTGCCCAGGTACAAGGGGTGAAGTTTGTCAATGTCTTGGCGGCCGATGTGTCTGCCCACCTGCTGCGAGGCGGGCCGGATCGAGAGAGACTGGTTGAGGAGGTCTTTTGACCTCTCCAGCCAGAATACTCCTGGACACACTGACCCCCAGATTCCTAATCACCCCTCATATCTATTTCCTTCCCAGAACTTCTTCTTTTCCTTAAAAAAACTATCCACACGTCCCCTAGGATGACATAGGCCCTGAGGGAAATTATTTTCCTCAGGGCCTCCTGTGTGGAGCTAATATAAAAAAAATACAGTACATGGTGTTAAGGGACTTTTTTGATTTACAACCAGTGATTCCTGATATTATTTGTAGTAAAAAATGTAAATGAAATTTTGGTCTACAGTGAAATTTTTGATGTTTTTTTTTTTTACAAAAAGACAAAAAAAATGGCAGGTATTGGACAGTTGGAGGCGGGGTAAGGGGTTGGTACGTTACTTGGCTGGGTGACCAGTGAAGATGTGTGAAAAAAAAATTTGAAAAAAAGTCACTATTGACCAAAATTTCATTTGCATTTTTTACTTCAAAAATGTCAGGAATCACTGGTTAAAGTAAGTCAAGTAAGTCCCTTAACACCTTGCATAATGAAGATTGAACGTGTAATATTCTATCACGTTTTAATTTTTATCTTTAAAAGTTTTTAAAAATAATTTATTGTACCAACTTCCTTTAGAGACAAACTATATTACAATTCTGACTTCCAAGCACACCATTCAAGACAGAAAGACAAAAAAAAACAACAACAAAAAATACTGATTGGTTTCCAAATTATCTTGAAATTATCATATTATCTGACGGTGCTAATCAGGAATTAAAACTTACCAATAAAGAACCAGACGTAAGAACTGCCGTACAGCTGGTGCTTGTACAGGTCGCAAAGCACTCGCCTGGCAGCCACAACGTAGAAGAGGCCCACGATGATGCGAGCGTCCTGTCGCCTCAGGTTCCTGACGGCATCACCAGGATCCGACAGGAAGGACTGGCGAGTCACTATTTCGATACCAGCTTCCTTGCAGCGGGCCTCGAGGTCCTCCACGGTCTGGAGAAGACAAAAATAACCAGCCATGTTTAGAGCAGTGGTGACCTTTTTAACCGAAGGTTCAATGAGCGCTTTCAAAATTACCGTGACGATTCACGGTTAAGGTATCATGATAGCATAAAAAAAGGCAATAAACATACGTTCCTTATCAAAATAATGCTGCAGTTCTTTCGTAAGACTAGTTTTTTTTTTCCTTTTTTTAAACATTATCTCCACACAGGAGATACTACTGTGTGGAGGGTCTTTTTAAGGAATGGAAGAATATGAAGTTCTGGGAAGGAAAAGGGTACTAGGGGTGGGTAGGAATTTGGGAGTCAGTGTATCCAGGAGTGACACATGTATAAGGCAGACGCATCCGCCAATAGGACCTGGACAAACCTCACCCCATGAATGCGAGCACCCCTGCTAAGTCACCAAACGTATCGAACTACTTGGGGTGATCTATGGCTGAGGTGTTGGTTATCCAATAAATGGTTCCCGGGGCGGCGGTACCCATACCCGCCTCCCAAATTGAGAGGCGGATGTGGGTACCGCCTACAAAGGAAAAATTAAATGACATCCCGGTAGGAACTAAGCGTAATATTATTCTCATTGCAAAACTAAACACGTCTACTTATTGTTTTTGGCGAATACGGATCAACAAGTTTGAAATTTTCATAGAATATAATTGTGATAAATTTTTGGGTTATTATGCGGCGTTGTGCTTCTTTCTACTTTGGACAACTTTTCACAAAATTTCAAGATCAGCCAAAAATTAATCACGGTAAAAGATTTTCAAAAAGTTTTATTTAAATTATGTCGATTCTGCTTAGGGCCCGGCTTCCCGCATTTCTACTGATTTATTATACGCGGGGGTCCGGGGGTAAAATGCATTAACTACATGATATTACAAGTAAAAAAGATAAATAACTTTTTTCGAAATTCCAACTTTTGGGGGTAGTTTTATGGTAAAAAGATAAAATTAGACCGGCGTGTGCGGGCAGCATTATTATTTTACACTGTTGCCGAATCCCCGCTCCAAGCGCTCAGTGTCAGTATTGAATTCGAATGTAACACTTTTATTTGCGTAGTAGTGTTTCACTTTAAAAACTTTATTGTTGTTAGTCAAAACTTTAATGTGTCTTTATCTAGTGTGTATTTATTAAGACCGACTTAAAGGAACAACTTCATTCAGTGCGTGTTTTTTTCAGACTTACTTTTGTTTACTTCGTTGTAGACATGCCTAATCTGCCTAGCTGTAAAAATGGTGTTTATTTGTGCGTAATTTTATCATTAAATTATTGTGCCAATACCGTAATTTTGTTATTGAATTATTAGGTCAATGCCTTACTTTACCAATAAAGAACGGGCAGACATTCATTAATGAAATACGCCACAACGTACGAATTTATAATATTATTACTTTACGTTTACATGCTTGCTTACAAGCGGAAGGTGGACATTTTGACATTTTGTTCAACCAGTTAAAAGCGATGACATTAGTTAAGTTTTCAATTAGTTTATAACAATTTAATCGTTGAAAGTGTGTCTCAAGTGCAGTTATCTTTTTACACTTGGTTTCAAACATACGATCTGAATAAACGTCAAATTCTCGGTCTTGTTATTGTTTGCAAACGGTTTCCATGGATACAGTTCAAATCACACTAAGCAACGTTGCAACAAATGCGCCCGGCAAGCTAACTTGGGTAAGTGCTACCTTACACTAAGGATTTTTAGTAGGTATCTCTTTTTGTATGGGAAAAAAAGTTGGAATTTCAGAAAAAGTGATTTATCTTTTTTACTCCTACAGTAATGTAGAATCACCTCCCGAAGTTAATGCACTTTACCCCTGGAAACCCAGTATATTTTCCTTAAATACTTTCAGCCTTACTAAAAAAAACCACAGCACGACCGATAACCTGTGTTGCTGCCACAATATGAATAAAACAGAAATACACTAAAACACGAAATATTACGGGTTTTTTAAGGTTTGTTCTTAAAATGTATTTTAAATCTGGCAACAATGTAATTTTTTTATAGTGTAAGTACTAAATTGTTTGTTTTCCTTCATAACCGCAAGGTGGTGGTGCCTGCGCATTGGTCGTTCGCGCTCATAAATGAACTTTCGCGCTGAACAACCAAAAAAAATATTTCGCTTCGCGGATGTGTGTGTAATATTACTGTGATGGTAATTTCTATTAATATGATTAATTGACCCTTATATTTATATAAGTGAAATATTTAACGTGTTTTTGTGGTTTTCTATAAGTTTTAGTCAAGTTATAATAACAATAATCGTACTTTGAAAATTGAAATGTCAAAAACTATTTTATATGATACATGAAAATTCAAATTTACATTTGAAGGATTTTATTTTATGAGAATTTCATAAAAGTGGTGTTTTTTTTTTAATATTAATATCTAATACATGTGTTTCTAAACGTTAAAAGAAATTAATGTCTTTAGAGATGCAAGAAATCTGTTATAAAAGTCAGTTTTAATTTGAGGTTAGTTTTTGGGCAATAAAAAAAACTTGGAATTTTTTTATTGAATGCACGAGGAAAAAGTGAGGTGACTGTTTCGTTTCAAATTCATTATATAAAAGTACTGTATTTTTAAAATTTTGTTTTTTTTTTTTAATAAATTTCTCTACACTTTCATCAAAAATGTTTTGATAAGATTTTTTTCCCGTTTTTTTCTGCGTTTGAATCTTAAAATTTTGCAGTTTTTTTAAAACTAAAGTGTATTTCAAATACACAAATCTAAAAGGTAATTTTATTTAGTTTTCATAAATGGTATTTGTTTTTACAACACCTTCAAAAATAATAAATATATAGAACATTCAAAATACTTTGGAAAAATTCCAAATTTTGTTCGGACATCAATCGTTAAAACAGAGATAAACTACCCTCTCAGGCCGTGTAAACAATGTGTATTTCTTTCAATGAACAATTTTTTAATTAGTAATGTTTTCACATCCGCGGCCGTTTGTCAATTGAATAAAATTTTCACTGGGATTTTTAGTAAGGCTGTTTAAGTTTTAAACCTCTTAAAAAAATATATGTTATTCTTGAGCACCGAAACGGCAGTTCAGAAATTCCTTCAATAGAAAAAAATCGCAAAGTATGATCCGAAACTTGATAATATATCAATGCGTTCTTACGGTTATTTTACAAGTTATGTGTTTGAAAAAAAACTGTGTTTATTTAAATGCTATTTTAGACATTTCCCGTGAGATTTTTGCTATATTTTAAACAAGTCGTGTTTTATTAAACATTACATTAGTCACATATATTTTTTTTTTACATTAGCTCCACACAGGAGGCCCCGAGGAAAAAAATTCCCTAGGGGCCTATGTCATCTTTGAGGATGCTGTGTGGAGGGTTTTTAAGGAAAAGGAAGGAGAAGAAGATATGGGAAGGAAAAGGGTATGAGGGGTGGATAGGAATCTGGGGGTCAGTGTGGCCAGGAGTGACGGATGTATGAATCTATTCCTCACACTGCGGTGCAAGGCGATGGGTCGGGAGAATACGGCTGGAGAGGTCAAAAGGCCTCCCTCAATCAGTCCCCTCCGATCCAGCCCACCACGCAGTGGTTGGGCAAACGTATCCACCACCAAATCCTAGACAAACCTCATCCCATGAACCCGGGCACCCCTACTAAGTCACCAAACGTAGCGAACCACTTGGGGTGACCTTTGGCACGGGTGTTGGTTGTCCAATAAATGGTTCCAAGGGCGGCGGTACCCATACCCGCCTCCCAAATTGCGTACATAACCTATCTATCTAATCTATCCCCACCCTCCCCCCTTCAGCCTCATAACATACCCCAATTGGGGATGCCATAGTCTCACTGGCTCCAGACGGGAGCAGCTGGGACTCTTGTGAGGTATATACATTAAAAAATAAATACAAAAGTTAATTTATGAATAAAAAGTAATAAAAATAAAATTAAAATAAATTTAGTTTTCTGAAAAGAGAGAATTCGACCATCTCGGAAGCACACGCTATCGTTTTATATTAATTCATTTTATTGTGGCGATAATTACTTCGAGCTATCGCAGTGGAACCATATAAATACATATATTGTGGTCGTGTCGTGTGCGCCTTCGTAGAGATACAGTGGTAAGTGATTGGTCATTCCTTCATTCAATACAAGCAAACACCGTTTTGCGGCGTTTCGTTTTTACTATTTTCAGTCCATCACAAGTGCATCCGAAGCTGTAATTTGAAAGCAGTTTTAGCGTACAGACGTAAGCAAGACAAAGGACAGTTTGTATACGCCAGACCCAACAATTTACAAAGCTTATAGCTAAGTATGAGTTTTTCCAAAAAACCTGGACGTTTCTCTGGATTTTGAGACTAAAGATTTGAATCTCTAAAACCTATCCAAGCTTGCCCAATTACAAAGGCTATTGAAATTTTTAAGCACCCCATTAACATTAAGAGGGATGACGAGAATACTTAAAACTTCTTAGAATAATGTTTTAAAGGGTAATTTAAAAATGCGACCGGTGTGGCCTACATTAAAGGATTGACTGTGTCCTGTCTACACCGATCAGTATACAATACGTATATGATAAGAGGATGGCCATTGCAAGCGTTGATCAAAGACGGCGAGGAAACAAAACAATTTTGACTGAAAGCGTCTAATAGATAACTAGACAATCATCTGTAGCGCTGTGGAAGAACATCATTATCTCGTTGGCGAGACTTTTTCAATAAGTATGCACAAACCGACATTACATTAAAAACTGTGTTGAATGACAGCTTCAAATGCAGCAGGCAAAATGGACTGTAAATTATACGAAACCAACTGTGTTTGTTTGAAATTGGGTGATTATATATGTATAATACGATTATGGATTACAAAGGAAGTAGGGAAAACCAAACACTTACCACTGAGAAGTCACACACAACACATACAAACTAATGACACCAACCAGTTCCTTCAAATGTTAAAAGTCTCCTGTTTTTTTCACACAATGCACTTAAATTCAATTGTTGTTATTGTTCCCTTTTTCAAAATGCTTTCTTCAGCAAGGTGACATGGTTAGGGAGGGTAGGAACTGCGTAAATGACATTCCGATAGGAACTACGCATATTATCATTTCAAAATCAAACAAACTACTTATGAATTACAGCTGCAGATACAATTGTAATGGACTGTAAAAATTAAACGAAACGAGACTAAATGGTGTTTGCTGGAATTGGGTGGTAGTATGTGTAGGATAAAACAAGGTACGCTTGGAAAAAGGAAAGACCAGTCACCTACTACTGCATCTCTGCGAAGTACCACGCGACACAAACACAAGAGCGACAGCAACAGTTTGGTAGAATACCTATGGTTCAAATTTCTCAACGACCGGGTGCTTTCTAGGTGCCTATTTTAATGTAAATAAATATTTTTCTGAACTATTCATTGTTTTTTTTAAAGAATTTTTCAAAACCACCCAACTGACCCACCCCATAGTAAATAGGTAGGTACATTTTAAATTAGTTAGTGTAATGTATGTGAATGTGTATGTAGGTTAGTATATGTATGTATTACTCTGTTGCCAATATTTTGTTGATATTCTATTTCTATAATTATATGTATTTTACGTATTGTACAATATTTTGTAATATCTTACAGTATGTTTGAAAGTATTTTATTTTAATTTTTGTAACTATACATATTATCTATTAGCAGTTCTAAATATATAACATAAGTACATAGACTAGCTCCCCAATTAGACCCGAGAATATTTCTGTACTTATTGGGTAACCACAAAAACTGACGAATGATATGTAACATATTATTATTATTGTAAACATTTACTTTTTGTCTAAAAAAAAAGTAGTCTTTCAACAGACGTCGTCAGTATAGATAGTTATATGTAGTTTTAATGTGTCCCAACAGAGGTCAAAAAGTTGTGCAATATGAGAGTGATTACGAAGACAGCCGATCATATCTGATCTACAGCGACCTAAAGGTAAAGGTCGCACTGGTCGCAAGCAGGAGCAATGGCTCCTGCTTCAGATTAACATAGAGCATCCTTTAGAAAAGACGTTAAGACCAGTTAGATATTCAAAGGCGATTATAATCAAGACTCGTAATGTTTAGTTCTGAAACAGCTTATAAACTCAAACCCATTTTCAAAAGTTCTTTCATTGTTATTTTCTCCCTTTATTCTTCTCCTTCCTTGAAATTCCCTACTTATTTACTACAATATCGCACAAACATCGAAAATTGTCGTGAAATCGTTCACACCAATCGGAGAAAAGGCCTGATTTTTTGAGATTTTATACAGTTTGAGAATTTTCTCTCAAACGTATTATTATCGCTTTTATACACTGCGGATCTAGCATCTAGCTCAAAGCGGGGGGGGGGGGGTGGTTCAATATAATTTGAAGAGTACATGTGAGGCATTTTACAAATCAATAATTAAAGAAAAAACCTCACTTAAAAAGGTATCTTCACGTATTAAGTACGATAAAACTGATTAAGTACCTACTTGGATTATTACCAGAGGAAGATTATTTTTACTTTGTTTAACTTTTAATTAAAGATATCTTTAAAATGTAAGCAGTGTTTTATTGAAAATCCTGAGATATCATGAGATTTGCAAAATCCGGCCGCAATCCTGAGAAAATTAGAAAAAATCTGTGAAATTCTCGCTTTAATAATCGTGAAATACTAATTAATACACAAAAAAGTGACAGTAAATTGTGACCACCTTTGTGCCATCATCGTGGAAGAACAGCCACCATCTAGATTTGACCATGACAGCATATGAACCCAACAAAGGTAGGGACTTTCTCCTTTCCAATTACCATTTCCTGTGATTTGACTTTAAAAAACGCCGTCAATTGTCTTGTCTCACAAAAATAAAGATTTATAGTCCAAACCCTCTCGTATCACGATATCTTTCATGACACATAATCTAGAATCTAGACGAACCGAAGTATTGTTGAAACTCCCGATCAACAGAGTTGTAGGTACTGTTCATCAGAGATAACAACAGTACACTACAGTTAGGCACCCAATCAGATCTGTCCATTGTTGGGTATTTTGAGAATGCGCAAAAGAAGAAAAGTTAGCTCATTCCACGAAACACGTGTCAAAATATTTAAATCATGGACGATTTTCAAATCTCAATAAGTTGAAATTAGAATTGTTCGAATGTTTAAGCCATGGATTTGATATTTTTCCTTTTCTTATTTCGTCTTTTATCTCATTTGCAAAATTTCTATCGCAGATTATTGTTATCGAAAGTTGGGCGCTCGCGGAAATTTGCCACTTACGAATCAGGTTGAATTGTAATTTTGGAAAGTCGGGAGATATTTGCATTGCAAATGAAGCTCCCGGAGAACAGCGAGAAAGAGGGGAGGGGAGGGTGTCTTAAAAGGTTCACCCATTTGGAAAGGTTACACTAGATATCTAAAATTCTGGATGACAACGCTGATGGGCAAAATAAAATAATAAAAATTGTCGCTACAAAACACTTTGGACTTTTATTGGTGGTAGATTGTAATGTGCCTAGATGGCTTATTTAGTAGGCGGTCATAATTATTCTTCGAGGCAACCATGCCTCAAAGTCAACCAATGATTTTAAAATCACTCAACGGAGGCCATCATAAATTGTCTGATGTCAGAAATTTATCAAAGGTCATAAAAAACGCAATTTTCTAGAAATATATACCCATGTACAATATCAATGTTAAGCTCCCCTAAGATGAATAAAATAGACATATAAAATTTATTATTATTATTTGTGATATCCTAGATAATAATAGTTTAAGAGGTTAATCATAGATGGCATCGAAGTTCTCGATAATGCAGGGATTAATAGATAAATAAAAACGGTTATAACATCAAGGAAGGAACGCATATTTTCTTTTCCGTGTTCAATACGAGGCAACCATGCCTCGAAATCAACACGGGCTTGTAACGCCGCTTACCTTCTACTAAACATGGGTTTGGAGGAGAAAAGGCATTACAAACCCGTGTTGATTTCGAGGCATGGTTGCCTCATATTGAACACGGAAAAGGAAATACGCGTCCCTCCTTGATGTTATAGCCCTCAAGAGTCTTCCTCAACTCATCTCGGTTTTGGGTCCAGCTCTCTCCAGTTTAGAAGCTCCAAGGTAGATATATCTTTGAGGACGTTGTCGCTCCATCTTAAACTTTGTCTTCCCAGGCTACTTCGCCCTATCGGTGTTGAGTTCAGCAGGGACGTTGGTGCTTGATGCTCGGTTATTTTCTCTACATGACCCAGCCACTGAAGTATTCCCAGTTTTATAAATTTTGTGACGTTTAGATCCACAGAGTATATAGCTCGTTGTTATAACGTCTGCGCCAAAATCAATTTTCTAAAACCGGTCCGAAGATGCCTCAAAATTTTCCATTCAAAAACGTCCAGTGCTCGCTCATTCCTCTTAGTTAGTACTTAAATGAATGAATAAATAATCATGCATACTTGCATGCATTATTTATTCATTTAACAGTCTTAGAAAAAAAACAAATCTGTCAGGAGATCTCGCTCGAGATCTATCTCGATCTCACAAAACATAGAGAATCGCTCGGCGATCTGAAGATCCGGGTACTTCCCAACCTTACCCGTCTCATCTCCTTCCCATCCCTAATCCCTCCAAGCATCAAACATACCCCGTTTGGGTATGCCATAGTTCCACTGTCTCCTAGAATTTTTCGGTTGCTCAAATAAGACCCAATCTTGTAAATTGCTTATCAATGGCTACCTTTGAGTGGACTCTGCTACCCCCGCCTGGGGGGTTAATTTGGGATCAGAAGCATAACGGAGTAAGTAGCCCGGGAGAGTGGAAGGGCTCGGAATGATAGCGGAACAAGTGGCCGAGCAATTTGATTGTGCTGGGCCTAGACATTTTGAGAAAACACGCTGGAATTAATCTGGCCAAGTAACGAACCGTAATTTTATTATTAACGGTCGTTAAAAAGTCTGCAAACGGTTGTTAAAAAGAAGTTACGAAAAGTAATGAATTGAAAAAAATCTAAATTTCTATTTTAACCCCTTTGGTTCGCTTAGTTCAGACTTTGAATTAAATTATGCAATTTGTACGAATAATAAAAAAAAAGTTTACAGCACGGGATTAAAACTCCCTCCGCAGGTTTTTGCTGCTAGGCCCTGCCACTGTGACCATTTTTAAACGACTTCAAAAAGGAGGAGGTTCTCAATTCGACTGTTTTTTTTTTTTATGTTTGTTACCTCAGAACTTTCGACTGGGTGAACCGATATTGATGATTCTTTTTTTTATTTGAAAGCTGCTGCTTCCCGTGTGGTCCCATTTTAGTTTGGTCCAGTTCCGACAGTGAAATCAATAAGAAAACCATATAAGTCTTAAATTTGCATTAAGTATATGTGCGACATATGAACGAATAACTCAATATCACGCCAACCGATTTCGATGATTCTTTTTTTATTGGAAAGGAAGTACTTCAAGGGTAGTTTCATGAGAGTTTGGTTTGGTTCTGATTATGGGTACCATGACACAGTAATGGAATTCTTCAATTCTTAGGAGCAAAATAACAATTTTTGGCAGAATCTCTTAATTTGACCCTAATATCGTTATGGTCAAATTATGTCTGTCTCATATGAGCCACACATTTAGTAGGTCTACCCATATTCAGACAAATTAGTTAGAATACTTCAGATTCACTAAAAATCAAAAAATAATCAAATATTTTAACTACAAAAAATGCACTAAAAAGTAAAAAATAATTTACATACCATAAAAAAATAAAAATAATACCTATGTAAGTATTTACAAACCTACCTTGGCTGATACCGACTCCAAAAATAACAATCGTACCTACATATTGATGAGTAGAAAATGTAAGTTGATTATGAAGTTGTAGAAGAATACGAAATTATTTTTTTACTTTTTAGTGCATTTTTTTAAGTCGTTTTTTTGTTTTGTTAAAATTTTGGTTTATATAAGTCCCATAGGAACTGGTTACAAAAATAGCCGGTTCCTCGGATCCAGTGACAGGTAGTCACCGGGACAAAGTAACCGTGACAGGCAATGACGTCAGATATGAGATACAGACGCGTGGTAGAAATCACGACGTGGTATTATTAATCACTACTGCAAGTATTTTTAATTTCTTTTGTTTATTTATTTTTTTTTTTTTAATTGAGTTTTCACAATTTAAGATCCATAAATTACAATAAATTTTATACAATAATTAATTACATAATACATGTGTTCGATTTAACCCCAAAAATAAGCAGGGCTTGTGTGAATAATTAACGTAAGTGGCACCACCTTTTGGCCGTGCTCTAATTCAGTTCTATTACAAATGTATATTTGTGTAAACTTCACGTACGAAAAGGTACGTTTTGCGTAAGGCGCGGTTTCAGGGTTGTATTCGTAGTCAGTTTCTTAAATTTCAACCGAACAGATGCTGGCGTATTAATAACGTCAGATATTTGGATGATTTGCATAGCGCCGTGTTTGTGAAAAATCATCTCAAGGGCGCTGTACAAATCTATACCTTCTATATTTCACAATATTCTAAATTACTCGTACTTCTAACTAGAGACCAGACAAACTATTGTAAGGACAGATTGCATCCACCGGTTCGTCGGTAACTAATACAGATCTATGTATATGTACAATGCATCTGACCAACGAACGCGATGCTGCACAATGTACGAGTAGGGGAGAAGTGGCATGAAAGAGCCAGTTTTCTAAACGGAGCAAAAAATATACTTTTAATGAAAGAAATGATGTTTTTTTTTCTTAATTTATTATTTATTTAATGGAGATACGAAATTTATACGAAAAAACTTTAAAAAAATGTGTCTTTTGGCTCTTTCATAACATTTCGGTATTGAAAGAGCTACTAAAAGTTATGAAAGAGACGGTCTGTATTATAAAGTGTAATTGGGAAAATTTTGCAAACTAATAATAACTGTGCAAACTAATAATAATTGCCCTATTAAAAAAAAACAAAAAGACGATTCCAACATATCATTTTTCGAAACTAATGACATTTTAAAGAATTTTTTAAATTATAACAGTCATTTTAAGTAATTCTAACAAACGCTTTAATCTCAACATATTATTCAGTCATACCTATTATATATATAATTTTAAAATATCAGAGGCAGATTATTTTTTATTAATAACAATCTCGAAAATTAAACAAAATGGCAAATAATATTCATTCTTATAATAGAAATAATATTCTTCTTCCAATAGAAATTGTACAAAGAACAATTATTAAAATTATATTAAAAAAATCCTTAGACTACCCAACAGAACGCCTGTTCGAAGAATTTCAAGTACCCACATTTAAAGATTTATATATTAAAAATTCAGTAATTCAAATAATAAAAGAAAAAGATAAATATCCATTTTTAAATGAAAACAGAACTCGACTTAAACATGTTTTTCTATGCCCAAAACTAAATACGTCTTTTGCACAGCATCATTATACTTATCAGGGAAGAACTTTTTTCAATCGTCTACCAGAAGAAATCAGAAGCATCAATAATAAAACCTGAATACTGCTCTCTGTCAAGAGACATTTAAAAAATATTCTTAAGAAAAAAACTACTGTCAACTAATCTTACAAATATCTTAGTTCTCCATAACATTCCTTCTTTAAAAAAAAAAAAAAACACCATTATCAAATAAATACTGCAGTTCACTTATATTTATGTACAATTAATTATTTAAGTACTAACTTATACCTAACTAATAACTAATAGCATTTATGTATACTCCCCTTCCATACACAAGCAAATGCTTTTAATGGAAGGGTAGTAAAAAAAACCTGTAAAAAAAAAAATTGTTTCAAAATTGTAATTATAATAAATGTTTCAATAAATAATAAAAAAATAAATAAAAATAAAAATATATATTCTATCAAAAACGCTAAGCTCTTTCATGGCCCATTCACCCGCCTCTTTCATAACTTATTCGTTAAAGAAATATAACCTTCAAAATAACAACATTATAAAAAATTGTGTTGCTCAGTTTTCACACGGTTGCAAGGCCAAATATATGCACAAACCCAATCTACAAGCCATTTACTTACATTTGTTCACAATAAAATACCAAAAAAAAATCTTAAATGAAACAAAATACTTTCTTTATAGTGACAAAAACTTTGACTCGGTGTCCCGGCGTCCGTTGGTTTCGGCGAACTGTCTAATGTTTGTGGGTGATGGGAAATCAGTTTTGTAACTTAAAAATAAAGTTACCAACCACATCCGTTCCTTAACTACCAAAATAATGCAAGGGGCTCTTTCAAAACTTGGCTCCTTTATGCCACTTCTCCCCTACATATATTGTTTTATTTATACAACAGACAGCTAATATAGAGGACTACATTTACCTGGGAGGTCACTTGAGAATAACACTGTTTGTTTACTAGCTGACCCGGCCACGCGATGCTGTGGCTAACGAAACAAAACGCCATCTACTGGATAGTTACCCAATCTTCTAACTCGCACCGCCATCTGTTAATTTGCATAAAAATCTAATCGATCGGTCGCTCCATTTATATTATTAATATAAATGCCACTTAATAAAGAAATTGTTTTCTCTGTGTGCCCTTTCCCATTCGTCCCGTTCCCCTTCCGCTTCCCCTTCCTCTCCCACGTCCCCTTCCCCTCGCGTTCCCACTCTGCCTTTCCTCTCCCCACTCCCCTCGCCCGCTTCCCCCGTCCAGCGAACCCCCCTCCCGAGTTCCCCTCCCCTCTCCTCGAGTTTCCCTCCCCCTTCCAAGTTCCCCTCCCCCTTCCCGCATTCCATTCATTTAGTCCCGGTACGTTCAGTTTTCAAACAGCTCGCGTGCCACCTCTTGCAATTTTTTTATGCAATTTTTTTAATGCCAGAGGTCACCAGTGTATATAGAAACCTTTGCGGGTACGCACACATCAAATCCCCAAAGTTTTAATGAAATAGGTAAAGTCGTTCGGAAGTTATGCGAATACGTATTTTTTTTATTTTTTTTTATTTTTTTATTTTTTATTAGTTTTGTCTACAGTGATTTACATCAAAGCTTTCACAGATAAAATTACACTGAACATGGTCGATGCTATCACTAATTAAAGACAAACACAGCATTGATAATATAATACTTACATATACATTACATTCATTCACACAAACACATACTATATGTACATTACAAAATAATAATTAACAAGTTTCACAAGGAACAAGTTTTTAGAACAATGAGTTTATAGGTTCATAAGTTTATAGAACAACGTAATAGGAAGCTTTAAAGCTTGTTAAGATTTGATTTGAAGTTGGCCAATGTTGACATTGTCAAATTAATCGAATGTTTTTTATAAGCCTCATTGAAATTACGGCACATTCTCGATAAAGCTGAGTCATACCCCAGCTTAGTTCGATATTTTTTAATATTTAACGGAACATAATTTACCAGTCGTGAACCAATTCTAGGAACATTGAACCTGATTTGATGAAGTTGAAAAGGACAGTTTATTAAACCATTTACAATTTTGAATAGAAAATTTAGATCTGTATTTAGTCTTCTCTGTTCAAGGGTGCGTATATTGTAGAATTTTAGTCTATCAGTGTAGTGAGGAAGTGATCGAGCTCGCCTATCGGAATATGCCAGGTGGTACATAAAATGTTTTTGAACCTGCTCTATTCGCTGAATATGAACTTTGTAGGTTGGACTCCATACAGCACTTGCGTACTCCAACACGTTGCGGGTGAAGGAATTGTACAGCGTTATTTTTGATGTGGGATTTTTAAAATGTTTACTGTTTCGTTTGATAAATCCTAGCATTTTCATAGATCTAGAAATGATATTGTCGATATGAGGTGTGAAAGTAAGTTTTTTATCAAATAATACGCCTAGGTCCCGAATGGTTGCGACTTCCTGGAGTTTAGTACCGTCGATAAAATATTGAGTCGGAATAGAATTGTGTTTACGCGTAAAGGTTATGTGAACACATTTTAAAGAATTCAGAAACATTCTATTGTCGTTGCACCACTTTGAAACTCTGTTAATATCGTTTTGGAGAAGTATTGAGTCTAGTGATGTATGGATAATTTTGAATATCTTACAATCATCAGCAAACAACAAAATTTCCGAATCCAAAATAACATTGCACAAGTCATTTATAAAAACAAGAAACAAGATTGGGCCCAAATGGGACCCTTGCGGCACTCCAGATGGCACATCTAATCCTCTTGACTCATAGCCATCAAATACTACTCTTTGTATGCGGTCAGTTAGATAGGAGTAAAACCAATTTAGCAAGGTACCATGAACACCCATTTGTTTTAGTTTATGAATTAGTAATCTATGATTTACTTTATCGAAGGCCTTGCTAAAATCTGTGTAGATTGTGTCTATCTGTTGACCTCTATCGACAGCTTCGGTTAAGGTATTAACATAGCAAAGTAAATTAGAGGATGTTGATTTCTGGGAGAGAAAACCATGCTGTTTTGGAGTTCAGATATGGACAAATTAATTTTTCAAAAATTTTCGCAAATGAACAGAGAATATAGATGGGTCTATAGTTTGTAAATTCGTGAAGGTCTCCGCTTTTAGGTATTGGTACAATATTAGCCTGTTTCCATCTTGTTGGAAAAATGGATGAAGATAATGATTTCCTGTAAATGATAGTCAGAGGGAGTACGAGACTGTGTGCACATTTTTTTATTAGGAGTGGTGGAATTTTGTCGGGGCCAGGGCCTTTGCTTTGGTTGAGGTTAAGCATTTCTATTTTTACATCGTGTACACTAATGTTTACTGTGTGCAGAGAGCTGTTCGAATAGTCTATTGATTCAGATTGAGGTTGAGTCTCTTCATTGCTTCTAATGTCATCTTTCTCATACACTGATGAAAAGTGTTGGGCAAATAGTTCGCTGCTTTCCTCGCCGTTTGATGATTTTTTTTCTCCAAACGTCATGTTTTGGGGGATAGTACTTATGTTTTGTTTCTTGTGTTTGACAAATCTCCAAAAAGCTTTAACGTTATTATGATTAACCAGACACGATTCTATTTGTTTAATGTGTTCAAAGTAGCAAATACTAATGAGTTTGGAACAACGTGTGCGTAAGAGTTCGTAAGAATTTCTATCACGTGGATTGTTATATTTTTTATAGAGAAGTCGAAATTTATTTTTTTCTTTTAGTAATTTAACTAAGTCTGGTGAGTACCAGAGGGGATGCTGCCTGTTGCGATTTACAAATTTGGTTACGCATTTCTCAATTATACGATACAAATGAGTGTAAAATAAAGAAACCATATCGTCTACCGACATGAAATCAGGTAAAAGAAGTGCCCAATTCAGTTCTTGTAATTCCTGATTGAATTGAACGTAATCATTCTTATTAAAATCATATTTAAGTAAGTTTTTATTTTTTAGCATTTTTGTTAATTTGAAATCAAAACTAAATTCAATCTCTAAAGGTGGATGATGTACAGTTAGGCGATTCATTTTTATTTATATCGATAGATAGATTGTATTTTTCCCTTGGAGGGGTGCAGACATACGTTCACCGTTTATCCCATTTTTGACTGTTGACATTTATAGCCTTACTAAAAAAAAAACACAGCACGGCCGATAACCTGTGTTGCAGCAGCAACATGAATAAAACTAAAATAAACTAAAACACGATAACCTTACTAATAAGATTTGATCTTAAAATGTATTTTAAGTCTGGCAACAATGCAATTTTTCATACTGTACATAATTTTATTATTTGTTTAATTGTTAATTTTGTCATTCGCGTTGAAACCGCCAAAAAAACTCACTTCGCGGGTTTGTGTGAAATATTACACAAATCTGATCGTAATATCTATTAATATGACTAATTCACTATTAAATTAGCATAATTGATATATTTACCGTGTTTTTTTGTGGTTTTTAATAAGTTTTAGTCAAGTTATAATAACCATAATCATACTTTGAAAATTGAAATGTCAATAAGTATTTTATGTAAAACATGAAAATTCAAATTTACATTTAAAGTATTTTATTTTATGTGAATTTCATAAAAGTGGTGTTTTTTTAAATATTAATATCTAATACATGTGTTCCTAAACGTATCAATAAAATTAACGTCTTTAGAGTTGCCAGAAATCTGTTATAAAAGTCGGTATTATTTTTTTAGGTTAGTTTTTTGGCAATAAAAAAACTTTGAAATTTTTTATCATTTTTTTATGGTATGCACGAGGAAAAAGTGAGGTGACAGTTTCGTTCCAAATTCATTATATAAAAAATCAGTATTTTTTAAATTTCATTTTTTTATAAATTTCTGTACACTTTCATCAAATATGTTTTGGTAAAAAAAAAACATTTTTTTTCGCGTTTGAATCTTAATATATGGCAGTTTTTAAAAAGTAAAGTATATTTCAATTACACAAATCTAAAAGGTAATTTTATCTTGTTTTCATAAATGGTATTTGTTTTTACGATACCTTCAAAAATAAGAAATATATAGAACATTCAAAATACTTTGGAAAAATTTCAATTTTTGTTCAGATATCATTACTAAAACAGAGATAAACTACCCTCTCAGGCCGTGTAAACCAAGTGTATTATTTTCCATGAACAATTTTTTAATTAGTAATGTTTTCACATCCGCGGCCGTTTGTCAATTGAATAAAATTTTCACTGGGTTTTTTAATAAGGCTGTTAGTGTCTAAGAAAGGGGGGCAGCATTATATGTTTAAGAACAAAAGCAAAACAATTTTCGCATTGACCTTTTGGAATTCACCCACTATTCAATATTATACCTATCACAATATTCCTGCAGCTCTTTCCAGATGATAATTCGTTCCATATAAAATGTGTGAGGAAAAGAAATTTCTTCATATTTTTTTTTCGTGATATTTTTCCGATGTTTCAAAAGCTATTCTGCTATTCGGGGCGGAGAAAAATCCAACAAATTAAAGATCAGAAAAATCGATCCAGCCGTTCTCGAGTTATAAATGGTGGAACTAACCCGACTTTGTTTTATATATTATTAAGATTATAGAAATTTAGGTATAGTTTCCACACAGGCGACGTAGGCATACATATTTAATTTCACAATACGAGAGCCTAAAACGGTAAGTTTTTAGTTTAGACCTAAATTCTGTTAGGTTGTGCATCTTAGTTCCGGAGAGAGTTTATTCCAAGCCTTAGGTTCAGATACTCCCAAAGCTGCCAAAAAACTGTATTTTTAAGTGAGTGTACCGCACAATATTAAAATAAATAAAAAATAGTAAACTGATTCTGTGACTCTAGAAACCAGACGGAAAGCAAGTCTTGCTATTCTGTCTTTTGGAACAATTTCATCGATTGCCCATTTCTCTTGGGATGCTATGATTTATTTTATATGTACCAGACCACTGCAGCTGATGTCGACATCATGACTTATTTAAAGTACCGAACGGCAGAACAGACGTCTTGGCAAAGCATAGCATGACGAGGGGAGTGGTGCTGTTAAATGAAATTGCAAACCATTTGGATGTAAGTGACTGTTCTTTATATGCCTTTTTTATATTTTTATTAATAAAATTCCTTTATTATTTATTTACAGGTTTTTTTAAACATTTTTAAATTAAGTCTTCAATAATGTTAAAAATATTATTGAAGAGTCATTTGCCTAAATGCTGATGGGGTAACAATTATTATAAGCAATAATTATCAGCCTGAAACACACATCCACATTGAAAAAATCTTCCGAGAAAAGATACATTACGCCAACGGGACTTGAACCCGTGCCCTTCTGATTGCCGGTCAGCTGCTCTCCCAATTGAGCTATGGCGGCTTATCTTATACCCGCCAAATGATTCAATATATACTAGTGTTTCATTCAAAAATTACTGCTTATTATATATATATTTTTTTATTTTTTTTTTATAGCTCAATTGGGAGAGCAGCTGACCGGCAATCAGAAGGGCACGGGTTCAAGTCCCGTTGGCGTCATGTATCTTTTCTCGGAAGATTTTTTCAATGTGGATGACTGTTTCAGGCTGATAATTATTGCTTATAATAATTGTTACCCTTTGTGCTATGCATAAAAATCTTGTCTTAAAACGTTAGTTTAACAATTAAAAATAATAACTGATAGGGTAACTAAATTGTACTGTAATTGGAATCATTCTATTGTACAACAATAATAATAAAAATAAAAATAAATAATAGTCCACAACTTATTGTTCTCAAACGTCTGCAGCCAGTAAGACTATAGCATCCCCACAGATTAAGATTATGGAGATAGTGAGGAAGGGAATGAGACGGAAAGAGGAAGGCTGGCATATCAGGGTACCTAGCATGGTCGATCGATATAGGTTTTATCGAAAATGTCGGTAACCTGTCATCGTTTCCGAGCACGACTGCAGCCCGCTAACGAACAAATAACTGTTCACTTCCAATAAATTAGGAACCCTTAGTCGCTGTGAACTGTTGTTTATTCGTTAGCGGCCTGCAGTCGTGCTCAGGAGCGATGACAAGTTACCGACATTTTCGATAAAACATATATCGATCGACCATGTGAGATACCCAGATCTGGGTTTCTAGTAGTACTGGGCGTTGACGATAATTCTATCCAACGCCAACGTCGTTATCGTTGGCAATTTTCAACTGTTGAAAATAGCTGTTGAAAATAACGTCGACGTTGACGCAACTATAATAGTAGATCGACACGATACTAACAAAAAATATATCAAAATCGTATTAAGGAATCCCTTTTAACGGGTGGTTCCCTGAATCATTGATGTATTATTAATTATTATTATCTCTATGCCCCACGCCCCACACACGTAATAATAATCCTATAATAACGTTGAAAGTTGAAACTGTTGGAAGACGTTGGTTTCGGTGTTGAAAATATTATCCTGTTGAAGATATATTTTGCTTGTCACTGATAAATTCGCTTGTTGCTTGGCGCTACGTATCGGCCGTATTGGACGGGAAAATAATAAAAAAAACGTGCAGTAGGTACGTACATAACCAAAAGACCATTTAAAATATCGAGTAATGTTGTTCACGAAGTACAAACTCTTAACCCTTTTTATTTATTAGGCAGTTGAATCGTTGACTGCGTTGAATAATATTCGCATGTAGGTATTATATTTCAACTGTTGGCGCTAATTATTTTCAACTAGTCCTGGGTCGATCGTGAAAGACCTGATCGTCGAAACCCGCTCACGAGCCACCAAAGAGCGAGCGGGTTATGTATTCGTCAGCACCCGGGTCTTCCGGGACCCGTGAACCGCGACACACTCCCGCAACCTACCAACTACGACAGATTCCCGCACCCCGTGACTCACGGACCGATCGCCGGGTGCCCATGTTGCGAGTGGCGAGACGTGTCAGCTCCGGAACTCTCGAACTGCAACTGCGAGCTGCGACACACTCGATCGCCGATTGCCGATCAACGCACGCACGCGTCTGTATCCTGCTTCCTGCCCGTGTGTCACGTCATAGCAGGATTGTTAAATAGATTCGATTTTTGAATATTCGACTAGACACGGAGACGTTTTTAATAAGAGCGTATCTTGGCATTGTTAATGAAAGTGCTAAGTGCTGTTTTCATAAAAACTTTTCATTTTTCGTGTGGGTGTGAATGTAATTGTGCATTGTAATAGAAACTATAAACTGGTAAAAGTGTAAAATGTCTGACCTTAATAAAAAAAATTATAATAAAGCATTACAGCTTACAGCTAATTTACTTATTTAAATTCTCAATAAAAGCTTCAGAACAACACGTTTTTTACAAGGTTTTTATATCCTTCAAAACATTGTTTTTTTAACCCCTGAAGAATGTCTTTTTAAAAATTTATTTCTAGGACATGACATTACTAGTTACGGGTGTGAGCTGTGAGAGGACGTTCACACAATTATAACCTGGGTTTCGTGTCGCGTATGACTTGACCGATCTGGGCGGCGAGCGTCTACCGCGCGGCGCGCCCGTAGTAAGTAACTGGGTGATGAGTAATCGAGTTTCGTATTTTGTGTCGCGAAAAGAGCGGGTCTTCGCGACCCGCTCGTGACGCCAGTGGGTCGTGAGCGACCCGGGTCGTATAAAACGATCTAACGATCCAGGACTATTTTCAACAGCGTTGGACGTAGAAATAATATAACTATTGTTTCCAACGGCTAGTTATATTTTAATACAGTACTAGTTTCTAGCACGGTCGATCGATAAAGGATTTAAGAGGAAAGGTAGCGCTGCCCTTTTCATACAAAATTTCAATTTGTAGCGGGTTTTTAAGTGCTACTTATGGAATTTATTAATTATTAAGCTGGTGAATGCATGACGAGAGCGTTATGAAAAGTGTGATCGGGCGAGGCGAACGGTCAGGCGTTGGTAAAACTTCAGTCATGTGGTCTAAAGCACACTCTTTTTTTTGTTACATGAAACGACAAAAAAGTGACTTGACAATAACATTTATAAAACATTTGCCTAATAAATCATGTGTCTGTGTGTTTGTGTTTATTTTATTTTGTTAAGGGGCATACATTAATTAAGTGAGATCAGAAGGGGGGGGGGGATTTTTTCAGTTTTGTCCAGCAAAATCTCACGTTACCTAAAAAGAATAATCTCACCAAGGGGGGGGGGGGGGGGAGCCACTTTTAAAACGTTTTTATGTTTGCTTTAAAACAATTTGTATTTTTATTTTTAAATTTATGAGTAAAACCTCAAGATGTAATATTTAATCAAATGATGACAATATTAGCAAAACTCAATCGAAAATCTGGAAAAAGAGGGTCCTGGGTTCGAGTCCCAGAGGTGCCAATACTGCCAATATCTTTTAATGATTTTTCTGTTTCCGGATTTTCGCTTGAGTTTCGATAATATTGTCCTCATTTAATTTAATTTGTAAAATTTGAAAGCTTATTTCATCACCTTTCAAAAATAGTTTTTAATTTTTGAATGCGTCAAGAAATATTTCATTTATTTGGATTTTATTGCAAAGCGGAAAAATTTTGACCTACCTACAAAATAGGTCCTAGGGCTGAGGGGTTGGGACAGAGTTTGTGACGTTCCATTATTTCTGCCTACCCCTGCGGAGAAATGGCTGTCCGTGTAATTAGTTTCAGATAACATGATTAACTTAAAATACGAGGCCTTTGGAATTGGCGAAAGTTTTCTCTCCTCCGACGTCAGTAATTTCCTGTAACGTGATTATAATGAATGTTGACTTGGGTTGGTTTGGTAAATATTTAAAACTTGTTACCACCACTACTTCTTCATTAGCTTCCGCGTTTCTATCGAAACCAGTGATGCAGATTACCCTAGAAAAGCACTGATATTAGTATTTCAATTTTTGATACTGACAATTCATGGTGTAATTCTGTAATTTTGGGTATTTCTTTAAAATAATTGGCAACATTATAACTAAGTAAATACATGTCCAATTTAGTTTACAAATAGTACAAAAAAATTAACAAACAGAAAGTAATGTAAGAACGGTTACATAGAAGTAGCATAATTATACAATATTTTTAGTTGTGCATAGCCTGCCTCACTAGGTGAACCTGTATTGAGGCAGAATTTTTTGTAAATTGTTTCTAGCCATTTTATCTATGGTTTTTTATAAATGTATAATGTAGATTTCTACAGCAAAAACTTTATTTTAATTTACATTATTGTTTGCATATACGCAATACAAAAACTGCAAGGTTATTACTACAATAACAACTGTCAATGACAAGGCGTTTGGGTGGGGCACCAAGGTAGGCTCAATCACTAGAATATATCCAAATTTTAACAAATTTTTAAACTCTTTCTGTTTTTGGCCCAGTTTGATGTTTTCTGAGACAATGATGAATATTTTTGTGGCAAAGTATCTAAAGCTACGTTGACTAAAGGTGGAAGAGAGTGCTGGAACTTGCACTATGTTTTTGTTTGAATTATGTGTAAATCTTAAGTTTACTTTTTTTTCGTAAAGAACATATTTCTTTTTAAAGAGATGTATGAAGATAGTTTTTACTTAGATCTTTCGAACATCAAATACTCTCAGTACTTTGAATATTAGGGGAAGTTTGAGAATAATGTTCATAATTGTTTTCTGTGCCTTTTCAACAGGATCTAGAGCTGATGAAGTGCCCCCTCCCCATGCAATGATACCATACTCAATGATAGATTGGGAAAATAAATCGTTTTTAGGAGTTGTAAGTTCCTTATGGATCTGAAGAAGTGTATTGTTTTTCTAATTTTATTTGCAATAATCTGAGTGTGTAGATTCCATTTAAGGTATGGTTCAATGGTGAGGCCGAGGAACTTCATCTGTGAAGTGCGCTCGATACTGGGGCACTCACCACATTCATTGGAATTCGTACAGCTATGTATTTTTATGTAGTAATCATTAGGTTGGCCTGTAGTGTTTGATGCTTGAAGTAACATATTTTGTTTTTTTCTTGTTAAGGGTAAGCGTGTTGATATCTAACCATATTTTTTCAGCTTTTTTCAAACAGTATGTGTGGGATTTCCTAATAAATGTTATGTTCACGATACAACAATCTGGATTATTAGAGACTAGCTGGTTCCTGGCATGCGTTGCAACGCCATATTCAAAGAAATATATTTTTTCCCTGCATGTCTTTCTCGTGCCTCCCCGTTCCCATCCCTCGTCCCCTTCCCCTGTCGCGTTCCCCTTCCACCATCGCCGCCTTCCCTCTCCCCTCTCCCGCTCCGCCGACCGCCAACCCCCCCCCTGTGTTCCATATATTCAGTCCCTGAACATTCAGTTTTCAAACAGCTCGCGTGCCACTTATTATAATTTTTAATTTTTCATATAATATTACAAATATTCATCTGTGTTTAAGGAAAATAGGTAATAAATCTGTAGAAATGCGGAAAGCCGGGCCAAAAGCCTATCGATTCGATATTGTTAACGTATCTATTTGACTGCGCTGATGGTAAAGCTGTAAACAAATTTATCCTGTCACATCTTTCAACATATGAAACTGATTGATTGGTTTCTTTCGCAGCTGCCAAGATCAATCTAGTTCACCCCGTGTCATTGGCCTCCTCTCATTCATCAACCTTTTTATAAATGGTTCGTCCGTCGCCACTTGTAAAAGGTTCCTGCCTCGACCACTTTTGAGGGTCGTTCACGGGGGAAAATTAAAAAAATATATTAGCGGAAGGTTTTTTCTTGCTGGCTGGGAAAAAGATTTTTGACTAAAGAAACCTGAATTTTGTATAACGGCAATATGGCTGTAAATTTTTGAAATAAAACTTCTTTACGCATGATCGACTTCGGGGATAAGCTGGTGAATGCGTTACGAAAAGTGGGGATGTGTTACGAAAAGTGGTGATGTGTTATGAAAAGTGTGGTATTACGAAAAGTGTGATGTTACGAAAAGTGTGATGTTACAAAAAGTGTGATGCGAACGGTAATCGATGTGAACGGTGATCGATGGCCAGGCGAACGGTCGGGCCTTTACGCACGCTTGACTTAGGGAGTGATAAGGATAAGGGTGGTCACCCCAAGGTCGTAGGTCACCCTAAGGTCGTAGATCACTCCAAGGTCGTAGGTCATCCCAAGGTCGTAGGTCACCCCAGTGTCATAGGTCACCCCATGGTCATATGTCACCCCAATGTCAAAATCAATGTCAATTTCAATGTCAATGTCATATTTTCTTTTATAAGTTAGTGAGGTTTTACTTCAGTCGTGTGGTGTAAAACACACTTTTTATTTTTATTTTTGGCGACTGTAGCGTTAAGAAAACAGACCACAATAGTCGCACGTTTGGCGTGTTTTCGAACTATGCACCGGTGTCGAAAGGATCAATTTGTGTTGTTCAAACAATTTGTTCTCTTGGCAATCTTGGCATTGCTTTGTAAATACTGTATATTCTTTATTTCATACTAGCTGATCCGGCGAACTTCGTACCGACTCAGAATTAATAACTGTTGAGTTAACTTATTAGCTCCATTAAATTCAGTTTTTTTTTAATTAAGTTAAATTTCACAATGAAGCAATTATCGATGCGAAACTGTCTGTGTTTTGTTTTTGTCAGCATCAGAGATGGCGTTGTGTACGATTTTATAATTTTTGTGATTTTCTTTTTTTTCCACTTACTAACGGGAATTGCGTTTCATTTTCTTTATAATTTAAGGGAGTTTTTTATAATTTTTTAAGTTTTCCTTTCGAGGGGTGCAGACATACGTTCGCCGTTTGTCTCATTTTCGACTGTTGACATTTACAGCCTTACTAAAAAACCCAGTGAAAATTTTATTCAATTGACAAACGGCCGCGGATGTGAAAACATTACTAATTAAAAATTTGTTCTTTGAAAGAAATACACATGGTTTCCACGGCCTGAGAGGGTAGTTTATCTCTGTTTTAACCATTGATGTCCGAACGATATTTGTAATTTTCCCATAGTATTTTGAATGTTCAATATATTTCTTATTTTTGAAGGTGTTGTAAAAACAAATACCATTTATGAAAACTAGATAAAATTACCTTTTAGATTTGAGTATTTGAAATACACTTTAGCTTTCAAAAACTGCCGTATTTTAAGATTCAAACTCGGAAAAAAATGGAAAAAAATTTCCTCCCACAACATTTTTGATCAAAATGTAGAGAAATTTAAATAAAATCAAAATTTAAAAAACACAGTCCTTTTATGTAATAAATTTGGAAGGAAACTATTACCTCACTTTTTCATCGTGTATACAATAAAAAAATAATAAAAAAATTCAAAGTTTTTTTTATTGCCAAAAAAAAAACTTAGAAATAATACCGAAATTTAAAACAGATTTCTTGCATCTCTAAAGACGTTCATTTTTTTTGATACGTTTACGAACACATGTATTAGATTTGAATATTATAAAAATTTATCCCTTTTAAGAAATTCTCTTAAAATAATGATCTTAAAATGAAAATTTTATCTTTTAAGTAACCTATAAAAAACAATATTCTGACAGTACAACTTTGAAAGTACGGCGTTTGTACAGTAACTTGATTAAACTGATGTAAACCACACAAATAACATGGTAAATATATCAATTATGTGAACAGAAGAGTAAATTTGTCACTACAATAGAAATTATTAAGTAAAATCACAAAATTTTCGATATCCCGCCATAAAACACACCGAGCTGTTTTGTCATCGCGGGCTGTCGCGGGCAGAAGAACTAATGCATAGGCGCGCCAATAATGCCCCTTGCGGAGAAAAATTAAAACAACATTGTTTCCTAGTAAATTAAAACCATATACAACGTTGTCACATCTTCAATGCGTTTTAACAGCGTGACCACGTAAGAAACGTTATTGGTAATAAAACGTGTTTTAGTGTATACGAGCTTTATTTATGTTATTGCAATTACACAGTTAATCGGTCGCGCTGTGGTTTTTTTTAGTAAGGCTGTTAGTGTGTAAACAAGAGGGGCAGCATTAAATGTTTAAGGACAAAAGAAAAACCATCAATGCATTGACACTTGATGTTTTTGAATTTTTGGAATTCACTCACTATATTAGGTACTTATCACAATATTTCTGCAGCTCTTTCAAAAAATGAGAATTCGTTCCATACAAAATGTATGAGGAAAAGAATTTTCTTAATAATATTTTTTTTCGTCAATTTTTCCGTTGTTAGAATAGCTATTATGCTATTCGGGGCAGAGACAAATCCAACAAATCAACGATTTTGAAAATCGGTCAAGCCGTTCTTGAGATGTAAATGGTGTAACTAACCCGACTTTGATTCGTTTTAAGATTACGGCCAAAAGTATTTTCGTTATTTGTTTTGTGGTGTTATGCCGTGTTGCGCTACCTCCTTCTTTAGCCAACGTTTCGGACAGCGTTGCAGTGTCCATCATCAGGGCAGATCCGGCAGATCCGGTAGATGTGTACCCATCTACCGAGGGGATCCAGAGCCAATTCGAACTTCAACCTTCCGACTCGAACTTCCAACGCACGAACGGAGGCGTCTATTAATATCTACAGGAATTCCAAAACCTGAACAAATCGGACTAATATCTATGAGAACCAAAGTGAGGACGAATATCTACAGCTCAAACTGTTGACTAATATCTATGAGAAAAAAAACTGTGGACGAATATCTACAGCACTGGCAGAGGTTGGGTTAGGTTAGGTTAGTTATTGTGTACTTTCCGTACAACCTCTTGCTCAGCTGCCCTCTGTAGATATTAGTCAAACCTATGCTCCATAGATAATAGTCACCACTGGGACCGTCATAGATATTCGTCCGACCTTAGCTCTGTAGATATTAGTCCTAACTCTGAAGTTCATAGATATTAGTCCAACATAATATGAGTTGTAGATATTCGTCTGAAATTCAGGCTGTAGATATTAGTATATGGAGTCCGCACAAACTACCCCTCCACACAATCGTCCAAACGTTTAAAGTTGGAAGTTGGCCGCAGTGTGACCCAAAAATAAAAAATAAAACATTCGACAAAGTTCGTCGCGACGACGAGTAATTTTTCGCTCATAAATGGCGGATAACGAGTAACGATTGATCGTTGCTGGGAATCGCAGCCCCGATGTAAGCTTTGGAACGAACTTGATCCCCATGTTTGTAATTTTTGGAAGTAATAACTTAAGTCTGTATATATTACATTAAATGACATGCCCGTGTAGAAATATCAGGTACCCGCGTAGGCACTAAGATTTTACGATCTTTCGCCTCTAATGAAAATAGCAAGAGTACATACCAAGTTTTCTACTTTCCGGGCTTGTTCGAAGGAAAAAACACTCATGCGCGTTTAGTGGGTGAACACCAACAAATATTTATAAAAAATATCACTGTATCATAATATCGATCGTCCATCGATAGTCAGACATCTCAAAACACAAAGTTTTGATATATGAGCAATGTAATTTATTTGTTTATTTTATTTATTTTCGCCTTGATGGCTTTTATACGTAATATAAGCAGGCAAACACAAGTATTTTTTAAAAATAGAACAATTAAAAATTTAAAAGGTGAATAGATTTAATAATGGGTCATTAAAAACAATTTTTGATTATTAATAATATTTAAATTTTCATTAACACTCTTTCTAATCTCTAAAATTTCTAATTTATCCAACTGAAAGCCATTGACATTACAATGTATTACAGCGCCCTTGAGGTGATTTTTCACAAAAACGGCGCTATATAAATCATCCAAATATTATTATTATTATTATTAATTCTATTCAACAGTTAAAATTAAAGGTATGACTAGTTTCTATTAAATGGTTGGCAAACTCCGAAAAACTATTATTATTTAAAGCTTTCATTTGCTCTTTAATCCTTATTTCAAAGTTTTACCTATACAAAAGAAATCACAATCATTACATTTTAATTTATAAATTCTAGATTTTTTCATTTTTGAATCTCTATATTTATTAATTACTATGTAATTTTTAAGTCTATTGTTTGCATAAAATACAGGAATAATTTCATTAGGTACATTCTTTTTTATTGAATTAGAAATTTTATTATTAAAATACATCATTTTCCTCCATTTTTTCTCTTCTTTATCCTTTTGTACAGGGTAGATGTATGATGTAAAAAAATTATTCTTGTATTTTTTATTAAGAATTTTTTCAATTACATTGGAATTATAACCATTATTGATTGCAATTTGTTTAATAATATTGAGTTCTTTTGAAAAATTATTAAGAGATAGAGGTACATTAACTAATCTATGAATCATAGAATGGAAAGCTGACATTTTTTGAGAAATTGGATGATTTGAGGTGTTATGGATTACAATATCTGTGTATGTGTCTTTGCGAAAAATATTAAATTCAAATTTAATATTAATTATTTAAATATTTAAATGTTAAAAATTTATACTCAAATTTTGTCCAATCTCTACAGTAAATTTTATGTTTTTATGGAGTTTGTTTAAAAAATTAAGAAAAATATTAAGATGTCTCAATGTACCTGTCCAAACACAAAACACATCATCCACATATCTCTTCCAAAAATGTACATATTTTAATAATAAGGCACCACTGTTAAAAATCTTATTTTCCAAATTATTTATAAATATATCAGCGACCAAAGGGCTAGTACTAGCACCCATTGCCAAACCATCTTTTTGTTTAAAGATATTGTCATTGAATTGAAAATAATTTTGTTTTAAAACTATATTAAGTAATGAATTTAAATCATGAGATAAGTCATTAGATAAAATTGATGAAAATAAAAGTTCTTTAATAATAGGTTTACATTCTTCAATTGGAATACTTGGAAATAAATTAACATGTCAAATGATACTAATAATGCTTTTTCAGGGATTTCCAAAAGTTTTAAGTGTTCAATCAAATCAAATGAATTTTTAATCGTGTATTTAGGATGAAATATATGTGAATCCATAATAATTCTATGAAGATATTTTATTGCTAGGAGCATTAAAATTTGAGACCACTGGTCTTATTGGTTGATCTTTTTTATGAATTTTTAATAAACTATACAACTTAGGGACTTGTGGATTTTTTACAGTTAGTTTTCTATTTTTAATTAAATTAACAATCAAATCACTTTTACAATCTTTTAGAATATCCCTTATCTGTTCTTGACATTTATTACATTGTAATCCATAACACCTCAAATCATCCAATTTCTCAAAAAGTGTCAGCTTTCCATTCTATGATTCATAGATTAGTTAATGTACCTTTATCTCTTAATAATTTTTCAAAATAACTCAATATTATTAAACAAATTTCAATCAATAACGGTTATAATTCCAATGTAATTGAAAAAATTCTTAATAAAAAATAGAAGAATAATTTCCTTAGATCAAACATCTACCCTGTACAAAAGGATAAAGAAGGGAAAAAATGGAGGAAAATGATGTATTTTAATAATAAATTTTCTAATTCAATAAAAAGAATGTACCTAATGAAATTATTCCTGTATTTTATGCAAACAATAGACTTAAAAATTACATAGTAAATAATAAAGATAGAGATTCAAAAATGAAAAAATCTGGAATTTATAAATTAAAATGTAATGATTGTGATTTCTTTTATATAGGTAAAACTTTGAAATAAGGATTAAAGAGCATATGAAAGCTTTAAATAATAATAGTTTCTCGGAGTTTGCCAACCATTTAATAGAAACTAGTCATACCCCTAAAATTAACAGTGGAATAGAATTAATACATTGTAATGTCAATGGCTTTCAGTTGGATAAATTAGAAATTTTAGAGATTAGAAAGAGTGTTAATGCAAATTTAAATATTATTAATAATCAAAAATTGTTTTTAATGACCCATTATTAAATCTATTCCCCTTTTAAATTTTTAATTGTTCTGTATTGCCCCTCGTCCCTTACACATTATTTTCTTTCAAATTTTATTATTGTTTATGTCTATTATTTTTCTCTATTACCTATGTATGTCTATTTTTAAAATTAGTTCTGTAAAAACCCTGAAGAAGTCAGCTTTACTGACGAAACATGTCGGTTTTTGTAAATAATTAAGTGGTTAATACAAAGTTATTTTTAATTAAATGAAGACAATATAAGCGAAACTCAATCGAAAATCTGGAAACAGAAAAATCAGAAAAAGATATTGACACCTCTGGGACTTGAACCCAGGACCTCTTGCTTTCCGGGCAAACGCGCTAACCACTGCACCACGGTGCCGATATCAAATTCGGTCATTTTTAACTGTATCATACTTCGACTAAGAACCACCCACATTATCTTCATTTTCTTAACGCATATATTATTGGCAACTATCTTTATTTATAATTGCAAGATTCAAACCCGAACTAAATGCTCTCTAGATAGTGTCTGGATAAATCTTTATCCATTTTATTTTCATATGCGACAGCTATTGACTTTTTCTGCAAGTCTAGGATGAATATTTTTTTATTATTTTAAATTTATGAGTAAAACCTCAAATTGTAATACTGGGTTCAAGTCCCAGAGGTGTCAATATCTTTTTCTGATTTTTCTGTTTCCAGATTTTCGATTGAGTTTCGCTTATATTGTCTTCATTTAATTAAATATTACAATTTGAGGTTTTACTCATAAAGTTAAAATAAAAATAAAAATATTCATCCTAGACTCGCAGAAAAGTCAATTTTTCGAGAAGTTTATCACAGCTTTTTTCTTTGGAAGCCATACTGACATTCATCAATAATGCCCAATTTATTTAAATATTTATCCAAATTTATCGATATATTATATTTTTCTAAGATTTTTTCTAATGCGGGTAATAATGAAATAGGCCTATAGTTATTTGTTACAGTGTGATCTCCATTTTTATAAATGGGCCTTATGATGCTGCATTTTAGTTCAGCTGGAATGATGCTTGTGTCAATAATTCTTTTAATTAGGTGGCTAATCATAGGACTAAATAATTTTACATGTTTTTTTTTGTTTAAGTGCTTAGGTGCAATAATTAGTCCTTCATTTAGCGTAAAACGGATATTGTAAGTGTGGTCCAGTATACGTATGTATACAGGGCTATTCACATGCTGAGATATAATTTTATACCACAGAATTGTTCTTACTGAGAGAATTTTGAGATTCTGGTAAAATTACGGAACATTATGTCTTTGTTCGTATAAAATTTTATGCGCTAATAATTTAACTAATGATTTTTGAACCGATTAAACATGATTTACATTGATCACCGATACGAAAAAATACGTACAATTTTTTGACTAATGAATGCGATGCAGCCTAAAAATGAATGAAAACAGGACCTTACTTACCTGGGAGGTCGCTTGAAATTAACACTGTATATTTTCTATTTAAAGAAATTTAGATAGAGTTCACACGCAGAGGACATAATTGTGAACACATGTTATTTAATCCTGAAAAATATTTTAATATTAATATGTAATATATTCTTTGATGAGTGTATTTTGGAAAGTAAAAGCAACATTTAAAGGTGGGTGGTGCAGTAGTACCTATAAGGATTTGATCTTCCTAAATGTGATTCGTCAAGAGACAGATAGATGTGAAAGGATTCGAGTAATTTTAAATCAGTAAAAAAAGTGTGATTAAGATATATCATAGGCAATACAAGTATGATACTCTCAGATAGATATATTATTCAAATTAAGGGTATGAGAGCCCAAAAAGGTAGGTTTTTAGTTTGGACCTAGTTCTCATCTACCAATACTTAAAGTGCGAGGATAATATGTAACTTAGGTGTCTCTCCCACCAAGGTGGTGGAAGCCCTAGCTTCGAAATTAAAGCTCTATAAATGAAATATATCTGAACGTTGCCGAATACTAAAAATGGTTTTTGAAAGATCATGAAATAAGCTTTCAAATTGTATTATTACAAATAAATATTGATATTTTTAAATATTAAAATTTAGATTGCAAACATAAAAAAATGTAAAAATGACTCACGTGATGTTTTTACACGAAAGAGGTACTAAAATCACGGACTATGTAAAAAAAACACTTATTCTATTGTATAAATGTATAATAAACAATTTTATCATCTCACTTTCTTACCATTTCATACAAGAAAATTTAATAAAAAAATTAACAATGTATAACGGCATGTACGCGATTTAGCGGGTGAAAACTGTTTCTGCAAAATAAGTCTTTTCTTATGTATTTCTACAGACAACTTTGAATGTGAAGCTTGATTTAATATAGATCTTCTACTTTTTGTTTTAGCGTTGTCACTATAACGATTATAACGATTTCTGTGGGAACACAAACGCTAGCTTGAATACACATTGTACTTTTATTTTTTTTTATTGTGAATTTTTGATACAATACATATAATAGATACATGAAATAATGAAAAGTATATAAAAAAGCTCAATATAATAAATGTATGAACAAAAAAATCCCACAAAGGCAATGCCTGTGCGTGGATTTAATATTGATTTTTTACTTTTATTTTTATTTCTATGGTTATAGTGAATATTTTAAGTTTACATAAATAGGGATTTTAAAAAAAAATAACTCAATAAATGCATTTAAAAACTACAGCATAATAACAGTCTGCACTGTTATTATAAGTTTTGTAAGAATAGATGTTACAAGTGCAATTTAAAAACATAAAAAAAAAACAAACAAAATAAAATAGCTAACAATATTATAAATCTTCTCTAAAAACTGTCCAATGATAGATATACTTAACTTTACTTTTACTTAGCTTTATTTAAACTTATAAGAAAAAAGTATCTGTTTTTAGTGTTTTTTAGCCAAATTTTGGTATATTTTTTATAAGATTGAAGATTTGGACATATGTTCTCTTTAAAGGTTGTACATAGTAAGTTATACATTTTTGGAGCTATAAAACTAATATGCCTTTGGGACAACCTAGTTTTGCAGTGGGGTACTGCATACTCACATGTGCCACGTCTTTGGCCGGTACGATTTGGCTGGTACTTGACTGCTATTGTTATATTGTCGTGTAAACAAGCTTAAGGGTCGGAGTAGTTAAACCGTTTAATCACAGGTGACCATTGTTGTACCAGAAACTGTTCTTTCCCTTACTATCATAGTGAAAAGTAAAAAAAAAAAAAAAAAGTAAAAAAAGTAAAAAAGTAAAAAACTCTAAACGGTAAAAAAGAGGAAAGAAGAAATGAGAAAACAGCTTTATACGTTTTAAGATTTTCACGGCCAAAAGTATTTTCGTTATTTGTTTTTGGGGTGTTATGCCGTGTTGCGCTACCTCCGTCTTTAGCCAACGTTTCGGACATCGTTGCAGTGTCCATCATCAGGGCAGATCCGGTAGAAATGTAATTATTAGTAATGAAACCAACTTAATTTGCTAGACCAATACCAATATTTGAACGTGAAATTTCACAAAAGTAATATACATTGAATTCTATAGGACAGGGGTCACCAAATAGCGGAATGCGGTCCGGATCCGGACCGCCGCGCCGACGTATTTTGTGCGGACCTTGTGTTAACAATACAAAATATTTTACACATGTAACTTGAGTATGTAATTAAATTATTGAACTAACTAACACTTTCCTAATTTAAAAAAAAAATCAGCAGTGACACCGAGCTCGACGTCGGCCAATACAAGACGTTCTTAAAGATCTCAAATCGGAATTTGAAAACAGATTCACCTATTTTAAGAAAATTGAGAATGTTGTCGACACCCTCACTAACATTGCATAGTCTTGGTAACAAATACAATCTGGATGTATTTGACAATAATTTGAACTTAGCAATTTTCAAACGCCATAATATGTGCCAACTATTTATTTCTACCTATCCCATAAACTAATGAAAACAACAATTTTAAACATTACCTACTCTATGTCAACTACTATTATTTTATGGACTATATTTTGTTTCTTATATTTTATGTTACCTGTATTTTGCTAACGCTTATATTTTATGTAACCTAATTTTTTTTTTTCTAACCTATATTTTGTTTTAAACAAATATTATGTTACTTGTATTGTGTATTGTATTTTGTAAACCCATTCTTTACACTGTATTAAAAAAAATGTACTGCATTCTATGTAAAAGCCCTATGGGCGTTTAGATAAAATAAAAAAATAAAAAAAATAAAAATAAACATTTGTTTATTATTTAATAAAATAAGGTTCTGGATCCCATTAGTTTTATTTGTTCATTGATATTGTATCTACACATATTTAAGTAGTACAGTTTATCATTTCAATTATTAAGTCGTGGGAGGGTGGTGGGGGGGGAGGGGGGGGATCAAATCCCCGAAGTTTCATCGCAATCGGATGAATGGTTTAGCAACGCTTAGCGGGCATACATACATACATACAAGCATTTTTAGATTTTTTTTTATAAAATGAAGTCGCTCAAAATGTATGTGCGCATAGATATTTTAAACTACGCAACAGATTTTCATGCGGTTTTCACCAATAGATAGAGTGATTCAAGAGGAAGGTTTATATGTATAAAACATGCTTATTATAGTAGAGAAAAGCCGATAAATTCAAATATTCAATTCGGTTGGTGTGGATTTTATAAAGGTTTGGTAATGGCGTTGTGTTTCGTTAGCCACAGCAACGTGTGGACGGGTCTGCTAGTATTATATACAATAGAACACAACTGCTTGACCTTGTTCAAATCGCAAGTGCCCAGTACCCAATGTTGAATTTGGCAGCCACCTCTGGGTCTAGAGCCTCAAAATACCTGAAAAATTCTGGACTCTGTGCCGAAACGGACAAAATACTTAAAAAAATCACAACATTTTTACAAAATGCTTTCGGAAACTTTGTTATATATTTATTAACATTTTAATTATTTTGTGGTTAACTTTAGATTTGTTTATAAAGCGTGGTGTTTTCTCTTTTAGATCATGTATGATAGTTAGTGATATACAGCAATTTCTTTGAGATCTATAGGGGCTGTTCCCAAAAGCGAAAAAAAAGCCTACAAATGGGGATCAAGTTATTTGCTCCTTTCTTAAATGAATAAATTTTGAAAAGTGCCTATTTTACCGTCATCCTTGCTGATTTTTATAATTAAACTAGCTGACCCGGCATATGTTGTGTTGTATAAATTATTTTTAGTGAATATTTTGGTTGTTAATAAAAAATAAAGAATGTATTGTGAATGTGTGGGGATGGGATCTATGACAAAAAGAGGAATGGAGCGCTGTAGACGATGACCGCCGATAAAAACAAAAAAAAAACCAACCTAACAAAACATAACAATAACATAATGCCGAATGAAATGTCAAAATACACCCGACGCTTCTCGTGAATGACTTGCGCATTTGTGGATGAAAGTTAGATGAGGCGGACGTAGCGCCATTTGTCATTCAACAAAATAAATAATTTCGTTCTGTTTGAAATACGAAAGACGGTTAAATTTGTTCATACAAAAATACTAAAACCGCGATTAAGAAATGGAGGGGTGGAGGTGGGAGGGTAAATATTTGGAGTTATAGGTATTTTTTGATGCAAAATAAAAAAAAATACAAAAATAAAAATTGTCAAAAAAACAGATTTTTTTTCTGGATACGGACACCCTAATCACCTAGCGGTATGAAATATACTTTATAACCTATTCTCATAACTACCAAATACACATAAAAAAAATCATAAAAATCGGTCAAGCCGTTTCGGAGGAGTGCGACTACAAACAGCGTGACACGAGATTTTTACATATAAGATTTACGTAGATTTAATAAATAATTTTCGCTTTACTGCAAACGATGTAGATCGTGTTATTGTCAAGAAGATCAAGTACCTATACTTTGTTCAACATACATATTCTTTTATTTACATCGCCAGATTTATTTATTGAAGAAACAAACAAAACATAATTTACAGTGGTGAAATTTTTTTACAATTATTAAGTATATTTCAAGGTGGGTACCTATGATATGTTTCATTGAAGTATCATATTTACATTAAGTGATTAATAATAATAATAATAATATTTGGATGATCTATATAGCGCCTTTTTTGGGAAAAATCACCTCAAGGGCGCTGTACAAACTTATAATACATTTCTAAAATCTAAAAACTACAAGCTAGGCAAACAATTATAAACAACTTATGGCTAAAAATTGCATACATCGGTTCATTGATCACCGATACGAAAATATGTGTACAATATTTTGACCAATGAACGCGATGCTGCCTAAAATTTACTGAAAACAGGACCATACTTACCTGGGAGGTCGCTTGAAATTAACACTGTATATTGTCCATTTAAAGAAATTTAGATAGAGTTCGCACGCAGAGGACGTGATTACCGGGTGATGTGCGTAGTGGGTAGGTGTGCGTGTGTGTAGATGTGAGAAGTGGTGATGTATGTATGTATGCGCCTTGAATAATTTACATTATTACATGATGCTCTTTTTAAATTTGGGAATTGAATCGGAGAAAATGTCGCTGTTAGAATTTAGACAAACATTATAGAACATATGAAGAGCACGGTTAATTGGCGAATTAGTTGCTGCATTTGTTTTATAATTATGCATGTGGAATAATTCTGTATGACGTGTACATCTTAAGGGTATGTTAAAATTAATTAAGGAAAGAAGTTCGGTAGAGTCGATGTTATTATTTAAAATTCAATGTATAAATATTAAATCAGCTATTGCTCGCCTTTGTTGCAAAGTTTGAAATGTGCGTTCAAAGTTATTGTTGAATTTAAAGGTAAGATATTTTATGAATTTGTGTTGAATGTTTTCAATGTTATCAATATACAGTTTGTACTACGGGTTCCAAATTGGCGAGGCATATTCCTGTGTACTTCTGACTAATGCAAAATATAACATTACTACTGTACGCGGGTTACTGAATACTTTACTGATACCAAAAACAAAACCAAGCATTTTATACGATGTGTTAACGATTGAGTCGATGTGCTTATTAAAACCTTTCCTGGTCTGTAATGCGTAAATACTACACATTGCTTCTAATAACTTTTATATCTCTATAAATATAATGAATTTTGGGTTCAGATTTTAGGTATTCCTCCGTTATACATTTACACACTGAATTAAAAAATAATATTTTAAATAATTAGCAAATTTAATTAAAAATCAGAGATATTTTGTTTAATATCGGGAATAAACCACAAATACAATCAACCGTGTGCCAGTGTGAACCGTGATACGCGAAGAGTATGCGGGGGGAGATGACACGCTATGTGACGTCTTGCTCTACTTTGCTATACGGGAACACGAGAAACACAGACCGCCGTGTTGTGTTTCGACCGTCGATACCTACGACCGCGTAGTAGCTAAACATACATAGCTGTATATATGTATAGGGTAGCAGCCCAGCGCCCAGCGCCTCAGTCGTTCGCGGGCAATCCTTTGAGATGGTCTCCTCGCCCGTTTTTTGAGCAACGGACGATGGTTTTTTCATGTTTTCAGCAATTAAATTACAATTATTATCACTTGTAACACAAATTACGAAAAACAAAAGCGATTAGCTATAAATGTTCATATATTTCCGATATAAAATCGATGATTTTAACACGTGAATTGATTACACAGCACCGGAGCGCGCGTATTTTTTTAGCACAGTAAGGGAAAGGTTAAATATAAGTTTACTATCAAAGTAAACCGATAGAACTAACAGATAGAACCGTTATCCCGCTCAGGACCCTGGGAAAATCATTAAACAGTATTTGCTATTGCACGTCAGTGCAAATACTAGTTACAATATTTCGTAAAACAAATGGCGGCATTTTAAAAATTATTCATTTTCGTTTTTGTTAATTTAGACCCAGCTTTCCAGCGTTCAAGTGGTACGCGTCACTGACAAGGAAAGGTATCTTCCCATAACTCCCTGTTTGTTATTACGACAAACCCCTTGATAATAAATAACCTTCTCCCAATTAGTATTCACCTACTTGCCATGTATAATGTATATATTCTATACGTCTCCAATTTCCAACGCGAACGCCACATAATATAGGTATACATCAACCCTAAATCGTCATATTATCTATATATATACATCATAATATTATCTATATTATATTTAAAAAAAAATCTAAAAATGCTTGTATGTATGTATGTATGCCCGCTAAGCGTTGCTAAACCATTCATCCGATTGCGATGAAACTTTGGGGATTTGATGTGCACATGCCCGTGAAGTTATCTTGATGACAATTACTGCACCTGCGACGCATCAACTGCGCTCATTGGCCGCTTTGATAATGATGTCACTTTTAAAGGCTCCTATTGGTTGGGATGTGAAACGGAAATTACGCTGGTCTGCGCTCATTGGTCGCTTTGATTACGACCTCACTTTTCAAGTATTGGTTCAGATTTTTTGGTGAAGTTTCGCTTCTACCGTGAGTAAAATGCACTCGAATTTTTTTTCATCCGATTGCGATGAATCTTTGGGGATTTGATGTGCACATGCCCGCGATGGTTTCTATATATGATAGTGAGCGCTGGCATTTTGAAATTTGTATAAAAAAATTGCAAAATGGTACGCGAGCTGTTTGAAAACTGAATGTACCGGGACTGAATGTATGGAATGCGGGAGGGGGGAGGGGAACTAGGGAGGTGGTTCGCGGGACGGGGAAAGCGTTAGAGGGGAATTTTACGTTTACGAAATACGTTTGTTAACTAGATATTATGTACTCGTAATGGTCTTATAATAATATATATTTTTTTACACTAGCTCCATACATGAAAAAATAATTTCCTCAGGGCATATTTCATCTTTTCGGATGCTGTATGGAGGGTCATTTTAGGGAAAGGAAGAAGTGGAAGTTCTGAGAAGGAAAAGATGTAAGGGGTGGGTAGGAATCTGGGGGTCAGTGTGTTCAAGAGCAACGGACGTATGAATACATCCCACAGACTGCTGTGCAAAGTGATGTTCCCAGAGAGTCCCTGCTGTATAGGTCAAAAGGTCTCCCTAAACCAGTCTCTCCCGATCCGGCCTGCCACGCAGTAGTTGGGCAAACAAATTCACCGCCGAGACCTAGACAAATCTCAGATAATGAACACGGACACGCCTGCTAAATCACCAAAAGCACCGAACCACTTGGTGTGACCTATGTCAGTTATCAATAAATGGTCACCGGTACTGACGGCGGTACCCATAACCGCCGTCCAAATCGATATGAAATATTATAAATCGCACCACAACCAGCCAATTAGTTTGGGGTGAAAATTTGATGGGGAATATTTCTGAATAAGTTGATATTAAAATCTACCATTTAACATCCATTATTCAATTTAAATAACTCAATTTTCAAAATACATTTAAAAAATATCCTTTCTGAACGATAAAACAAATTAGCAAAATTCGTCGCTAGATCACCATAAAAATCAAATTAAAAAGCAAAGCAAAAAAAAGAATTCCAATTATTCAATAATGGAGTCTTTTCTAAATGCCCTTAGAGAGAAGATTTAGATAATGAAATTTTGTTATCAAACGCTTCCAGAATAAATTATTTCTGGTATAAATAATAAACGCAGTAAGTTATCTCGGGTTCTGGAAATCGGGGGAATTTATTCTGAAATTATTTACCAGCATTTTGTCGTATTTCTCATCTTTAAAAGGGAATAACCAGACACTACCGGAAATGTATCATTTTTGAATCAAATACTAGATATAACGATTCCTTTCTACAAAACAAATGAAATTGATTTAAAGATTATTATTTTTAATAAGTGGTCCTATAGAAGACTATTATTAGAAATTTCCTGGAGAGACCACATTAAAAATGAGGAGGTTCACCAAAGAATCGAAGGAGGAAGGCACCTACTCAGGACCTTATCCGAAAGGCGCGCAAGATGGATCGGCCATGTAATACGAAAAGAAGGCCTCTTGCATGCCATAATGGAGGGTATGACTGAGAGGACAAAGTCTAGGGGACGCCCTCGCCGAGAGTACCTGGAGGACCTGCTGGTGGACGTGCGCTGCTCATCGTATGCAAACTTCAAAGGACAAGGAAGAATGGAAGAGAAGAATAGAGGAAATTGCTGCAAACCAATCCCAGGATTGAAACCAGAGAGAGAGAAACTAACGTTGAAGACAAGATTTTTATGCATAGGACAAAGGTAACAATTATTATAAGCAATAATTATCAGCCTGAAACACTCATCCAAATTGAAAAAATCTTCCGAGAAAAGATACATGCCGCCAACGGGACTTGAACCCTTGTCCTTCTGATTGCCGGTCAGGTGCTCTACCACCGAGCTTGTAGACATACTTTGTCTCAACGCCACCTAGCGAGAGATTTAGTACTAACAATGCCTCTCTCACAAAAATAAAGTTGGTTGTTTTCAGGTGGAAAAATGTAATAAGCGGTAATTGTTGAATGAAACACTAGTATATATTGAATTATTTGGCGAGTGTTAGATAAGCCGACATAGCTCAGTGGTAGAGCACCTGACCAGCAATCAGAAGGACATGGGTTCAAGTCCCGTTGGCGGCATGTATCTTTTCTGGGAAGATTTTTTCAATGTAGATGAGTGTTTCAGGTTGGTAACTATTCCTTATAATATTTGTTTGATTTAAAGATTGCTATTTTATCTGCTGTCCAGAAACACCAAGATATTAGTGTACAAAACACTTACCAGACCAGTACTCACATACGCAGCTGAGACTTTGGTACTAACCAAGAGGAATGACCGAGCACTGGACGTTTTTGAAACGAAAATTTTGAGGCATCTTCGGACCGGTTTTAGAAAATGAATTTTGGCGCAGACGTTATAACGATGAACTATATACTCTGTTTAAGGATCTAAACGTCACAAAATTTATAAAACTGGGAAGAATTCGGTGGCTGGGTCATGTGGAGAGAATGACAGAGCATCAAGCATCAAATTCCTGCTGAACTCAAGACCGATAGGGCGAAGGAGCCTGGGAAGAAAGATATATCTACCTTGGCGCTTCTAAACTGGAGAGAGCTGGCACAAAACCCACATGAGTGGATGAAGACTCTTGAGGAGGCCAAGACCCACCAGGGGGTGATGATGATGATGATTTTATCTAGTAAAGTTATGTTTGAAATTTTGAAAAATAATGTTTATTTTTGTTACAATAAGGTAATACCTTTGATCGTTGACAGATTTGTTAATTTTTCAAACAAAATGTTGTATTATACAACACACATTTTAAATCTCGTAATCGCACAGTAAAATAAATCAATAAATTAAATAGGAAAGCTACTTTGTTGACATTGAATTACCAAAGTTTCGTCGCAACCAGATGAACGGTTAGCAACGCATACTTTCATGACACCAGAGCTCACTATTGTATATAGAAACCATCATGGGCATGCGCACATCAAATCTCCAAAGTTTCATCGCAATCGGATGAAAGAAAATTCGAGTGCATTTTACTCACGGTAGAAGCGAAACTTTACCAAAAAATCTGAACCAATACTTGAAAAGTGAGGTCGTAATCAAAGCGACCAATGAGCGCAGACCAGCGTAATTTCCGTTTCATATCCCAACCAATAGGAGCCTTTAAAAGTGACATCATTATCAAAGCGGCCGATGAGCGCAGTTGATGCGTCGCAGGTGCAGTAATCGTCATTTCCGTTTCTTCCGAAATCCGAATCACAGTCGCGCTATAGAAGTTTCACTTCAAAAATATGATAAACAAGGTAACATCCCTTTTTATATATAAAGATAACTTTAAGAACTTTGTAATAAAAATATGCAAACATTGGAGAAAATAGTATCAACAACTCTCATTAAAATATGAAACAGAAAGACACGAAATTAAAAAGGTACGGTCGAAACTGGGAATCGAATCCAGATCCGGTGTCTTTGTCTGTTTTATGTTTTCATTGTGAGTTGTTGACATTATGGTTGAATTTTGTTTCATGAATAACTTCACAAAGTCATATTTAAGTCCGTTAAGTCGTCTCCAATAGTAATGACTGCACCTCAGAAAGATTGCTCGACTAGAACTATTGTCATTTCGATCAATAAGATATGAATGAGTTTTTGAAACAATAAATTCGACTAGGTTATTCTTAACACCAGCACCCTTGAGGTAACAGTCCATTTACTGCTTTAAAGCCCTCCGAGCTGTTGGAGTTTGTGGACTCGAGCTGGATATTAAAATTATCAAGTACTATGAAAATCTTGGTCTAGTGCTTGGTCAAAAGGCCATTGTTGTGCAACAAAAACAAAGTTGGACCTAGGAACGATCCCTGTATGACGTCAACATTTATTGGATGTGAGTATTGAATCCTCCGTCTTTCCCATCCTACTCCAATTCTACTCCACGCAGTTCATTCTCTTCATCATGTTTTCGTGTGTGGATGTTTGACTATGAAAATGTCATCCGCGTAACAATGATTTGATGCTTGGTCAAAAGGTTATTGTTGTGCAACAAAAACAAAGTTGGACCTAGGAACGATCCCTGTATGACGCCAGCATTTATTGGATGTGAGTATTGAATCCTCCGTCTTTCCCATCTTGCTCCAATTCTACTCCACGCAGTTCATTGGACGTGGTTTCGGGTGTGAATGTTTGGACTTAGGGCAGATGTATAAAATTGCGGTACGTTGTGGAAAAGTAATAGAGTGCTAAAAATTAAAATTATTAGTTGTTGGTTGTAATTGGCTTATTTTCTTACCGATATGAACACTTCCTCCGCCTGTTGCAGAATTGCAACGCGCGACCATCCGAAGCGCTGCATGAGACGAATGCGCGTTGGGTTGTGCACCGTGGCGGAAGGATGCGTGCGGAACAGCGTGGGGAAGCGGCGACGATCTGACAGCGCGGGTGAGCTTGCTCCGTAACATAACTGCAACAAACACAACACAAACGGTTAGTGAAGGGTTAAATTGGTTGACACAATTACCAAAGCGAACAGTCAAGAGGACCATATTACGGATACATAATAAATATCATATAACTGCTTAAAATGCCTTTACCCTATCTTTGACATTTGTGAAGTAAAGAGATTTATTGTTTATTAATAAATAAATAAATATAATTAGTCTTTATTGCTGTTAAACTTATAAAACATTTTTCTAATGTAGGTTTCTATACAGCCAAAACTTTATTTTAGATTACATTATTGTTTGCATTTACACAAATACAAAAACTGCAAGATTATTGTCGAAATCGACATTTATGTGGTGAAGTTGTATTAAGAGTTCATCAAAGTTTTAATTTATAGATCTTATGTTTTGATACATAATTTTGGTATTGACACAATTCTCAATCAGGCGTTTACATATTTAGTATCTGAAGTTGTGTAAGACAGGTTTTGGTTATGTATTTCCTCATCTAAATATTCCATTGTGAAAGGCATGTTGATAAAGTAATTATACAAAAAAAATTATTTATTTGTTTATGGAAGCTCCACTGTTCGTGGCAATCACCGGGAGTTTCACCCTAGTTGTAGGTAATTAATTAGCTAAGTGGATAATTATTATTGTTGAAGCTCGAAACAATAAGTGTAAATTTTCTCCTTACCATTTGATAATGAAGGGTGATCAGGACAATAACTAACCGGAAGTGGAGCTCTCCAGAAACAACTAAACCATTTTTATCAGATCATCAGTGTGTTTAATGCAGATGATTTTTTCTCCTTCATTTTTCTAATCATAATTTTTGAATCTTTGTACCATACATAATTAAATCCCGTTTCTTTCGCCTTTGATTTTGTTCTCCATAGAAGGTCTTTGTAAGAGGAACTGAGAATTTCGCTGATGTAGATTCGTTGACTTCCTGGATCCTGCGAGGTGGCTGAGATTAAAAGTTTCCTGTTTGTAAGAAGTTGGTATCTCTTTTGGCGATTGTCGATCGTTTATCAGGGATCCTCTTCACTTCCACGATATCTTCTCCTTTTATATCAACTCCTGCAATTGAAACCACCCGTTTTATAGCATCAAAGGTCTGCTCGTCATTTTTTGGAATGAGGCCGGCAAACTCCAGTGAATCATCTTGTGATCTTTGATCAACTTCCGCCAATTTGACTTCTAGGCACTTTATTTGTTTGTCCTTTTCTGCAAGTGTATTCCTCAGTGACTCTACTTCGGAAACCAATTGAATAATGGTTTACATTTTAGCAATTTTATCGTCATATTGTCGGCTGATGATATCTCTCGAGTTTCAAACTCTCTAGGTTTTCATCTTCATTTTTTTTATAATTGCCAATTTAAAAACTTCCAGTTTTGTTACCATTTTTTTTCCATTTTCTCGATTAACAAATCAATTTGAGAAGATACATCTGTGTTCAGGCTCGTTGACGCAGGTGTTTGTCCTTTGCTTCGAAGGTTTTTGTCAGCAGACATTTTTGTTTTATTTTTTTGGTTTTTGTTCTTTGTAGTAGGAAAGGTTGGACACTGGCACTACTACTCTGTGTTATTATTGCATTTTATCTATGTTTTTATTGTGTCTGACGTTTGGTTTATTTATGTCAAAACGAAGAGTTTGGACAGAAAAAACTCACAGATCACTCTGGTCTAGCCCAATTATTTGAGTAACGGATCACTGGTTATGTATTTTTAGCTCAGATTTAAGTTTTAATGCTGATTTCAGTTAAAAATTTGCAGATAGAACTACGACTGAACTTTCGTTGTGATGTCCATATATAATATCATACTAATCCTACTAATATTATAAAGGCGAAAGTTTGTATGGATGTTTGTTACTCTTTCACGCAAAAAAATACTGAATGGACTTTAAAAATTCTTTCAATAATAGAAAGCTAGGGTAAAGTTCGGTTTAGGGGCGGCGTTCCTAGATAATAAAACTAGTTATTTTTATACTAACTATGGGCCGGAAAATCCGAATCTGAAAGAATTAGGTGTCGGCAAGCAATATTAACTGAATTACACGACTTTAAAATTTTCTATACACACACAGGAAAACAAGCCATTTTGAACGTATTCTGACACTACAAGTCATAGAAAAACAAGAAAGATGTTACACCACATAAAATTAAGTGTTGCCATTAAGCAATAATATCAATAACTAATTTAAGTAATTATTTTTTATAAATTTTACTCACTTTTGTATCACAAACCATGTTACATAAACCTAGCGTAGCCGCTAAACTACTTGAAAACTGGGATGTTTTTCTTGCCTTGAATAATTCATCACGTTAATGTGTTATGTGATGAATTATCATGTGAGGAAGTATCGTGTCGGAAAGTTTTACGTTATTGATGTTATTGCTTAATGGCAACACTTAATTTTATGTGGTGTAACATCTTTCTTGTTTTTCTATGACCTGTAGTGTCAGAATACGTTGAAAATGGCTTGTTTTCCTGTGTGTGTATAGAAAAATTTAAAGTCGTGTAATTCAGTTAATATTGCTTGCGGACGCCTAATTCTTTCAGATTCGGATTTTCCGGCCCATAATTAGTATAAAAAAAAATTATCTAGGACTATCGCCCCTAAACCGATTTTTTTCCGAAAGCTTACATTATTTGCGAGTAATATAGGCTGTATATATTGGTAAGCTCTGGCGTTGTGAATAAGCTCTGGCATTATGAAATTATTTATTATAAGTTTATTGTCCAGACGAAAAGCAAAACAAATCGTTGTTTGGTAACTATAATAATTATTTGACGTGCGCTGTCTTTTTTTATTTGTTTAGGTTACTATGGAGATCCCTTTGGTAGTTAAAATTCAAGTATGTATAAAATACTAATCTATAATAATATTATAAATGCGAAACTGCGTGTGTTTGATTGCTACGCTTTACATAATAGGTGCCAAGCGAGCTGTTGGAAAAATGAATGTAAAGGGTATGGAGGGGGAGTGAGGGGGGGGGGGGGGGTGGAGAGGGGGAGGGGGGAGTGGAGTGGGGATAGGGAAGCTGGAGGAGGCGGAGTGGTAACTTAAATACTTTTTAAACTAATTACTTAAAACTGTTTGGCACCACTGTGTATGTTTCCATGTACTCACCAGCTGAGAAAACTAAAATGTAACAATAATACACTCCAGTGTCCAGTGTAATTCGCCCGACTTGAAATATGAACTCTTATCTTTTATTTGTACAAAAATTTGTGTAAAATAATGTACCTACATACCAATATAACCACGCACATACATATTTTCCTCATAATAACAATCCTTTCTTATTTGCCTACTCTAAGTATTTACTTTGATTTTATATATTTTATAATTACATTATTTTTATATTCTTTCATGTCTATGCTTTTTATGTTCTATACTTTTCATATTATTTTATATTCTACTTATCGCTCTATAGTCATTTACATTCTTTTATACTCTTTTGTATTTTGTATTCTTAAGGAGAGATATGTAATTTCGGATGTTAGAGGAGCGCGCTAATATTTAAAGCGATAAAATTGATGCGAAAATTGTGAAAATGTTTAATAAAACACGACTCGTTTAAAATTGAGCAAAAATCTCGTGGAAGGCGTCCTAAGTATCATTTAAAGAAACATTGCGAATTTTTTCACAACTATAACTTGTAAAATAACTGAAACAAACTATATTGTTTACAATATATTGTTTATAATACTTTTCGGAACACACTTTGCGATTTTTTTCTATCGAGGGAATCTTATATATAAAAATGAATCGCTAAATGTGTTGCTAAGCGCAAATCTCGAGAGCAGCTGAATCGATTTCGCTAATTCTTTTTTTAGAATATTCCTTGAAGTACGAGGATGGTTCTTACGGAGAGAAAAATTAAGAAAATTGCGCAAAAAATTGGATAATTTCAGAAAACCTAAAGACTATCGCACTTTTGATTGTTCGCGTGTTTGAGAATGACATTTTAAATCATGATTCTATTTTTGAAAATCTTTAAGTTGATAAATTTATTTAAAGTAGGTACTCCCCTAATAGTTTAAGTAAGTACCTATGTTAGGTACCAAATTTAATATACATGAAAAATGGAAATTTGAATAAAAATTGTAAAAGGTGGCACGCGGGCTGTTTAAAAACTGAATGTACTGGGATTGAATATATGGAAAGCGGGAGGGTGGGAGACATGGGAGGAGGGGGGGGGGGGGAGGGTGGTGAGAGGGGTGAGAGGGGGGGAGGGGTAGAGGTGGAGGAGGCGGAGTGGGAACCCCCCTTACACCATGTGAGCGAAGCCGCGGGAAAAGCTAGTTTCATATAATTTGCGTTTTGGCATAGAACGCGTCTAGATATTATCTTCAAAAATAAAATAAATTTTTTCAAAGCTTAAAAACTTCAAATATTTATGGGATATATGTCAGAAATCGGTAGAAATTCGGGTAGCGGCGGCTTTATTATATTATTTTATAATTTTGTCATTTATCAAACCCTATTTACCTGTACTAAAAAGATAACGTATTTCCGACAACCCCACTGACAGTCTTTCCACACTGACAAAAGTTGCAAATACATAAGACATGTAAATATACCCAACATTTATTTATTTGCTCAAGTCCGGTTTGCAGCCAGCTATTTCTGGTTAAAAACTCTAAAGCAAAGGTTCTCAACCTTATTTTGCTCACCGCCCACTTTGGGATTTTTTTTTGTAGAACAACCCATTTTTTTTTTACTTACCTTCTGTTGCGAATCTAAAAACAGCTATTACCAACTTGTTATGGGGGGGGTGGGGGGGGTACCAATTCTTAATACTTGTAACACACGTACAAGTACTCAATAGACGTAATACAGTCAATTCTTAATACACGCAATAGCCGTACTTAACAGAAGTACTTAATACACGTAATACAGTCAATACAATCACTTCTTAATATATACGTACCACATCAATTTTTCATGTAATACAGTCAATTCTTAATACACGTAATACAGTAAATTTTTTAAGTAATACAAGCAATTCTTCAAGTAATACAATCACTTATTAATGCACGTAATACAGTCAATTCTTAATACACGTATTACAGTCAATTATTCAAGTAACACATTCAATTCTTAATACACGAAATAAATCAAGGTAAATTTTCGGGATTAGTGTCCATGGTTATTACGAATAATTTTTAGAAAAAAAACTTTAGATTCGCCTTAAAAGGAAACTTTTTGCATCACGGCCGGCGGAAAATGATGCATTTTAAGTTTCAATTGCGTAAAATTAAATTTCACTTCGCGAACCGACACGGCGACTATCCGGCGGCTATTTCGTCACTGTAATGTTGGTATCCCTGATAATATTAGCAAAGAGCTAAATACGATTGTAGCCGACTTCGTGGGATACATGAAAAGGTGCGCAATTATGAAAACACAACAGACAACGCATTTAGTCCACCTCACGGATAATACGGAACTTTGAGGTTAAACTACAAAAGCTGCATGTCATCATAATTTAAAAAAATATCTCAGGTTTTGAATGATTTGTTTGGCAAAGCAGGGTTTGTGTAGCGGGCTTGTGTATATTATCTTCATTTTTAAAAACATCCCAGGTTTTGAATGGTTTGTCTGGCAAAGCAGGGTTTGTGTAGCGAGTTTGTGTATATTATCTTTATTTAAAAAAACATCCCAGGATTTGAATGGTTTGTTTGGCAAAGCAGGGTTTGTGTAGCGGGCTTGTGTATATTATCTTCATTTTTAAAAACATCCCAGGTTTTGAATGGTTTGTCTGGCAAAGCAGGGTTTGTGTAGCGAGTTTGTGTATATTATCTTTATTTAAAAAAACATCCCAGGATTTGAATGGTTTGTTTGGCAAAGCAGGGTTTGTGTAGCGGGCTTGTGTATATTATCTTCATTTTTAAAAACATCCCAGGTTTTGAATGGTTTGTCTGGCAAAGCAGGGTTTGTGTAGCGAGTTTGTGTATATTATCTTTATTTAAAAAAACATCCCAGGATTTGAATGGTTTGTTTGGCAAAGCAGGGTTTGTGTAGCGGGCTTGTGTATATTATCTTCATTTTTAAAAACATCCCAGGTTTTGAATGGTTTGTTTGGCAAAGCAGGGTTTGTGTAGCGGGCTTGTGTATATTATCTTCATTTTTAAAAACATCCCAGGTTTTGAATGGTTTGTAACCATTCCAGTGCCTCAGCTAGACTCTGAAGCGATTCTGATTAGAGGTTCGTTTACAAGTTTACATTATATTATTAATTCTGTTTTTCATAATTACGCGCCTTATCATGTATCCCACGAAGTCGGCTACAGCCGTATTTAGCACTTGTTTGTATCAGGGATACCAACATAACAAACAGTGACGGAATGGCCGCCGGATTATCACTGTATCGGTTCGCGAAGTGAAATTTAATTTTACGCAATTGAAAATTAAAATGCATTATTTTCCGCCGCCCGTGATGCAAAAAGTTTCCTTTTATAGTGATTAAGGCGAATCTAAAGTTTTTTTCTAAAAATTATTTGTAATAACCATGGACACTAATCCCGAAAAATTACCTAAATCAATTCTTCAAGTAATAAAGTCAATTCTTAATACATGTAATACAGTCAATTCATCAATTAATACAGTCAATTCTTAATACACGTACTTAAAACAAGTTCCTAATACACGTACTTAATATATGTTCTTAATACACGTACTTAATACAAGTTCTTAATACACGTAATAAACGTACTTAATACACGTAAGATGATAATATTATAAAACAACTAATTGGACAATATAAGTTTTAGTATTATTCTTCCCAAATTATTTACCTTGTCATTCGGGTTGTGGGCCCATAAGTTTGACAAGAGGCCTCTTAGGCGTCGATATTGCATTATTCGTTTGAGTTTTTATCTGTTTTTTTCTTCCTTTTAATTCCTTTTCTATATATCTTCTATAATGTGTGTCTCACGTCGTGACCACTATGTCGGTGACTTCTTTGTCCATACATGTATCTGAGCTATTAGTTTACATGTTATGTATTTTATTTTATTACCCACAGCAGACCCGGCCACACCCGGCTAATGAAACCTTTATAACCAACGCCATCTGTTAAATCAAATCCACACCGCCCGTTTGTCAGCCCGTTGTCCGCTGCCGCTTGGCCAGATATATTATATATTTCAACCAATTTACACGAAACATTGACAAATTATATACCTATAAACCTTCCTCATGGATCACTCTATCTATTGGTGAAAACTGCATGAAAATCCTTTCCGTACGCGAGCGACTTCATTTTATACTTAGCAATAAAGATTTTGCACTTTTATGCACCCATGGGAATTTTACATTGGTCACATGAAATAGTAACAATTTCTTGTATAAGTGTTAGTATTTTTACTTGCCCTCACTATGCCCTCTCAACGCCCCATAATTGTCTCTGGATCTTCTACTGCCCCCCCCCCCCCCTGAAAGTTTTAAACGCACCCTAATTTTCTCTGGGTCTTTTATCGCCAACCAGAAAGTCTCAAACGCCCACAAGGGGGCATTTGATATTGTTTTGTAGTATTGAACACAAACAAAGTATTGAATTCCAAGAGTTTAAACATAAATGTTAGGCCGCACAGTTTACGCCTGCGCTGTGCAAGCGGGTTCCCTACAGGGCATCGGACCATCCCACGTTGGGAACCTATGCTCTAAAGTGTGCCGGTACGTCAAAAAAGGTCGTTAAATTTTACAAACCTTTATTAGCTGTTCCCGAACCTTTATGTATCTTACATTATCAAACTCAAACAGCGGGTTTGTTTATTTACGACCTATTTTCAGGTCTTCGTGTTTACTATTCGATTAACAAGTTGGGGGCAAACATCCCAGCTAACTGACCCTCCTCTCTGACGCAACCCAACCCAACCCAACCCAAACCAACCCAACCCAAGCCAAGCCAACCTAACCCAAACCAACGCAGCCTACAGGTAGCCGGAGTTTGCCCTTAGTTTCCAAAGGAAAATCGGGATGGAATAGGTTTAATCGGATTAGATGCTACTCCAGAACAGTTCTCTAAACTTGGAAGCAGGGTTGAACTAGAAAGTATATAAAGTGATGGGCCTAAAATCAGACAGGGCTCCAAATACTGGCAGGGCATCGATACATTGCAATCCGTTTGTTGACCATATTTTGTAAGAGGGTCAAAATATTTCCGCTTTGCAAAAAATCCAAGAAAACGGAATATATAACTACACCTATCTTCCGCACTTATCTAATTTATTAAAATTGAGTGAGAGAAGAACTGTTTTCGGTCTAGTATTTTTATTTAAAATCTTGCATAATAAAATTAACAGCCCTGAAGTCATATCACTCATAAATTTTAATATGCCAGCCAGAAAAACAAGGTCAGTACTGCCATTTTATTGTGGTAATACTACGACCATGTCCCATTTCAATATACCACTACACAGAATTCAAAACTAAGGCAATGTGTTTTCGCACATAGATGTATGGAATGTGTCGCAGATAAAATGTAAGTATGAGATAATAAATATTTTATCCTCTTTAAGATAAGTTATTTTCATGTATTATATACAAATGTATTTTTTCATTGTTACAATATTGTAATATTTAAATATCGTAGCATTAATTTTCGTTTCGTTATCTGAATATCTACATATTTTTATAATTCCTACAAATATGAAGTAAACCGTAAAATGCAGGTTAATTCATTGGCTATATGGCACTATGACAAGCTTTTTATGTCTGCATGTTAAAATTCGAAGGTATGATTTTTTTAATGTTGGCGAAAATTTAAAAAACGATCTACTGGGAAATCTCGCACAATCTAGGCAAATTTGTCTATTTCGCGTTGTCGCTCCAGTGGTTAAGAACGTAGCTCAGTTTGTAAATAAAAAAGACCCTCGATTGTTGCAAATGACTCTCAATGTAATAACTGTGTTTTTACTTAGTATGACAGTATGCTAGTCCGACACTGCGAAACCAAGTTAAGTACTGGAAGTTGTAGCCCTGATACTTGCGAATGGTTCAGGCAAGAAGATTTGATGGCTTTAGAATTCGGATTGGTTTAACATCTTCGATTATTAGATTTTAACTAGATCCATTAATTTACAGGTAGGGGCCTACTACAATTTGAGAATATATAATAACTAGTAATTGAATATGGAATCATAGGATGGGGACCTGCTGCAAATACGTACCTACACAGCCTGAATACGATTCAAAAAGGAATCATAAAGACCATATTGAAAGTACCAATTAGAACGCCTTCAATTGAAATTTTCAATAACTTTGACGTACCAAATATACAACAAATATGATATTATTAAAGCTCTTCAAAAATAATGAATCCTCTACTAGACCGTGTATGCATAACACTAGATCGAATAAAAATGATATAAAAAATATTCCAAGTTATAAAACCACATTTGGACAAAGAAACTATACATACTTTGCAACAAAACTCCATAACATCCTTCCCCAAGACATAAAACTAATAAAAAATCCAATTAAATACAAATCAAGAATAAAAATATGGCTTAAAGAGGTCAATGTTTAAAAAAAAACATAAAAATTTGGATAAAAAATAATGATAGAGCATTTACCGGTGCACTCACCCAAATTCGAAATTAATATTGAACCAATGCTGTTATTATTGTACCAATGTTATTGTTATTATTAATGCAACCATTCTATTGTGTGATTTTATTCTAATGTAAGTGTAGGTATGTTCACAGTATAATAAATTGACATAAAATTACTGCCTCAACACAGGCTAGCCTAGTGAGGCAGGTTATGAGAAACCTAAATTTATAATTACAAATCTCTATTCTTTAATTAACTACTGTATATATGTATTTTGTTTTCTGATATTAACTTTCGTACGTATGCAACTTTTAAACTGTACTTTTACTGTACTTATGATGTACTTTTTGTTTTTGTAGTTATAAATCTTCATTTTTTTTTTGTTCAATAAAGATATATTTTTATTATTATTATTAATGAGAAAACCCTAGCGAAGACGCTAAAAACGACATAGAAGACAAATGAACTATATTTAAATAACTTTAGTCCGCCTCGGCACAGGACCCCCTAGTGAGGAGGACTAAAAAATACAATATGTTGTACTTAATTTCACATTGCATTTTGTGTGAAATTTTTTTTTATATAAGTAGTCGCTATAATAAAAAATAAAAAAGTAGTTAAGTATTGGTTAAAGCTCTAAGTATCAATAACTTTACATTATCAAATTAAATATGATTTTACAGAATCTTCTTCTTCTCGTGCCCTGTCCGTTTAACGGACGTTGGCTATCATGTTGGCTATGCGGACTTTGTTTACTGCGGCCCGGAACAGCTCTACAATAAACTGTCCAAACCACTGTCACAGATTTTTCAACCATGATGAATTTCTTCTTCCAGGGCCCTGACTTCTTTCCTGACTATCTTTCCCTGCATTATGAAATGCAAGATCTCGTACTTCTCTGGATGTCTCATCACAATTTTTTTTTTTACGTTAACTCCACGCAGGAGGCCCTGAGGAAAATAATTTCCCTCAGGGCCTATGTCATCTGGGATGCTGTGTGGAGGGTCTTTTTGAGGAGAGGAAGGAATGAACATTGGTCTTGAAGAGACCCATGTTGTAGGATGGAGGAAACACAGAGGCCGGCAAATCATACCACAGCCGAGCTGTTGAACACAAGAACGAGTCGAAGAAACGACCCGTTCTCATGTGGCAAATGTCAACCGTGTACAAATGTTGGGCACGCGTTTGGCGTGTTTCCCGACTATGCACCGGTGCCGAAGGGATCAATGATGCTAGTTCCTCGGAGCATCTTCCATTGTAATACCGGTAAAACAAGGATAGCATTCCCACCCGACGCCTGTGCTCTAAAGATTGCAATCCGTCTGTTAAGATGGGAGAATCTATCAAACGGACCGCCCGTTTCTGCACAGAGTCGAGGGTATTTTTCAGGTATTTTGGAGCTCCAGACCAGAGGTGGCTGCCAAATTCAACCGTGGGGCGCACTTGTGATTTGTACAGGGTTAGCAGTTGTGTACTATTAAAGTATCTGCGGGCCCTGTACAGTACGCCCAGTTTCTGTGAGGCTAACTTTACTCTGGCTTCGATGGAGCCCCCATACCTGAGCTGGTCACTTAGGGTTACACCAAGCATTTCGATGGAGGGCCAGTTCGGAAGATTGCTTCTGTTGAAAGAGACTAGATTTTCATTTCGATCCCTTTTAGACGTAATCAGACAAGATTGGGTCTTTGAAACATAAAATTCTACGAGATTATTTTTACCCCAAGAGACAACACTCTTGAGGTAACCGTCCATTCTTTGCTTCAAAGCCCTACGAGCTGTTGGAGTTTGTGAGCCCTTTGGGGGCTTGTCAAACAAAAAGCTATCATGAACTGTACTGCCATCCGCGTAACAGTGAATTGGTGAATTTAACAGTGAACATGACCTAGATATTGAAGTTTTCGGATTTTTATTGTTTTAGAATAACTTATTTTTCTTTATTCACTCGAACCATAAAATCTTCATGTCCATACAGCTTATTTAGAATACTCTTGTGTGGATCTACATACCGAATGCCTCAAGTCACCTTATCAGTTCTTCAGTAAGCGTCCATGTTTCCACTCCATAAAATAATATCGAAAACATGGAACGGAAAATACAGAATAAGTCAACCAATTATTATTCACCCGTAGGAACTTAACAATATTACATTAAATTAACAAATTATATAAAAAAATAAAATAAATGAACACCGCATAAAATAAATAAATAAAAAGTATTATAAATTTCATTATCAATGACAGTTAATTATAATTAGTTGGGTGTAACATTCGAAGAAAATATGACATTCATTGCACAGATTAATGATATAACTAATAAGGCTTTTTAAAGTTCCTATATTAAATTATAATTATTTACATTTTATAATATAATTTAATAATGTTGGCCTCACTGGGTGGCTCATACGCGGGTGCTGAGGCCTCCATTTTATAATACAAAAATTAATAGGATGAAGTAAGTACTACATTTTGGGTAACAATTATTATAAGCAATAATTATCAGCCTGAAACACTCATCAACATTGAAAAATCTTCCGAGAAAAGATACTTGCCGCCAACGGGACTTGAACCCGTGTCCTTCTGATTGCCGGTCAGCTGCTCTTGACCACTGAGCTATGGGGGCTATTAGTTTATAAATTAAACATAATAATTACTACATTTTGATAAAATATTTAAAGTTGGTAATGAAAAAAAAAATCGGCATATATTATTTATGAACTAGCTGACACGGCCACGCGTTGCTATGGCTAACGAAACACAACGCATCAACAGGATAGTTACCCAACCTTTTAACTCACACCGAGATCTGTTAATTTGCATACAAGTCAAATCCACATCACCCGCTTGCCAGCCCACTCATCTGACACGTACAGACATTCTCCTTTAATTATATATTTCAACCAATTTACACAAAACCCAAACCTTCCTTATGAATCACTCTATCTATTTGGTGAAAACCGCATGAAAATATGTTTAGTAGTTTTTAAGTTTATCGCGAACTGACAGAGAAACGCGGCGGAGGACTTTAATAATATGTAGAGATTGTTTTATAATGGTTTTGTGTGTTACGTGTTTATGTTTTATTCTTTGATGTTATAAAATTTTGGTTATATTGGCAATCTGTTTTTTTAATCCATCTTTTAATTTTGTATCTGAATTTAACTTTGATTTCCTCAATTTTTGTTTCAAGTGAAAGAGTGTTAAATGCTTTTAAATCATGGTATTTATGGTTCCTTTGTCCAAAGCTTGTGTTTACTCTTTTATGTTTTCTTTGTACGCTTGCCTAACTGGTCTGTTGTTAATATTTTGCGTTTATTGGAATTTTTGTTGTTGTTTAAAAATGTAGTTTACTAGAGTTAACGTATAATTGGTGGATATCTAGTACGTCAAACTTGTTGAATATTTGGTCTAAATCAGTCAGTCTATGTTTTTTAAGTATTACATTTAAGATGGTTTTCTATACGATCAATAGCTGAGATTATTGCTCCTCCCCAAGCAGTTATTCCATATTCTATTATTGATTGACAAAGTGCAAAATACATAACTAACTAACTAATAGGCAGAATTAGGCAGAGAGGACGGACCGCCCCCGGTCTTGGCACAATTCCTTGCCTCGTTTACGTTCATACAACGTCTCATACATTCTCTTCTATTATTCTGACTCTTGACATGGCCCGACTCAAGTATCTGATTCAATTAGTCGTGCCATGTCTTCCTCGGGCGTCCCCGACTTCTTCTACCATTACGTTTTCATTTATTTCATTTTATATATGTTTCTTATATCAAGGAAAATTTGTATTGCTTTGAGGAGGTTATTTGTGATGTGTGATGTGATTTGTTCATCTGAATTAAATTTAATTCAATTATGATTCCTAGCTATTTTATTTGATCTTTTTTTTGTAGAGAAGGGCAATTGATGTTGGTGTTTATACCTACATTAGGACATTTTTATGGTGCTTGTGGAGGAGATGAGAGACACTAAGATGGAGCGACAACGTCCTCAAAGACATATCTATCTTGGAGCTTCTAAACTGGAGAAAGCTGGCATTAACCGAGATGAGTGGAGGAAGATTCTTGAGGAGGCCAAGACCCACCAGGGGTTGTAGAGCCAAAAGTGCTGATGAGTGATGATGGTGCTTGTATTGTTTATTGGCTGTCCGGTGCTCTTTTATACTGTGCGTTGTGAATTTTGTTTTCGATATGTTTAGTGTAAGTATGTTTTAATTCGGGTGATTCCTAAGTTCGCTATGTTGTATACACATTATAATATACATAATCTAGAACCCTAAATACTTGTAGAACAACGTACAACATGTGCTGTGCTCTATTTACAGGCCCAGTGGCGGATCATCAAGGAGGGATAATGGGTACGTTCCCCACCAGATATTCCCGAAACCTAATAAAAATAGTCAAAGCCTTTCATCGTTAAAATGAATGAATTCTTTTAAAAGCAATAATGAACAATAGCAGAACTCAAATATACTATTTTTGGTTCTTATGTGAATATTTCCAAAGCCAGTGAGACCATGGCATCCCCAATTGGGGTATTTTGTGAGGCTGAAGGTAGTGGGGAGAGGAAGGAGAAAGGGAAGATAAAGGGGAAGTAAACCAAATATTGCTAAAGCTATTTTACACAATCCGGAAGCCTCGATTTCGCATGTAAATTCTGTAACCGTCACTTTGATCGACATTGTAAAATATCTTTGCAAGATAACTTTCACATTTCTAAGACAATAAGAAGCATTATTTTGTTCTCTTTCCGGTTAAAGGAAAAATACATATGTTTGCATGAAAGAAAGAGAGATTATAGAGATATATAAAATGTAAGGTCGCTGGGAACGTTGTTGGTCTTATGAAAGTATAGCGCGATTACGTGTTTTGGGATGTATTTGTTCCTAAACAAGCAGACGGGTTGCAACGTTTCAATTCTGAAGGGTGTTGGTACACCAGGGCGCTACTACGAGTATCTTCCACTCTGGAACATGTCTGGAATGTGCTATACACCATTTTAAATGAAAACTAATAAACTAACTGACAATCACGCCGTTTCTAAGCAGGGGTAGACAGAGAGACACTCCTTGCCCCGTTCACATTCATACATCGTCTCGTACACGATCTTCTATTATTTTGGTTGAAATAAAATGGTCCGAATCAAGTATCTGATTCACTTGGTCGTGCCGTGTCTTCCTCAGGCGCCCCCGATTGCTTCTGCCATTCACATTTGAAGGAGTGTAAGGAGAATATATTTTAAACTAGCGAGTTCCCGGCATGCGTTGCTACGCCACATAATAAAGAAATTGTTTCTTCCTGCGTGTCCTTTCCCATTCTTCCTGTTCCTCTTCTGCCTCCCCTTCCTCTCCCGCATCCCATTCCCCTCACGCGTTCCCACTCCGTCTTCTCCGCCTTCCCTCTCCCCACTCCCCTCTCCCGCTTCCTCCGCCCCGCGAACACCCTCTGGAGTTCCCCTCTCCCCTCCGGAGTTCCCTTCCCCCATTATATACATTCAGTTTTCAAACAGCTCGCATACTACCTATTGCAATTTTTTTACAAATTTCATTATGCCAGAGCTCATCGCTTCTTTTATGCAAGTCCTGAAAATAACGAACACAAAAAAATGAATTATCCAAATTGGTGCAATCGTTCGGAAGTTACACGCGTACACACATTTCGGAGATTCATTTTAATTTATATAGATAGATAGATAGATAGATGAATTCAATTGTGAAATAACACAAATAAATCAAATAAAATATTTACGCACGCCGGGATTTGAACCCGCGTAGCTGGGATTGCTATTCGAGCGCCTCGCCCCACGATCACGGAGGACGGAGAACAAAAACAAAGATGTCAGGCAAAAAGTATCGATCTCCTGCCGTCAAAGAAGTGCTCGAGCCGCCACTGTGTTTAAACTGTAATGGGCTATATCTGAGGTAATGTTGCCTATTTACAGTTTATAGGAACAGGGAACAGGGAACAACATGTCATTAACTTGTACTCTGTGTTCTTGATAGTTCGTGTTTAGCCTAAAACAAGGCGGTTGACTAGGGCAGTAGTTCCCAACCCCCGGGCCTCGAACTGGTACCGGTCCGTGGATCAAAGGGTACCGGGCCGCCCAACGCCCAATAAAAAAAACGAGTATGCTTTAGACCACACGACTGAAATAAAAATTAACTAACTTATAAAAGAACATATGACATTGGGTTCCTTGCCAACTCAGAATGAAACCAACTCATAAACACCTCAGAAAGGTCATTAAAAGCTATGAAAAAATAATTTTAAAATAGCCGGTGACCCTTACTTAACTTAACCTATTTAACCAATTTTATGTATTTTTTATCATCACTCTTAATGACCTTTCTAAGGTGCTTCTGAGTTGGTTTCATTCTGAGTGGTCCGGTCACCATGACATTGACATTGGGGTGACTTTTGACCATGGGGTGACCTACGACCCTGGGGTGACCTACGACCTTAAGGTGACCTACGATTCTGGGGTGACCTACAACCGTGGGGTGACCTACCACCTTGGGGTGACCTACGACCATGGGGTGACCCACGACCTTGGGGTGACCATCCTTATCCTTATCCTTATCACTCTCCAAGTCAAGCGTGCGTAAAGGCCCGACCGCTCACCTCGCCATTGAACACCGTTCGCATCGATTACCGTTCGCATCACACTTTTCGTAACATCACACTTTTCGTAACACAACACCACTTTTCATAATGCATTCACCAGCTTACCCCACCAAGTCGAGCGTGCGTAAATAAGTTTTACTACAAAAATAAATAATTACTGACTTAAAAATAATTATTCAGTTACTCGCAATTACTTCCCAACCACAAAAAATCCACGAACCGGTAAGGAATGGATCCGCGACTTTTCATCCCGTGACAAACTATCCCCGACAAAATATCCTACGGACAAAACATCCCCTAACTAAATATGTACAAAAAATTAACCTAACCTAACCTAACAAAAAAATGCTGCAAAAATAATACAAACATCCTGTAAAGACAATAAATTACTGTTATCTGTATTATTTTTGTCCCATTTTACTATTTTTGAACAATAATTTATTCAATTTTTTATAAAAAAAACTCTCTTTTATAACTTTTGAAGGTTATTCCCATCATCATTGTCTTTTTTCTGTTTTCTGTTTTCTGTGTCTTGTTCTCTTCCATATTTTCGTTTAGATTATTATTGTTATCTTCTTCTTCAATAATATAATTTATTGTTTATTTACTAATTTTTAACTTTATGAGTAAAACCTCAAATTATAATATTAAATTTAATGAAGACAATATTAGCGAAACTCAGTTGGTAGAGCACTTTCCGTGAAAGCAAAGGGTCCTGGGTTCGAGTCCCAGAGTTGCTAATATCTTTTTCTGATTTTTCTATCTCAACAGTTTCGCTAATATTGTCTTCATTTAATAAAATATTTTATTGTGTTTACAGAAGGTCTGCATTATTAGGTTAGGTTAAATAGTTTGTTGGGGGATGTTTTGTCCCTATATGTTTCTTCGGGGGAAATTTTGAGGTGGATATTTTGTCACGAGATGAAAACGCGCATTACCGTCAACAAACCAGGCGAATCAAGCATGTCTGTGCAAGAAGAAGATCGACTGCTGGAGATTGTAAATGACGGCGGCCTTAGAACTATGTTCGAGACAATATAACCCAGCTGCAATTCTTGCAATCCCTGCAATACCCGGGTTCTCGGGGGTGAGATTTGTCTAGGTTTGGTGGCAGATGCATCCGCCCACCTGCATGGCAAGCCGGATCGGAAGAGACCTGTTGAGGGAGATCTTTTGACACTCGCCGGACTTTCTCGAAACTTCGCCTTGCAACTTGGAGTTGGAGGGATGAATTCATAGGTCCGTCAATCCTGGACATACTGACTCCCAGATTCCTATCCACGCCTCATTTCTTTTTCCTTCCCAGAACTTCATCTCCTTCCTTTCCCTAAAAAAGACCCTCCACACAGCGTACCCAAAGATGATATAGGCCCTGAGGATTTTTTCATCACGGCCTCCTGTATGGAGCTAATGTAAAAAAAAATCTGCAATACTGGTGTTCTGGATTAAAGTCATGGCGGAATACCCTGGGATTGCCACCAAAGCACTTAAATCACCACTGCCATTTCTAACATCCTGGGCGTACTGTACAGAGCCCGCAGATACTTTAATAGTACACAACTGCTAATTCTGTACAAATCACAATTGCACCCCACCGTTGTATTTGGCAGCCACCTCTGGCTTGGAGCTCCAAAATACTTGAAAAATACCCTCGACTCTGTGCAAAAACAGGCGGTCAATTTGATAGATTCTCCCATCTTAACAGACGGATTGATAGAGCACAGGCGTCGGGTGCGAATGCTATCCTTGATCTACTGGTATTACAATGGAAGATGGGTAGTAGTAGTATAATCGGGAAACACGCCAAACACGTGCCCAACATATGTACACGCCTGACATTTGTCACATGAGAACGGACCGCTTCTTCGATTCGTTCTTGCGTTCAATAGCTCGGCTGTGGAACGATTTGCCGGCCTCTGTGTTTCCTCCATCCTACAACATGGGTATCTTCAAGACCAATTTTCATTCCTTCCTCTCCTCAAAAAGACCCGCCACACAGCATCTCAGATGACATAGGCTCTGAAGGAAATTATTTTCCTCAGGGCCTCCTGTGTGAAGTTAATGTAAAAAAGTCCTATATGTGCGAAGCAGGCTTTTCTAGCGTTATAGTAGACATGTTAAATCTCTTTATGTATATTCATTTTTGGTGTAACTGTTTTTTTTATTTTGAGGGCATGTTTAAATTCAATTAAATTAAAAGAATTAAGTCAAAATAATCTAAAATATAAACAATCAACGCCTCCCCTTCAGTGGACAGTAAAATTATCAAAAGTTGACCGGACCGCGGCGGCATAAAGGTTGGGAACCACAAGGGACTTGGTGATTAGTAAACTTGTATTCTTGCAGTTTGTGTGAATACTGCTTGATCACGCCAGAGGTTTAACCTCTCAGGCCTCGACCATATTTGGTGAGAAGGTCATAGTTTTTCCGCTTTACAATAAAATCCAAATAAATAGAATATTTCTGAATGTATCGAAAAACTAAAAACTGGTTTTGGAATGTGATAATTTATACTGATAAAATACACTTTCAAATTTTATAACTAAAATTACTGAAAACGAAAAAAAACTTGCATATTTTAGTAAACAAATGTGTCTGTTTATTGTTAACCCAGTTTTTGTCGTTCCTAGTAAAAATAATAAAAAATTCCCAAGATTTCATAAATTTTTTTTTTCTATTTTCATTTTATTTGGCATCAAAAATACCCATTAACCCAAATTTTATTCCCCCCACCTCCACCCTCCCATTTTTGAACCGCAATTTTAGTATTTTTGTATGAAAAAATTTATTTCGTATTTCAAACAAAACGAAATTATTTATGCTGTTGAATGACAGATGGCGCTCCTTCCGCCTCATCGAACTTTCATCGCATCGCGTCATTTTTATATTTCATTCGGCATCATTTTCTCGCGTGGGCAAGCCATCGAGCTTATTTGTGTTGGCTAAAGACGAACTGACAAAAATATCGTACACTCAATTGCTCTTCGAAATTCATATTGATTTTCTTTATTTCATTTTCCTACTTTAGTTGTTGTTTTTTGTTTTGTTTTTATTGGCGGTCATCGTCTACAGCGCTCCATTCCTCTTTCTATCATAGATCCCATCCCCACACACTTGCAAAACATTTGTTATTTTTTATTTAACAACCAAAGTATTCACTAGAAATAATTTATATAGCAGTACAAAGTTTGTCGGGTCAGCTAGTATTAAATATATTTTTTTATAAACGATGAAAATTTTCATTAAAAACCGAGATTAAAATTGGCTGATCCACATTTTTTTTCAGATATCAAAATTCCCCTACGTGGTGAAATTTGTACAGTGATGTGGTGCCTTAAGCAGTGTTTGTGACCAGATCTGAATAACCAGAGACTTTCCCACCTTCCTCTTCCTCATGTCTTTCTCAATCCTACTAACTTCAGCCTGACAAAATACCCCAATTGGAGATGCCATAGTCTCACTGGCTCCGGTTGCTTAGGAACAGTTTGAACTCTCGTGCGGTATTCACAAAAAAATTTAGTTAGAAACAGCATAAGGTGAACCGTTATAAAAACTTTTCTTTTGATTGCGTTCATTTTTTTACGTTTAAAAATTGACATGTTTATTTTTAATAATACAATTTTATTTTTATTTTGTACTTGACATAAATATATATTTTTCAAGCCAAAAATTAAACACTTCGCACAAAATTATTATACTTATCAAGGAAGACTTATTTTCAACCGATTACCGGATGAAATTAGAAAAATTAATGATAAAATCAAATTAATAAACACGGTTAAAGAATATTTTAAAGATAATCTAAAAAAAAAAAAAGTTTCCGACTAATCTAATCTCAAGAATAACTTATAACTCAGTTTCCAAGTGATACTCCGTTCTTCAAATAAGTTAAATTTTGTTTTGTTTTTAACAACTAATTACAATAATTCTAGATACATTATCCAAATAGTAAAATTGTTTGATAGTAGATAAATACTTATAATTACATATCAACGAACTTACAACTTATTGTTTTTTACATTTATATTGTAATTTAAGAACTTATAATATAATATAGCATTAAAAAATGTACACTACTCTTCCAGACACAAGCTAATGATTGTGGTATTAACATATTTGAACATGAACATGTACGAAAATTATTACATCATCTAAATGTACATTATATTTTAAATGCTAAAAAAAAAAAAAATTAAATAAATACATAAATTTTAAAGCGTATTTCCTCACCGTGTAAAATCAGTTTTTAGTTTTCGGATAAGTTCAGAAATATTCCATTTATTCGGATTTTATTGCAAAGCGGAAATATTCTGACCTTCATAATTTATCCTAATGATTGCAAAATTCCAAACTTCGATGACCGTCTTCAAAATATGCAATAGGAAGAAATGGTCGCATTCTTCGTATTTTAAAATAAATCACCGAAGAATGAATAACTAGCAATAGTAGAGAAATGCAACCAAATATGGAATAGTTTCCCTAATATGGAATACCTGCATTTCTCGTAAAAAAATACTCCTAGACGCAATAAACAGTGATCGTCTATCTCGTTCAATCACTGACAGCACGTACAGATTTTAATTTGTCAGTCGAGCGAGTGCTGTGTCCGCGGTGAGACGGTTTTGTATTCTGAAGTTACTCGAGGAGAAACCTGGATCAAATGATTGCGCTGGTGCAGAGTTCGATACTTGGACTTGTAATTATTGCAAGCAGTTTAACCACTGGAGCGGCAGCGCAATTTATAACTTTTTCTCCGATTGCTCGAGATTTTTAGATGGTTTTTTTCCGCCCACATAAAAAAAACCATTCTTCCAAATTTTAATATGGAGACATACAAACTGATTATAGTTCTATATAGCCAATAAAATTACCTATCTTTTGTCGATCATCACATATTCGTAGGGTTTATAAAAAATATATTATTAAATCGTAAACTTCTACTTAATTACTTACAAATAAAGGAAAATTTGCCAAAATTGACAGCAAAGCAATCCGAGGTATTTTAAATAGTGCCATAATGTTGCAAAAAGCGCTCCAGTGGTTAAGTTCCTTTTTATATTTGACCAAAGTTCCTAAAGTATCTCGTAGAATGTTGATTTTTGGTTGTATTTTTATAGTGTTCCATATTTGAGGTACCTATTCCATAATTTTATACCTTCATGTTGATTTTGTTTGTAAAATGATAGTACTTAAACTTAATAAATATAACACAAGACTGTTACTAATTAAAGCGCAAATTTAGGACTGATTATAATTACGATTAAAAGTTTCTGATATTTAATATTTGTTTTTTACGCGTAAAAAGTAAAAAGCTGTATTCCATATTTGGTTACTTTCGTCATGGTAAAAATAAAAATGTAAAAAGACATAATCATGCTTTTCCTGTTTTGTTCGTGTGTTTTAAACCGCAGTGCGTAAAAAATCAAAATGAAGGATATCATGTGCCTTCAGCTTAGGAAAAACATAACAGTTAAAATGTTACAAAAAGCTTCCTCGATTTTCAAAACAAGACAATGTTCGCGAAATAACCCCCAATCATTATTTAATCACATGCCAAAGTCACAAAACCGATAAACCATAACAGAGCTTACAACAAGTTTACCAAAGGGGCCATTGTTTCTGAACTTTTTATCAGGGAGCAGCCTTTGTCTGCGCCGATTAATCTTACGTTGTTTTGTTTGTTTCGATACTAAACGCTGTAAAATAAGGAAATGGTAAATACGCCATATTAATTTATTAAAAAGCATGATTGGCGCGGCACGTGTATCGATTTTAAAAGGGATAATAAATAATTAATAAATAATCAGACCAACCCGGAAATATTTTTAATCAAATTCGCATCGACTCTTTTCCACAAAAAAATATAAATATATTTCGAAAGATTGTTATTTTATCTAGTAAAATTATTTGTTCATATATTTGTCTCGGGAATTTATTCCCTCCAATGCAGTAACTGTCCCGCCTCAGACCAACCCGGAAATATTTTAAATCAAATTCGAATCGACTCTTTTCTACAAAAAATTATAAATATATTTCGAAAGATTGTTATTTTATCTAGTAAAATTATTTGTTGATATATTTGTCTCGGGAATTTATTCACTCCAATGCAGTAACTGTCCCGCCTATTATATAGGCAAAACGGCACGAAACATTAACACCCGTGTCAAAGAACATCTTAGATGTTTAAACACACTGGCTTTTAGGAATTTGCAAACCACTTGATCGAAACAGACCATAAATTTGATAAAAACTCAGGCGTCACCCTAATTCATAAAAATACGATAGGTATCAGGTTGGAAAACTTAGATGCACTTGAACCAAGGAAAGCCAAAAACACTAATAGTAAGGTAATAAATAACAACTTCATGCCTGATGCTTGGAAAAAGGAAAGCACAGGTGTTCTTCGTAAATTGACCACTACTTGGTTTCAACAATTAGGGAGAAAGGAGAGTGAACTTTTACTACATAAAAAATAAAATCAAACACAAACCAAAAACAACAACAAAAATTCCAACAAAAATGAACTAAGTAGATACCCTAAGATACCCTTTTCTTCTAATCTATATTATTATGTGTATCTACCTATCTACCATCTGTATGAACCTACCTATTACTTTTAAATTAGAAAACAGCTGTCAATCTTATGTTAATTGCATATTTTATTTAATTCTATCTCTTCTCTTTTTTATTCATATTTATACAAAATATGTATGTAGGCTTATAATATGCAATGTAAACACCAGTTATAAGTATATATATACCTATTATTTTATTATTATTTTAATATTTATGCTTAGAAAACTGCAGTAATAATCAAGCATTAATTGTTTATTTTATTTTACTTTATTGTTTCTGTTCTCTTTCTAGTTCTCACTATGCAAAATGTGTTCGTAGGACTATAATATGAAATGCAAACCCCAGTTACCACCTTATATTTTAATCATTTGCTTGTAAATAAATGTTTATTTATTATTATTACCATTTCAACAACTATGCTAAACAATCCACGACTGTTTTATGTTTTAATTGGTTATTTCATTTTTATTTTATTCTTTCTCATCTCTTTTTTTTTTCTTTTGCTATGCTAAACAAATAACAGTTAGGTACTATGTTTAAACTTTTTTTTATTATTTTATTTTATATTCTTTCTCTTCTTTTTATTTCCTTTTTTATCCACATGTTCATACCCATAATTATTTGACTGTCCTAAAACGGGATAATACTCCTAGTTGGGCAGTCAAAATTTAATAAATTATGTATATAAATGTATATTGGTGTGCTAAATAAACAAACAAATAAATAAAAAAAAAATAAAAATAAATAATCAAATAAATTGAAATAAAGTCCAATACTAAGATTGTTCCCTATTGACAAAAAACACTTCCGTTCCCTTCCCAATTTTTCATCTACACTTACGTCTTCTTCCTCCTTCACTTGAGGAGTCCAACCCATTCTGTTAAATCATTCTGTTAATCACACATGTAACTTAATAGTATAGTATTATACTGCCCTGAAGAAGCTAAGGTTGTAGCGAAACCCGGTCGGAATAAAGTGTATAATATAAAAGTGGTGTTAACAAAGTTATTGTTTTATTTAAAAAAAAAAATATATATATATTTTATTTTGAAAAAATGTGTTTATTCATAATAATAAAATAAAGGTTATAGCGTTGGTCGTTGGCAGATATGTCAAATTTAAAAAAAAAAATGCATTATAGGCACATTATAAAACACACATTTCAAATCATAAAATCATTCAGTAAAATAAATCAATAAATTATTTAAGAAAGCATTTAAGCATTGGAATTTTAATTTTAGATCAAATAAAATTATGCCAAAAATCCGCGTACGTTTTTTGGGACGAAAATACTTCAGTATGATAATTTATTTACGGTCTTACAATCTAATATATTTCAGATATTTTACACACTTATTATTTTAAGCATTTTTATTGCTAATTTGAATGTAGGTATATAAAATAATAATCAACCTATATTGATTTATAAAATACATATATTAGAATAATTAATCTTTTTCACCGCAACCGCCCTGTACAGTTGCAAGAATACGATCGAAAGACCATCGTTCGACGAAATTTGAATTCTCGGCTGCTGGAATGAGCCTTAAATTATGTAAAATAAATGAAAACTTTGAATCTAAAACCACTTGATTGAGATCTAACCTAGACCTCTTCAAGCAGATACTTTCGACCCATTGCCTTGCACCGCAGTGTGAGGGATGAATTCATACGTCCCTCCTAGACACATTGATCCTCCAATTCCTACATACCCCATACCTTTTTCCTTTCCAGAACTTCCTCTCCTTCCTTTCCCAAAAAACCTCTCCACAGCATCTACAAAGATGACAAAATCCTGAGTAAAATAAACGAAAAGAATAAATTCTTATCTTTGGTATCGACTGATTCAAATAAGTAGGAGATCAACGATTTACGGCTGTGGTGATAAAATAAATAGAGCGGATCCCGGTATTAATTTGTCAATCAAAAGGCATCCATCGATTCTGAGCGAAAACGACATCTTGGTTAATACGAGGAAACAACAACATATTTTTCACCCGAACGCACATAGATACGAATTGCAAAAATAGTTGGACAAAATATATATCTGAAAATTTAAAAATAATTCCATGATTAGTTCTGCGAAAATTATCCATTGTTTCACAACGTACAAAATGTTATATATATATATTTTTTTAATATATTTTTTAAATTATTTATTATTAAGTTAAAACAAATATAATATTTAGCTTTCTTAACTTAGTACAGAGCATATATTCAGTATAGTAGTACAAGTATAGTAGTAATAATATTTAATTTTGTTCCAACATCTTAAGTTTACATAGTTTTTTTAAAGGTTTTTTTTATATTCTTTTCCGTTTTTAGGTTATGTGGAAGGAGATTATATATGTTAACTCCCTCGTGGTCAATACTTTTCTTGTAACTTTCCGTCTTGACAGTCTTTGTGCACAATTTATTGTGTTGTCTAGAATAATGTTCGTGCACTAGTGATGTTTTTATAAATGTTGTGTTTGTGTGTATAAATCCATTTTGTATTTTGTAGATTAAAAGGCATATGATATATTCGTACAATGTGGTATATATAATTTTAAAATATGCTTTTACTGATGTTGCTGTCAGAATTGAAATGTTGCTTGAAATGGTTTTAGTCATGTTTGGTGGCCAGATTTAAATAGCCAGGGACTCCCCCACCACCCTCTTCTCAATATTTTTACCCTCCCCAACATTAACAATTGATGATGCCATAATCTCACTGGCTCTAGAAGGCGGTTGGTAGAAGTTTTTTTTTACATGAATACCGCACAAGAGTCCCAACTGCTCCCGTCTGGAGCCAGTGAGACTATGGCATCCCCAATTGGGGTATGTTGTGACGCTGAAGGTAAAGGGGAGAGAAGGAGATAGGGAAGAGGAAGGTGGGGAAGTACCTGGCTATTCAGATCTGGTCACCAAACACGGCGAAAGCCACTTCAGGCATCGTTTCAATTCTGAATGGTGGTCTTACGCCAGGGCGATACTGAGAGTATCTTCCACTCTGGAACGTGCCGCAAATATACTATATATTATTTTAAATTAATAAATTGTGAAATACACAAATTAATCAAATAAAATTTATTTGCCACGCCGGGATTCGTTTCCGCGACCTTCGGAATGATAGTCAAGCGCCTTACCGCTGCACTACGCCGGCCGTCAATGGAGTTGAGACTCTTGTGCGGTATACACATTAAAAATATATGTAAAGCAGAGATTTGTCTAGGTCTGTGCGGTGGATGCGTTGGCCCACCTACTATGTGGCGGGTCGGATCGAGTGAGACTGGTTGAGGGAGGCCTGCAGACCCTCCAGCCGGACTCTATCGGCCCTTGCACCGAAGTTGAAAGGATGGATTTATTCGTCCGACACTGCTGGAAACACTGACCCCCAGATTCCTACACAACCCTCGTACCTTTTCCTTCCAAAAAAAACAAATCGATCATTTTTGGTTCGTAAGTAACCAACTAACCAAACATCATGCCATTTCCCCATTGGGTTAGGCAGAGAGGACGGACAGCCCGGACTCGTCGTAGCATACACTCCTTGCCTGATTCCCATTCATACATCGTCTCATACATGCTCTTCTAATATTCTTACTCTTGGTATGGCCCCTTCTCAAATATCTGATTCACTTGGTCGTGCCATGTTTTCCTCCCTACTTCTTCTACCATTCAAATTTGCGTCATATATTCTCCTTACACTCATATCCTCATTAATTCGCTCTACATGCCCAAACCATCTGAGTGTCCCTTTCTTAATCTTACTCATAACGCTTACATCAGCCTTGCATTATATGCGAATCTCCACATTTCTCACACGATCGTACACACAAACGCCTTTGGGATCCCATTTCTACAGCATTCAGTCTACTTTGATCCTTCCTCTGCTAGTTCCATGCCTAACTGCCATACATCATATAAGGCAGTTAGTCATAGAACATCAGGTTAGGTACACATCAGGTTAGGTGACACATCAGGTTGGGTACCAGCACTCCATTGTGGAAAGCTAGCTTCGCTTTTTTAGCTTAGCTTCTCTTCGGTTCGTGATCGGGTTAAAACCCGTCTGCTTGTTTAGGAATAAATACATCAGAAAACACGTAAATGCATTATACTTTCATAAGACCAAAAACGTCCCGAGCAACCTTACATTTTAAAAGCTATATATCTCTCTTCCTCTCATGCAAACATTTTTGTATTTTTCTGTATGTATTTTTCTTTTAAGCGGAGAGAGAATGAAATAATGCTTATTTTCATATTTCAAAGACAATAGTCTTTGAAATATGAAAGCTATCTTGCACAGATATTTTACAATCTCGATCCAGAATTTATGCGCGAAACAGAGTCTTCCGGATTGTGAGGTATGAATATATTGACCCAAGCAGACGGGTTAAAACGATCGTGTACGAGTAGTTCACTATTATCGGATGGCTATTTTTTAACCCTTAAAAATTATAATAAAACATACATTTTTGTCCAGCTAAAACTAAGATCCGCATCTTTGTGTGGCGACATACTAAACTAATTTTTCTTAAATCCCAAAAGACAGAGGGCGATTCGTCTTTTCCACATCCGTCTTGCGGCCGGAAAAACAACACCGTTACCAACATGCTTGATGGGACGATTGATTCATTAGCAGGCAGTGAATTACAAGACAGTGGGATTAGTTGGGAAGATTCCCTCTATTGTCTGCGTAGACGAGGAAAGGTAATAAATTTTGTGGCCAAAATTCAGAAACTCTTCCGTTTATTTTATTTCTTGAACATTTACTATGTAAAAATTTATAGACATTTTGTATTTCATAGTGAGATTGGTTAGGTATGCATTCGCAGGCTTGGTGAGTAGCAAATGTCAAGTACCTAATTTTCCCATCCTAAATGTCACAATGAAAAGAGGCAATTGTTGCAAGAGAAGTACCCAACTTTGGAGAGGTGACAGTTTGTTTATTGGAGCTCAGTGTAAATTAGCACTTCAGACAGGGCGCATATATCATAACATCTTTCTATAAGAAATACATAACCTAATTGATAGTCCGGATCTTCCTCAACGCCTATCATTTCATGTTCCAAATCGCAACAGCAGACAGTCACTTACTTTTAATCTCCCTCTTTGCAAGACCAACTCCAAACAGAACTCATTTATCTATAGATCCACACACTCATTTAACTGAAATTATTACCACATTGAAATTAATTTTTAACGAGACTTTACATGTCATAAAACGAAAACTCACTAAGCAACATGACTCAAACTAGAAAGTTTAATCCATATATATTCCCATCCTTTGCCTCTTTATCCTAATTCTATGTTCTTCCTCCCCCCTCCTCTTTCATATGTTGTAAAAAAAATAATTTCATTTTAGAAAACTTACAATGTCATACTTTATTATTCATTCACTATCATAAGTGGAAAGTTCATAATTGGCATAATTAAATAACTAACTATTGTTTTATTGTGTAATCTCAGATTTGCTGTCAACTTTCCCAAAAATAAATAAAAAAATATAAAAAATATTACGATTTCAAAATTTTAATTTAATTTTGTGAAGTGTACACCACAATCTGGAGACCAGTGAGGCCCCATCTGCAACGGTGAGTCCTTTTTTATTTATTCAATCTGGGCTTATCTTATTTTCCAGAAGCCCAGATCTGAACAATCGACAGACACTATCCATCGGGTTTGCGAGTGTATGCATATCGTCCCATATAACTTAGCGAGCAACGTAGTTTCGAGACTGGTTCTTCGGGGGTTGCATCGGGCTTTGCTCTGCAAGATACAGTGGAGTCGCAGTTTCGCGACACCACATAGTTTATTCAACAATTTGTGGAAGATTTATTAGTAAGTTTTTTGGAACCTACACTTACCACAACTTATTAATAATATCACATTGATAAAAGAGAGAAAGTGCAAATAATATTGTTGTATTTTCCAATAATGAAATCTACGAGTGGAATTTAATTTTTTCTATGCAATATTGTGGCCGATAGAGGGGGGGGGGGGGGATAGCTGGTTTGAATACCCTAAACCCCCTTTCCCCCTTTTACATACGCCCTTGAAACAGTAGGTATGTTTAATAATTTATTAATTGGTAGTACATTCAATTCGAATGTAGTAAATTCAATTCATTTGACTAAAACTTTGACAACTTGATTAAAACTTCTAAACCGCCGCTACCCGAATTTCTGCCCATTTCTTACAAATCTCCCTTAAACATTTGAAATTTTTAAGCTCTTAAAAAAATATATGTTATTTTTGAAGATAATATCTATACTTTCCCCACGCCGAAACGCAAATAATATGAAATTCCTTCGATAGAAAAAAATCGCAAAGTATACTCCGAAAATTATTATTTTCAAGTCTGTTTCAGTTACAATATGTATGAAAAAATTCACACTATTTCATTAAATGCTGTTTTAGATAGCCCCAAAGAGATTTTTGCTCTATTTTAAACGAGTCGTGTTTTATTAAACATTTTCACAATTTTTGCATCGACTTTATCGCTTTAAATATTAGCGCGCTCCTCTAACATTCGTAATTACATATCTCTCCACATCTTCTTCCTTTTGAGCGCGGTTACAGCGCCTTAAGGAAAATATGTAATAAATCGGTAGAAATGCGGTAAGCCGGGCTTTAACAGTGTGACATTGATATAACTCATTTTGTAGATGGATCATTTATCTTCATTTTCGTATATATGGTTGACATTTATTTGCTACAATTAAAACTTTAACTCTCAAATGGCCCTGACATACAAGTTACTTCTGCCTCCCGTGGGTCATTTACGAGGATGTTCTCTTTCACATCTTCCGGGCGGTTTGATTTATGGTCTGTTGACATATTTTGTTAAATCTGTCATTAAATTGTGGTATTATGGCGAACTTGAAGGATTGGCTCGTGGTTTTTAATTTTTTGAAGTGAAAATTTCTTTAGCACCATTTTGATTTGAAACTCGACGAAACAAAAACGAGCGACACTAAAAAGAGATAAATACAAACATCTACAGGATTGAGCCTGAAAATGAGAAAGCAATAAAATATTTATTTAATTTAAGGGTATTTAATTTACCCGGTTCTAATAAAATGCGATTAATTAACACACGGGCGTAGCCAGGTTTTAGTTTCGGAGGGGGGGGGGGGTTCAAGAAAATAAAACTCAAAACTCTTGTCGGGGGAGGGGGGGGGGGGGGGTAATCGGAAGTGCTCACCGCAATGGCTGAACCCTGCCGAACCAACCAAACCATGCCCCGATAGTTTCGATATTTCAAGTTTTCCATATTGTAAACTAAGTGCCTCAAAGAAAAAAAAAATAAGGAAAAAACAAATGGATTATAATTTTCGAAACACAAATACATGAGCTGTATAAATTTGAATTTGGAATTCCTAACCATAGAGAAGATATTTGAGATCAAAGTTGCCAGTATGGCAAAACGCCAATTTCATATGTAAGGATCTAATAGTTCTAACAATTTGTGTTGAAAACTTTTATTTTCTATTTACATTGGTATTATTTTAGTTTTTTTAAAAATTTGTTTTCAATAAAATTAAAGTAACAATTATATATAGAAAATAAAACTTTTCAAAACAAAATACATAATAAACGTTAGTTGTACATGTTATTTTAAGCAGTCAAATTTTTCAAATAATCACATTTATGCAAGTACGTATTCACCTGACTGTAACACTAATCCTGTTATATTTTATATATATATTTTGTAAGAAAGACAAACATTCCCGGGTTACGAATAACCCAAAAATGTTTTAAAATCTCCTACTACCACAACAGAAAGCCGAAAATGTTGCCTGTGTTGTGATGGAGGACTTAGCCAGCCGAGGAATCGAACACGCGACGCCCGGGTGAGACCCAGGCGCTATGCCCACTGGGGGGGGGGGGGGGGGGTTCAACCCCCAAAACCCCCCCCCCCTGTCTACGCCCATGAATTAACAGTCCCATGCAAGTCTCCTTAAAATAAAATAAATAAATGTTTATTCCGGTATGTGGGGAGAATAGTGCAATCCCACACATTCCATAAGGGTTATAATACATAATATACAAAATATATTAATCTTGTGCGGTATTCATGTAAAAAAATATACATAAACTCCACGTACGAAAATGGTTACATTCAAAGCCGGATTCTTGAAATTTCAACCGTACAGTCTCTAGCATATTAATACTGTGTGGTGATGGTGGTTTGCTACACGAGAATATTACATCGTCTAATTATGTTTTTCACATTCATATTTGTTAAGAAAGTCCTATTTATAAAAAAAAAAACAATTTCCCCTCAAAATAGTTTTGTCACAATTCGCTAGCAGTTTTTTCCACAGTAATTCAATCACCCGTCAAATCTCGTCACAATCTCGGGGCCATCAGTGCGACAAGGTTTCTTCTCCACGTCCCCCTTTCTTATCACTTTCCCTCTATATTCTCATCCTTCGACCACATTCTTATCGCTGGGAAAGCAGAATTGCACATCTCACGCTGTGGTCGCCAGGGGGAGCTCGTCTATAATTTTCAGGGTGATGTAAAGGGGAATACAAATGAAAAAAAAAAACTAGTTTTACGAATAACATGACAATATTATTTGAATCCCTATTGTATGCCAGGATATTTTGCCCATACATCGTCGGAAATCTCGGAAAGAATACTTTTGAAGTAATATTTTGTGCATTTATTTTGAACATCATTTATTTTATTTACCGAAACACATTCTTTGAACAATAAACTATTGACAAAAACAACATTACTTGTGTTTATTTGATGAATTGATAGGTTTATCGAAGTTTTTGTGAACGACCATCGACTGACTTTGACAGCTCATTTCGTGGTAAAATGCGTCATTTATTTTCCACAGATAAATTATTTTAAAATATTCTTGTGTTACCAGGTGAATGAAACTTTTGGCATCAGGAGTACTGTTCGCGCAAGCGATTCTGACCTTGTTTTTGATACAGTTTCTTTATGCATAAGGGTCAAAATTGCATCCAAATTTTTTTTTTATCAAAATTTTTGCCGATTTCACCGGTGTACGATACAAATCGTATGTGCGCTTTTGTAATTACCGTGACGTTTCACGATTACGGTACCGTGACCGCCAAAAAGGCAAAAAACATACGTTCCTCATACCTATAATGCTGCAGCTTTTTCTTAGACATTAAATAATGGTGAGACACACTACTTACATGTGACTGTTTCCTCCAAAGTACAATTTTTTTGCGACGGGAATTGCGTCTCATTTTCTTTACACGTGTGAGGGAGATACATGATAATGATTGTATGATTCCTTTGAGGGGTGCAGACAAACGTTTGCCGTTTGTCTCATTTTAGACTGTTGACTCTCTCATACAGTACAACTTTATTGACTTTACTTTATAATTATGAATACATTTTAACGTACTTTCTCTACATCGTATTACATATCTCCCCTTCAAAACATCTTCTTTTTCTTTTTTAACGTTTACTCTTTGATTATCGCTTACTACAGAGCCAACACGATGTAAATTAATATTAAGAAGTTTGCTGGCTCGTACATTCGATTTAAAGTTATTGTTTTTCAAAATATTTTCTTTATTTCATGACGGGCGAAAAAAAAAAAAATAAAAATTCGAGTGCAGTTTATACGAGGCAGAAGCGAAACTTTACCAAAAAAATCTCAACCAATACTTGAAAAGTGAGGTCATAATCAAAGCGACCAATGAGCGCAGACCTAGCGGAATTTGCGTTCTAAATCTTAACCAATAGGAGTCTTTAAAAGTGACTTCTTAATCAAAGCGGTCAACGAGCGCAGTTGATGTATCGCAGGTGCAGTAATCGTCGTTTCCGTTTCATCCAAAATCCAAATCATAGCGGGGCTATAGAAGTTTCACTTCAAAAAATTTCAACAAATTAATACATTTTATTTTGGGATCACCTGTATATTACCTCCTCCGGATAGCACCCCACCGTGAAAAGTGTACAGGGGCTCCCGGACCGGTCTACAGGGGTTCCGGCAGTGATGCCACATTCAAAAAGTAAAAAACCATGTTTCAGGGGTAAATTTTTTTTTTAATTAAATGAAAACAATATAATCCAGTACAATACTCGAACCCAGGAGTCCCAGCGGAGCCAATATCTTTTCTGATTTTTCTGTGTCAGATTTTCAATTGAGTTTCGCTAATATTGTCTTCATTTAACTAAATATAATAATTAGAGATTTTATTCATAAAGTTTAAAAAATAAAAAATAAAATAAAAAGTTAAAAAAAATATTAACCGTGTTTTGAAGGATAAAAAATCAAGGCAAAAATTGATGTTTTCCTTTGGCTTTTATTGAAAAATTAAATTAGAAAACAACGTAATTTACTAAAAGTAAATTGTCTACAATCTTAATTTTTATAAAAAATAGTGTTTCTCCGTTGTCTTTAATAGTGAGTTCTGGCGTTATGAAATTATTTAATATACTTCTTTTGTTTTACACTACACAGGAGGCCTTGAGAAAAATATTTCCCTCAGGGTCGATGTCATCTTGGGGATGCTGTGTGGAGGGTTTTTGAAGGAAAAGAAGGAGAGGAAGTTCTGAGAAGGAAATAGATATGCGGAGTGAGTATGTATCTGGGAGTCAGTGTGTCAGATCATCCGCCGCTAAGACATAGATAAACCTGTGTTTGAATATGTTTATAAAAAAGGTACCTCGCGTTTTCATCACGCGACAAAATATCCCTGACACAATATACTCCGACAAAATATCTGGCGACGCAATATACTCCTACAAAATATCTCGCGACATAATATACTCCGACAAAATATCTCTCGACATAATATCCCAAAGACAAAATATCCTACAGGCAAAACATCCCCCAACAAAATACAACTATAACCTAACCTAACCTAACTTAACTTAACCTAACCTAACCTTATTTTACATTTTACTATTTGTGAATAATAATTTATTGTCTTAAAGGATGCCTGTATTATTTTTGTCCGATTTTACTATTTGTGAACAATAATTTATTGTCTTACAGGATGCCTGTATTATTTTTGTCCCATTTTACTATTTGTGAACAATAATTTATTGTCTTACAGGATGCCTGTATCATTTTTGTCCCATTTTACTATTTGTGAACAATAATTTATTGTCTCACAGGATGCCTGTATTATTTTTGTCCGATTTTACTATTTGTGAACAATAATTTATTGTCTTACAGGATGCCTGAATTATTTTTGTCCCATTTTACTATTTGTGAACAATAATTTATTGTCTTACAGGATGCCTGTATTATTTTTGTCCCGTTTTACTATTTGTGAACATCAATTTATTGTCTTACAGGATGCCTGTATTATTTTTGACCCATTTTACTATTTGTGAACAATAATTTATTGTGTTACAGGATGCCTGTATTATTTTTGTCCCATTTTACTATTTGTGAATAATAATTTATTGTCTTACAGGATGCCTGTATTATTTTTGTCCCGTTTTACTATTTGTGAACATCAATTTATTGTCTTACAGGATGCCTGTATTATTTTTGACCCATTTTACTATTTGTGAACAATAATTTATTGTCTTACAGGATGCCTGTATTATTTTTGTCCCATTTTACTATTTGTGAACAATAATTTATTGTCTTACAAGATGCCTGTATTATTTTTGTTCCATTTGACTATTTGTGAACAATAATTTATTGTCTTACAGGATGCCTGTATTATTTTTGTCCCATTTTACTATTTGTGAACAATAATTTATTGTCTTACAAGATGCCTGTATTATTTTTGTTCCATTTGACTATTTGTGAACAATAATTTATTGTCTTACAGGATGCCTGTATTATTTTTGTCCCATTTTACTATTTGTGAACAATAATTTATTGTTTTTACAGGTTGTCTGTATTATTTTTGTCCCATTTTACTATTTGTGAACAATAATTTATTGTTTTTACAGGTTGTCTGTATTATATTTGCCCCATTTTTTGTTAGGTTAGATTAGGTTAGGTTAGTTAAGGTTAGGGTAGGTTATGTTTTAGTAGATATTTTGTTGGGGAATGTTTTGTCCATAGGATAGTTTGTCGGGGATATTTTGTCGGGTGTTATTTTATCGCGGGATGAAAAGTCGAGGCACCATAAAAAAGTATGGAATATACATAGTAACAAGGATAATATTGAAGTGGGTGAATTCAAAAAACACATTATTCACAGAAAACTACATATTTTTGATGACCGTTAAAAGCCCATGGAGGTGTAAATGATATAAATGACCAAAAATAAACAAGCAAACATGGTAAAAACCCTGCATCTGGCAACACTGGGTCCTGGGCGGTGGAGAACCCTTCAGGGGGTGGACCCCCCCTACAGAGGGATTGGGTGGTGACACGGCGGGCGGGTGGCACATCTAATAGGGTGGATTCCTGATCTCACGTTGCTTGTCACGCGCGGACACGACGAGATACCTTTTAAGATGTCTTAACCCAACGGGTGATGAAATTTTTTTTCTTTAATGATTTATTTTTGAGATACCACGCCGCGTTGCGCTTCTTGCTTCTTTAGCCAACGTTTTGGACAGCATTACAGTGTGTATTATCAGGTCAAATTAGTATATATGTATATAATAACATATATTTTCCCATTGAAAACATAAACTACAATTACTTGATGAAAGAATTACGTTTATTAAAACTATCAGATCGAAGAATTATATCCGACTTAATATTTATGTTCAAAATTGTAAATGGCAGAATATACAGTCCTGATTTAACAAAGCTCATCGAATTTCATATTCCCACGAGAACCACTCGATCTAAAATCCTGTTTAAATGTAACAATAATAAGACTGAGTACACGAAACACTCACTTTTACCTAGGTTACATGATGTTACTAATGCAGATGTGGTAGATCTATTTAACTGCACGGAAGGTAGCTACAAGAGGGCTATGCTATCAAACCTTTTCAGTCAATATTAATTCTATTTGTACCTACTATAGATTTTTGTACGTAATTGTCTCTCTGGTGTCATTTCTAATTCAAATGCCACAATTGTCTGTTAAACAGTTTTTTTTTTTATTATTTTTCATTTTGTGACATGTAATCAATCAGTTCTTATGGTATATGTATACCGTTGAAATTTAATAAATATAATATGCATTTTATAAGTTTTATTTTTTGTTTATGTTTTTTGTTATATTAGCGACATACAGGAGGCCTTGAGGAAAATAATTTCCGTCGGGGGCTATGTCATCTTAGGGGATGCTGTGTGGAGGGACTTTATAAAGAAGGGAAGGATAGGAAGTTCTGGGAAGGAAAACGGTATGAAGGGTGGATAGGAATCTGGGAGTTTGTGTGTAATGGGAGGCATATGCAATCATGGGTCAGTAGTGACGGCTCCATGATTGCATATGCCTCCCATTGCGAGAGAGTACGGCTGGAGAAGTCAAAGTTCTATCCACTGTTCTCTCCCGATCCGGTCTGCCATGCAGCTGGTGGACGGACGCATCCGCTGTTAAGACTCGGACAATCCTCACCCCATGAACCCGGGCACCCCTGCTAAGTCGCCAAATGTAGCGATCCACTTGGGGAGACCTATGGCAGAAGTGTTGGTTATCCAATAAATGGTTTCCGGGGTGGCAGCACCCACACCCGCTTTCCAAATCGAAAGCTTTAATCCCGTTGATGGAGATTACACACCTGACCTCATGATGGACGCTGTAATGCTGTCCAAAACGTTGGCTAATGAAGGAGGTAGCTCAACGTGGCATCATACCCCCAAAATAAATCACAACATGGCCGTGAACATCTTAAATCATATCTAACAAATTTGCTTTTCAATTTTTTTTAAATTTTTTAAAATGTTTTTCTAAAAAGAAAGACAAAAATTCCCGGGATACGAATAACCCGCCAATATTTGAAAATCTCCTACTTCCACCACAGTAATCCAAAAGCGTTGCTTGAGTCGTGATGGAGGACTTAGCCAGCCGAGGAATCGAACACGGAACGCCTGGGTGGGACCCAAACGCGATGCCCACTCAACTACTGGCCGGTCACTTTACGTTGTCGTTGAGATTGTCGATTGTCTTTGAGAATTTATATTTCAATTTTATTTTTTTTATTTTTATTTTTTTTTTTTTATTATCAACAGTACATATAGTTTTTATGATATTTCACCCTCCATGCTAGGGATGACCCTGTGTTATGGCGGGTGAAGTTTACAGTTAGTGGATATACATTCGTTAGTATAGATTGAAATTTTTAGTAAATTAAGGAATTATTGATATATATATATAGTTCACAGTAATCAGTCTTATACATATAATGCTGCTTAGATAGTAAATAAAGATATTTTATGTTTTGCCTGCTCTATAGTAAGAAAATGATATACTTATAGTTAGATTGGGTTACAAGAAGAAGATGGAGAAGTTAGAGAATTATTATAAAATGAGAAATTTGAGGAGTTGTTAGATATAGATCATACTAAATAATCTTGTACATACATGCCGCTAATTTAGAAAATAGAGATATATTATGTTTTGTCTGAAAAGTGATTAAATCGATTTGGGAGAAGGGTTTGGTTACCGCCGCCCCGGAAATCATTAATTGCATATCCAACCATCGTTGAATGGTTGAAATGAATGACGTGAACCCCAAGTGGTTCACTAAGTTTGGTGACTTATCAAGAGTGCGCGGGTTCATGGGATAAGATTTGTCCTAGTCTTGGTGGATGCATCTGCCATTCTACAGCATGGAGGGCTGAATCGGGAGAGGCTGGTCGAGTGAGACCTCTCGACCTCTCCAGTCGTATTCTGTCGACCTATTGCCTTAGACCACAGTGGGAGGGATGGGTTCGTACTCCATCACTCCTGGACACACTGAGTGGACCCCCAGATTCCTTGCTACCCCTCATACATTTTACTTCCCAGAAACGTTTCTTTTCTTAAACAAATACTCACGTGACGGCATCACCAAAGATGACAAAAGCCCTGAAGGCCACTTGTGCGGAGTTAATATGTAAAGTTAATGTCAATTTTATGTGTTTGGATTGCCTTGTTTCATAAATTAATCATTTAAAATAATATACCTAAGGTATATTTGCGGCACGTTCCAGGGTGGTAGATACTCTCAGTATCGTCCTGGTGTAAGATCACCATTTAGAATCGAGACGTTGCTTGAGCTGACTTTAACTGTGTACGGTGACCAGATCAGAATAGCCAGGTTCTTATCCAACTTCCACTTCCCCATCTCTTTAACCCTCCCAATCTCCTGCAGCCTAGCAACATACCCCAATTCGGTATACTAATCTCTCACTGACTCCAGACGGTCTGGAGCAGTTAGAGCACTTGTGCGGTATTTATGTAAAAAAAAAAAAATTAAATACATTTTACCACACAAAAAGGACATTTAGGCGCGGTGTACCCGCTCAATAAGAAGAGGATGGAGAGATACGTAAATATCAATGTTAGAGAGAGAGCGAAAAACGATGATATTTAAGCGAAGATTGTGAAAATGTTTCATTAAACACGATTCGTTTAAAATAAGGCAAAAATATCGCAGAGAGTGTCTAAAATAGCATTTAAGTCACCGCAACCGGGCTCAAAAAGAAGAAGATGGAGAGATATGAAATTACGAATGTTAGAGGAGCGCGCTAGTATTAAGAGCGACAAAATCGATGGGAAAATTGTGAAACTGTTTAATATAACACGAAAGAAACAATATGAATTTTTTCACAACTACAACTTGTAAAATAACTGAAAAAACGTGTTTATAATAATTTTCGGAGCATATTTTGAAATTTTTTCCTTTGGAGGGAATTTCATATAATTGCCGTTTTAGCGTGGGGAATGTATAGATATTATTTTCAAGAATAACTTATATTATTTTTTTAAGAGCTTTAAAACTTAAGGTATTTAAGGAAAATATATAATAAACTGTTAGAATTGCGGGAAGCCGCGTCTTAAGGGTTAACCTTACGAAGAATGGCCAGATTACAGAAACAGGCGGGGAAAAGGCGAACGGATTATAGCATCGGGGGCTGGGAGGGGGGGGGGGGGGGAGGGGGTGGAATCTGAGGGTGAGAGAGAGCACCGGATAATGGAATCAACCCCGTAATAAGAATTTTAATCTACGTTATGAATCAGACGGGCTGGAAACAAAGGGCTTCATTTCAAACAGAAAAAAACACCATTGTTTCGGTAATAAACAGGTAGGTTTTCGTAGCAGAAATGATAGCGCATCGCAAATAATTAATTTGTAAGAATGTCACAATGGGTCTGCAATTAAAATCTGTCATTGTAAAACGAGGGTTATTGTGGAGTCTGCATTATTCACAATTAGACATTAGTAATTGTGTTGGGCTCTCCGATATTTATAATAGGACCTTGGTTACAAGTTGGTTCATGATTAATCTTGTATATCTACAATATATTATTATCCTGGTCACACGACCGAACCTGACTGGCTAGGAATTAAGTCTGAAGCATAAATAAACCAAACCACTCACCTCTGAAGCTTGCCCCGATAGCTAGCCGCGGCCCACTCTACCGAATGCGTTCGGCTAACATCGTAACCATTTGTGTCATAGATATCCAAATTTAATAGACGAGAAGATACAGATGAGGGGTAAAACCAAACTATGGGGGGGAAAAGAGGGGAAAGATGACTGTGATTCGTTAAAAAATCAATCTGACAGTATATAGGCATCTCGCATTATAATATCACCATTTAGTTTAGCAAAATCTGCTTTGGAATGAATAGACCTTTTTACATGGGATCGCGAATTACTCGCCACTCGTTAAAGGAGATTAGATTTTCATTTCGATCCCTCGATACTGTTTAGAGCAAGTGCAGGTGGTTTTGATAAACTCTTTCATGTTAGATCTGTCTTGGCCGATAATCCAAGAATTAGGGTCTAATTTATACTTAAAACTAGCTTTTTCCCGCGGCTTTGCTCGCATGGTATAAGGGGGGTTCCCACTCCGCCTCCTCAACCTCCCCCTCTCTTACCGCCCCCCCTCCCCCCTGCTCCCCCCCCATCCCCCCTCCCCATCCCTCTCCACACTCCCCCTCCCCCCTCCACCCTCCCCCCTCCCCCTCCCACCTCCCCCTCCCCCCTCCACCCTAAACCCTCCCCCCCTCCCGCATCTCTCCCTCCCTCCCGCTTTCCATACATTCAGTTTTCAAACCTCGCGTGCCACCAATACCAATTTTTTTATACAAATTTCATAATGCCAGAGCTCACCGAAAGTTTTATAAAAACCTTGTCCTGACAATAACGAACACACAAAAAAAAGAATTATTCAATTTGGTGCAGTCGTTCGAAAGTTATGCGCTTAGCAATACATTCAGCGATTCATTTGTATATTATAGATAAGTTGTGTTCTGTCTAATGAGCGCTTTAATATTACCGTAATGATTCACGGTTACGGTACGGTGACGGCAAAAAAGGCAATGAACATACGTTCCTTAATACAATAATGCTGCAGCTGTTTCAAAACATGAAACTATTTAAAAAAAAAATTAAAAAAATAAAAATCAACATTTTTTTACAGAATACATTTTTGGCATTTTCACCAGCATTTGGTTCCTTAGAACGGGCAATATGCCTAGTTAGGAACTAATATCGACCTACAAGACATAATAACACTTGTATACATTTTAATGTCTATAGTTATTTTGCAATATTATTATTATGTTATTTTTGCCATGTAAATGCATCGGTTCACGACGAGTTCATCGAAAACGAATTCATCGAAAATCAATTCAACGAAAATCAATTCATCGAAAGCAAATTCATCGAAAACGAATTCATCGAAAACCAATTCATCGAAAATCAGTTCATCGAAAACCAATTCATCGAATGATCAATTCATCGAATCGCCAATTCATCGAAAAAATATATTTTGTTGATATTATATAAACTAACCTAACCTAACCTAACCTAACCTAACCTAACTTAACCTATTTCGCAGTATCAGATAATCGGAAATCGAAGAGATAACCTATAAATTTTATATTTGGGAGGCGGGAATGGGTACCGCCGCCCCGGGAACCTTTATTGGATAACCAACACCTCTGTCATAGGTCACCCCAAGTGGTTCGCTACGTTTGGTGATTTAGCAGGGGTGCCCGGGTTCATGGGGTGAGGTTTGTCTAGGTCTTGGAGGCGGATGACCAGGACATACTGAACCCCAGATTCCTACCCACCCCTTAAACCCTTTTCCTTCCCAGAACTCTCCTCTCCTCCCTTTCCTTAAAAAAAACCCTCCACACAGCATCCTCAAAGATGACATAGGCCCTGAGGGAAATTATTTTCCTCAGGGCCTCCTGTGTGGAGTTCATGTAAAAAAAAAAAAAAAAATATTGTCACTACGAAACTGACAGTTGCTAAACACATTTAACTCAGTTAAACAGACCTTTTTGGGTATTTAATTTTGACAGCTCTATCTACAAAATCTACAAAAAAAATGTTTTTCGATGAATTGGAGATTCGACGAATTGATCATTCGATGAATTGATTTTCGATGAATTAATTTTCGATGAACTCGTTTTCGATGAATTTGCTTTCGATGAATTGATTTTCGATGAACTCGTCGGTTACCAATGTATCTAATGTAATTCAATAGATAAATAAATACAATGTATGTAGGTTTGTTTCCTAAGTAAAAAGTCATCATTTTCCTGACGATAATTTTGAAAGTACGGAACTGAAGTGTGAGTGAATTCCTAAAATTCAAAAACGTCAAATGTCAATGCGCTGATGGCTTTGCTTCTGTTCTTATACGTGTAACTGCAGCTCTTTTTAACACACTAAATAACAACATTCGAAAATGGGACAAACTTCTCTCCCCCCTTTCCTAAAAAGAGCCAATGACAAAAAATATCCAAAATTTCTCTACTTAAAAAATTATTTAAAATACTCTCTCCTGCAATAAAAACCATTAAAAAAATAACTGACTACAAACGAAGCATTTAGATATGAATTATTGGAATGGGAAAGAAGAATATAGATTTTTTTTTAAAAATTTAATTAAAATTATTAGGGCATTCTCAACTAGATTCAAAGAACATATAAGATGTTATAAAAATAAAAACACCTCTTCAAAATTCGCCGAACATCTCTTAGTGAATAATCACGTTCAACTTAAAAATAACCAGCCAAAATCATTACATATAGAACGAAAGGGTCTTAGATTAAATTTGCTTGAACAATTAGAAATCAATAAACGAACGAATGACCCCAACATAACGCAAATTAATAAAGTAAGGAAAATTATTTATTCCCCACTACTTAGTATTTTTACCAAAACCAAAAAATATAATGCCCTTAAATGAGTCATAGCAATAACGTCATTCTAAATCAATTAAGAAAACCCTTACACTTAGTGCAAGGCAAACCAAAGGGAAATACTCCGAATCCCACATTAGCACTCTCTCAATTAGTGTCTCTACAAATTGGTTTAACCGGTAACAAATCAACTTAGACAGGATCCGGTAGATGTGACATCTACCGGATCTGCCGGATCTGCCCTGATGATGGACACTGCAACGATGTCCGAAACGTTGGCTAAAGAAGGAGGTAGCGCAACACGGCATAACACCCCAAAAACAAATAACGAAAATACATAAAACTACCTGTATATTGTTGAGATAATTTGAAATTACATACATATTCACATATACTACAGAAATAAATACAATTAATTTAAAAACGCCCTGAAAAGAAAAACTCTGCAGTACAAAGTCCCCCATTCTAAAAAAGGGTTGAAATTTTAAAAGTTTTTAGGTAGGCATATTTAAAAGTACATTTAGTAATACGTTTTTGAGTAATGCCGTAATTAAGGTGAATACCCGACACCGTAAAGGCAGGACGTGTTTAATTAACATACACGTAATGCTTAGGGTGAACACACTTTCAAATTTATATTTGGGACAATTTTTTCGGAGTGTTTTTTTTATGTAGAAATTTTTGAGTTTAATAATTTTTTAAGGCTGTATATTATTTATCAAATATTATAATTTTAGTCGTGCGTACGGACGTGACTTGCATTTTATAAAAAAATCTCGGTTTAGCTAAAGAATTCTTTAAAATCCAGAGAAGCGATAAGTTACAGTAAAATGAAGTGACTTTGTTAATTTTTCAAAATTGAGACTAAATATATTTAATTATTTCTTTTACTAAATATATGTTAATTTTGGGAAGTGGGGAAGGGTACTGCTGCCCCGAGAACCATTTATTGGATAATCTACACCTCTGCCATAGGTCATCCCAAGTGATTCGCTACGTTTGGTGACTTAGCAGCGGTGCCCGGGTTCATCGGGTGAGGTGTATCCATGTCTTGGCAGCAGATGGGCCTGCTTGCCATCTGCGTGGCGGGCCAGATCAAGAAGGGCCTGTCTGAGGAGACTCTTTTAGCTCTCGAACCGGTCTCTCTCCACTCATCGCATTTCACCGCAATGGAAGGGATGGATTCATACATCTGTCACTCCTGGACACACTGACCCCTATATTCTTACCCACTCCTCAAATATTTTTACTTCCCAAAACTTTCTCTCGTTAGTTTCCTTAAAAAAACTCTCCATACAGCTTCTCAAAGATGACATAACCCATGAGGCATTTTATTTTCTGTAGGGCCTCCGAGCTAATGTTAAAAAAATGCGATAAATCACAGTGAAATGGTGTGGCTTTGATCATTTTTAAAGGTTTTTTTTTAAATCATTTGCACTGGAAAATTTTGCCACATTTATTGCACATGCTAACTATTGAAATCTATTAAAAAATGCGATTTCATTTCAATCAAGTAATTTTTTCGATTACTATTCACGTTTCAGTAATAAGCGCCAATAATAAATAGTTTATGGACCTATTTGTATTCTACCTTTTACCCATTCTAGTTTGTCATTTACTTCTGTACATTTATGTAATTATTTTTGTTATTATTCTTGTTATTACTAAAAAAACTGGTTATTATTATTATTATTATTATTCTCTTGTTATTATTAAAACCACTGTAGTGATTATGGCCGAAAATTAGACCACATTTATTTTTCTGCGATTGATAGCGGTCAAAAATTGGACCACATTTTCCAACCATTCGTAAAACATTTATTGTAATTATTTAAAACATTTCCACGGCCAGCCATTCCTTTTAAAACGAAGTTATTGAAATGCTTTATCTATTATGACCACGGATTTCGCAAATCCGAACTTCGTAGACAATTTTAGAACGATATTAAAAATATAAAAAAAAAAAAATAGTTTTACACTTCGAATTTTTGATTAGCTGTTTACGGTTAAAATTAAGTCTTTTTCCATAAGTGACGTACTTGACTTACTTTAACCAGTGATTCCTGACATTATTTGGAGTAAAAAATGTAAATGAAATTTTGGTCTCCGGTGACATTTTTGATGTTTTTTTTAATTTATTTTTTCTACAAAAACATAAAAAAATGGTAGTTGTTGAACAGTTGGAGGCAGGGTAAGGGGTTCGTCAGACACCCGGCTGAGTGACCAGTGACTACGTGCGGAAGAAAATTTTTTTTGTTTGATTTTGAAGAAAAAAAATTTGAAAAAAAAAAAAAGTCGTCAAAAAAAGTCACCGGAGACCAAAATTTCATTTACATTTTTTACTCCAAATAATGTCAGGAATCACTGGTTAAAGTAAGTCAAGTACGTCCCTTAACACCCTGTATATGCACCTTTCATCATCAAGTATACCGCAGAAAATATACAGAAATCGAAAATATTCTATGTTGACTCGAATAAGTTTTTTACAATCAAACTGATTGATCAGTTTTGTAAGATTTAAGTAAGAGAAATTATTGTACAATTAATAACAAAATAAACATATTTAAAAAAAAGAAAAAAAAAGTACCTTTCACGTAGTTTCAAAATAAGATCAGATCGGAGATTTGCGCGGTTATAAACTTTACGATTTTTTTTATTTAAATAAACGGTAAAGTACGGGTTAAATCATTGGCTATTTATTTATTTATTTATTTATTGTTTCTTTACACTGCAGGTAAAAATGTTTACAATACAATTTGTTACCTCACTAGGACAAGCCTGTGTTGGGGTTAACAATAATTATACAAGTTAACAAAATAACACAAAATTATACAGATTTTGAAAGAACAATATTGTTGTATTTCTTACAGGTTGAGATTATGGGTACCTACTAAACTGATGGCGCTAGGTAGTACATTAATGTAGACTTTTAGGGTGACCATAGTTAGCTATATAGCACTATAATAGGTATTTATGTTTACATGTTAAAATTCGAAGGTATGATTTTTTTTAATGTTGGCGAAAAATTAAAAAAAATATATCTTCTGGGAAATCGCGAGCAATCGAGGCAAATTTATTTAATTTCGCGTGGTTAGGTGGTTAAGCATCCATGTATGTAAATTTTTGGTAACACGCCTTTTTCATGTACTGAAATAAAATTAAAATAACAAACTAAACATTCCCATTTGACATCTATTTTTAAGGACTGTAAACCGTCAACAACTAAGGGCCACCCTCATCAAGTCTCATACATCTGGTGTAATGTAGTAGGGTGGCGCTAATTTCCCCGTAAAAGCCCAAATACTAAAAACACTGCCGCTGTTTCAACATTATCATTATGTTTCGGTACTTGTGTATCATAGTTTGAGATACACGCCAAACGCGTGCCCTACATTCGTTCACAGTTGACAACTCAAAGTATTAATTCAAAGTTTAGTAACAAATATATACAATTTATACAAACACTACTAATTTACATTAATTTGTGACCAAAAAACATATTTAAACGAACACAAATTGGAACTTATTAATATACCCGTTAGACGAGCATACAAAAAAATATTAAAACTCCGACAGTAAACACAAGCTTTGGACAAATACAAGCAATAAAAGCATTCAATCGTACATATACGTATATGCGATCTACAGACTTAAAAGAAATCATCCGACGCCAAGACGCGATCTATATGTTCTGTTCGATCTTGGAGAAACGAAAGCTGTTGAATTATGACTAAAGACCTCATTAACTAACTAAATTCCGTTTTTTTACATGAACTCCACACAGGAGGCCCTGAGGAAAATGATTTCCCTCAGGGCCTATGTCATCTTTGGGGATGCTGTGTGGAGGGTTTTTTTATGGGAAGGAGAGGAGAATTCTGGGAAGGAAAAGTTTAAGGGATGGGTAGGAATCTGGGGTTCAGTGTGTCCTGGTCATCCGCCTCCAAGACCTAGACAAACCTCACCCCATGAACCCGAGCACCGGTGCTAAATAATCAAACGTAGCGCACCACTTGGGGTGACCTATGAAAGAGGTGTTGGTTATCCATTAAAGGTTCCCGGAGCGGCGGTACCCATTCCCGCCTCCCAAGTTGTAGTAACTGCACTAATTCAATTTTAAAGTTAGCCAAATTTTTAAAGGTATCGATACTTAACAAAAAGTACTCATTGAGTAAAAGTATCGAATACAAAGTATCGAGTACAAAAGTATCGGTATCGAAAGGAAAAGTACTCGATACCACATATTATAGATACTTTTTTCGTGTCCCTAGGTATTATGTTCGTTTGTACTCACCACCATGAGATTCCACATCTTGGCAGCCTCAGCCACTGTGGTGCAGACAGTACTGCACCCAGCCAGTAGTAGCAGCTTCTGCGGGGGGTTGTACAGCAAGTTGTACATAACGCTGGCACCCAATCCTGGCTCGCACTGGAAACAAATAATACACCATTAGTACTCAGTTTGTACACATCCATCGGTACGGCGAGTTACAAAGGGTGTTGAGGGACATACTTGGCTTACTTTAACCAGTGATTCCAGACATAACTAACTAACTAACCAGGCAGAAAGGACGGACCGCCAAACAACTCGCACACATTCTTTGACTCATTCACATTCATAATATCGTCTCATACATTATTTTATATTATTCTGACTCTCGTCATGGTCCGTCTCAAGTATCTGATTCACGTGATCATACTGATAATGCCATGTCTTCTACCATTCACATATGCATCATATATTCTTCTTACACTACTTTCTTCGTTCATTTGCCCTACATGTCCAAACCATCTGAGCGTCCCTTTCTTATTCTTACTCATTACGCTTACATCAGCCTTGCATCCTTTGCGCAATGAGTAAGATTAAGAAAGGGACCCTGAATTAACGAAGAAAGTAGTGTAAGAAGAATATATCTCCACGTTTCTCACACGATCATTCATGGTTTTAACACACATATGTCTCAGGAATCTCATTTCAATTCAATTCAAATTCAATTCAATTCAATTCAATTTATTTATTCTTTAAAAACATTACAAATTTAAATGCGTTTTTAAAATACATTTGTAACAGTATTATATTAAATATAAATATAAATGGTAGGCAAAAAAAGCTATATAAGCATTAATTAAGCTTGCCTTTTAAAGGCTGCTTCACTGACGCTAAATATGTCGATATCCGAATTAATTCTGTTCAACAGCAAGATTGCTCTCCCGACTGGCATAACCATTGGCACGATAGTTCTGCAAGCCGGGAGATAAAACAGTCTATGCTGTCGATGACGGAGATAACCATCGGGAACATAGAAACTAATGCTCTCCATGATAGCCGAGTTTTCGAACCTTCCACGAATCAGTCTGAAGAAATGTGTTACAATGAGCGCATCCCTTCTGACCCGTAGAAGGTTCACACCGAGCATGCCCAAGAGAAAGTGGGTAGGGTAGAGCCACGGATAGTAGCCATATTTCCTCTATAGGTAAATAAATCTCAGAAATTTCTTCTGAACTCTCTCCCACATAAGGGAATACTTTACTTGGTGTGGGCTCCAAACCACCGACCCACTCTCAAGCCTACTCCTAACCAAAGCATTGTATAGTACTGTGAGAACCCGGGTGTCTCTGAAGTTTCTCGCAGTGCGTAGGACGAAACCCAACATTCTCAGTGAAGTACTACACAGTATTTCAACAGCATTCAGTCTATTTTCATTCTTCCTCTGCCAGTTGTATACCTCTCTGCCTACCTACATCAGGGTAGGTACCAGCAATCAATTGTGGACTGCTAGCTTCGCTTCTTTTGACGGTCTTTTTATTAACGCCAACGGCATCTGCATTTACCCTTCTTTCAATATATCAATCAGCCTTACCATCTCTCGTAAACATACTACCCAGATACACAAATTATTAATGACATTATTTGGAGTAAAAAAGGTAAATGAAATTTTACGCTCCGGTAACATTTTTGATGTTCTTTTTGTTGGTGTTGTTTTTTCTCTAAAAACATAAAAAATAGTATGTGTTGGACAGTTGGTGGCGGGGTAAAAAGTTGGGCGAGGTTGGCTCAGTGACCAGTGATGACATGTGGAAGATTTTTTTTTGTTTGATTTTGAAGAAATTTTTTTTTTAAAGTTGTCGAAAAAGTCACCGAAGACAAACATTTTATTCGCAGTTTTTTTCCAAATAATGTCTGGAATCACTGGAAGTATTCACATTGATCAAGTAATAAGTCAAGTAGTGAGTATACTTGCTACTTGACTCGTCGAAAACCGTTCGCATTACTTTCAAGTAGATTACATTTGTGCCCGCCGCCGTTGCAAGATGACGGCGGATGACGGGTTACTACGAAGCAAAGCAAATACGCTAATTAAGCTTATTTTAATCCTTATTTTAGAAGAAACGGAAGAATAAATGAGTAAGATGAAAACAAATAAACTATGGACACGAAAAAATAAATTTAGGGTAGCATCTTCGCTCTATCACCACGACATTTCCGCGTGTTCACAAATGAACACTGCTAAAACGGTTCGCGCCTGTCAGTGCGCAGGGACGCTCGGAGAGGGTACTTACTCGCCCGAAAATAGAACAAAATGGATTGAATCTACTAAAGAGCTGACTCACCCACCCTACTAAATTTACGGTGTTCGGACGCGTTTAGTTACTACTATACTCTCAACTCGACTAAAATACTTGGTCAATCAGAACGGGGCTTTAACGCCATGAATATACAAATAATAATAATGTATCTTTATTGAAATAAATTTTCAACAATTACATTGGTTTATAGATTAGATAAAATTAACAACAGAAAATAGTACCTATACATAAAAAGAGTAGTTTAGGTTAGGCATGTCAACATCCTTAAGCCGCCGCTACCCGAATTTCTACAGATTTCCTACATATCCCCTTTAAACATTCAAAGTTATAGGTAAAGCTCCTAAAAAAATATATGTTATTTTTGAAGATAATGTCTATACATTCCCCAAGCCGAAACGCAAATTATATGAAATTCTCTTGATAGAAAAAAATCTCAAAGTAAGCTCCAAAAATTATTATAAACACGTTTGTTTCAGTTATTTTACAAGTTATATATTATATGCATGAAAAAATTCACAGTGTTTCTTTACATGCTGTTTAAGAAAAACCTTCGCCAGATTTTTGCTCTATTTTAAACGAATCGTGTTTTATTACACATTTTCACAATTTTCTCTCCTACATTCGTAATTATATATCTCTCCATCTTCTTCTTTTTGAGCGGATAAATGGCATCTTAAATAGATGTCGTTAGTATAATTAGTACAATGTATCATAATATTAGTATATGATCAGTTCCATCATTGTTGATTGTGATTAAAATTGGGGGATTTCATGTTCGCTTGCCCGCGATGGTTTCTGTTTCATTTAGTGAGCTCTGGCATCATGTAATTATGCATTGCCAAACCGTTCATCCGATTGCGATTAAAATTTAGGGATTTGTAGAGAGGAGTGGGGAGGGAGAGCGGAAGGGTGTAGTGGGGAGGGGGGTGGGGGTAGGGTTGGGGAAGGGGTAGGGTGGAGGGGGTGGGGGGAGGGTGAAGGGGGTTGGGGAGGGGTTGGGGGAGGGGGGAGAGGGAAGGGGAAAAGGGAAACTCGGAAGGGTGTGGAGGGGAGGGGGAGGAGGGGAACTCGGGAGCAGGGAGGGAACTAAAAGCCGCCCTCAGGGCCTAACAGCAAAAATCTGTGGAGCGGGTTTTTAACTGCTAGTATTATTTAAATTAAATTCGTATTATTTGACAGTATACAGCAGCAAAATAATACCTACAGCAGAATGCAAAATAATAGCTACAACATGAATAATCTGCCACTTGTCTACTTTGAAAGCGAGAGACACGGTTTTCACTTTAATTTTGTAAGGCCGTCGACTTTCAAAATTCCGAGTACGGCGAACATAACTTTTCAGAAAAACATATTCAAATCATAATGAAATTCATAGAATCCAAGCCCTAAGGTTTATTAACTCATATTTCAGAGTTAAATGGTCCGTTGTTAGTTAAGTTTAGTTAATTTTCTACTCTGTTTTAACTAAAGAATTTTTCGGCATATTTTGCTGTTTAATATAAACAGGGCTGCATGTAATTAAAACCCATTTAGATGGGCGATTCTCCCTCGGGGCGTTCTTTGTTCAAGTACAGTGTTTCTCAAACTTTTTACTTGTCGCTCATTTTTAAAGATTTTTTTTTCTCTAGATGGTCAGTGGAGGTAATCCACCTCTTACCTGCCCTGGTATAAGTAACTGATGGTTACTCCTTCAAGGCTCTCGCAAGATTCTATTTTTTTTGTTAAAAGAAGCTACATTTATTTATTTTAAACGAATCTAATGACATGTGCAGGCTTGAGGCTTGATCAGACGACCTTGACTATCCTTTGTCCTGCCTCTGACGACCCAACGCTGAATTTTCTTTTAGTCTTCGGGTATTTTACCCAAAATATTCAGTTAACATTCTTTGAGGCTTCACTGAGTGGTTGGCTAATGGACACGGAAGCTAAGTGTAGTTTATGATCAGACCGAAAGCCATCCACATTTTTTGTTGGTACTTGCCAATTGATTTGAGATTTATTGTATTACTAATGTTCTCTATTTTATGCGGGTGCTTGCGGGTTTTTACAGATGCAATGCCGCCTCATGGAGCCTCATGAATGAGTTTTTCTTTTGCCCTGTTTAATTTATCTTTGTTTTACTAACCTATTTTTTGCATTTTGTTTTTCCTGTTAAGAACTTACATACGGCTTACTAACAACGTATGCATGGACACTGGAGGTCTAGATTCTCTAGATGGTCAGCTTTTTTCCACAAAAAAATATAAATTGATTTCAAAAGAACATTATTTTATCTAGTAAAGTCAAATATGATTTTAGATTTTCACGGCCAAAAGTATTTATGTTATTTATTTTTGGGGTGTTATGCCGTGTTTCGCTACCAACTCCTTTCGCCAACGGTTCGAACAGCGTTACAGTGCCCATCATCAGGGCAGATGTGTAATTTTTAGTGGTGAAATGTGTGCTGATTATAATAAGGTTATACCTTTGGTCGTAGGCAGATTGTTAAATTTTGCAAAAACAAAATGTTGCATTATACAACAAAAGTTCAAATCACTTAAGCATGCAGTAAAATAAATAAATTATTTATCTGGGAAAGCTACTTTAAAGGATTTTATTTTTAGTTCAAATAATATCATTGAAAAAATTTCGCGCACATGTTTTGTGACGAGAATACTTCAGTTTGTCTATTTATTTACTGTCCATTAACTAATGTATTTCAATTTTTTTCCACAATTATTTTGCTTAGACACATTTGGAAAAATATAAATACCTACTAATGATCAAAAAATAATAACTGAAAGTACGTAATTTTATTAATTTTTTCATCATATGTCTGATAATTTTTCATTGCTAACTTGAATTAAGGTATATAAAGCAAATTTATCGATTTTGAGTAATTAGTTAAAAATGCTGGTTCGGAGAATAGTTAATCTTTCTCATCGGAACCGCGCGATCTAACTATTCGATTATTTCGAATCGGTGTTTTAAATTTTGTTTCGTTGCGTGGGTGAATCGAATCTCGAATCTGAGTTCTAGGTAAGTACCTACTGATGCACTTGTCTGAATGGTAGAAAACAGGACCTTCCTTCTAAATTATGATTGGTTCTGAAATGTGACCAGTTAAATAAAGCATCCATATTGGCCAATAAAGTTCAAATTCACGCCACCAGAATAAAATACGCAGAAAGAAAAATTAAATAAAGACAAACATTCCCGAGTTACGAATAACCTAACAATATTTGAAAATCTCCTACTACCACCACAGTAAGCGGAAAACGTTTCTCGTGATGGAGGACCTAGCCAGCCGAGGAATCGAACACGCGACACCTGAGAGGAACCCAAACGCAATGCCAACTCAGACACTGACCGGTCATTATTAATTTCGAGTGATTTATTCAAAACGCGTCAGTCTATTTTGTGAGTGAAATTATAAAGCGCATTTCATCACCTTTCAAAAGCAGTTTTTAGCCATCGAATAAGTTCAGAAATATAATTTTATTGCAAAGTGGAAACATTCTGACCATCTGACAGATTATGCCCGAGGCCTGGGGGCTAGAACGGTCGACCGATAAAGGATTTATCGACAATGTCGATAACTTATCATTGTTCCCAAGCACGACTAAGCTAACGTAAAAACGACAGTTCAGATCGAATAATTCAATTTGGGAGGCGGGAATGGGCACCGCCGCCCCGGGAACCTTTATTGGATAACCAACACCTCTGCCATAGGTCACCCCAAGTGGTTCGCTACGTTTGGTGATTTAGCAGGGGTGCCCGGGTTCATGGGGGTGAGGTTTGTCTAGGTCTTGGAGGCGGATGACCAGGACATACTGAACCCCAGATTCCTACCCACACCTTAAATCCTTTTCCTTCCCAGAACTCTCCTCTCCTTCCTTTCCTTAAAAAAAACCCTCCACACAGCATCCCCAAAGATGACATAGGCCCTGAGGGAAATTATTTTCTTCAGGGCCTCCTGCGTGGAGTTCATGTAAAAAAAAAAAAAGAATAAATTAAGAACATAAGTCGTTGTGAAATGTTGCTTGTTCATTGGCGATCTGCAGTCATGCTCGGAAACGATGTCAAGTTTCAAAATTATCGATACCCTGGATCTTTTCATGAGGAGGGGCGATATTGCACACTTTGGAAAACACTGTTCTAATATAAAGGCTTGAAACATCTCTCAGCCGGGGGTTGTTTTTAAACTCGGAGGAAAAACTACTAAGGTATAAATATACAAGTTCAAAAAACATCGAGTTTCTGAATTCTGTACTTTATTATGCGTGGGTTGATATTAGGAACATGAAACCAGGAACTTTTCTCAGTATTATTTTTCCCACTCCTTTCATGCTCTCAACATAAAATAATAAAGAACTAATAAAGAACTCCAGTGAACAACATTATGGTTTAAAAAATATGTATCATTCTTCAATCTATGTATCAATCTAAACGAAATCTTCAATCTAAAATATGTATCAATCTAAACGAAAATATGAAATCGATATCCTCATATTCTTATTATGACTTCAGTTTAGCAGATAGGTATAAAAAATCAAACATATATTCTGCAAAAAAATCAAAACAAATTTTTTTCTGCTGTGGAGGTCGAACAAAGGACACTGAATTGCATTCGGCTGGCTATCCGATTGGTCTCCTAGCAACCAATCGAATTCATTTTCAAGACACAAGAACTCTCTCCGCGCCGCATCGAAAACCACCGATCATTTTGTCTTAAACTACCGGTCAAGACTCACTTGCATATCATGTTTGTTCGCCCTTCACATTATTATTATTGTTTATATTGAAATTTATTTATTTATGTATTGTTTCTTTACACTGCAGGTAAAAATGTTTACAATACAATTTGTCACCTCACTAGGACAAGCCTGTGTTGAGGTTAACAATTATTCAAATTCAAAATAACACAAAACTATACAGATACTGAAAGAAAAATATTGTTGTGTTTATTACAGGTTGAGATTATGGGCACCTACTAAACTGATGGCGCAAGGTAGTACATTAATGGAAACATGTAGACTTTTAGGGTGACCATAGTTTAGTGATCTGATTTAAAAAAAGGATTAATTGTAAATAAAAAATAAATGTTTATAATATAATATGCTATAAATTTGGCAGGAAGAAGATGAAAAAAATGTTAAATATAGAGGAATTATGTGTTAGGTCAATAAACCTGTAAATAATGTACCGACATCTTACTTATTTGCTTTACCACGCCCTTTAAAACACATAACACATCACCCTACAACTGGTGACCTCCATAAAACACTAGCCTCTATACTGCTAACCCGTGAATTGCGTCAGCATTCTTTCGCATTTCGAATTTTCGCATTGTGTGTAGACTACAAGGCACGTTTTAAGATAAAATTGATTCTGCTTACGAGTCCACAAAATTAAACAATATTTACACACGGAACAGTCAATTTTGCAGCATATGGTGTGCAACTCAAATGTAAAGCTTTACTCTGTTCATCGGAATCTGGATGAATCTGCAACTTGTTATTAATTTAATTTATCGTTATATTCTGAAGACAAAACTGCTTTAAATTAAATCTGTATGTGGGGGAATTAAAACAACACCCAGAAAATGAAAAAGGTTTTTCTTTGATTCTACACATACATAGTCTGAAACTAGAATTTGATAACTTCACTTCGAATAAGAGTATGGTTTCCGATGAAATGTATCGGCAGATGAATCCACAACTGGAATTTAATCGTTACATTCTGAACACAAAACTGGTTTTAAATTAAGAGTGAATCTGCATGCGAGTCCCCCTGCTTTAAATTTTCCGGATATCATGTGCTTCGGGTTTTCCAATGAATTACGAATTTTGCAGCGTAAGATTTGAAACAAAGTTTGTAACTTCACTCGAAACATTACAAAAATTTTCTTCGAAATGCGTCAGCAGATTAATCCGCAACTGCAATTTTCACAGATCATTCTTAACATGAAACTGGTTTTGCGTTAAGAGTAAATCTGCATGCGAGTCCCCAGCTTTAATTGATACTACACCCAGAACACGTGATGAGTTTTACTGCTCTTTACAGCAAGTTTATTGTCGGCAATTTTTTTAAATAATTTTATATTTGACTCTTTGCCAAAATTTACATGGAATGATTTTATTTTTATTAAACTATTTTTTCTACAGCGGAGGTGTGGCAATAGAGAACTCCAGTCCAATTTTTAAATTTTTTATTAATAATGACCTTCTAACTTAAATAACTGCATTTTTATTTTTATTTTTAGAGTTAGTTTTAATAGTTAAAATAATTGTCAAAGTTTTAATTTTTCGAGACCCCCCGAAAACCACCGTATGTATGGTGAATCGTGTGACGTCATCACTCCTGAAAAATTACTATAGGATCGGGCAATCAGCTGGTCAACTGCCGCCATTTTGAATTCCGTTTTTCGAAGTATTCTCCCTAGAAGTAGCATTACTATTTATTTTCTGCATAGAGATAAACTAATAAGAGATACCTTTATTTTTGAAACATTATTTAGGTCTAAATAATGTTTCAATAAACACAACAACTAAATCTGTGTAAATAAACGAATAAATTAATACGATAGCTTGTGTCATAAGTCATAACATACATTCCCATACAATGACTTTACGGTGACGTCACGACACGTCGAACAGTGACGACACCACTAAAATTTCAATAATGCCAACTTGAAGGTGTGTTTTTACGAACCGATTAAATGGACTTTTCAATATTTTTTTAAAAACTCTGCGTTTAAATTATTAAATAAAACTTATTTATTCAAAATCAGCGTTTATTGGTCTATATAAACATTAAAGCCATAAAGCTGGAGTTCCTTACCTACCTACCTATATATATATTTTTAAGAAAGACAACTAACAAAACAACTATTCATCACGCCGTTTGCCGCAGAGGTAGGCAGAGAGGACGGACCGCCAAACAATTCGGTCTTGGCAAACACTCCTTGCTTCGATACGTTTTTAAATTTTCACGACCAAAAGTATTTGGGGTGTTATGCCGTGTTCACGGCAATGACACGGCATAACACCCCAAAACAAATTACGAAAAAACGCCTTGCTTCATTCACAATCAAACATCGTCTCATACATACATATCTATTATTCTCACTCTTGACATGGCACGACTCGAGTATCTGATTCACTTGATCGTGCCAGGCTTCCTCGGGGATACCTGATTACTTTTATCATTCACTTTTGAACCTTATGAAAGTGTCTTCTTTTCTATTTTGTATCTCTTTCACTCATTGTTTTATTCTTCTGTCATATATATATATATATATATATATATATATATATATATATATATATATATATATATATATATATATATATATATATATATATATATATATATATATATATATATATATATATATATATAAATATTGTATCTTTAGTTAATATTAAAAGCCCAAACGAAGCTTGAACTAAGCGAAACCTGGTTTGCTGTTTATTATTAATTCAAATAAAAAGTGGGGTAATACAAAGACTAATACTCACATACGCAGCTGAGACTTGGGTACTAACTAAGAGGAATGAGCGACCACTGGACGTTTTTAAAAGGAAAATTTTGAGGCATCTTCGGACCGGTTATAGAAAATGAATTTTGGCGCAGACGTTATAACTACGAGCTATATACTCTATTTAAGGATCTAAACGTTATCACATACGCAGCTGAGACTTGGGTACTAACTAAGAGGAATGAGCGAGCACTGTACGTTTTTAAAAGGAAAATTTGAGGCATCTTCGGACCGGTTATAGAAAATGAATTTTGGCGCAGACGTTATAACTACGAGCTATATACTCTATTTAAGGATCTAAACGTTATCACATACGCAGCTGAGACTTGGGTACTAACTAAGAGGAATGAGCGAGCACTGTACGTTTTTAAAAGGAAAATTTTGAGGCATCTTCGGACCGGTTATAGAAAATGAATTTTGGCGCAGACGTTATAACTACGAGCTATATATTATACTCTGTTTAAGGATCTAAACGTCACAAAATTTATAAAACTGGGAAGACTTTGGTGGCAGGGTCATGCGGAGAGAACGACCGAGCATCAAGCACCAAAGTCCCCGCTGAACTCAAGACCAATAGGGCCTACCTTGGAGCTTCTAATTTGGAGAGAGCTGGCCCAAAACCGATATGAGCGGAGGAAGACTCTTGAGGAGGCCAAGACCCACCAGGGGTTGTAGAGCCAAGAGTGATAATGATGATGAATACAAAGATGATGGTGAATTGCCTAGTTAAAAAAAAATACGAAGTCTATTTTTACATTTAATAAAAATAGTTTCACTAGTCCTTGGCAATTTCAGCGTTTGTATGGTATCACATTACATATAATTTGAACACCCCGTTAATTTAACAAGGACTAGATAATTTGGTGGCGTTTGGTTTCAGGTCGACTAATGATAGAATATTATCGTAATTAGATAAATCCCAGCCACTAACTACAGGCCTAAATTTATCGATAATTATGCCAATTAGTTGGTATCTCGTTCAAAATCAATACGATCCTTGTTAAACAATGAAATAATATCAAATGTCAAGTACTTAGTTTATTATACACCGACAGTCGTAAAATACGTTGTTACATTTGTAATATAAACATTGTGGAAAAGTCATCTTTCATAGTGGGGTGACTTTGACATCATATTTTTTTATCAGCTTATTACAATACGAATTCGAATATTCAAATAGTTAGAATTGCCACTGATGTACTTTCCAAAAGTAGCGAACCATTTGGGGCGACCTGTAGCTTTCGTTATCCAATAAATGTTTCCCGGGGCAGCGGTACCCAAGCCCGCCTCTCAAATTGAGAATATTATTTATATAACTTGAGGTGATTTTCTCACGAAAATGGCGCTGTAAAAATCTTCCAATAATAATAATTATTATAAGAAATACACACTGCAAAAATTTACACATTTTCAAAAGAAGTGAGTAATGGAAGTGAGTAGATTACGTCTAAAGGGGATCGAAATGAATATCTAGTCTCTTTCAACGGAAGCAATCTTCCGAACAGGCCCTCCATTGATATGCTTGGTGTAACCCTAAGTGACCAGCTCAGGTATGGGGGCTCCATCGAAGCCAGAGTAAAGTTAGCCTCCCAAAAACTGGGCGTAGTGTACAGGGCCCGCAGATACTTTAATAGTACACAACTGCTAACCCTGTACAAATCACAAGTGCGCCCCACGGTTGAATTTGGCAGCCACCTCTGGTCTGGAGCTCCAAAATACCTAAAAAATACCCTCGACTCTGTGCAGAAACGAGCGGTCAGTTTAATAGATTCTCCCATCTTAACAGACGGATTGCAATCTTTAGAGCACAGGCGTCGGGTGGGAATGCTATCCTTGTTCTACCGGTATTAAAATGGAACTAGCATCATTGATCCCTTCGGCACCGGTGCATAGTCGGGAAACACGCCAAACGCGTGCCCAACATTTGTACACGGTTGACATTTGTCACATGAGATCGGGTCGTTTCTTCGACTCGTTCTTGTGTTCAACAGCTCGGCTGTGGAATGATTTGCCGGCCTCTGTGTTTCCTCCTTCCTACAACATGGGTCTCTTCAAGACCAATGTTCATTCCTTCCTCTCCTCAAAAAGACCCTCCACACAGCATCTCAGATGACATAGGCCCTGAAGGAAATTATTTTCCTCAGGGCCTCCTGTGTAGAGTTAATGTAAAAAAAAGTCATCTACTACTTCCGAGAAGTTATTGCCTTTAATGAGTATGCTCATGTCAAATAGTCAACTGTACACATTAATATAATAATAATAATAATGATTTATTGTCTTCATTTCCTAATAACAAATAGAGATAATGATATCCTCACTGGGATCTCCCGTGCTGAGGATTTCATTTACATTTTATAATTTAATTATAAGAATAATATGAATTCGACATAACATATATCATGTAGTATTTTTTTTTTTAATAATTATAAAGTAAATAAGATAGTGTTTTTTTATAATTCAGTTCATTAGATTCGGTTTTAGTCTGTATTTGATTTCAGTATATTTTCTATTTCTGATCTCCCTATATTTAGTATCCAGCTTTTTATTTGAAATTTAAATGTTATAATGTTGAGGTTTTTGAGTGAGAGTGGTATTTTATTGTAGAGTTTAATGCCATAATATAAGAGCCATTTGCTCAATAATGAGCAGGCTTGGTTTGAGCTTTCTAATGAATAAGCATGCTCAAAGCCAACAATTGAACATAAGCATGCTCATGTCAAATAAATGTCAAATGGAGTCAATTCCATTCGCCAAGAACTAAACAAAATAATCTTAGTGGTTGCAATTATTTAAAAATCTTCCGATGAAAGAAAATAAAACGGTTGATTTGGTTCCAGGAATAATAAAAAAAATCTAATTACAAAGAATGTGGTTTAGTTTTGGAGGTAAAGGAACATTTAACGATTTTGATAATCTATTGTGAGTATTTTAGTGACCTTGTGTTACAAATGTATTCGCGATTTTCATAATAAATCTCGAAAAACAAGGTTTTTTCGATTCCCCAGCGGGCTATTTTGACATTTGCAAATGCGCAGATGCGAACTGCGATCGGATTGAAATGAGCTTGCTCATAAGCTAGCCTGTTCACAAATGCTTAGAGGCTTCCCCTTCCTCCTGATAATCCAAATAACATGCTCATTAATCAAACGTCTGTTGATTTGTGAGCATGCTCATTCGGCTTCAAATGAGCATGCTCATTACTAGCAACATCACTGATACAATGCTACTAGGTAGCATGCTCTTTGGATTCTAATGAGCAAGTGTGTCCGTAGCATAAATGTCTTAATTCATTTTAATTTCAAAGAATTTCACATCGAGTTATACTACTTGTTGTTAACAGAACTGTAATATGTATGTATGTTAACTGGGCTCAATAAATCGGGGATTTAGACTTGTGTGGTGACCAGATCTGAATTGAAAGAGACTTCTACACCTTCCTCTTCTATCTCCTTACCCTCCCTACTACGTCAGCCACACAATATACTCCAATTGGGGATGCCATAGTCTCACTGGATCTTCACTGTGCCTAGACGATTGGAAACAGTTAGGAAAAGATTGCCATTTACGTTTACGAAAAGTCGGTCACAAGGGAGAAGGCACGTTAACCAATTTAGTTTTAGAGTGATTTTACCTTTTTGTAAAATCACTCTTTAGCAAGTGACCTTTCGACGTGTGAAAATTGTTTTGTGGCGCAGTCTAGCGGAAAATCTGATAATGTTTTGGCGTTTAACGTCAAAGGGGATAGTATATTTTTAGACAGTTTTTAGAGGCAAAGGACATAACCGTTATGCTATCTTAAGTGATTCGATTACCTATTGTATATCTATTCAAATAAGATAAATGAGATTAAAATAGGGATATTGAATATACCGAATTTCTACCGTTTTATACTATATGTATTTCTCTTGAACACTTTTATAAAAACTAAGTTTATAACACAATTGTTGGTAAAATGTTATTTATTTAAAGTAAGTTCACAGATCACATATAGTCAAAATAGTCACAATGTATCAATTCACAATAATAATAATTAACTGAGCAAGGGATCGGAGGGACCCTTGCTGTTTAGTCTTTGGGAACAACAAAACTGACTGTGGTTCTGCTTAGAGGGTCGTACCATAGGACGAAGTGCAACTAAGGCAGCAGTTGGGGTCTGGTTGGTGCTTTACTTATGGTAGTAGAATACTCCTTAGGGGGTCGTGCCAAAGGACGAAGCGCAACTAAGAGAGCGTACTAGTCAAGAGCGAGCTACAGACGAACTGGTTTAATTTAGGGCTCGCAGCTCTTTATATAGGCCATTCCTTGTTGCGGGGCGTGGTTTATGTAGCGACTCGAGAGTAGGAAATGCGCAGAAGGCGTCTGCGCAGCCTGGTTCGCCTAGTTTTGGGTGAGCAGGATGGCGCTGTACGGGGGAAAGAAATGGTGTAGTGGCAAGCGTACAAACGGCGCGCTACAAGTTTATAAAAAAATATGCTATTTTTGAAGATATAAATATGTAGGTAGGTGTATATTTACCGCACTGAAACGTAATTATATGAAACTAGCTGTTAAAAACCCGCTCCGCAGGTTTTTACTGTTATGCCCTGCGGTCGGCTTTTGGTTCGGCTTCGCCCAGTTAGTGTTGGTGACCATTTTATAAATCCAATACGAACTGATTCCAAAAACAGCCAGTTCCTCGGATCCACTGTAGCTAGTCACCGGGATAAAGTAACCGAGACAAACCAATGACGTCATATATAATATCTAGCCACTTGATACAACATGTATTACCGTCAATCTTTTCATATCTGGAGAGATACCACATATTCACAAATTCGTAGCAGTTATACCTAGGGGGGAGACGTACCCGTCCGACCTGCTGACGGAAGTAGTGACGTCTTGTGTCGAATTCTTGAATTCGAAACCGAATTATAACAGTAGCTTTGTGTGAAATTCCACGTATACAGATGTTATTTGTGGCGCGGCGCGTTTGGCGTGGCGTCCGACATGCACTCGTAGCTGGGTTCTGAAATTCAACCACGCAGTGGCTACGGTATTAATACCGTTCGATTCTCTCGAAGAGAAAAAATGGCAAAATATGCTCTGAAAATTATTATTACAAACACGTTTTTTCTGTTATTTTACAAGTTAAATTCAAATTGTTTTTTAATTGCTTTTTAAGGCAATTTCTACTAGATTTTCGCTCTATTTTAAACGAGTCGTGTTTTATTAAACATTTTCACAATTTTGGTCTAATTATTATGGTTTCATTTTTAAGCATCAGTGACTTTTGAAGTGAAAACTTTTTTAGCACCGTTGTGATTTGAAACTCGATGAAACGGAAACGAGTGACACTAAAAAGAGACAAACACATACATCATTGCAAAGGTTCTCAACGTGGGCGGTAACGCCCCCTTGTGGGCGTTTGAGACTTTCAGGGGAGCAGTTGAAGATCCAGAGAAAATTAGAGGGAGCTGAGATGGCACATGGGCGTTGAGGGCGTGGGCAGGTAAAAAAAATATGGTCTAAAAAAACAAAAAACACCCTAATCATAAACGAATGAAGCAAAGTAAACTTTAATATTGGTTCATTTTTGTTACCATATGTATCGTAATAATTTTTAACACGTGTGTGAAAATTTATGTGCTTCGGTAGTTCAGAAAGTGAATGAAAATTAATTTAAAAGATTCCATTACATTCAGATCTACATTAAATTGGATGATTAAATATTAAGAATTGTATTAGTATTAAGAATTGACACTATATCATGAACACTAGAAGAAAGTGATAGCAACCCGGTACTTAACATTCGCAAAGTATTGCCCTTTTTCATGAACAAAAAGGTACAACAAATAAATTAATATGTTTTTAATCGAATTATTGATTCCGTTACAGTTGAGCCCCCCCCCCCCCCCATTAAAGGAAAAAAAAATTGGGGGCTCAAGAAAAAAAAATCCTCAAAGTGGGCGGTGTGCAAAGTGAGGTTGAGAACCTATGATCTATAGGATTTAGCCTAAGAGAGAATGAGATAGACTAATCGGTGTATTCTTTGTGCGGTGCTTCGTAGCCTATCGGCCTCCTCTTTGTGCGATGTTTGGTAGAAACGGCGGAGGAAGGATGAAAGTAGACTGAATGCTGTATTAGATCCTTGACGCGTGAGTGTGATAAATGTGGGGATTCGCTAATAACGCACGGCTTGATGCAAGCGTAATGAGTAATATTAAGAAAGGGACGTTTTTTTAAATTAGCTTCATTCAGTTACTTAACCCCCCAAAGTATATATTTTTTGTGTGAGTTCCAACTGCTCCCAACCATCTGAAGGCATTGCGACTATGGCATCCCAATTTGGGGTATGTTGTGAGGCTGAAGGTAGTGGGGAGGCGAATGAGTTTGGGGAGAAGAAGGTGGGGTAGAACCTGGTTATTCAGATCTGGAATGATTCGATTCTGAATCTTCTTTCCGTAAAGGTCTTTCCGGTCTTTCATCATGGCGACACTGAAAGTAACCACCAATCTGGAAACGAGCCGCAAATAATTAAATTAATATTAAATAGCGAAATAACATCAATGAATCAAATAAAATTTATTTACTCTAGCTAAAATTCAAACCTACAAACTTCGGATCTTTAGTCGAGAGCCTCACCCACCCCTCACGACGGATGCCGTTGGATGATAAAAATTGACAACATTTATTGGTTTGTCCAAGAAGATTTGAAAAATTACCGTTTTTTGAAAGTACAAAAAAACTCTGCGACGCCAAAGACTGCAAACTTAATAATATCAAGCTGTAGGTACATACCTGAACAAATAGAGTCTGATTCTCCTGCTAAAAAGGTTGATCGTCACTGTGATAGAGATAGTCGATAACTTGTCGGGAGGTTTGACTGCTAGCTTTTTGGATTTTAGGGTCTGAAAGGTAATATGTTCTGGAAGAACAAATATGACTTGAGAAATGAGGACGTACTTTAAAAAAATATTTTAAATGAAATATAGGAACAAATAAGAAGAGAAAGATGCCGCACTATATAACCACCACTTCTGCCATAGTGGATATCACCCCAAGTGGTTCGTTACGTTTGGTGATTTAGCAGGGGGGGCCGGGTTCATGGTGAGGTTTGTCCAGGTCTTGGCGTTGGACGCGTCTGCCCACCTGCTGTGTGGCCTGCTGGAGCGAGACCTGGTTGAGGGAGGCCTTTTGACCTCTCCAGCCGGGCTGTCTCGACCTATCGACTTGCACCGCAGTTGGAGGGATGGATTCATACGTTCGTCACTCCTGGACACACTGACCCCCAAATTCTCTCACACCTCTCATATTTTTTTCCTTCTCATAACTCCCTCTCTCTTTGCTATCCTTTAAAATACCCTCCACACAGCATTCCCAAAGATGACTGAGGGAAATTATTTTTCGAAGGACCTCTTGTGTGGAAATCTGGTAAAAAAACACAGAGATAAAAAAAAATCAGTAAGGTAAATAACCTTAATATAATACTTCCCACAACTTCATCTCGTTCTTTTCCTTAAAAATACCAACCCCACAGCATCCCCAACGATGACTGAGGGAAATTATTTTTCTAAGGGCCTCCTGTGTGGAAATAATAAAAGAAAAACATTGACAGAGGCCAAAAAATGCGTAAGGCAATACCTTTTTCTTTTCAAGGGCTTCTTTCCTTTAAAATACCCCCCACACAGCATCCCCAAAGACGACTGAGGGAAACTATTTTTCAAAGGACCTCCTGTGTGGAGATAATGCGAACCAAAAACACAGAGGTAAAAAACAACAATGTTTTTTTTGGATATCGTAGGATTCGAACCCCCGTTCGCTTGATGTCCGTCTCTCTGGCCGCTGAGACTTGGCAGGCACCTTGCCAACTAAGCTATGGAAGGAACGCGCCGAGGTGCGAATTTAACTAAATAGAACCGAGTATTTATACAATACGATCTAGAAGAAAACTGTCAACAATGGATAATCTGGGAAGAATGGTTACAGAGATCCAAGTTGCCCAAACAACCAACGCCGTTACCCTTGCTGCTTTTGTAGACATTAAAGATGCATACAATAATATAAATATCAAAGATATCATTAAAGTTCTTATCTCTAAAGGTATCAAAGGGAAAGTTATAAAATATATCTGGGAATATTTTAAAGAAATTTTATTATTGTTTGGTTCTGAAACAGTCTTTAAAAAAAAAACTTAATCCATATTCCCCAAGTCCTTCATCAATCATGTATTCCTTTCTTTTCCTCCTTTCCTCAAAGTCTCTACCAGGAAAAGAATATAGGAATACCTACATGTGGAAAAATTGAACAATATTGCCGCCCAAGTTTTCATTACCTACTTGGGCAGTTGGAATTTTGTAGTGACATGGGTCACAGTTCGCTCGTCTAAATATCGCAAGATTTCATTTATTATCGAATCAAAGTGTCGTGTCTTAAAACCTGGTGTTGTGCCGATATTGGGAATCCAGGATCGATCCAGAAACGCCACAAAAAGCCGTCAAAGGTAAGAGACTTCCTCTCATATCCTATTTTCCTACGATCAAATTTCAAAACACAATTATTGATCTTGATTCATCAAAAAAAAAGTATTTACAGTTCACACATTCTCGTGTTGCGGTATCGGCCGTGACAATTATTAAGGAACCTAACATATTCGCTGAACAAATGTGCACGAGAGGACTACCGCAAGGAGATCCCATGTCTGCCCTCTTATTCAATATTGGAACTTCTGGTATAGGAAACTATATCCAAGTGAAACGCGTACAGTACATTGACGATTTTGGTATTTATTTTTCAAGTTCAAAAGTAAAAACATGCGAAAACATTATTCAAAAAGCTCTGTTAGAACTACAGAATGCTCTTAAAATAAAAGGTCTTGAAATAACCGAAAATAAGACAAAAATATGTATATTTGCAAAAGGAAAGAGACGAAATATCCTGAATATAAAAATAAATGATGTACTTATAGAACGAGTAGATGAACATATATAAGTTCCTCGGGTTATGGTTGGATTACAGACTCGCTTGGAATAAACATATAAATAACACCTGTTTAAAAATGAATCAGCCAATGAATATTTTGAAAGTGCTGTCCGGAAAAAGCTGGGGAATTCATCCACTTCATATGAGAAGATTGCATACTTCTCTTATAAGGAGTCGATTAGACTATGGCAGTATACTTTTTTACAACTCTGCCAAAAGCAATCTCGAAAAATTAGAGAGAATACAATCACGAGCTTTAAGAATATGTGGAGGTTTCCTGAATTCAACTACTGTACATGTTTTACAAAGTGAAATGAGTACCCCTCCTTTGCATATAAGAACTTGGAAACTAGCTGCAAGATTTTGGCTTAGAGCTGTATCCATTGAAAATAATCCTCTAGTTTTAGAGGTTCTCAAACTTAAATCCTTGATACAAAATAGATTCTGGAACAATAAAAAATTACCAATGTTGATTAAAATTTGTTCGGAAACAATTGATTGGAAAATAAATGAAAATATATGTCTAGATATGTACTCCTCCGATACCTGGGTAGGAGCACTTAATTTGGAATGTATTTCAGTTGAGATTGACAATTTTAATTTCCCCAAAAGACTACTCTTACCAAATGAAATGAGTAATTTTGTAAGCGATATGCTAATTAAAAAGTATTCTGGATTCAACCAGATCTTCACTGATGGATCAAAAAAATCAGACCAAGTTGGAGCAGCTTTCCTCTCAATGCCAAAAAATTTTTTCCATCAAATAAAATTGAATAAAAATTGCACTATTATGAATGCAGAATTGATAACAATCAAAGAAGCGGTGGAATATGCAATTAAAAATAAGTGGAAACAAATTGTGATATTAAGTGATTCTAAAAGTGCACTTCAACATACTAAAAGTATTCCGAAAGGAGTTTCCTGTAGGAAAATAGCCTACAATATTGTTGAACAAATAAGGTGGCTACAGCAGAAAGATTTTTCCATTTGTTTACAATGGATTCCATCTCGTGTAGATACATGGGAATGAAGAGGCGGATTTGTTGGCAAACGAAGCATGTGTGAATGGAATCATCTACGACTGGACGCCAGACGCTGAAGATTACTGCCAAAAAATAAATTCCATATGTAATAATATGTGGAATAATCATTTTGAAACGTTATCTACCAAAAAAGGAATATGGTACAGAAAGCTCCAAAACAAACCGTTTAAAAGACCATGGTTCACTGAGGTTAATCTGAAAAGATCCGAAATGAGAATTATTTTTAGATTAAGATCCGGACATGCATTAATGGGAAGAATATTGTGTTTGATAGGCCTCTCTGATTCTCCGATGTGCTCGATATGTGAACAAATTGAAGATGTTGAGCACACATTATCGAAGTGCATTAAATATGAACGACAGAGAGTTACAATACTTATGACCTCGAAGTCATCGGAAGTTCAGAATTTAATAGCCTCAACTGAGTTTCATGCCACATCGAGAATAATGAAATTTATTAGATCATGTAAACTGGAAAATATTTGAAAGTGATTTTTTATACGAAATCAATATAAAAGGACTCTAATAACCTTTTAAAGATCATTAGAGATTATAATGATAATATTATAATTTAAAAACAGATGAGGCAAAAAATGACAACATTGTGTGAGTCAGAAGCCTCGATAATATACATGACATTAAAAAAAAAAAAAAGAACTGAGTATTTGTGTAGAACTAAGTTGTGACGCATTTCCGTTTCACTCGAATTTCAAGTCATTTAAACACAAGTCAGAAATTTCACTTAAAAAAAACAGTAGATAATGCAACTGTATTATTTTGAAAAAACAATTACTTCGAAGTTGAACTTTCTATTTCGATTAAATTGTGTGTGATTAATATGTATGTTGAACCCCTAATGAACGAGACGATGACAGCCTGTTTGATGAATGCAGCGTGTCGCCGTCGCTGCTGGTGGGGGCGTTGGTGTCAGCGGGGGCGCTTGATGGGGAGGGGGGCGCTAGAGGGGGGCGGAAGGAAAGGAATTCAACCATCCAACCTTCTGCTTGTTAACGATTAACCTGTTTGCGTACTAAGTATCAACTAGCAACCCCTATTTTTACACTGATGTGCGACAGGCCGGAACACGGAGAAAACAAGGGAGAGGAGGTGCCCTTGCAACTGTATAGGGCGGTTCCAATAAAAAAGATTGATTATTATCCGTTCTAGGAATTTTAAGTAATAACTCATATTGATTTTATTTCACGCAAATTTGGCATTCATATATGAGCCTATATTAGTACAAGTTAGCAAAAAAATGCTCCCACACGAGATGAAAAAAAAAAATTAATTATGTATTTTTTGTTATTATTTTTTAATCAAAAGCATTTATTGTTTTTCAATAAAGTCCAAGCTAAATGTGTGTAAAATCACTCTGAAATATTTCTAAGACCGTAAATAAATAGGCAAACTGAAGTATTTTCGTCACAAAAGACGTGCTTGGATTTTTTTTAAACGAATTTATTTAATTCTGAATAGTAGCTTTCCTAGATAATTTATCGATTTATTTTAGTATATGATTTGAAATGTGTGTTGTATAATACAACATTTTGTTTAAAAAATTAAAAATCTGCGAACGAACAGCATAACAACCTTATTAAATTAAAAATTAACGTATTTTTTAAAAATTTTAAGCATTCTATAACTAGATAATATAAAAATCTTTCGAAACCCTTTATAAACCTAATAAACATTTTTAACAAAACAAAAAAAGGACTTCAACAAATGCACTAAAAAGTAAAAAAATAATTTCGTATTCTTCTACAACTTCATAATCAACTTACTTTTTCTACTCACCGACATGTAGGTACGATTGTTATTTTTGGAGTCGGTGTCAGCCAAGGTAGGTTTGTAACTACATACATAGTTATAGGTGAGTTGTGCTTGTGTCGCACGAGCGACTTGACGAGGCGAGAGGCGAGAGGGGGGCCGCGGTGTGAGGGGAGCTGTCAAGTGAACACCGCGCCGGGCCGGTTACATGCCTTTGCTGACACCGACTACAAAAATAACTATCGTACCTACATATTGATGAGTAGAAAAAGTAAGTTGATTATGAAGTTGTAGAAGAATACGAAATTATTTTTTTACTTTTTAGTGCATTTTTTGAAGTCGTTTTTTTGTTTGGTTAAAATTTTTGTTTATTTTTAGTGAATCTGAAGTACTCTAACTAATTTTTCTGAATATGGGTAGACCTACTAAACGTGCTGCTCATATGAGACAGACATAATTTGACCATAACGACGTTAGGGTCAAAGAGATTCGGCCGAGGTATCGTAATTTGCTCCTAAGAGTTGAAGAGTTCCGTTACATTGTCACGGATCCCATATTCAGAACCTAACCAAACCCTCATCAAACTACCCTTGAAGTACATCTTTCCAATAAAAAAAGAATCATCGAAATCGGTTAGCGTGATATTGAGTTATTCGTCCATTTGTCGCGCACATACTTAATGCAAATTTAAGACTTATATGGTTTTCTCATGAATCATCAATATCGGTTCACCCAGTCGACAGTTCTGAGGTAATAAACATAAAACAAACAAAAAAATACAGTCGAATTAAAAATCTCGTGTCACGTTGTTTGTGGTCGCACACCTCCGAAACGGCTTGACCGATTTTTATGAAATTTTGTTTGTACATTTGGTAGGTATGAGAATAGGTTTTAAAGTGTATTTCACACCGCTAGGTGATAAGGGTGTCCCTTCCCAGAAAAAAAATTAAAATATATTTTTTTAGTGTTTTTTTATTTATTTATTTGGTATCAAAAAATATCTATAACTCCAAATTTTAACCCTCCTACCCTTACCTTCCCATTTTTTTTACCGCAATTTTAGTATTTTTTTATGAACAAATTTAACCGTCTTTCGTATTTCAAACAGAACGAAATTATTTGTGGTGTTGAATGACAGATAGCGCTACGTCCGCCTCATCGAACTTTCACCCACACATGCGCAAGACATTCACGAGAAGCGTCGTGTCATTTTGATATCGCTTATTCGTGTTGGCTAAAGACGGACTGACAAAAAAACACTCAATTGCTCTTCGAAAATTATTTTGATTTTCTTTATTTCACTTTCGTATTTTAGTTGGTGTTTTTTTGCTTTTATCGGCGGGCATCGTCTACAGCGCTCCATTCCTCTTTCTATCATAGATCCCATCCCCACACACTTACAATACATTCGTTATTTTTTATTTAACAACCAAAATATTCACCAAATAATTTATATGGCAGAACAACGATTGTCTTACATTTGATTTACAAATTACATATTCCTGCGTTCCTGATTCCAAGCATTCATTTTCATATATCTAATATTTGGTAGAATTGCTCATCTTCTACCAACAGAGGTAAAGAGGGGCTTATACTTTAGTTATTATTTTTTAATTGTTAAACTAACGTTTAAGACAAGATTTTTATGCATAGCACAAAGGGTAACAATTATTATAAGCTGATATAATAATTGTTACCCTGATATAATTATTGCTTATAATAATTGTTAACCTTTGTGCTATGCATAAAAATCTTGTCTTAAATGTTAGTTTAACAATTAAAAAATAGTAATTAATATTTGACAAGTTTAAGTATTTCCCCAATAAATTAAGACATAATTTGTCTCGACGCCACCTAGCGAGGGATTTAACACTAACAGTGTCTCTCTCGCAAAAATAAAGTTGGTTGTTTTCAGGTGGAAAAAATATAATAAGCAGTAATTGTTGAATGAAACGCTAGTATATATTGAATCATTTGGCGGGTATAAGATAAGCCGCCATAGCTCAATTGGGAGAGCAGCTGACGGCAATCAGAAGGGCACGGGTTCAAGTCCCGTTGGCGTCATGTATCTTTTCTCGGAAGATTTTTCAATGTGGATGAGTTTTTCAGGCTGATAATTATTGCTTATAATAATTGTCATCTTATACTTTAGCTTAATACAGTCCCACCTTAATTATTTAATAGAAATATGGGGAAACACATACATTACGTACAAACGACTTACAAATAATACAGAACAAAGTTATTAAAAAAACTCTTAAACTATAACCCAGACACTCCCACAAAAAAGTATATCAGGAAATGAACCTTTTGAAAATAAGAACATTGTAGGAATATAACATATGTCTTTTAATCTACAAAATACAAAATGGACTTATACACACAAACACAACATTTATAAAAACATCACAAGTACACAAACATTATACTAGACAACTTAATAAATTGTACACAAATACTGTCAAGACTGAAAGTGGCAAGAGAAGTATTGGCGACGAGGGAGTTCTCATATATAATCTCCTTCCAGATAACCTAAAAACGGAAAAGAATATAAAAACCTTTAAAAAAAACTATTTAAACTTAAGATGTTGGAACAAAATAAAAATATTACTTCTATACTTGTACTACCATACTATATAATATGCTGTGTATTTAAGTTAAGAAAGCGAAATATTATATTTCTTTTAACTCAATAATAATAAAAAAAAAAAAAAAAAATATATATATACAACGTGTCCAGAAACTCGTACATGGGGGAAACTAGTGAATCTACATCACGTAGAGAACCCAAAAAACTTATTTTTTTCGATCTGAACATTTCGATTTTTATATTATTTTTTAACAATTTTTCCATTTTTTCGGCAACTAAAGGATAAAATAAAATTTCGAGTCTGGTTTACCATTCAGTGCATTTTAAAAGACATTATACACTAATATTAACCCTCTAGTGACCGATTTTTTCAAATTTGACCAAAAAAATTCCAACTTCAAACCCGATTTACTCGAAAACGAAAGCTCAAATCAAAAAAATTATATCACGAATCGACTCCGAATGTGATGTAGATTGACCAGTTTCTCGCTTGTACTACGAGTTTCCGGACACCGTGTATATATCTGACTCAAATTTTTGAGCTGTTTACACTTTAGAACTGAGGTATCAAAATGTATCCCGTGTGAGAGAATTGCAGATGCAAGGACCACATGCTAAGATAAATATATTTTTTTCATAAATATGGCAAGCTTCATTTGTGACATCATTTTAATACAAAATTATTCAAATACACAGTTTTAAACAATTTTGTTCTTTAAAAAAGAAAAATGTTTCGTAAGCAATGCTTACAACAATAGACAGACTTAAAGGTGTCAATGAATAGGCGGGAGTGGGAAGGAGAGGAGGAGGGGAGGGGGGATAGGGCTTCGTTAGAAGTTTAATGTCAATTTGGGAGGCGGGTATGGGTACCGCCGGATAACCAACACCCCTGCTATAGGTCACCCCAAGTGGGTTTGCTACGCAGGTGACTCAGCATGGGTTCTCGGGTTCATGGGGTGAGCTTTATCTAGGTCTTAATGGGGAATGCGTTAGCGTATCTACTGCGTGGCGGGCCGGATTGGGAGAGTTTGGTCGATTGAGACCTAACCTAGACCCCTTCAGGCAGACACTTTCGACCCATTGCCTTGCACCGTAGTGGCAGGGATGAATCCATACGTCTGTCACTCCTAGACACATTAAATCCTAGATTCCTACCCACCACTCACACATTTTTCCTTCTCATAACTTCCTCTCCTTCTTTTCCACGAAAAGACCCTCAAATAGCATCCCCAAAAATGACAAAGTCCCTGAAGGATTTTTTGGCTTAGGGCCTCCTGTGTGGAGCTGATGTAACAAAAAAATCGAGTGCAGTTTATACGCGGTATAAGCGAAACTTTTCCAAAACAATCTCAACCAATACTTAGAAGAGGTCATAATCAAAGCGACCAATGAGCGCAGACCATCGTGATTTCCGTTTCATATCTCAACCAATAGGAGCCTTTAAAAGTGACATCATAATGAAAGCGGTCAATAAGCGCAGTCGATGCGTAGCATGTGTAGTAATCGTCATTTCCGTTTCATCCGAAATTCAAATCAAAGCGGCGCTATAGAAGTTTCACTTCAAAAGTAAACCCTCTTGAAGAAAACATTGCTGACTAAAAATATTAGTTTTTTAACAATAAAACTAAGTATTTTATTAATTTTGACATCTTTTTTTTCTCGCTAATTAGTTTCCAGACTTATAAAGCCCACGGTCAACAAAACCACCCCCCGCATGCAACGTCGGTTTTCGCTTATCCGCCGTAATTAATTCGCCTTGAATTAGTTCAAGTGCCCCTAATGACGCAGTTTCCGGGCCAGGGGAAACGCACCCCTACTGCTTACTGCTCAAGGAAACATCCGGATTCTCCACATCATTATTAGAGTCGATAAAGTCGACAGAACAAACTTGATTTATTTACATTTTAAAATCGAGGTCATTACTGAAAGACTTTATAAGGACTTTACAGAAATTTCCCCTCAAGGCCTATGTCATCCTAGGGGATGCTGTGTGGAGGTTTTTTAGGGAAATGAAGGAGAGGAAGTTCTGGGAAGGAAATAGGTATGAGGGTAGAAATCTGGGGGTCAGTGTGTCCAGTAGTGACGGAATGAATTAATCCATCGCTCCAACCGCGGTGCGAGGCGATGGGTCATTGGAGGTTATCCACCACTTACCCGCCCTGGTATAAGTAACAGACGGTTACTCCTTCAAGGCTCTCGCAAGATTCAATTTTTTTTTTGTTAAACGAAGCTACATTTATTTATGTTGAACGAATCTAGACTTCCAGTGTCCTTGCATACACTGTTAGTAAGCAGTATACAAATGCTGAACAGGAAAAACAAAATGCAAAAAAAATAGGTTAGTAAGACAAAGATAAATTAAACAGGGCAAAAGAAAAACTCATTCATGAGGCTCCATGAGGCGGCATTGCATCTGTAAAAACCTGCAAGCACCTGCATAAAATAGAGAACATAAGTAATACAATAAATCTCAAATCAATTGGCAAGTACCAACAAAAAATGTGAATGGCTTTCGGTCTGACCATAAACTACACTTAGCTTCCTTGTCTTTAGCCAACCACTCAGTGAAGCCTCAAAGAATATTTACTGAATATTTGGGGTAAAATACCCGAAGACTAAAAGAAAATTCAGCGTTTGGTAGTCAGAGGCAGGCATGGGTCAGAGGATTCAAAGACCTTCCTCAACCAGTCTCTCTCACCACAGAGAGTGCCAGCCTCTCCAATCCACCACAGCAGGTGGGCAGATGCATCGGCCGCCAAGACCTGGACAAACCAGTTACCCTCCAATTAAAAATGTTAACAGCATGCATAAATCAAGTTGTTACTCGGTGGAGATGCTTCCACATGTTGTATACGCAATCCCCATTGTGTGAAAGGTATATGTGTAAAGGTGTACTTGCTGCTCTAACCGCAGTCTAGACCACAGGTTCCCAAACTTACTTATCCTTCACCGCCTACTTTTCAAGTACATTTTTAACGCCCTCTCCCCCTGCACATGCAAAAAAAAAAAACCTTTTGCAAGCACGACCAACCGGATAGTGGCGTGGTAATTTAAACGAAAAAACATTTTTTAACCCAAAAATGCTCTAAGAAGCAGGGCCTGCTGTACAGGACCCGCAGATTCTTTAATAGTACACAACTGCTAACCCGGCACAGATCTCAAGTGCGCCCTACGATTGAATTTGGCAACAACCTATGATCATGAGCCCTCGTTCTGTGCAGAAGATAGATTCTCGTATCTTAACAAACAGATTGCAATCTTTAGAGTAATATTGCTGTTATTGTTTAACTGGTATTTCAATGCAAGATACTGCAAGGAACTAGCTTCATTGATTCCTTCGGCACCGATGCACAGTTGGGAAGTACACCAAATGCGCGCCCAACATTTGCACACTGTTGATATTTGTCACGTGAGAACTGTTGATTTTTGAACGTTTCGTCGTCCTCTGTATTACCTCCCTCCTACAACATGGGTCTCTTCAAGACCCAGGTTCATTCCTTCCTCTATGCATAGCATCCCGAAAGATGGCATAGGCCCATAGGGAAATTATTTTCCTCAGGGCTTAATAATAGTTAATTAATAAATATTGGCAAGTGCCATGTAAGCAAAGCGTCCTGGGTTCGAGTCCCAGTGGAGCCAATATTTTTTTCTGTCTCCAGATTTTCGATTGAGTTTCGCTAATATTGTCTTCATTAAATTATATATTATAATTTGAGATTTTACTCATAAAGTTGAAAATTAAAAATAAAATGTAATTTTTACGTGTGATTATTTTGAATATTTAAAATTTTTTATAGATGTTTTTTCGAATAATGTTTTACCACAAAGTCTATTTTTCATGTCGGTTTTTTTTATATACAACTAGCTGACCCAGCCACGCGTTGCTACGGCTAACGAAACACAACGCCATCTACTGGATGGTTATCCAACCGTTTAACTGACACCACCATCTGTTAATTTGCAAACAAATCAATTGATTGGTCGCTCAATTTATATTATTATAGCGAGTTCCCGGTATGCGTTTCTATACCACATAATAACGAAATTGTTTCTCCCTGCGTGTCCTTTCCCACTCCGTCACCTCCACCTTCCCTATCCCCACTCCACTCCCCCCCCCCCTTCCCCCGTCCCGCGAACCCCCCTCCCGAGTTCCCCTCCCCCCTCCCAGGTCCCCCACCCCCCTCGCAGGTTCCCCTTCCCCTCCCTGGTTCCCCTCCCCCATCTCTCCCTCCCTCCCGCTTTCCATAGCAATAGCCGCTTCCTCGCGTGCCACCAATAGCAATTTTTTTATTCAAATTTCATAATGCCAGAGCTCACCTGAAGTATTATAAAAGCCTTGTCCTGACAATAACGAACACACAAAAAGAAGAATTATCCAATATGGTGCAGTCGTTCGAAAGTTATGCGCTTAGCAACACATTAAGCGATTCATTTTTATATTATAAACGTGGTAAAAACAAAGAAACCTAATAATTTTGCAGTAATAATTATAAATTTACTTTATCGTTTAACGATTAAAAAATATCAGTTGATGTGCGACTCACTATCGGATGAACATTGACCACCGTCGTATTTGTTGAAGAAGAAATAACCAATCTAAATTGTAGTCACTCGTTTGGAAGAGATCAAAGAGTGATATTAAATTTATCTAGTTAGTAAAGGAATAATTTATTGGTCGATTCCGAACAATGATTTTATCGAAAAATTCTGTGGCTTACAATTAAAATAATTATCATTATTACGCAGAGGCAGCTTTATACTTTAAAATTGATTTATCGAGTGTACGAAGTCATCATGTAGATGAACTATTTATCTATCTCTATATATAAACATGAAAAAATGTTTGTTTTTGTCTATTGTATGTGAGATGTTATGCGTTTATATTTATAATTTTAGGGCTTTGATATGTGCATGCCCACGACGATGTCTAAATACAATAATGAGTTCTGGCATCATAAAATTATGCATAGCCAACCGTACATCCGATTGCTATGAAACTTTGGGGATTTGACGTTTGCATGCCCACGATGATGTCTGTATACAATAATGAATTCTGGCATCATAAAATTATGCATAGCCAACCGTTCGTCCTATTGCGATGAAACTTTGGGGATTTGATGTGTGCATGCCCACGATGATGTCTATATACAATAATGAGTTCTGGCATCATAAAATTATGCATAGCCAACCGTTCGTCCTATTGCGATGAAACTTTGGGGATTTGATGTGTGCATGCCCACGATGATGTCTATATACAATAATGAGTTCTGGCATCATAAAATTATGCAAAGCCAACCGTTCATCCTATTGCGATGAAACTTTGGGGATTTGATGTGTGCATGCCCACGATGATGTCTATATACAATAATGAATTCTGGCATCATAAAATTATGCATAGCCAACCGTTCATCCTATTGCGATGTACTTTGGAGATTTGATGTATGCAGCCCGCAATGGTTTCTATATATATGTAGTCAGTTCTGGCATCATGAAATTTCTATAAAAAAATTAGAATAGGTGGTAACCGACTGTTTGAAAATTGAATGTACTGGGACTGAATGTATGGAATTCGGGAGGGGGGAAGGGAACTCCGAGGGTGGTTCGCGAGACGGGGGAAGTGGGGGAGGGGAGTGGGGAGAGGGAAGGTGGAGTGAGAACGAGTGAGGGAAAGGGGACGAGGGAGAGGATTCGTAAGGGAACGGACGAATTGGAAAGGACACGTAGGGAGAAACAATTTATTTATTTAGTGGCATAGCAACGCATGCCGGGAACTCGCTAGTCTTACGTATAAATAAAAATATGCTTGCTTCCAAGTACGAGTATGTGATTTGTCTATGCTATATTAAGCGTAAGAAATGTTTGAAACTTTCAAAATACCTTCATTCCACCGTCGCAAAGGTTTATGGATTATTACAACCACATGACAATACACCTGAAACGTTTATTTTATCATTTCAAAAACTCTTACGAAACTGTGAAAAATATCGCAAATTGAGAATTACATTTGGTAAACCATCGATTGTCCAATGAAAATTCAATTTTCGAATAGATCCTTTAAATTAATGAATTTAATCGAAGTAATCACCTATGTTACTAACTATAATCGAACACTTTGAATCTAATCAAAAATAATATTTATTTTAAATAGTTACCTATGTAAAGTACCGAATTTAATTGATTGTTCTTCACCATCATTACAAAGTATAAAATGAAGTCGCTCAAAATGTATGTGCGCGTTAATTTTTTAAACTACGCAACGGATTTTCATACGGTTTTCACCAATAGATAAAGTGATTGATGTTTATATGTATAATACATGTAAATTATATTAGAGAAAAGCCGAGAAATTCAAAGAAAACATATTTTTGTGCGATTTAAAACGGCTGGCGGGCCGTAGGTACTATAGTAACTTTTGAAATTCGTTCTACGGAAGAAATTGGAAAACAGATGTCCTAGAGTTAGTAGGTATTTGATTTTCCCTTTTCAAAAATCCAGTGTTGCATTGCAAGCATTGTATAATTAGTGGCGATCGCTCGAATTGCATTACATAAAATGAAGTCGCTCAAAATGTATGTGCGCATAGATCTTTTAAACTACGAAACAGATTTTCATGCGGTTTTCACCAATAGATAGAGTGATTCAAGGGGAAGGTTTACATGCATAATACATGCTTATTATATTAGAAAAAAGCCGAGAAATTCAAATATTCAATTCAGGCAGCGGGCAGCGGGCAGCTGGCAAGCGGGTGGTGTGGATTTTAGAAAGGTTGGGTAATGGCGTTGTGTTTCGTTAGCTACAGTAACGTGTGGCCGGGTCTGCTAGTATAATAAACAAAAATTAATGTTGGTAATACTTATATGAAAAATTAAAATTTATAAAAAAATTGTAATATGTGGCACGCGAGCTGTTTGAAAATCTGTTTGTACCGGGACTAAATATATTGAACGTTGGACAGGTGAGGGTATTGCGGGAGGGGGGTTCGCCGGAGGAGGGAGGCGGGAGGGGCAGGGGAGGTGGAAGAGGAACGGAACGAATGGGAAGACACGCAGGGAGAAACAATTTCTTTATTAGTGGCATTGCAACACATGCCGGGAAATCGCTAGTTCCTGTATAAATTAGTTAACAATAATAAATCAATGCCCAGAGTTGCTAAATAAGATTCAATTTAATGTACCTGCGCGTTCAGCACGCTCTTCTGTCCTTTTCAAAGTAGATTAATGTAAATTGAACTGTAAACTAAATTCTTGCCTGAAGAGACTATTCAATAAATACAATAACATATTATCCAAAGTGGACATTTTCAATTTCGAACTTATCAAATATAAAAAGTCCAAAAAAGAGTATTTCTCTGATGTTTCGCGAAAAACGTCATGGTACTTCCACACCAAAGCCAACCTTCCAACTCCGAACTTAGTTTGGAGTTGGAAGGTTGGCCGATCGTGTGGTGGCTGCGGCCAACCCTCCAACCCCGAATTCCGAACCCAAAATGGCGGACATTGAACAGCTGTAGCAACGCTGTATCTTATGTCTATTGCCTATAATTATTCCGCACGGATAATTATATACTTTTGTACACGACATGTTTTCAAACAATTGTTATACTACTCTCCGTAATAATACTGTCATTTTAATAGAACGCGGCCGCGCGTCTTGATCGCCTGCCGTTCGCAGACTGATGTGTGGACAGCTGCGGCAGGCTGGTTCGTGTGATTCGTGGTTCGTGTGTTCGATCGCCTCGAGGGTGATCCCGGGCCAACTCGAACTCCAACCTTCCAACTCGAACTTCCAACGCACGAACACCCCTCCACACGATCGTCCAAACGTTTAAAGTTGGAACGTTGGCCGCTGTGTGGGCTTACCATTATGTTTCTATTGTTTATATTTATAATTCTGTTATGATTTGATTTATATGTACAACCTCTCTCCATGGCTACCAATGTATTGATAATAATTTTTTGTTTTATTGAATTTTTCGTTTTATATAATTTTGTTGTTTTAAATAATATTTGGCTTTCTTATAAAACAATTCTTATAAATTCCTTTCTCATAAATTTAAATTTATTTATTTATTCCTTTAAATTCTTCCTTTCTTATGAATTAAATTAATACTTATTCCTTATTATTATGCTGTCTTATTAGAGGTAAAGTCAATAGAAGGAAATATATTATTTGTTTTTGTTTGGCTATATTACTCTCATACGAACGTAAACTGTCGATTTCCCGAAAACGAATAAATAAATAAATAAAATTTTAAACTAACTCAGTAGTTTCACAGCTTAACAAGAGATGTCTCGCATCTCTTCTGAATTATTTGTTATTGTCATTCTGCGAACCGAATTTTTTTCTTACAAATCATTGATCATGACTTTAGATATTTAATAATGCACATTTGAATTTAAATTTATATCTGTGATTTTCAACTAGGCCATAGACAATACACAAAAGTCATAATATTTAATATTACTCCAAGTGGTTACCACGAACGGCAAATTTAAACACAGCAGTTTTATAAATTTAAGGATTTTTAAAATATTTTTTTGTAAATCCTAAAAAATATGGGACAAAAGATCAAATAAACAGTTTGTCAAATAAGAGTAGAAAACAAAGGAGGGCGCCACTGTTGTTCAAATGGCAATACTAAAAATACAATCAAGGTGATAATCTAAAACTGTATAATAAAAATTAAAAAGCATAAAAGTGAAAAAAATATTTGTCATTGCAATATAGATAGATACCCACTGATCTCAAAATAAGAATTGCATATATGTAAATTATTATTATATGTTTGCAATTTTGTGTTAACATAATAAAGATTAACAATATTGTAATAAAATATAAATCACAGTTTAGAAATAGCTCACATTTATTTAATATATTAGCTTAAGTAGCTAACCTAACGTTGCCCGTGCTTTAGATCATGTCTCTAATTTCAGATCTGAATATATTTAACTCATTCAGATCTTAGAGTAGTGTAACTAAACTCACCATTAATGATTCTTCCTCTCTACCTACTGTTAAATTCAAATCTATGTTAAATTAAAAGAAAACCAATCACTATGTAAAACACAATTTAATCAAATTTAAGCCATTAGGTAGGTACCTTAACCACAATGTTTCTTCGATTTTTGTTTTTTTAAGAACAATAAAATATTATTTTAAATGTGCATACAGTGTTCTGTATTTTCTGTGTCGTTGCACTTTAAAAGAATATTTGACAGGTAAATTGGTTTTGCCAGCCTACAAATTTTGTAGTTCCATTTTTTTATATTTTCTACTCTTATTTGACAGATGATAAGATTAAATAAGCAAACATTCATAAAAACGGTTGTTACGCATTAATTCGCATTGATTTTTAATTCCTATTTGAATCCAAAATTTGAACAAAAGTAATCCTGCGTTCTTCTGTTAACTAAAGGCTCGATTACATTAAGCGAGTTTACAAGCTACTAACCGCCGTATTAACTATCTGCTAGTAAACTCTTTCAGTATATTATAATAAAACAAATATAAAACTTTTTCCACTTAATTTCATTGGCCGAAATCGGTTTCAGCTCGTTAAAGCCATCTTCAGGCTGGTACAAATTATTCTTAGTCTCCGGTTTATATATTTAAAATATGGGGGAGGGGTGGTCTACAAGGATTTTAATCAATTATATTAATAACAATTGTTACTAAGTCGTTTTAGACTGTCGAATTTCTAGTTATTTTGGTAATTCCAGTAGGCTAATTACCACGGGTTTGTAAGAATAATTTGTACCAGTCTGAAGATGGCTTTAACGAGCTGAAACCGGTCAAGGACAATAAAAATAATTGGAAAAAGTTTTATATTTGAATTCCACCATGAAATGACAATTTCAAAAATAGAAGTAAATAAAAGTAAGTAAGTAAAAATAGAAATAAACTCCTTCAGTGTAAAATCTGCTGGTTAGCTAGTAATATGATTACACTGAGCGAGTTCACTAGCAGATAGTGAATACGCCGGCTAGTAGCTTGGAAACTCGCTCAATATAATCGAGGCTTAAAACATATTTTCTGCAAGCTAATTTCCAAGCTAATTTCTGCAAGCAAACAGTTCCAAAGGGAGATTCTCAGAAGATGGAGGTGTGTTTTGACGTGGATTTCCGAGCTGTGAGCAAATACTTCGTTTATTTATTTATTTATTATTTATACGTAAATACTTGATTTACCGTTTAATATTTTGTTAAAATTTCACAACGTGATGATCTGTATTCAAAATATTTGATTAGATTATCGGTTCTATTTTTATTTTAAAAACTACAAGCTAACGATTTCATTTGTTTAAAATAATTGTTTAGTTTCTTTTAGGCTAAACACGACCCCGAGATTAAAATATTAGAGTAAAATTTTATTTAAAATAAGATAGTCGATTTTATTTGTTTAAAATATTTTTTTAGTTTCTTTTAGGCTAAACACGACCCTGAGATTAATATATTAGAGTAACATTTTATTTAAAATAAGATAGTAGAGTCCATGTACTGGTTTCCTTTTAATAAATTTATTTTTTGTTATTGTTTTGTCGCCATTCTTTTATTTTCCATATTAGTGATCTTGTAAACATAAAACTTTTGACATTTACTATACATATGTATCGTAAGACAAAGGTTTTTAAAGTATATCTTTTAACCCTCTTCTTGGCACCGATAGAATTAAGCAACCTAAAAAATATTTTTGTTAGGCTTCAGAATCACAAAAACAAATGAAAAATATTTTTACTGTTTTTTGTATAAGTTATTTGGAGTTGTATCCTATAGTATACATTGCCAGGTTGTTACAAATCAACCTTAAAATATTTTATTATGGAAAATTATGTCTTAAAAGCTAATTAAAACTATTATTTTGTGTGATATGATAGAAATCAATTGCTCTAATGAGTAAAAAAAGACTTATGCCATATTTTATGCAAAATACAGACGTCTGTCCAGAATTGCATGAGTCATTGGTTCATTATCTTCTCCCAATGCATCATAAATGATTCCAAAGTTTGAAGAGGGCACTGGAGGAAGAATCAACTTCTAGTTCATCATCTTCGCCACTTTCAATATCAGAAAATCCTCCAAATTTTGGTATTATAGTCAGTATTTCTTCAATTTCTAGGTCTATGGAAAAATAAAAAAATCATAATGTATAGATTTTAAAGGGGTTTACTATATAAGACAATAAACTATAAATAACTTGACTTCAATAAACTATAATAAACCATTAATAACTTGGCATTATATCTCAGGAGATTCACATTGAATCAAATGTAATTCATTGCATACTTGGCGGTGTATATCATAGGATACACACCATTTTGGAATGCAATATAAACAAGATTTGTCACATATATGACTCAATATTATTTTTTTAACATTCACTTAACCCTTATAAACACGCTTTTATTCCTAAAATAACTACATATCTAATGATGCAGGTAATAAATACAGATTACTTACAGACAAATTAGTCGTGCGTCTTCTGTTGGCAGAAGTATTGCAGCCGGTGTGAATTTGAACTGTCACTGTTCTTCTTAATTGAACAGTAGATGGCTCTAGTGGTACTAATTATCAAGTCAAGAATACGGTAAAGCAGTTTTAATTAAAATTTGTTTTACCCATGTACCAGTTTAAGAGGGAAAAAAATATAAAAACCATGTATACTATAGGATACATTACCAACAAGAGGGTTTTAATAAGCATTACAGGCTCTCTAACACTATAAGCAGTTTATATGTCTCAATATTAAAAAGGGGTAACTATATTTTAAAAGAGGGTGGAAAATTTCCAAACCGAACGCTTTCAAATTTCCGAGTGCTCAAGGCAAAAATTAATTATATAGCAAAACGTTCAAGTGGGTAAAACCCGAATAAAATATTAAAACGTAAAGATATTATTGACTTCTTCTTTGCGTGCCGTATCAGGTCCCCCCGACGTTGGCGATCACTCTTGAGAATGTCTCTCTGTCTTGCGCTGCCCGGAATAGCTCTTCCACAATTCTAATGACGGTCCACGCTCGTACATTTCGCTTCCAAAACATTTGTCTCCTACCAGGCCCTCGGCGACCCTCTATCTTGCCTTTCAATATTAATTGGAGCAAGTGATACTTCTCCCCTCAAAGTATGTGACCCAGATATGAAATGTTCCTGACTTTTATCAATGTAAGCAGTTCTCTATCTGCTCTAGCCCGGCTGAGAATTTCTGTGTTGGTGATCATGTCGGTCCATGGGATCTTGAGCATTCTCCGGTGAAGCCACATTTCAAAAGCCTCTAACCTGTTCATGGTATTTACTTTCAAGGTCCATGTTTCACATCCATAGAGCAAGACCGACCACACATAACATTTTAGCATTCTCTGCCTTAGTTTTAAGCTGATATTGTCATTGCAGAAGAGGGATTTCATTTTAATGAACCCAGTTCTTGCTGCTTTAATTCTGCATCTAACCTCCACATCTGGGTCAAGAGTCTCAGTGAGAATACTGCCGAGGTATCTAAATCTTTCCACCTTTTCGACATTGCAACCATTTAACAGTATCACTGATTCAGAGTGATCTAGTCGTCCAAATGTCATCGATTTAGTTTTATTGACGTTGATTGTTAGGCCCAGTTGCTCACCAGCATTATTAACAAGATTTAATAGGTCTTGGAGGCCATCGATACAGTCAGCTAGTAATACAGTATCATCTGCGTATCTTATGTTATTAATGACAACTCCGTTGATCTTCAGACCCTTATCAGTATTACTTAGGGCTCTTTTAAAGACATAGTTGGAATAGAGATTAAACAATAGTGGCGACAGGATACAGCCTTGTCGTACTCCACGCTGAATGGCAATTGCATTAGATCTCTCATTCCCATGTCTTATTTCTGCTGTTTGGAACCAATACAGGTTATTATTGACAACGGTTAGTATATAAAGCACACCAGTTCCCTTTGTTTGACCCTTTAGTATGAAAAACCCTTTAAAAGTGAACTAAGTTATGTGGAGGGCCATTTGAAAAATCAATAGAGATTAGCTTTAAGGTACCACCCAAATCTTTTGTGTTCAACTTCAACTTTCCCCTGCTTGTGGCCGTCTATTCGGCACACATAAATGCCCGATAAAATAAACATTATGATCAGTATAACATACTGCCTCCGCAGTTAATTGGTTATAATCCAAGGGTACGAATTCAGATATCACGGATTCAAAGCCCGGCGTGCGAAAGTAAATTTTGTTTGGTTTAATTATATATTATTATATACTAGCTGGTTCCTGGCATGCGTTGCAATGCCATATTCAAAGAAATACATTGTTTCTCCCTGAATCACCTTTCCCGTGCCTCGTTCCCCTCCCGTGTTTCCTAGCTAGCTTTATAAATTATAGCCTACATTATGTTATTTTGATGTAAGAGCTATATTATTGTAAAGTTTCATTCAAATCCATTCAGTAGTTTTTGCGTGAAATAGTTACAAACACACATGCATCCATACAAACTTTCGCGTTTATAACATTAGTAAAATTTGCGGCACGTTCCAGAGTAGTGCATACTTTTAGCACCGCTCTGGCTAAAGACTACTATTGCAAATTGTAGTGTAGGTATGGGAATATCTTTGTGGTTTTAATGTTCTTCAACAGATGTCGTTAGTATAGGTAGTTATGTATCGTTTTGAGGTGAAGGTGTCAGTAAAATTCGGGAGGCGGGTTTGGGTACCGCGGGAACCAATTATTGGATAACCAAAACCTCTGCCATAGGTCACCCCAAGTGGTTCGCTACGTTTGGAGACTTAGCCGGGGTTCCCGGGTTAATTTGGTGAGGTTTATCCGGATCTTGATGGCGGATGCGTGTGCCCACCAGCTGCATGGCAGGCTGGAACGGGGGAGAATGGTTGAGGGAGTCCCATTGACTTCTATAGCCGTAGTATCTCGGAACATCGCCTTACACCGCAGTTGGAGAGATGGATTCATACGTCCGTCACTCCTAGGCATACTGACCCCCAGATTCCTACCCACCCCTAATACCCTTTTCCTTCCCAGAACTTTCTCTCCTTACTTTCCTAAAAAGACCCTCCACACAGCATTCCCAAAGATGACTCTTGCCTCCTTTGTGGAGCTAATGTAAAAAAAGTAATACTATAGGAGAATGTCAACTATCGCCGTGTGAAACATCCGAACGGTTACGGATATATCCGATGATATTCATGAACGTCCTATGGACCGACATAATCACCAATACAGAAATTCTCAGGTGGGCAAGAGCAGATAGAGAACTGCTTACATTGATAAAAGTCCGGAACATTTCATATCTGGGTCACATACTTCGAGGGGAGAAGTATCACCGTCGGTTCCTCATTGCGGTTTTTATATGAAAAAGCTGAGGATCCGGCATCGGGATGTACTCCAAGTCTTACGAGGGCTTGATATTAATAAAGCTAGTGGGCCTGACGGAATACCTGCCCTGATATTACAGAGGTGCGCTGCAGAAATAGCTCCAGTTTTGACGAAGCTTTTCAAAATGTCCCTGAAGTCTGGCTCTGTGCCCTCTGGTTGGAAAAAAGCGATCATTCACCCTATTCCAAAGAAGGGTGACCGCTCCAACCCAGCCAACTACCGCCCCATAGAGATCACATCAGTTCTGTCTAAGGTGATGGAACGTGTGATCAACGACAAACTGCTCACATACCTCGAGAAGAATAAAATTATTAACGACCGTCAATACGGATTCCGGCGGAACCACTCTTGCGGTGATCTTCTCGCGTATGTGACGCATGTTTGGGGGCGGTGCCTGGAACGTTCCGGTAAGACCCAAACGGTTGCACTGGATATTTCCAAGGCCTTTGACCGGGTTTGGCACCGAGGGCTTGTCAACAAACTGTCTTCTTACGGACTTCCCGCATCCTTGTGTGCGTGGATTGCCGACTTTTTGAGGGAGAGGTCGATTCAGGCGGTTGCTGACGGTTTCACCTCTTCCTCGCATTCGATAAATGCTGGCGTCCCACAAGGATCGGTTCTGTCACCGACTTTGTTTCTGTTGCACATCAATGACCTCTTGTCATATGCACCGATTCATTGTTACGCGGATGACAGTACAGTCCATGATAGATTTTTGTTTGACAAGCCCCCAAAGGGCACACAAGCTCCAATAGCTCGGAGGGCTTTGAAGCAAAGAATGGACGGTTACCTCGAGAGTGTTTTCTCTTGGGGTAAGAATAACCTCGTCGAATTTAATGTTTCAAAGACCCAATCATGTTTGATAACGTCTAAAACGGATCGATATGAAAATCTAGTCTCCTTCAACGGAAGCAATCTTCCGAACAGAACGTCCATCGATATGCTTGGTGTAACTCTAAGTGACCAGCTCAGGTACGGGGGCTCCATCGAAACCAGAGTTAAGTTAGCCTCTCAGAAACTGGGCGTACCGTACAGGGCCCGCAGATACTTTAATAGTACACAACTGCTAACCCTGTACAAATCGCAAGTGCGCCCCACGGTTGAATTTGGCAGCCACCTCTGGTCTGGAGCTCCAAGATACCTAAAAAAAACCCTTGACTCTGTGCAGAAACGGGCGGTCCGTTTGATAGATTCTCCCATCTTAACAGACGGACTGCAATCTTTAGAGCACAGGCGTCAGGTGGGAATGCTGTCCTTGTTCTACCGGTATTACAATGGAAGATGCTCCGAGGAACTAGCGTCATTGATCCCCTCGGCACCGGTGCATAGTCGGGAAACACGCCAAACACGCGCCCAACATTTCGTCGCCTCAGTTCTTAATTGTCCAAACGACCATTTTAGTTTTTGCTCAATCTCCACTTTAAAACTAAAAATAAAGTATAAAAAATGATAGTTAATTACTTAACTAAGAATTATTTAAATTAATGAGACCTTTGCATTTACGGGAACAGCTTTTTCTTAAGCACCTACCATAATGTTTCATTGAAATAATGAAAGAAAACCTTCTCCTCCTGTAAAATTTTCAAATGGTCGTTTGGACAATTAAGAACTAAGGCGACGATTTGTACACGGTTGACATTAGTCACATGAGAACGGGTCGTTTCTATGACTCGTTCTTGAGTTCAACGGCTCGGCTGTGGAACGATTTGCCGGCCTCTGTGTTTCCTCCCTCCTACAACATGGGTCTCTTCAAGACCCGTGTTGACTCCTTCCTCTCCTCAAAAAGACCCTCCACACAGCATCTTCAAAGATGATATAGGCCCTGAGGGAAGTTATTTTCCTCTGGGCCTCCTGTGTGGAGTTAATGTAAAAAAAAAAAATCACTTGCTCCAATTAATATTGAAATGCAAGATATAGGGTCGCCAAGAGCCTGGTAGGAGACAAATATCTTGGCTGCGAAATGTACGAGAGTGGACCGGCATTAGAAGCGTGGAGGAGCTATTTCGGGCAGCGCAAGACATAGAGACATTTTTCAGAGTGATCGCCAACATCGGGGGAACTGATATCTGATAGGGCACACCAAGAATAATAAGAATAGTGAACACAGAACCTGAAAAGTTAGTTACTTTACTTTAAAAATAATAATAAACTTAAAAAAAGCGTTTCGTTTGATGTAGCATTCTACATTTTTTCCCTGTTCGATCACAAACGATTTGCTACAAATTTTCGATATTCCAATTTCCTATTTTGAGGCAGAATTTTGAACAAAGCCCGATTTTAAATCTGAGTGTTCATTATGCGAGCATTTGTAGCTATGGACAACGGGCTACGATTTTTCTGAATATTGAATGTAGGGATGGACTCAGTTTATTTGACATCGAAGAATACATCGACGTGAATTTTTAAATTGATGTTTATTAGGAAACCGGCAGGCATTTTTTTCCATACAAACTTTTTCTTCCTTGCACTGTCCCAACTCATTGCCTAGGTAGGCTGTTGGGGTCGGCTCTTCTCATTCTGAACTTATAGCTTCTTCGGTTCTGGGTATCGCCTTCATCCAGTTTCTCTGTAGCATTTTGCAGCATTGAGTCATCCAGGAGTTCTTTGGTCTTCCTCAGAATGACGTTTTTCCATACAAATGTATGATCCCCAATTTTCACACTACTGCAAATATTTTTTAATGCAATATAGATATCAACCACTTTGGTACGTTTTGATTTTTTTCTTAATAGGGTATAACCAGAGAAATGTTTAAAATTTTGAGAAAAAATGTTTATTTTTAGTAAAATAAGGTTATACCACAGATCGTTGACAGATTTGTTCAACGAAAAATCTTATTTTACAAGACATATTTCATACCATATAATCATACATTATTGTAAATCAATACGTTATCTAGTAAACGCATGTTTCAAAATTTTAATTTTAGTTCAAATAAAATCATTAAAAAATATATCTGAGCACTTATTTACGACGTAAATTTCTCTATTTTGTCTATTGATGGTCTTACAAATTAATATTTTTGAGATGTTTTTTTACATTCTTATTTTGCTTAGACATTGTTGAAAAATACTTAAATACTTATGATCAAAAAATAATTACAAAAAATACACAATTTCAATAGTTTTATCATCACGCCTTTCAGCATTTTCGGATGTACATAGGTAAAAAAGCAAATTTTGAATGAAATAAAATCGATATTGAGTTATAATTTTAAAAAGCTGGTACGGAGAATAATTAATCTTTCTAATTGAAACTGCCCTGTACGATCGTAAGAAAGATCTTTCGAGGAAATGTGGATTTTCAGCCGCTGGCGGGTTAAAGTTACTTCATATAGGAGTTAGGATCCTTTAAAAATCGTTAAGAATGTCTAATTTGACCTCCAGTTAGGTTAGGTTAGGTTGGTGACATGTTGACAAAGACATTTTGGTGTTATTTAACAGGATGGTTTATTTTATATTTTTTTGTTTTTTACATGAGCTCCACACAGGAGGCCCTGAGGTAAATAATTTCCATCAGGGCCTATGTCATCTTTGGGGATGCTGTGTGGAGGTTTTTTTTAAGGAAATGAAGGAGAGGAGAGTTCTGAGAAGGAAAAGGTTTAAGGTGTGTGTAGGAATCTGGGTATCAGTATGTCCTGGTCATCCGCCTCCAAGACCTAGACAAACCTCACCCCATGAACCCGGGCACCCCTGCTATATCACCAAACGTAGCGAATCACTTGGGGTGACCTATGGTAGGTTGGTTATCCAATAAAGGTTCCCCGGGCGGCGGTACCCATTCCCGTCTCCCAAATTGAACATTGAACATTTTAACAAGTTTGTGCTATTTGACAGGTTTTAGGCTTAACTATCGTAAGCCCAACAGTTAGGGCCGATTTTCGTTAGCAAAAAATGTATGCTGAAGCTGTGTAACAGCCGATCTTAAAGCTACGTTGTGAGGCTAAAGAAATTGGGGAGGGAACGGTGACGGAGAAGAGGGAGGTAGGGAAGTACAGAGCTGTAGAACTATGGTTGCGTATTGTAAGATATTTATTGAGTTCTACTTTAAAAATATAATTTGCAAAATGAATTTATGTATGGACAGCGTTACAGATTTTCACAACTACTGGCGTCTCTAGAAAAACCAAACGAACGTAATTTAATTGTCAATGGCTCTGAATTTAAACATTTTAATATTATTTTTAATATGGTTCTGGAAAGATCGCCAGGTACTTTTTGAAAACATTCTAAAGCATGAGGTAGCAGAGGCTGGCTGCTACAGCGCTATTCAGATCTGGTCACCAAACACGGCTAAAGCCATTTCAAGCTACGTTTCAATTCTGAATGATGGTCTTAGCCAGGAGGATTCTGATTCTGAGAGTTATTCCCCGATAAAATCGTTTTAAAACAGTACAGGAAAAAAACAAAATAAAATTGGCATAACATCTACCGATCTTAGATACTAAAAAGATAGCAACAGTCCAGAAGAACAATGTTGGATCTGCTAAAAAAGGAAAATCGTGTCGTTGCCTTACTTTAATTTACTTTTGGTGATTTAAAAGTGTGTAAATGGTAAATATCAAAACAACACTAATTCTTGATCTCTTGAATAGTAAAAATGCAGAAACGAAACTTTAAACAGCTCTACTGCAAAACCACAAAATCGCATATCTAACATAGTACTTCGGGACTGTCGATAGATGTTTGGAAAACATCTATGGCAACCTTGATAAAAGGGGCGCGCACATCGATGCACAGCTTGTTTTACATTCCACCGAATGTTTGTCCATAAAAGTGTGTATGATCGAAAACACCCTAATAACAATAACATGAGCATTTTGTTATTTCAGAACGGAAACTGTGAGCGCTCGCGACACGCGAAAACATATTGTTTTCCCTTAAAATAACTAAATTGGAAACGAAATGTACAAAACGAATGTGTTTTTAAAGCGAATCGATTTCATCTACAGATACTTTCTATGGATTTTATCGTACAATACAGTTTGTTCTCATTCGTATAGTGAAAACGTTATGTATGGTAATAGGTATTTTACGAAACTGCCCCCGGATACTGAGGGAAACTAAATCTTCTTCTTGGGGTGCCCTATCAGGTCCCCCTGATATTGGCGATCACACTGGAAAATGTCTCTTTGTCTTGCGCTGTCCGGAATAGCTCCTACACACTTCTAAGACTCCCAAAACATATGTCTGCTATCAGGCCGTCGGCGACTCTCTATCCTGCCTTTCAATATTAATTGGAGCAAATGATACTTCTCCCCTCGAAGTATGTGACCCAGATATGAAATCTTCCTGACTTTTATCAATGTAAGTAGTTCTCTATCTGCTCTAGCCCGCCTGAGAATTTCTGTGTTGGTGATCGTGTCGGTCCATGGGACCTTGAGCATTATCCGGTGAAGCCACATTTCAAAAGCCTCTAACCCGTTCATGGTATTTACTTTCAAGGTTCATGTCTCACATCCATACATCAAGACCGACCACATATAACATTTTAACATTATCTGTGTCTCTTTTTTCACCAACTGTGTTAGAAGTAAATATTCCATGTTTTTTATATATTAGCTCTATACAGGAGGCCCCGAGGAAAATAATTCCTCTCAGACCCTACGTGGAGGATCTTTTTAGGAAAGGAAGGAGAGGTAGTTCTGTGAAGGAAAAGGGTATAAGGAGTGGGTAGAAATCTGGGGGTCTGTGAGTCCAGGAGTGACGAGCTTTTGAATCCATCCCTACCACTGCGGTGAAAGGTGATATTCCGAGAGAGTATGGCTGGATAAGCCAAAGGAACCCCCTCAACTATTCTCAATCGACTCGGCCTGCCATGCAGCAGGTTTGCAGAGGCATCAACCCGGGCACCCCTGCTAAGGCACCAAAACGTAGCGAACCACTTGGGGTGACCTAAGGTAGAGATGTTGGTTATCCAATAAATGGTTCTCGGTTGTTCGCGGCGGTACCCGTACCCACCTCCCGTATTGCTGTCTGGGAATTTTCGTGTTTTAAAAATACATTTTTTTTATTCACAAAAAGATATATAATTTACAATTTTTTTTTTACAATAACTAATAACATAATATATTATATTCGATTTAACCCCATAAATAAGCAGGGCTTGTGTGTATGGTAGGGTGTTGTTATATTGGTTAAATTTTTAATTTTTTTTATTCGGTTACTTTCGGTTTAATTTTTAAGCAAATAAGTTTCAAATTTTTTTGTATTATTATTTATGTTTCTAATTTTTTCAGGTAGTGATTTAAAAATTTTACTGCGAGGTATTTTTGATTTAACTGTCCTATTGTTTATTTTTACATTTTGGAGTAGGAAGTATTGATGTTTGTCTAAGATTTATAAATTTGTAATGTTGCATGGTAAAAGTATAATGCACTTAATTTTCTGACCTTAAATTGTTTGAATAAAAGTTCTGATGAACATGAGTACGGTTTAAAAATATATATATATATTATTAGTTTTTGAGATATCTAAATTGTTTGTGTTTGATTTTTATATGTACCGCCCTATCCTATAATGCCATATTGTATAATTGATTGACAGAAAGCAAAGTACGTGGTTCTAAGTAATTTTTCGTTTAGAATGTCTCTTAAACATTTTAATATATATGTTAGTTTCATTATTCTGTTGTTCAGATTATTTATTTGTGGAGACCATTTTGAACCCTGGTCTATTGTTACAAATAGTCAAATTTGCACACTGAACGTCTGTTGGTGGCATTCTAACAAGGCAATTTTAAGGATTTTTGGAGGGTCCTAACTCTTATAAGAAGTAACTTATCAGAAAAGAAAAATGTGGGGACATGCCGGTGGTTGATATCCATATTATTATGTTAAAAAAATATTTGAACTAGTGTCAAAACCCAGAGGAGAATTAAGAGAAAGTTTGTATGGACGAAACGCGCCGCCCGCGTTTCCTCTTAATTAGCAGATAATTTTTCAAATTACCTTCCTTTGTGCCCTTTATACTTTTTTAACCCGTTTGACAATAGACCAAATTTGTCCCATACCAATTTTTCGAAGAAAACCTCTTCTGAAAGGTTTTCACTCGTGATGGCATTATTTATTTATGTTATTTTTAAAAGACAAATAACTTAGTTTAGATCACTTTATTTATATAACTGGCTCCCGGCATGCGTTGCAATGCCATGTTCAAAAAAACAAATTGTTACTCTCTGCATGTCCTTTCCCGTGCGTCCCCGTTCCCCTCCCACTTCCCCTTCTACTCCCGCATTCCCCTTCCACCTTCCCCGCATACCGTCTCCCCTCTCCCGCTCTCCCGTCCCGCCAACCCCCCTCCCGCGTTTCATATATTCAGTCCCAGTACATTCAGTTTTCAAACAGCTAGCGTGTCACCTATTATATTTTTTTAATCAAGTTTTCTTTTTTATATATTACAAATATTCATTTTTGTGTATTATAAGAATAATGAATTAAATTTGGTATCTAATATAGGTGCCAATTTAAAATATCTATATGTATTTTAAAAAATACAAAGACAATTATTTTCTTACGAAAAAAAAAACAGGTGCCTGCTAAATCACATTCATCAAATGCGCGAAATCTCAAACGTGCGAAGTTAAAATAGTCGTTAAGTTTTCTGAAATTATCCAATTTTCTGAGCAATTTTCTTAATTTTTCTTTCCGTTAAAACCTTCAACAAAGTATTAGAAAACTTAAAAAAAAGGTGAATGAAAAATGTAAAGTCGTTCAGAAGTTATGGCGTGACCAAGGGAAACAGGAATTCATTTTTATATACATAGATCTACATGATGATGTGAACATTAGTCACGAAAAATGTAGATTGTGTATATAAATAAAGTGATGTAAACCAATGCCTTTTTAACAGAATAAAATATATTTGTCATGCTCATTAACACGCTAAGAGTATTTTTAACGTTAAAAATACCATAAAACTGATGGGGTGAGCTAATAACAAATCCACGGGGGCAAAGCATCAGAAATCCACGATGGATTTCTTGGCACGGTAGAGGCTAATGGATCGAAGGTAAACAAATATTTTCCCTGAAGTTATGAAAGGAAAACAATATTTTTCAAGACTGTTAAAAAGAATAATTAGAATTTTGTAAAGCTTGTTCGTTGAAAAGCGGGCAAATTTTCAATGCGCTCGCGGGGCAGTATTTTAATAAACTAACATTCCCGAGATTTGTTTACTCATTGCACCCAGTTTTCTGATAAAATAATATGGTAGATTGCGCCGCAGGCATTTTAATATTTTCATTTCCACCCACCCACGAGGCCCTGGGGAAAACAACTTCCCTTAGGGTCTTTGTCATCTTGTTAGGGATAGGAAGGAAAAAGGTATGAGCGGTGGGTAGGAATCTGGAGGTCAATATTGGTCAACGATCGGTTTGTTGTTGAGTTGGCAGAGTTTGGGACACACCCAGGTGTCGCACTTCAATTTTAAAAGTAAAAATTAAACAAAAGGCCGTTACTATAGTTAAATTTTACCAAAATACGTTTTTCAATCAATTTAACTGCTTGTTGTACGTTACTTTTGACTTTTGAAGTTACTTTCCGAAAACCTATAGTTACTCTAGAGTTACTCCGCCATATTGGCATCATTGGCATATTTGACAGTTCTGGTCGAAGTAATGTACGGAAATGGGTGCTTCAACATTGATTATTAATCAGTAATCATGCAAAATATTGTAGAAGAGGATGATAATGCATTTAAGCATTAAAATGAATCGTCAACATAAAAAAGTTTTTATTTCAACTTTGAAGATTTAAAAAAAAAAAATCCCACGTTGCGCCACAATACGAAGTATGTCAAAAAATAAAAATAAATAGTAGTATATTTGTGTGTAAAGATGGAATGGCCAACCTTATGATTCCAGAGATATCCTCATTTTTAATGTCAGTGCCATACAAATTTTTCTTAAAAAAATTATAACTCCTTCGTTTATACACGCAATTGCTTCATACGAAATTTTATACCATAGTAATGATCAGCAGAATCCATTTCTAGCCAAAAAAAGACCATTGAAAATTCAAGTCTCTATGTCTATGAAAGGCGATTTTCAGCCCACTGTGCGTCGTGTGTTCAATTCCTTGTCTGGCTATGTCCTATATCACCATTTTCCCCTTACTGTGGTGGTAATAAGAGACTTTTAAATATTGTCAGGTTATTCGTAACCCTGGAATGTTTGTCTTTCTTTAAAAAAAAATTACGTAAAGCAGGCGGTTACATTGATTAAAAAACGCACTTTTGTGATATTTAGTTGCAGCAATTACTTTTATTCTAGCAACCGTTGAAACAGACGGCCTTTTAAAGCGAGGCAGCGGAATTAGACGATCGATTTTATACAATGAAATAACACTTTATTTATGTAACTTAAACGGCACGTCGCGTCGGCAGTTAAAGATTGATCATGATCCTACGGGTTTTTCATAAACTAAAGTTTATTTGTCTGAATTTGATCATCGTAATTATTAATTTAAAAAAAAACGCACATTCCAAAACGGTTCCAAATGAGTAAAACGTCATTAAGAGCGTTTAACCAGCCAGCGGACGAAAATCCACATTTCGTCGAAAGTTGTTCTTATGATCATGCAAGGCAGTTACAATGAGAAAGATTAATTATTCTCCGTACCAGCTTTTTAAAATTATAACTCAATATCGAATTTATTTCAATCCAAATTAGCTTTAATTTATACCTTCATCCAAAAATGCTGAAAGGCGTGATGATAAAACCGTTAAAATAATGTATTTTTGGAATTATTTTTTGATTATAAGTATTTATCATTTTTCAATAATGTCTAAATTTAATAAGAATGTTAAAAAAATCTGAAATATATTAGTTTGTAAGTGCGCAAATAAATACACAAATGGACCAATTTTCGTCAAGAAACACATACATGTACGTAGACATTTTTTAATGATTTTATTGAAACTAAAATTAAAATTTTATAACATGCGTTTGCTAGATAATGTATTGATTTATTTTACTGCATCATTATATTATTTGTGGGTGTGGTATAATACAAAATATTTTTTGAAAATTTATCAAATCTGCCAACGACCTATGGAATAACCTTATTATACTAAAAATTTAAAAAAATTCTCAAAATTTATTACATGCGAATGCTAGATAAAAGAACAATCTTTCGAAATCCATTTATAATTTTTTGTGGAAAAGAGTCAATACGTCTAAAATCTGATTTGAAAATGACATATTTCTGGTTTTCTCTGGTAATGCTGTCTTAAATCGGACAACTCAGAATCAACTCAACTCAACACCTCATTTGAAAAGTCATTAAAACGATGAAAAAAATGGTTATGTTAGGTTAGGTTACGGGTCATTTCTCAAATTTTTTTCATTGCTTTTAATGACTTTTCAAAGACGTGTTGAGTTGAATTGTTTTCGAGTTGTCACGGAACCCATTACAACATAGAAAAGGCAAAAAACACCAAAGTTGTCCAGCGTTACGTCAACCCCGCCGATTTCGAAAATATTGTTTTGGCAACAAATTCAAAATGGCACATTTTAAATCGCCATAGAAAATTTATTCACCAACTTTAAAATACAATAAAAATACCTTCATCATCGTAATTTGTTTCGAGTATAAAAAACAGTAAAAATACCTTCTCCTGGAGTTGTCACTATAAAACGGTAGATATTGCCTCGAAGTTATTTAAGAAAAATATTAATCTTTCGGAATAACATTATTGAAATTAGATAAGTTTTATTGAAAGTACTCCGGGAAAAAGCACTTTGGTCAGTTTCTTGTATTTTTACTTGGCTGTCTAATATTTTAAAATTATTTTTATTTTTTAAAGATTTTACGTTACTTTTGTTAACCACCAGTAAACATTTACCGACGTGGTTTCCATTTAACTAAACAAATGAAAATTGTTATGGTAGCGAATATCGGGAAAATAAAATTAAACAAACTGAAATTTTTTAGGTACCGAAATCCGCCATAAAAAGTTAAAGTCGTGGCAGGCAGAATTGTGGGAGACCTTGTGACCTCTCCAACGTCTTGCACCGCAGTGGGAGGGATGGATTTAATCTGTCCGTCACTCTTGGACACACCGACCCCAGATTCCTGGTCACCCCCCATATATTTTATCTTCCTATAACTTCCTCTCCTTCCTTACCTAAAAATATCCTCTATAATGGCATCCACAAAGATGACATAAGCCCTGAGAAAATTTTGACCCTTCTGAGTGAAGCTAATGTTAAAAGACATGTTAAAATTGAACTTGAATTCCACTTACTTCACTGTCATTGCTGTGCAGCCTCAGTTGGAATCCTGGCAAAAGATCCGCCCTCTTGTTTACGTCTTCTAGCGCCAAGTAGGCGGCTGGCATACAGGCCTGTCCGCCCTGCCAGCCGCCCTCGCCAGCAATGGGAAAGATCCCGCCTATGTGGAGGACATTTTCCTCATCATCCGTCAAGTTTACGGTGTCGGGACCGGCTTGCACACAACAACACAATCCCAGAAGAAGCACAACGCAAGAAAGACGAGACACTGCAAAACCACGAGACACAAAACACTTGCGATTAACACCAATTGATACAATTTTAGATAAACTCGTTGCCAAATTTAAACACTTACTCGATGCACAAAACAAAAATACCATTGAAGATGCACAAAACTTAAACAAAGACACTTTTAAATCTGATGCTAAAAACTTTTTATTATTTTTAACACTTTGTTTAGGTGATTGATTGGTAGAAATTGAGTCTTTTGTACAATTTATCATTGATTTGGTTTCTGGTTGCGTTGTTTGAATACAGCGTTGATTGAATGTTAGAAGCAATTGACTGAAGTTTATGGTAATCTTAAGTCCAATTTTTCTAATAAATTGTTGAGTGTTTGTGTATTTCGATATTAAGATTGAGTGTTCAATCATGGATAGTCGCCACAATGTGGACAGTTTACCTAAATCAAAAACTGACGACTTTTTTAACACGTCCAGCACGTTTCCAACCAGGTTTGAAATAATTCTTAGAAGATCCGACTCACACAAAATATTCGATGACGAAAGAAATGATCGGATCAAAATTGCTTCAAATCTTCGGTAGATCGGGGAAATTCTTATTTCTAAGAGTTCAGACAAACCTAAAACACTTATACTAAACAGTCTATCGAGTTTTAACCAGTTAACAACGGGGTACACTAAGATTGACGTAAGATGAGCTAGTACAAATATTACAAAAGAAGACACGATGGGATAAGAAAGATATTGGTTTGGTAATTTCGTTTTGAACTTGATACGCGGTGTAATTGTCTTTTTAGCCATTTTCGTTCTTGAGTGGGTGCTACCGAAACATCTTGAAAACATTTCTAGTTTGTCATTGTCTTTGAATCCTCCAAGCTTGCGGTGCCTACTTTTCTTGTTTTTACAAACACCTATAAGGCTTTCTTTGTTTTGTTTAATATTTTCACCGAAGTCATTTTGACTGGATACAATGGATTTAAGATGGTTTTCTTGAATCAATTTCACACCCTCCCGTTTGCCGTTCTTCTTGAGCGTTGGAGGGAAGAGTTGTTTTCCGATGTTAGTTTGTTTTTCTGTATCAATTCTCTGCATTGTGATGAAGGTCTAGGGCAGCCTTGAAGACCCTAAAACAAAGAAAAAAATAACGTTAAAATCAATGTCAGGTGTTTCAAATAAATCATTTAAGGATACTGAAATTAATCAAGCATTTTCAAATGTCAAAATTATTTCTTCTCAATTTGGGAGACAGGAATGGGAACCGCCGCCCCGAGGAATACTTTATTGGATAACCAAATCCTCTACCATAGGTCACGCCAAGTGGTTCGCAAGGGTTTGGTTAGTTATCAAGGGTGTCTCGGTTTATCGGGTGAGGTTTGTTCAGGTCTTGGCGATGCGCCCACTCACCAGCAGCGCGGCATTGTATTGCACGGCAACAGGAGAAATGGATCCTGGACAAACTAACCACCAGATTCAACCTTCCTAGAGCTTCCTCTCCTTCCGTTCTTTAAAAAGACCCTCCAAGCAGAATCCCTAAAGATTACTGAGTAGGTTGCATTAGAACCAGAAAATTAATTTCAATCAATCAAGTCAAAAGTCTAGCGAAATAACATGCTTAAATTGGTGACAATTAAGGATATTGAAATATAAGAGATATGCTATGAAGGCTGCCCGACCGTTGCCGGACTACCGTCTAATGGGAATAGTTTGTCATTGAAGAAGAAGATAATAATAATAATCTAAACGAAAATATGAAAGAGAACAAGACACAGAAAAACAGAAAAAGATAATGGTCGCAACTGAGACTCGAACCCACAACCTCCCATCTATCCGGGACGTGCGTTTGCCAATTCCGCCATTGCGCCCTACTGTCAAACCGTCATAATAGTCAATCTCATATTTAAAATTTTAGAATTAACAATATTATCTTCAACTAATTTATTTTCCATGTCTTAGGCAACTACCATTTTATTGGAAACAATCATTCTAAGAATTGGTTTGAAACCTGGATAGCGTCACGGATAAATATATCCGATTTTATTTATATGGAACGGTTGACTTTTTATAAAAGTCTAAATAATGTATATTCAATTTTATAAGAAATATTCTCTTTTTATAACTTTTGAAGATTATTCCTATCAATGTAATATATCATTGAAGAAGATAACCATCAAAAGTTATAAAAAAATAGTATTTCTGATAAAAAAGGGAATGGTTTGAATACGGAAAGATTTCGTTCATTTAGTTGATTTTTTGAAGGTCTGCAGTAGTCAGTAGTATTGGTTGACAATATCGGCAATGCCAGAAAACACAGTCCCAGTAAAAACTGCCGATAGCACATCTCTTATATTTCAATGTCTTTGGTGACAACAGATTTCTTTAAAATCTATAAAGATCCTTCTAGGGTTTTATTATTCTGTGCCACAGACATGCAACGGAGCTCTTTCGAGTGTCATACCTAATGATAGAAAAATAAAACAAAAACATCTTCTTCCAGATAGTTTCACTTAAATTACAAAACAAAGATATTTATAGTAGTAGCGATATTAACGACAGATAACTTATAAAATCCCCTTCCCGCCGGCGACGTGCTTTGTGTATAAAAGTCCTGCCTGCATTTTACGGATTAACTTTTTGTAACTTTTCTCTTCAAAGTCTGGGGAAAATATGATCCGGAATTGGTTCGGAAAGTTGGACGCGAACCTCTTTGGAGATTGGTATTTCCAGAGGCAAACAAAGCTCTCTCGGCTCTCCTTTTGTACCTGGTTACAGTGTGGGGGTACCTGGGATGGTTATCGATCATCTCTCCTTTGTTGGGAATGCACCGCTACTGGTGTTTACTCCTTTTGTCAGGGGATGAACATAAAGTGGCCGAGAAAGAAGAACAGTGGCGGGATATTCAAGAAAATCGAGAATATTAACATTTTAAAAATTTATTTAAACTGTCGAGAATTTGTTTGAATTGCTTGCAATTATTGCAGTTATTTAACGAAACGTTTCAGTGAGTTACATGTTGAAAACATAAGACGAGAGGCGGGGGTTTTACAAATCTTTGTGCCTCTCTTTTGCCTTATGTTTTACAAAATTCATGTAATTTTTTGTCTTTTAGGAAAAGCGGCGATATTTTGCAACGAATGTGATGTTACATGTCAATTTTTTGACATTTTACAATTATACATTAAAACCGCTGGTGCGTACCTACTAAAATCTTGTCGAAACGTGTTGGGAGGGTTGGAGTTTAAATCGGACATTCACTTCATCTCTCATCTTAATGAAATAAATACTGGGCGGAACGCCTTTTTATTTGTAAAATCTGAAAATAAATTACATTTTAGTTATTTGTTTTGGGATGTTTTGCCGTGTTGCGCTACCTCTTTCTTTAGTCAACGTTTCGGAGAGCGTTGCAGTGTCCATCATCAGGACAGATCCGACAGGTGTGTAATTGCTAGTGGTGAAATGTGTGGTGAAGGTGGTTGAATTTATAATTACATAATCTACAATCATTTTGAAGTATACTGTAACACCAGCTCGTAGTGTAGTGGAGCTGGCAACACGGTATCTTGTAATTACAAGTCTGCCGGATCTGCTCTGATGATGGACACTGCAATGCTGTCCGAAAGGTTGGCTAAAGAAGGAGGTAGCACAACACGACATAACACCACAAAAACAAATAACGAAAATACTTTGGGCCGTGAAAATCGAAAAACGTAACCCAATAAATTACAGTACGCGGCGTTATAGACACGACGTTAGCTGAGTTAACTGCTTTCCATTTTTTAAAAAGATCTCAAAACCGAAGTTTTTTTTTGGATGATGTTAAGATTAAAAGAAAAAAAATGCACGAAACTGAATGGTTGATCACCAAGGATGTACTGAGAGATTGTCCGCTCTGAAATTAATATATAATACTCTGATGTAGAGATCAGTCATTCTTCTAAACATTAAAAATGAATAAAGAAAAAGTCTTTTATTATTTGCAAATAGGTACGTAACAGAGTTATAAAAAGTAAGAAAAAGAATAACTAATGCTATTTATGAAAAGTGTTATATACGTATCTTAAATTATTCACAAGCAAGAACCCTTCTCTCAGGCGAAGGTGAAGGCCTTCTCTAAAGAATTCCATTTATCTCTTGTTTTGTTCGAAAGGTTAAGTATTTCTTGTGTTTGTGTCACTTCTTGTATTTTTGAGGAAGTTTAGAATTTCTTCTTCAGAGGGTTTTGGTCTTGATCTTCCACGGTGACCAGCCGGGATGGAAGATAAGGTTTGGTATTCATTGTTGTTTTTTGTGTGTTACCTGTGTCGGAGGGGGACGGTAGTTGCTACAAGTTGTCGGCATATAGAGATCAGTCATTAGGCGTCTTGTCCTGCAAAGGAGTTATTTCTTCTAAACATTACCTGTTAACAAAGTTCAACGATGACTGTTTGGTTTTAAAAACCAAAAACAAACCTTTATCTTTCTGGTAAAGTGTTTGAAATTTGGAACACTGGTATGGAAAAATTGTGCATGTATTTGCTTTGAAAACAGAAAAAGATTTGTAATTACCTTGAAAGCAAGTTGGTGTGGTTTTTCGTGTACATACTCTCGTTTTTTATGTAAAAGAAAAGATTTTGGCTATCTAGGAAGTAAATAATATGGTTTTGTACTAATTCGTTCCGTTGTGGCGATAACTTATATATTTTTTTTATATACTTTGAATTTATAATGACTTATTTTGAGGATTTTTCAACTACCGAGGTATTGCGGTGGAACTATGTAACTGTACAAGATAATGCTCTTTTGGTTTTCCAAATAAAATAAAATTAAATGCTGAACACCTTGACTCGGACAACCGAAGTGGCTCAGTAGCAGGTGTACAAAATTGAGCGGTTAACTACCTGTGCCTTTTGTGTAGGCGCACACTCCTCGCTTCATTTACATTAAAACAATCATTTTTTCTTCAAATATTTAATATAACACAAACTCTCGTTGCTTCATCCACGTTCCGACGTCAAATAGCTTAGTATTTTAACCAATTTGTTGCCTGCGACGGCAAAAAGCTAGAACAACTATATTGTGGTTATGGCGTGTGCTCCGTCGCAAAAATACAGTGGTTAGTGATTGGTCATTCTTATTCCTTACATGCATTGTTTTTTTCTACACAATATACTATCACCCAATTCCAGAAAACACCTTTTGATTTAGTTTAATTTTTAGTATTAAATTTACAGTTCTTAGGTATAATTTGTAAGCAGTTTTGGATGCAACAATGACATCGATCCCCTTTTAAATCACGTAGGTTTAAAAATAAAAGTGTGGAATTCACACGCGGAAGAAGAAAAACCTTCAGAAAATTAAAGTAGACAAGAGTGGGGAGGCTACGAAGCACCGCACAAAGAAGAGACCGATTGTTCTATCTGATTTTCTCTCGCAGCATAAATTTTATAGGTGAATGTGTTTGTGTCTCTTTTGTGTTTGTTTCATCGAGTTTCCAATCACAACGGTGTTAAAGAAGTTTTCACTTCAAAAATAAATTGGATAGCTCGAGAATGCTTGGGAAGCCACTGACCTAGGAAGTACTTGGATCAACAAGAAACTTTAAGATTTTATCGCTGAAAGTACCGCCCACCTTCAAAATACAACATTATCGCGGCTTTGCGGCAACTATCGATAGTGACAACGATATACTTAACGCGCTGTTGGGCATCACGTCTAGCAAAGAAATGTACATTTAGCCCTTTGTGCTTGCCAAATATTGCTTCATCTATTTAAGTGTCACACAACTGGACAATGGACAACTGTCTGTTGAAGACAGCTCTTTGGCAAGCTTATTATTGGGAATTTTTTTAGTGGCAAAGACAAAGTAATTCATGATAGAGAGAAAATATTCAGGAGCATTTGTCAAACCAAAATAATATATCTTAATATATAAAAATGAATGCCTATGTGTTTCATCCTTCCTACAACATGAGTCTCTTCAAGACCAATGTTGATTTCTTCCTCTCCTCAAAAGACCCTCCACATAGCATCCTAGATGACATACACCCTGAGGGAATTTTTTTTTCTTCAAGGCCTCCTGTGTGGAGTTAACGTAAAAAAATGTGCTCGTAAACCATTCATCCGATTGCGATGAAACTTTAGTGGTTTGATGTGCGCAACTGCGCATGCCCGCGATGATTTCTATGTACATTTTAGTTAGCTCTATACCGCCATTTTAAAAACTTTTTAAAGTTTTGAATCAAAAATTTTATATAATAAACACAATTAAATAACTTTGTTTCAATTCCACTTTATTATTTTTTAATCCAACCGGTTTCGGTTCGTACTGAACCTTCCTCAGGGGAGAATAAAAATATATTGAACATAATACAGAAAAACCTGGTATTTATAAGTAAAATTAGAAGAGGGAGACAGAATATCAACTTAGGTGGGGGCGATGAGGGAGGTGTCTAAGAGGGAGGGGTGAACGTGGGTGGGGGTAATGGAAATATTTTAAAAATCGGGGTGTTAGACAAATCTAATTGTTTATTAAGTAAATTGGTTTTATTTATTTTTAATGACTTTTTTATTTCAAGGGCTTCAAGATTATTAAGGCGTAGACCTATCCCATTTCTATGCAATACATCTATCCCGGAAGCTTTATTAAATGAGTGATTTTTATCTATTAGGTGGGAGGCGAATTCTGAAAAACCTACACTGTTTAGACATCTTAAGTGTTCGACCACTCTTGTTTGAATGTTTCTAGCCGTTTTACCGATGTAAAAGGCCGAACAGTCATTACATTTAAGTTTATATATGCCAGAATGGCTTAAGTTATTTTCTTTATCTTAAGAGTTTATTAAAAGTTTACCTAGGTTGTTATTAGTATAAAACGCAGCTTTAATTTCTGTAGGGAATTTAGAAACACATGAAGATGAAAAGTTATTTATGAATAAAATTCTACGCCAACCGTGGTTTTTATTATCTCTGATGTTGTGTGTATTATTATAAAGGAATTTATTAGTAGATATGAGATTAAGTTTTTTTGTAAGGATTTTATCGATTAAGCTATGGGGATATCCATTATTTATTGCAATAGATTTGATTTTAGCGAGTTCTTCAGTAAAATTGACGTTAGATAAAGGAATATTGACAAGTCTGTGAATCATAGAATGGAATGCGGAGTGTTTATGGGAGATGGGGTGATTAGAAGTACTGTGAATTACGGTATCAGTGAAGGTAGGTTTTCTATAAATATTGAATTCAAATTTGTTATTAACAATGGATAGGGATAGATCTAAGAAATTTAAACAACAATTTTTTCCTATTTCTAAAGTGAACTGAATTTTTTTATGGAATGAATTTAGGAGGGACAGGAAGGAGTTAAGTTGACGGTCAGTACCTTTCCAAATACATATTATATCGTCAACATAGCGTTTCCAGAAAAACACATTTTTAAGAAGGGGCGAGTTACAAATAAAAATATTTTTTTCCAAGTGATCCATAAACACATCAGCGATAAGCGGACTCGTAGGGAGACCCATGGGAAGACCTTCATTTTGTTGATATATACTATCATTAAATTTAAAATAATTTTGATTCAGACAGATGTTAAACATACGGGCCAGATCATCCGAGAGATCTTTTGGTAAGTTAGAATTGGTTAATAGATTAGACATAATATTTTTACATTCATTTACAGGGACATTTGGGAATAAATTGACAACGTCGAAGGACACTAATTTGCAGTTATTTGGTAAAGTTAAATCTTTTAAGTGGGTGACTAATTCATATGAATTTTTAATGGTGTATACAGGGGAAAATACATTAGAACTATTAAATAGGCTAGTCACAAAGGAGGCTAGTTTGTAATTCGGGGAATTACAACATGATACGACGGGCCTAATTGGGGCATCGGGTTTATGGATTTTCAAGAATCCATATAATCTTGGAATTTTTGGGTTTTTCGTAAGGAATTTCACATTATCATATGACATGTCTTCAAAAATAGGGGATTTACAATCTTTTAAAGCATTTTTGATGTGTTGTTGAAACTTATTAGTTGGGTCAGTTAGAAGAGGTACGAAAGTGTCATTATTAATAAAGTTATGCACTTTTGAAATATATTCTGAACGGTTCATTATTATTATTGTATTGCCTTTGTCGGCTTTCGTTAACACTAATTTTTCACTAGTTAACTTTTTGCGGATATTGTTCGCTTGCATTGTTTCTGGATTAAACTTTGGTTGATATTTAGGGATTAAATCTTGTAAAGTTTCAGCACTTTTATATTGGAATGTAGTTGGAAAGTAGTGGAGGGCGGTCTGGATGTCCACTGCAACGTTTTCGATCGCACTATTGACATTATTTTTAGTGTAATGAAGATTGTGATTTAAACCTTTAGATAGTAATGACCGTTCATACACTGCATTATCTCCAACAAATTTTAATCAAATTTTATAATATATTATTATTGTTTAGTTCTGAAATAGCTTAAAAACTAAACCCATGTTCCCAAGCCCTTCATTATTATTTTTCCCTTTGTCTTTCTCCTTTCCTTGAATTTACCTACTTAGTTACTACAAAAGAAGAAGATGTTACATACCTACACAGAACACATCTACAATATTGCACAAAATCTAAGATAACCTACATCGAAGGAGTTGAAAATTCGCAGTGATATCGTTTACATCTCTCTTTTGAAATCTCGCAATTAATCATACAAAAATACTCATCAATATACAAAAAAGTGTCGGTAATTGTGACCATCGGTGTGCCGTTATCGTGGAGTGCAGCCAGCATCAAGATTGGCCCGGAACAACAGATGAACCTATCAAAGGTAGGGACTTTCTGGTTCCAATTGCCAAATCCTGTGATTGAGGTTAAAAAACTAAGTCAACTGTCTTGTTTCATACAAATTAGATGTACAGTCCACGTCCTTTCTTGTGTCACGATATTGGTCGTGACAATTATAATTATAATTTACAAGTACAAGTTTACATAATACATTGTATTTAGTCATGTTGAACATTGAAGGAAAAAAATACTTATGAGACGTAATATTTTTGGTATGCCTCGTTATTCTCCTGTGTCATTCGTGTGGAATACGTGCTTTTTAAAAAATGATTTTCGGCAACGTAATTGTCGTTTTTTCGCAGCCATAAAATTATGTTCCGTCTTTCCGGTTTATAAAAATGGTCCGATTTTTCGGATTGAAATTTTCAAAAAATCGCCAGGGTTTCAAAAATAAGATTAAAAAAATACGTTAAGTCTGAGAATATTAACCCTAACCGGGATTTTTTTTAAATGCGATGCAAGTGGCCTATTGAAATTTTAAATGCACTATTATGCAAATTCAACCCCAAATAAGCCCTCTGTAACCACAAAATAATCTATATTTTACCTAGTAAACGAGGAGATTAACATTGTTCACGAAACCTGCCGCCAATATCTCCGGTTTTATTGAATAAAATGTGTACAAAATAGAACAGTTGAGTGTCACGAAATACAATAAGAAATTCCCATAATTTACTGTACTCTAACGACACCCCCTAAAGGATATAAGAAACTCAATAAATTCCATCGAAGAACGGTGGATGCGACGGTTAAGTGATTGAGAAAACCAATTTGTCCCAAGCACTTTAACACGGTTCCCTGTTTTTGCTAAGGGGGAGATTAACACTGACGAATTAAATTGTAATAAGTGATCCTGTTCTACTGTCTGAAGGTATTCTTTGGTAGATATACCTAGAAGAAACCAATATTTAGTATTTAGTACAAATTGTTTTTATCTTAACATATAAAAATGTATCTACGTTTTTTTGTTTGTCCCTTATGGGCTCCTATACCATTCATGAAACTTTGGTGAAATTTTGGTGGTCCTTATGGGCTCCTATACCATTCACAAAATTTATGAAACTTTGGTGAGGTGTTGTGCTCACGCCCACGAAGGTCTCTATAATATATAAAAATTACAATAGGTTTGAAATTTCAAATAATTTAGCGACAGGCAGCGACGGCGCGCGGGGAATGGAGACGCTTGGGAAAGGACAAGGTAGAGGATAGTAGGAAGTAAATTTGGAAAATAAATGGACATTTGTATGTGCTAACTCGTTGGAAAGGATTCTGATTTATTCGTGCATATGTTACCGGAAATGAATGAAATCTAGGAATTGTATACATTTCCTAGGAAATGTGTTATCATTGATTCTATTGATGAAAACTGCTCAGCTACAATTCAGGATTTCTCCTGGAAAGCAGCTGGTTTTCAGCAATGCCTCCAATATAAAGAAGAAAATAAAATAAAAACGAATTAAAAAAAAAAAAAAAATAGAACAAATACAATTAAATTGAATTCCATAAAAAAATATTGAATCAAATCTCTAATTCAATGCACACAATATACTAAAATATAAATTATTATAAGCAATAATTATCAGCCTGAAACACTCATCAACATTGAAAAATCTTCCGAGAAAAGATACTTGCCGCCAACGGGACTTGAACCCGTGTCCTTCTGATTGCTGGTCAGCTGCTCTTGACCACTGAGCTATGGGGGCTTATCAAAAACCCGCCAAATAATTCAATATATACTAGTGTTTCATTCAACAACTACGCCACCTAGCGAGGGATTTAACACTTACAATGTCTCTCTCGCAAAAATAAAGTTGGTTGTTTTCAGGTGGAAAAAATATAATAAGCAGTAATTGTTGAATGAAACACTAGTATATGTATATTGAATTATTTGGCGGGTATTTGATAAGCCCCCATAGCTCAGTGGTCAAGAGCAGCTGACCGGCAATCAGAAGGACACGGGTTCAAGTCCCGTTGGCGGCAAGTATCTTTTCTCGGAAGATTTTTCAATGTTGATGAGTGTTTCAGGCTGATAATTATTTCTTATAATAATTGTTACCCTTTGTGCTATGCATAAAAAATCTTGTCTAAACGTTAGTTAACAAATTAAAAATAATAATTAATATTTGACAAGTTTAAGTATTTCCCCAATAAATGTAGTCATAATTTGTCTCGACGCCACCTAGCGAGGGATTTAACACTTACAATGTCTCTCTCGCAAAAATAAAGTTGGTTGTTTTCAGGTGGAAAAAATATAATAAGCAGTAATTGTTGAATGAAACACTAGTATATGTATATTGAATTATTTGGCGGGTATTTGATAAGCCCCCATAGCTCAGTGGTCAAGAGCAGCTGAACGGCAATCAGAGGGACATGGGTTCAAGTCCCGTTGGCGGCAAGTATCTTTTCTCGGAAGATTTTTCAATGTTGATGAATGTTTCAGGCTGATAATTATTGCTTATAATAATTGTTACTCTTTGTGCTATGCATAAAAAATCTTGTCTAAACGTTAGTTTACAAATTAAAAATAACAATTAAAATATAAATAATAGAAATAAAAAATTTAAAAATAATATTTAATTTGAAACTAAAAATAAATTAATTATGTAAATTGGAATTCAAATTAAAGCTAATAATCTTAATATTAAAACTTCAATACAAAATAAAATCGATTTAAATAAAATATTATAATCAATTCATATCAAATCAAATCAATTATTAAATATAATCAAAAATGTAATCAATTCATAAATAAATAAAAATGTTAAAAATAATAAAATATAGATTATAAAAAATGTTATCAAATCTAATAAGTATAAGCTTTAACTATTTTTTTTTTGTAGGTCTGTGATGTACATAATACCTGCATCAAAATTATTCACTTTCAATGAACCCAAATTTGAGTCCTTTTTGAAAAGGGAGGAGATGAAGTTCTGGGAAAGAAAGAGGTATAAGGGGTGGATAGGAATCTGCTGGTTAATTTTCCCAGGAGTGACGGACGTATGAATCCATCCCTCCCACTGCAGTGCCGGCGATGCTCCGGTAGAGTCTTGCTGGAGAGATCAAAACGTCTCCCTCAACCAGTCTCTCCCAATCCGACATGTCACGCTGTTTGTGGGCAGACGCCTCTGCTTCCAAGACCCGGGCAAATCTCATCCCGTGAACCTGGGGACCTCTGCTAAATCACCAAACGTGACCTGTGCCAGAGGTGTTGGTTATTATTACATTATTAATGTATTTTTACATCATTCATTTTTTATTATTTTATTATTATTTACTAGCTGTTCCCGGCATGCGTTGTAAAGTTGTAATGCCAAATTCAAAGTTGTAATGCCAAATTCTTTCCCGTGCGTCCCCGTTCCTCTCCCGCATCCCCTTCCCCTCCCGTGTTCCCACTTCCTCCTTCCCCGTCTACCTTTCCCCCCCACTCCCGCTCCCCCGTCCCGCCAACCCCCGTCCCGCGTTCCATATATTCTGTCCCAGTACATTGTCGGCGGATGACCAGGACACACTGAACCCCAGATTCCTACCCACCCCTTAAACCCTTTTCCTTCCCAGAACTCTCCTCTCCTTCCTTTCCCCCAAAACCCCTCCACACAGCATCCCCAAAGATGACATAGGCCCTGAGGAACATTATTTTCCTCAGGCCTCCTGTGTGGAGCTCATGTAAATTCAGTTTTCAAACAGCTCGCGTGCCACCTATTACAATTTTTTATTAAAATTTTCAATTTTCATGTATCACAAATATTTATTTTCGTATATTATTAGAACAATCAATCTAACATAGGTACATATTTAAAATATATGTAAATTAAAAAATCCACAGACGATGCTTTTGTTACAAAAAAAAACAGCTGCCTGTTAAATCCACATTCATCAAACTGTCAGACGTGCGAAGTTAAAATAGTCGTTAAATTTTCTGAAATTATCCAATTTTCTGCGCAATTTTCTTAATTTTTCTTTCCGCAAGAACCTTCTACAAAGTATTAGGAAACTTAAACAAATTGTTGGTTCATTTAGAGATTTGATTTAATTATTCTTTATGTAATTTAATTTAATTGTTATTACATTTCATTTTAATTAAATATTTTCTGTTTTATGTTGGAGGCACTGCTAAAAACCAGCTGAATTCCAGGAGAAATCATAAACTGCAGCTGAGCAGTGACTTTTCGTCAATAGAATCTGATAAATGAATAAAATGTGTAATATTGTAAAAAATCTATTGATGAATAAACGTTTTCCTTTTTTTATTATTATCATCCAGTAAATGGTTCCCGGGATGGCGGTATCCACCCCCTCTTCCAAATTGAAAATTAAATCACGGATACATTATGGTTTCAGTTAAATTCGACGACCTCTGAAAATAGAGCGGATATAACGCCATTACCGTTACATTAATTAATAACGACCATAGATTTAATTTAATAACACTGCGATATCACTAACGTAATTAATATCTAGAACGTACTTGTGCGAACGTTCAAACTAAAGCATATATACATAAAAAAAACACCGAACAAATATTTCCCAGAAGTGTTATTTATGCTGATTTGAAAGAATACTAGAACCAACAATCATCCCAGACTTGCAAAAAAGTCAAAAGATGTCGGAAATTAAAAATAAAAATGGTTAAACATTAAACCAAGACGGTATGTAGATAGAATTTAGTTAGGGTTTGAATCTTGAAAAAAATTATTTTTATTTTTTATAATTTTTTTTTTATATTACTCCGCACACGAGGCCCTGAGCAAAATTTCCCTCGGGGCCTATTTCTTCTGAGATGCTGTGTGGAGGGTCTTTTTGAGGAGAGGAAGAAATGAACATTGGTCTTGAAGAGACCAATGTTGTAGGAAGGAGGAAACACAGAGGCCGACAAATCGTTCCGCAGCCGAGCTGTTGATCACAAGAACGAGTCGATGAAGCGAGCCGTTCTCATGTGAGAAATGTCAACCGTGTACATATGTTGGGCACGCGTTTGGAGTGTTTCCCGACTATGCACCGGTGTCGCAGGGATCAACGATGCTAGTTCCTCGGAGCATCTTCCATTGTAATACCGGTAGAACAAGGATAGCATTCCCACCCGACGCCTGTGCTCTAAAGATTGCAATCCGTATGTTAAGATGGGAGAATCGATCAAACGGACTGCCCGTTTCTGAACAGAGTCGAGGGTATTTTTCAGGTATTTTGGAGCTCATAAATAAAGATAGCAGCCAATAAAAATATACGTTAAGAAAATGAAGATAATGTTGGTAGTTCTTGGTCGAAGTATGATACAGTTAAATAAGACACATTTGCTCATTTGGTAGAGTTAGCCCGGAAGGCGAAGGTTCTGGGTTCGAGTCCTAGAGACTAGAGTTAGAGTGACAAGAATAGAGTTTCGCTAATATTTTCTTCATTTAATTAAATGAAAACTAGAACCTGTCGAGTTCTACTCCACAGAGATGAAATTGATTAAAATTGGTCAGATTATTTTGGATTTGTTCGCGAAGTTGTGGGAAAACCCAAAACGGATCGAGCACGCCTAATTACGGTAATAAATGGGAGGTATCAAACACGGATCAATTTGAGCGGCGGTTATGGTTACCGCTGCCCAGGAAACCATTAATTGGCTAACCAACACTTCTGCCATAGGTCACCCCAAGTAGTTCGCTACGTTTGGTGACATAGCAGAGGTGCCCTGGTTTATGGGGTGAGGTTTGCCCGGATCTTGGCGGCGGATGCATCTGCCCAACTACCAGCCAGTTCCCGGCATTCGTTAAAAGACAACTTAAGGGCCCGCAAACCGAATTTCTACCGATTTCTTACATATCTCCCTTAAACGTTTGAAGTTTATAAGCTTCTAAAAAAATATGTGTATATATTTTTTAAGATAATGTCTAGATGCTGCCCGCGCCGCAACGCAAATTATATGAAATTCCCTCGACAGAAAAAAATAGCAAAGTATGCTCCAAAAATTATTCTGTTTCAAAAAACAAGTCTGTTTCTATTATTTTATAAATTATATTTGTGAAAAAATTTACAATGTTTTTTTAAATGATACTTAAGATACTCCCCACGAGATTTTTGCTCTTTTTTAAACGAGACGTGTTTTATTAACATTAACATTTAACATTAAACGATTTTATCGCTGTAAATGTTAGCGCGCTCCTCTAACATTCGTAATTTCGTATCTCTCCATCTTCTTCTTTTCGAGCCCGGTTGCGGAGCCTTAAATAAAGATATTGTTTCTCCCAGCGTGTCCTTTTCAATTCCTATCCTTCTGCCTCTTCTTCCCCTCCCGCGTTTCCCCTCCTTTCCCCCCTCCCCTTTTCCATCTCCTCCCCTCCCACGTCATCCTGATTTCCACTTTCCACTTTCCCCGCCTTCCCCCCCGCCACGACACCCCTCCCGCGAATCTCCCCACCCCTTCATTCCCATGGATTCTCCTCTGCATCCCGACTATCCTCCCTGCCGCTAAACTACATGAAATACACTTATTTTTCAAAAAACTTGTGCTCCACCTATTGCAATTTTTTTATTGAAGTATAACTTCTTTACGCACGCTTGACTTGGGGGTAAGCTGGTGAATGCGTTACGAAAAGTGTGATGCGAACGGTGATCTATGCGAACGGTGATCGATGCGAACGGTGATCGGGCGAACGGTGTACGGGCTAGGCGAACGGTCGGGCCTTTACTCGCGCTTGAAGTTGAGAGGGAGATATAAGTTAGTGAAGATAGAAAGAGAGAGAGTTACGTTTCGTATATTACATACCATAGGTCACTCCTAGGTCGTAGGTCACCCCAAGATCGTAGGTCACCTCTAGATCGTAGGTCACCCCAAGAACGTAGGTCATCCTAAGGTCGTGGGTCACTTAAAGGTCGTAGGTAACCCCACGGTCATAGGTCACCCCAAGGTCGTAGGTCAACCCAGGGTCATAGTTCATCCCATGGTCGCAGATCACCCCAAGGTCATAGGTCACCCCAATGTCATATGTTCTTTTATAAGTTAGTGAAGTTTTATTTCAGTCGTGTGGTCTCAGGCACACTCGTTTTTTTCAAATTTCATAAGGTCATAGCTCACCAGTGTATAGTTATAGAAACCTTCGCGGACGTGCACGCAAAACTCACCAATGTTTCATCGCAATCTGATGAGTAGTTTAAGAAATAATTTCATAACGCCAGAGCTCACCATTATATATAGAAACCATCGCGGGTATGCGCTCATCAAATCACCAAAGTTTCTTCGCAATCGGATGAATGGTTTAGGAACGCATAAGGCACAAACAAATGAACAAGCAGCAAGGAAGCAAACTAACATTCATTTTTATGATACGTTTGTAGATTTTCACGGCCAAAAGTATTTTCGTTATTTATGTTTGGGGTGTTGTGCCGTGTTGCGCTACCTCTTTCTTTTGCCAACGTTTTGGACAGCGCCGCAGTGTCCATCATCAGTGCAGTTCCGGCAGATGTATAATTGTTAGTGGTGAAATGTGTGCTTATTTACTTGGAAGCGGTACCGTGTCGCCAGCTCCACTCCACTTCGAGCTGTTATTACTGTAATTTCACCACTAACAATTACACATCTGCCGGAACTGCCCTGATGATGGACAATGCAACGCTGTCAAAAACGTTGGCAAAAGAAAGAGGTAGCACAACACGGCATAACACCCCAAAAAAATAACGAAAATTAATTTTTATATTTATAGATTAGTTAGTTTTAGAAAACGTTTCATCAATCTCCCCAGAAGTAAGGAGAGATTGATGGATTCTGGTTTTGATAAAATGGACAATCAATTTTTACTTTTGTGTTTAGAACCATATTGTAACATCACTGACCTTTAACTACGGCACGTTTCTTTTCCATTTTCTCCCCTAAATTGATTTATCACACTGTACTTCCCGAGGGGTTTGGGCTGCCCGAGATTCAAATCTGCGACCAAATCTTTTGTAAGGGATTAGCCGCGGCCGTAGCGTAATCTGTTCACGTTCCATGAGATGTATGGCCAGTTTTAACCCGAAAGATCATGTAGGTTTTGTACTAAAGCCGTGTAAACGGAACACAAAACACTAGGAAATCCCTCTCGCCTGTCAAAATCTGACGCTAGGTAGTCCAGTACAAGGACTATGCTCAAGCAATATTCATTGTGCGTGGAGAAACATACTCGTATGTAGTGGATTGGGCAGAAGTAAACGTGGTAAATCTATGCCACCAATAAGGAACTCCAGTCCAATTTTTTTAATTTATTGTAATGAATAATGATCTTCTAACTTAAATAAATTGCATATTTTTATTTATTTTTAGAGTTAGTTTTAATAGTTAAAATAATTGTCAAAGTTTTCATTTTTCAAGATCCTCCGAAAACCACCGTATGTGTAGTGAATTGTGTGACATCATCACTCCCGAAAAGTTACTATAAGATGTGGCAATCAGCTGTTCAACTGGCGCCATTTTGAAATTCAGAGTTAGAAATATTCTCCAGAGTAGCATTACTATTTTTTTGTGCAGTAGTTTTTGAATATTTTCAATAATAGAGATAAACTTAAAAGTACAATATGTTTTCTGTTGATTTTTTTATAATAACTAAAAAGAAAAAAAAATAAAAATCAGTATGTTTTTTCCATATTTTTATTTTATTTTTATAAAAGCTGAATTAAACCTTTTTCACTTATTTTACTTATGTAATACTAACTTTTTATACAAATTTTATATGTTTTTTAAGTCTATTTTATACTTTGGGTAGGTACTTGGAAATAAATAATTTTGTTTTAATATTACCCACACTCAGGCAGTGCCTTAGTGCAGGGGTTCCCAAACTTTTCCATGTCGCGGCACCCTTAGAAAATTTGAACTTTCTCACGGCACCCCGGTTATATAATGTCTATCTGTGGTAGCCCCGGGACCGAGTGTCACCCCTAAGAGCACAATTCTATAGCCACCCCCCCCCTCAGGACGGACCAATGTTTTACCTACTCCACTGAATAATTTACTGCTGCACAATTTTTCAAATAAGGCTTGATACAACTACTCCCATTTCTTTATTTCTTTTTCCACATTTATTTTCGAGCGATATATGCTCTTTATAACCGCAACCGCTGAAAATCCAGCTCCGCACAGATATGAAGTAACAAAGAGAATGAGGACCCTTACAGCTTTTGCATTTAGAATCGGATATTGATTTTTGAGTCATATCCAAAACTCCGTCAAATCCGAACAAGCGTATTTTGTTTTTAGGCTGCTGTCGCTCGAGAGGTCAATTAGATTTTCTTCTTCCTGCGTACTAAAATCTTGGGGAGCTTGAGCATGGAATGGATCTTTGATCCACACATACTTCTCCACTTGGTCTTCTGCGAAGTACTTTGCAAACCAGTCAGTTAACTGAGATAGGTGCTCTGTGAAGAGGGTCAGCAAGTTATTTGAAACCTTAACTCCGCTATGGGCCTTGTACTGTTGCAATATTGGAAAACAATCTTTGCCTCCATCATCACTCATTTGTAGTTTTACAGTTGTAGTTTTTTTCCTGAATGATGAAATTTTCTCTACAAGCTTAATAGGCCACTTGCATCAGATTTTAAAAAAAAAATTCCGGTTTAGGCAAATATTCTAAGACATTCCGTATTTTTTTTTAATCTTATTTTTGAAACCCTGGCGATTTAAAAAAAATTTCAGTCCAAAAAATCAGACCATTTTTTATAAACAGGAAAGACAGGACATAATTTTATAGGTGCAAAAAAACGATAATTACATAGCCGAAAATCATTTTTAAAAAGAACGTTTTCCACACGAATGACACAGGGGAATAACGAGGCACACCAAAAATATTAAATCTCGTAAATATTTTTTTCTTTGATCCATTTTTTTTATCATAATTCATTATAATGTTCAACGTCTATATTGCTAAATCAAATGTAATATACTGGTACTTGTAAATTACAATAATAATAAGAATATTATAAAATTTGATTTTGTTAAAATCCGCACCATTATCATTATACCTCTAAAACACGTAAGGACAATGTCAAATGTACGGGGTTCTCTTCATTACATCTGTCAAAAAATCAAACCAAATGATACGTTCGCAGAGAACACACAATAAATCTAGTGAACGTTAAATGTCAAATTCAAAAATTCGCCTGAAATCAAAGTGATGCCATATAAAAAAAATAAATCAGTGTGGAATTTTATAAAATTAATAGGGACATTTTCGGAGACGGGACATTTTCATGTAGTGACATCACGAACCCAAATAATGGATTTATTTATTTAAAAAAAAAAAACTGTACATTTCAAAAAATTTTTACTAACAATTTCGTAATCTTAGTAAAAAAATATATCCACACGATTTTTTCCAAGTCGTTATGAAGTCCATGCAAGTGGCCTATTATGTGCATATTATGGCCCTGTAGATACAGATTTAAGACATTTAGTTTTTCGAATATGTCGCACAAGTAAGCCAGTTTCAGCAAATGCCCAATCTGTTCCCAGAGCGCGGACCGGCCACGCGGGTGATTTTCCATTCCATAAAATGTTTGTTTGTATTCGTTCATGTCAATTTTGATTTTTAGTAGAGACATCAGGGGCGCCTCGCGGCACCCCTGATCTCTGTCCGCGGCACCCACTTTGGGAACCTCTGCCTTAGTGGGTTTTCATTTCTTGTTCATACTATTTGTTATTATATATTATGTTATTATATGTATACTATTTACATTATGTGTACAAAGGAATGAGAATAAATAAAGTTAAAAAAAAAAAACAACTAATAAGAGATACCTTTATTTTTGAAACTGAATTATTTAGGGCTAAATAATATTTTAACACACACAACAACTAAATCTCTATAATCAGTATGTAAATAAACAAATAAGATGAATCGCTGTTAATACGATGGCTTGTGTCATACTACATTCCCATACAATGACTATACGGTGATCAGTGACGTCACCACTAAACATTTCAATAATACCAACTTGACGGCGTGTTGCTTAGATAGGCCGTTGGGTCGGTTCTTCCCGTTATCACGCTATATCTTCTTCGGTACTGGATATCGCTTTTTTCCAGGACGTTTATCGGTAATATCTTGGAATATTGAGTCATCCAGGAGTTCTTTGGTCTTCCTCTGGATGACTGTCGATGAAGCTCCACAGACATTGCCTGCTTCACTCTGTGGTCTGATGGTCTCCGTCTCATGTGCCCATACCATCTCAACTGTCGCTTCTCCTTTTACTGTTTACGTCCATGACACCCAGGCTACCACGAATGCGTGAACTTTTAATAATTCGCATTTCTGCTTTTTCGAGTTGCCTGGAGTAGGAATTGTACATAGTCCAGCAGTCGGAGCCAAAGATTATCGCGTGTCTAACAATAGTCTGGTATATTTCGTTTAAGTTGAATGTTAAACTGACTCATTCTTTCACACCCTCTGCCTCTGTGAATGAATGAGTCAGTTAGTTGGTTAATGTTACTCCAACCAGTTGCATCGAAGGAGTACAGCATTTATGACTTCAAATGGCAAGTATGAATATTCAATCTTTTTCTTGCAACTTAAAAAAAAAAGTTAAAGTTATGTCACGATAATAATTATTACTTAATAATAATTATTTTCCTGACTTAATAAACCTTCACCTGGCGGCTTACTTTAATTGTTGAATCGCCGTATTTTTGATTTTTTCGATTGGCAACGGTATTGTTAAACTTCCGGCGGTACTTTTTGGATTCGCACCTTACGGGAAGCCGGTGCAAATTCGACTTGTCACTTTAGTGATAGTTCTGGATTTAAAAATGAGATAATCCCTTTGTTACAAATTTTTTTTTAAAACGATTTTAATCGCGAGCCGGGCGATGCACATTTTGCGAACGCTTTTTTCTGTTATGTTGACGAATGAGGAAGAAATAAAAGAGAGATGGATGAAATATTTTGAGGAGGTTTTCGAAAGCAATCCGGGTGATAGTGAGGCCAGCAGTGAATCGAGTATGAACGATGACGGAGTGAATTCAATCAAAATCAGCGTGGATGAAATAAAAAAATCGATAAAATGCATGAAGAATGGTAAGGCTGTTGGTTTCGACAATATTGCTGCCGAATACTTTAAAGGAGATAGCCATATTATTCTCACATGGTTGTGAAAACTTTTTAACCAGTGTTTAGAGGAGGGTTACACGCCATTAGATTGGAGAAGGGCTGTAATCATGCCGTTATACAAAGGTAAAGGGTCACGTATGGAATGTGGAAATCATAGGGCTATTAGCCTGCTAAGTTCAGTCGGCAAGCTGTACGGAAGAATATTGATTGAAAGGGTAAGAATGGAAACAAAGGATAAAATATGGGATGTGCAAGGTGCCTTTATGAGTGGAAAGGGATGCATGGACCAGATTTTCTCCTTGCGTATGCTTACTGAGAAATTTCTGGCGAAAAACCAGAAACTTTTCTGCGCCTTTGTAGATCTACAAAAAGCATACGACCGAGTCGACAGGAAAAAGCTATGGAAGGTTTTGTCCAAGTATGGAGTGAATACAAATCTCATACAGGCAATTGCGTCTCTGTACGAGGGAAGCGTTGCGTGTGTTAGGGTAAACGGTGGTTTTACGGGTGGTTTGACATCACAAAAGGTGTCAAGCAAGGCTGCGTAATGTCACCATGGTTATTCAATCTATACATGGATAATTGTATGCAAGAATTGAAAGAGGTGGGATTGGGCGCGAAATTGAGTAATCTGAAAGTATGTTGCCTGTTGTATGCTGATGATGCGGTGCTGATTTCTAACACTATGGAAGATCTACAGTCTCTCGTATCTAGGATGAACGAAGTATGTATGAAGAATAAGCTAATGATGAATGTAAGTAAGTCTAAAGTCATGGTGTTTGAAAGGGAGAGTACGAAAACAGTATGCAACATAGTTGTGAATGATGAATATTTGGAGCAGGTGGATGAGTTTGTGTATCTGGGTAGTATGTTTACGAGAGATGGGAAGGCTGAAAGAGATATTGAAAGAAGGGTGAATGCCGGTAACTCCATTAATGGTGGACTAAATGCCGTTGGCGCTAATAAAAAACTGTCAAAAAAAGCGAAGCTAGCAGTCCACAATGGAGTCCTGGTACCTACCCTGATGTATGGCAGTGAGGCATGGAACTGGCAGAGGAAGGATGAAAGTAAACTGAATGCTGTTGAAATGAGATCCCTGAGACGTATGTGTGGTAAAACAATGTATGATCGTGTGAGAAATGTGGATATCCGCAAAGAATGTAAGGCCGATGTAAGCATAATGAGTAAGATTAAGAAAGGGACCCTCAGATGGTTTGGGCATGTAGAGCGAATGAACGAAGGAAGTAGTGTAAGAAGAATATACGACGCGAATGTGAATGGTAGAAGAAGTCGGGGACGCCCGAGAAAGACATGGCACGATCAAGTGAATCAGATACTTGAGTCGGGTCATGTCAAAAGTCAGAATAATAGAAGAGAATGTATGAGACGATGTATGAATGTGAGTGAGGCAAAGAGTGTGTGCCAAGACTGAGTTGTTTGGCGGTCCGTCCTCTCTGCCTACCCCTGCGGGGAAACGGCGTGATGGTTAGTTAGTTAGTTCTTTCTGATGTGATCGGAACGCTGTTTCTAATGTGTTCGGTTGCCGCCATTGGGACCGATATTTGTCCGCGACATAACGATGTTGTAAATTACCTATATAATCGCGACTGGCATATTGAAGAGCGTCGCGAGTGAGAGTTCTTATGACCTGGTACGGTCATTGCTGCTCATATTTGTGACGGATGGTTACTTGGCGTTCATTTCCTGATGAGGCGTGCTGACGGAAATCGTGTTTATCCGAGGGGCTCAACCAGAGCACTGGTGCTGATCTTGGACCCTACTTCCTGGCGGGGAGTCCTCAAACTCTGGCCTTCCTGGGGGGTCTCTCCTGGTTCCCATCCTGGAGATTGCGTGAGAATATGGCCCGCGGTTCATCAACGCGCTATCTTCAAGTAAATTAAGAGTTCGTGTCAGTGTAGAAGTAATTAGATAAAGATCCATGGTCCGCAGGTACGATATTTCTTTCTGCTTAATTATGTTCCTGTCAAATTTTCAGAATCTGCTATGTTTTTGGGGATGTGAAACCCGGCCCCTCAAAAGGGCAACATTGTTATGTTCTTTATAAAAATATACTGGGATTTGGTTGTTTTGGAAATGAACTCTTTTATTACTTAAACTAATTAAACCTCACAAGTTGGAACCTGTATTCGTTTATTCCCACAATCCTGAAGAGATTCTCTCACTCTACCATTAAATAGAATAATCAGAAGGTCCATACTGATGATTACCGTTACAGTTATTATCATTTTTTGTTATTTTTTTTGGCCACTATCCACCAGGATCTTTTTCCATCATTCTGGCTTTTCTGCAAATTACAATGATTATCTGTTATCAGCACTATATCATCTGCAAAAAGCATAGTATTGAAAATACTGTTCATTTTTTGAATCGTTAGATAATTCATGACCATTATGAATAGCAGTGGGCTGAGGACAGATCCTTGGTGCATCGCAACTTTAATTGGAAATTTTGGTGATGTCCCTGATGTGCATTACTTGTGTTGACTGATCACCATATGCAGCCCCAAAGTAAAAAGAATACTGTTCAACGCTATCTGTACCTCGCTGTGCACATCAGAACTGTGGGTTGACTACACTGCAACCCCATGGCATAAGTTAAAGGTTGCTTACAATAACGCTTATCGCCAACTTTTCCGCCTACCGAGATACTGCAGTGCTACGGAAATGTTCCTGGAGGGACGAGTACATACTTTCCGTGCACTTCTCTGCCACCGCATGGCAAGTTTATGGCGCAGACTGCGCCATTCGAAGAATGCGATCATCACCGCCATCACTGCCTGGATGGAATCTCCCCTGATGACCCTCTGGAGACGGGAGACGATGAAATACCCTCCGTAAACGGCGATTTATGTTCATTTTAGTGTTTGATATATACATAATTATTTTTTTTCAGTTTCATTTTTCATGCTTATTCGTTTATTTAATTTAATTTATGTGTTGTTATTTACTTTTTACCTTAACTTATTATTTATCTTTTTTTGTTATTTTAAAATATGGAATGTATTGCATTGCACTTCCCTGCATACATTCTGGAATAAACTTACGCCCCAGATTTAAATGTCCGGGTTTAATTTTCCCCACAGGAAAAACTAAACCCTTTCACACACTTCCCAAATGATCATCTGGTCAATCCACGTTATGCAATTGCACTATATAAGTATTATAATTACAAAACAATACAAGAACAACATGTCAACCTACCAGAGACCAGATGGGAAAATAATTCACCGACTCCAGATATTTTCATATCAGAGGGTTCGGTTCTGTGGAATTCCTAATTGAACCTATAAATCCTACTGATCCCTCAATATAAATATTTAAAAAATCTTTTGTAATCCTACATGTACTTTTTTATTATTATTCCTACATTGCAGTAACCAAGCAACTGTCGTCGTTACCTAGTACTGTCATTTGTCAACAAATAATTTTCAATATGTCCAAATTAAATATTTTAATGTAAACTACCCTTCAATACTACAAATCTATAATATATATTATATTTTAGAATAATGTTATCAAAATAAAATATATAATTAAATTTACCTACAAAATATATTTCAACGTAATCTCAAAATACTGTTGTTTACCTTGGTTACTGAAGTCCTCACAAAAGGAAAATTTTTATATCGTATTTATTTATCTAAATATCCTACGGTTCACTGGCAGTTTATTTATTAGGTTATCTAATATACTTATTTTCAAATATTTATATGTTTTGGGATCAAAGATAATTCTTTTCTATCTGATACAATAGAAAAAATCAGAGAGCCAAAATACAACCAAACGTCGAGGCTAGCGTTGCTAAGCAACTGGATTATTATTATTATTAAAAAACAATACAAGAACAACATGTCAACCTACCAGAGACCAGATGGGAAAATAATTCACCGACTCCAGATATTTTCATATCAGAGGGTTCGGCTCTGTGGAATTCCTAATTGAACCTATAAATCCTACTGATCCCTCAATATAAATATTTAAAAAATCTTTTGTAATCCTACATGTATTTAAAATTACCGATTTTTGCATTTTTATATATAAATTATAATATTATTATTATATTTTGACGACCTCCGTAGTCCAGTGGGTAAGACTCTTGACTCACAATCCAGAGGTCGCGGGTTCGAACCCGGCATGCGCAAATAAATTTTATTTGTATAATTTGTGTTATTTCACAATTAATTAATTTAAAATAATATATAGTATATTTGCGGCACGTTCCAAAGTGGACGATACTGTCAGTATCGCCCTGGTGTAAGACCACCATTCAGAATTGAAACGTTGCTTGAAAATGGCTTTAGCCGTGTTTGGTGACCAGATCTGAATAGCCAGGTACTTCACAACCTTCCTCTTCCCCACCTCCTTCCCCTCCCCACTACCTTCAGCCTCACAACATACCCCAATTGGGGATGCCATAGTCTCACTGGCTCCAGACGGGAGCAGTTGAGATTCTTGTGCGGTATTCACTGTAAAAAAAAATATATATATATGAAATTTGGAACAATGGCAGGAAAAAAAGTTCCAGTTTCAGGTAAACAACCTACGATTTTGTAAAAAAATGAAATTTACATGTCATATATAACACATTATTTGTGGTAGTTTTTGTTGGGGGAAGCTAGTTTAGAAAGGTGATTTGTTTGTATATAATCTTGGTTAGGATTTGCAGCTACAGCCCTTTTAAAATCTGCAAACTGAGCTCCGTGTGTAGTGGACATTTGCCAATAAATACTCTTGGTAAGGTATGCGGGTCAAATACGAGTATATTTACAAGAAACTTTAGAACGAGTTACAATCGTAACAACTAGAAAGAATGTAGAATAGCCAAACTGACCTAACGCTGGAACCGGAATGAATTTGCAATATCATGCACTGGACCAGATAGCGAATCTCAGGGATACCAGTCTGTAAAATTTAACTTTGGTAATATTTTAAGGTTGTTCAGCCATACTAGTTTATTGTATACCAACGGTTCCCCCTGTGTTTTAGGTTGTAAGTAAGAAGAATTGGTATACATATTAGGAGAAAACCAGACCAAAACACACACGTTAAACAGATTTAAAATACTTCATTGTGCGGTTTTCCGAGGGTAAGAAAGAAAGAAAGTAAGTGAGGGGTATTTTTACAAAACTGACTTATTCCACCCGAACTTTTTGTTGGGAATTCGCAAAAAAACTTATAATAGGTATATTATGAGTATGTTTTTTTTAAAGTAGATTGCCTTGATATATTTTTTTACATTTGCTTCTACACAGCAGGTTCTGAGGAAAACCACGAGAGTTTATATTAGACGGTTTAATTTTTTCATACCAAAATACTAAAATCGCGATTAAAAAATGGGAGGGTGGGGGTAGGAGGGTTAAAATTTGGGGTTTTAGGTATTTTTGATGCCAAATAAAAAAAAAATACAAAAGAAAAATTTTTGTCTAAAAAATAGAATATTTTTTTCTGGTTAGGGACACCCTAATCACCTATCGGTTTGAAATATACTATAAAACCTATTCTCATATCTACCAAATACATAATAAATTTCATAAAATCGGTCAAATCGTTTCGGAGGAGTGCGACCACAAACACCGTGACACGAGATTTTTATATACATACTAGCTGGTCCCGGCATGCGTTGCTATGCCATTTAATAAAGAAATTATTTCTCCCTGAGTGTCCTTTCCCATTCGTCCTGTTCCCATTCCGCCTCTCCTTCTTCTTCTGCGTCCTCTTCCCCTCTCACGTTCCCACTCCGTCACCTCCACCTTCCCTCTCCCCACTCCACTCCCCCCTTCTTCCCCCTTCCACCATCCAGCGAACCCCCCTCCCGAGTTCCCCTCCCCCCTCACAGGTCCCCCTCCCCCCTCCCGCGTTCCCCTTGCACCTTCCGCGCCTTCCATCTTCCCTTTACCGCTCCCTCGTCCCGCCAACCTTCCTCCCGCGTTCCATATATTCAATCCCAGCACATTCAGTATTTAAACAGCCCGCGTGGCACCTTTTACAATTTTTATTAAAATTTCCATTTTTCATGTATATTAAATTTGGTACCTAACATAGGTACCTATTTAAAATATCTAAAATTCTTGATTCGATTCAAACCTACTTTAAATAAATTTATCAACTTAAAGATTTTCAAAAATAGAATACTGATTTAATATTTTGCAAAATGTCATTCTCAAACACGCGAACTGTCAAACGTGCGATAGTCGTTAGGTTTTCTAAAATTATTCAAGTTTCTTAATTTTTCTCTCCGTAAGAACCATCCTAGAACTTCAAGGAATATTCTAAAAAAAGGATTAGTGAAATCGGTTCAGCTGCTCTCGAGATTTGCGCTTAGCAACACATTTAGCGATTCATTTTTATATATAAGATAAGATATATTTGAACGTCATTGTTTTAACGAATTTCAAGTCTTATTTCGAATTATATACAGGTCTTTTTGAATTTAAATTGTTATAGCAGAGTTGTAACAATAATTTTTAACGGAAAGCCGAGAGTTACCAGGTAAGTTAGTTAAGTAAAGGTACGGTGGAAAGTTTGCTAACTTTTGTAATTAGCGTTTCGCGCCCGGCTGAGATTATCCCAATTGTAATTATTGTAAATGTACACTTTGGTTAGTGTCCCGTTATACTTGTACCTGTATTTCATAGCCAGGGCCGGACCTTAATCGTTTGTGCCCAGTAATCCCAACATCGACACTATATGTTTTATTAACTTCGGCAAAAACTTAGAAAGTCTATTAGAACAATCTCAAACGGATCTTAATGTACTAAACGATTGGCTAATAAAAAATTTATTAACAATAAATATTAATAAAACCGGTTACATGATCTTAAGCTCACCTAAAAGAATAATACCATCGCATAAACCATTACAAATAGAAGAAAGAGACCTACATATCCTATATACAACGTTGTTGACAACAACTATCTTCTAGAACACATTAATTTCCACTGTCCAATAAGAAACACAAGGTCAAACCAACTATTCCACATCCCACACTCAAAAACAAATTACACACAACATTCATTTCTCCGAAGGACGTGCACAAAATAAAATGATATCTTTTACGACGCTGATATTTTCCATTTGTCCTCAGGCCAATTTATTAAATCCATAATAGAAAAAATTGTTAATTACGAACTCTCCACCCCTGCTGCATGTTATTTTTTTCATTCTCATTATGTTGGTTTTCCTTCTTTTTATTATAATAATAATATTTGCATGATTTATATATCCCATATGCTTTAATTAGTATGTGTGTTTTTTTCTTTCATTTCTGTTGTATATATATATATATTTTTCTTTTTTTTCTACCACTTTATGTTTTTTTTAATGTTTTAATCCATGTTTTTATATATATATATATATATTATAAGTTGTAGCAGAAACTTTGCTGGTTAATGCAATCATGTAATATGTTACTTTCTTTTTCAAATATGTATAACTGTTTGTTTCCTAAATAAACTAAAATAAAAATAAAAATAAAAATAGCGAAAAATACCTGGGCTTATATATTGATAAACATTTAACACTTAAACAACACTTAGAAAAACTAAAAACAAAAATCATCCCATTAATTGGTGTATTTGGTAGAATTGCTCATCTTCTACCAACAGAGGTAAAGAGGGGCTTATACTTTAGCTTAATCCAGTCCCACCTAAATTATTTAATAGAAATATGGGGAAACACATACATTACGTACTTAAACGACTTACAAATAATACAGAACAAAGTTATTAAAAAACTCTTCAACCCAGACACTCCCACAAAAAAAACTATACCAGGAAATGAACTTTTGAAAATAAGAACATTGTACGAATGTAACGTAATTTGTCTTTTAATCTACAAAATACAAAATGGATACACACAAACACAACATTTATAAAAACATCACAAGTACACGAACATTATACTAGACAACACAATAAATTGTACACAAATACTGTCAAGACTGAAAGTGGCAAGAGAAGTATTGGTCACGAGGGAGTTCATATAATATATAATCTCCTTCCAGATAGCCTAAAAACGGAAAATAACATAAAAACTTTAAAAAAAAAACTATTTAAACTCAAAATGTTGGAACAAAATTAAAAGTATTACTTCTTACTACTGTACTATATATGCTCTGTATTTAAGTTAAGAAAGCGAAATATTATGTTTCTTTTAACTTAATAACAATAAAAAAAAAAACTTTTCTTCTTAATTCGGTTCCTCATTACTGAGGATCGTGATCCCGAGAACAATTTCATGGTGGACGAGGCTTTTTTTACATTAACTCTACACAGGAGGCCTTGAGGAAAATAATTTCCCTCAGGGCCTATGTCATCTGGGATGCTGTGTGGAGGGTCTTTTAGAGGAGAGGTAGGAATGAACATTGGTCTTGAAGAGACCCATGTTGTAGGAGGGAGGAAACACAGAACATAACCGCTTTTAAAACTTAGTAGATAGTAGCTTGTAACTCGCCGTGTCTCATTGAGGCTTAAGATATATTGCAGGCAGATAGTTAAAAGCCTACTAACTGTGGATGCATAGTTCTTCCAGAATTTGATAGTGCAATGTTAATCTGATTGCGATGAAACTTTGGTGATTTGATGTGCGCATGCCCACGTTGGTTCTATACATTGGTGAGCTTTATGAAATTGGTATAAAATTTTTGCAAAGATAACGCGCGAGTTGTTTGAAAAATGAGTGTATTTCGTATAGTTAATGGGCAGGGAGGGATGGAAAGAGGGGGAGGGGAATCCGGGAGGGTGGATGAGAGAAGTGGGAAGGCGGGTAAGGTGGAAGAGGAACGCAATAAGGGGGAGGGGAACGCGGGAGGGGGAGGAGTCGCTGAATGAGAGGATGCGGGAGGTGAAGAGGTGGCGGGATGGGAGGACGCGGGAGGGGGGAAGGTGAAAGGGTAACAAGGGAGGGGAAGGGAATGGGGATGGGAAAGGCAAGGCATGAGAAAGGATACGCAGGAAGAAACAATTTATTTCATTGATTGGCATTGCAACGCACGCCGGGTACTCGCCAGTTTATTAATAAAAAAAATTTATAGTTAAAAAGAATAAATATATTTTTGAAGTGAAACTTATTTAGCACCGTTGTGATTTGAAACTCGATGAAACCAAAAAGCGACATTTAAAAGAGACAAACACGTACATCTATTGGATTTAACCTGCGAGAGAACGATATATAATAATCAGTCTCTTCTTTGTGCGGTGCTTCGTAGCCTCCCCAATCTTGTCTACTTTAGTTTTCTGAAGGTTTCACTTCTACCGCACAAATGTTTAATAGATTCTCCCATCTTAACAGACGGATTGCAATATTTAGAGCACAGGCGTCGGGTGGGAGTGCTATCCTTGTTCTACCGGTATTACAATGGAAGATGTTCTGAGGAACTAGCATCATTGATCCCTTCGGCACCGGTGTATAGTCGGGAAACACGCCAAACGCGTGCCCAACATTTGTACACGGTTGACATTTTTGTCACATGAGAACGGGTCGTTTCTTCGACTTGTTCTTGTGTTCAACAACTCGGCTGTGGAATGATTTGCCGGCTTCTGTGTTTCCTTCTTCCTACAACATGGATCTCTTCAAGACTAATGTTCATTCCTTCCTCTCCTCAAAAACACCCTTCACACAGCATCCCAGATGACATAGACCCTGAGGGAAATTATTTTCCTCAGGGCCTCCTGTGTGGAGTTAATGTAAAAAAAGTGTTTTTTTTTTTAAATATTAAATTTTTGTAGATCTTTGTCCTTGGTACATTCGGCCCTGTCCGAAGGTAGATTGGTTCTGCGTTGTGCGGTTAGAAATACCTGGGTGTATTTAGTGCTTCTCATTTAGGGTGAGATTTATTCGGGTAGAGTGCTAATTAGGGCACTAATAATTGAAACGAACTACAGCGAGGTGTTATAATTTGTTTATTTACTTATATTATTATATATATATGTAAAGGAAATGTATTGCCTTTTATTTTAAATTTTGTAGTGTCAGTTAGAATTTAAATGTCATTTGTTTATTATTTGATTGTTAAATATCAGCTAGTTAGTTAGAAGAAACCTTACGAAGGAAATTGATATAATAAGAATAAATGTCGGTTCTTTATTACACAACTTAGCAACAGAAGTGTTTTATTTATCAATTAATGAGAATAAATTAATGCTCCGTATTATAAAAAAATGCACAAAATCAACAAGAGTATTTGCAATTTGCAGGTACAAGATCAAAAAAAAAATTCTACTTTTGTTGGTAGATGATTTTACAAGATATGCATTACTTCTTAACTCAAAAACTCAAACTGCCAACGATTATATAAAACAAGTTATTAAGATGAAGCCATAGTAAATAATGTAAAATCATACAAAATCATATGTTTTTGTTTTTAAAATTTTGGCTTAGAAGTATTCTAGATGCTTCAATTAAATACTGCGTGTAGAACACACCTTGGCTCTTAAAAATTTCGGTATTTTTTTTTTCTATTTATTAGTATTTTAATAAGCCTATAAAAAATAAAGTATAAGGTTTATAAAAAACACTTTCAAGTCCAAACTCTCCTATTTTTAAACCCCTTTTTTGGATTTGATTTTATTGTATAATGTGGCAAATTTAGTGTCTTTTATTATAATCGCAAAAACAAATTGACATTTACGCCCGAACTTCACAAAATAAAATAAAATATATACTTTCTAGTTGTTATTTTTGACGTCAATCAATACGGCCCGCACTCTACGAATTTGGATTCTTAAAGTGACCCTTATGGTGATGCCCACAAGAACCACGCATTGGGCACACCTATTTCGTATCAGTCACGCCTCACGCCCGGCTGGAGCGGGAGACCGACGTGTTACTCAGCGTCACTTAGTTTCGTGAAATCAATTTTAAATTTCCGTTTTCTTACAATAAAAAATGCGTAAAGAAGGAATTAATATTTTTTACAGGCCTTTACGAAATCAAGCTGTAAAAAAAATTCTCAAATACCTTTTCCAACCTTTCCAAAAGATTTTTCTTAAGTATTTTTAAACTCCTCCCATAAAGGGCGTGACTTCCGATTTCCATTTTTTCCTGAACTAGTGGATCACCTTTACATAACAGAAACAGAGGACATAATAATGAATACTACTCACTGATCAATCCGGGAATCAATTCGAAGGAATAGGCCACTTGCATCAAAAAATTTTCCGGTTTAGACAAAGATTCTAAGACATTCTGTTTTTTTTTTTAATCGTATTTTTGAAACCCTGGGGATTTTTTGAAAATTTAAATCTGAAAAAACAGACCATTTTTTATAAACCGGAAAGACGGGACATAATTTTATAGGTGCGAAAAAACGATAATTACATAGCCGAAAATCATTAAAAAAAAAGAACTATTTCCACACGAATGGCACAGGAAAATAACGAGGCCTACCAAAAATATTACATCTCATAAATATTTTTTTCCGTGATCCATCTTATTGATCATAAATCATTATAATGTACAACGTATATATTACTAAATCCAATGTAATATACTTGTACTTGTAAATTATAATAATAATAAGAATATTATAAAATTTGAGGGTAAAGTTCGGTTTATGGGCCAAATTCCTAAAAAATAAAACTAGTTATTTTTATACTAATTTGGGGTCGGGGAATCCGAATCTGAAAGAATTAGGCGGCGGCAAGCAATATTAACTGAATTACAGGACTTTAAAAATTTTTATACACATACAGGAAAATAGCCATTTTGGAAGCATTTTGATTCCTAGAAAATCAAACTAGTTATTTTTATACTAACTATGGGCCGGGGAATCCGAATCTGAAAGAATTAGGCGGCGGCAAGCAATATTAACTTAATTACACGACTTAAAAATTTTCTATACACACACACATGAAAATAATCATTCCGGAAGTATTTTGACACATGTAGTACAAAGATCATAGAAAAACACGATAACATAGATGTTTTTACCACACAAAATTAAGTGTTGCCATTAAGCAGTAATATTTATAACGTAAAATAACATGTTTATATTTTAAGTACTTATTTTTTATAATTGATTCTCAAATATTTTAGGAAGGTACACCAACTAGTATTGTGGAGTTTTTATGCCTTGACGCGAGTAGGCGTTATAAAGGGGCACGTTCTTTTGTATCACAAACCATGTTACATAAACCCGGCGTAGCTGCTAAACTACTTGAAAACAGGGATGTTTTTTTGCCGTGACGCGAGCAGGCGGTATAAAGGGGCACAAACCATGTTACACAAACCTAGCGTAGCCGCTAAACTACTCGAAAACAGGGATGTTTTTTTGCCGTGACGCGAGCAGGCGGTATAAAGGGGCACAAACCATGTTACACAAACCTAGCGTAGCCGCTAAACTACTCGAAAACAGGGATGTTTTTTTGCCGTGACGCGAGCAGGCGGTATAAAGGGGCACAAACCATGATACACAAACCTAGCGTAGCCGCTAAACTACTTGAAAACAGGGATGTTTTTTTGCCGTGACGCGAGCAGGCGGTATAAAGGGGCACAAACCATGTTACACAAACCTAGCGTTAGGTTAGGGACGCGAGCAGGCGGTATAAAGGGGCACAAACCATGTTACACAAACCTAGCGTAGCCGCTAAACTACTTGAAAACAGGGATGTTTTTTTGCCGTGACGCGAGCAGGCGGCATAAAGGGGCACAAACCATGTTACACAAACCTAGCGTAGCCGCTAAACTACTTGAAAACAGGGATGTTTTTTTGCCGTGACGCGAGCAGGCGGTATAAAGGGGCACAAACCATGTTACACAAACCTAGCGTTAGGTTAGGTTAGGTTAGGTTAGGTTAGGGACGCGAGCAGGCGGTATAAAGGGGCACAAACCATGTTACACAAACCTAGCGTAGCCGATAAACTACTTGATTGGTGGTTATTGTGCCTATGCTTACTGAAAATTCATATGTATGTTGATTGTTTAGTTGGAATTTATATACTGCAGCGTCGACAAGCAATTATTTGTTAATAATGCCTAAAGGAACCAAAATTTAAAAGATTTTACTGGCAGTAAAAATAAGTACTTAAAATATACACATGTTATTTTACGTTATTAATATTACTGCTTAATGGCAATACTTAATTTTGTGTGGTAAAAACAGCTATGTTATCTTGTTTTTCTATGATCTTTGTACTGCGTGTGTCAAAATACTTCCGAAATGATTATTTTCATGTGTGTGTGTATAGAAAATTTTAACGTCGTTTAATTCAGTTAATATTGCTTGCCGCCGCCTAATTCTTTCAGATTCGGATTCCCCGGCCCATAGTTAGTATAAAAATAACTAGTTTGATTTTCTAGGAATCAAAATGCTTCCAAAATGGCTATTTTCCTGTATGTGTATAAAAATTTTTAAAGTCGTGTAATTCTGTTAATATTGCTTGCCGCCGTCTAATTCTTTCAGATTCGGATTCCCCGACCCCAAATTAGTATAAAAATAACTAGTTTTATTTTTTAGGAATTTCGCCCATAAACCGAACTTAAGCCAAATTTGATTTTGTTAAAATCAGCACCATAACCATTATACCTCTAAACCACTTACCGACTTCTAAAATGTACGGGGTTCTCTTCAGAACATCTGTCAAAAACTCAAACCAAATGATAAGTTCGCAGAGAACAAACAATAAATCTAGTGAACGAATTCTAAAATTCGCCTCAAATCAAAGTGATGCCATATAAAAAAAATAAATCATTGTGGAATTTTACAAAATTAATAACAAACATTTTCGGAGACGGTAAATTTTCATGTAGTGACGTGATGAGCCCAAATAATGGATTTATGTATTTAAAAATTAAAAGAACTATACATTTCTAAAAAATTTTTCTAACATTTTCGCAATCTTAATAAAAAGATCTATCCACACGATTTTTTCCAAGTCGTTATGAATTCAATGCAAGTGGCCTATGAAGGCAAACGGACACCAATGATCTTCACACCATTCTCAAATGGTTTAAATGATAGATTGAATCAAACTATAGTAAACAAACTCAGTTGTAAAATAAATGAGAACCATTTGGGGTATGTAGTGGGGGAGAGGTTGGAAATGGGGAAGGAGAAGGTTTTTTTTACATGAATATCGCACTCAATTGCTCCCGTCTGGAGCCAGTGGGACTATGGCATCCCCAATTGGGGTATGTTGCGAGGCTGAAGGTAGTGGAGAGGGGAAGGAGATAGAGAAGAGGAAGGTGGGGAAGTACCTGGCTATTCAGATCTGGTCACCAAACACGGCTAAAGCCATTTCAAGCAACGTTTCAATTCTGAATGGTGGTCTTACACCAGGGCGAAACTGAGAGTATCTTCCACTCTGGAAAGCGCCGCAAATATACTAGATATATATTATTTTAAATGAATAAATTGTGAAATAACACAAATAAAATTTAGATCCCGCGACCTTCGTAGTGCGAGTCAAGAGCATTACCGCTGGATTACGCCGGCCATCAAAGGTGGATGATAATAATCATTTCAAGCATGGGATGAGGTTTGTCTAGGTCTTGGAGGCGGATGACCAGGACACACTGAACCCCAGTTTCTCCCCCATCCCTTAAACCCTTTTCCTTCCTAGAACTCTCCATTCCTTCCTTTCATTAAAAAAAACCCTCCACACAGCATCCCTAAAGATGACATAGGCCCTGTGGGAAATTGTTTTCCTCAGGGCCTCCTGTGTGGAACTCATGTAAAAAAAAGCAATGTGTGAAATGTGATCCTTCACCTGGCCCTTCGTGGTTCCGAGGTAACACTCTAGACTCACTATCCGAAGGTCGCGGGTTCGAACTGCGTGCGCAAATAAATTTTATTTGATTAATTTGTGGTATTTAACAATTAATTATTAAAAAATAATATATGGTATATTTGCGGGACGTTCAGAGTGGAAGACACTCCCAGTATCGCTTTGGTGTAAAACCACCATTCATAATTGAAATGTTGCTTGAAATGGCTTTAGCCATGTTTTGTGACGAGATCTGAATCCTTTCATGAATGCCAGGTCCTTTCCCACCTTCCTCCTCCTCTTCTCCTTCCCCTCCCCGCTACTTTTAGCGTCACAACATACCCCAATCGGAAATGCTATAGTCTCTCTGGCTCCAGACGGGAGCAGTTGGCAACTCTTGTGCGGTATTCATATAAAAAAGGGGCATAAGTTTATTCCACTGTGGAACTTGCCGAAAACTTGTTTATTTCAAATGAATAAATTAAGCGATAACACAATTTAACAAAATAAAATTTACGGGATTTGAACTCGCGACCTCCGAATTAGCTTTACGGTTTTTAAAAAAAATATGCTATTTAGCCTCAAATTGGCACCTATCGCAAATTATTAATCAAAATCAAAAACCGTAAGCACCATTTTAAAAGCTTTATTATTACGAATAGGGACGCTTCTGGCAACTTGTTTTAAATTACTACAAAATATCTCTCCAATTTATCTGAAGTTCTTTGAAATATATTTCCTAACTTAAGAAAAGCACTTCCCATCAAGGTTAATCATTACAATTTGTAAAAGAAACAAGTCGGCAAAATAAACGTGACTTATGTGACCGTATCTTTTTATTTAGTTTCCTGTTTCAAATTTTCGATTGAGAGTAGCTAATATTGTCTTCGGTGATTAAATATTAAAAGTTGAGGCTTTACTCATTAAGTTAAAATAGAAAGAAAATCAGGATTATTACGACATACAATAATTATTGTCATGCGGTCTTTAGATTGAAGATTGGCTTCGATGATAGCCAACCTTCGATAAAAATAGTTTTTTTTTAAATTATTTTAGTTGAAAACGTTTGCACGCTCTCGGTTAAAAAGGGAACTAAAGAACGAACATTTTTTTTTTTATCTTTTAAAAAATTATGCTCCGAAAATAATTAAAAAAACACAGGTCTCCTAAATAAATAAATAAATAAATCAGAGTATACAATTCACACGCGGTAGAAGCGAAACCTTCAGAAAATTAAAGTAGACAAGAGTGAGGAGACACCGAAGAACTTTTTTTTAATTAATGTGAAGGATGGTTAAGTTTTAAGATTTTCGTTATTTGTTTTTGGGGTGTTATGCCGTGTTCCGCTACCTCCTTCTTTAGCCAACGTTTCGGACATCGTTGCAGTGTCCATCATCAGGGCAGATCCGGCAGATCCGGTAGATGTGTAATTTTTAGTCGCGAAGTGTTTGCATATTTACTTCGAAGCGATACCGTGTCGCCAGCACCACTAACTTTCACCAGTACAAAATAATCGTGACAAGCAGTGGCGTCATCGCCGCGGAACGGAATAGAAAGTTCATTAAAACGTGGTATTTATGCTAGCCAGGGGCAAGTCCGTTTGAATCCTAATTCGATCTAGCTGAATGTTTTCAAAGGTTCGTCAGGCGCTTTATACCAATACCACTACACTAAAGGAGATCTGCGTGTGGATTTATCGTAAGATATCGGAACCGAGTACACGTGAATTAAATAAATATTTTATTGCTATCTCACTCTCTCGTAGGCTAAGGGTCTTCGTTCATAGAGAAACTTAAAAAAAATAGTTGTCGACGCAATCGCAATCAACCTACTGAACAAAATCGGTATTTTTCTGGTCTGTGTCTTCCTCCCAAACAGGTGCTTGTAGGATACGCTGGATACAATTAAGCACTTGCATACTGCTTACTAACAACGTATGCAGGGACATTGGAGGTCTAGTTTCCTTTTCAGGTGTAGAGTCGTTTTTACCAAAAAAATTAGAGTCCTTGCAAAAGCCTTGAAGGGGTAACCATCTGTTACCTATACCAGGGTACCTAGCATGGTCGATCGATATAGATTTTATCGAAAATGTCGGTAACTTGTCATCGCTCCCAAGCACGATTGCAGGGCGCTAACGAACAAACAACAGTTCACAACGACTAAGGGTTCTTACTTTATTTGACGTGAACTGTTATTTGTTCGTTAGCGGCCTGCAGTCGTGCTCGGGAGCGATGATAAGTTACCGACATTTTCGATAAAAATTATATCGATCGACCATGCTAGATACCCTGGGCGGGTAAGTGGTGGGTCCTCCAATGATCTGACGTCAAAACATACCAAAACTTGACAATTGACGACCTCCGTAGTCCAGTGGGTAAGACTTTTGACTTACAATCCGGAGGTCGCGGGTTCGAACCCGGCATGCGCAAATAAATTTTATTTGATTAATTTGTGTTATTTCACAATTAATTCATTTAAAATAATATATAGTATATTTGCGGCATGTTCCAGAGTGGAAGATACTATCAGTATCGCCCTGGTGTAAGACCACCATTCAGAATTGAAACGTTGCTTGAAAATGGCTTTAGCCGTGTTTGGTGACCAGATCTGAATAGCCAGGTACTTCCCAACCTTCCTCTTCCCCACCTCCTTCCCCTCCCCACTACCTTCAGCCTCACAACATACCCCAATTGGGGATGCCATAGTCTCACTGGCTCCAGACGGGAGCAGTTGAGATTCTTGTGCGGTATTCACTGTAAAAAAAAAAAAAAGTTCGTGAGCCGCTACCATGGCAACCTGTCAATAATGCAACTGAAACGCGACTGCCGCGCCGCGGCGGCCAGCACTGCTGGTTTCAGTTACATGGTTGACAGGTTGCCATGGTAGCGGCTCACGAACTGTCAAGTTTTAGAGTAATCTGCGATTCTTATGAGAAAAATATCGATTCGGGAGGTTGATTGCGATTGCGTCCACAACTGTTTTGTTTTCAGTTTCTCCATGAAAGGAAGGCCTAAATCGAATATGTGTAAGACCTTGTCTCTTTTTAGTGTCGCTCTTTTCCGTTTAATCGAGTTTCAAATCACAACGATGCTAAAGAAGTTTTCACTTCAAAAAAGATTGGTAGAAATCTTGGCGAATATTGGCAAACCTCAATACTAATAAAGGGCCTCTCATCCAATATTAAGTTAGAAAGTAGTTGTTTTGTCGGGCGATATTAGTTTGTATGGCCGATCCCGATATTTCGGCCAATAGCTTACAGACTATTGACATTGGAAATGTTTAGGAACCAAGCCATCAAAATAAACGCCTGAAACTATTACCAACTAACTTTTAGAGTGGAAATATGTTCTAAGAGTATAGTGAGCTTGGCTAACTGACGCACAAAAACAACCAATAAATAGAAGAAAGAAAAGTTACCATCATGAACGTTTTATGTAGAAGTTTTTTTTTTTATATAGATCCTTACCTTTAACGAAAAATCTTTTAATGTGACCCCTCAGACTGATTTATTCGCTTTTGGGAACAATTCTTATTCGTCTCATGGAAATCGTTGTGTCTCCTTTACCATCGGTGATAGAAAAAATCTATAATGAAACACTAGTATGCATTGAATTATTTGGAGGGCAGGAGATAAGCCGACGTAGCTCAGTGGTCAGAGCATTTGACCGGAAATCACAAGGACACGGGTTTGAGTCCCATCGGCGGCATGTATCTTTTCTCGGAAGATTTTTTCAATGTAGATGAGTTTTTCAGGCTGATAATTATTGCTTAGTTACCCTTTGTGCCATGCATAAAAATCTTATCTTAAAATCATTAGTTTTATCATTTATTAGTTTTATTTTTTTACCACATATAGATAATATAACTAATAAGGCTTTAAAGATTCTTGGCTTCATTTGTAGAACCCTAACTGATTTTAAGTCCTTGGATTGCATGAAAACACTCTACATTTCATTAGTTAGATGTCAAGTAGAATATAATTCACCTATTTGGTGCCCTTTCTATAAAGTACACTCTAACAAAATAGAACGAGTTCAACACAAATTTCTTAGGTACTCAAAATTTCAATAGAAAACATAAATTATTTAAGTTTACTGAATCGACTAAATTTAATTACGCTGTCTGACAGAAGAATCATTTCAGACCCAATTTTATTGTACAGAATTATGAACAACCTAATTGACAGCCCTGCCATCGTTGCTACTATTAAAGTTCATGTACCGACAAGGAATACTAGACAAAATATAACATTCTTTTGCAACACATACACAACTAACTATCAATCACACTCATTTACCAATAGGATGCATTATTTAGGCAACAAGTTTGGTGGTATTGTAGATGCATTCGCTGATTTCCTTTACATTCTAAAATGCAATTTAAATCAGCACTTTGTGGAATCCTACAAATTATTGTAACATGGGTATAATATATTTAACGATTTGATTTGTTATTGTAATGTTTATATTATATTTTGTTCTATGTTATTGTTAAATATTACATTGTTTAAAATAATTCACAGTTTTTCAAAAAATTATACAAGTGGTTTTTTTTCTTTAAAAACTACTTGTGTATTCTTAAAAGTTTTTTCACTTTTATAACTTTTGGTATAAATTATATGTATGTGTAATCCTCGATATCTTAAATAAACTAACTAACTAACTAACCATCACGCCGTTTCCCCGCAGGGGTAGGCAGAGAGGACGGACCGCCAAACAACTCGGTCTTGGCACACACTCTTTGCCTCACTCACATTCATACATCGTCTCATACATTATATTCTATTATTCTAAATATTATTTTATAATCTATGTAAAAGCCCCCACGGGCGTATAACAACAATAAATAAATAAATTTTATCGAAGGAAGCAAATGCTTTGTGGTGTGACATTATACATATCTTAAATGAAAATTTTACAAAGTGTGTTTTTTCATTTAATATACATATTAGTTTATCAATTAAAAATAATAATTAAAATCCAAAAGTTAACCACGCAAGAATTATAATGAACACCTTTACGAAGGCAAAGTTTCCAAACGCAAGTTTCAAAAAAAAAAAAAAAACTTCTGAATTTTTCGCAGTCTCTGCAGTAGCTTGTGTCGCTCTTCATAGAGAGAAAAAAATGGCCCTATATTTAAACGTCCGGGGTTTCAAAAGTTTCGTATGATATGTAGCTATTCAAAAACGTAAAAATAAATGAAATTATTGTTCACTATTAGCCCGCTAAAATGGCCGGAAGTTTTGAAAAAAAAATAGATTTCGCGATTTGGAAAAAAAATTAAACGAAGGTTTCATATTTTATATTTTGTACCAAACTTATTTTTCATTCCTTAACTGCAGTACAAAGAACCCAAAAAAAAAATTTTTCATGCATGTGTGATGTGTTGGTTAAAAATATATAAGGGGAAAATGACACGTTTTCTGGATAAAATCAGAATTCTTGTTGACTTAGTTGTATTCACAAACTTGAAGTTTTTTTCCATTTTTGTCAGTGATACGCATTTTTGAATCATTTAAAAAAAATAAACAAACGTTAAAAGGTTAAATTACTGAAATTTTTTTTATTAAATTTTTTTTAAAATATGGTTTTAGGTTTGTTTTCTGATTTTCAATGCATTTTAGCGGGTCAAATAATCATTTAAAAAAATAAATTAAATGCAGTTCTCATTTTCTTTGTAAGACGCAACTTTTGAGACGCTGGACGTTTATGAATTCAAAAGTTGAAATAATTGACACACCCTACTCTGCAGTGCGCGGTGTGTGGACGAGCGATATATTGGTGCAACCCATCGTCCACAGATTTTACCAATTAGGTACACAGATATCTCAATTGTTCAATAATGAAGCCGACACGTTCCTCGAGTATTCCAATATTTCGTCAATAATTATGGTTTTTCCAGGCTAGCAATGAGCAAATTTTACTACCCATCAATTTAGAGTAGACCTATCAATAGCATCTTCACCATAAACCTTAAATCTCAATAAGAGTAACTTTTTCAGCAGTTAAAAATTCGATAACAGCACGCTGTTGAATTCGCATTGACATAGCACTATAACACATCTCCGTACTTCCGCTTCTCAAAATACACGGATGAATTCAACTACCTCAAATCTGCGCATGTGTAGGGAAATGTCACTTCCACATTCCACCTGGCGCGCTTCTGAAGATCAATTTGATCGCGCTTTACAAGCATGTGTGCATTACTTTTCAGCCTACCCACATAATAAAAAGAATTGATAGCATATTTCATTACCTTTCAACAACAGTTTTTTGTTTTTCAATAGGTTAAGAAATATAATTTTTTTTGGATATTTTTAAAAAGTGGATATATATTGACCTTGAAAGAATGTGAGGGGGCCTGAAGGTTTAAACCCCGAAAGAAAACTAATTTATATATCTTCTTTAAAATATATATATATATATATATATATATATATATATATATATATATATACAGGTCCTATCATGAAGATAAAATAGGATTTTCAAAAATGTATACCGATGCAACTACCATGATGCAACAACTATCTTAGATGCAGAAGGATGCACCATGAACTCGCATCTTTATGATTTAGTTGCATTTTGAGTATTATGACTCCAATCCTAAGTATTATGTAGTAAGTATTATGACTCAAATTATACATTACTACGCTTTCTATGGAAGTAAACAATTTTTAAACATTGATCCTTTCACAATACACCACATGTCATAACAAAATATTCCACTTCATTTAGAAGCTGAAGGACTCAATTCCGTGTTTTTGTTTGACTCAAGTCAGGGTTTTTTTTAAACAATATTTTTAAAGGCTTCACATATAAAATATTTCGTTTTATTTGCTCGCTTTTAAAACTAAACTAATTGATTTAATAATAACATTTTTTTAACTGTCAGCATGGATATCCGGAGAAGTTATGACACCATAGTTAGAGAAAAAATTCTCCTGAATATTTAACTTTTTGGACTTGCATCCGTATGCTTCTCGGGTTCAGAATTAATGTATTACTGTTTTAATGTCTAATGTTCTTTAACCTGTTGAACGTGGGATGATATAACGAAAAACCGCGCGAAAATTACCTTGATGAGTACTGGTCAAATATTGTTATAAAAGCAAAATGTTTTCTGTTTACCAGATAATATATCTTATTATTCATATATATTACGTGATAAAATCGTGAGAGGTTTTTCCAGAATGGCGAACTAACTAAAAAAAAATTCTCCCATTTTTAATAATAATTATCAAAACATGTAATCATACAAATATAAACTGATCTTGTGATTTCTACACAAACCTGAATACATATCCAATATGAAGAAACACAATTCCAAGGAGTTTTCAAGGAAATAATGACATTTGTACTCATTTGAAAACGTAAAAATATTGATTTTTTTCGCCATTGCCAGCTGCCAATAGCCAATCGCAAACTTCATAGAAAATTATTTTTAAAGCATTCAGACTAGCTACAATAATCAAATAGAACGTAGGTCCCAGAGTGATATTGGCGCAAGCGATTCTGACATTGTCGTTTATACAGTGTCTTTATACATTAGGGTTAAAATCGCATTTAAAAAAATGCAAAGATTTTTGTGCCCACCGGCGACCGAGCCACAGATGAGAGGTTTAAAGGCACCGAGTCTTTTATATATATAATAGTTAACTTTCAAATACATATTATAATATGTATTTGAAAGTTACATCTCTGACTATAAAGAATGAAATAAAACTAGTTTTATGAGGACATGTCTTTTGGTGACAGATGAAGCACTACGTGGTCCGAGTGGTACCATATTTATGGCCTCTGGATCCCCTATTCCTCGTTGGCAAAACCTGAGAATGAAACTTTTGCAACTAAACGTATACATCCCAGGGATAGAAGATAGTCTAGTTTTCTAACTGTGGAACCTTTTACAATAAAGCCATTTGAATATTCTTATCGAACAAAACACACAAACGTTTCTCCTTTCAACTTTGAATTCAAACTGAGAAACTTTGGCGTATACGTCTACTTGAAATTGCAGATATATTTGCGAAATATACTAGGGTCAGTCGAAAAGTAACGGTTTTTATTATTTTTTTCCTTAAGTTGTCAAGAAATAAAAAATGCAATTACCTACATGGGTTGAAAACCACACTATTGATTATGAATTTGTTACTTTTCAATATAATCTCCGTCTATTTCCACAGCTTTGGTCCATATTTTAAGAAGGGTATGTATCACAGTTTTGTGAAAAGTATGGTCACATCCAGAACACCATCGTCTAAACTTTTCCCGCCGATCACACAGTTTTGAAATTTTTTGTCCTTGGTGAGTTTAATGCCATTCCATTGATTCAGGTTCAAAATAATGAACCCATATTTCGTTTCCAGTCACATTTTTTTCCAGAAACTAAGCGCTGCAAGTGTTGTGAGACTTTTTTTACTTGTTTCTTTATTCTGGCCGGTTAACTTTCTTGGTGCTCACTCTTCACAAATTTTTGTTGAATAAGGGTGAAAATGCGACATCTGTAGTTATCTGGGGTCACCACAAATGTTGTTATCAACTCGCTCAATGTTGTGTGCAGTCACTGCAATCAACGGCCTGCGCCGTTCCGCTTTTCGTAAGCCAGCGGTGTTTGTCTTTCAGCTTCGTTATAGCGACGAACCCATCGTCTAGAAGTGCTGACATCCATTCTTGCATCATGGTACACATTTTTCAGTCGTTCACGAGTGTGAATGGGCGTTTCACCTTCTACAGTCAAGAATCGATCACAGATCGCTGCCGGAGGCGTCTACTAATATCTACAGGAATTCCAAAAACTGAAAAAGTTGGACTAATATCTATGAGAACCAAAGTGCGTACGAATATCTACAGCTCAAACTGTTGACTAATATCTATGACAACCAAAGTGCGCACGAATATCTACAGCTCAAACTGCTGACTAATATCTATGAGAACCAAAGTGTTGACGAATATTTACAGCACTGGCAGATGTTGGATTTGCAATTATGTATAGCAAATTGGAATAACGTAATATTGCGTATGCAGTTTATGTAAAAATCCCTAATATCGGACTATTGGACACATTTAGCTGAATATTAAGGATTTGGGTTTTTGTTTTAACAGCTTTCTTTATTTCGAGTGCTTCTAAATTATTTAGTCTGTTACCATGACCATTTCTATGTCAGTTAGGTTATTTTAGGTTAAGTTAGGTTGTGGTCCCGTGTATTTCGAAATAAATAAATAAATAAATATCTTTTTTTATGACCTCCATGTTTGTTCAATAAATTATTGTCCTCGTAAACAGCAAAATACGTAATATTATGCAAAAACTTCATGAACATACTTTAAACCTCTTGCTCAGCTGCCCTCTGTAGATATAAGTCCAACCTACGCTCTGTAGATATTAGTTCAACCTACGCTCTGTAGATATGAGTCAACAATGGGACCGTCATAGATATTCGTCCGACCTTAGCTCTGTAGATATTAGTCAACACTCTGAAGTTCGTAGATATTAGTCCAACATACAAGCTGTAGATATTCGTCCGACATACAGGCTGTAGATATTAGTATCTGGAGTCTCGCTGCCTAATACGAACATCGATATCGGCCATTTTGCAAGCGACTGGGTGCTGCCACCACCTGTTGACGCAAAAAGTTACTGCTGCAGTAGATTGTAGAAGAAGGTTTGAGGAATAGCACCAAATTCGAAATTTTCATTTAACTAACTTTATTTAAGTACAAAAAAATATGAGGCATTACTTTTTGACTATCCCTCATACAATAAAGCCTTGAGCGCAGGTGACGTGAAGTTTTAATTGTATGCAGATTATAGCGAAATGCGAGGCTTTCTTTGGCCATTCCTTTCAAAAGGAATACGAAATGAAAATGATTTGATATGAAATATGAACTTTTAGATGCAAGATTGTTTAAGTTTCAAATACTTGAATCCTGCTTATAGTGGAGGCACACGATGCTATACTCTCAAAGCGTTATTATTAATTGCTTTTGTGTTTATTTCGAAGAACTTTATTTAAGTTTTTAAAATCTAATTAAGGCACCGCAACCGGGCTCAAAAAGATGGAGATATGTGGAATTACGAGTGTAAGAGGAGCGCGCCAGTATTTAAAGCAACAAAATCGATGTGAAAATTGTGAAAATGTTTAATAAAACACGACTCGTTTAAAATAGAGCAAAAATCTTGCGGGGGTTATCTTAAACAGCATTTAAAGAAACACTGTGAATTTTTTCATACATATAACTGATAAAATAATTTAAACAAGCGTGTTTATAATAATTTTTGGAGCGATTTTTTTCTATCGAGGGGATTTTATATAATTTGCGTTTCGGCGCGGGCAAGGTCTAGACATTATCTTATATTAAGAATAACATACATTTTTTAAAGGGCTTTAAAACTTAAGGGAGATATGTAAGAAATCGGTAGAAATTTGGGTAGCGGCGCATTGTTCTGCAAGTATTTTAGTTACAGCTGTTTCGGCTTACAAGACCATTTTCAAAGTGTGGTAAATCAACACATCTGCCGGATTTGCCCTGATGATGGACATTGCAACGCTGTCCGAAACGTTGGCTAAAGAAGGAGGTAGCGCAACACGGCATAACACTACAAAAACAAATAACGAAAATAATTTTGACCGTGAAATCTAAGAACGTACCTGTCTATGGTTAATCCACTTTGGGACGACATATTTATACGAGTTTAAATGTCAATTTTTGAAGGTGTCTAAATTGATTTATAATCGGTTAAACCAATTTGCTAAGACACTAAGTGAAATAGTATTATTATGTGGGGTTCGGAATCTGTTTCCGCGGACTAAATGTTAGAATTTTCTTAATTGTTTTATAATGACATTACTGCTATGACTCATTTAGGTGCGTTGTATTTTTTAGCTTTTGTGAACATATTAAGTAGTGGGGAATAAATAATTTTCCTTACTTTATTAATTAGCATTGCAAGAGCAACTCAACTGCTTAACAATTCTGCATCGACCATCGATATCTTCGATGTCACTTACAATATAACTATCTTTTCACATACTTACAACATGGTAAAACTGCCCCCCTAAACATTTTTTTTAAATTTTGTAATCTTCTCTATAATATTTTAGTGCATAAATGTTTTATAGAGAACCTGAAAAAAAAGTAACATGTATCTTCTATAAATGTACAAAATAAAATAAAGAAACTAAATAATGAAAAAATGTCTATGCTAGTTTCAACACAAAACAATATCTCTAACATCAAGAAATATCTGTATTACCTGTACAGAACCGAACCTTACAAAACCCGTGGTAACCCAATCAGGGAACGTAAAGCAAAATGATGGGGGTTCTAATTGAACATTTACGCCCGCGAATTTGAAACCCGCGCTACTCCTGCACTAAAGCAATCTGGAGCCCAAAACGACGTTTAATGGATGGCAACTCTTGGCAGCTACCGGGAAGTATTGAATACCTTTTCATTGAATTTTAGAAAGAGAAGTTTAGGGAAAGTGATAAAAAACCTTTGAAAGTAAAAAAATATGGTAATATGGTTACAGGTTTTTTAGCGTCAAAAGTATGGGGATAAAATAGTGTATTTTAATAATATTTTTTTGGATAAATTATTCGCTCTGAATTAGACTGATATGTACTTCTGCATCTCATTGATTTCAAGGTACCTAATCGAGCAACAAGGCAAAATATATTATTCTGCAACAATAATTCTGGAACCCACTACCACATAAATGCACCTATTCATCGCCTTCACACACTTGGAAACAAATTCACCTCAAACATCGACATATTTAATATAAGTTAACAGCTATTTAAGAAATACCTGAATGATATCTTTGTATAGCATATTTTGATATTCATATATTTTAATATTTCATCGCAAAGGAGCTATTGCATATAAAGGGTGTTAAGGGACGTACTTGACTTACTTTTTTACCAGTGTTTGCTGACATTATTTGGAGTAAAAAATGGAAATGAAATTTTCGTCTCCGGTGAGATTTTTAATGTTTTTTTTTCCTACAAAAACATAAAAAAATGGTAGTTGTTGAACAGTTGGAGGCGGGGTAAGGGGTTCGTCGGACACCTGGCTGAGTGACTAGTGACGACATGTGGAAGAATTTTTTGTTTTGTTTGATTTTGAAGAAAAAAAAATTGAAAAAAAAAAAATTCGTCAAATAAAGTCACCGGAGACCAAAATTTCATTTACATTTTTTACTCCAAATAATGTCAGGAATCACTGGTTAAAGTAAGTCAAGTACGTCCCTTAACACCTTGTATTTGTGTATTATTTATATTCATCCAGTAAATTTTGTATTACTAGCCTGCACTGATTATTATTTCTATGCCATCTGCAACTCAAAAACTTTTTATTTTCTTCTAATACATTATTTTTACTTAAATTTATCTTTAATACAAGATTCACTCAAAATGAAGGATTGGTGGTTCCGAAATGTACCTACCAATAAATATGGTGAAAGAACGCTAAACTATATTGTACCCAAAATATTTAATAAACTACCAATGACAACCAAAAATAATAACGTTTTTAATGGTAAAGTCAAAAATAATCTAAGGAAATGGCTATTAGACAGGGATGATTTATATTGATGCCCTACCGAAGTCCTTGTATTCCTTATTGAAACTCACATTCGAAGGAATTGGTAAATTCATTATATAACACAATTGTTGGTAAAATGTTATTTATTTAAAGTAAGTTCACAGATCACATATAGTAAAAATAGTCACAATGTATCAATTCTCAATAATAATAATTAACTGAGCAAGGGATCGGAGGGAACTTTGCTGTTTAGTCTTTGGGAACAACAAAACTGACTGTGGTTCTGCTTAGTGGGTCGTACCATAGGACGAAGCGCAACTAAGGCAGCAGTCGGGGTCTGGTTGGTGCTTTACTTATGGTAGTAGAATACTCCTTAGAGGGTCGTGCCAAAGGACGAAGCGCAACTAAGAGAGCGTACTAGTCAAGAGCGAGCTACAGACGAACTGGTTTAATTTAGGGCTCGCAGCTCTTTATATAGGCCATTCCTTGTTGCGGGGCGTGGTTTATGTAGCGACTCGAGAGTAGGAAATGCGCAGAAGGCGTCTACGCAGCCTGGTTCGCCTAGTTTTGGGTGAGCAGGATGGCGCTGTACGGGGGAAAGAGATGGTGTAGTGGCAAGCGTAAAAACGGCGCGCTACAATTACAATTTTTGAAATAACTCATGTTTATGAAACTATTAATTTACTTGTGATTATATTTCATTTGTTCATACCAAATCCATTTGTACTTTTTTTATTTTATATGTTTTATAGTGCTATTAACATGTATATACTATTTCCGTAATTTAAATAATTTATTTAATTGATATTTAGCATCAAAATTATATAGTGTTTGAAAATGTACCAATGTTGTCATCATGTACCTGCTGACAAACTACATATAAGTTTAGCGGGCTTAAATGTAAATAAAAAAATAAAATAAAATGAGTAAAAATAAAAATAAATAATAAAAACCTGCTCTTCATATGATGTTTATTTCTTCAAGTTCATCTTTTTTTATTTAAAATTTCTGTATTATACACTTTTCATGTAAAAGCCCATCATTGAAATTTATAATTAATTTACCTATGTACAAGATTATTTATCGGAAAGTGGGGAGCGAACACGAAGCTATGTGCGAACGGATGGATCGACGGCAATCGGAGACAGAATTTTTATCCAAATGACTGGCTTTGGGAATCCACGGGGATTTGTATCGATGGTTAGTCTTTTATCTTGATGGGCGTACTCAAGGAGTAACAATTAATGGTTTCATCTCTGAGTTTGTAAATATACCTTCCGGTGTACCCCAAGGATCTCACCTGGGACCGTTACTATTTACAATTTTCATCAACGACATTATAAAATGCTTTAATTATCACTTTTTCATCTTCAAAAATGTTCTACTAATCTCAGACAAAATGCATTTATATTCAGAGCATGCAATGTATTTGATAAGAATTTTAATAATATAGACATATTCTCATGTAATTTAAGTACCCTAAAAAAGTATGTCATAGCCAACATTAAATAATTTTTTGAACGTATTGCAAGTTACCATGTTATTGCTGTGAATCCTTTCCAGTTGCATACTTGACATTCGACTTACTATTGTATTCACTCTGAGTTGTAGGTATGTACAATTTGTACAATGTACATATTATTATTATTGTTGTTGTGGAGTGAGAATAGAATTCTGACTCTGAATACTTCTTGTTTGAAATTTAGTAAGCAGATTATTATAGTTTATATATATATTTTTTTATATATTTTTTAAAAATAATTTTCATTATTATTATATTTTTGTTAAGTTCTTACGGGTTCAGGATCCTTACTTTTTTGTATTACTTTTTATTCATAATTTTAATTATGTGAAAATCTGTCATTGGATATTATGTATAATTATTAATGTTATTATTATAAGTGTAAAATATCTGTTGATTTTCCATAATAAATAAAATAAAAAATAAAATAGAATGAATCTCTTTTAATTCGGCATCCGTCACTGGGGTAAAAAAGACCCGTGTCCGCTACTGGAGTACAAGTAGCCCATAGGAGAGGGTAATGACGTCGCGATTTTTAGACTACAATCACAACATGAACACGGTTTCTGCAGCACAAACATAGTCTACAACTAGAATTTTATAACTGCAGTTCGAATAAGAGAATGTTTTCCTTCGAAATATATTATGTCATCAGTTAAATCCAGCTGGAATTTTACATTCTGAACACAAAACTGGTTATTTATAATTAAGAATATCCGTATGCGGCGCATTTAAACTATACTCAGAACACGAAGATAAACATTTATGCAAGAAAGGAAATTATTTTTGAAATTCAGTGAACTTACAACTTCGCTTTTTCGCGGTCGGCGGCATGTTCAACAAATTGTTTGATTTGATTTGAATGATAAAAACGGGTTATCAATCAAGTGTCACGGCTTACACTTATTCAATACTACACTGGCCCTCTTTGACTCTTGCTTGACTTACCTAAATAAACCAATCCCTAGATCGATATCTTCGGACCTTTTCTAGGGATAAATATTGTTATCAACTTAACCGAGATGAACGGAATGGTTAAAATAGAATACAGATAGAGGAAGTTTATTTGTCCACCATAGACAATATTATTAAAATATAAATATAAGAATGCGGGACATGCGGGACGCTTTGGATGATTTGCGGGACTATTTTATCAAATATTTCAATGCGGGACTACAACTGCCAATGCGGGACGGTTGGCCGCCTTACATCAGCCCCCCCCACCCCCCCCCCCGCCCTCGAATATTCTGCACTATTAAAACCGCTAGTGTGAAATCTGCGGGGTTCGTTCGACTTGGTGATCAGAAAAAAATAAATAGTTAGCCACAAAATTATCATCGTTATTAAATTTTGGGTTATTACGCCATTTTGCGATTTCTCCTTTCTTAGCGCAAATGAATAAGTATCTAAGTCTGTAAATATGAATATGTCTTTCAACAGATGTTGTTAGTATAGTATGTAGTTTTGATATGAAAGTCTACTGTGGCTCGATCGAGTCTAAGACCCGAACAGTTACGGGGATAGCAGATGATATCCGATCGACAAGGGGGTTCCTTCAGTGACCAATTCCCTTGCCACAGTTAAAAGCAGAGCATACATTAGAACGGACGTTAAGTTCAGCTAAATATTCATTGTTAATAAGACGATACTAAACACGACTCGTAATCTGATGAACCGAAGTATCATTGAAAATCTCGATCAAGTTAGAACAACGGGATACTACAACGTTTCGGAAAGCATTACAGATCCATCATCAGAGCAGATGTGTAGATTGTAGATTATAGTGAAGTGCATGTTTATGTATTTAGAAGTGATACGGCGTTGCGCGTTACCCCTCCTAGAGCCTCAGTATAATTATTAGTGAAATTATTTTGGTTTTGTGCGCATGGCGGGCCAGATCGGAAAATATTGGTTGAGGGAGAGCCTTAGACCTCTTCAGTCAGATTCTCTCGATCCAACACCTTGCGTTGCAATGGGAGAGATGGACTCATACGTTCATAACTCCTGGATACACTGACCCCCAGATCATAATCATATAATCATGCAGTAAAATAAATCAATACATTATGACGGCTACACCAAAGATCCCTACCCACAGCTCATATGTTTTTTCTTCTACTCTTGTCTTTACTTAAAAAGACTCTCATGCAGCATTCTCAAAAATGACGTAGGCACTGAGGGAAATTATTTTCCTCAGGGCCTCCTGAAGTGTGAAGTTCACGTAAAAAATATATATAAAGATAACTGGCCTTCTAAAAGATGTTTAAGGACGTTTAACCAACCAGCGGCCAAAACTTGTTAAACTAACGTTTAAAACAAGATTTTTATGCATAGCACAAAGGGTAACAATTATTATAAGCAATAATTATCAGCCTAAAACACTCATCCACATTGAAAAATCTTCCGAGAAAAGATACATGACGCCAACGGGACATGAACCCCTGCCCTTCTGATTGCCGGTCAGCTGCTCTCCCAATTGAGCTATGGCGGTACAATGTGACCGCGACTAGAGAATCTTTATTTTACGGGTATTCAACTGTAGAATCCCGATGTGCTAAAATGGCGACTTGACCGAACAAGATTAATCATAATCTTCGATTATATACACCATCCGTCATCCGACGAGATGAATCACCAATAATACAACGGCACACAACCCGACCGCCTATTCCACGTCATATATTTCCAACCTAGTGGGACCTAGACCATATAATGGAGGACGCTAAGGGCATGGCGTTCCCATACTCCACAATTACCTAAGATGGATGGAGAAGATCGAAAAACCTGGCGATGATGCAATGTGAGGGAGGTAGGGTCCCCTTGCTATGCATCTGGATTCGTCGCAGCAACGTTATAGGTTTTAGCTAGTAGCTCGTTAGACATGGTCCACAGGTATGCTTAATCTTTTAATATATAAATCTTTGTTATACATACACTCTTTTATTTTATATTCCCAAGTTTCACAACATTGACAAAAATAACAGTGCCCACGCTCTGATGGGAGTAATCCACGCCTACCGACACAGTACAGCATATCTCGAACAACGAGATTTAGCGTCAAAGATCCCATGGAAATTAAAGCTGATAACTGTGTACCTTTATGTATAATCCTGTAACTATAATATTTAATACACCCACTCAATAAGAGGTGTATATGTCATGATAACATGACCACAAAGTAGGTACAAATCACAACACAACACATCATAATGTGTCATACCCTTACCTAACATGGTACCCTGATATTTAGATAACCCTATCAACCTGTTTAACCTAATAACCTACCCTACTTCTATTCCTTAACGATAATATGACACCCAACATTAAATCTATTTATAACAGGTTAACTACACTGCAACCCAATAGCATAAGTTAAAGGTTGCTTACAATAACGTTTATCGCCAACTTTTCCGCCTACCGAGATACTGCAGTGCTACGGAAATGTTCCAGGGGGAACGAGTGCATACTTTCGGTGCACTTCTCCGCCACCGCATGGGAAGTTTATGGCGCAGACTGCGCCATTAGAAGAATGCGATCATCACCGCCATGACTGCCTGGATGGAGTCTCCTCTGATGGCCCTCTGGAGACGGGAGATGGTGAAATACCCCCCGTAAACGGCTGTTTGCATTAATTTAAGTGCTTTTTATTTCTCATGCTTATTTGTTTTTATTTAATTTATGAGTTTTTGTTATTTATTTTTTACCTAATCTTATTATTTATCTTTCTTTTGTTATTTCAAAATATGGAATGTATTGCATTGCACTTACTCCGGATACATTCTGGAATAAACGATTATTATTATTATATATTTACATCCAAAAATGCTGAAAGGCGTGATGATAAAACAATTAAAATTATGGACTATTTGTAATTATTTTTTGATGATAAGTATTTATAATTTTTCAGTAATGTCTAAGCAAAATAAGAATGTAAAAAAATCTGAAATACATATATTAGTTTGTAAGTGCGCAAATAAATACACAAACGGACCAATTTTCGTCAAGAAACATGTGTACGTATATATTTTATAATGATTTTATTTAAACTAAAATTAAAATGCTGAAACATGCGCTTACCAGATAATGTAATGATTTATTTTACTGCATGATTATATGATTTGAAATGGGTGTTGTATAATACAAAATATTTTTTGAAAATTTAACAAATCTGCCAATGACCTATGATATAACCTTATTATACTAAAAATAAACGTTTTTTTAAATTTAAAACAAGCATTTACTAGATAAAAGAACAATCTTTCGAAATCAGCTAATAATTTTTTGTGGAAAATAGTCAATACGTCTAAAATCTGATTTAAAAATGACATATTACTGGTTTTCTCTCGTTATATTACTGATTGGTAACTACTGACATGTACTATTGAATATTGGCATCCTCGTCTACAGTTTTAGTAAGGTGGGCAAATGGAGTAGGTGTAGGAAACCTTTGGATGGTTTATGAAAGATAGTTTATTTAAAATGCAGTTATCCATGCACGTAACTTTTATGAGCGGATACACGAAAGGAGTGCCAGGAGAACTTGTTATAACGCGCAAGTGGAAGACTGTTTTAGTCGGGAACGTTCCAGAAAGCCGTGACGTAGTGGAGTGAATCTAATATTAATGTGGTGACATGTCAAGAGACAGAATAACAGATGAATAACAAATAGTTGAATAATGTGAAACGCGAAATTCTAAATTTTGAAATTCTAAATTCGAAATTTTGGAGGATTATTTTTGTGAATACCGCACAAGAGGCTCAGAGCTCCCAACCGTCTGGAGACAGTGAGACTATGGCATCCTCCAATGGGGTATATTGTGAGGCTGAAGGTAGAGTGGAGGGAAGGAGGTCCGAAAGTACCTGGCTATTCCGTCGTTTTTTTCTGCAAAATACCAACATGTGGCAAAATGCAACCGCTTGTCCCAACAATTTCACAAATGTGACGCAAATTTCTTCAAAAATAACGCTAAATGTATTAATCATTAATATTTTAACGTAAAAAATCGCATTTAAGGCTCTGCAACCGGGCCCGAAAAAAAGAAGATGGAGAGATACGAAATTACGAATGTTAGAGGAGAGCGCTAATATTTACAGCGAGAAAATCGATGCGAAAATTGCGAAAATGTTTAATAAAACACGACTCGTTTAAAATAGAGCAAAAATCTCGCGGGCATTATCTTAAACAGCATCTAAAGAAACACTGTGAATTTTTTCATTCATATAACTTGTAAAATAACTGAAACAAACGTGTTAATAATATTTTTTGGAGCATGCTTTGCGATTTTTTTCTATCGAGGGAATTTTATATAATTTGAGTTTCGGCGCGGGCAAAGTCTAGATATTATCTTCAAGAATAATATATATATTTTTTAAGAGCTTTAAAACTTACCATGTTTAAGGGAAATATGTAATAAATCGGTACAAATCCGGGTTGCGGGCCCTTAACATAAGGTTTGGTATGTGAGGTTTGTCTAGGAGCTACATGGCGTGCCAGATCGGGAGATGCCGGTTTAGGGAGACCCCTTTGACCTCTTCAGCTGTCTCTCTCGACCCATCATCATCTTGCACCGTAGTGGGAGGGATGTAATCACATGTCTGTCACTCCTAAAAACACAAACCCCTGGTTTCCCACCCACCCTACGTAACTATTCTTCCCAGAACTTCATCTGCTTCTCTTCCTAAAAATAACCTCCACACAGCATCCCCAAGATGACTTAGGCCCTGTGGGGAAATAATTTCCGCAGGGCCTCATATGTGAAACTAATGTAAAAAAAGAATATCGGACTACAAAAATAAATCTACCTTTTTTACGGTGACCCGACAATTGGCCCCCCGAAATGATATCTATAATATAAAAATGAATCGCTGAATGTGTTGCTAAGCGCATAACTTTCGAACGACTGCACCAAATTGGATGACTCTTTTTTTTTGTGTGTTCGTTAATGTCAGGAAAAGGTTTTTATAAATTTTTCGGTGAGCTCTGGCATTATGAAATTTGTATAAAAAAAATGCTATTGGTGGCACGCGAGGTTTGAAAACTGAATGTATGGAAAGCGGGAGGAAGGGAAGGGGAGGGGAACCTGGGAGGGGGGAGGGGAGGTGGGAGGGGAACTTGGAAGGGGGGTTCGCGGGACGGGGGAAGGGGGGGGGGAGTGGAGTGGGGAGAGGGAAGGTGGAGGTGACGGAGTGGGAACGCGAAAGGGGAAGAGGACGCAGGAGAAGGGGAGGTGGAAGGGGAACGGGACGAATACGAAAGGACACTCATTGAGAAACAATTTCTTTATTAAATGTCATAGCAACGCATGCCGGGACCAGCTAGTTTACTATAAAATTATAATTTTTTATAATGAAAATAATTTTATTATTTACCAATTTCAAAGGTAACATGAACTTCAAAAATACCCTTAATAATAAGTTGGTATAAATATATCAAACGAATTTACATACAGTGTATTTTTTTTTGTATTATGCGCTGGTATACACAGTATGTAGAGAAGAATTTCTGTTGAATTTAATATTTAAATATTATTAATAATAAAATTAATTTTGTGAATAACCCTATCTTAAACATATTTCCATTGTAATTTTTTGTCTTTGTTCTTCTAAGCACCCCCTTTTCCACCTCTCCCCCCTCCTCCCCTCCTTTGATCTTTTAAGCACCTCCCCTTTCCACCTCTCTCCTCCCCCACTACTTCCATTTCTACCCACGCCTGTCTTTCTATACTTGATCATTTATTTTTAGTACATATGTCCTGATGAAGAGAACATAGTTTTCGAAACATGTTGATTTTTTAAATAAAGATTATTGTGGTAAAAACAAAGTGTTTTTAATTATTTCATTAATAAAATGGAGCCACAAAGTGAATTTGCACAATTTGAAGAAGTACCATATTTTCTCTAAACCAACTGCACATTGTTTAAAAGAACGCCGGTGGATCAATTGTCGGAGAATCAACTGTCATGAAACCATTTTGAATACCAAATATGTTCGGGAATTGGTCACTGGTCGAAAATTCTTCGAGAACGTGCTGTTACACCCTGCATAATAAAGTCTAACATGCCAAAGATACGACTATACATCGCGTTTGCCTACTGCGCATTTGAGTTCAGAGCAATCCAATCAACAAGCCATCACATCCTAAACCATCCTCTTTGCCCTCTCCCTTACCTCTCACTCTCACATACATATCTGCATCTCCCTTTGCGACTATCCCGCACCATAACTTTACCAAGTTTATGTCGCTTTGAAAGTTTAATCTGCTTTTAGTGAATTTACTCGTCCTGACTTCTACGTTATATGTATTATATTACGGTAGAATATTTCATTAAAAGGAAACTTCGTGTATTAGAAGGCGAAGCATAACATAAAATCACTATTTTCAATTAAACGTTCCAACAAATCAGTTTAAATTATGAACACTTAAAAATATTCTTTCAATAAATTGATGCTTTTCCTATCATTTGGTTTGAGTAGAATTAAAATAAATTTGTAAATTACTCTATAAAAAATATATGCCTAAACCACTATAAATGTATTTTTAATTACAAGTAGGTATGTGAACGCATTATAGTGTCCCACCGAACTTTCGGTTTCGGTTTCGGCCTAGTTTCGCTATAAATGTATTTTTAATTACAAGTAGGTACGTGAACGCATTATAGTGTCCCACCGAACTTTCGGTTTCGGTTTCGGCCGCCATCCAGCAGAAACTACGGCCGAAACCAAAACTGAATTCGGGAGGTTTCGTTCTGCGATCGGACGTGTTCGGTGCGCAATATGACCAAAGTTTAGAAGAAATTATTTTGTTAGAAAGCTCTTCATTTAGTTTGAGAGAAAATGCTTATTGTTTTCATTCGTTAAGTATTATTTGTATTAAAATTATTTTGTTATTTTAGGTAGGTAGGTACTTTTTAATTTTATTTGTATTATTGTAGTTCATTAAATAGAGTATTATTTGCATTAAAAATATTTTGTTATTGTAGGTAGGTGGTTCTTTTTAATTTTAATTATATTGTAGTTCATTAAAAAGAGTGCCATACAATATGACCAATGTTTAGAAGAAATTATTTGGTTGTGTGGTTGTGGTTGAAATTATTTTTAATTATTTATTATTTATACAAAGTGTTTGTTTTAACTTTATAACAAATTATTTTGTTCCAAAGATGAAATAGTATTTTTTGTTTAGTGTACCTAAACAAATTAGGTTTAAAAAAAGTAATTTTGTTTTCTACCTTTTATTTTACGTTAATAGGTAATATCTACTATTTCTGTTTTTTAATATTATTTACGAAGAAATTTACGATTACGATTTCAAAAAGCATAAATAATTTATTTGAAATAAGGAGTGATAATTATGCCATGTTTATTTTTATTTCAAATACAGAGACTGAATGATTAGTATATGATTTAAAAATAAAGGTTGATTGATTAAGATTGACCATTTTTTTCCACGAAAACATGACCTTATATGGAAGTTTCGGTTTCGGCCGAACCTGAAACTGAAGCCGAAACTCAGTTTCGGTTTAGGTTTCAGCCGTAAAAACTAGTTTCGGTTGGACACTAAACGTATACCTATAATAAACAACTTTAAATAAATAAAATATTGGAGGAAAGAACCTAATACGGATTTCGTTTTGTTTTTACCCATAAAAAAAGTATTAAAAATCAAATCTTTTTATCGTAATTACTATCAGTCTCATTTGCGCTTTCTGTAGTAACAGTTTTGTATTATATTTATCAAATATAAGAACTAAAATATTAGTACCATAAGAACAAAGTGAACATAAAGGTATCTTATTATGGAATAGGTACTCCAAAATAGAACAATACAAAAAATCAGTCTTAACTTCTTTAGGTTTCTCCAAGAGTATCTTCAGAAAAAAACCATCTTACTGCGAACACAGCCCTCGCTCGACTGACAAGTTGATACCTGTACGCGCGTATAGTGATTGTAAGAGATAGACGATCGCTGTTTATTTGTTTACGGAAAATGCCGGTATTCCATATTAGAGATACTATTCTATACATCGTTACTATCCTCCATGACTAAGACTATCTGTGACAGTTTCCTTTGATTACCTTTTTTACTTTCTTAAAAAAACATAAAAAATAATTATAAAAACACTTTTGCTCGAAAATCGACCGTTTGTAGATTCCGTTAGCCAAGCGATTTTACGCTGTACATCTGCTGTGTATCTTCAAGACTCGCATTAGTAAATCCCTTGTAACATCTCCTACCTTAACTCGCCTTACAACGCCGCCCAACCGAATAGTGACACAGTTTCCCTGCCTTTCAAACTGCACAGACAGAGGCGCTCTTGTGAGGTGTCAGCTTTTTAAAAATAATTCATTTTAATAAAATACTTAACGTTAAAACAATTTAAACGAAAACCGTACCTAACGGCAAATTAATACAATAGGTTTGTCATTCATCCGATACTCCATCAAAATGTCAACCGGGTAAAATATATCGATAAACCTTTATAAAATATCCCTTCCCGCCGCACAGCTTCATTTCGGAGATAATTTATACCACTGAACACATGAACTAACGGAAGTGCGTAACGGGCGTTTTTAAAGGCCCCTTTCCGCGTTTCTGGTGAAATGAATCACACATCTGCAAATATCGAAATTCTTTCTTGGACAGGTCATCAATTTATTTATTTATTTATTTGATAAAATATCTAACATTTCAAATATAATTCAGCAATGTCGGCCTCATGGGGTAGCTCACCTGTGCTGAGGCCTCCGTTTTAAAAAACAAAAAAATATAATACCTACATTAAAAATAAAATATAAATGTAATATATTTTTGAATGTAGCTATTACTTTGTGGTTATCCATTATAGAAAAATGAAACAATATAACTTTGTATATGAACCAAAATTAATTGATAACATCCTAAATAAAAAACTTAGCAAAATTTCAAAAAATAAATATCTATACAATTCTAATAAAATTAATGAAATTTTCTAATTTTTTCAAAAAACTGTTTCTGGAAAATTAGAAAATACACAGATTTAGGAAATGAGATTAAAAGAATTTGGCATTCTCGGAATATAAAAATATTACCATTTGTTATTTCGGCTACTGGCATTATACCTAGGTCTCTGATTCAAAATTTAGGCGTATTAGATTTGTCAAAGAATTTATATATAAAAATGCAAAAATCGGTAATTTTAAATACATGTAGGATTACAAAAGATTTTTTAAATATTTATATTGAGGGATCAGTAGGATTTATAGGTTCAATTAGGAATTCCACAGAGCCGAACCCTCTGATATGAAAATATCTGGAGTCGGTGAATTATTTTCCCATCTGGTCTCTGGTAGGTTGACATGTTGTTCTTGTATTGTTTTGTAATTATAATACATATAGTGCAATTGCATAACGTGGATTGACCAGATGATCATTTGGGAAGTGTGTGAAAGGGTTTAGTTTTTCCTGTGGGGAAAATTAAACCCGGACATTTAAATCTGGTGCGTAAGAATGGCGTAAAATTTTGTATATTAATAATTTTTCAGTTCAATGTTGCAAAAATTTCCCTTCTAATATTAAACCAGCGTTTTATACAAGAAATAATATCGGTAATTTTTTGAGAAATACTAAAGATAAAGACCATAAATTGACTAATTCCGGAATATATAAACTCAAATGCAATGATCGTCCCTTATTTTATATTGGAAAAACAACTCGTAATTTTGAAATCAGAATCAAAGAACATTTAAGGTGTCTTAATAATAATAATTTTTCTGAGTTCGCTAACCATATCATTGAAAATAACCACAGTTTTGAAAAAAACACAGGGATAAATAGTCTTCATATTAATCATAAAGGAAAACGTTTAGATAACTTAGAAGCTTTGGAAATTAAAAAATCCCTTAAAAATAATGAATCTATTATCAACAAACAAAAAATATTGTCATATAGCCCAATCATGGATTTGTTCCCCTACCCACCCACTCTACACTAATACCTACCCACCCAATCTACATTATTAACTTACAACGGCTCCACCCCTACCACAATAAAACATTGTTCTAAACTGTCAAATTAGTATAAGCTTTCCCTGACGAAGGAACGTTTGTTCCGAAACCGGTCGGATTTGCACATCATATAAGTGGTTTATACAAAGTTATATTGTTTCATTTTTCTATAAATATAATGCTGCAAAAAAAGGAAGCTAAAATTAAACTAAAAATAAAGATTTATAATTAAAGTAAAATGAATTATTTTATTACCTAAATAAAATTAAAATCGGAATACAAATATTATGTGTTTTGTTTGTGAGTGATATGTGTTTTATAATGGTTTTGTGTGTTACGTGTATGTGTTTTATTCTTATTTTATTATGAAATTTTGGTAATATTGTCTTTCTTGTTCTTTAATCCATTTTGTAATTTTTAGTATGAATTTATTTTTGTTTTCTTCCATTTTATTACCAAGGGTAAGACTGTTGAATGCTTTTATAGCATGATATTTATAGTGCCTTTGTACAAAGCTTGTGTTTACCGTCGAATTTTTATGTTATTTTTGTAAGATTGTCTAACTGGTTTGTAAGTGATATTTTGTGTTTGTTGGAGTTTGTTTTTTTGGTCAAAAATATAGTTAAGTAGTGTTTTAACGTTTAATTGGCGTATATCTGTACGTAACAACTGTTGAATATTTGGTCTGTATCAGTAAGTCTTTGTTTTTTAAGTATCACCTTTAAGATCGTTTTCTGCGCGATTTCTAAGTGATCGATGGCTGAATTTGTTGCTCCCCCCCATATTCCATATTCAATTATTCTATTATTGATTGACAAAGTGCAAAATATATTATTGTCATTAATTTGTTTTATTTTATGTATGTTTCTTATGTTTAGGAAAATGTGAATTGTTTTGAGGAGTTTATTTGTGTTTTTCGATTTCTATTGCCCGTTTTTTTAATTTTGATTTCTTTGGCCTGTCTTATTTATGTAAATTGAAGACACATCAGTTGTCTTTCAAATCGAATGTTATGCTCGTGCCCACGTACCCCAAGTAAATAAAAATTTCCACACTTCTACATACATCTGAATACTCAACTCAACTTTCGATTTTTCGTCTAATCAACTGGACGATCGACTTCTAGAGATTACCCTGATCAGTGGATTGTCCTGTACCTTATAGGCGGTAGGTACAGGTATTGTATTTTAGGTTCCACGTCGAAACCAGACCTTCTAGTATCAATCAAAAATAAAACTAAAGGGGACCCTTCGCAAGGCTTTGCGATGAATTTTGTAGGACCCATTACGCGTTTCGATGAGACAAAAGGTTTGAATTTCTGTACCCATAAAGTGTAAAAAGAGACACGAAATTTTGCCGAGTGAAAATGAATGCTGGCAATACTTTGATAATTAATTTAGTTTTTGAATATATCGCGTTCAACTGACATACTTGTAAGCTAATTATTATAAAAAAGGGTTATATTTCAGAGTTAAGGATTTTATTTTATTTTTATTTTAGTTTATTTAGGAAACAAACAGTTAAACATATTTTAATAAGAAAGTAACATATTACATGATTGTATTAACCAGCGAAGTTTCCGCTACAATTTATAATATATATAAAAACATAGATTAAAACATTAAAGAAAACATAAAGTGGTAGAAAAAAAAGAAAAAAATATATACAGGGTGTTAAGGGACGTACTTGACTTACTTTAACCAATGATTCCTGACATTATTTGGAGTAAAAAATGTAAATAAAATTTTGGTCTCCGGTGACTTTTTTTGACGACTTTTTTTTTTTTTTTCAAAATTTTTTTCTTCAAAATCAAACAAAAACAAATTTCTTCCGCACGTCGTCACTGGTCACTCAGCCGGGTGTCTGACGAACCGCTTACCCCGCCTCCAACTGTTCAACAACTACAATTTTTTTATGTTTTTGTAGAAAAAAAAAAAAAAAAACATCAAAAAAGTCACCGGAGACCAAAATTTCATTAACATTTTTTACTCCAAATAATGTCAGGAATCACTGGTTAAAGTAAGTCAAGTACGTCCCTTAACACCCTGTATATACAACAGAAATGAAAGAAAAAAACACACATACAAATTAAAGCATATGGGATATATAAATCATCCAAATATTATTATTATAATAAAAAGAAGGAAAACCAACATAATGAGAATGAAAAAAATAACACGCAGCAGGGGTGGAGAGTTCGTAATTAACAATTTGTTTTAATTTTTTCTATTATGGATTTAATAAATTGGCCTGAGGACAAATGGAAAATATCAGCGTCGTAAAAGATATCATTGTATTTTGTGCACGTTCTTCGGAGAAATGAATGTTGTGTGTAATTTGTTTTTGAGTGTGGGATGTGGAATAGTTGGTTTTATAAAATTTATAAAATCTCTGGGTTTAAACCATTCTGAGGGGTTGTGAGGACCAATTCTATTGCAAATATGTTTTTTCAAGTAAGGTGTTGATTTTCTTTATAAAAATCGCCAAGAAAAAATGTGATTTGTTTTGGTGTTTTTATATTATGGATTTTGTGTGTGATAGATAAAAAGAATACCAAATAGCTCTAGGTCGATAGATCATTTAACACAAACCAATTCGATCACCAAGTGATCGGGTCAAAAGTACCCGATCTTTGTTTGGTTATTTTTAAACATAGAAAAATGCATTAATACAAGTACATCGATGCGCTGCCTTTGCTGTCTTGGCGTAGGTTTATATCGTAGGTTTATAATAATAATAATAATAATAATAATCTATAATTCCAGGATGTGGGGAGGATAGTGCAATCCCACACGTCCCATATAAGTTATACATATTTATATATTTACACAGTAAAGAAATAAGAACATAAATAGAAAAAAAATAATAATAGTAATAAAAATAAATAATAACAAAAATAAATAATCAATTATTATGCAGGGCGTGATCTTGAGGGCGCTCGGGCACATCGCTCACTCAGGAGTGGAGCTTGGTGCTGGAAGGCTGCGGTCACCAACGTGTTGTCGGAGGCCATTAGCCGCATCCTGGCTCCAGTGACCCGGTGTCTCATCAGACTGGCGAATCCATGGAGTCCTAATTCTGCAAACATTGTTGAAGCGCTGCTATACCTTCTGAATCCAAATATGATTCTGCACGCATCATTATATTGGATCCGGAGACGTTCCATTGAGCTTACTCGGTATTGACACCATGTTTCACATATATACAGGCTAGTGCAGAATGCATTAAATAATGTTTTTTTTAACATTATTGCTGCATCGGAAGAATTTTCGGGCAATCATATTTGACAAAACACTGATACTTCTCCTCTGTCGTTCAATATCACCATCATCCGGAGGTCTTCAGTGATGATGTGCCCCAAGTATTTTACATTCGTGGATGTGCTTATGGTTTCCTCGTTAAGTGTACAGGGAGCATCTTCTCGGGATTTTTTCCATGGTGGAATGCAATTAGCTCCCCCTTTTTTAAAAATTGTATATATTTTATTTTTTTTTACATTAACTCCACACAGGAGGCCCTGAGGAAAATAATTTCCCTATATATGTATATATGTATAGATTCACGTTCTCGCAACACAGAGATGGTTAATCTGAAATGTAATGTCACTGTAGTTGCAGGCTGGAACCGCATTGCTAACCCTGTCGGGAGAATGAGATTTAAGATGTCCGGTCCATAAAATGTACGCGTTCTTGCTTGATGCCATCGTTCTGGTAAACAATAATATATTTTGTCTTTTTCGTTTTTATACAAGTTGTGTTAGAAGGAAAAGAACAGTCGACTTCTCTCTGGTACTACTACAATATGGTCGCTCGCCATGCCTATCATGGGTGCTGGCTGACATGACACGAATATTTTTTGAAAAAGTGATTCGATCGATCATTGGTGGTTCGAAATCGGGTCAAAATGATCTAATCAAAATGATCGGGTCAAAATGATCAGGTCAATGTGATCGGTTTAAAATAATCGAGATGATCACGATCGACACAAGATCAGTTATTAAAAGGACCACATCAAAATGTGTTATTTTTAAACTAGTTTAATTTGAGAGATTAATAGGAGTTATGAAAATGTGACGCGCTTTGCGTGTTAATAAAAACTAAACATCAACTAATAATAGGTACCTACCTAAAGTTGTTCAAGACTTGATTATCTGATTGTCAAATGTTGGGTAATAACTTCTATTGAAGACAGCCGTCTTTTCGGTTAATCTTACCTGGAACAAATAAAAAAATAATTAGTTGGTGCAATGATATTGAAACCAGAACTTAAAGTTTTAAGAGAGTCTATGTGTACTGTTTGTAAATATAAATGTGTGATCAATGTCCCTCAAAAAATGTCGCTATAGCATGTGGTTGTAATGTCTCTCAACAGAAGTCGTTAGTATATGTAGTTAAATCTACTTTGAAGAAATCTCCCGATCATCAGAATTGTATTGCTAAATAGGGAAATTAACAGTACACCAAACTATGTAATATGTTCAAGAAAGAATTTCGAAATGACACGCAAAGTAAAGTATGATCATAGAGCCCACATTAAAGGTCTCTATAAGGATGTCCACAACAGAAAACTGTAATTAGTTCGATGTTGCAATCACACAAAAAATCTATGCCAAAAATATTCTGGTTCATCAAAAGACAAAGAGGCAAACACCTCACACAATCATTAAACTAGAGCCAATCAAATAGACATACTAAATATACCAAAGTGTAGTAAGTGCTACCTTTGGACAAAGACGCTCTGAATTTTTAGCTGTAAATTTGTATAACAAACTTCAATCAGTATCAATTATTAAATTTAAAAAAATCTATATTAAGTAAATCAAATCTTGGCTTGGAATTACTGGAAAAATATTTTAAAAACATCGCTAGAGAAGTTAGTGAAAGTACCCTACCTAAGATGTCGCGAAAAACCTCTATGCAAAACCTGGTCCCCCTCTGCACAGGATCTTCTAGTGAGGAGGACGATGAACATATTGTACATCTCTTTTATATTTATATTTTATCTTCAAAATAGAAGTAAAATTAAACAAACCAGAGTTTATGTTAGCGTAATTTCTAAAATACGTGTTGTGATAGTTAAATTCGTTTGAATTCATTTATCTCCACCTCAGTGTTTCCTCCCTTCTACAACATAGGTCTCTTCAAGACCCAGGTTCACTCCTTCCTTTCAGCGCCGGATCTGCCATACGTTCAAAAACGTGCAAAAACCTGGCGCCAACTCCAAAGGGGCGCCGTGAGAAAATAAATATTGTATTAAAATTTTTTTATAATATTCCCTGAATCGTTTAAAAATTACCCATAGTACGAAATAATTATTACGCTCTAGCAACACTTTCCAAAGAAACAGAAAGCGCACGCATCAGGTTGGTATCAACGGCTTACGAATTTATATTCAGTTACAGAATTTTTTTACAAATTCCATATATTTAGTTTAAACGTAAGATCTATTTTTCCATATATCTTTTACCGTCTTTTACGAAAAATGGGTGCGATCCAAATTCAATAACCAATCACAGCGCCGTATTTTTGTTCTAGTGAATCAAACAAACCGACTTTCGCCTTTCAAAATGCTGACAATTTTAGTTAGCGTACGCTCGCTTTTGTTTTATTTTGTACGATTTAAGTCTCTAGGAGAAGGTAGTTAAAAGACCATTTTCTTATGAAATCTTCAGTAAATCCCATTAACAAAAACATCGCACGGTTTGCAGGATTTGCAGGTTGCAACGTGTTGACAGTTTCATCATTGATTTGACATATTATTTGAAGTTCGTTAAATGTATAATTAATTTCGATTAGATTTGTTATTTTACGGTGTCAGTGTAAGCGTCTTTTGTAAGCCGTTGATACCATACGTCAGTGTTTAGTGTTTGTATGGTGTTTGTTCGCTCAGTTTGGTGTTTGTTCGCTCAACGCAGGGGAAATGCAAGGTACAAATTTGAGGTTATATTCTTATTAGATTTTTAAATTTATAACTAAATTTCTATTGGTTGTTAGAAGTTATAAAATTACTGTGGGTTACAATGAATAGACTCACCATAATTTTATGTTTACCCAATAGATTCAGAGAGTATAGGGCTCCTGGCGATTCTCTCTTTAAAAAAAACTAGTATGAGAGCTACCGCCAGGTCACTTGGAAAAGTAACACCCTTTATATGTCTTGATTTTATTTGATAAATTAGTGTAAAAAAATAAATAAAAATTGAGGTGAACGAATTTTTAATCAAAATAAAAATGTAGGGGGGGGGGGGGGGGGGCGCCATCGGTACCTACTGCACAGGGCGCCAGATTTCGTAGATCCGGCCCTGCTTCCTTTCCACAAAAAGACCATCAACACGGCATCCAAAAAGATGACTAGCCCGAATCTAAATTATTCTTGTGAGGGCCTCCTGTCTGGATGGAGTTAATGTTTGAAAAAATCAATTTATGGTTTAATCTCACCTGAGACAGTCTCCTAAGAACTTTTCAATCTCTTATCACAACATGTAAGTACGAAAATATGCAGAACAAAGGCTTCTCTTGTACTCTGTACTTTATACGGTGTCACCGTTATTAAAAACAACGCTGTGAAACCAATCTTCTTCCCCGCTCTTTATCTTAGCTACAGCAGTGTTCATACAAGTTACAATTTGTCTGTTGTCTTTGAGTTTCAGCCATTTCAGTCTTCGACCGAGGAATTTCAGTACATTATTCTATAATATTTTTTTATACTTATTTCCACTACCGTGGCAAGAAAACAGAACCGGGACTTAGGTTTTTAAAACCTTTTCGACAAAAAAATGCCATTAGGCGTTAAAATTTAAAATTTTCGACACAATTCACTTTTCTTTTAGTGTCAGCTATTTCAGCATAAAACATTATCACATTTTTTTAAAACACCTCTTCCACTACTGCGACAAGAAAACAGAACAGGGTTTTTTATATAACGTCATTGGGTTTAACGCCCTTTCAACAAAAACATATCATTAGAAATCTGTCAAAATGCATATTTTGCCAGAAATTGTCAATAAAAACGGCGAAAGACCCAAAATTTAAGCAACCAGAAAAGTACTTTCTGAAGGATTAGTAACGTATATTGTAATGATATATGTCTTATTAAAAACCTCGTTTCTTGTTTAACTACTTTATATAAAAAGCATAGTGATATATATTTAATGTTAGGTCACAAATGTTTATAAAGCGGCAGTCTGATTTTGATATTGTGATTTAGGGTGTATTTTTAAAGCGATTATTTTAGTTAAATAAAGCAAAAAGCACGTCAATTTTTATTGATAAATTGTAGACAATGAAAGTATCCTTCTTATTTCACACAGATACTTTCTGATAAATGTGTTTAAATATACTAAAAAGTGGATTTCATTTTGACACTCGGCGATCTCAAAAATCTATAAAACATTTTTCGAGCAAAATATCCGATCAATGGTTTGTAGTTTTAAAATTGAGAGTTTAAAAATATGTTTGCTTCTGTGGTTATCAAGTACGCCATAGACAACGTGAAGAAATCGAAAATATCCAGTGTTGAGTTGAAAAAGTAACATTTAGGGCAATTTCAAAGGAGCTAACACGCAGGATTCGCACGTTTTTAAAGTTTAAGATTTTATAATATTTTTTGTATAATTCCTACAAATATGTGATAATTGAAAAAAGATAGGTGAATTCATTGGCTATGTAGAACTATAATCAGTTTGTATGTTTTTTTTAATTAAAATTCAGAGGTATGATTTTTTTAATGTCGGCCGAAAGTATTCAAAATGGACACGAAAATATCAAGAGCAGTCCGAGGCAAAAGTTAAAAATCGCGTCCGTCGCCGCGCTCTAGTGGTTAAGCCTTTAAATAAATAAAAAATTCAACACAGTTTTCACGTTTCTTTAATTTTCACTATGTCTATTGTATTACAGATTTATCACTGTACACGGCTAAAACCATTTCAAGCAAATTTCGATTCTGAATAGTGGTTAGTGGTCTTTCACTTTGGCAACTCTGAGAGTGATTAGGTAGATTTACTAAATAATTAAGTTCGTTCTTTGTGATGGACGGGCACTATTAGTGGGATTGAAATCATGAAAACGTACCTGATGAAGATGTCGGACTTTAATCACATTAACTAGCAATAAATTAATAAATTTAAAGATTTTTTTTTTTCGATATGGGTTGGCGCTAACAAAAAACTGTCCAAAGAATCGAACCTAGCAGTTCACAATTGATTTGCTGGTAGAGCTAGGCGTAGGTCCTGAGTTCGAGCCTGTAGTACATTGAAACAGCTTCTATCAGATGCCGACAGATGCCTGCAGGGAAAGAGCTTCTGTCAGTTGCCGACAGATGTCAGAAGGGGTTGCATTGGAGCGTTCAATCGCCAGCTACCCGCAGATTAAATTAGCAGCCAGTACAGACAGGTCGTGCGACCAGTAGTATAATTATTGGAAATACGTACACTCAAAATTCATAATAAACCAGTTTGTATCAAGGACCTACAGAACAAATAGTGTTTGTAAATAACACAAACACAACAGATATTTAGATGTGACAGTATATTTTTCTGTTTCAGATATTCAATTGAGCTTCGCTAATATTGTTTTCGTTAAGTAAAATGTTTCATTTGACCTTGGTATCTCGGGCCTCTAGAGAGGTCTAGCAATCAATAAACAGTTCACAATTTTATTTTAGAATACAGTAAATGAATAGATTACAGTATTATCAACGTCTATTTTTTTACATTAGCCCCACACAGGAGGCCGTGTGGAAAATAATTTCCCTTAGGGCCAATGTCACATTAGGGGATGCTGTGTGGAAGGTTTTTTTAAGGAAAGGAAGGACAGGATGTTCTGGGAAGGAATTAGGTATGAGGGGTTGGTAGGAATCAGGGATTTATATGTCCAGGAGTGACGGACGTATGAATCCATCCCTCACGGTGCGAGGCGATGATGGGTCGAGAGATTCCGGCTGTGGAGAATAAAAGATATCCCTCAACCAGTCTCTCTAGATTCTGACACCTCACGACAGGTGGACAAACGCATCGGCCGCCAAGACCTGGACAAACCTCATCCCGATGAACCCGGGCACCACTGCTAAGTCACCAAACGTAGCGAACCACTTGTGGTGATGCTGTGTGGAGGATTTTTTTAAGGAAAGGAAGGACAGGATGTTCTGGGAAGGAATTAGGTATGAGGGGAAGGTAGGAATCTGGGGGTTAGTGTGTCCAGGAGTGACGGACGTATGAATACAAGGCGATGGGTTGAGAGATTCCGGCCGTAGAGGATAAAAGACCTCAACCAGTCTCTCTCGATTTTGACACCACACGACAAGTAGACAGACGCATCGGCCGCCAAAACCTGAACAAACCTCACCCCGATGAACCCGGGCACTACTACTAAGTCACCATACGTAGCGAACCACTGGTGGTGACCAACGGCAGAGGTGTTGGTTATCTAATAAATGGTTTCCGGAGCAACGGTACACATACCCACCTCCCAAATTGAATGTCTGTGGCGCCAATATATGAATGTTTACGTATATACGCACGCTTAAAGATAGTTAAGTATCTATCTGCCAGATTTGGCATCATAAAATAATTCGATCAATGCCGGTGGAAATGAACGCATGTATAATGTTGATGTATCACGTACGACGTATCACGTAAACGTATATAACATGAGATATTACATTGGCGCCCAACGTGGGGCAGTAATGGCTGGAGTTAATTCGTCACGGATTTGGGGAGAGGGCAGAGATTCCGTTCCATCGGAGCCAATTATCGGAATTATGAGCCGTGTTTATTGGCGGACGGACTTGTAGCGGACTGGACGGACTGAACTGGGGTGGCGGGTGGGAAGAGGGTGGGGGTGACGGGTGGTTACAGTTATCGGTCAAATTGTAGCGTATTTTGATAAATTATTTGACTTGATATCTTTGTGTTTATCTGCAAAATCTGTTAAACATCAAATTTACTAATTTCGATTGTCTGTGCGTGGTTTCTTGCCCCGTGAAATTTTGTTCAATGAACTCAAATTTGCTTTGAATTTAAGTGTCGTTTTAAAAATGGCAATACGTTTTGTGAAGAATTAAGATAAGCGAAAAAATTTCTATTTATAATATAAAATTTTATAAAAAAAATTGGAACTGATTCAACTTTTTGTCAAGAAGAATTCAGGGTATCCGTGATTTTTCACTTAGGTTTGGTTTCATTTATATGTCAGTCTTACTAATAAACTTTATTTGATTTTAATTTTTGATCTCAATTTTTAGTTTAAATTTACCTTTATTTTAAATGTTTTTTTTTTGTTTCGTCGCCAACATTGTATACCTATGTCTTTTTTTTTCAAACTGTATTATGTATAAATTATTATATTATAAAATGGGGGCCTCAGCACGGGTAAACAACCCAGTGAGGCCAACATTACTGGATTGTACTATGAAATTTTATAAAATAATGTATCAACAATAAAAAATTAAAAAAAAAAAACTTGTTTTAAATTTGGGACAACTGTTAAACAACCGTTTCAGATTCTCAAACGATTGTGTATCAGTTATGTAAAATTAAAAAAACACTTTATAAGTAAAGTAAATCTTAATTATTATTTTTAATTGTTAAACTAAGGTTTAAGACAAGATTTTTATGCATAACACAAAGGGTAACAATTATTATAAGCAATAATTATCAGCCTGAAACACTCATCCACATTGAAAAATCTTCCGAGAAAAAATACATGACGCCAACGGGACATGGCGTCATGTATTTTTTTTCGGAAGATTTTTCAATGTGGATGAGTGTTTCAGGCTGATAATTATTGCTTATAATAATAAAGTAAATCTATTATAAGTAAATCTAGTACCTATAAGTAAATCTTAACGCTTATAAGTAAAGCTGAAAAAACTTGTATACCAGTATATTTACTCAGCCTTATTTATAAAAAAAGCACTTCACGACCATTTAAACGGTGTTTTTGTTAAACGTTGTATAAGGACTGTAATTTTATGCTTAGTATGTTACTAATAAAATATGTCATTATTATCTTATTCTTGAACCACTAGTTTTTTTATTAACTTTTCCAGTGAGTTTAATAAAACTCCTATGAAAGAAATGTTATATAATAATATAAATGTCTTATCAATGTTCATATTGTTCAAAAACGAATTCAAAATCTCAGATTTTTTCAGTTATTCTTGGGGAATTCTTATTATATTTTTCTATTATTTTTAATTGTAGGAACGAAATAAAAAGTGATGTGAGTTTTGTTGCAAATTCTTTAAGGCGCCGCAACCGGGCTCAAAAAGAAGAAGATGGAGAGATATGAAATTAAGGATATTAGAGGAGCGCGCTAACATTTAAAGCGACAAATCGCTGTGAAAATAAATGCTAAAAATTTTAATAAAACACGACTCGTTTAAAAAAGAGAAAAATCTCGTAGAACGTATCTTAAGTATCATTTAAAGAAACACTGTGAATTTTTTCACAACTCTAACTTGTGAAATAACTGAAGCAAACGTATTTATAATAATTTTCGGAGCATACTTTGCGATTTTTTTCGAGGGAATTTTGTATAATTTGCCTTTCGGCGTGGAACGCGTCTAGATAATAACACATATTTTTTGAAGAGCTTAAAAACCTCAAATGTTTGGGAGATATGTAAGAAACCGGTAGAAATTCGGGTAGCGGCACCTTAAATAAAAGAAATGTGTTAATTTTTTTAATTTTACATAAAATTTTTGACTTTTTAATAGAACATATTTGGGGTAAGGTTTTTTTCAATCTTTTTCATGTTTGCAAAGCTTAGAATACTGCAATTTTTAAACACTAAAGTATGAATCAAATACAAAAATCTAAATTTTCGCGGATAAAATTATTTTCGCCATTTGTTTTTGGGGTGTTATGCCATGTTGCCGTCCTTCTTTAGCCAACGTTTCGGACAGCGTTACAGTGCCCATCATCAGGGCAGATGTGGCAAATGTGACACAACAACTGCAACTCTGTCCGAATTGTTTTCTAAAGAAAGAGGTAGCGCAACACGGCATAACACCCCAAAAACAAATAACGAAAATATACAGGACATTTAAAATACCTTGGAAAAAATCCCAAATTCGTTGAGACATTAGGGGTCGTCCATTAATCACGTGATGTTTTTTTTAGAAACTTTTTAACCCCCCCCCCCCCCCCTGGTGATACGTGGTGAGGTTTAAGACTACGCCCCCCCCCATACCCAAAATCAGGTGTATTTTTTTAATACAAAGAATATTGAAATTTTCAGAATATTATCCTGCGTTCAATGAAAAATAAATACACGTGATATTTCATTATATCCCCCCCCCCCTCCTTGTGATATTTTGTGATTTTTTTTTCGATCCCCCCTTCCCCCCTTTCAAGCCTCACGTGATTAATGGACGACCCCTTATTAATAAAACAAACATATATGTATGTTACTGTAAAATCCCCTAGTACGGTAAATCTTAAGATTTACTAGTAAAAACTAAGATTTACCAATTTTCGGGCTTTTACAGTAACATATACAATAGATAAACAACTCCCTTTGGCTGTATAAGCAATGTATATATCATTCCATGAACTATTTTTTGTGAGTTTCGAATTAATAAGGTTTTTATATAGACGGTCGTTTACCAATTGAATAAAATATTCAAAGTTTTTTTAGTAAGGCTGATAACTTTTTATACTTTATATTGCGAGAACAACTAAACCTTGATTTACGCATGCTGTGAACATTTTTAATTGGAGTGTTTATACATCTATGCTCATCCCAAAAAGCAATTTCATAACTGTGATAATTGTTAACACTCTGTAAATGTTTCAAACAATAACATAAAAATAGATATTGTTTTATTTTTCACAAAATTATGACGCAAGGCATCAATCTACTCAAGAACGCAGTTCTGAATTTTGTTCATCTTTTACATGAAAATGTTACAACAAAATTTGAAAAATCTTTTTTTATTTTTTGAATCGATGTTTTGTATTTCCCATTTTTGTCCTCCAAAATCGGGCCGATTGTTAATATTTTTCCTAACAGTAATATATGTTATGACTTTACGTTACGCTTTTTAAAAAAAAAAATCTAGTTTGTATACTGAACGTCTTTTGACGGCGTTTAAACCAATTTATTTTTATGATTTTTTACGGTTAAACGTCACGTACGTTATAATCTACGCATTAAAATTATTTAACGTTTTTAATTCTTTTTGCACGTTACCAAATCTTTCAAGAGGGGCTGAAAAAATCAATTTTGAATCGGGGACTCAGTCCAATATTGTATTGTACAGCCTTTCTTGAAAGATTTGGGTTTGTTTATGGACCAAACTTTTTATTTATATTCATGTTAAATACGTACGGGCGCAAACCTTAATATTTTAACAATCTAATAATAATTTTTAAAATTCTATTTTTGTTTTAATATTTTATTCACCTTAATATTTTATATCAAAACGTGCAAAAAGTATTAAAAACCTAAAATAATTTAATTGGCGCCATCTATGAATGCGTTGATTATAATGTACCTTACGTTTAACCTTAAGGGTCCTGACTCCTTCAAGAAGTAACTTATTAAAAAAAATCAAAACAAACCAACACGCTAGTGGTCGAAATCTGTATTACATTAAAAATTATTTGCACCAGCATTAAAGTCCATATGGGAAATTGGAGAATATTTCTGAATGGACAAAACGCCGCCCTGTTTCCTCTAAATTCTTGAATAAAAATAAATCCCCTACAAATTTCACGTAATAAATCGATGACAAATTCAAACTTGAACGTTATAAATTCAATTTTGAAATTGGCTACTTTAAAAAATGAAGGTTTCTGTAAATTAATAAATTCAATTACAATAAATTCAACTGGCATAATTCAAGATTTAGACATTTCACTAAAAGGGTCAAACGTTTCGGAACCTTTTTGAAATCTCCAAGGGGTTTCCTTTCCTTAACTACTTGACTCTTAGAGGGGGTTATCTTATTCCCCCCAACCTCTCTAGACTTCTTCCCTACCTTCATTCCCACCCCGCACCCCCTATCGACAGTTAGCGTTCTATTCCTATTCTATGCCTCTACCATTCCCCACACCCTCGCACTCCTCTCCAGCTCCATCCCCCTCTAGTGAGATGGTTTAATCGGTTCGTTACGGGCAATGAGGCATGAATACGTGTGGAGCTAAGTGGTTTTTGCTGATCCCATAGAGGTGAAACGACGAGCCAGTAAATGCGGTTTTTAGATCGGTTCTTTGATTTCATATTCCAAACGAGAAAAATATTGTTCAATTGACAGGACTGGAGTGTTTTATACTTAAATAGTACGTTTATGAATGAAAAATGGATATCAAAAATGAAAAGTTTCCTGCCTGCAATTTTTGTAATTTTTTTGGTGTGAATGCCACGAGAATAGTCCCAAATGCTCAGAACTGACAAGAGATATGCCCATTTTACATCATCTCTTTTTTCAACCTGATTCCAATTAGAGACCAAAGTCAACATTTTTGGCTTAACGCGATCGTTATTTTCATCTCTATTTTCATATCTACGATATCAGTTGGCATCACAACAAACAGCATGGTTCAGAGGGAATAACCAGACATCATTATATCATCATATCATATAATCATCCATATCTGTATAACCTTGTTCCCTTTTTCTTTAATTGTTTTCCATTGCTGTTTATTCTACTCAACCTGTATTTTATTTTTCTTCTATATTGTATGTGAATCTTATATTTTAATATCCAAATTCTTATGTAAAATTTTAACTATTTCCTCCCACCCATGATTTGTATGTTCCTCCTGTCCCAAAATGAGTTCTGTAACTCATCGGGATTGCTCTAGCAAGAAATAAAAACAATTAAAAAAAAAAAAAAAATATATATATATATATATATATATATCATTTATAAAGACAATTTTAGCAGTGTTGACTCTTTCCCACAAAAAGTATAAATTGATTTGATTATGACGAAGCCTCAGGGGTTAATGACAATTTTGCGCATGCCGGGAATTGAATCCTTTACCTTCGGATTCGTGATGAAATAATTATTTTTATATAGGTGTGTGTTTATACGAACACTTTGTAAACTGACCAAACATATGAAATTTAGCATAACTTTTTAATTTGGGCACTAAAAACAACAAAATGTCAACTTTTTAACCCCCGACGCGACGCTTTTTTAACTTAAAACATGCAAGGAGCGGTGTATTAAGTTTGACCGCCGTCTGTGTGTCTGTCTGTGGCATCGTAGCTCCTAAATGAATGGACCGAATATGATGCAGTTGCGATTTTTTTTGTTTGAAATCTGACGTGATCGAGATGGTTGTTAGCTACAATTCATGAAAATCTGTTCAGTCATCAGCTCATTTAGTTAGCTGCGGTAGTTGTGTCGGGGGTTACATAAAATTTAAAATTTTACTTATTTTGCAAAGTTTTTCACAATGTTTTGATTGGAAATACTAAGGAGTGGAGAATAGGTACCTTTTTGAAGTGAAAACTTCTTCATCCCCGTTGTGATTTGAAACTCGATGAAATGAACAGGCAAAGAAAACCAAAAATAAAGCGACATCTAGCGACTTCGAAAAAGAAAACACAAATACTAATAAGATTTGGAAGGCACCGCCCCCCCCCCGGGAACCTTCATTGGATACCAACACCTCTGCCATAGGTCAACCCAAGTGGTTCGCTACGTTTGATGACTTAGCAGGGGTGCCCGAATTCAAGGTTTGACCGGTTCTTGGCAGCGGATGCATCTGCCCACCAGCAGTATGGCAGGCCGGATCAGGAGAGAATGGTTGAGGGAGTCCCAATGACTTCTCCAGCCGTATTCTCTCGGAATTTACCTCGCTCGAGAATGAGATAGTGTAATCGGTCTCCTCTTTGTGCGGTGCTTCGTAGCCTCGCCACTCTTGTCTGCTTTACTTTTCTGAAGGTTTCACTTCTACCGCGTGTGAATTGTACACTCTGATTTTTTAAATAATTAATTAGGGTTACTAAATTGAACGTTTGCTACAATTTTAGTATATTTTAGTGGAAGATACTATTAGTGTCGCCCTGGTGTAATACCACCATTCAGAATTGAAACGTTGCTTGAAAATGGCTTTAGCAGTGTTTGGTGACCAGATCTGAATAGCCAGGTACTTCCCAACCTTCCTCTTTCCCACCTCCTTCCCCTCCCCACTACCTTCAGCCTCACAACATACCCCAATTGGGGATGCCATAGTCTCACTGGCTCCAGTCGGGAGCAGTTGAGATTCTTGTGCAGTATTCACTGTAAAAAAAAAAAAATAGTACTTTCCAAGAAGCATAAAATCTAGAACATTATTTTCACAAAGTTTAGTATGACAGTCCACATTATTTCAAAGGTATTACAATATTGTCAGTAATCGTGTTCCTTCTAGCCCATCTCAAGGGTTGTACGATCCTAAGATAAGGCTGTTAAGTTGGCCCCGGCCTCGCCCAAATTGAACCCTAGATTAGGGCGTAAGGGATGATTCAGGGTGAACCACTGCAGAGATGCTGCGAACGGTCGCCTTGGACCAAAGCGTGTCTAAGTCCGAGATCTGATTTCTCCAAACTAAACTTACTGTTAGTTATACCTCATGAACACTAACATGATTGTGGCAAGGGTGGATTACTTGCCTTAAAGTTTGTTAATTAAGAAATGATAGTGAAACATTGGCGCATAATATATAGTTCAAAATAATTATAGCAAATGAAATTTGAATGGAAAGATTTATTTGATTTTATATGATTACAGTTTGGGAGGCGAGTATGGGTATCGCCGCCCCGGGGAACATTTATTGAATAACCAACACTTTTGATATAGATACGTTTTAAGATTTTCACGGCCAAAAGTATTTTAGTTATTTGTTTTTGGGGTATTATGCCGTGTTGCGCTACCTCCTTCTCTAGCCAACGTTTTGGACAGCGTTGCAGTCCGAAACAGTCCATCATCAGGGCAGATCCGGTGACATAGGTCTTCCTAAGTGGTTCGCTACGTTTGGTGACTTAGTAGGGGTGCCCGGGTTCATGGAGTGAGATTTGTCCGGGTCTTGGCGGCGGATGCGTCTGTCCACCAGCTGCATGGCAGGCTGGAGCGGGAGAGAGTGGTTTAGGGAGTCCCCTTGACTTCTCAAGCCGTACTTTCTCGGAACATTGCCTTGCGACCACCAGATTCCAACCCACCTCTAATACCCCTTTCATTCCCAGAATTTCCTCTTTTTTAATTCATAAAAAGACACTCCACACAGCATCTTCAAAGATGACATATGCCTTGAGGGGAATTATTTTTCTCAGGGTCTCCAGCGTGGATTTAAAAAAAAACTTTATTTCTGCTTTGAATGGTAACATCATTTGTGGATTTTTCGACCACAATGCCCCTGCTCATGCAAGTGTTATGGTGGTCGATTACACATTAAATATACTGTAAAATAACACCGGGATTCATAACGGTCCGATATATTAGTATTAAATTTTGAAATGTCCCAATAGTGACCCAGAAAGTATCAACATTATGTTACATTCACTACAAGTTTTTCTGCATTGTCCTCAGCACGGGAGATTGATCCCAGTGAGGATATCATTATCTCTATTTGTTATTAAGAAATGAAGACAATAAATCATTTATTACGCACCAGATTTCAATGTCCAGGTTTAATTTTCCCCACAGGAAAAACTAAACCCTTTCACACACTTCCCAAATGATCATCTGGTCAATCCACGTTATGCAATTGCACTATATGTATTATAATTACAAAACAATACAAGAACAACATGTCAACCTACCAGAGACCAGATGGGAAAATAATTCACCGACTCCAGATATTTTCATATCAGAGGGTTCGGCTCTGTGGAATTCCTAATTGAACCTATAAATCCTACTGATCCCTCAATATAAATATTTAAAAAATCTTTTGTAATCCTACAATTAATATTATTATTATTATTATTGTATGTTTGTGGTGTTTAAGAGTAATCTCAGTAACGTACCAGATAGATGGTAACTTTTTCATCTACGAGTACCTTTTCTTTTTTTGTGTGAATACCTCATAAAAGTCCCAGCTGCTCCCGACTGGAGCCAGTGAGACTATAGCATCTCCAATTGGGGTATGTTATGAGGATGATGGTAGTGGGCAGGGGAAGGAGATGAGGAAGAGGAAGTTCAGGAAGCAACTGGTTATTCAGATCTGGTCACCAAACACTCGGTGATTTTTTGTTGTTATTTGTTTTTGGGGTCTTATGCCGTGTTGCGCTGATAAATAACAAAAATAATTTTGGCGGTGCAAACCTAAAATCATATATCACTCTAGTCCAGTCAGTGGGGGATAAAAAAAGGCCTTTAGCTTGCAAAAGGTCGTGTAGTAGCGATTTTGATATATGTTGTTTAGATTGGGACTCTAAAGAAAAAAAAAATTTTTCGACTTTGGGGGGGGGTCGAGCTCGAGCCGCCATCTTGGATTGAAGATGCCAAAATTTTATTTTTTCGAATTAATTCCTTAACGGTTGACTTTACAACAAAAATGTCTATCGCAAAAGACTAAATTACGTACATTTTTTGTTTGACGTTTTTTTTATAAATCTAATAAAAATCGTAAAACTCAAGTTTTTTTGATAAATTTTGTAAGAATATTACACAATATTATTTTAACGCGTTTCCACAACATAAAATAATTGTATAGCAAAATCTATTTCAAATTACAGTAATTTTTTATGTTACATAGAGGAGAGAAAGAGACGGCAACATACTGCGTGCCTGCAGTCCTGACTGCAGCGTTGCCACCTCAGCGCCTATATTGCTACAGGCTAGGTTCCCACTATGAAAAAACCGACGTCATCGAGGGCATAGATGAAACTATTAACGTTTAGTAAGCCTTAAAAAAGCTGGTCTGCCAGTGCGCCTTCATCGAGTAGGTACTAATTAAAACAACATGATGCAAAACCAGAAGACATAGCGGATGCAGGAACACGCTTTCTTGTTGCTTTGTAGGGGGGTGACATGGATGAGGAAACCTTGGAAGAAGTCCGCTACCAACGTTTCGCAAAGTCGACATCAAAAAGCAAATTCAATCTTGCCCCTTTGCCACCAACGAATGGAACTGCACGGTACCATGCATTTAGGACATACCATCAAGTCCAAAAATGTTACGGAATCCAAAAAAATCCAGGAAACTGGGGCTGTTCCAGTAAGAATCATGCAAACCAGAACCACTTATAATTTAGAAATGGTCGAAGAGTTTAAATACCTGGGCTCCATCATAACGCAGGACAACGAAAACCCAGTAGAAGTAAGAAAGCGCATCACAGGCGCTAACAACACTTACTTCGCGTTGTTGCCAGTGTTCAAATCCCGAAACGTCCGCGTCAGGAAAATCTTATATAAAACAATTATTAGAACGGTCTTGATCCATGGATGTGAGGCGGGAACAGTTGGACACCTTCGAAAGAAAGGTACTTCGAAGAAACAAGGGAGGGAGATGCAGGGAGAATCCGCCGCAATAAAGCTCTATGATATTTATCAAGCTCCCAGACTCTCTATTCATCTAAGGCTCACACGTCAAGCACAAGCACACGAGTACCGAAGAAGGTTCTAACAGGACATCCAGGAGGTAAAGGAAAGGCGGGCAGACCTAGGCTGAGATGGGAGGATGATGTCAGAAAGGATGCAAGAGGGCGACTCCATGTCGCAGATTGGAAAACGGCGACGGCCGAGTCCGGAGGGCGGTGGAGGCTTATCTTGAAGGAGGCCAAGGCTCAAAATGGGTTCTAATGCCATTGAAGAGGAAGAAGATCTACTGGGGATACCACAATAAAAAATACGCCATTTTTTCTACCTCATGGTGGTGTGGAAATGAGTTTACAAAATTATTATAAGTAATTATGTAAAAAAAGTTTAAAAAAATGGGAATTTCACCATTTTTTACAAAAATATTCACATTTCCGCCACTGCAACTCGTTACCTGTTAGACTAACAAAAAAAATTGGGTCAAAAAATATTAAAAATTTTATCTTCTGTAAGTTTGTCTTTCGCAATTTGGTTGTAAGATCAACCATTGCACAATTATTTTGAAAAATCAAATTTTGGCACCTTCAATCCAAGATGGCGGCTCGAGCTCGACCTCCCCAAGGTCGAAAACTTATTTTTTTTCTTTAGAGTCCGAATCTAAGCAACATATATCAAAATCGCTATTACATGACCTTTTGCAAGGTAAAACTCCCCACTGACTGGACTATCTGTGATTTTGTGTGAAAGTGATTTCTTACAAAAACGGCCCTCTACAAATCATCCAATTACCGTTGAAATTAGTTTACAATGACATTGAAGGGAATTGACAAACATGTCATACTAAGCGTACGTCATACAAAGCATTTTGTAGAGAGTAAACAACCTCCTGCTTTTTGGGTATATATGTACATATTTATTTTAATAGAGAGAAACACAGCATATTAAGACTCGTGACGAACCACGCACGCGCCGAACGTCGTCGGGCGTCACGTGACCCTCCCGAACACTCCCGAGGGTGTTAGGAATCATGTCGGTCACTATAACCGACATAATTTTCCATGAAATTAGGACATAATTTATTAATAATGGGCCGTAATAAGCGACATGTCACTATATGCGAAGTCATTATATCGGACTTTGTTATAAAGAATTTTATATGAAAACCAAACTTCGCCGTGTAATTACTTCATATTAAGCGGTTGGTCAATATAGACGGAGTCATAATAAACAGATTGCATTGTTATTCTTCTTCTTGGGCCCTGTCCGTTCAACGGACGTTGGCTATCATGTTGGCTATGTAGACTTTGTTTACTGCGGCCCGGAACAGCTACACGGTAGACTGGCCAAACCACTATTTCAGGTTTTTCAGCCATGAGGTTCTCCTTCTTCCAGGGCTCCGTCTTCCGGCAATCTTTCCCTGCATTATGAGATGCAGGATCTCATACTTCTCTGGATGTCTCATCACATGTCCAAGATATTGAAGTTTTCAGATTTTTATAGTTAATTACTTCCTTTTCTTTATTCATCCGAACCATAACATCTTCATTCGTAACCCTGTCCATCCAGCTTATTTTAAGTATTCTTCTGTAAATCCACATCTCGAATGCCTCAAGTCACCTAATTAGTTCTTCAGAAAGCCTCCATGCTTCCACTCCATAAGATAATATCGAAAACACATAGCATCTGACCATTCGCATTCGTAATCCAGGGTTGAGATCATGACCGCAGAACATTTTTTTCATGCGGATAAAGGTGGCACGAGCTTGCTCAATGCGGCATTTGATTTCAACTGAAGGATCCCATCCCATCTATCATTTACATTGCAGCTCAAGTATACAATACTCTAAACCTTCTCTAATTTTGTTCCAGCAATATAAAGATTTTCATCCAATGCGTTATTTTTGCTTATGAGCATGTATTTTGTTTTATTTATTGTTATAATCTTCTGTAATGTAAGAAATAAGCAAACCTATCGTCAGCAATGAGAGCCTTTCTTGTTATCATATCCCCACACCCTAAAACCATTATTATTTCAGGACTTAGTCGTGTCCAGTATTCGGGATTGTCTGGAATTAGAACCTGTCCAGCACTGGTAAGGTTCGACCCGCACTAAGAGCTTTCCGATATTAAGGTTACACCGCTATCAAGACGTATCCTTCGTTATGAATGGCCGTGCTGTCGGATTATTAATGGAGGTTCTGGTTTATTGGCAAATTAACAAGATTGCGAAGTTAAATGATGACGATTATTGAATTTGATTGACTTTCGGTAAATTAAATTGTGTAGCGATTTATCTATCCAAATAATCAATATATATTATAAACTAGTTGACCCGGCCACGTGGTAAAAGAAACACAACGCCATCTACTGGGGGGTTACCCAACCTTTTAACTTACACCACTATCTGTTAATTTGCATGCAAATCGAATCCACACACATGATAGCCTTTTGTTTGACAAGCCCCCAAAGGGCTCACAAACTCCAACGGCTCGGAGGGCTTTGAAGCAAAGAATGGACGGTTACCTCGAGAGTGTTTTCTCTTGGGGTAAAAATAATCTCGTTGAATTTAATGTTTCAAAGACCCAATCTTGTCTGATTACGTCTAAAAGGGATCGAAATGAAAATCTAGCATCTTTCAACGGAAGCAATCTTCCGAACAGGCCTTCCATTGATATGCTTGGTGTAACCCTAAGTGACCAGCTCAGGTATGGGGGCTCCATCGAAGCCAGAGTTAAGTTAGCCTCCCAAAAACTGGGCGTACTGTACAGGGCCCGCAGATACTTTAATAGTGCACAACTGCTAACCCTGCACAAATAAAAAGTGCGCCCGACGGTTGAATTTGGCAGCCACCTCTTGTCTGAAGCTCCAAAATACCTAAAAAATACCCTCGACTCTGTGCCGAAACGGGCGATCCGTTTAATAGATTCTCCCATCTTAACAGATGGATTGCAATCCTTAGAGCACGGACGTCGGGTGGGAATGCTATCCTTGTTCTACCGATATTACAATGGAAGATGCTCCAAGAAACTAGCGTCATTGATCCCTTCGGCACCGGTGCATAGTCGGGAAACACGCCAAACGCGTGCCAAACATTTGTACACGGTTGACATTTGTCACATGAGAACGGTCGCTTCTTAGACTCGTTCCTGTGTTCAACAGCTCGGCTGTGGAATGATTTGCCGGCCTCTCCTTCCTACAACACGGGTCTCTTCAAGACCAATATTCATTCATTCCTCTCCTCAAAAAGACCCTCCACACAGCATCTCAGATGACATAGGCCCTGAAGGAAATTATTTTCCTCGGGGACTCCTGTGTGGAAAAAAAAATTACACAAAACCTTGACAAATTATATACCTAAACCTTGAAAACTGCATGCATGTAAAATCCGTTCAGTAGTTTTTGCGTTTATCGCGAACAGCCAGACAGAGAGACAGATGCGTCGGAGGACTTTGATTTATAATATGTAGAGAAGAAAGTTTGCATCCTACCAAAACCCAAAACTCAGAAACGAGTCCCGGTACGATCAATGGAGTTATATGGTGTGGTAACCCTTTATCCCCCATCCATGAAGAAGGTTCTTTTTTTACCTGAAGGGCGTGCTTTTGAAGATATAAGGGCTGGAAGTTTTGCCCTCTTGAAATTTTTAGAACATCCCGGAACATTCTGGAATGCAGTGTAATTTTCGGGAATAGTCTGGAACGTTTAGGATCATCCCAGATCATTGTGGAACATTCTTGAATATTCCTGAACAGTGAGGACCATTCGAAGCTTTTTTTGTATGTGTGGTATGGGTATATAAAGCATGATCATGTGTGAGTTCGAACGTCATTTCAATCTCATATCAACTCCCTGAGCGAAGCCGGATATGCCAGTGGTTTAATTAATATTTATCATTGAAGAAGATGATAAAAATAATAATCTTAACGAAAACATGAAAGAGAACATGACAAGGAAAAATAAAAATATAACGGTCGCAACTTGGACACCTCCCAGAACCTCTCGTCTTACCGGGACAAATGCCTTACCAATTCGGATACTACCACGTCTCGTCTTATTTAAACGTCACATTTTAAGGGTCGACCGAGATCTCGGTCTCGGTCTCGGTCTCGGTCTCGGTCTCGGCATTCTCGATTACAAATTCTACCGAGAACTCTGTCTCGGTTCTCGGCCATAACCGAGACCGTCGTAAGTAGGTACGGTGTGGGGTAATGGGATTCAAATCTACTGCAAAGAAATGCAAATATTTTTTAGTATTGGTATTCGCCCGGGTTCATGGGGTGAGGTTTGTCTAGGTCTTGGAGGCGGATGACCAGGACATACTGAACCCCAGATTCCTACCCACCCCTTAAACCCTTTTCCTTCCCAGAACTCTCCTCTGCTTCCTTTCCTTAAAAAACCCTCCACACAGCATCCTCAAAGATGACATAGGCCCTGAGGGAAATTATTTTCCTCAGGGCCTCCTATGTGGAGATCATGTAAAAAAAAAAAAAATTCGCACCATATCAAGTGCTTAGGCCTGCAGCAAAAAAAGGTTTTATCAGCACCGCCTACTAGCATAGGCGGATTTAGGGGGGGGGGGGGGGCACGGGGGCCCGGGCCCCCCCCCAGACGCTGTTTTTGTGTAGTGTGGAGATTCCATCACAGTACATACTAAGAAGCAGAAACTGTCTTTATTAAACATTTAATTTTTCTATTGTTTTGACACTTTCATAAATCTTCCTATATATACTTGAACTTGTAACCGTCCGCCCCTTGTGCCCCCCCCCCCCCCAGGAAAAAATCCTGAATTGTTGTTTTTTTTGCCCGTCCGCCTTTTGGGCCCCCCCCCCCCCCAGAAACAAACCTTAGATCCGCCCTTGCCCACTAGTGTAGCAAGTGAACAGCTCTTTAGCAGTGCTGATCAATAGGCCACTTGCATGACATTTTTTAAAAAAAAATTCCGGTTTAGGCAAATATTCTAAGACATTCTGTATTTTTTTTTTCTTTTAATCGTATTTTTGAAACCCTGGGGATTTTTTGAAAATTTCAATCCGAAAAATCAGACCATTTTTTATAAACCGGAAAGACGGGACATAATTTTATAGGTGCGAAAAAACGATAATTACATAGCCGAAAATGATTTTAAAAAAAAATGTTTTCCACACGAATAACACAGGAGAATAACGAGGCATACCAAAAGCATAAAATCTCAAAAATATTTTTTTCCTTGATCCATCTTATTGATCATAAATCATTATAATGTTCAAAGTCTATATTACTAAATCAAATGTAATATACTTGTACTTGTAAATTATAATAATAATAAGAATATTTGATTATTGACAAAATTTGATTTTCTTAAAAGCCGCACCATTATCATTATACCTCTAAAACACGTACGGACAACGTAAATTGTACGGGGTTCTCGCCATAACATCTGTCAAAAAATCAAACCAAATGATACGTTCGCAGAGAACAAACAATAAATCTAGTCAACGTTTAATGTCAAATTCAAAAATTCGCCTGAAATCAAAGTGATGCCATATAAAAAAATAAATCAGTCTGGAATTTTACAAAAATAATAGAAACATTTTCGGCGACGGGACATTTTCATGTAGTGATGTCACAAGCCCAAATAATGGATTTATTTATTTAAAAAAAAAAAAAAAAACTGTGCGTTTCTAAAAATTTTTACTAACATTTTCGTAATCTTAGTAAAAAAATCTATCCACACGATTTTTTCCAAGTCGTTATGAAGTCCATGCAAGTGGCCTATTATACGACATGAGGCGACACTCTTTGAAGGGTTAAAACGCTGAAAAATTGCTTTTCATGTGCTACTACATCATGTTGCTCAATTTTGATTATTAAGATGAATATACACGTGAAATCCTATTTAGATACTATTTTGATTAATCTTTACGACGAATCAGCTTCCAGTATGAACATGAAAAAATATGCTACGCATAAATCGAAGCTTTTACTAGCTTTTCTATGTATTGGAATTACAATAAAATTATTATTTACGTAAAAAATATAAGCGTAAACCACAAAAAAAAAGTTTTTTCATGACTTAACCACGAAGTAATACAAGAAACAATTTAAAAAAAATACTCCTTTATGGCTAAGACTATTTTTGAGGTTTTCCATGTTTTTACTTTTTCGTTCTTATAAAATTATGCACAAAATAAATAAAAAACACTTTTTCGCTTACCAGCCTCGTGCAAAAAGACGCTCGATTTTAAAATTTTGCAGGTATGAGATTCGAAATATTTCTAGCGTTTATATTCATCTTAAAACTATTTAAAACAAATTATTATTTCATTCTTAAATATACTATGTTGTAAGACCACCATTCAAAATTGAAAGTTGCTTGAAATGTCTTTAGCCGTGTAAGTTTTAAGATTTTCACGGCCAAAAGCATTTTCGTTATTTGTTTCCATCATCACATCTACCGGATCTGCCGGATCTGCCCTGATGATGGACACTGCAACGATGTCCGAAACGTTGGCTAAAGTAGGAGGTAGCGCAACACGGCATAACACCCCAAAAACAAATAACGAAAAAAGTCTTTAGCCGTATTTAGTGATCAGATCCGATTAGCCAGGAACTTAGCCATATTCCTCTCCTCCATCTCCATCTCCTCCCCTCCGCCTTTAGCCTCACAACACACTCCAATTTTGGATGCTCTATTCGGGCGGGATCAGTTGGGACTCTTGTGCCTTAATGTATGCATATTTTTTAATATTCATGTAGCTGATTAAATCGTTAATGATAAAGTTCACGAGAGTATCCACCTAAAATATTTCTAACTTCCTCAATATCGTGGTTGAAAAATGTTTTTCACAAAGCGTTGGGACGAACTTGCTGGAAGCCAAATTTGTTCTATGCAGACCAATATTCCGTAAAATGCAATGCTTCTTCCAATCTTTCGACTGCGCGCTTTCTATTTGATTTTTTTTTCTTAACCCTTAATTTACCCGGTAGATCCCTGGGACTCCATTTAAAACTTTCCTCGCTCATAAAACCGTTAGTTTTTGGAATTACAAATTGTTCGTTCCAGTACCTTAATGCAGTGACGCGCTAAACGCGGGAGAGAAGCGGAAGTCAATGCGCGCGGCTCCGATTGTTAAGTAATCACGCTAGTGGAGTCCGTGGGACTCCACCGGGGTATTAATGTCATAGTTTTAGCCTATTTACGGTATTGAGCAAAAAAAATAACTGTATTATTTTTTTGCTTTTTATAAGAATTGATTATATGTCTTTAAACATTACTTTGAAAAAATGTTTTGTTTTTAGAATGTTGAGACTAGAAGTTAGGTCTCGTAATTTTGTTACAATAAGTGCTAAATTCTAGAAGTTCCTTCATAATAGACTGTGATTCTTTAATTTTAAGTAAAAACCTATGCCATTGTAAAACCAAACATATAATAAGTAAATATAACTAGCATTTCATTTAAAAAAAGTGTTTATTTCATGTTAAATTTACGATTTTATTTCTGGGAGTCCTGGGGGCTCCACCAGGTAAATTATGTATGTATCAAGTCACCGGATAAATCAAGGGTTAAAACAATATATTTGGTTTCGGTGTTTATTTATTTATTAACAACTGTTTAAATATACTTTACATACTGATTACATGTCACAAAATCATAGGAAGAATGTTAGAAATATAAAAAAAAATAGTATAACAGTTAATTGTTGCACTTGATTGAGAAATGACTCTAGAGATTCAATTACATACAAAAATCTATGGTACAAATAAAATTAAAATTGATTGAAAAGATTTGATAGTATAGGCCTCTTGTACCTTCGGTGCAGTTAAATAGATCTGCCACATTTGTGTACCTATTACTATCTTCATGCAAGCTAGGTACAACAGAGTGTTTCGTATACTCAGTCCTGGTATTGTTGCATTTAAACAGGATTTTAGAACTAGTGGCTCTCGTGGGTATATGAAATTGATTGAGATTTTTTTTATTATAATCTAATTTTTTTAATGTTACATTGGTAATTGTGCTGTGCCTGTCTCCCTAGGAGTTCCTGTGTTGAGAGCAGGTGCATTTTAACATAAATAGTTTATAAAGGATAACAACAACAATGTTATTTACATTTAGAGTAAAAGTATAAGGACAATCATAATATATGATCTGTCTTTGGTAGTGATCCAAAACTTGGTATCTGTTTTGTATTTTACTTGATTAGTGTGCTGTCTAATGGTCAGTGGAAGTGTATTATAAAGTTTTGTTGCAAAGTACCTGAAGTTTCTTTGACCAAACGTTGTTTTGGCGAAAGGGATAAGTAAGAGATTTTGCCCTTTGGTTCGCGTATCACGAACAGTTTGGATATTGTCAAAAACAGTTCTATGTTTGAATAGATAAATTAGTATATTTTTGGCGGTGACCCGACAATTCGTCTTGCGACAATTCATCCGGCGACAGTTCATCCTGCGACAGTACATCCGGCCGACAGTTCATACTGCCGACAGTTCATCCTGCCGACAGTTCATCCCGCCGACAATTCATCCGGCGACAATTCATCATGCCTGATCATTTAGAAGATTTTTATTAAGTATGCAAAGAGGATATACGGCCGTACAACCAAAATCGATATACTTATATCTGAAGGCATCTTGAGTGGAAATCCGCTGTAAAAATATTTTTACTAACAATAATTTCGACTCTCCGAAGAAGCACGCGTGAATAACAAAATACGACATACTTATACTTATAGGTTAGGTTAGGTTAGGTTAGGTTAGGTTGAATTGTCAGGATGAATTGTCGCCGGATGAATTGTCGGCGGGATGAACTGTCGGCAGGATGAACTGTCGGCAGGATGAACTGTCGCCGGATGAATTGTCGCAGGATGAACTGTCATGGAACCATTTTTGACATAAAGTTGCCTAATGTCCAAAACACAGATTCTCCTAAAGATTTCATCCGAACTGCTTGTGATCGGTAGTTTTAGAATAATCTTTATAATTAGTTTCTGGGCTTTAGAGATCTGATCAATGGGATCGGAATATTTGGTTTCGGTGTGTATTTATTTATTACCAACGGTTTAAATATACTTTACATACTGATTACATGTCACAAAATCATAGGAAGAATGTTAGAAATATAAAAAAAAAACTTAATTAAATCAGGACTGTCTTATTCTACCACTTAAGAAAGTATAACCAGAGAAAACCAGAAATACGTCAGATTTTAGACGTATTGACTCTAATTTAAATTGATTTCGAAAATAAAAAAAAATAAATTTATTTCGAAAGATTGTTATTTTATATAGTAAACGCATGTTTTATATTTTAAGAAAAAATGTTTATTTTTAGTATAATAAGGTTATTCCATAGGTGGTTGGCAGATTTATTAAATTTTAAAAAAAGATTTTGTATTATACAACACCTATTTCAAATCATATAATCATGCAGTAAAATAAATCAATAAGTTATCTGGAAAACGCATGTTTCAGAATTTTAATTTTAGTTAAAATGAAATCATTAAAAAATATATACGTACATGTGTTTCTTGACGAAAATTGGTCCGTTTGTGTATTTATTTGTGCACTTACAAACTAATATATTTCAGATTTTTTTTTACAGTATTATTTAACTTAGACATTATTGAAAATAATTACAAAAAGTACATCATTTTAATAGTTTTATCATCACGCCTTTCAGCATTTTTGGATTTAAGTATAAATTAAAGGAAGTTTTGAATGAAATAAAATCGATATTGAGTTATAATTTTAAAAAGCTGGTACAGAGAATAATTAATCTTTCTCATTGGAACCGCCCTGCACGATCGTAAGGGGTTTTCCATTAATCACGTGATGTTTTTTAGCAACTTTTTGACCCCCCGTGATATGGGGAGAGGTTTTAGACTAACCCCCCTCCCAAAATCACGTGTATATTTTTTTAGTAGAAAGTATTTTGAAATTTTACGAATATTATCACGAAAAATAAATACACGTGATATCTCATTATACACCCCCCCCCCTCGTGATTTTTCGTGATTTTTTCCGAAACCTCCCCCCCTTTCGAGCCTCACGTGATTAACGGACGACCCCTAAGAACAACTTTCTACGAAATGTATATTTTCGGCGGCTGGCTGGTAAATAAATTAACTCCGATATAATTCTTCGATCTGAGAGTCTTAATAAATTTAATTCCTTCATCCAGTAATTATAGTTTACGTTTTCATCGGGAATACCGAGTTAAATGTTAAATTCAAGATTCATACGTCCTGTCTATATAATACTTTGTCGATGGTGTAATAGCACATAAACAATTCAGTTCTATGTAGATTTAGCTATATATTGTAGGTAAGTATATTGGTAAATTCCGGAAACCAGTTTATATAATGTTCGCGGGGTGAAATTCGGTGGAAATATAATTTGAAATAAATCAAACTTTGCGGCCTTTTAATTGGCCTCTTGGCGAATTAAAATCGGTGGAATAATCGCTTGCTTTTGAATTTGAATTTTCGGTAAACTTTAAAAATTATCCCTTTTCCACTTTACAGCAATTGCGGAATACCTAATTTGCCAACTTGTTTGATATAATATTTTTGTTGAGCTGTAGCAGTAGCGAATCAATAAATAAATGTGATGTGCCCCGCTGTGATTTGGATTTTCGATGAAACGGAAATGACGAGGCTCCTGCGACGCATCAACTACGCTCATTGGCCGCTTTGATTAAAATGTCACTTTTAAAGGCTCCTATTGGTTGAGAATCTCAACTTGAGATATGAAACGGAAATTACGCTAGGTCTGCGCCCATTGGTCGCTTTGATTATGACCTCACTTTTCAAGTATTGGTTGAGATTGTTTTGGTAAAGTTTCGCTTCTACCGCGTATAAACTGTACTCGAATTTTTTTAACCCAAATGAGCGCTTTTAAAATTACTGCGACGATTCAAGTTACGGTACAATAGGTAAAAAAAGCAATAAACATACGTTTCTTATCACAATAATGATGTAGCTCTTTTTTTAGATTGTCTTTGTCCAAAGGAGGTTTTGGAAAAAGGAGTTTGGAGAAGTTCTTTTTTTATGGCTCGGGTATTGTGTATTGTTTGTGTAGCTTTGTATAGTGTTTTGTTGTTTTTGTGTAAATTAACTAAGATGGATCTTGAGTAGAGCTGTTTTATGTTCAAAACATTGAAGGTATTGAAGATCGTATCAGTACTGGTAGTAAGCGGCAGTATGAGAATTATTTTTATGATTAGTTTTTGTGCTTTAACGATGGGGTCAAGGGAACTAGAATATGCATTACCCCAAGCTGAAATTCAGTATTCAATGTGAGATTGAGGTACACAAAAACAAAGAGATACACTTTCAAAACATGAGATACACAATGTACACAGGTCTGTTTCCTCCAAGGAAAAAACCATCATTTTCTTGCAACTCTCTCACACACTCTACCGTGAGGTCTTAGTAGACCCCTACAATACTACTAGACTTGACGATAATTTTGAAAGTATGGAATATAGTTACAAGTATAACATTGAAGTGTGAGTGAATTCCAAAAATTCAAAAAGTCAAATGTCAATGCGCTGATGGTTTTGCTTTTGTCATTAAATATATAATGCTGCAGCTTCTTCTTACACACTAAATAACAACAGTCGAAAATGAGACAAACGGTGAACGTATGTCTGCACCCCCCCCCCTGCCCAAAGGAAAGATAGCATCATTATCATACATCTCCCTCACACGTAAAAAGAAAATTAAAGGCAATTCCCGTCCCAAAAAATAGTGCTTTGGAGGAAACAGTCACACGTATTTTATGTGTCTCATCTTTCTTAATGTGTAAGAAAGAGCTGCAGCATTGTATCGATAAGGAACGTATGTTTATTGCCCTTTTTGCCGTCACGGTACCGTAACCGTGAATTATCACGGTAATTATAAAAACGTCTTTAAACGTGATGTTGGCTGTGTAAAATTTTAGTTTTTTTTCTAAAAATTTGTTTAATCGATGTATATAAACATTGATATTTCTTGTTTGTCCCATCATTCCAATTGCTATGAAAATTTGGTAAGTTGTTGTGCGCATGCCGGCGACGGTTTTTATGCACAGGGTATAATACCCAGGTAACAGCACGTATCCGAGGGATATAACAAAATCAGTTTAACCCTTAACATCTGACGTCGGTCTCAGAGATTCCGGCGATTATGTTTTTCAAATTATTCCGTTACTAGGTACGCGACGCAACTGTGAGTCGGTGTACTTTTCCCTAGTCCCCGCCAGTACTCGCCGTGCGGTCAGCAGCTCCAGATGTTTATAAATTATAGGTAAGTATATTTTGCGCGCGATTCCTGTGACCGATTTCAGGTAGTTACGTTACTTTTGGTAATGTGTTTTTTTTAGGCTTATAAGATGAAAAAAATTCAGACATGTTCCACTTGAATCTAAAAAGAAACGTAAAACGACGTGGATCTTTATATGTTTGGCATGTAAAAATCCGATTTGCATTGAATGCAGTCAAAAAATGTGCTTTGATTGTTGCCGCAAATTGTAAAAGTTTGTGGGTTGTGATTTTCTAATATTGAATTTTCTAATTTTGTGCCTTATTTGTGCCGAATTTTTTTTTATGTTTTAGATTATTTAACGAACTTATCGTAAATTAGTAAAACTACAAAGTTATAGTGATTATGCTCACTCTGATCTCAGATTTTCAAAGTTCATAGATTTTTTCCTAAAATTGGTATAGGTATTAATAGATAAGAGTTGAGTTTTTTTAAGTTAATATATACTTTGACTTACTTTTATAACTTTTTATGAATACAAATATAACGAAAATACAGATATGACTATTATTTATTGTAAAAATTTAATATATGATTATCAAACATGGAAAATACGCAAGTGGTTTCCAGGACCGACGTCAGGTGGTAATGTAACTGAAAAGTCAGGTGGTTAAGGGTTTATAACTACAACGAATCAGTTTATAACAAAAACATTAGTAAAAATACAATGTGACGTTTAAAGGTTACTATTAATAATGTTTTAAAAGTTCTCTTTGCGGTCCTTAATTTTTGTACTAATAAAAACCTGAAAGCCTTTAATTTTGTGTATGAGTAAGCAAAACAATGTTAAACGTTGCAATAAAGTGCATTTAAACCGAGTGCACTAGGAATGGCTAAATGCGCCGCCCACCAATTTAACGGGAAATGGTTTAACCCATCAGATATCGGGCACATTCTGTCAGACCGTCAGATAATTTACGCTTTGAAATAAAATCCAAATAAATTGAATATTTCTGAATGCATCCGAAATCTGAAACTATTTTTGAAAGGTGATATATGCTTTCAAATATAATTAAAGAAACAAACATATAATTTCTAAAAAAAAAATTTATTTATTTTTATTTTTTTTTATTTATCCTAAAAAATGGAACATGTTATATTGCTACTTTTCCTCCATTAAAAGCATTTGCTTGTGGATGGAGGAGCTTGTGGATACATTTTAAATATGTACAATTTATACAGTCGGGTATTTCACATAATAGCCACCTAGAGTATGCTTCAACAGTATGGAACCCCCATTGTTCTACATATAAATCAAATATAGAAAGAGTCCAGAAAAAGTTTTTGAAATATGTTTCGTTTCGCATGCGAAATGATGTAAATTATGTCTCTATGAACCTCAAAACCCTTGATCAACGCAGAGATATCAGAGACCTAGTAATGCTTTATAAGATAATCCACAATTTTATTGATAGCCCTTACCTTTTACAAAATATCAATTTCAGATGTCCAATAAGAGTCACTCGATCTCCAGACATATTTTATATTCCTAAGAGCAATGCTAATTATCTTCAAAATGTGTTTATAAGAAGAAGCTGTAGCACTTTCAATAGATTATGCACAGACATTGACATGTTTAACACGAACCTTGCTAACTTCATAAAATTCGTAAAAAGTAATATTCAACGGAAAACTTAATGTTTCATTAATTCCTTATCTTTCTGTTACATTTTCATTTTTCTTCATTTTCATTACATTTTCTTTTTTGATTTCAGCCGTTTGAAAATACATTTTTTGTAGATTTAAGTGAGTAGATGCACTTTTTCAGAACTGTTTATATTACATACATATATTGTTTTGTTGGTTTTTTTTAATTTTTATTATGGTCTCAAATTTTTATGTCGTTATTTTATTGGTCAATGATATGACTATCTCTAACACTGTTATATATGAACTTGTAATGACTGTTTATAACGCTAATAAATAAAAATAAATAAAAAAAATAATATATGCACAGATTCACAGTTAATATACTGTTAATATAACGTTAAAACACAGTTTAATCATATCGCAATCAAGATACTTTAACTACAAGATAAAATCATCCACACGTATTCAATAATAAGTAAAATAGGTGTAATTTTTAGTGTGACATTCATGTGGTGATGAGGGAAGCAGCAATTTTCCCGTTGGTGATTTCTCTAAAATGCATTTTGATGGAATTCAACAATTGTACTTTGTCATTAATGCTTCTGATATATATTTTTTTAATTACTGATAACGTAAAAAAGATAAAAACACATATTTTTATTAGGAAAACGTATTATAAATGTTAATATCACCACACGGTTTTGTCGTTTCATAAAACAAATTATGAATTAAAAGTTCTCGAAATTTTATACATTATTTTCAAAATGGTGCAATTTAATTTTTTTATGGTTAAATTCTAGATTTGAATGTAATAATATTTCTCAATAAGACAGTAAGGGAGACACAAGTATGTATGTGAGACTAAGCTAAGCTAAGTCACCAAACGTAGCGAACCTCTTAGGTTCACATATAGCCGAGGTGTTGATTATCCAATAAATGGTTCCCGGGGCGGCGATACCCATACCTGCCTCCCAAATTGCGATGATATGGGTTAACACCTAGAGTCTAGTGCGTTAAGTCGTTATGTCTCATTTTATATTTGCAATAAAAAAATAAAAATTGAATATTTGTGAATGCATCAGAAAGCTAAAAGCTGTTTTTGAAAGGTGATAAAATACGCTCTCAAATTTTATTATTAGAAATAAGAAATCCCCTTGTATTTAAAAAAAAATTATGAACGCAAACTTTATAACGTTTTTAAAATAGCTCTCCTTATGTTTTTTATAACTAAAATTACTGCTGTCGAACAAAAAAATTCGACTGCAGTTTTACACTCGGTAAAAGCAAAACTTTATCAAAAGAATCTCAACCAATACTTGAAAAGTGAGGTCATAATCAGCGACCAATGAGCGCAGACCTAGCGTAATTTCCATTTCATATCTCAATCAATAGGAGCCTTTAAAAGTGACATCATAATAATGAGCGCAGTTGACGCGTAGCAAGTGCAGTAATCGTATATCAGAAATCCGAAATCCGAATCACAGCAGGGCTATATAGTTTCTCTTCAAAACGCGTACATGTTTTATCAGACAAATATATTATAAACGTTATCATAAACTCACGTTTTTTGTCGTTTCATGTGGAAATAATTATTAAAAAATTCAAGAAGTTTCGTAGTTTTTTTTTTTAATGTGCTGACGGAATCTTTGGTTTCATAAAGTTTTACATTTTAATTTTAACTTTTAGATTTGAATATACAGCGTGGTATTTTCTCTTTCCAATATCATTTAGATCATCTTTCTCACTACGGGAGGCATAACTATTTCTATGAGACCTACATGAGTAGTTCCGACAAGCGAACAAATTGGTCTTTTTTTTAGTTTCATGTAAAGCGGTAATTATTATAGTTTACATCAAAAACAATCAGTTAGAGACAGATTAGAGACTTTAAAATTACATCGGTGTTTGCATTCAAAATTTAAATATTTCTAATACAGGGTGGCGCAAAATTAATCATCCAATTTCGTTTTTGAATAACTTTTTTACTAAATAAAAAAAAAAGATTTTGAGTAATAGAAATCTTTATTTGGACTTTTAAAATTTTTTCTGTTAAGTGGAAAAGATGATATCCATCAAGTGGTTGCCGCCAGTGTTGATACACATTTGTGCCCGTTTTATCGCATTTTCCATGACTTTCCGCAAGATTTTCGGTGATAACTGTTCGCATTCCTGTCGAATATTCTTCTTGAGGGCTGCGATTGTCTGAGGCTTGTTGGCATAAACCCGCAACTTCAAATAGCCCCAAAGAAAGAAGTCTGGAATGGTTAAATCGGGCGATCTTGCTGGCCATACCAAATCGCCAAAACGAGAGATTACGCGACCAGGAAACGCTTCCTTCACAATATTCATTGTGGCTCATGCTGTGTGTACGGTTGCACCGTCTTGTTGAAAGCACGTGTTCACCAAGCCCCGCTCATCCAATTCCGGAAGTAAGAAGTCGTTTATCATGGCCCTGTAGCGTTCGCCAGTAACAGTGACAACCACTCTTCTCGCGTCAACGCCGCACCGCACAGTGGATGTAATGGCTTTTCGTCTAACACCCGCGGATTTTCAGTGCCCCAGTTATGAACATTATGCTTATTGGCGTAACCATTTAAGTGGAAATGCGCCTCGTCGCTCATGGTGACTTTCGACACACAATCGCTAAAAGCGTTAAAACTTAAATCGACACCATTATTCCACGCTCTTACGGAGTATAGCGCTCCATTGCTTGTCTGTTTGTATTCTGCAGCTGTCTAGTTCACAAATGCCAAATATGATTGACGTACGACGCCATTTGCAAAAATTATAACATTTTCCGATAGGGTGATTAATTTTGCGCCACCTTGTAGTTTATATCATTTGTAATTCTAAAAACTGAATGTCGCTCATCTCAAAAACATTGGTTTTTTTGGAATATGTTCAAAAACTGCGAAACTATTTGCAAATTAATATCACCCACGGAATTCGCTACGTTTGGTGACTTAGCAGGGGTGCCCGAATTCATAAGGTGAGGTTTGTCTGGGTCTTGGCAGCGGATGCATCTGCCCACCAGCTGCATGGCAGGCCGGATCAGGAGAAATTGGTTGAGGGAGTCCCTTTGAACATCGCCTTGCACCGCGGTTGGAAGGGATGGATTCGTATGTCCGTCACTCCTGTACACACTGACCCCCAGATTCCTACCCAACGCTAATACCCTTCCCAGAACTTCTTCTCCTTTATTTCCTAAAAAGACCCTCCACACAGCATCCTTAAAGATGCCATAGGCCCTGAGGGGAATTATTTTTCTCAGGGTCTCCTGTGTGGAGGTAATGTAAAAAGCAAAAAAGGGAATATTTAATGAAATGATATTATTTTGCTGAGGCCCGAGGGGTTAACTGCTCGCAACTCGTTAAATATGAGGATTTTCATTTGGTTTCGAGAGAAAATAAATTCCCAACCAACTACTATTATTTGAAACTGCTTTGATCCCGTGAAACAAATCAATATTGCATCTATGCAGGGTGCATGTTTTTTGCATAGCTCAAATGGATAAAGTTTTTTTGGTAACTACTGTGTTATTAAAAAATGGAACTGGTACTAACAGTTTTTTTGGTTACTATTGCGTTATCAAAAAATGGAACTGGGACTAACTAACAACAAAAATTGGAAGATAAAATAGAAACCATGGAAAGTACGATGACAAAATTACAAAGTCGTATACATTCATTGGAGATTGAAGAACAGGGAAGCAAACTTAATGCATCTGGAATTTCGTGGAATTCCTGAAATTCAAGAAGAATCACCAGATACATTGAAAAGCATTATATACAATATAAACAAAACAACAAACTACAGGGTAGGATCAAAGGACATTGAAACAATCTACAGAGTTACGCGACGGGAAAAACATACAGAGACCAAGGGTATTAAACCAAGGACAATAACTGTCAAACTTACCTCAGAAACGCATTAGAAAATTTGAACTCTGTAATTAAAAAAATTAACCGCAGTGAAAACGTTGAAGGCAAAATAAATACAAGTGTTATAGGTATGTCAGGTCCCAGAAACCCAATATACGACATATACGATTCGGAACACTTAAATTTTCAAGCACAACGTTTATGGTTCCTAGCCAGGCAGTTAGCACGTGAACACGGTTATAGGTATGTCTGGAAAAAGGCTGGGAGAATCTTTGCAAGAAAGGATGATAATTCGCGGCCGATAATAATAGATTCGGAAGTAAAGCTAACAGACCTAAAATGACTAGAAGGTATAGTTTTTTCTACTTCGCCATTATTATTTTCAATAACAAGCACTAAACATTAAGTTCACTATCAGGTCATTCCATTTATCGCCATATTATAGACAAAGTATTAAAAACTAGGCTTTTCCCGTGGCTTCGCTCGCATGGTAATCCATGGGGTTCCCACTCCACCCCCCACCCTTCCCCCTCCTCCCCCTCCACCATCATTAATTCCCGGTACATTCAGTTTTCAAACTGCTCGCGTGCAACCTATTGCAATTTTTAATACAAATTTCATAATGCCAGAGCTCACCAGTAGTTTTAAACAACAAAAAAAGAATTATCCAATTTGTTGCAATCGCTCGGAAGTTATGTGCCCATACATGCCATTCATTTTTAGAGATAGTTATTAACTACGACGCCAACATCGTTTCCAACCGTTTGTTTTGCTTTTCTTCTGACGTTTGCAATAACTCGATTTTGTTAGGGACAGAAAACGTATTATAAATAATTTCATAACGCCGGAGCTTACCAATCAGCCTATATTACTCGCAAATAATGTAGCTTTCTATTAGTGAAAGAATTTTTAAAGTCGATTCAGTTGTTTTTGTGTGAAAGAGTAACAAATATCCATACAAACTTTTGCCTTTATAATATAATAATAATAATAATAATAATAAAAGGGTTATGACCACGTAATATGAACCTAACACAAGCATTTTCTCCATCAACTAACATCAAACGTAATAAATTAAAATATTTTTATTTTCTAATCTCCGTCCTTGCAATTGTAAAAATAGGCCTAGTCCTCAGTGATCCTAAGATAAGATTTCATAATAAAAAACAATGATGGTTTTAAACGCTTATTTGGAAATAGATAATATTGGAGAGCAAAACAATGAATTCATCATAGAAGAATTATATGAACTCAAAGAATTTAACTGGAGTTTTAACAAAATTAATATTACACATCAAAATATTCCCATTGGGAATGTATGGATAGCGGTATGCTGAAATAGGCCAAACGAAATAAAGCTGGCGCTTTTATAGCTAAGTCTGTAGGATTAAGCTCATGTCGTAAAAAGTCTTCAGTCCTAAAGAGTCCTAAATTCTCTAGTCTTCTATACAGGGTGTTAAGGGACGTATTTGACTTACTTTAACCAGTGTTTCCTGACATTATTTGGAGTAAAAAATGTAAATGAAATTTTGGTCTCCGGTGACTTTTTTTTAAAAAATATTTTTTCTTCAAAATCAAACAAAAAAAAAATTCTTCCGCATATCATCACTGGTCACTCAGCCGGGTTTTCCGACAAACCCCTTACCCCACCTCCAACTGTTCAACAACTACCATTTTTTATGTTTTTGTAGAAAAAAAAAAAATCATCAAAAATCTCACCGGAGACCAAAATTTCATTGACATTTTGTACTCCAAATAATGTCAGGAATCACCGGTTAAAGGAAGTCAAGTACGTCAATTAACACCCTGTATATATGTAAAATGAAAGTATGTTTGATTGTTTGTTTTTAGTTTGTGCAGTCCCTAAACAATTCATCCGTTTGCGATGAAATATTGGTGAGTTGTTGTGCGCACGCCCGCAATGGTTTCTATATATACTGATGAGCTCTGTCGTAATGAAATTTGTACAAAATCTTTGACTTCTGGCCTTATGAAATTATTTCCTAAACTACTCTTCTGATTGCGATGAAACTTTGGGGAGTTGTTATGCACATATCCGCGAGAATTTCTACATATAGGGGGAGTTCTGTCGTTATGAAATTTGAATACAAAATTATTAATGCAATACGTGGCGCACGGGTTGTTTGAATAATACATTTTTTTCGTGTAGTTTAGCGACAGGGAGGGTAGGCGGGAAGGGGGAGGAATCCGGGAGGGTCGCAGGAAATGAAGGGATTGAGATTCGCAGGAGGGGATCGAGGGATATGGGAAGGCGGGGAAAGTGGAAGTGAGGGGGAGGGTTCGCAGGACGGGTGGAAGCGGAAAAGGGGAGGAGGAAAGGCGAGGAAGATAGAGGGGAACGCAGGAGGGGTAGAGGAGGCGGAAGGGAAACGGGTACGATTTGGAAAGGGCACGCAGGAAGAAACCATATCTTTTCTTAAATGGCCTTACAACGCAAGCCGGGAAATCGCTGGTTTAAAATAAATATCAACTTTTGCAACTAATCTTCTCATAAATACAATATGAACACTGCTCACCAACTGCGTGGTAGGCCGGATCGTGAGAGACTGGTTGAGGGAAACAATTTAATCTCTCCAGTAGAACTCTCTCGACTCATTGCCTTACCGCAGTGGGAAGGATGGATTCATATGTCCGTCACCTCTGGACATACTGACCCCCAGGTTCCGACCCACCCCTCATACATTTTCCTTCCCAGAACTTCTTCTCTTTCCTTTACGGTATGAGTCCCGAAGGGAATTATTTTCCTTAGGGGCTCTTGTGTGGAGCTAATGTCAAAAAATATACCAGCCTCCCAAATTGACGTATGAATATATATTACATATCGTCGCATTAATTCGTAGACTGCGTAACTCCAAATTTTTCAAAAATACGTTTTTAATGCCATCTGGTGTTAAAATTAGTCCCGCATCGACTAGTAAAACTCGCAAATTTAAAAAAAATATATCTTTTTAGATAAACACAAATTAGGTGGAAACTGTGTAAACACCATGGTGCCATTTATCTCGCAATACTTCGAAACTGCTAACTCAACATACTTTATTTTATTTACCATTTCAGTTCTTATTATTTAACTTCAAAATTATTTCTAGTATTAGTATTGTGTTGTTATGCTTTGTGTAATAAGTACTATTATATTAGTTATCTTGTTATTTTTACATACTGAGACTATAAATAAAAGTCAATTAGGATGTTACCGAATAATTCATAAATTAAATATCGCAGTTCTGTATTGTTGAGTTTTATTTTTTTAATGTAAAATTCCTATCTCCCAAGTCTTCAGCTAGTTGTTCATAAAACTGTTCGCAGAAAAGTACGTATCTATCTTTGTAAAATACGCATCTCCATCTACGGTTTTTATGTAAACTTCCTAACTCCGATTTGAAATAGAAAGCCTTAAATGATTGAAAATAAATTTCGAAATATATTATATGTTCGGAACATAAATAAAAACAATGACCCGTCTTTCATTTATTTTCACTACGAGGTTTTTTGTGCCTCCTGTAAAATTTGACATTTGGTGGTTAAGCATTCTACGAATTAATGCGACGATATAGATAATGTTTTGTATGAACCTTTCTTAGGACCGAAATTACCATAGTCGCTGAATTTATAACGCACATATTAAATGCATTCCGGACTTGCTTTCGGGCAGTAATATAACTAAAGGGTGAAATTTGAAAAGCGCGTTATTTAAAGGGCAATAAAATTATTATATGTAATTTAAATTTACCTTAATAAGACAGGTACGCCTCAAACAAACATCTCTGTTTACTGCACAAATGCACTTTAGATAAAACCGCCAATGTTTAGTAAATCCAAACTAAAATACCACAAGCTTTTTGTCGTTAGCCTCTGAGATACAAGCAGAAATTCCCTGTTATTTTACCGTTTTAATTATGCCTGAAAATATTATTACACTTCCATAACGGAGGCAAGTATTTAAATAGGAATTAAGCGCAGTTAAGGCCTTTCAAATGTGGGTGGTTTGGCGTGTGTTTTCGCTTACAGTTTGGCGTTAAGCGGCTTAATTCACGGCGCAAAGCCGCCGACAGGAAACATTATTTTACAAGGGTGAATAATAATTTAATAATAGATACCAATCTTGTGTTTATTAAGTTGGCCATGGATGTGAATATTGCTAGACGAGTCCATCGTTGAGATTCTTACTGTGCGTCAAGGGCTGAAGAATTTTTTGGAGGTGAAGAATTTGTTGAGAATTTTTTTAAAACACCACCATCGAAGCCAGATATAAGTGAGCAACTCTCTGGGCGTACTGTACAGGACACGCAGACACTGCAGACAGTACATAACTGCTAACCCTGTACAATTTGCAAGTGCGCCCCACGGTTGAATTTGGCAGCTCTGGTCTGGAGCCTCAAAATACTCGTGAAAAAAAAACCCTGAATCTGTGCCGAAATCGGCGCGGCGCGGCGGTCGGTTTGATAGATTCTTTTCTCTTAACAAACGGATTGTCCTATTCCATGTTCTTGTTTCTTTACATAAACTCACAATTAATCTGTCGCGAACCGAGGAACCGGCTAAGGGGCGCTGAAGCGGAGTTTAGTTAACGGCTAGATCGAACGTCATGCGTATTCTTCCTGGGACTGCCAATCGATTGGAGAGGAATTCCACCCGTTTTCCAGCGCTATACTTTATTATTTATGTACTGTGTCTTCCTCCCTATAGGTACTTGCAGGTTGCAGGATACGCTTGATACAATCACCCAGCGCTTGCCTCCTCGTGGACTATCACCAAGCTTGTCTATAGTCATACTAACACTTATTGTATCTTGAATTCCCGCTAAGCACTTGCATACTGCTTACAACAACGTATGCGGGGACACTGGAGGTCTACATTCGTTCAAAATTAAATGTAGATTCGTTCATTCAAAAAATTAGAGTCCTTGCGAGAGCCTTGAAGGGGTAACCATCTGTTACTTATACTAGGGCGGGTAAGTGGTGGATAACCTCCAATGTCGCGAGCCCTTATTACTTATGCATAAATAAACTGTATGAAGGACAAGTCCAAAATAGCTCGCGCCAGTATCAATCTAGGTCTAGGACATAGGTACCATTTGATTATTGTAGCTACTCTGAATTATTTTTAAAGAATTTTCTATGAAATTTGCGGACATTTTTTCGAAATACCATCCAAAGTTCAACAGGTTAAACTAAAATACTTTAACCTACATACTTTTCGTTTAACCTTAAACTAAAATAAGTACTTTACATAAGATTCAACCTCAAAATCATAGAATTGATTGTGAGAAATGGTCTTCCCAAACTTTCACGTCAGGACTTTTTTTGGTATGTTCACACCCTAAGCACCCTGAACAAGTTTCTGAAGGAATCGCTTACGTAGCTGCTCACGCTCTCTACACCTTCTGTGATAATTCTTGACAAGTCCTTGGGCAATTCATTGACTGGACTAAAAGAGAAAAAAGATTGTCAAATAATAAATGTACTGTTATAGTTTTATTGAACTGTAACATACTTGTAAATTGATTGCACTCATTACAATAAAGACTAATTGTGTTTACCGTATAAAAATGTGGATAATATTTCATTATCACCCGCTACAATATGTAATATAATATCCACGTATCAACTAAGCTAATAAGCCAATATGTAGTTGTCAACTTTGATATTCAAACGAGACAGACACTTCAAACCATTTGAAGGCTGTGAAGTGGTAAAGTGATGAATTTTGAAGCGACTTGTTTGATCCTCCCAAACAACAGAACATGACTCGATCCGGTTCGATGGACCATTACAATACATATTACTGGGTTTGTGTACACTGTTTGTGATACAGTGGCGTAGCTAGAATGGGTGGCACCTGGTGCGGACACCTCAAGAATGGACGTGGTGTTACCCCAAGAAATAGTATCCCTCAAACTTGATTTTGGTAAACGTCCTACCTATCAATTGAAGAAAATAATTTAACGAAAATAATTTTGGCCGACGAATTAACTACGAACCTACCCCAGTCAAAAGTGAAACTCCAAATTACTAATTATTAATTATTTTTCCTTAATTATTTATTTATGTACGGAGAAAGACTTTTTTACATGAGCTCCTCACAGGAGGCCCTGAGGAAAATAATTTCCTTCAGGGCCTATGTCATCTTTGGGAATGCTGTGTGGAGGGGTTTTTTTAAGGAAAGGAAGGAGAGGAGAGTTCTAAGAAGGAAAATGGTTAAAGGTGTGGGTAGGAATCTGGGGTCCAGTGTGTCCTGGTCACCCGCCTCCAAGACCTAGACAAACCTCACCCCATGAACCTAGGAACCCCTGCTAAATCACCAAACGTAGCGAACCACTTGGGGTGACCAATGGCAGAGGTGTTGGTTATCCAATAAAGGGCGGGGCGGCGGTACCCATTCCCGCCTACCGAATTGATCAACACATACACATACAGATTTTGATGGCCGGCATAGTCCAGCGGTAAAGCTCTTGACTAGCACTCCGAAGGTCGCGGGATCGAATCCCGGCGTGGCAAATAAATTTTATTTGATTAATTTGTGTTATTTCACAATTTATTCATTTAAAATAATATAAAATATGTTTGCGGCACGTTCCAGAGTGGAAGATACTCTCAGTATCGCCCTGGTGTAAGACCACCATTCAGAATTGAAACGTTGCTTAAAATGGCGTTAGCCGTGTTTGGTGACCAGATCTGAATATCCAGGTACTTCCCCACCTCCCTCTTCCCCATCTCATTCCCTTCTCCATTACCTTCATCCTCACAACATACCCCAATAGGGGATGCCATAGTCCCACTGGCTCCAGATGGGAGCACTTGGGACTCTAGTGCGGTATTCATGTAAAAAAAAGATAATTAATCAATTTTCTTTCAGCTGATTGATTGATTCTGCTATTTTTTTTGCGTTTATTGGTTATTGTTAATTATATTACAAAAAAATTAACTATCCAATCCATTTACCTAATTTTTTAATGATATCTTTTAACACTTTTAAAACAGAATAACAACTTGTTCACTAATTCACGTCATTTAATAGGTAACAATTCACATCACGAGTTCACATCAATCACAATGTACGAAAGAAATGAGAATGACACAGGTAACAAGGAAGGAATATTTCAGGAGAATCCCAAACCCGGCAATAGTTAGAGCTAGGAACTAAAATCAAACAATAGAATTTTTTTTGGAATCCTCGACCGACCGAACCATTAAGTTACGAAAATATAAATAACAGACAGTGTTCATGTGTAAAATATTTTTGTGGCAATATTCTACCTCCATAAGTTTTTTTCACGGTCGGGTGTCACCCTACATCTGGTGGCATCCGATGCGGGCCGCCCCCGCCGTTCTCCCTGGCTACGCTACTGGCTGGATACAATGTGGATAACACAATTGACATTTTGATACTGGTTCGAGCATCATTGCTCTTTTTTAACACACACATCTAAAGGATTTAGCCTGCGAGAGAATGAGATAGTATAATAGGTCTTCTCTTTGTGCGGTGCTTCGTAGCCTATCGGTCTCGTCTTCATGCAGTGCTTCGTAGCCTCCCCATTCTTATCTGCTTTAGTTCACGGACGAAAGTATTCATTCACATTCGTATTGAATATGTACGGACGCAAACAAGAAATTTATCTTAATATTTAAAAGCAAAACTTGCAAAAAGTGTTTTAACCTAAAATAATTAAATTGACGCCATTTGTGAATGCTTATATTATAACGTATATTCCATATTGAAATATAAGAGATGTGCCATCGACAGTTTTTACTGAGTGGGACTGTGTCTCGTGACGTCGCGTCGCCAGTATTGTTAACCAATACTACTGCACACCTTCAAAAAATCAACTAAATTAACGAATTCTTACCGAATTCAAACTATGCATATTGTTAACTTTTGTATTTGAATATCTTTGTTGTTAACCAATACTACTGCAAAAGGTTCAAAGTGATGTTAGAACCTTGTAAAATAAATGAAACCTTTAACCACCGGAGCGATTATGGTCGAAAAATGGACCACTTTTATTTTGGAAAACCAAAATTGGACCGCTGCTATCTTCCTAGTCAGTCTTTTGCCAGTTATTTTTCAAAACGAAACTATTGAAATGCTTTTTCTGTTATGACTATAGATGTCGCAAATCTGAACTTCGTATACTACATATTTTAGAACGATATTAAAAAAAAATGTTTAAAATATTTTTTCCGCCGAATTTTTGATCACCTGTTTACGGTTAAAATGAAGTCCATTTTCCATAGATATGCAACTTTCGTTATCAACTATACCACAGACAACATACAGACATGGAAAATATCATATGTTAACTAAAATAAGTATCCCTCACGGCAGTGTCAAAGTAAAAAAACACGCAGGATTCGCGCGGTTATAAACTTAACCATTTTTTATATTTTAATTATAAATCCTATAAATATGAGTTAAACGGTAAAATACAGGTTAAATCATTGGCTATATAGCACTATAATAAGTTTTTATGTCTCCATGTTAAAATTCGAAGGTATGATTTTTTTAATGTTGGTTAATAAGTTTGTATGTTTCCATGTTAAAAATGGAAGGTATGATTTTTTTTAATGTTGGCGAATAATTAAAAAAATTATCTTCTGGGAAATCTCGAGCAATCGAGCCAAATTTATTTATTTTGCCTAGTGATCGCTTCAGTGGTTTTATAAGCTTGAGTTAAGAACTTCAACATACAAGAATAATTAAATTGTTGACCGGACAACTTCACAACTTCACAACCGAATCAACTCCACTCAATACCTTCTTTGAAAAGTCATTAAAAGTGATGAAAAATAAATTAAGACTAGAGAACTCCAGTCCAATTTTTTAATTTTTTTTTAATGAATAAATGTCCTTCCGTTTGTTTTAATAGTCAAAATAATTTTTCAAGATCCCCCGAAAAACACCCCACGTATAGTGGAATCGTGTGACGTCATCACTCCTGAAAAGTTTTTCAACAGGTGTTCATTTTGTATGACAGTTATACGGAAGAAAGTATGGTACTATTCGATAAGTTAAAACATTATTTAGGTGAATTTATTTATTATATTATATTTATTATGTTACTAGCTTTTCCCCGCGGCTTCGCTCGCATGGTGTAAGGGGGGTTTCCACTCCGCCTCCTCCTCCTCCCCTCCCTCCCCCATTTCTCCCTCCCTCCCGCTTTCCACATATTCAATCCCAGTACATTCAGTTTTTAAACAGCCCGCGTGCCACCTTTTACAATTTTTATTCAATATTAAATTTGGTACCTAAGATATTTTATAAAGGTACCTATCTATTTAAAATATCTAAAATTCTTGATTCGATTCAAATTATTAGGGGAGTACCTACCTACTTTAAATAAATTTATCAACTTCAAGATTTTCAAAAATAGAATCCTGATTTAACATTTTGCAAAATGTCATTCTCAAACACGCGAACTGTCAAACGTGCGATAGTCGTTAGGTTTTCTGAAATTATCCAATTTTCATAATTTTTCTCTCCGTAAGAACCATCCTCGTACTTCAAGGAATATTAAAAAAAAAAATAATTTTTGGGGATCGCTGTCAACGGTTAATACGCACTTTTTTTTTTGAAAAAATCTTTTGATTCACCTTAATTACATTAAAAGACAACTATTTGCATTGGGGGAAGTGGAAAATATTTCATTCTAAATTTCGATTACGTAAAATTAAAATTAGCTTTCGTCTTGTGAGATTGTACGCCATTAGTAATTAGCTCATTCGCTGTCGCTGTCACTTTGGTGTTGGTATTCCCGATACACTAGAATGTATAACGACCGGCTAGAAGATTTTGAAGGTACCACGAAATCTGGAAAGGTAAGTACTAAATTATCGGAGTTTTGGGAATAAAATGACGGAAAAAAACATGTTTTTAATTTCGGTAATAATTTTTTATAAATAATACATTCACTTTTATATCAAAAACCGTGATACACAAACCTAGCGTAGCCGCTAAACTACTTGAAAACTGGGATGTTTTTCTTGCCTTGACGCGAGTAGGCGTTATAAAGGGGCACTTTCTTTTGAATCACAAACCATGTTACACAAACCTAGCGTAGCCGCTAAACTACTTGAAAACTGGGATGTTTTTCTTTCCTTGACGCGAGTAGGCGTTATAAAGGGGCACTTTCTTTTGAATCACAAACCATGTTACACAAACCTAGCGTAGCCGCTAAACTACTTGAAAACTGGGATGTTTTTCTTGCCTTGACGCGAGTAGGCGTTATAAAGGGGCACTTTCTTTTGTATCACAAACCATGTTACCCAAACCTAGCGTAGCCGCTAAACTACTTGAAAACTGGGATGTTTTTCTTGCCTTGACGCGAGCAGGCGGTATAAAGGGGGCACTTTCTTTTGTATCATAAACCATATCACATAAACTTAGCGTACGTAGCCGCTCAACATCGCAGAAATAGTTGACTTATAAAAATAAAATTTTAATGTCAAAAAAAATTCAAGCTAATAAATTTTAATCAACGCACGCAATACATGTGTATTAGGTAAGTACCTACTAATTAGGCGGAATTTTAGTTTTATAACATTAAAAAAAAAGAATATTTTTATGTTTTCTGGTCAATAAAAGTGTAGTGTGTTGTTCCTTGAGGATTCTTCTCCCCTCTGATCTTCCAGGAGTCACTTTTTGTCGCTGTTTTCCAGATATTTATAACCTTTTTTATTTCTGTCACTTTCCATACATTTTTTCTTTTGTAATTTTGTGAACAATGGAGGAGGACCCCCCTGGACACCCTAAAAAGCCCCCAGATCCTCCCCCTGACCCCCCAGATGGTGAAAATGTAGTAATTTCAGACAGTGAATCTGTCATTCTGACTACCACAAAAAAAAGGAAGTTTAGTCCCTCTTCCTCAATAAAACATGACTCTCCTTCTTCTTCTCAGTCTTCACCTGCTCTTCCTCAACCTGCTCCTACAAACTTTTATTCTCCTCATTCCTGTGGCCCGTTCATTGTGTACGCTCAAAAAACTGAGCAAGGTAAAACTATCCACCCTCTTGAATTTGGTAAATTTCTATCAAATAGCAAGAACCTTTCGATTAAGCCTGGAGGTGTAAAAGCTGAGGGTCGCTTCCGAATCTCTGTTGAATTCCTCTCAGGTTCATCCGCCAACAACTTTATCAAAAACATATTTATTTCATCAAATTCTAAATTCAAGGCGTACATCCCAACTTTCAATGTCACTCGAATGGGCCTCGTCAGAGGTATCTCGACCGATCTGTCCATTCCAGAAATCCTGTCTTCACTTTCAACCCCCCAACACATCGGCAATCCCATAAAAGCCAGGAGGTTAAATTATAAGGACTCTTCTGAGGGCATCGTTTCCTGGAAGCCCTCCCAATCTGTCGTCATCACATTTGAAGGACAATCTCTTCCCTCCCATATTTATTTATTTTTCAACTCCTTACCAGTTGAAATGTATACTTATCCCACCACTCAATGTTACAATTGCTGTCGTTTTGGTCATACCAAGGCTGCATGCAGATCCCCTCCCAGATGTTTCAAATGTGGAGAAAACCACACGGCTGACCAATGTTCTTCTCTCTCTTCACCTAAATGTTTTAACTGCTCAGGTGCTCATTCCGCCATTAACTCTTCTTGTCCGGAACAATCTCGCCAAAAAAATATAAAAATTTCTATGGCCTCTGAGAACTTGTCTTTTCTGCAGGCTTCTAAACTATTCCCGCCTGTCAAAAAATCATTTGCTGAGGTTTTATCCAGTAACTCTTCATCCAACCCACTCGCCTCCTCTTCAACATCTTCTCGTTCAACTAAATTCACATACAAAAACCCTATCTCTAAACTGGCTCCTGGATACGATCAGCAACAACACAACTCACTTCTCTTAAATCCCAATGGTTCACCTCTTTCAAATGCCACAAATGGGTGCGCAAACAATTATAATTCATCCTCAACAAACCATCAAAAGCTTTCTGAACAATTCTCCCAAGATAATTCTTCATTTATTCAAACTCTTATTATGCTTCTAATTGACCTAATTTCTTCTCAAACTAATCTACCGTCCAACGCTGCTTCTATTATTTCCACATTAAAATCATTTATTCAAAATGGCTCTTCAAGATGTCAGAATTCTTCAGTGGAATAGCCGCAGTGCTATTTCTAACAAATCGAACCTTCTTAACCTATTAAATTCAAACCTTGTTTCTGTGGCTGCTATCTCGGAGACATGGTTTACTCCATCCACCCACTTTAATGTGGGAGGGTACTCCTGCCTCCGCGATGATCGCCCGGAAGGTACGGGTGGTGGTGCTGCCCTTTTTATTAAAAAATCCCTTCCGTTTTTCCCAATAAATAATATCAAACCCCCCAATGCTGACTTTCAAATGGTTGCAGCTAAAATAAAGGACACTTCCTTTGTTTCTATCTATCTTCCCCCAACATCGCACTTCAATAAACAAGCGTGGTTGCAAATTGTCCGTCAACTAAGCCCTCCTTTCTTTTTATTGGGTGATTTTAATGCCCATTCCCCCGTCTGGGGTTCTGCTTTCTGTGATCGAGACGGTCGAAGTGTGATGGATTTCCTAGATGAATCCAACCTTTTTCTTTTGAATGACGGATCTCCTACTAGAATCTCTCGCCCCAACACAAACCCCAGTGCAGTGGATCTCTCCATATGCTCTATTAATCTGGCACCTCTCTCCTCGTGGGTGGTGTCCCCCGACCCTTGCTCCAGTGATCATTTCCCGATCACCATCACTTATCAAACTTCTTTCCATTCAGACAAGTCCCATATTTCGACAAAGATTAAAACAAAACACACCAAATGGGACGAATTTAACTCACATATGGATAAGTTTATACAAAATTTATCCTATACCGATACATTATCTGTCAAAGATGACTACGATAACTTCAAATCAATGCTCGTAACTGCAATCAATAAATCAAATCCTCCCCCTAAAACCAAATCTCTCAAAAAACTCCCTCCGACTCCCTGGTGGGATGAGGAATGTTCCAAAGTAGTGAGAATTCGGAAAGCTAAATCTCTTTCCTATCGTCACAATATGACTATGGAGAACTATCTCATATACAAAAATGCCGAAGCCAATGCCAAAAGGGTATTGAGGTCAAAAAAAAGATCCGGGTGGTACAACTTCTGCAGTTCAGTATCTCCGAACACTCCAATTTCGGAAGTTTGGTCTATGATTCGAAGATTTCGATCCTCCTTCAGTCCAACATCTCCTCGAGCTTCTCATTCTAAATGGATAGACGAGTTCTTGGACAAAATTGCCCCCCCTTCTGTACCTAACTTAGATGAAATAACTCCAATCCACAACACTCCTATGTCTGATCATTGGCTAGACTCTCCATTCACTTTAATTGAATTAAAAAATTGTTTATCAACAGTTAAGGACTCATCTCCAGGCAGAGATGGTATACCTTATAGCATTATCAAAAATAGTAATGATAATGTTCTAAATCACTTTTTAAGCATCTTAAATAAAATCTTCCAGACTGGCATAATACCTGATGACTGGAGTTCTCAAATAATCATCCCAATTCTAAAATTAAACAAATCACCCAATTCTGGATCCAACTATAGGCCAATTGCTCTTTCATCCACCCTTAGTAAAATTTATGAAAAATTAATTAAAAACCGGTTAGAATTTTTTGTCGAGAGTAATCATCTTCTCTCTCCATCCCAATTTGGATTTAGGAAAAAGAAATCTACACAAGATAACCTTGCCATCATCAGCACTGATATTAATTTATCCATTTCTAACAAAGAAGTATGTCTTGCAGTCTTTATAGACATAGAAGGCGCCTTTGACAATGTTTCCATCCCAATTCTTAAAAAAAAACTTTTAGGCCTTGGCTTACCCCTCATGTTTGTCCAATCTATTATTAATCTTTTTCTCGATAGGAAAATTTTCATTGAGCTACCAGATGTTACTCCTCAGAGTAGGTCAATTTGGAAGGGTTTACCCCAAGGCGATGTATTATCCCCCTTACTGTATAATATATACACACACGATATGCATGTCACCATTCCCCCTCAAGTAAAAGTTGTTGAGTTCGCAGATGACATAGCTTTCTTCTTATCATCCAAAATCATTCCATCCGCCGTCAAATATCTTAATGAAGCCATGGATGCCCTTTGCACATGGCTCACTTTAAATGGTCTTGAACTTTCAGTACAAAAGAGTCAGTGTGTCACCTTCTCAAATCGTCATAATAACCCCCCTGTTCAAATTTTATTTAAAAACTCTCCAATCCCCAATGCTTCCGAAGTTAAATTTTTGGGAGTAACATTTGATAGGAAACTTAAATGGTCTTCCCACATTAATAATATAGTTACTAAATGTGAAAAAAATTTAAATATTATCAGATCATTGACTGGCGTTTGGTGGGGTGCACATCCTATCTGCATTAAGTTGCTCTACAATGCACTTATTCGAAGCCATCTCGACTATGCCTGCCCACTTTTTAGTACTGCATCCAAAAATGCACTCGGTAAATTAGACAAAATTCAATCTAAGTCATTGCGAATAATAACTGGCGCGATGCAATCGTCGCCTATCAATTCCCTTCAAGTAGAATGTTCTGATCCTCCTCTTTATTTAAGGCGTCAACTATTTGCTGACAAATTCGTTCTTAAATGTTTAAATTCTAAAAGTCATCAGGTTATTCCCAGAGTCTCGTTGTTCAACGACTCAACACATTCACATTCATCTACAATCAGAGCTCGAACTAAACCTCTCCCTGCCATCTGTAAAAATTTTCGCTCTCTCTCAGAGCTTCAAATTATCAAAAATGATCTTCTTCCTTTGTACAAATTAAAATATAGTCACGTCACCCTATCCCCAACGATTTTAGAAGGGATCGGCATCCTTAAAAGTCATTCCAATCTCCCAGCCCGTACTGTCAATAATATGTTCAATGACATTATTTCTTCTAAATGGCCCAACTTTTCTCTTTTATTTACTGATGGCTCCAAATCTCCGGACTCTCCTAACTGTGGTATTGGTATTAACGTTTACCACAATAATTGTAATGAAAGAATATTTTATTCAATTTCAAACCAATTTTCAATATTTTCTGCCGAGTGTATTGCGATTATTCAATCTCTCAAATATATAATAAAAAATAATTTTGAACATTCTCTTGTTCTCTCTGACTCTCTCAGTTCCCTCCAAAAACTTAAAACCAGTCCTCTTCTTCATCCTGATGATCACTTTGTATGTCTTATTCGAGTATTGATAACCTCCATTCAAAGCTCTGGAAAAACTGTCACTCTGATTTGGATTCCTGGACATGTTGGCATAGTGGGTAACGATATTGCTGATTCCTTGGCAAAACAAGGAGCGTCTAACCCTACCGTTACCCTCGTAAACCATATTCCCCTGTCTGATATTTTTTCCATCATCAAAGATAGATCCCGCAATGTTTGGACAGAGTATTGGAACATTGCTAGTCAATCCAAGGGTGCCCGTTACGCCTCAATACAAAGGACTATCCCATCAAAACCGTGGTTTCAAAAATTCCCCCATTTTTCCAAAAAAGAAATTTCCTTACTTATTCGTATGAGAATCGGACATTGTTCCGTTCCTTCTCACCTTTATAAAATTCATGTGCTTGACTCCCCAGATTGTACGTTCTGTGGTCTAGATGTGGGAACTTTAGATCACATATTTTTTGATTGTCCCTCTCTAAATAAATATCCTCTCTTCTATCAAGCGTTATCAAAAATTGCCTCTCCTCCATTCAACATTTCATCTCTTCTAAGTCTGAACTCTACTCCAATCTTCCATAAAATTCTGAAATTTGCACATTTAAATAAAATTAATATATAAATTCACCTTTCCTTTCTCTGTAATTATAAATGATGGCCTCGAACACCCTTGAAGGGTGAAAGCCAGAAATAATTGAAAAAAAAAAAAAAAAAAACATTAAAAAAAAACGCCCGCGCGATTTTGTCTCTAGCCGTTGGTTTCCGTTTGCAATTAACGAAAATTTTCATTATCAAATGTTTCAAAATAGACGGTCTCGTTTCACACAATGAAAGCTAATTTTAATTTTACGTAATCGAAATTTAGAATGAAATATTTTCCACTTCCCCCAATGCAAATAGTTGTCTTTTAATGTAATTAAGGTGAATCAAAAGAATTTTTAAAAAAAAGTGCGTATTAACCGTTGACAGCGATCCCCAAAATTTACAAAAAAAAAAAAGAATTAGCGAAATCGTTTCATCTGCTTTCGAGATTTGCGCTTAGCAACACATTTAGCGATTCATTATTATATATAAGATTATATTTTTCAATATTATTACGGGAGAAATTGTTTGAAATTATTATTTTTTTGGCTTTTAAAATCAATACTATCTCAAACGGAGCATCACCTGCACACTGCAAAAATTGTAGGCAAAAAAAATACAGGCGCGATACAGCGCCTACCAGCTGATCGACGACGGCCATTTTGAAATCAAAGTTCGTAGAGAAGTGAGCCGTTCGCGAAGGAGTCGGCTCGGTGATCTGGATCTTCATACGGATACGTAAGATCCGGTTCCGTAAGACCGATCTCCAACGCTACGGACACACTTGCTCGCGGTTCGCGAATCTTTGCGAACGAGTGAGCGGGTAGCAATTGCTAATAGGTAGCATGCTCTTTGGCTTCTAATGAGCAAGTGTGTCCGTAGCTTAATTCAGTCGTTCAATTGAGCCGATTTACTGAACCGGATCTTTTCATTCTCGTTCAATTGAGCCGCTTTACCCGTCTCTACATAGGTGCATTATATGATAGCATTATGATGTGGCATATTATGCAATTTCTCCGGACAGTTTAAAGTTTTTCAATATTTTAGATTATAGAGATAAACTAATAGAGATACCTCTATGTATATTTGATACTGAATTGTTTAGGCTTTAATATTGTTTTAATAAACCTAACAACTGAATCTCTATAAACAGTATGAAATAACGAATAACATGAAATGTTGTTAATACTGATGGCTGGTGTCATACCTACATAATCAAAGTTTCAATACAATGACTGGTGATGCGTGACGTCAGCACTAACCATTCAGTAATACCAACTTTACAGTGCGTTTTGATGAGAGGTTTAAAAATGCACTTTTTAATAATTTTTAAGAACTCTACGTTTAATATTATGAAATAAAACTTATATATTCAGAATCAGCGTTAATTGGTCTGTATGAACATATTTTTTTAAAGCCATAATATTTTTCACTGGAATTCCTTACGGTGATATACCTTACGTCAGGTTATGTCATGGGTTGATATGATTTTAGTTGTTTTATTTTCGTTATTTATTTTTGGGGTGTTATGCCGTTTTGCGTTCTTTGGTCAACGCTTCGGATAGCGTTACAGTGTCATCACACATCTGCCCTGATGATGAACACTGCAACGCTGTCCGGAACGTTGGCTAAAGAAGGAGATACTCGTAGTGCAACACGGCATATAACACCCCAAAAATAAATAACGAAAAAAAGTTAATAATTGGGCTATTACAAAAAATCTTAGCTTTTAATGAATTTTCAAAGAGGTGTTGAGTTGAGATGATTATGGGTTGTCATTTAAACAATTAAATTTCCGCCATCTGTGAAATATTTTATGTTTTTAACCTTAAGGCGCGGTGTACCCGCTCAAAAAGAAGAAGATGGAGAGATATGTATGTTAGAGAGAGCGCGCTAATATTAAAATCTATAATATTGAAATCTATAATAGCAAAAATTGAGAAAATGTTTAATAAAACACGATTTAAAATATAGCAATCTCGAGGGGGTTGTCTAAAACAGCATTTTAAGAAACACTGTAATTTATTTTTCATACATAGGTATAACTTATAAAATAACTGAAACAAATGTGTTTATAATAATTTTCGGAGCATTATTTGCGATTTTTTTCTATCGAGGGAATTTCATATAATTTGCGTTTCGGTGAGAAGAATATATAGATATTATCTTCAAAAATAACATACATATTTTTAAGAGCTTTAAAACTTACAGTTTTTAAGGTAAATCAATAAATCGGTAGAAATGGGGTATGCCGCGGCTCATTATAGATTTATTTAGTTAGGAACTTAAACCAACACGCCAAAATGTCTGTAATACTCATCAAATACAAGTAGTACACATTGATTTACCAAAATCATCACGAATTTCCGGATCAGTGAATCGAATGAATGAATCAATTGAATTGGTTCATTTGTCCCGGTGAATCAGTCTGAATTGATTCGTTAGCACGAATGAATGCTCAGCCTATGTCTTCAGTAAAGGTAATATTATTATTTGATGATTGGGAAATTATTGGAAATTGGATCAAGGTCGTTAACGTGAGAATTATTGTTAAGTAGGTACTGGCCGTATTTACCAATCGTATCTAAGTGAATGGATAAATTAAATTGGCTAAAATTTTTACAAAGAATTTATTGAATTTTGAGCATTTGTTCAATTCCAATAGGTGAAAAATTCTTAGTGGGAATAACCAGACAAAACCGGAAATATGTCATTTTTAAATAAAATTTTAGATGTATTGACGCTTTTCTACAAAAAAAATATAAATTGATTTCGAAAGACTGTTCTTTTATCTAGTAAAACTATTTTTTTAATTTTGTGAAAATATGTTTATATTTAGTACAATAAGGTTTTTCCGTAGGTCGTTGGCAGATTTGTTAAATTTTCAAACTAAATTTTGTGTTATACTTACACAACTCACATTTCAAATCATATATTTTATTAAAATAAATCAATAAATTATCTGGGAAAGCTTTGTTTCAGAATTTTAATTTTAGTTTAAAAAAAATCATTTTAAAAAATCCGCACTCGTATTTGGTGATGAAAATACATCAGTTTGTCAATTTATTTACGGCCTTACAAACTAATAATATATTAAAGATTTTTTTAACATTCTTAATTTGCTTAGACATTATTGAAAAATTATAAATATCTACTTTAATGATCAAAAATTAAACACAAAAAGTACATGATTTCATCTGAACGTAGGTATAAATTAAAGCAAATTTGGAATTAAATAAACTCGATATTAAGTTATTAATTTAAAAAGCTGGTACGGATAGTAATTAATCTTTCTCATTGGAACCGACGTGTACGTTCATAAGAACATCTTTCGACGAAATATGAATTCTTTGTTGAAATTAATAATTAAAAATAAATAAAATAGAAATTCTTTCATGAACAGATAATAAAATTACAAGTGTGCAGTTTACACGCGGTCCTTCAGAAAACTACAGTAGACAAGAGTGGGTAGGCTACGAAGCACCGTACAAAGAAGACACCGATTAATCCATCTCATTCTCTCTCAGGCTGAATCCTATAGATGTATCTGTCTCTTTTTAGTGCCGCTATTTTTCGTTTTGTCGAGTTTCAAATCACAACGGTGCTAAAGAAGTTTTCACTTAAAAAATCAGGGTATGCAGTTCACACGCGGTAGAAGTGAAACCTTTAGAAAACACCATTAGACAAGGAGTGAAGAGGCTACGAAGCACCGTACAAAGAAGAGACCAATTATTCGATCTCAGTTTCTCGCAGGCTAAATCCTATAGATGCATGTGTTTGTTTCTTTTTAGTGTCGCTTTTTCGTTTCATCGAGTTTCAAATCACAACGGTGCTAAAGAATTTTTCACTTCAAAAGTCAGGGTGTGCAATTCACAGGCGGTAGAAGGGAAACCTTAAGAAAACGAAGGTAGAAAAGAGTGGGGAGACTATGAAGCACCACACACAGAGGAGACCGATTATACTATCACTTTCTCTCGCAGGCTAATCCTATAGATGCATGTGTTTGTTTATTTTTTAGTGTCGCTTTTTCGTTTCATCGAGTTTCAAATCACAACGGTGCTAAAGAAGTTTTCACTTAAAAATCATTGGACCCTCTTGTTTGTTTATCTATTGTAGGTCAATATTTGATTGACACGTCCGTCTGAACTCATACCCTTTCCTTTCTAGAACTTCCTATTTGACGTGCTCTATGCGTTTTGGGCCTTCACTACTACAAAAGTACATTCTTAGGAGTCTTAAGGGCCTTTAACCAGCCAACGGCCGAAAATCCACATTTCGTCAAAAGATGTTCTTACGATCGTACAGGGCGGTTACAATGAAAAAGAATAATTATTCTCCGTACCATCTTTTTAAAATTATAACTCAATATCGATTTTATTTTATTCCAAATTTGCTTTAATCTATCCCTACTTCCAAAAATGCTGAAAGGCGTGATGATAAAACTATTAAAATTATATACTTTTTGTAATTATTTTTTAATCATAAGCATTTATCATTTTACAATAATGTCTAAGCAAAATAAAAATGTAAAAAATTCTTAAATAAATTAATTTGTAAGACCGTAAATAAATAGACAAAATAGAGAAATTTTCGTCATAAATATGTGTTCGGGTATATTTTTAATGATTTTATTTGAACTAATAAAATTAAATTTTTGAGACATGCGTTTACTACATAGATAACGTATTGATTTACAATAATGTATGATTACATGATATGAAATATGTCTTGTAAAATAAGATTTTACGTTTGAAAATTTAACAAATCTGCCAACGACCTACTGTATAACCTTATTATACTAAAAATAAAGATTTTTTCTCAAAATTTAAAACATGCTTTGATAAAAGAACAATCTTTTGAAATCAATTTATAATTTTTGTGGAAAAGAGTCAATACGTCTAAGATTTGATTTTAAATTGACATATTTTTCTCTGGTTATACCCTCTTAAATGATAGAATTCATTAAAATTAATTTTTTAAAATTTCTTATTGAACGAATTTCCACGGTTCATTTTTACAAAAAAGCAGATTTCCTAGTTAGGATCACAGGAAGTGTATCATATACATATAATCTAGTTATTAAGAATACTTATATCGATAGAATAGCTCTTAATCCTAAGCATAAGAACACCTCATTACTATGTCGACAGAATAGCACTTAATTCTGAACATGGGAACACCTCAGCACAGGTTCGCCTAGTGAGAAGTTAACAAAACACTATGACCAACCTATTTACATAAAGTTACTGATCATTAACATTTTGTTTTTTATCATTACTGAAACATTTAATTTATTTATAATTATTTTAACGCCTTTTGGCTTTTACATAATAAAACATAGTATCAGGTATAACGTATAACTAGATACAATATGAAAACAACAGCTTTAGTTAGCTTGTAAAACAGCAAGAAATAGAAAACTGAAGTTGAGAAAGACATATGTAGATTACAAATCAAACAATAAATACTGCAATACTTATGTAAATATTACAAAATTGCAACAATGAAAAAACATATTCATATAATGTAGGTATGCAAATAACTTAACTTAAGAACCATTAACCAGCGGCAGAGAATTTAAATTTCATCGAACGATGATCTTGCGATTGTACACTTGCAACTGTACAGGGCGGTTCCGTTGAGAAAGATTAATTATTCTCCATACCAGCATTATAACAATCAGCAATCTTCCGAACAGGCCCTCCATTGATATGCTTGGCGTAACCCTAAGTGACCAGCTCAGGTATGGGGGCTCCATCGAAGCCAGAGTAAAGTTAGCCTCCCAAAAGCTGGGCGTACTGTACAGGGCCCGCAGATACTTTAATAGTACACAACTGCTAACCTTGTACAAATCACAAGTACGCCCCACGGTTGAATTTGGCAGCCATCTCTGGTCTGGAGCTCCAAAATACCTGAAAAATACCCTCGACTCTGTGCAGAAACGGGCGGTCCGTTTGATAGATTCTCCCATCTTAACAGACGGATTGCAACCTTTAGAGCACAGGCGTCGGGTGGGAATGCTATCCTTGTTCTACCGGTATTACAATGGAAGATGCTCCGAGGAACTAGCATCATTGATCCCTTCGGCACCGGTGCATAGTCGGGAAACACGCTAAACGCGTGCCCAACATTTGTACACGGTTGACATTTGTCACATGAGAACGGGTCGTTTCTTCGACTCGTTCTTGTGTTCAACAGCTCGGCTGTGGAATGATTTGCCGGCCTCTGTGTTTCCTCCTTCCTACAACATGAGTCTCTTTAAGACTAATGTTCATTCCTTCCTCTTCTCAAAAAGACCCTCCACACAGCATCCCAGATGACATAGGCCCTGAGGGAAATTATTTTCCTCAGTGCCTCCTGTGTGGTGTTAATGTAAAAAAAAAAAAATAACGTAATAATTCAACACTGATTTTATTTAATTCAAAATTTGCTTTGATAAATACCAAGATTAAAAAATTCTCAAACTCTTGATGATAAAACTAATAAAATGATGTACTTTTTGTGATTATTTTTTGATCACAATTCGTCTAAGCAAAATAATAATGTAATTTTTTTAAATATATTAGTTTGTAAGACCGTAAATAAATAGACAAACTGAAGTCTTTTCGACACAAAACAATTAATTTTCGTCTTTAATGATTTTATTTGAACTAAAATTAAAATTGTGACAAGTAGCTTTCCCAATGTTTGTTGTGTAATACAAAATATTGTTTGAAAATTTAACAAATCTGCCAACGACCTACGGTAAAACTTTATTGTACTAAAAATAAACATTTATTCTCAAAATTTAAAACATGGCTTTACTAGATAAAATAACGTTCTTTCGAAATCAATTTATTATTTTTTGTGGAAAAGAGTCAATACGTCTAAAATTTGATTTTAAATGACATATTTCCGGTTTTCTCTGGTTATTCCAAGAGGATATAAACCGATGTTTTAATCTGTAAAGTATTTGTTCGAGAATAGAAGCAATTAAATAAATAAAGGATGTGCACTAGAGTAAATATCAAAACTTCGTTATATTTGCAGTCACTAAACCAGGTAGAGTTAGTTTAAATAAAAGGTAGGTAAATAAAGCCTCCGTTAAAGGCTCTCTCGGTGGCTGGATACATTCCACCGTGCGGTCCAACTAACTAATTGGAGGACAAACAATGCTATTTTCCTTTGCTATTATTTCCAACAAAACTGTTAAGGGGGTATTCTAGTCTAGGGGCGTGAATTGTAGGTATTTTTTCAGGTACAATAAAAAAACCAATATACAGGATGTTAAGGGACGTACTTCACTTACTTTAACCAGTGATTCCTGACATTATTTGGAGTAAAAAATGTAAACGAAATTTTGGTCTCCGGTGACATTTTTGATGTTTTTTTTTTCTACAAAAACATAAAAAAATGGTAGGTATTGAACAGTTGGAGGCGGAGTAAGAGGTTCGTCCGATACCCGGTAGTACTAGTAGACACTTTTTGACGAAATATTTAATAATTTTTGAAGAATTCATAAAAAATTTTTGGGATTAGTGTCCATGGCTATTACGAATTATTTTTAGAAAAAAACTTTAGATTCGCCTTTATCACTATAAAAGAAAACTTTTTGCATCACGGCCGGTGGAAAATAATGCATTTTAATTTTCAATGTCGTTAAATAAAATTTCACTTCGCGAACCGATACTACGACAGCCCGCCCGCCATTTTGTCACTGTTATGTCGGTATCCCAACCTGATACAAACAAGAGTAGATACGATTGTAGCCGACTTCGTGGGTTATATGAAAAGGCGCGTAATTATGAAATTTGTCTAGCGGGCTTGTGTATGTTATCTTTACTTTAAAAAAACAGCCTACGTTTTAAATAGTTTGTCTGGCAAAGCAGGGTTTGTCTAGCGGGATTGTGTATGTTATCTTTACTTTAAAAAACAGCCTACGTTTTTGAATGATTTGTCTGGCAAAGCAGGGTTTGTCTAGCAAGATTGTGTATGTTATCTTTACTTTAAAAAACAGCCTACGTTTTTGAATGGTTTGTCTGGCAAAGCAGGGTTTGTGTAGCGGGCTTGTGTATAAATGGCGGGCGGGCTGTCGTAGTATCGGTTCGCGAAGAGAAATTTTATTTAACGAAATTGAAAATTAAAATGCATTATTTCCCGCCAGCCGTGATGCAAAAAGTTTCCTTTTATAGTAATTAACGCGAATCTAAAGTTTTTTTCTAAAAATTATTTTTAATAGCCATGGACACTAATCCCAAAAAATAACCAAAAAATCAAAGGAAAAAAATCAAAATTCAAAACTTTAGAGGGTTTTGAAGTTGCGGGTCTCTAAAACATTGCGCGCCCTGGTTGACACGATTGCAACCCTCCTAGTAATCTGAAAATAAAACCAAATTAATTCTTAATCCAAACAAAAGCTGCAAAAAACAACAAAACCTCCGTAGTCCAGTGGTTAAGACTCTTGACTCACAATCCGGAGGTCGCGGGTTCGAACCCGGCATGCGCAAATAAATTTTATTGGATTAATTTGTGTTATTTCACAATTAATTCATTTAAAATAATATATAGTATATTTGCGGCATGTTCCAGAGTGGAAGATACTATCAGTATCGCCCTGGTGTAAGACCACCATTCAGAATTGAAACGTTGCTTGAAAATGGCTTTAGCCGTGTTTGGTGACCAGATCTGAATAGCCAGGTACTCCCCAACTTTCCTCTTTCCCACCGCCTCCCCCTCCCCACTACCTTCAGCCTCACAACATACCCCAATTGGGGATGCCATAGTCTCACTGGCTCCAGACGGGAGCAGTTGAGACTCTTGTGCGGCATTAACTGTAAAAAAAAAAAAAAAAAATCGCACGAACTAAGGAAAGGTGAACATTTTTTTTAGGCTGTAAAAGGGCTTTCAAAAGCGGCTGTCTGAAATAAAAAGACATTTTTTAACCAGTTTTTTTGACTTTTCCAAATTTTTCGAAAAGAGTAAAAATTGAAATTACGTTTTATTTTTAATTTAGATGCGATAGAGAAATGTGTAGAGAAGACTCACACCAAATTTCAAGTAAATTGGTTCAGAAGAGCTTATAATGACCTGTCTTGAAAAAGTAGTTTTTTTTGTTCTATTTAGATTCTAGTTAGATTCCGTCTAAATCGCGACCCGCTAAAATGGCTATAACTTTAAAAATAATCGGTTCTAATGTAATGCGGCTCCGCGTGAGCCTCCGATAGCGTAGCGGCGTAAACATCCAGCGAACGGAGGTTCGAATCCTATGAAATCCTAAAAAATAAACTTTTTAATTTTTGTGAAATAAATATCCAATCTTCAAACTATTTTAAAATAAATAGGCAAAAGAAAAGAAATCGACATCTAGCGACTTTCCAGTTTCACTTCTACCACGTGTGAATTGCACACTCTGATTTTTTTTTCTAGACTAGAATACTAAGGCGGGTCACGATTGTATGGGGGAATAAAAAAACTTGTTTTGGTTTGCCTGTTAGTGATAAAAGGGTGTTAAATGAAGATGTAAAATCACGTAATTTTTTTAATAATATTTGAATATCATCTTCTTCCTCCGGATTGAGTTTGAAATTTCACAAAATAGAGAAAAACCCACCCTTGTTAAATCTCAAAAAAATATTAGATAAACAATTAAAAATGAACTTTTTTTCAATAAAACACAAATCGGAGAGAATATTCTGACTTATTTATTAAAAAAATATATGATTATAATTAACATTATCTCAAGACAGTGTATTCAAATACCAGCAAAATCCTTCTTACTCTCAAATTTCGGCATTATTTTGAGAGACTCAATCTTTGCCTTAATAAGACCTTCTCTTGCAGACTTCGTACATAAAGTAGTCGAGGCTTCAGTAACAGTCTTAACAGCTCTTTCAACTGCTTGAGTATGACATGGCAGACGCAGAAGAGGCAATTTACCTTCTCCCCCCTGTGCTACAAATAATTGAAGATCTTCATCCGATATATTCTTCAGTATTGGGGGTTCGGTTACATTTTGCTGCCAATTAATAAGGTCGTAGTAATATGATGCATCGAGGTTTATGTTTGGAAGTTGGAACAGCCTTGTTTTACTTAGTTTCTTACTGCGTGCTTTTAGAACACGACGCGCAGCTAATTCCCGGATATGAGGGTCAGTTTGTGAGGGTCAGTTAACATTGCAAGTAGTAAATTTTCAGGGTGTGCGAAGTAACTGTTTCTTTCTATGACTGGATCAATTATAGTTTTTAGTTCAGGGGATAAGTATCTAGACGCTGAAATTAGCTGCCACAGGTGACGTGCTCCATCTTTACAGGTGCGATGAGTTTTAATACTGAACCAAGTCGGAGCATAAACTTTAACAACGTACGTTGCTAAAATAATAAGATTCTCTGTAGGAGCTTCCGTTGCAACATAAAGACGAAGAATTCGGTTAGCACGCGTAAGCCATCTGGCATGAGACATTTTTCCAGGAGATTTGTGGCCTAAATCTTCAGGTAATTCCCCCACCGTAACTGCAGATACGATTTTATACAAATATAACTGATCTGTACTTAGGTCTTTAGTTAATAATTCAGGCAACTCTCCGTCAATTTTCTGAAAATGAACAATAGGCTTTTTTTCACAGTTTTCTAAAGCTAGTCCTATTGTCCCTGAATATGTTTGAGGTCCAGATGTCTTACCGTCAAGATGTGTGAACAAATGACGAAATGGTAACTCGTTCATGTGAAGCAAGCAAATTATCCATTGCAATGGTTTATCCAAACGTTTTTCAAGCAAACCTATTATACCTCCATGTTTTCCAACGTTCACGTTCGTTCCGTCACATCCAATAGCCATTAATGGTTCAAATGGTATTTCTTCCTTTAAAAAATAATCGACAATTGTTCTTTCTATAACTTTCGACGTGCCAGAGTTTGGTGCAATATAACCCAAATATATTGAGTCTGGCTCTTTTATCATTGAAATATGCTCTTCAATGATTAGTTCTCTGTAATGCCTCCCCACTTTTTCCCTGATAGTTAATGTTTTATCTTTCCGGCCATCAAAATATAATGCGGGTATTTGTAAAACTATGTGTTGTGCCTTAATATTTTCCCTTGTTTTTTTTCGTTCTCTGCGAAGTTTACTTTTGTCAATAACTGGAATATTAGACTTGATGTCATACAGAACTGCTGAGGCAATGGCTGCCGCTGCTCTATCCGAAACTCCATATCTATCACAAGCTTTCGACAGTGTAGAATAATCAATAGTGACCGCAGCCCGCTTCTGAGGCATTTGAGATACAACATTTGGTTTGAAAACATCATTGCAATCGGATTCATTTGATGAAGAAGACGTGGAAATATCGATTAGAGAGGTAGTTGGCTTAATGTGCTTTCCTTTTTAGACGTACGCAAGGATTTTTGCTTCAGAAGTTTTCTTTTCAACGCAGTTTTCATTCGTTTTGTTGTAGCGGTATCCACATTTCCTATTATCATTTTTCGTGTAGTACGTTGGTCACTAATGAAACTCTGTTCATTTACAGGTATTTTTTTATCTTTAGGACAGTCACATTTACTGAAATCTTTGCATTTGCAAGACGAAATATCAAACAGCACTTTACTTCTGCGACGGAATTTCTCCATTTTTTTCTCCGGTATTTTAGGATGTGACTTAAGAAGGTCTTTGCATTTAAAATAATATGACCTCAACATGCGTGCTACTCGCGAGTGTGTAACGATGGGAATAGAAGCCTTTCTCCATATTTCTTCAATTCGTGCTGTCACAGTACACTCTATTTGCTGAAATTTGGGTTCTTGTTTGGTCTCTTGATTTAATTTTATTTGATGTCTGGTCCACTCAAAAAACTTCATAACATCACAATAAGTTGGTAAAACATTGTCTTTAACGTCGCAAATTTCACCAAATATGGGACTTTTTAACGCATTCCGAGTACGTTCCATTGCGAAAACTTGTGCAACGCGACCTACCGCTTAAAGAGCTGTAGTGATACTGACTCCAAACTCCGACGTCGGTTGCGCAGAGTCGCTGCGCTTAGTGCAATCGGTGCTTCCCCTGCCCTCACCTCGAGCCACTAATAATCAAAACTAGGATTTTTTGTAAATGAATTCGTAAATACGTACCATATTTGCCATAGAATATTACAAAAAATATAGTATAAAGGATTCGTAGTAACTTTTATACACACTAGAAAATACCTCTAAAAATGAAAATTTTCAAAACTATGAAGTGAATCCGGAGGAAGAAGATCGTATCAGAAATTTAAAAAATTTTAAACACGTCGGTTTGAACCCATTTGGCACCCTTTTATCGCTAACAGAATCTAAAATTATCATTTTTTTTTAAATGACCCACCTTACTAGAATACCCCCTTAACCGACTTTACAAAGATTTCCCAGGAATATTTTGTATGTTATTTGGAATGTATTTATATTTGTTTTACGTTCGTAGACATAAAAGTGGGCATATTTATATTACTGTTTTTTCCCATTTTACCTCATTCCCTTAACAGTTAACGGTTTCTTTCTTTCATCAGCATTGTCTTTTATCGAATACTAGCTGACCCGACAAACTTCGTATCAATAACTGTTGTGTTAACTTATTAGCTGAATTAAATTATTGTTTTTATTAAGCTGAAAATCGTAAAATTAAGCAATTATCGATGCGCAACTGTCCATGTTTTATTTTTGTCAGTATCAGAGATGGCGTTGTATACATATTCATATTTTTATGATTTTCTTTTATTTTCCAATTACTTACAGGAAATTTATTTCAACTTCTTTGTGCGTATGAGGAAGATTTATTATAATTATTGTGTTTTTCCTTTGAAGGGGTGCAGACTTACGTTCACCGTTTGTCTCATTTTCGACTATTGATATTTAGTGTGTAAAAAAGAGGGCAGCATTATATGTTTAAGAACAAATCGAAACAATCAGCGAATTGACATTATTTGAAGATTTTGAATTTTCGGATGAGGAAAAGAATTTTCTTCATAATTTTTTTTTTCGAGAAATTTTCCGATGTTTTAATAGCTATTCTGCCTGCTATTCGGGGCGGAGATCCAACAAATCAAAAATCATAAAAATCAGTCCAGTCGTTCTTTAGTTATAAATGGTTTAACTAACCCGACTTTGTTTTATATATTAAGAGAAATTAAAAATTTCAATATAAACAATGTTTTTTTCGTTATTTGTTTTTGGGGTGTTATGCCGTGTTGCGCTACCTCCTTCTTTAGCCAACGTTTCGGACATCGTTGCAGTGCCCATCATCAGGGCAGATCCGGTAGATGTGTAATTTGTAGTCATGAAGTGTGTGCTTATTTACTTCGAAGCGATACCGTGTCGCCAGCACCACTAACTTTCACCAGTACAAAATAATCGTGACAAGCAGTGGCGTCATCGACGCGGAACGGAATAGAAAGTTCATTAAAACGTGGTATTTATGCTAGCCAGGGGCAAGTCCGTTTGCGAGATGCCGGCGGAAGTGGCTCCATCTCTTAATTAAATCTAAAATTAAAAATCACAATGGTAAGAACTTAAGAAAAAAAAAAATTACAATGGTTAACTTTCACCAGTACAAAATATCTGCCCTGATGATGAACACTGCAACGATGTCCGAAACGTTGGCTAAAGAAGGAGGTAGCGCAACACGGCATAACACCCCAAAAACAAATAACGAAAATGCTTTTGGTCGTGAAAATCTTAAAACTTGTATAAACAATGTTTATTTATTTATTTTTTCATTATATTAACACGGAAGGTAATAAGGTACCCAGGTTATTTTTAAGTAATTTTAATTTACTTATAAAAAATTGCCAAATTTGTCTCCGAAATAATGCATAACGAAATTCGTTATTTTCCTATATTTTATAATTTAAAAGACAAATAAATAAATAAGGACATTTTCGTACTAGATATTTGCCTTATATCTTTTTATTACTATGATTTTTAACTAAATGATAATGTTTAATTAATGAGGACAATATTAGCGAAACTCAATCGAAAACCTGAAATAGAAAAATCAGACAAAGATACTGTCACATCTAGGACTCAGGAACCAGGAACCAGGACCTACGCTTTGCCGTGTCAGTGCTCTACCAACTGAGCGAATGTGTCTCTATCCGATTCGGTTATATTTAACTGTCATTCATGTGACCGTAATTTTTCGGATTCTTTTTCGATTGAGTTTCACTGACATTGTCTTCATTAATTAAATAAAAAATAAAAATAATTGTTCGATTTGGTTGGGTATTTTGGCTTCAAATACAAATTAATCAATAACAAAGTTGTGAGTGATGAATACTTGGAGCATGTGGATAAGTTTGTGTACCTGGGTAGTATGTTTACAAGAGTTGGGAAGGTTGATAGATATCAAAGAAGGGTAAATGCAGGTAACTCCATTAATGGAGGACTGAATGCCGTTGGCGCTAATAAAAATACTGTCAAAAGAAGTGAAGCTTGCAGTCCACAATGGAGTCCTGGTGTCTACCCTGATGTATGTCAGTGAGGCACGGAACTGGCAAAGGAAGGATGAAAGTAAACTGAATGCTGTTGAAATGAGATCCCTGAGGCGAATGTGTGGTAAAACCATGTCTGATCGTATGAGAAATGTGGATATCCGTAAAAAATGAAAGGCTGATGTAAGCATAATGAGTAAGATTAAGAAAGAGACCCTCAGATGGTTTGGGCATGCAGAGCGAATGAAAGAAGAAAATAGTGTGAGAAGAATATATTACGCAAATGTGAATGGAAGAAGAAGTCGTGAACGCCTGAGGAAGACATGGCACGATCAAGTGAATCAGATACTTGAGTCGGGCCATGTCAAAAGTCATAATAATAGAAGAGTATGTGTGAGACGATGTATGAATGTGAGTGAGGCAAAGACTGTGTGCCAAGACCGAGTGGTTAGGTGGTCCGTCCTCTCTGCGGCGAAACGGCATGATGGTTAGTTAGTTAAATACAAATGAAAGTTTTGTGTGAAAAAGGCGCAGCCGTTCCTTTTAAATTCATGCCAAATTGGAAGCAAATTGTTCATTTTGTGAAAAGCTTTCGAAAAACACGTTTGAAACTTGGGTCAAACGGTTGTAAAACAAATTATAGCTATAAATTAACGTTTAACATCCTTACACCGCATTTAAACCAATTTTCCTAATAATTGAAACGTTTCTGACTGGCGAACCGGGAATGATTGTGCTCCGTGTAATTATTTCCATTTTTAAAAATTGCTTATTAGCTATTAGGGGACATCGTTAAAAAACAATTAACAAAATTCGCTTTGCTGTCGAAAAGAGATATCGAGTTAACGTTTAGCGAAATGGCCGCCGGCCCCGCACTCCCCCCTTAGGAAACTGCCCGTTTCGTTAGGGGAGTTTGCAGTCTTTAATCTTTATGGGTGCAGATTTTAAATAGGAACGTACGTCAACAAAGAATTAATAGCTAATTAATTTTTGAAATTTTATTTTACGAACGTGCGTCAAACGCGTTTAGGATGTGTTTAAAAAAAAACAGCGTTGACGCACGTTCATGTTTAATTTAGAGGCAGTAATGGTAAGCCGATCTGGAAACTATTTATTTGATAAGATAACCAACGTCTCTACCACAGTTCACCCGAAGTGGATCGCTGTTTTTGATGACTTAGCAGGGGTTCCCGGGTTAATGGAGTGAGGTTCGTTGAGGTGATCTTGGCGCGCCGGATCGGGAGAGACTAGTTGAGGGAGACCTTTTGATCTCTCCAGCAGGACCTCTCAGAACATTGCCATGCACCGCAGTGGGAGGGATGGATTCATACGTCCGTCACTCCGGACACACTGACCACAAGATTCACACCCACCACTCATACTTTTTTCCTTCCCAGAACTCCCCCCTGTTCTTACCCGTGGGTACCTTAGTTAAGGTATGTACCTTAGTTAAAGTAGATACTTTAGTTAAAGTAGGTAGGTACCATAGTTAAAGTAGGTACCCAGGTTAAAGTAGGTACCTTAGTTAAAGTAGGCATCTTAGTTAAAGTAAGTACCTAGGTTAAAGTAGGTACATTAGTTAAAGTAGGTACCCTAGCTAAAGTTTGTACATTAGTTAAAGAAAATAGTTTAAGTTAAAGCAGTTTTTTTTAGTTAAAGCAGGTACCTACTTTAGTTAAATTAGGTACCTTAGTTAAAGTAGGTACTTTAGTTAAATTTGGTACCCCAGTAAAAGTAGGTACCTTAGTTAAAGTAGGTACCTTAGTTAAAATAGGTACCTTAGTTAAAGTAGATACCTTAGTTAAGAATATGTACTTAAATTAAGTACTTTAGTTAAAGTAGCTACATTATTTAATGTAGTATTGTAGTAACCTTAGTTAAGGTAGGTACCTTAGTTAAAGTCGGAACCTACCAGGGTAAAGTAGGTACTTTTTCTTTGTTTTGTAAACGATCTCTGTTTGTCAATGCGTCTCTTTTAAAGCTAACAGCCAATGTTCTGTTGAATATTTTGCAACTATCATCCTTTGATCTTTAATTTACGTAGAAAACAATAACAAAAAATGCAAATTACCTTTTCAAAAATTTCGTAAAAGAATAATTGCCTTGTTTCTAGGAAAATCAAAATCAAAGATGGAAAGGTGAAGTTGCTGGAATGCGTAATTAAAAACCTTTTTAAGTAATTAGTCAAATTAAGTAACAAATAAAAATTATTATCAAAGACAAAGAGAATAATGTATTTAGTCTGTGTAAGGTATTTTCTTACTTCAACAAATAAATGCCAAAGTCAAAATAAGATTTATTATTATTATTTATTAATATTTTATACGCCGTATTTTTTACTTTTGTAACGGGTAACGTGGCGGCAAAAAAGGCAATAAAATACGTTCTTTATCGCTATAATGCTGCAGTTCTTTCTTACACAATAAATAATAGTGAGACGCACAAAATACATGTGACTGTTTCCTCCAAACTCTACTTTTTTGGGAAGGGAATTGCGTTTCATTTTACTGTGAGGGAGATGTGTGAAAATGATTGAAATTAAAATTAAACGTCAAAGACATTTACAGAAACACCCAAATACTTCCTTTTAACACCATTCCCACTTTTGAAATAACAAAAACTATATTACAAGTAATTCAACACTCGGCACATTCCAACACTAAACTCAATTACAATTGCGACGTACACCAACACAACACAAGAAATCACAACAAACTTCATATACCAAAAATCAAATCAACAAAATATGGACTAAGATCCCTAGAATACATAGCTTACACAAAATATAATCAACTACCCAACGAGATCAAATGTGCAAGTCAATGTAAAAAGACCCAAACTAACATGCTCAAACTTCATTTTATGAATGACTATCTGAAATAATAATGTTGTGTATGTCCTATGATATGTCCACTTAATACATACAGCTATATGTTTCATGTAATGCGTATCATTCCCGCAATGAGTTTATTAACTCTTGGGAGTACAATGCTTTATATAATATACTATATTCTGTATTGTATTTTAATAAATAAATAAAATAAAAAAATTGTATGTTTCCTTTGGAGGGGATGCATACATACATTCACCGTTTATCTCATTTTCGACTGTTGTTATTTAGTGTATAAGAAAGAGCGGCAGAATTATATGTGTAATGTTCTTTATTCTTGTTGTGGCTCACTAGTCCACAATGTAAATGATTACAACGTAAGTTCTTGTATTGGTTTATTGTGAATTATAATAATGGGAGCTTATATTGGATAGTAGCGACTGATAACCGGAGCTCCCTAATTAAGACTACCCGCGGTTTGCCGATCAGTTGATAAGTTCATTACTCCGCTTTGTTCGGGAACGCTCGGCGCACCCGACCATCTCCGAACGAGCGCGGTGTGTACTACGTACATACAATACACTACAAGATGTTAAAGAACAATAGCAAAACCATCACCGCTTTAATATTTAACGTTTTTGATTTTTTGAATTCACTCACACTTCAATATTAACTTTTAACTATAATCCATACTTTCAAAATTATTGTCATGGCGTACTAGCCATGACAATAATTTTGAAGGAAAACATTTTATTGCATCTCTCTCACGCACCGTGACGTCTTTGTAGACCTCTACCGATACTATTGTAACGGAAGAGGTCATCAGACCTGTCAGACCTGAGGAATCAGACCTACTTACATTGTGTATCTTATATTTAGAAAGAGCTGCAGCAACATTGTGATAAGGAAATAATGTTTTTTTCCTTTTTTTATGCCGTCACGATACCGTTTCCGTGAATCTTCACGGTAAATATAAACGCGTCCATTTGGGACTTTTCCATTAGGTTCATATTATGGTTACATTTTTTTACTCAAAGAGAGATGCAAGAAAAAGTTTTCCTTTGGAGGAATCAGACCTACTTATATTGTGTAACTCATATTTAGAAATGCTGCAGCAACATTGTGATAAGGAAAGAATGTTTTTTGACTTTTTTTAATGGCCTCACGATACCGTATCCGTGAATCTTCACGGTAAATATAAACGCCTCCATTTGGGACTTTTCCATTGGGTTCATATTAGGGTTACATTTTTTTACACAAAGAGAGATGCAAGAAAATGTTTCCATTGGAGGAATCAGACCTAATTACATTGTGTATCTCATATTTAGAAGGAGCTGCAGCAAAATTGTGATAAGGAAAGAATGTTTTTTGCCTTTTTTTATGCCGTCACGATACCGTTTCTGTGAATCTTCACGATAAATATAAACGCGTCCATTTGGGACTTTTCCATTGGGTTCATATTATGGTTACATTTTTTTACACAAAGAGCGATGCAAGAAAAAGATATCCTTTGGAGGAATCAGACCTACTTATATTGTGTAACTCATATTTAGAAAGAGCTGCAGCAACATTGCGATAAGCAAAGAATGTGTTTTACCTTTTTTTATGCCGTCACGATACCGTTTCTGTGAATCTTCACGATAAATATAAACGCGTCCATTTGGGACTTTTCCATTGGGTTCATATTATGGTTACATTTTTTTACACAAAGAGAGATGCAAGAAAAAGTTTTCCTTTGGAGGAATCAGACCTACTTATATTGTGTAACTCATATTTAGAAATGCTGCAGCAACATTGTGATAAGGAAAGAATGTTTTTTGCCTTTTTTTAATGCCCTCACGATACCGTATCCGTGAATCTTCACGGTAAATATAAACGCCTCCATTTGGGACTTTTCCATTGGGTTCATATTATGGTTACATTTTTTTACACAACGAGAGATGCAAGAAAATGTTTTCCATTGGAGGAATCAGACCTACTTCCATTGTGTATCTCATATTTAGAAAGAGCTGCAGCAACGTTGTGATAAGGAAAGAATGTTTTTTGCCTTTTTTTATGACGTCACGATACCGTTTCCGTGAATCTTCACGGTAAATATAAACGCGTTCATTTGGGACTTTTCCATTGGGTTCAAATTATGGTTACAATTTTTTACACAAAGAGAGATGCAAGAAAATGATTTCCATTGAAGGAATCAGACCTACTTATATTGTGTAACTCATATTTAGAAATGCTGCAGCAACATTGTGATAAGGAAAGAATGTTTTTTGCCTTTTTTTAAAGCCCTCACGATACCGTATCCGTGAATCTTCACGATAAATACAAACGCCTCCATTTGGGACTTTTCCATTGGGTTCATATTATGGTTACATTTTTTTACACAACGAGAGATGCAAGAAAATGTTTTCCATTGGAGGAATCAGACCTACTTTCATTGTGTATCTCATATTTAGAAAGAGCTGCAGAAACATTGTGACAAGGATAGAATGTTTTTTGCCTTTTTTTATGCCGTCACGATACCGTTTCCCTGAATCTTCACGGTAAATATAAACGCGTCCATTTGGGACTTTTCCATTGGGTTCAAATTATGGTTACATTTTTTTAAAACAAAGAGAGATGCAAGAAAATGATTTCCATTGGAGGAATCAGACATACTTCCATTGTGTATCTCATATTTAGAAAGAGCTGCAGCAACATTGTGATAAGGAACGAATTTTTTTTGCCTTTTTTTATGCCGTCACGATACCGTTTCCGTGAATCTTCAGTGTATATATAAACGCGTCCATTTGGGACTTTTCGATTGGGTTCATATTATGGTAACATTTTTTTACACAAACAGAGATGCAAAAAAATGTTTTCAATTGGAGGAATCAGACCTATTTACATTGTGTCTCATATTTAGAAAGAGCTGCAGCAACATTGTGATAAAGAACGAATGTTTTTTGCCTTTTTTTATGCCGTCACGATACCGTTTCCGTGAATCTTCACGGTAAATATAAACGCGTCCATTTGGGAGTTTTCCATTGGGTTCAAATTATGGTTACATTTGTTTACACAAAAAAAGATGCAAGAAAATTATTTCCATTGAAGGAATCAGACCTACTTCCATTGTGTATCTCATATTAAGAAAGAGCTGCAGCAACATTGTGATAAGGAACGAATGTTTTTTGCCTTTTTTTATGCCATCACGATACCATTTCCGTGAATCTTCACGGAAAATATAAACGCGTCCATTTGGGACTTTTCCATTGGGTTCAAATTATGGTTACATTTTTTTACACAAAGAGAGATGCAAGAAAATGATTTCCATTGGAGGAATCAGACCTACTTCCATTGTGTATCTCATATTTAGAAAGAGCTGCAGCAATATTGTGATAAGGAACGAATGTTTTTTGCCTTTTTTCATGCCGTCACGATACCGTTTCCGTGAATCTTCACGGTAAATATAAACGCGTCCGTTTAGGACTTTTCCATTGGGTTCATATTATGGTTACATTTTTTTACAAAAAGAGCGATGCAAGAAAAAGATACCCTTTGGAGGAATCAGACCTACTTATATTGTGTAACTCATATTAAGAAAGAGCTGCAGCAACATTGCGATAAGCAAAGAATGTGTTTTGCCTTTTTTTATGCCGTCACGATACCGTTTCTGTGAATCTTCACGATAAATATAAACGCGTCCATTTGGGACTTTTCCATTGGGTTCATATTATGGTTACATTTTTTTACACAAAGAGCGATGCACGAAAAAGATTTCCTTTGGAGGAATCAGACCTACTTACGTTGTGTATCTTATATTTAGAAAGAGCTACAGCAACATTGTGATAAGGAAAGAATGTTTTTTTCCTTTTTTTATGCCGTCACGATACCGTTTCCGTGAATCTTCACGGAAAATATAAACGCGTCCATTTGGGACTTTTCCATTGGGTTCAAATTATGGTTATATTTTTTTACACAAAGAGAGATGCAAGAAAATGATTTCCATTGGAGGAATCAGACCTACTTCCATTGTGTATCTCATATTTAGAAAGAGCTGCAGCAACATTGTGATAAGGAACGAATGTTTTTTGCCTTTTTTTATGCCGTCACGATACCGTTTCCGTGAATCTTCACGGTAAATATAAACGCGTCCATTTGGGAGTTTTCCATTGGGTTCATATTATGGTTACATTTTTTTACACAAAAACAGATGCAAGAAAAAGTTTTCCTTTGGAGGAATCAGACCTACTTATATTGTGTAACTCATATTTAGAAAGATCTGCAGCAACATTGTGATAGGGAAAGAATGTTTTTTGCCTTTTTTTATGCCGTCACGATACCGTTTCCGTGAATCTTCACGGTAAATATAAACGCGTCTATTTGGGACTTTTCCATTGGGTTCAAATTATGGTTACAATTTTTTACACAAAGAGAGATGCAAGAAAATGATTTCCATTGGAGGAATCAGACCTACTTCCATTGTGTATCTCATATTTAGAAAGAGCTGCAGCAACATTGTGACAAGGAAAGAATGTTTTTTGCCTTTTTTTATGCCGTCACGATACCGTTTCCGTGAATCTTCACGGTCAATATTAACGCGTCCGTTTGGGCATTTTCCATTGGGTTCATATTATGGTAACATTTTTTAACACAAACAGAGATGCAAAAAAATGTTTTCCATTGGAGGAATCAGACCTATTTACATTGTGTCTCATATTTAGAAAGAGCTGCAGCAACATTGTGATAAGGAACGAATGTTTTTTGCCTTTTTTTATGCCATCACGATACCGTTTCCGTGAATCTTCACGGTAAATATAAACGCGTCCATTTGGGACTTTTCCATTGGCTTCATATTATGGTTACATTTTTTTACACAAAGAGAGATGAAAAAAAGTTTTCCTTTGGAGGGATCAGACCTACTTATATTGTGTAACTCATATTTAGAAAGAGCTGCAGCTACATTGTGACAAGGATAGAATGTTTTTTGCCTTTTTTTATGCCGTCACGATACCGTTTCCGTGAATCTTCACGGTAAATATAAACGCGTCCATTTGGGACTTTTCCATTGGGTTCATATTATGGTTACATTTTTTTACACAAAAGAGATGAAAAAAAGTTTTCCTTTGGAGGAATCAGACCTACTTATATTGTGTAACTCATATTTAGAAAGAGCTGCAGCTACATTGTGACAAGGAAAGAATGTTTTTTGCCTTTTTTTATGCCGTCACGATACCGTTTCCGTGAATCTTCACGGTAAATTTAAACGCGTCCGTTTGGGACTTTTCCATTGGGTTCATATTAGGGTTACATTTTTTTACACAAAGAGAGATGCATGAAAATGTTTTCCATTGGAGGAATCAGACCTATTTACATTGTGTCTCATATTCAGAAAGAGCTGCAGCAACATTGTGATAAGGAACGAATGTTTTTTTCCTTTTTTTATGCCGTCACGATTTCGTTTCCGTGAATCTTCACGGTAAATATAAACGCGTCTATTTGGGACTTTTCCATTGGGTTCATATTATGGTTACATTTTTTTACACAAAGAGAGATGCAAAAAAAGTTTCCCTTTGGAGGGATCAGACCTACTAATATTGTGTAACTCATATTTAGAAAGAGCTGCAGCAACATTGTGACAAGGAAAGAATGTTTTTTGCCTTTTTTTATGCCGTCACGATACCGTTTCCGTGAATCTTCACGGTAAATATAAACGCGTCCATTTGGGACTTTTCCATTGGGTTCAAATTAAGGTTACATTTTTTAACACAATGAGAGATGCAAGAAACTGATTTCCATTGGAGGAATCAGACCTACTTCCATTGTGTATCTCATATTTAGAAAGAGCTGCAGCAACATTGTGATAAGGAACGAATGTTTTTTGCCTTTTTTTATGCCGTCACGATACCGTTTCCGTGAATCTTCAGTGTATATATAAACGCGTCCAATTGGGACTTTTCGATTGGGTTCATATTATGTTAACATTTTTTTACACAAACAGAGATGCAAAAAAATGTTTTCCATTGGAGGAATCAGACCTATTTACATTATGTCTCATATTTAGAAAGAGCTGCAGCAACATTGTGATAAAGAACGAATGTTTTTTGCCTTTTTTTATGCCGTCACGATACAGTTTCCGTGAATCTTCACGGTAAATATAAACGCGTCCATTTGGGACTTTTCCATTGGGTTCAAATTATGGTTACATTTTTTTACACAATGAGAGATGCAAGAATCTGATTTCCATTGGAGGAATCAGACCTACTTCCATTGTGTATCTCATATTTAGAAAGAGCTGCAGCAACATTGTGATTAGGAACGAATGTTTTATGCCTTTTTTTATGCCGTCACGATACCGTTTCCGTGAATCTTCACGGTAAATATAAACGCGTCTATTTGGGACTTTTCTGTTGGGTTCAAATTATGGTTACATTTGTTTACACAAAAAAAGATGCAAGAAAGTTATTTCCATTGAAGGAATCAGACCTACTTCCATTGTGTATCTCATATTAAGAAAGAGCTGCAGCAACATTGTGATAAGGAACGAATGTTTTTGCCTTTTTTTATGCCGTCACGATACCGTTTCCGTGAATCTTCACGGAAAATATAAACGCGTCCATTTGGGACTTTTCCATTGGGTTAAAATTATGGTTACATTTTTTTACACAAAGAGAGATGCAAGAAAATGATTTCCATTGGAGGAATCAGACCTACTTCCATTGTGTATCTCATATTTAGAAAGAGCTGCAGCAACATTGTGATAAGGAACGAATGTTTTTTGCTTTTTTTTATGCCGTCACGATACCGTTTCCGTGAATCTTCACGGTAAATATAAATGCGTCCGTTTGGGACTTTTCCATTGGGTTCATATTATGGTAAATTTTTTTTCACAACGAGATATGCAAAAAAATGTTTTCCTTTGGAGGGATCAGACCTACTTATATTGTGTAACTCATATAAAGAAAGAGCTCCAGCAACATTGTGACAAGGAAAGAATGTTTTTTGCCTTTTTTTATGCCGTCACGATACCGTTTCCGTGAATCTTCACGGAAAATATAAATGCGTCCATTTGGGACTTTTCCATTGGGTTCAAATTATGGTTACATTTTTTTACACAAAGAGAGATGCAAGAAAATGATTTCCATTGGAGGAATCAGACCTACTTCCATTGTGTATCTCATATTTCGAAAGAGCTGCAGCAACATTGTGATAAGGAACGAATGTTTTTTGCCTTTTTTTATGCCGTCACGAAACCGTTTCCGTGAATCTTCACGGTAAATATAAACGCGTCCATTTGGGACTTTTCCTTTGGGTTCATATTATGGTTACATTTTTTTACACAAAGATAGATGCAAAAAAAGTTTTCCTTTGGAGGGATCAGACCTTCTTATATTGTGTAACTCATATTTAGAAAGAGCTGCAGCAACATTGTGACAAGGAAAGAATGTTTTTTGCCTTTTTTTATGCCATCACGATACCGTTTCCGTGAATCTTCACGGTAAATATAAACGCGTTCATTTGGGACTTTTCCATTGGGTTCAAATTATGGTTACATTTTTTTACACAAAGAGAGATGCAAGAAAATGATTTCCATTTGAGGAATCAGACCTACTTCCATTGTGTATCTCATATTTAGAAAGAGCTGCAGCAACATTGTGATAAGGAACGAATGTTTTATGCCTTTTTTTATGCCGTCACGATACCGTTTCCGTGAATCTTCAGTGTATATATAAACGCGTCCATTTGGGACTTTTCGATTGGGTTCATATTATGGTTACATTTTTTTAACACAAAGAGAGATGCAAGAAAAAGTTTTTCTTTGGAGGAATCAGACCTACTTATATTGTGTAACTCATATTTAGAAAGAGCTGCAGCAACGTTGTGATAAGGAAAGAATGTTTTTTGCCTTTTTTATGCCGTCACGATACCGTTTCCGTGAATCTTCACGGTAAATATAAACGCGTCCATTTGGGACTTTTCCATTGGGTTCATATTATGGTAACATTTTTTTAACACAAAGAGAGATGCAAGAAAAAGTTTTTCTTTGGAGGAATCAGACCTACTTATATTGTGTAACTCATATTTAGAAAGAGCTGCAGCAACGTTGTGATAAGGAAAGAATGTTTTTTGCCTTTTTTATGCCGTCACGATACCGTTTCCGTGAATCTTCAGTGTATATATAAACGCGTCCATTTGGGACTTTTCGATTGGGTTCATATTATCGTAAAATTTTTTTAGACAAACAGAGATGCAAAAAAATGTTTTCCATTGGAGGAATCAGACCTATTTACATTGTGTCTCATATTTAGAAAGAGCTGCAGCAACATTGTGATAAGGAACGAATGTTTTTTGCCTTTTTTTATGCCGTCACGATACCGTTTCCGTGAATCTTCACGGTAAATATTAACGCGTCCATTTGGGACTTTTCGATTGGGTTCATATTATGGTTAAATTTTTTTAGACAAAGAGAGATGCAAAAAAAGTTTTCCTTTGGAGGAATCAGACCTACCTATATTGTGTAACTCATATTTAGAAAGAGCTGCAGCAACATTGTGACAAGGAAAGAATGTTTTTTGCCTTTTTTATGCCGTCACGATACCGTTTCCGTGAATCTTCACGGAAAATATAAACGCGTCCATTTGGGACTTTTCCATTGGGTTCAAATTATGGTTACATTTTTTTACACAAAGAGAGATGCAAGAAAATGATTTCCATTGGAGGAATCAGACCTACTTCCATTGTGTATCTCATATTTAGAAAGAGCTGCAGCAACATTGTGACAAGGAAAGAATGTTTTTTGCCTTTTTTTATGCCATCACGATACCGTTTCCGTGAATCTTCACGGTAAATATAAACGCGTCCATTTGGGACTTTTCCATTGGGTTCAAATTATGGTTTCATTTTTTTACACAAAGAGAGATGCAAGAAAATGATTTCCATTTGAGGAATCAGACCTACTTCCATTGTGTATCTCATATTTAGAAAGAGCTGCAGCAACATTGTGATAAGGAACGAATGTTTTTTGCCTTTTTTTATGCCGTCACGATACCGTTTCCGTGAATCTTCACGGTAAATATAAACGCGTCCATTTGGGACTTTTCCATTGGCTTCATATTATGGTTACATTTTTTTACACAAAGAGAGATGAAAAAAAGTTTTCCTTTGGAGGGATCAGACCTACTTATATTGTGTAACTCATATTTAGAAAGAGCTGCAGCTACATTGTGACAAGGATAGAATGTTTTTTGCCTTTTTTTATGCCGTCACGATACCGTTTCCGTGAATCTTCACGGTAAATATAAACGCGTCCATTTGGGACTTTTCCATTGGGTTCAAATTAAGGTTACATTTTTTAACACAATGAGAGATGCAAGAAACTGATTTCCATTGGAGGAATCAGACCTACTTCCATTGTGTATCTCATATTTAGAAAGAGCTGCAGCAACATTGTGATAAGGAACGAATGTTTTTTGCCTTTTTTTATGCCGTCACGATACCGTTTCCGTGAATCTTCAGTGTATATATAAACGCGTCCAATTGGGACTTTTCGATTTGGTTCATATTATGGTTAAATTTTTTTAGACAAAGAGAGATGCAAAAAAAGTTTTCCTTTGGAGGAATCAGACCTACTTATATTGTGTAACTCATATTAAGAAATAGCTGCAGCAACATTGTGACAAGGAAAGAATGTTTTTTGCCTTTTTTTATGCCGTCACGATACCGTTTCCGTGAATCTTCACGGTAAATATAAACGCGTCCGTTTGGGACTTTTCCATTGGGTTCATATTATGGTTACATTTTTTAACACAAAGAGAGATGCAAAAAAAGTTTTCCTTTGGAGGGATCAGACCTACCTATATTGTGTAACTCATATTTAGAAAGAGCTGCAGCAACATTGTGACAACGAAAGAATGTTTTTTGCCTTTTTTTATGCCGTCACGATACCGTTTCCGTGAATCTTCACGGTAAATATAAACGCGTCCATTTGGGACTTTTCGATTGGGTTCATATTATGGTTAAATTTTTTTAGACAAAGAGAGATGCAAAAAAAGTTTTCCTTTGGAGGAATCAGACCTACCTATATTGTGTAACTCATATTTAGAAAGAGCTGCAGCAACATTGTGACAAGGAACGAATGTTTTTTGCCTTTTTTTATGCCGTCACGATACCGTTTCCGTGAATCTTCACGGTAAATATAAACGCGTCCATTTGGGACTTTTCCATTGGGTTCATATTATGGTTACATTTTTTTACACAAAGAGAGATGCAAGAAAATGATTTCCATTGGAGGAATCAGACCTACTTCCATTGTGTATCTCATATTTAGAAAGAGCTGCAGCAACATTGTGATAAGGAACGAATGTTTTTTGCCTTTTTTTATGCCGTCACGATACCGTTTCCGTGAATCTTCACAGTAAATATAAACGCGTCCATTTGGGACTTTTCCATTGAGTTCATATTATGGTTACATTTTTTTACACAAAGAGAGATGCAAGAAAAAGTTTTTCTTTGGAGGAATCAGACCTACTTATATTGTGTAACTCATATTTAGAAAGAGCTGCAGCAACGTTGTGATAAGGAAAGAATGTTTTTTGCCTTTTTTAATGCCGTCACGATACCGTTTCGTGAATCTTCAGTGTATAAATGAACGCGTCCATTTGGGACTTTTCGATTGGGTTCATATTATGGTAAAATTTTTTTAGACAAACAGAGATGCAAAAAAATGTTTTCCATTGGAGGAATCAGACCTACTTCCATTGTGTATCTCATATTTAGAAAGAGCTGCAGCAACATTGTGACAAGGAAAGAATGTTTTTTGCCTTTTTTTATGCCATCACGATACCGTTTCCGTGAATCTTCACGGTAAATATAAACGCGTCCATTTGGGACTTTTCCATTAGGTTCAAATTATGGTTACATTTTTTTACACAAAGAGAGATGCAAGAAAATGATTTCCATTTGAGGAATCAGACCTACTTCCATTGTGTATCTCATATTTAGAAAGAGCTGCAGCAACATTGTGATAAGGAAGGAATGTTTTTTGCCTTTTTTTATGCCGTCACGATACCGTTTCCGTGAATCTTCACGGTAAATATAAACGCGTCCGTTTGGGACTTTTCCATTGGGTTCATATTATGGTTACATTTTTTAACACAAAGAGAGATGCAAAAAAAGTTTTCCTTTGGAGGGATCACACCTACCTATATTGTGTAACTCATATTTAGAAAGAGCTGCAGCAACATTGTGACAAGGAAAGAATGTTTTTTGCCTTTTTTTATGCCGTCACGATACCGTTTCCGTGAATCTTCACGGTAAATATAAACGCGTCCATTTGGGACTTTTCGATTGGGTTCATATTATGGTTAAATTTTTTTAGACAAAGAGAGATGCAAAAAAAGTTTTCCTTTGGAGGAATCAGACCTACCTATATTGTGTAACTCATATTTAGAAAGAGCTGCAGCAACATTGTGACAAGGAACGAATGTTTTTTGCCTTTTTTTATGCCGTCACGATACCGTTTCCGTGAATCTTCACGGTAAATATAAATGCGTCCATTTGGGACTTTTCCATTGGGTTCATATTATGGTTACATTTTTTTACACAAAGAGAGATGCAAGAAAATGATTTCCATTGGAGGAATCAGACCTACTTCCATTGTGTATCTCATATTTAGAAAGAGCTGCAGCAACATTGTGATAAGGAACGAATGTTTTTTGCCTTTTTTTATGCCGTCACGATACCGTTTCTGTGAATCTTCACAGTAAATTTAAACGCGTCCATTTGGGACTTTTCCATTGAGTTCATATTATGGTTACATTTTTTTACACAAAGAGAGATGCAAGAAAAAGTTTTTCTTTGGAGGAATCAGACCTACTTATATTGTGTAACTCATATTTAGAAAGAGCTGCAGCAACGTTGTGATAAGGAAAGAATGTTTTTTGCCTTTTTTAATGCCGTCACGATACCGTTTCGTGAATCTTCAGTGTATATATGAACGCGTCCATTTGGGACTTTTTGATTGGGTTCATATTATGGTAAAATTTTTTTAGACAAACAGAGATGCAAAAAAATGTTTTCCATTGAAGGAATCAGACCTATTTACATTGTGTCTCATATTTAGAAAGAGCTGCAGCAACATTGTGATAAGGAACGAATGTTTTTTGCCTTTTTTTATGCCGTCACGATACCGTTTCCGTGAATCTTCACGGTAAATATAAACGCGTCCATTTGGGACTTTTCCATTGGGTTCAAATTATGGTTACATTTTTTTACACAAAGAGAGATGCAAGAAAATGATTTCCATTGGAGGAATCAGACCTACTTCCATTGTGTATCTCATATTTAGAAAGAGCTGCAGCAACATTGTGATAAGGAACGAATGTTTTTTGCCTTTTTTTATGCTGTCACGATACCGTTTCCGTGAATCTTCACGGTAAATATAAACGCGTCCATTTGGGAGTTTTCCATTGGGTTCATACTATGGTTACATTTTTTTACACAAAAAGAGATGCAAGAAAAAGTTTTCCTTTGGAGGAATCAGACCTACTTTTATTGTGTAACTCATTTTTAGAATGAGCTGCAGCAACATTGTGACAAAGAAAGAATGTTTTTTGCCTTTTTTTATGCCGTCACGATACCGTTTCCGTGAATCTTCACGGTAAATATAAACGCGTCCATTTGGGACTTTTCCATTGGGTTCATATTATGGTTACATTTTTTTACACAAAGAGAGATGCAAGAAAAAGTTTTTCTTTCGAGGAATCAGACCTACTTATATTGTGTAACTCATATTTAGAAAGAGCTGCAGCAACGTTGTGATAAGGACAGAATGTTTTTTGCCTTTTTTTATGCCTTCACGATACCGTTTCCGTGAATCTTCAGTGTATATATAAACGCGTCCATTTGGGACTTTTCGATTGGGTTCATATTATGGTCAAATTTTTTTAGACAAACAGAGATGCAAAAAAATGTTTTCCATTGGAGGAATCAGACCTATTTACATTGTGTCTCATATTTAAAAAGAGCTGCAGCAACATTGTGATAAGGAACGAATTTTTTTTGCCTTTTTTTATGCCGTCACGATACCGTTTCCGTGAATCTTCACGGTAAATATAAACGCGTCCATTTGGGACTTTTCCATTGGGTTCAAATTATGGTTACATTTTTTTACACAAAGAGAGATGCAAGAAAATGATTTCCATTGGAGGAATCAGACCTACTTCCATTGTGTATCTCATATTTAGAAAGAGCTGCAGCAACATTGTGATAAGGAACGAATGTTTTTTGCCTTTTTTTATGCCGTCACGATACCGTTTCCGTGAATCTTCACGGTAAATATAAACGCGTCCATTTGGGAGTTTTCCATTGGGTTCATATTATGGTTACATTTTTTTACACAAAAAGAGATGCAAGAAAAAGTTTTCCTTTGGAGGAATCAGACCTATTTACATTGTGTCTCATATTTAGAAAGAGCTGCAGCAACATTGTGATAAGGAACGAATGTTTTTTGCCTTTTTTTATGCCGTCACGATACCGTTTCCGTGAATCTTCACGGTAAATACAAACGCGTCCATTTGGGACTTTTCCATTAGGTTCAAATTATGGTTACATTTTTTTACACAAAGAGAGATGCAAGAAAATGATTTCCATTGGAGGAATCAGACCTTCTTCCATTGTGTATCTCATATTTAGAAAGAGCTGCAGCAACATTGTGATAAGGAACGAATGTTTTTTGCCTTTTTTTATGCCGTCACGATACCGTTTCCGTGAATCTTCACGGTAAATATAAACGCGTCCATTTGGGACTTTTCCATTGGGTATATATTATGGTTACATTTTTTTACACAAAAAGAGATGCAAGAAAAAGTTTTCCTTTGGAGGAATCAGACCTATTTACATTGTGTCACATATTTAGAAAGAGCTGCAGCAACATTGTGATAAGGAACGAATGTTTTTTGCCTTTTTTTATGCCGTCACGATACCGTTTCCGTGAATCTTCACGGTAAATATAAACGCGTCCATTTGGGACTTTTCCATTAGGTTCAAATTATGGTTACATTTTTTTACACAAAGAGAGATGCAAGAAAATGATTTCCATTGGAGGAATCAGACCTACTTCCATTGTGTATCTCATATTTAGAAAGAGCTGCAGCAACATTGTGATAAGGAACGAATGTTTTTTGCCTTTTTTTATGCCGTCACGATACCGTTTCCGTGAATCTTCACGGTAAATATAAACGCGTCCATTTGGGACTTTTCCATTGGGTTCATATTATGGTTGCATTTTTTTACACAAAAAGAGATGCAAGAAAAAGTTTTCCTTTGGAGGAATCAGACCTACTTATATTGTGTAACTCATATTTAGAAAGAGCTGCAGCAACATTGTGACAAGGAAAGAATGTTTTTTGCCTTTTTTTATGCCGTCACGATACCGTTTCCGTGAATCTTCACGGTAAATATAAACGCGTCCATTTGGGACTTTTCCATTGGGTTCAAATTATGGTTACATTTTTTTACACAATGAGAGATGCAAGAAACTGATTTCCATTGGAGGAATCAGACCTACTTCCATTGTGTATCTCATATTTAGAAAGAGCTGCAGCAACATTGTGATACGGAACGAATGTTTTTTGCCTTTTTTTATGCCGTCACGATACCGTTTCCGTGAATCTTCACGGTAAATATAAACGCGTCCATTTGGGACTTTTCCATTGGGTTCATATTATGGTTACATTTTTTTACACAAAGAGAGATGCAAGAAAAAGTTTTCCTTTGGAGGAATCAGACCTACTTATATTGTGTAACTCATATTTAGAAAGAGCTGCAGCAACATTGTGATAAGGAAAGAATGCTTTTTGCTTTTTTTTATGCCGTCACGATACCGTTTCCGTGAATCTTCACGGTAAATATAATCGCGTCCATTTGGGACTTTTCCATTGGGTATATATTATGGTTACATTTTTTTACACAAAGAGAGATGCATGAAAATGTTTTCTATTGGAGGAATCAGACCTATTTACATTGTGTCTCATATTTAGAAAGAGCTGCAGCAACATTGTGATAAGGAACTAATGTTTTTTGCCTTTTTTTATGCCGTCACGATACCGTTTCCGTGAATCTTCACGGTAAATATAAACGCGTCCATTTGGGACTTTTCCATTGGGTTCATATTATGGTTACATTTTTTTACACAAAGAGAGATGCAAAAAAAGTTTTCCTTTGGAGGGATCAGACCTACTTATATTGTGTAACTCATATTTAGAAAGAGCTGCAGCAACATTGTGACAAGGAAAGAATGTTTTTTGCCTTTTTTTATGCCGTCACGATACCGTTTCCGTGAATCTTCACGGTAAATATAAACGCGTCCATTTGGGACTTTTCCATTGGGTTCAAATTATGGTTACATTTTTTTACACAATGAGAGATGCAAGAAACTGATTTCCATTGGAGGAATCAGACCTACTTATATTGTGTATCTCATATTTAGAAAGAGCTGCAGCAACATTGTGATAAGGAACGAATGTTTTTTGCCTTTTTTTATGCCGTCACGATACCGTTTCCGTGAATCTTCACGGTAAATATAAACGCGTCCATTTGGGACTTTTCCATTGGGTTCATATTATGGTTACATTTTTTTACACAAAGAGAGATGCAAGAAAAAGTTTTCCTTTGGAGGAATCAGACCTACTTATATTGTGTAACTCATATTTAGAAAGAGCTGCAGCAACATTGTGATAAGGAAAGAATGCTTTTTGCTTTTTTTTATGCCGTCACGATACCGTTTCCGTGAATCTTCACGGTAAATATAATCGCGTCCATTTGGGACTTTTCCATTGGGTATATATTATGGTTACATTTTTTTACACAAAGAGAGATGCATGAAAATGTTTTCCATTGGAGGAATCAGACCTATTTACATTGTGTCTCATATTTAGAAAGAGCTGCAGCAACATTGTGATAAGAAACTAATGTTTTTTGCCTTTTTTATGCCGTCACGATACCGTTTCCGTGAATCTTCACGATAAATATAAACGCGTCCATTTGGGACTTTTCCATTGGGTTCATATTATGGTTACATTTTTTTACACAAAGAGAGATGCAAAAAAAGTTTTCCTTTGGAGGGATCAGACCTACTTATATTGTGTAACTCATATTTAGAAAGAGCTGCAGCAACATTGTGATAAGAAACGAATGTTTTTTGCCTTTTTTTATGCCGTCACGATACCGTTTCCGTGAATCTTCACGGTAAATATAAACATGTCCATTTGGGACTTTTCCATTGGGTTCATATTTTGTTTACATTTTTTTACACAAAGAGAGATGCAATAAAAAGTTTTCCTTTGGAGGAATCAGACCTACTTATATTGTGTAACTCATATTTAGAAAGAGCTGCAGCAACATTGTGACAAGGAAAGAATGTTTTTTGCCTTTTTTTATGCCGTCACGATACCGTTTCCGTGAATCTTCACGGTAAATATAAACGCGTCCATCTGGTACTTTTCCATTGGGTTCATATTATGGTTACATTTTTTTATACAAAGAGAGATGTAAGAAAATGTTTTCCTTTGGAGGAATCAGACCTACTTACATTGTGTATCTCATATTTAGAAAGAGCTGCAGCAACATTGTGATGTTGTTTTTTGCCGTTTTTGATGCCGTCACGATACCGTTTCCGTGAATCTTCACGCTAAATATAAACGCGTCCTTTTGGGACTTTTCCATTGGGTTCAAATCATGGTTACATTTTTTTCCACAAAAGTTGGTTATTTTATTTTTTACAATAGCTCCACACCTAATAATTTACCATGGCGTATGCCACCTTTGGAGATGATGTGTGGAGGGTCTTTTTAAGAAAAGAAGGAGCGGAAGTGGAAAGGAAAAGGTATGAGGGGTGGGTAGGAATCTGTGATTCATTTTTTTTTCTTTTTTACAAAAGCTGCACAAAGGAGGCCCTGGGGAAAATAATTTCTCTCAGAGCTTATGTCATCTTTGGGGATGCTGTGTGAAGGGTTTTTTAAGGAGAGAAGAGTTCTGGGAAGGAAAAGGGTTTATAGGGTGGGTAGAAATCTGGGGTTCAGTATGTCCTGGTCATCCGCCTCCAAGACCTAGACAATCCTCACCCCATGAACCCGGGCACCCCTGCTAAATCACCAAACGTAGCGAACCACTTGGGGTGACCTATGGCAGAGGTGTTGGTTATCCAATAATGGTTCCCGGGGCGGCGGTACCCCATTTTCGGCGTTATGAAACACTCTCGTATCGACCTGGTAAAAAATCACCTTTCAGAATCTAAATTTGCTTGCAAACCACCATGATACTGTCATATGTCCAGCATGGTGGTCGAAAAATCTTCAAATTATGTAACCATCAAAGCAATGAATTCAGAAAAATTAATTTAAAGAAGGCATTGTACGTGTTTAGCGATCAACTTTGAATAGCCAGGTTCTTTCCAACCTTCATATTTCCTGTCTCCTTTCTTACCTAACTACTTACCCACAACTTCACAACATATAGTCTGTCAAATAAGAGTAGAAAATATATAACTATATAAACTACAAAATTTGTAGGCTGACAACACCAAATTAACTGTCAAATATTCTTTTAAAGTGCAATGACACTGAAAATTAAGAACACTCCTACACATTTAAAAAAAAATTTTTTTGTTCTTTAAGAAAAAAAAAAATTAAATCAAGAAGACACACTGTTGGTAAGGTACCCACTTAATTACATAAATTAGATTAAATCGTGTTTTACAAAGTGATTGGCTTTCATTTAATTTAACATAAATTTGAATTTAAAAGTATCTAAGTAGAAATGAAAAATCACAAATGGTGAGTTTAGTTACACTACTTTTAGATCTAAATTAGCTAAATATTTTCAGATCTAAAATTAGAGACAAGATCTAAAGCCAGAGCAACGCTAGGTACATAAGCTATCATTAAGGGCCCGCAACCCGGATTTGTACAGATTTATAACAAATTTCCCTTAAACACGGTAAGTTTTAAAGCTCTAAAAAAATATATGTTATTCTTGAAGATAATATCTAGACTTTGCCCATGCCGAAACGCAAATTATGTAAAATTCCCTCGATAGAAAAAAATCGCAAGGTATGCTCCAAAAATTATTATTAACACGTTTGTTTGAGTTATTTTACAAGTTATATGCAAGAAAGAATTCACAGTGTTTCTTTAAATGCTGTTTAAGATAATGCCCCCGAGATTTTTGCTCTATTTTAAACGAGTCGTGTTTTATTAAACATTTTCGCAATTTTCGCATCGATTTTGTCGCTGTAAATGTTAGCGCTCTCCTCTAACATTCGTAATTTCGTATCTCTCCATCTTCTTCTTTTCGGGCCCGGTTGCAGAGCCTTAAATAAACGTGAGCAATTTCTAAATTGCGCTTTATATTTTAAAACAATACTTGTTATTCTTCTTTATATTAACACAAAATTGCAAAGGTATAATAATAATATACCTATAAGTAAGTCTCTGTATTGATCTGAAAAAATATTTTTTTCAATTTTATGCCTTTTTAATTTTTTTATAAAAAATGTAGGTTACACATCTTTACTTTTTCAACATGAGTTTTTTTAGTATTGCCATTTGAATAACAGTGGCGCCCTCCTATGTTTTCTACTCTTATTTGACAAAATGTACCATAAAAATAAATATTAAGTATATCTTTTTTATCTTATTTTCATGCTGCCATGATAAAGTTAGTTTAAAATTACAGATTTTATTAGGGTAACGAGAAAGCCGATTATCTCGCTAAAATTCCTTTAGATTTTAAAATTCCTATCTCTGACGTCTTTTCTGTTCTGAAATCCAATATGTCTCGTTCCTGGGAAGAAAATTGGACAGATACGAAAACCCGAACTGGATCTTTCTATGCGGGAATTCAAAATCATATTCAAGTAAACATTGGTTCCACGGCAAAAAAATCCAAAATGTTTATTTCCTGCATTTCGAGAATGAGAATTGTCACTGCTCTATTGCAGCACATTTGTTTAAAATTCGAGTCCTCGATAGTCCACTCTGGGAGGAGGAGACTCTTGAGCATTCTTTAATTGTAAAAATCATTCTTCCTTCAAAAGCATATATCGTTCACTTATTAAAATCACCCCCCATTCTCCTCTCAGTATTCCGTATTTGCTGTCTCTCAACAATTCTCGCGTTTTTTCAGTTCTTAATAAGTTCATAGACTTAGATGACTTCAATATTTGATTCGTCCTATCCCCAAAGATTATCCTTAAAAAGAAATTTGCCTCGATTGCTTGAGATTTTCCAGAAGATCATTTTTAAAATTTTTCGCCAACATTAAAAAAATCATACCTTCGAATTTTAACATTGAAACAGAAACATTTATTATAGTTCTAGATAGACAATGAATTAATCTGTATTTTACCGTTTATCTCATATTTGTAGGATTTATAAAACAAATATAAAAAATTGTAAAGTTTATAATTGCGCGAATCCTGGGTGTTTTTTTTTTTACTTGAAACTGCCGTGAGGGATACTTATTCGGGTCAACATAGAATATTTTCGGTTTCTGTATGTTATCTGTGGTATACTTCATAATGAAAGGTGCATATCTATGGAAAAAGGACTTAATTTTATCCGTAAACAGCTGTTCAAAAATTCGACGGGAAAAAATATTTTAAAATGAATTTTTAACATTGTTCTAAAATAGTCTACGAAGTTCTGATTTGCGACACCCAGCCGGACTCACTTGACCCATCGCCTTGCACCGCATTTGGAGGGATGGATTTATACGTCCGTCACCCATGCACATACTGTCCCTAAGATTCCTACCCACCACTCCTACATTTTTAATTTCGGAATTTTTTCTCCTTCCTTTTCTTTGAAGAACCCTTCACACGGCATCCCCTTAGATGACTAAGGCTCTGAGGGAATGAAGATAAAGTGATAAAAAAATTAGATTAGTGTTCAAAATTTGTGTAAAACAAATCATTTTTAAAGACTTGTCCATAAAACAACACAAATTAATAAAATCATAATTTACTTGCGCACGCCGGGAATCAAAACCGTGACAGATTTTAATTCGAAAGCCTTATTCTTCATACACGGAGCGCTGTAGACGATGACCACTGATAAAAAAAAAAAAAAAAACACCAACTAAAGTAGGAAAATGAAATAAAGAAAATCGATATGAATTTCGAAGAGCAATTGAGTGTACGATATTTTTTACCAGTCCGTCTTTAGCCAACACAAATAAGCTCGATGGTTTGCCCACGCGAGAACATGATTCCGAATGAAACATCAAAATGACGCGACGCTTCTTGCGAATGTCTTGCGCATGTATTCTATGAGGCGGACGTAGCACCACCTGTCATTCAACAACATAAATAATTTCGTTCTGTTTGAAATACGAAAGACGGTTCAATTTTTTTCATACAAAAATTCTAAAATCGTTATCAAAAAATGGGAGGGTGGGGGTAGGAGGGTTAAAATTTGGGGTTGTAGGTATTTTTAATGCCAAATAAATAAAACAATACAAAAAATTGAGTTTTTTTGGATAGGGACATCCTAATTACCTAGCGGTATGAAATATACTTTAAAAACCTATTCTCATATCTACCAAATACAATAAAAATCGGTCAAGCCGTTTCGGAGGAGTGCAACCACAAACACCGTGATACGCGATTTTTATATATAAGATAATAAAAAAATATATATGTACATTTACAAGGAGGCGGAACATGGCCTGGCTGTACTTCAAAACTGGCTAAAAGTAAACTCCCTTACATTAAATGTTAGTAAAACTAAATATCTAACTTTCTCCAAAAACAAAAGAGGACAACCAATGAATGTGCATACCCTCAAATTACATGAATGTCAAAATACTTTTCCACAATGTTCCTGCCCGTCTATAACCCAAACCAAAAGTATTAAATATCTTGGGATTGAAATTGATGAAAATCTACAGTGGAATTCACACATTGAGCTTACCTCAAAAAAGCTAACAAAACTCATCTTCTTCAAAAAATTAAGAAACATCTTGTCGATGAGGGATCTAAAGAGAGTATATTATGCTTTATGCCACTCTCGATTGGAATATGGAGTAATAGGATGGGGCTCAGCAGCATCTAATCACTTAAAACAACTTAAGATAACTCAGAATTGCATTATAAAGACCATTCTAAAGGTCCCCATAAGGACGTCAACAGCAGAAATTTTTAAACAGTTTGATGTTCCAAGCATACAGAAAATCTATGCCAAAAACATTCTAGTACATCACCACAAAAATGATTCAGAGGCAGACACCTCACACGCTCATAAAACCAGAGCTAAACAAACAGACATACTTAATATACCAAAGTGTAACTCTTCATTTGGTCAAAGAAGTTCTGCATTTTTAGCAGTAAAGTTATATAACAAACTCCCACTTAGTATCAAACAAATAAAAATAAAAAATAGCTACATTAAGGACATTAAATGTTGGCTGAAGAATCTATCAGAAAATGAACTTACTAGTATACTTAAAACATCATAGAAGTTTCTGGAAAACCTTATCCAATGAAGTTAAACCATAGAAGTCGCTGAAAAACTTATCCAAAGCATAGTCCCCCTCAGCACAGGATCTCCTAGTGAGGAGGACTACGAATATATTTTATATATACATCTAACTAACATGTTTCATATAAAAATGTAAAAATATTATATAGTTACTAAATTAAAAAAAAAAAAAAAAAAAAAAAAAATTGTCTACGAATCCATCCATCTCTCGAATGGTTGAAACTATCAAGCAAGCCAGTATAGAAAAATCAGTTATTTCTACCCTTATTCTGTAGAACGCGATAGCCGATGATTCGGGGAAGATTGGTTCCGTGTTAACAGCCACAGCCACCCATTCCCTCCCCCCCAAACTTGGAGACACACACCTCCCTCTCGAGACATCTATACCCCCATGGACACAATATAAACCCCTTCCCCTATACACATTACACCCTTCGACAGCCTTGAATTCGAACAGGGCAAAAACCCAAATATAAAATGTCGTGTAATTCGTTACATTATCATTTGATTCTGACTTTAAAAATATGCATTATAGCTTTTTAGATGGGTGATTCTGTATCTTATGTGTTATTTTTTGCGTTAAGTCAGCGATAAGAGACAATTAAGACTAAATAAAATAAATTTCAACGCGCCGCGCGCCGACTCGATATAGCAGACAAAATACTCTTTTCTACATTGATAGATGCAACGACGATTCCAACCAAAATGAATTTATGTAAAGGACATGTAACTACTATAACAATAAATTTGCAAATATAGACAAACTTGCTGACATATTCACTTTTAGTTACTGTCTATACAGAATTTTATTGTATCACATTCTAGGTGCGAATAACACATACATAACACATATTCATGATGATTAAATTAATTGTAACCATATTTTTATATACCAATTTATTAAATTAATTGTAACCAAATACCCATTTCGCAGTCTCTTTAAGCAGCCGCTACCCGAATTTCTACCAATTTCTTACATATCTACCTTAAACATTTGAAGTTTTTAAACTTTTTAATAACAATTTGACAAGAATTAGGTCATTATTAATTCATATTACTTGAAAGGTTTTCCCTGAATATTGAAATGAGCTATAAACCCGCGGTAATTAGCCTACTGGAATAACCAAAATAATTAGAAATTCGACATTCAAAGACGACTTGTAACAAATGTAATTAATATAATTGATTACAATCCCCATAGACCACCCCCTTACCTCCTCCCCCCCTCCTCAATATGTTATGTATATACAGTCTAAAGATGGCTTTAACTAGCTGAAACCGGTTACGGTCAATTAAATCAAAGTGGAAAAAAAGTTTTTATGTTGTTTTTTTTTCAATTTAATTAATTAGATTAGAAAAATGTTTTATAAGTTTAACAGCAATAAATACTAATTTCATTTTATTTTATTTAATTAGTATACATATTTTAATGAAAATCAACTTACCGATTTAAAGATGTTAATAAATAAAATGGGTGAATTTTGCGTCGTTGCTTACCTGTAACAAAAAGACATAATTATGTTAGTTAATGTTAATAATCTGTCTACCAACGCCGCTACCGGCATTTCTACTGATTTCCTACATAATATGAGTCCTATAATTTCAAAACCCGCTATATCCGATTTTTTGACAAAATGATCTGAGTATGACATCTTGTTCGCATTTTTGCGAGGAACAAGACTAATCTAAAATTGAGTTTTAAAACCTCCCTCATCACAACCAAAAACCATGTTAAAACTGCGAGTGAGAAACAAAACCCGCTATATCATTCTAGAAGTTACTATCAAAACCCGCTATATCAGAATTCAACCAATCACGAGCAGTTATTTTGCCAAGATGGCGGAGCGAGAAACACGCCCCTCAGGTCAGTTGAGTTTCAAAAGCCTCTATATTCCGTATAAATCTCGAAGTGAATATCAAAATCCGCTGTATCCATTTTATTTATCCAAATTACTTAAATATTTCTAGACATACATTGAAAAATGAACACTTTTCGAATGTGTATTAACTCCAACTCATTATATAAAAAAACAAAATGTTATTTTTTATTTATGTTAGAGATGTGACAGTTTTTTCATATTTCATATTTCCCTTAAACATTTGAAGATTTTAAGCTCTTAAATAAATATATGTTATTTTTTAAGATAATATCTAGACGCGTTCCACGGAAACGCAAATTATATAAAATTCCTTAGATAGAAAAAAATCGCAAAGTATGCTCCGAAAATGATTATAAACTCGTTTGTTTAAGTTATTTCACAAGTTATAGTTGTGAAAAAAAATCACAATGTTTCTTTAAATGATACTTAAGATACCTTCCACGAAATTTTTGCTCTATTTTGAACGAGTCGTGTTTTATTAAACATTTTCACAACTTTCGCATCGATTTTGTCGCTTTAAATACTAGCGCGCTCCTCTTACAATCGTAATTTCATATTTCTCCATCTTCTTCTTTTTGAGCCCGGTTGCGGCGCCTTAAGACAAAAAGCTAAATCAGTCGGATATCGGAAGGCGTCCGTCGTGCGTTATCAACTGTCAAATTTCTGTGATTTTCAAAGGCTTTCAATGACTTGTCTTCGTCTGTCGTGTGCTGAATAGATTAATAACAATTACCTACTTAAATACAAGAATAACTATTTATTAGTTATTAAAACTACTTGCATATTAGCCTGATAGGCCTTCATAAATGAATATCCATTTATCGTATTCTTTTGATGTTTGTACACGATGACAAATTTTCCCGCGACTGACATCTCTTAACGAGGATGAGGTAATCTCTGGCGAGTTAGCGTAACTACTTTTAAGGGTTGGTGTCTTAACCCATTATTTTTATTTGTTCTCTTTTCTCATAAAAATCGTTGTTACTCTCTTACTATCATAGATAAAAATATGATCTTAACAGTATGTTCAGTTTTACATTTATTTTTAAATAAATAAATCCATTGTTTGGGCTCGTGACGTCACTACATGAAATAGTTCCGTCTCCAAAAATGTTCCTATTAATTTTATAAAATTCCACACTGATTTATTTTTTTTATATGGCATCACTTTGATTTCAGGCGAATTTTTGAATTTGACATTTAACGTTCACTAGATTAATTGTTTGTTCTCTGCGAACGTATCAATTGGTTTGATTTTTTGATAGGTATTATGAAGAGAACCCCGTACATTTTACGTTGTGCGTACGTGTTTTAGAGGTATAATGATAATGGTGCGGATTTTAACAAATTCAAATTTTATAATATTCTTATTAATATTATAATGTACAAGTACAAGTATATTAGATTTGATTTAGTAATATAGACGTTGAACATTATAATGATTTATGATCAATAAGATCAGCGGTCGGGGAACCGGGGTAAATTACCCCAAATGGGGTAAAAATGTTTTTCTTTGGGTAATAAGGAAATTTTTCTAGCTTGCTATTTCATAAACGTGTCAGTGTTTTTACAAACTTAATCAATTCAGGTGTATGCGTGAGAAGTAAGAGACGCGCGTTGTGTGTGTGCGTGCTTGCGTATCGTTGCGTTGTTTCTTGCATCGGCCACTTGCACTTGCCTGACATATTTGAGAAAATAAATATATTGAATAAAGAATTGCAAGAAAAAAATATTAATATCATTTCAGCCAGCGAAATACTGACAGCGTTTGGATCAAAGCTTCAATATTAGAGACAGAAAGCAGAACAGAACAAGATAGCTTCTTTTTCAAAGTTAGCTTTGTTTTTGGAAGACTGTGAAATTAGTACTTTTGATGACATCAAGGATATAGTTATAAAACATTTTACCAAACTCAGAGAGCGGTTCTCTGACTACTTTCCAGATCTTAATATACATACTTTCAATTGGGTTTTAGATCCTTTTAAATGTGAAATTGCTAACATACCAGAAGGACCTCCGGATTTGGCAGAAACAATACTTGAACTTAGATCTAATATTGAAGTACGTATTCAATTTGAGAGCAAAGCCAATCTGTCGTCTTTTTGGATGTCAAAAGCTACGAAGGCTTTCAAAATTGTACATGAGGAGGCGGTAAAAAAGTTGCTGCCATTCGCAACAACCTATCTTTGTGAACAAGGCTTTTCCACTCTAATGAACATAAAAACGAAGAGTAGAAATCGATTAAAAGGAGAAGACTGTATTCAAATTGCTCTTACATCAAAAAGTCCCAATTTTGAAGTAATTGTATCAAACATGAAGCCACATCATTTCTCCAAAAACTGAAAGGGAAACCTGAAAATCTGAATTTTTGTTTGATCCAATTTGAGAATTTTATTTTGTTTGTCTATTACATACTTACTATTTTCATGTAACTTTTTTTTTTATTTTCCGTGTAAATTAATTCAATAAATAATGTTTATTTAAATGCACATTGATTGTCTTCTTTTCAAAAATGGGGGGAAGGGGTAATATCGACTTACGAAAAAATATTTTGGGGTAATGATTAAAAAAGTTCCCCGACCGCTGAATAAGATGGATAAAGAAAAAAATATTTATGAGATTTATTATTTTTGGCATACCTCGTTATTCTCCTGTGTCATTCGTGTGGAAAACGTTATTTTTTTAAAAATGATTTTAGGCTTTGTACTTAATTATCGTTTTTTCGCACCTATAAAATTATGTCCCGTCTTTCCGGTTTATAAAAAATGGTTTGATTTTTCGAGTTGAAATTTTAAATAAATCGCCAGGGTTTCAAAAATACGATTAAAAAAATTAAATAAATACAGAATGTCTTCGAATATTTGCCTAAGCCGGATTTTTTTTTAAATGTGATGCAAGTGGCCTATTGTAAAATTTGTAAGGGTATTTTATCACCTTTCCAAAACAGTTTTTAGTTTTCTGATAAATTCAGCAATATTCCATTGTTTTGAATTTTATTGCAAAACTGAAATATTTTGACCATCTGACCAAGTACGGTCGAGGCCTGAGGGGTTAAATATTCCTTCCTCACTCAGTAATTGTTTTTAAATTGCAGTTAAAAATACCAGGAAAGCAGAAAATGCGAATGGAAAAATTCTCCCTGAAAGAGCAGTTTGATTTCGTTTCTCACTTTGTTTTCGCTTCGCTTGCTGCTTCGCAGTGTGCAAATTATGTCTGCATACATTTTTTGCATATTATACTGACGTCACCGTACATAAACTGCACGCTTGGTTCCGAGTTATTTTTTGATATTTTATTTAGTTTAGTGACCATTTGGTTTAATTTATAAAAATCAACCCGTCAAAATTTTTTTTTTATACTACGAGTACAATAATTAAACTATCTTTAATTTTGACAACTATTTTTTTTTTAATATTAGCTACACACATGAGGCGTTGATGAAAATAATTCCCATCAAGGTCTATATCGTCTTTGGGGATGCTGTGAGAGGGTCTTTTTAGGAAAAGAATGAGAGGCACTAGTTATAATTTTAAATCTTAGTTGTATACCTTCGTATTATTATATACTAGCTGGTTCTCGGCAGGCGTTGCAATGTCATACTCAAAGAAATGCATTGTTCTACCTGAATCACCTTTCCCGTTTGTCCCCGTTCCCCTCCTGCGTCCCCTTCCTAGTTAGCTTTATAAATTATAGCCTATGTTATATTCTGATGTATGAACTATATTAGTGTAAAGTTTCATTAAAATCCTTTCAGTAGTTTTTGCTGCAAACTTTCGCGTTTACAATTTTTTTTTAAATTATTTATTTATCTATAAAAAAGTATATTTACATTAGGTTTTTTTGATGCCTGTCTCACTAGGATATACCTGTGTCGAGACAGGCGTACAAGTACATAAATGAATATCGTAGTTACAAGAGTATTTAAGGTAAAATACATATTAATTTGACTCGAAATTATAACAGAAAGGTGATTGGAGGGGTGGGTAAATCTTTTAAAGAGAGTGTAGCGACGCATTATCTTTTCGCTATCAGAAAGAATGCTCGAGAAACATCTTCTAATATTCGCGCGGCGCCGGCAAACTACTGGCCTAGGTACCTACCTATGCCGGCCGCGATGCACTTTGTCGCCTGCCGTGCCGGCTCGACGAATGATAATATCGCCACCGCCTAGAAAGGTCTCGAGATAGCACCGTACAATATCTGTACGGCGCCGAACTTTCTCGTCAACTGCCGAAGTGGCACGCATTACCTACCGTGAGGGTAATTACTCTACCGCTCGCCGCGGCTATATAAGCAGCAGAGTCGCTCGCCCGCTCCCGTCAGTACCTCCATTCATCGGTCGAATAACACACACCGAGCAGTGAATACAATTAGTCCAGTGCCGTAACGCTTTACCAGCCTTCGCGGGGCTGCCGATCTCGCAACAAGCGATTGACGTTTGTCCAGTGTGACACCAGGAATATTCCCATCACCTTCGAGGACTACTTCTCCAACTACCATCCGCTGTCCAGCCCGTTCGCGCCTCGACATGAGATGTCACCCGACCTATCGACTACCAAGCACGCGCTTGCTGTTTTATATAGGTGCAACCCTCATCGCCTCTCAAGGTTCCTTCCTGCGTCACGTGTGTGCGCCGACTCAAAGGACACACAGCTGCCATATCCCGCTAACACGAAAATGGTGCCTGGACCAAGGTCACTTCTACACCGCCTCGGTGTAGAGCAACACGCCGGCTCCCTGAAGACCTATGATCTTCACCGCCGTAGTCTCCTGACCATCTTCACGCATCAGCAAACGCATCAGCATCACTAACGGCACCACTGTCACTCCGCTCCGCTTCGACCCTCGCTACGTAGCTAAATAAAGATTGACTCACTACACCGACTGACGCCTTTTATTTCCCTACCCGTCTCTGCCAATTTGGCCCACTCCCTCAAGAGTTATCTTATAATTGTTGGAGGAGATGAAGTAACGAAGTAAATTCTGTCTAATCTATTCATAGAGTTAAATTTGACAGGTTTCTCTTATTTTCATTTATTTTATATGGGTTAGGTCGTATGTAAATAGTTGTTTCTGTCTATGTGTGATTAATTTTTCAGATGTTTGTAATGGTGTGGCTTCCAATACCTACTTATAATCAATTTTTTTATATCTTGTTTGAATTTTGTCAGTTTGTTTGATCGTAACTGGTAGTGCATTGTATGGTTTGCAAGCTATTAGTGTGTCTTTGTCCAAAGGAGGTTTTGAAAAAAGGAGTTTGGAGAAGTTCTTTGTTTTTGGCTCGGGTATTGTGTACTGTTTGTGTAGCGTTGTATAGTGTTTTGTTGTTTTTGTTATTATAATATTAGTAAGATACTGTGTACTGTTGTGTAGCGTTGTATGGTGTTTTGTTGTTTTTGTTATCATAATATTAGTAAGATACTGTGTACTGTTGTGTAGCGTTGTATAGTGTTTTGTGGTTTTTGTTATTATAATATTAGTAAGATACTGTGTACTGTTGTGTAGCGTTGTATATTGTTTTGTTGTTTTTGTTATTATAATATTAGTAAGATACTGTGTACTGCTGTGTAGCGTTGTATAGTGTTTTGTTGTTTTTGTTATTATAATATTAGTAAGATACTTGTATGTTTATATGTACAACCCCTTGAGGTGATTTTTCACGAAAATGGCGCTTTAAAAATCAGCCTAATATTATTATTATTAAGTACGGGGAAGGAAAAAAGTATGCGGGGCGAATAGGAATCTTGGTTTCAGTGTGTCCAGAGTGACGGATATATGAATCTGAATTCCGAGAGAGCCTGTTGGAGAGGTCAAAAAAGGTCCTCCTCAACCAGTCTCTCTCGATCCGGCCTGCCACGCAGCTGATGGGCAGATGCATCTGCCGTCAAGATCCGGACACACCTCATTCCCATGAACCCGGGCACCTCTGCAAAGTCACTAAACGTAGCGAACCACTCGGGGTGACTTACGGCTTACGGCAGAGGTGTTGGTTATCCAATAAATGGTTCCCGGGTCGGCGTTATTTAAACCCACCTCCCAAATTGACAACTATTTTAAAATCCGTACATATTTTAAAAAGGCGTCGCACCGTCAAATACCGCAGAGCTACTGTTGCCCGCAAATAAAGATTTCAAAATTAGAACTGATTGTGCAAAAAAGCGATAAAATATGTATCTACCATCAGTTTTAAATTTCATAAAATTATTTTAATTGTCATTTTCAAAATTGGAACTGAAGTGTTGAGAATTCAGAATATCCCATTTTGATGAAATCGGTATAACATATAATCTCATAAGGCCCATCGCACCTAATTCGTATTTAGTCATACAAGTGATACATTTAAAAAAAAAGAAGCGAAACTTTCAAGTGTTACGGATAAACTGAAATTAATTTTAAAATCTCCTGCTACCATCACAGTAAGGAGAAAATGTTGCTTGTGTCGTGGATCTCCAAAAAAATTGAAAAGTTTTGTTAACTTTTTTATTGGCTTATTTTATTGTGTGTAGCTTTTACCCAACAAATACCCAACAATTACCCAACAATAAATGGTCACCAACACTTAAACTGGGTGAAAAATAACCAAAAGCCGCCTACAGGGCCTAGCAGCAAAAACCTGCTTAACTGCTAGTTACCTTTTATTATTACTTTTACGTACATAAAGCCAATACAATCCAACAATTTCCAAACATCTATCTGTTTTGTTCGTATCTTAATAGACAAAGTCTTTGACGTGGAAAAGTTGGATTTTTCTTTAGACAAGATTGGAAAAACTTTCCGAATTTCCCGAAATGGGGAATTAAAAGAATCGTCGACCTCCGTCTGGTGTCGGAGTTTTTACTTTGGTCAGAGTGTTTCTAGTTTGATTGGAAAAAACCACGGACATATGAATATATCTGGACCTGCCCTAAGTGATAAAAACGTAATATTTCCCCCTCCCCATGGAACCGGCTATAAGCTCCGCCTTGGCGCCAGCTCGCTCCATGGGGAGGGGAGAGAATCTAAAATATGTGACGTCATCATTCTTGTTGTGACCAGCGCGAAAGTAACGTCTATACGTTTTACGAAATATCACGCCAAAAACGGCAGCTTGCGCTTTACATTATAGGTACATATTATTTAGACATAGCGAATGTGGGCGGTTCTCCAGTGTTCGCGTCGCTGGTTACAGGGGTAAGTAAATTATGAAACATTTGTAATAGTGTTGTAACTAAACACGGCAACAAAATATTGCTATGTGTATTGGGGCGAGTCTTTTTGCGGCGAGCATTTGGCCTTAGCAAATATGTTATTATCGTGGCAAGCAATTCGCGCTCCCATGTAAAAAGGTCTATTCATTCAAAGCAGATTTTGCTTTAAAGAACTAAATGGTGATATTGTAATGCGAGATGCCTATTTACTGTGAGATTGATTGTATAACGAATAACAGTGATCTTTCCCCTCTTCCCCCTTCATAGTTTGGTTTTACCCCCTCGTCTGTATCTTCTGGTCTATTGAATTCTGATGTCTATGGAAAAAACTCAAATTCGGGTCCTACTGTTCTGTTACTATGAACATAATGGAATAGAAATAATTTAAGGCGCGGTGTAGCCGCTCAAAAAGAATATGATGGAGAGATACGTAAATACGAATGTTAAAGAGAGCGCGCTAAAATTAAAAACGAAAATGTTTAAGCGAAATTCGTGAAAACGTTTAATAAAACCCGACTCTTTTAAAATTCAGCAAAAATCTCGTGAGGATTGTCTAAAACAGCATTTAAAAAAACATAGAATTTTTTCATATATACAACTTATAAAATAACTAAAAAACGTGTTTATAATAATTTTCGAAGCATTTGTGGAAGACGAACAAAGGACACTATTCTGCATCGTCTGGCCACCCGATTGGTCCCTCAGGCACCAATTGGATGCAGACCTTTCCTCAAGCAACTTGCCTCGCTTGCATCAAAAACTAACGATTCATTCTGCTTTAACTCTCGGTCAGGAGTCGCTGGTCTTTAATATTTGTTCGCCCTTCACATTACTTTATTATTGCATATATTTAAATTGGAGATTTATGTGTCTGTAAATAGTGTTAATAAACTTGTAAGTATTGAATCGTCTTACTTATTCGCTTTGCCATCTACACACTTACACAATAAACACATACCCACAAACATTCTTTGCGATTTTTTTCTATCTAGGAAATTTAATAAAACCCGACTCGTTTAAAATAGAGCAAAAATATCGTGGGGATTTTAGTTATTTGTTTTTAAGGTGTTATGCCATGTTGCGCTACCTCCTTCTTGAGCCAACGAGCCTTCTTAGCTCAAGAAGGAGGTAGCGCAACATGGCATAACACCCCAAAAACAAATAACGAAAATACTTTTGGCCGTGACAATCTTAAAAAACGTATCTTGTGGGGATTGTCTAAAATAGTATTGAAAGAAAAACTGTAATTTTTTTCATATAATGTATTTGAAATAAGTGAGAAAAACGTGTTAATAATATTTTTCGAAGCATACATAGCCGTTTTTTTCTATCGAGGAAATTTCATACAATGGCCGTTTCGGCGTGGGGAATGTATAGATATTATCTTCAAGAATAACATTTTTTAAGGGCTTCAAAAACGTCAAATGTTAATGGGCTGATTGTTTTGCATTTATTCTAAAACATATATGCTGCAGCTCATTTTAACACACTAAATAACAACAGGTAAAACAGTGTTTCCCAACCGGTGGTCCGCGAGATCTAAAATGTGCCCCACGAAACAATTATTCATTTACTACAAAACCTAATCGAAAGGTATCCAAAAGCGGATTCGTAACCCTCTTGGTATTAATGATGGAGATGTAGCTGAAGAAGTCCAAGAAGAGTTCATTGAATTGCAAAATGATAGTAATTGCAAGGACGCCTTTAATCACGCGATAAGGGGCCATTCATTTATTACGTAAGACCATTTAGGGGGGAAGGGGGTCGACCACGTCTTATTTTTTCTTACAAGGAGGTGGGAGGGAGTCTCGATAGTTCTTACGTAAGATCACAAAAAAGTGCAAAGTTAAAATTATTAGTACCTTTGTAGGTACAAATAAACAATTCTAAAAATTGTTGCTTTGAAAAATAAACGTTTTTTTTTTACAGTGAATACCGCACAAGAATCTCAATTGCTCCCGTCTGGATCCAGTGAGACTATGGCATCCCCAATTGGGGTATGTTGTGAGGGGAAGGAGGTGGGGAAGAGGAAGGTTGGGAAGTACCTGGCTATTCAGATCTGGTCACCAAACACGGCTAAAGCCATTTTCAAGCAACCTTTCAATTCTGAATGGTGGTCTTACACCAGGGCGATACTGATAGTATCTTCCACTCTGGAACATGCCGCAAATATACTATATATTATTTTTTTAAATGTAGTAATTGTGAAATAACACAAATTAATCAAATAAAATTTATTTGCGCATGCCGGGTTCGAACCCGCGACCTCCGGATTGTGAGTCAAGAGTCTTACCCACTGGACTACGGAGGTCGTCAAACGTTAAAACAAACCAAACATGTATTTCCTTTAGATTCTTTCATAATAAATATTAAACAGGGGGGAGGGGGTCGGCCTATTTTTATTTTTTCTTATAATAGGGGGAGGGGAGGGTCGAAAACTAGCAAAAATCGTCTTACGAAATATATGAATAGCCCCCTAGTTTACCATTATTCTACCTTGTGTTCTCTGTGAGAACAAATAAATATCGTAGTGGTCCCTAGTCAAAAAAAGGCTGGGAACCACTGGTTTAAATGAGACAAAGTGAACGTGATTTTACATTTGCACCCCCCCAAAGTAAACGGTTCCATGGCAACTCAGAATGAAACCAACTCAGAAACACCTCAGAAAGGTCATTAAAAGCTACTAAAAATTAATTTTAAAATAGCCGGTAACCCTAACCTAGCTTAACCTATTTAACCAATTTTTTATATTTTTTTATCATCACTCTTAATGACCTTTCTGAGGTGCTTCTGAGTTGGTTTCATTCTGATTTGTCTGGTCACCAAGTAAACATACAAACAAGTGTCCGACCGAAACCGAAACCGAATCTTCGGTAGCTGTCTCAGTTCCGGCCGAAAACGAAACTTTTTTAGACTTGTTAAAAATCTATTGTTTACTAAAATTTGGCTTATTTTTTACATTTATACAAACAGTTAACACTTAAATGAACAAAAAAAAAAAACAAGAATTGAAGTGTGTGAAAATTTTTTATATTTTTTGTTTTTACTAAAAATTAACAAACATGTTAACTACTTTTTAAGATTTTCACCGCCAAAAGTATTTTCGTTATTTGTTTTTGGGGTGTTATGCCGTGTTGCGCTACCTCCTTCTTTAGCCAACGTTTCGGACATCGTTGCAGTGTCCATCATCAGGGCAGATCCGGCAGATCCGGCAGATCCGGTAGATGTGTGCACATCACACATCTACACGTATAAAAAAATGAAATACAATTCCCGTCGCAAAAATGTAGTTGGTACTTTGGAGGAAACGGTCACAAGTATTTTGTATGTCTCACCATTATTTAATGTGTAAGAAAAAGATGCAGCAATACAGCGAAAAGAAATTTATGTTTATTGCATTTTTGTGTCACGTTACCGTTTCCGTAAATCGTTACGGTGAAAATTATAAAAGCGCTCAATCGTAGTAAATCATGTGGACAACATAAAGATTTAGCATTAGTCTTTGACTTAAGTTAGGTTTTTTGACGTCCGTAATTCCAAAGGATGTAATTTAATTAGACGTGTTTCTCTCCGTATGTAATTTCATTCACGCGTAATGATTTCATTTCGTGTTTAAATCCAGCAGTGTAATATTTTTATGTGATATTCATTCCCCTATGTAACTAAAGCGTCGATGACACTGAGCGAGCTTACTAGCAGTTAGTGAATTTCCCAGATACTAGCTTGTACGAGTTTACAAGCTACTATCTGGGAAATTCACTAACAGCTAGTAAACTCGCTCAGTGTCATAGTGTTACTTGCTAACTAGCAGATTGTTGACTATCCACGAAAAAAATTGAAGTGGTCAACTTTACTCGCCACACGCTTACTGGCGATTGGTTTAATTATGTTTTCAAAATGGCTGCCGATAAACACCTGATTTTGACTGTCATACATCTGACAGAATTAGTTCACGCAGGCGTCGTTATTCTCGCTACTGGCGTTAGCAGCACAACTGCAAGCTCAGTTTCCTACGCTACTGAGCGAGTGGACAGTTTTGTGTGTCATCATGACAATCTAACTCGCCGATTAATCCGCTTTTAAACTTAGTAGATAGTAACTTGTATACTCGCTCTGTGTCATCGAGCCTTAAGCAATCTTCCAAACAGGCCCTCATTTGATATGATTGGTGTAACTCTAAGTGACCAGCTCAGATATAAGGGCTCCATCGAAGCGAGAGTTAAGTTAGCATCACAAAAACTGGGCGTTCTGTACAGGGCCCGCAAATACTTAAATAGTACACAACTGCTAACCGTGCACAAATCACAAGTGCGCTCCACGGTTGAATTTGGCAGCCACCTCTGGTCTGGAGCCCCAAAATACTTGAAAAAAAAACTCTCGACTCTGTGCAGAAACGGGCGGTCTACTAATTCTACTAATTTAACAAACGGATTGCAATCTTTAGAGCAAAGGCGTCGGAAAAGAATGCTATCCTTGTTCTAACGGTATTCAATGGAAGATGCTCCGAGGAACTAGCGTCATTGATCCCTTCGACACCGGTGCATAGTCGGAAAACACGCCAAACGTGTGCCCAACGTATGTACATGGTTAACATTTGTCGCATGAGAACGGGTCGTTTCCTTGACTCGTTCTTGCGTTCAACAGCTCGGCTGTGGAACGATTTGCCGGCCTTTGTGTTCCCTCCTTTCTACAACACGGCTCTCTTCAAGACCAATATTCATTCCTTCCCCTCCTTAAAAAGACCCTCCACACAGCATCTCAGATAACATAAGCCCTCAGGGAAATTATTTTCTTCAGGGCCTCCTACATGAAGTTAATGTAAGAAGTATAAATTCGTGATGTAACCGACTAAAATATCTTTCATATTGAGTAATAAAAAATACACCCCGGTTTCGCATCATTCACAATTTATAACCTGCTTCGCCTTTATCCATGCCGCCTGCAAATAGGTTTGTATCACACACCGGAGGAACGAAAATTTGAATCTACTACAGAAGTGTCAAATTTGCCTCTGAAAGGCGAAAAAGGCGAACGTTCGGAATAAATAAACTATAAAATAAACCATTTTATTCCGTTTCTGGCATATTTATTCGTTGGTTTCTTTTATGTTACTTTAAAACCCTTTTCAGAAAAGCAATAAATACGAAAGCCTACTTTATGAAAAACGAAAAAATGTATTCTGGTTTTTTCATTTTCATTTCATTTTTATTTCATTTTATTTATGTGTATATATAATTGCATGACAAATCAGATAAAATAGTGATAATATATGACTGTTTATTATATAATAATACTAGCAGATCCGGCCACACTTTGCTGTGACTAACGACATCTTTATAACCAACGCCATCTGTTAAATCAAATCCACATCACCCGTTTGTCAGCCCACTGCCCGCTGCCCGCTGCCGCTTGGCCAGATATATTATGTATTTTAACCAATTTACACAAAACCTTGATAAATTACACACCTAAAAACCATCCTCATTAATCACTCTATCTATAGGTGAAAACCGCACGAAAATCCGTTGAATAGTTTAAAAGATCTAAGCGCACGTACAGCGTGAGCGACAGTGATAAATAAAAACAATGAAAAACTAGAACAGTGACAAATAATATGCTATGTGAAACTGCATTATTCTACAAAACTATATTTTTTGAAGTGAAACTTCTACAGCCCGCTGTGAATTGGATTTCGGATGAAACGGAAATGACAATTACTGCACCTGCGATGCATCAACTGCGCTCATTGGCCACTTTGATTATAATGTCACTTTGAAAAGCTCCTATTGGTCGAGATATGAAACGTAAATTACGCTAGGTCTGCGCTCATTGGTCGCTTTGATTATGACCTCACTTTTCAAGTATTGGTTGAGATTGTTTTGGTAAAGTTTCGCTTCTACCGCGTTTAAACTGAACTCGATTTTTTTTTAACGCCCGGTAGCATCCGCTCAAAAAGAAGAAGAAGAAGAGATATATAAATGCAAATGTTAGAGGGAGCGCGCTAATATTAAAAACGATAAATTTAAGCGAAAATTGTGAAAATGTTTAATAAAATGCGACTCCTTTAAAATAGAGCAAAAATCTCGTGGGGAATGTCTAAAATAGAATATATAAGAAACACTGTGAATTTTTCCTAAATGTGACTTGTAAAATAACTGAAAAAAACGTGTTTGTAATAATTTTCGGATCGTACTTCGCGATTTTATTCTACCAAGGGAATTTCATATAATTGCCCTTTCGGCGTGGGGGATGTATAGATATTATCTTCAAGAATAATTATTTCTTTTTAAGAGCTTTAACCCATTCATGACGAACTATTTTTTTTTCGAATTTCGCGCAGAAAATTCACAGAGTGGTTGGTTTTGAAAGTAGAATAAGAACGTTTTTTTCGGAATTTGAAAAAATCGTCTCCTCATCCCCCAGGAGCCTCGAGAAGGATGAGGTCCATATGGATCTTTCGGCAAATAACTAGTCAGAAATTTCATTTTTTCATCTTTATTGTTCCAAAAGTGTAATTTTCAACAACATTATTTAGTGTGATAGCCCTCGAAGCATTTCACGCATAGTCCGACCTTACATGTGATGCAACGGATGCGCTGCTTGCTTTTACAAGATGCACAAGACAGTTTTCCTCCCTTATTAGTCTCAGTTATCGGTATTGGCCCAGGATAATGGGGGACGGAGGTATCATACTGCATTGCCGTTTGACCTATTTTGGTGAGTTTGTCGGGTGCCTTGAAGTATTTCTTGATAGAATACTTCTCACAGTAATGCTTTGATATTTCTTCACGGAATTCTAACTGCCCCAATTTAAAATTGCCCGTGGCTTTGCGCTTCAGAAGCCAGCAATTCTGAATGGTTACATCAATGGCCCAGGTAAAAATGGACCACCACCATTTCTGTTGGCGAACAGTAATGCGATAACATGCAACGTTTTGGTCCATTCTGTCAGTTCCACCCATATTCGTGTTATATTGATGAATTGCATATGGCCTCTGTATACTGATCTTTTTTTGCTCCTTCCGTGAGTAACGGCTTGCTAGATCCAATGGATTCTTTCCGTATTTTGTTGAAGCTACAGAACAAACAGCGTTATCAACCCATTGAGTAACGTAGATGGGGGTCTTGCCAAATGATGTCTGCGCACTTTCAGTATGTCCTCGAGAAAGCACACCTTTGTTGTATTTTGACATTGTTGCCTTCTTCTTGGGGATAGGAGATGAACTGGGAATCCGATTGTCTCGAATTGTACCTGTGCCATTGTATCCATAAAAATGCAAATAGTACAGCAATGGCATACCCGTAAAAAGATTATCAAAGTAGAAGTGATATGGCAATTCGCGCTTTTCCACTGGCAATTGATCGACCAACATAAGTAGTGGTGAAGCATTCAAGCCTACAACACCATACTCCTTTGGAATCCGGGGATTGCTGCCTTGGTAGATCTCAAAATTGATCAAGTAACCGGAGGTTGTATTTAGGCTCCACACTTTATATCCGAATCGAATGGGTTTGCCTTTTATGTATTGCTTACATCCATGGCGGCCATAGTATGGTATCATCGATTCATCATAACTTAAATTTTCTTCTGGGTGGAAGTTTCGCATAAACCGTTCAATAAGCCTATCTGTAAATGGACGTAACTTCCACATCCGGTCTGCACTATTGAACTGATTTGGTGAAGCAAAGTGTATCATTTTGTGTATCTGTTCAAATCTATCACGAGACATGGTGGACGCAATCTGCTTATTGTAGAAAGGGCGAGAGCTGCTCCAGTACAATCGAGTTGATGGAATCGGGCATAATCCCGATGTTATAAGTATACCCATGTACGCTTTGATATCCCCGACAGTTAAAGGTGATACTTTATGACTATTTTCAGGGTCTTGCTTGGTCTGATATTTGTTGGATTCTGTAACGATGAATTCGTACATTTCGTTGTCAAAATTTAGTTCAAATAATTCCACCGGTGATAAAGCAGCTACGTCGGTATAATTTCCTTCGGGAAATATGCTAGAAACAATTGGCGTCACATCGTTAGACTTCCATTGAAACATAGTTTTCGGACCAGGCATACGTTTTGGAATGCGATAAGGTGGTTCAGCGGGATCATTCACTCCGTCTCCAGTACTAACACGGCATCGTTTCAAAGGAGGCTCGAAAGAAGTGCTTGCAGACGCTTGACCGTGTGATGCTGAAGCGTCGAATAAATTTATGTCGAAGTCACTGAAAGTTGAATCCAAACGCTCGTCTCCGAAATGCTCTAGATTAGGGTTCTCTTGATCTGAATCATAATCGGGCGTATCTTGTCCCTTTTTGTGTCGACGGCGATTTACGATTTGGCAATTAGAAAACAATTGCGCTCGAGAAATATTGGCAATTATTCCACCGTCATCTTCATCAGCTGAATCTGCTCCGGACAAATCACTCTCATTTGGCGGCTCCACATACACATCCACTACCTCATCATCCTCCAAATTCGTATCCGATTGTTCTTCAAGCAGTAACATCACTTCTTCAACAGTCAGACCCCTAAAAAACACGAAAAAACAATGAAATCTGCGAAAAATTACAATTTATGTATAGTGAGATCTGCCGAAAGGTCCATATGGAGCCAAAAATCAAAACTTTCAATTCAAAGTACTCTCTTTGATACAATAAGGATTATTTTTGTAACAATATGTCTATAAATAGTTAGTAAATTTCATTCTTTACGGATCATAAACGGTTTTGGAAAAAAAAATCAAATCTACACATAAGTTTAATGGATTACTTACTTCACTCGTTTTGACATTTTGAAAAATTTGCACTTTTTTTCAAACTCCGTTTATACACGTCTGTCCACGCCGGCACATGCAAACGAACTGAGCGCCTCTAAGACAAACGTGTTCGTACATGCTTGTAGACTACATAAAACTGAATTTCGCATCGCCATTTTAATATATCGGCATGATGTGACTAATTGAGGTCCAACACTTTTTCGAGGTCCATATGGCACCTTCGTCATGAATGGGTTTTAAAACTTAAATTATTTAAGTAAAATACGTAATAAGTCGGTAAAAATGCGGGAAGCCAGGCCAATACACTAAAGTACTCGTAGTGCGATATCGACCTCCCTAAATTAAAAAAAAAAAAAACTTTCATGAAAACCTAACTAGTCCAGTAAACGAATGTTCCAAAAGGAGGTGTAGAGTGCGTGAGCAGGAACCTAAGCGATTCTTTCAGGACTTGTTTAGGGTGCTTAGGGTGTGAACATACTAAAAGTCCTGACGTCTAGGTGGTGAGCTAGGGGGGGGGTGGGGGGGGGGGGGGGAGGGGGGGGGGGGGGGGGAAGGTCCCGATTTTCGGGTTTCCGTTTATATCTCAAAAACGTTGCATCGCAGAGGAAAACTTTTTTTAAATAAGTAAAAGCTCATAAAATTATCTACAATTTTTATTCTTTACGTAATTTTACGACTAACCTGCACAATTTACCTGCTTTCTTGCGTGCAAAAATTAATAAGGAATTTCCCATGAAGAAAAAACCCGTCTTAATAATTTGGTAAGAAAAAACATCTTTTTCTGAAAATGACGACATTTTACGAAAAAACTTAAAATTGCTGTAAATATTTACTGGTTGGAGATTTATTTACAAATGTATGTATACATTCTAAAAGGTAATTAAATTATTTACAACTTTTTTCAAATAAATTTCTTTCTTGGATGAATATTTTAGACGATATGAAGGAATGTTTGATGAAAAATGTGAGGTAAAATGATTTTTCGAAAATATTGACATTTGTGGAGCGTATAACTCAAAAACCGCTGGGATTTCCAAAATTACGTAAAGAATAAAAGTTGTAGATAATTTTATGAGCTTTTACTTATTTGAACATAGTTTTCCTCTGCAACGCACCGTTTTTGAGATATAAACGGAAACCAAAAAATCCGGGATCTTCCCCCCCCCCCCCCTCCCCCCCTAGCTCACCACCTAGACGTCAGGACTTTTAGTATGTTCACACCCTAAGCACCCTAAACAAGTCCTGAAAGAATCGCTTAGATTCCTGCTCACGCACTCTACAACTCCTTCCTTTACTGGACTAAACGTTTCCTGCACAGTTCACTGCAAGTCAGTCTTTAGTCGAGTTCGGCATTACAGTCTGGGGAGGAGCAAACGCTGTCACCATTGATCAGATGTTTAAAGCTCGGAAACTAATTATAAAGATTAATCTAAAACTAACCATCGCAAACATTTCGGATGAAATTGTTTGGAGGATCTGTGTATTGAATTTTATACTAATTTACACCAAAACCATACAATCATACCTTTTCAAACACATAACTGTTTTTGACAATGTTCAAACTGTTCAAGACACTAGAACCATAGAGTACAAATTCGTACTTATCGCTTTCGCTAAAACAATTTTTGGCTAAATATATTTTACATAGCCACTAGAGTGCCTTTTGCCACAATATGGCACTATTTAAAATTCCTCAGATTGCTTTGCTGCCAATTTTGGCAAATTTTCCCCACATACATTAAACATTTTTTGTCATATTTTGAAACACGCCCGCAGTTCAATTTTGATGATTTTTAGAAGGTGAAAGATACTTCTTATATTCATATTTAACAGATGGCAGTGTACTCTAGTTATTTACAAATTATCTAATTTTTCTAAATCGTTTTATGTAGATTTGCTTAAAAGGCTCAACTGTCAAAATGCCTCCATGTAAAATGCGGCTTTTTATCGTGTGTTATATATATGTACACCAGTGAAAAAATGATGAATTAATAATGCAATCAACGTGTTTCAGTCTTTAAAATTCAATGTATATTTGAAAAAAACCAAATTTTTGTGGTAATTTTTGCCTATTTTTTTGCCCATCGGACCGTGATTTACGATGCAGTATTTTCAATAAATAAACCAATAATCGAGTTAGGTATTGGTATTGTGGATTATTAACGTATCTGTTTGAGTTGCTGCCGTTATTTTTGGTAAGCACCTTATAAATTCCATTTTAGTCCATTTTAAAGTGTCACCATTTCTCGACCATAATTTCCGTCAAAAAGGAAGATTAAACACTTCACAACTTATCGAAATTCAGTTTTGTCGTATATATATTGTCATGAAGTGCTTTCTTGAATTTTAACTTCCCACCCCTATATGATTATTTCCGTCATCAGGTACTAAATATTTAATATTAGTTGTCAAAAATTGGCAACATTGTCGCAACGTTTTGATTGGCCCGAATTTTGGTGGGGGAGGGGCCCGAGGACCCTTGCACTGCGTCGAGAGTCCTGGCGAGCTCTTCTGGTTTTAACTGCGCTATGGGTCGGTCTTTCGCATTTTGGCCGGGGCCGCCTAGATCCTTTGTGTTCCAACGTTTTTTGGAACACGTAATTTAAAATATAGTTAAATTTTATATATCTAAATCAACTCAGTGGTGTTTCCGGATGAGGTCCTCTGCCCAGATGAAACCCGAGACGGGGTAACGTACGTACAACTTATATAATTATGTGTTATCCTTCAACCCTTTTGTTATATTTTAGAATCGTTAACCTTGAGTTCACAAAGAGATTAAAAGCTTTTCCTAGAAGCGTCGAGTCATTAATAAATTCACAAATTATTTAAAAGCGACAAGAGATCTTCTAATTTATTAAACCCTATCTTTATTCAATAAATGAAGCGACGATCGTTTTGAATCAGATCCGATCGAATTGAGAACACAATATCCCTGAGAGGAGCTAGCCGAGGTTGGTATTATAATTTGGTTTTTGTAAGTATTTAAATTGAACCATTGTTGTTGAGTCTTGAACATTGTGGTGTTTTAATTTGTTATAAGTTCGTAATCAGGCGGTTCGAGCCCGCCGTTACGTAACAATATTTTAGATTGGAATAATCAATTAGACCATTTAAAAGAAACTTCATAGAATTTTTTTAATTTGAACGCAAAATTGAACTTCCTACGAGAGTTTATAGCTTGAAAATCCTGAGAATATTTCTGTTTAAAATTTTTACCATTTTATAATATTTTTTTTTATAAATCCTATGAATATGCGATAATCGACAAAAGATATGTGAATTCATTGGCTGTATAGAACTATAATCAGTTTGTATGTCTTCATATTAAAATTCGGATTGGATTGCAATATTTATATACAGGCGTCGGGTGGGAATACTATCCCAGTTATTTCAATGGAAGATGCTTCTGGAAACTAGCGTTGATTCCTTTGACACCAGGTCACAGTCGGGAAATATGCCAAACGCGCACCCACCATTTGTATATAGTTGACATTTGTCTCATGAGAACGGATCGTTCCTACGCCTCGTTCTCGAGTTCAACAGCTTGGCAGTGGAACGATTTGCTAGCCTCTGAGTTTCCTCCCTTCTACAACATGTACCTCTTCAATACCCAGGCTTACTCCTTTTCCACAAAAAGCCACAATATTTACCACCTTCCGTGGATTCACGATACGGAATTCAGGAATCTAAACATCTGTGATCCGTCAATACGCTAGAGTGCTAGACTATAGGTTCTTAACCTTATTTCGCCCATCGCCCATTTTGAGAACATTTTTTTGTCTAGCGCCCCCCTTTTTTTTTTACTTACCATCTGTCGTGAATCTGAAAAAGCTTTTAACGTGACTATATTAACCACAACTTGTTATTGGGGGGGGGGGGGGGGGACTAAACTACCTGCTACCTTCTTCCTTCTTGTATTAATGATATAGTGTCAAATCTTAATAATAATAATATTACACATTAGATTATTAGTAAGTGATAAGCGTGTTTTTTGTCTTTTTAAACCATTTTTTTACCCGCCCACGCCCTCCCACTGTGCCATCTCAACGCCCCCACCGTGCCATCTCAACGCCCCCTAATTTTATCTGGGTCTTGTACCGCCCCCTGAAAGTCTCAAACGCCCACAGAGAGGCGTTATCGCCCACGTTGAGAACCTATGGGCTAGCGCCTAGCCCAAACATTCAATAAATATCACGAAATTTGATAAATATTGACGGATCACAATAAATATTGAACCTGTAGTGTTCACCGGAGGAAGTTGTTCGATTTTCTTTAAACAAATAAGAAAAGAAGCAATATTTTTCATTCCTTTTGGCAAAGGCACTCGTTCTCTTACCACGTACTTCTCGTTCCTTATGTCAGAACCTCTTTAAATCCTTCCCCTACCCAATACAGTTGCATAGAGGTGTACGTACAGGCAATAATGGACAAGTCACTTGTAAACAATACCTTATTGCCGCATCGCCGTTCTTTGTGTCGTAACGCATTTCAAGTGTTTGTCCCTAAAGCCATTCGTACATGGAGATACTTACAAGCGACTCGAGTTTTGTGCCCGCCATGCTATTTTTGTAGTGTTCGTACACCACGCTACGCTACGCGTCGGAAATGGGTGTTGACTGTTGACGCAGATTATAGGTGACAACCCGGAGAATTATTTTTGTTTTGTTTGAGAATAAATATTTATTTTATGGCAATGAATTGTTCCCTCCACCTCTCCCCGCTTGTCCACCCAGCACTATAGTGTTCGCAATCGACGAGTTACAACGGTCTTCCCGTGAATTTATAAATACAAATCGCAAGATTCCTTTGGAAACTATTTATATTAGTGAAGTCATTCAAAAACATAAAAACACGACCTCCGTAGTCCAGTGGGTAAGACTCTTGGCTCACAATCCGGAGGTCGCGGGTTCGAACCCGGCATGCGCAAATAAATTTTATTTGATTAATTTGTGTTATTTCACAATTAATTAAGATACTATCAGTATCGCCCTGGTGTAAGACTACCATTCAGATTTGAAACGTTGCTTGAAAATGGCTTTAGCCGTGTTTAGTGACAAGATCTGAATAGCCAGGTACTTCCCAACCTTCCTCTTCCCCACCTCCTTCCCCTCCCCACTACCTTCAGCCTCACAACATACCCCAATTGGGGATGCCATAGTCTCACTGGCTCCAGACGGGAGCAGTTGAGATTCTTGTGCGGTATTCAGTGTAAAAAAAAAAAAAAAAATTAATTTTATTACACTAGTCGCCATTTGAGTCTGACCTTAAGTATAATTATTAAAACAACACATTATTTGTACTCAATTTACGTTTTATATGGTTTACAACACAAAATGTCCGATGAACGCGAAAAAAAAAATATTTGAAAAAAAAAAAAATTAAAGAATTTGTTCGTCTAAATTTACATTATTAGTTTAACACAGAAGGCCCTGAGGAAAAAAATCCATGTATATTATCTTTGGGGATGCTGTGTAGAGGGTCTTTTTTAGGGTAAGGTAGGAGGTGAAGGAAAAGGGTAGAGGGGTCAATGGGTCCAGGAGTGACGGACGTAAAAAATCCAACCCTCCCACTGCGATGCAAGGCGATGAGAATCCGGCTAGAGAGGTCTAGGTTAGAACTCCATCAACCAGTTTCTCCCGATCCGGCCCGCCACACAGTAGGTGGGCTAATGGATTCGCCGCCAAGACCTAGACAAACCTCACTCAGAACAATCAACCACATTTTCAATTTTCAACTTATCTTGGTTATTGTAACCAATTTCAAAGAAGAATAAAAAATGTTTTTACATAATCAAACACATTTAGAAAACGTAATGCCTAATTATGACAAGAATATTATTATTTATAGAAAATTATTTCTCGATTCGTGCTGAACTACCAGGGGACCATGTACATGAAACAGGTAACTTTGACAAGTTTACACGGGGCATTGAGATACTCACCGTATGGGGCGGTTTGGGTTGTGGTTTGGGACGACAGTGGCTGAGGGCCTGAGGGGGGCGGTTAACCCCCGGGGACTGAGCCTGTGGGGGTCACGTAGACCAGGGGTTGATGTATCTTTTTGGCTATATCTCAGCCCGGGACGTAAAGATTTTGACACAATGGAAGACAGAATTGTAAGAAATTTCCAAAAAGATGAAATAAATATCATTAATACAAGTTACACGATAGAAAAATGTTTCATAATATTTCACGACCAGATCTTTGTAATATTTTTTTATTAATTAATGAACTTAAGTCCCTGACGTTGCCTGGGATTTACAAAGATACTTTTGAAATCAGATGAAGACAGTAATTTTCCTCTTATTTTGACCAAAATTCATATTTAAGAGGGAATAACCAGACAAAACCGGAAATATGTCATTTTTAAATCAAATTTTAGACGTATTGACTCTTTTCCACAACAAAAAATATAAATTGATTTCGAAATACTGTTCTTTTATCTAGTGTTTTAAATTTTGTATTTAGTTTGTATCGCATTGATGATGAAAATTGCACAACTGTCTATAACGTTAACTAAACAAGTAGGAGCTAGCGCAACACGTGTCAACACACCCTCAAAGACAAATCACACATCTTTGATGGACGTTATTGCATTGATGATGAAATTTGCGCAGCTATCTGGAACGTTGGCTAAACAAGTAGGAACTAGCGCAACACGTGTCAACACACCCTCAAAGACAAATCACACATCTTTGATGGACGTTATTGCATTGATGATGAAATTTGCGCAGCTATCTGGAACATTGGTTAAACGAGTAGGAACTAGCGCAACACGTGTCAACACACCTTCAAAGACAAATCACACATGGTAGACTCACTTTGATGGACGTTATTCCATTGATGATGAAATTTGCGCAGCTGTCTTCTATAACATCGGCTAAACAAGTAGGAGCTAGCGCAACACGTATCAACACCCTCAAAGACAAATCACACATGGTGGACATACTTTAATGGACGTTATTGCATTGATGATGAAATTTGCGCAGCTGTCTTCTATAACGTCGGTTGAACAAGTAGGAGCTAGCACAACACGTATCATCTTCCTCAAAGACAAATAACACAACTGTGATGGACGTTATTGCACTGATGATGAAATTTGCGCAGCTGTCTGTAACGTCGGCTAAACAACTAGCGCAACACGTATCATCTCCCTCAAAGACAAATAACACAACTGTGATGGAAGTTATTGCACTGATGATGAAATTTGCGCAGCTGTCTATAACGTCGGCTAAACAACTAGCGCAACAGGTATCATCTCCCTCAAAGACAAATAACACAACTGTGATGGACGTTATTGCACTGATGATGAAATTTGCGCAGCTGTCTATAATGTCGGCTAAACAACTAGAGCAACACGTATCATCTCCCTCAAAGACAAATAACACAACTTTGATGGATGTTCAGACGACAAAAGAACCACGAGGATATAACCCATGGGTTGACATAACATGATAAGGCGACCTCTCTGCGTCAAAATACGACGAAAATAACCCATCAAAAAAATGGGATGAAATATTTTCGTGTTTTTATCGGTAAGGGTCTATTTTATACGCGACCTGCCTTTGTACCCAGCTTTATCCACGTTTTTCAGGATATCGAACGAATCTTTCATCGGGTTTTTTTGTTGATTCTCTTCTAGTTACCAGCATTATGGTTTTTATTGATACTTTTGATGGAAATTTGATCACGATGAGAGGAATGGATGCGTGGCCCTTTTCACACTTAATTTTGGATTTGAGACCAAAATACCTAACCAAACTCAACAATTATTTTATACCAGCTGACCCGGCCACGTGTTGCTGTGGCTAATAAAATGCAACGTCATCTACTGGATGGTTCACCAACCTTTATAACCACCGCTTGAGTTTATCGCGAAGAGACAGACAGATGCCGCGGAGGACTTTAATTTATAATACGTAGAGATGGTGTGAAAGATTATAATAATGTGCATGAAATGCTTGGGGTAACTAACGTATTTAAGTTAATAAGGATTAGTACTGTATCTGTCTAAGTAACTTTTCAATTACCGCAATCTACGTGACCATTTTTTTAGAAGATAGAATGGGTATAGTAAGCTATCCGTAAAAGATACATATATGCCTTCACGGACTTTTTTGTAGATCTATAAAAGAGGAATATCCCACCATGCATTGTTTTGTTATATCTCAAAAGGATTAAGCAGCGTTTTCGATGAAAGCTACCAGGCGGCTCGACTTTTTCCGACACTTCAAACAATTATCGTTGTGTTTCAACCAATATACATAAACCCTTGACAATATACATACCTAAACCTTCCTCACGAAACACTCTATCTATTGGTGAAAACCGCATGAAAATCTGTTCAGTAGTTTTCGAGTTTATTGCGAACAGACAGACAGATGACGCGGACGACTTTAATTTATAATTTGTAGAGAAGATAATCCATAGGCTAGCACATTTCTAGTACGAAACGGATATTTGCTTTTTTTATTTATTTATTTTTTAAATAATGATATATTGACCATTAAATAATTCACTTTGGTATGATTGTAGGTCAATCATGGCATTTTTTGAGAGTTAATTATAACTAGCTGAGGGGATTCGTGGGACGGGGGAAGTGGGGGGGGTGGAGTTGGGAGAGGGTAGGTGGAGGTAGCAGCGTGGGAACGCGAGAGGGGAAAGGGACGCGGGAGAGGAAGGGATGCGGAAGGGGAACGGGACGAACGGGAAAGGACACGCAGGGAAAAATAATTTCTTTTTTAAATGGCTTAGCAACGCATGCCGGGTACCAGCTTGTATAATATAGATATCAACCATCGGCATGTCTCCACGCTTTGCATTTCTTTGAAGAGTTATTTCTAGTAGAAGTTAGTGACCCTCCAAAAATCCTTAAAATTTGGTAGTTACATAAAATAATTATAATTTATACCTACTATAACATTTGCAGCACTTTCCAGGGTGGTGGATTCTTTCGGTATCGCTTTGGTGAAAGACAACCGTTCAAAATCGAAAAGATGTTTGAAATGGATTTACGAGTATATCTGAAAAGTCAGATACTTCCCCACCTTCTTCTTTCCCATCTTCTTCCACTCCCCACTACTTCCAGCCTCACAACACACTCAAATAGAGAACTCCAGTCCAATAAAAAAAAAAAAAAAGAATAATGAATGACCTTCTAACTTAAATAACTGCATTAATTTTTTTTATTTTTAGAGTTAGTTTTCAGAGTTAAAATAATTATCAAAGTTTTAATTTTTCAAGATTCCCCGAAAACCACCGTACGAGTGGTGAATCATGTGACGTCATCACTCCTGAAAAGTTGCCATAGGATCGGCCAATCAGCTGATCAACTGCCGCCATTTTGAATTTCGTTGTTCGAAGTATTCTCCCTAGAGTAGCATTACTATTTTTGTGCAGTAGTTTTTGAACATTTTCAATAGTAGAGATAAACTAATAAGTAATAAGGGATACCTTTATTTTTGAAACATTATTTCGGCCTAAATAATGGTTTAATAAGCAAAACAACTAAATCTCTATAAACAGTATGTAAATAAACGAATTAATTAATACGATGGCTTCTGTCATACTAACATTCTCATACAATGACTTTACGGTGACGTCACGACACGTCGAACAGTAACGTCACCACTAAACATTTCAATAATGCCAACTTGACGGCATGTTTTTACGCCCCCCATTAAATTTGTAATTTTTAATATATTTTTTTTAAATCCCCGCGTTAAATATTATTAAATAAAACTTACATATTTAGAATCAGCGTTTATTGGTCTTTGTATATGAACATATTTTTTTAAAGCCATTATATTTTTCACTTGAGTTCCTTATTGGGAATGATGTAGTTTCACCGACTCGGATGATTGGGAATAAGACTCTTAAAATGGCAAGACAAAAGGCAGTTTCTAATTGACATTTCGCAAGTAGATCACTGTCGGAAGTGTATACATACACCGATCGTCCAATTGATTAGTCAGACATCTTCAAAAAATCGAAATTTGAGTTGACTTTGCAGTTATATATAAAAGTTTACCCTCTTTCTGGTACAATACTCCGATTCCTCATAAATAGCACCAAATCAATTATAATGCACATAAACTTTTAGTAAATTAAATAAAACGTTGCTGTTTTCTAGGTCACTATTAGAATATTTAAAAATGTCACACTAATGTACCGGACCGTTGTGCCTCCCGATGTTATGTTATAGCATATTTAGTGTGAAACACAGACACGTGTAAACAATATTCGATTTATGGTGAACATTTTTATTTTATTTATTTATTTATTACATAAGATACATTTACACAGTAAAATAACATAATAATAATATTTCAAAATATCTGTAAATATTAAAATGGGTACAAGTGTTATTATGTCTTGTTTGTCTATATTAGTTCCTACCTAGGCAGATTGCCCGTTCTAAGGAACCAAATGCTGGTGAAAAATGCAAAAAATGTATTCTGAACAAAAAAAAAAACAAAGTGTTTTTTTTTTGTTTGTAGATTAAATATATACCAAGTTCTTACTGATTGTGGCATTTAATAGTTAAGCATTTAAAATTTTAAGTTTTAAGTGACGTTATTTAACAATTTTTCAGACTCAACCCTACCTAAGCCAATCAACCGGTAATTTATTATTGAACCGATGCATGTCATTTTGCATGTTTTAATATTTAATTCTGGGGGGATTTTATTATATAATTTCGGTCCCAGATATGTAAATGTCTTTTGGAACTTCGACGTATTGCTCCCTGGGACCACAAGATCCTTTCTGGTGTGACTTCTTGTGATGTATTTATGATCAATTTTATCAAGTTTTTCTAGATTTTTGTGTACGTGGATAATAACTTTTTTTATATAGTTTTGACGAACATCAAGTACATAAATTTTTTTGTATAGCTGATCGCTAGAAAACCTACGGTTTACGCATAATAACTCTAATTATGAATTTCTGGGCCTTCACTAGTGGATCTAAAATTGTTCTACCTGACGCTCCCCAACCAATACAACCATACGTTAAGATGGGGTTGCATAATCCGAAATATATTTTTCTTAGATCTTGCTGTTTGATTATATTTCGTAATACAAAGAATATATGGATCAATTTTCTTACCCTTATTGTGAGGTTGTCAATGTGATATTTCCACTTAAGGTGATTGTCTATAATAACGACTAGATATTTGATGTTTTTCACACTTTCCAAAACTTCACAATTGCAGATAGAATTAATATTATCGGAATTACAGTTACGCTTATGTATTTTAATTGTAAATGATGTACTAGGTTGCCCTTTTATAGTTGAGCTGAATCTTATGTATTTAGTTTATGATATATTTAGTGTAAGTAGATTTTTGTCAAGCCATTGTTTTATCGCCTTGATTCCACTTTCAGCATGTTTATGTGTTTGAGTCCAAATTGTTTGAGTCTCCTTCAAATATAGCTACTTTATACTACATTCGAACGTTGCTTTCAAAATTATCTCCAAATTTAATATTTGGAAATGTCTGTCATTTATTGGATAATCAACTCCTCTGCCGTAGGTCACCCCAAGTGGTTCGCTAAGTTTGGTGGGGTTTGTCCGGGTCTTGGCGGCGGATATACCCACCAGATGCGTGGCAAGCCTTATCGGGAGAGAATGGTTGACTTTTCCAGCTGTACTCTCCAGGAACATCGCCTTGCACCGCAATGGGAGGAATGGATAAATCCGTCACTTCTAGACACACTGGCTCCCAGATACACACCCACCCTCAAACACTTTTTTTATAAACTCTATGTAAACTTTCATGCTTCACTTTTACAATTCTACTGTAACTTCAACAAGACTAACTTTATTTATCTTCTTGAAACCGTAACAAAAAATCAACTAATTGTATGTGTCACTTTGTCACTACAATATTTTCAAAGATACATTACCTTTATTTTTAAACTTTCACTTTGAAATTTATATTTATTACTTGTACCGCCAACTTATTGGTGTAATTTAGCACTTTAGTTAATATTACCCACGCACAGGCAGTGCCTTAGTGGGTTCCCATTATCTACTTTTGTCTTATGTATATTTTTTTACTTTTTTACATTATTTTTATCTGTGTTATGTTTTATATGTTATATACACCGGTCACTCAGATCAGGGACTTAGGTGTTATATTTGATGAAAAGTTAACATTTACTTTGCACGCAAATGAAATAACAAATAGAGCTATAAAAATGCTTGGTTTTATATGCAGAACAGCAAGTGATTTTAAGTCACTAGAATGTTTGAAAATATTGTACACTTCTTTGGTAGGAAGCCAGGTAGAGTATAATTCGCCCATTTGGTCCCCATTGTATAAAATACATTCCGACAATATTGAAAGGGTACAGCACAAATTTTTAAGATTTGTTAACTTTAAGCTGAATATTCCAATTCAAAATATTAACTTTGTCCTTTTGATGAAACAACTAAACTTAATTACGCTGTCAGATAGGCGGATCATCTCTGACCTTGTACTATTAAATAAAATCATTAATAATTGCATTCACAACCCTGAAATTCTCGCCAAAATAAAATTTTACGTACCGACCAGAAATAGGAGGCAATGTGCTACCTTCTTGTGTGACAATTTTAACCCATCTGCTTGGTTCAATATATTCGCACCTCACAATCTGGAAGCCTCAGTCTCACGGAAAAAATCAGAAACCGTCACTTTGGATCGAGATTGTAAAATAACTATGCAAGATAGCTTTCATATTTCAAAGACAATAAGAAGCATTGTTCCGTTCTCTTTCTGGTTAAAAGAAAAAAACATTATGTTTGCATTATAGAAAGAGAAATATATAGATTTTAAAATATAAGGTCGTTCGGGACGTTTTTGGTCTTATGAAAGTATAAGGCGATTACGTGTTTTGGGATGAATTTATTCCTAAACAAGCAGACGGGTTAAAACAAATTATAAGGCTCATACACCTATAAATAGATTACATCATTTTGGTAATAAATTTGGGAATATTGTAGACATGTTTGCAGATTCTGTATTAGTTATAAAAAGAAGTCTTTATAATTACTTTAATGAAATGAATGATTTTGATTTTAATTTTACGCACCAGATTTAAATGTCCGGGTTTAATTTTCCCCACAGGAAAAACTAAACCCTTTCACACACTTCCCAAATGATCATCCGGTCAATCCACGTTATGCAATTGCACTATAGAAGTATTATAATTACAAAACAATACAAGAACAACATGTCAACCTACTAGAGACCAGATGGGAAAATAATTCACCGTTTAATTCAGATATTTTCATATCAGAGGGTTCGGCTCTGTGGAATTCCTAATTGAACCTATAAATCCTACTGATCCCTCAATATAAATATTTACAAAATCTTTTGTAATCCTACATGTACTTAAAATTACCGATTTTTGCATTTTTATATATAAATTCTTTGACAAATCTAATACGCCTAAATTTTGAATCAGAGACCTAGGTATAATGCCAGTAGCCGAAATAACAAATGGTAATATTTTTATAGTCTGAGAATGCCAAATTCTTTTAATCTCATTTCCTAAATCTGTTTACTTTCTAATTTTTTCAGAAACAGTTTTTTGAATATTACAGGAATTTGGAATAGCTACATCAATGATATAAGTTATTTTTTAATTTTGTCATGTAAAACTATGTCAGGTCTATTATGACTAATTGTTCTGTCTGTTAGTATAGTTTTATCATAACATATTTTATAAAATTTATTTTCTAAAAATGAATTTGGTTCATATTCATAATATGGTACTATATTACGGCAGTCAATCAAGTTATGTTTAGTTCGCTCTTGAGGCGATTTTTCGCAAAAACAGCGCTATATAAGTTGTCCAAATTTATTATTATTATTATGTTTAATTACCAAACTTTGGTGGATTATTTTTAAAACCTGATTGTGCCTAAATGTATACTTGGACGGCACTAATATAGAACATCCCGATATAATATGTTCTATAGTTTCCGGAAAAGCCAAACATTTTCTACATAAATCATCAATTTGATTTATATCTTTGATTATATGCTTCCTATAATTTTTAGTATTAATGACTCTATCTTGAATGGCAAGCATAAATCCTTCTATTTCTGCGCTCAACTCTCCAATACTCAACTCAATACTAATTCCTGGTTAGTATTTATAAGAATGTTGGCATTCTCGTCATATAAATTTAAAGGTGTAATGTTTCTATCTGCCTTGCAAATTATTTTGTGCATTTCTGAGCTATTAGCTTTCCTATGGAAAAAATTTATAAGCATTTCTACCTGATTGTGTTTCAAAGATGTTATTTTGACTACACCTCTACCTCCTAAATTTCTAGGCAAAGTAATTCGTTCTATAGCTGAATTTGGATGATGGCAATTAAACTTTGTTAACGTAGTTCTAATTAATCGTTCTAAACTATCTAAATCTGTATTGGACCATTTAATTATGCCAAATGAGTACGTTCATAGAGGTATTGCCCAAGTATTTATTGCTTTTACTAAATTTTTAGCAGATAAAATATTATATTATTTTATTTTTTATTATTATTTTCATCATTATAATTTTGTACTACGTACCTACCTAACTATTATTATCTATCCTTGTAAAAGCCCACTAGGGCGTAAATAAATAAATAAATATGTTTAGAAAATATGTAAAAATCACTTTTGAAATGTATCATGATATAATGGGAAAAATAAAAGAAAAAAAAACCATTTTCCTTCCAAGAACTTCCTCTCCTTTCTTTCCTAAAAAGACCCTTCACACAAAGATAACATAGACCCTGAGAAGAATTATTTTCCTCAGCGCCATTTTCCTCCTGGGTGGAGCTAACGTAAAAAAATACACTTATACACACAATCCTAAGTATGTATTGTTGTAAGATGTTTACCTTTCTATCAGTGAGTGTAAATCTGTATTTATTTTCCATCTCCACGTGTTTACACATAACAAAACTGTTATATTTTTTTAGTACTTTACGTAAATGACTTGTTTATTTGCCGTGAGCAAATAATATATAAATCATATTTCCTATTACGCCAGATTTTCGACTTCTGACAGTTTTTTACGTCAGCATTTCAACCCCCTGCCGTTCGTCTCACTGTTTTATTCTGGGAGAAATTCCGAACTACTGCCACTGAACATTTGTGGACTAGAAGCGTCAGAATGAGATGCCACAACGAATACCTCAAATACATTTTTGCTTCGCTGAACTTCCCCTCCTTCCTTAACAAAAACAAGTGTGCTTTAGACCACACGACTGAAGTAAAAGTTATTTAACTCCATCTATAGGAAAGGAAGAGAGAAAGAAAATGTGCGCGCGCACTGCTCTCTCTTGCTCCTACTGTGTGATACAGACAATAGGCCTGCACTGTGTCGATATACGAAACGTAAGTGGCTATGATAGAAAGAGAGAAAGAAAATATGTGCTCGCACCTCTCTCTCTTGCCCCTACAGTAATAAATGCGAAACGTAACTCTCTCTCTTTCTATCTTCACTAACTTATATCTCCCTTTCAACTACCGTTTGCCTTGCTTTTCATAACGCTCTCGTCACGCATTCGCCAGCTTACTTCCCAAGTCAAGCGTGCGTAAAGAAGTTTTACTTCAAAAACCCTTAACACAGCGTCCCCACAGATGACGTAGGCCTTGAGAGGAGCCTTATTTTCCTCAGGGCCTCCTGTGTGGACTTAGGGCCTTCGCTCATGGAGAAACTGAAAAAAAAAACAGTTGTCGACGCAATCGCAATCAACCTCCTGAACAAAATCGATATTTTTCTGATACGACATATCGCAAATTACTCGAAAACTTGACATTTTGTGAGCCATTAATTTGGCAACCTGTCTGTCCTGAATGAGAACCCAGGCTGTCTCTCAGTGGGGTCTTGAACGAGATGGGCGTTTTGACGTGGGCTCTCGGCTGATATTTGGCTGGGTTATATTTGCAACTACGGGGAGCTGCTGAGAAAACCAGGGCAATGGATGCCTTTCTGAGCGTGTTGGCGTCATGCGTCATATCCCCAGTTAGTACCAGCTAGCTTACTGACTAAGTTTAGTCGTGCCCTCGTTTTTTGCCGATTGTTTCCATGTGTTTCCGGTAATTCAGACTCCTGTCCAAAGTTACTCAAAGATTGCCATGATAGTGGCTCACGACCTGTCAAGTTTTGTCATGTTTTGATCAGAAAAATTTCAATTTTGTTCGGAAGGTTGATTTGTCGTTAAAAAAAGGTCACTATCTCAATTACCTTTTTAATCTTTCTTTAGGCAGGTAAAAAGTAAAAAAAAAACACACGACTACATATTTGAAAAAAATAATCTGAATGAACCATTGATGAACAAACCCCATCTTGAAACGTAACTAATTTTCGGATAGACGAAATGCAAAACGGTTGAGTTAAAACAGGACTCCGCCAAGCTTAGTAACTAATAACATAATATCAAACTGATACAATTAATGATTATTGCATGTATTTTTTTGCCTTTGAAAGTCGTGGTCGACGGCCGGCGTGGTCGAGTGGTAAGACTCTTTCTTGACGTGCAATCCAAAGATCACGGGATCGAATCCCGGCGTGGGAAAATAAATTTTATTTGAATAATTTGTGTTATTTAAAACAATATACATTATATTTCCGGCACGTTCCAGACTGAAAGATACTCTCAGTATCGCCCTTGTGTAAGACAACCATTCAGAATTGAAACGTTGCTTGAAATGGCATTAGCCGTGTTTGGTGACCAGATCTAAATAGTCAGGTACTTCCCCACCTTCTTCTTCGCCTTCTCCTTTCCCTCCCTACTACCTTCAGCCTCACAACATACCCCAATCGGGGATGCCATAGTCTCACTGGCTCCAGACTGGAGCAGCTGGGACTCTTGTGAGGTATTCATATTAAAAAAAGTAAAAAATGTTATTAATGCTTATTAAAATTAAATATTACGCCGAAAGAGCAAGTGTTATTCCCCGCACGGTGCAATTTCTGCGAACAAGATTGTTAAATTTGTGCGAGCAGCAACTCGTGAAATGGAGCACGGAGTCTCGTAAAATATGTAAATGTTTAATCAGTTTTCATAGAAAGTAAGGAAAAATTATACTCACTTCAATCACGCGGAAAAGCCCATAAAACACTTCTATCAATATATTTCTTCGGTGGAAGGGGGAGACATTTGTACTTATTTGAAAGGTGAAGATTTCAGCATTATTGAATTCCATTTTGAACCCCTATTTTTCATCCCCCTCTTAAGATTGATTCCTTCACCCTTTTCAACCTCCCCCAACAACTAAACTAGATACAGTTCTTATTATTTTATACGCTTTTTAACTTTAGCTTCGTGTATTCTGTTGCTATACGGTTTGGAAACATGGACACTTAAAGTCTGCGAAAGAAAGTGGATAGACGCCCTCGAAAATGTGGTGCTAAAAAAAAATGCTCAGGACTCCATGGACAGTCAGGTGATAAATGTGTACTTTCTAGAAGAGCCAGTCTCCACATACTATCTGCCCACAACGTATTTTAAGATAATTTGGACACGTTATTCGCCAAACTGAAGACTCCAACTTGGAGAAACTCATAGTCACTGGCAAAGTTAATGGCAGAAGACGCAGAGGAATTTATTGTTTTATCATTGCTTCATAACCGTTATGAACCGCGATTGATTTTATCATTTCCTTTTCTTTATCGTACGATTTATGTCTAAGGAATAGGCCACTTGCATGGATTTCATAACGACTAGGAAAAATTATGTTGATAGATTTTTTTACCAAGATGACGTAAAAATTTTTATAAATGTACAGTTTTTTATTTTTAAATAAATAAATCCATTATTTGGGCACGTGACGTCACCACATGAAAATGTCCCCTCTCCGAAAATGTTCCTATTAATTTGGTAAAATTCCACCCTGTTTTTTTTTATTATTTGGCAACACTTTGATTTCAGGCGAATTTTTGAATTTGACATTTAACGTTCATTAGATTTATTGTTTGTTCTCTGCGAACTTATCATTTGGTTTGACTTTTTGACTAAGGCGGCCAACCGCATTGACGGTTGCAGTCCCGCATTGAAATATTTAATGAAATAGTCCCGCAAATCGTCTAAAGCGTCCCGCATTCCTATATTTTTGTTATATTGTCTATGGTAAACAAATAAACTTTCTCTATGTTTAGTCTATTTTAACCATTTCCGTTCATCTGTGGTTAAGTTGATGACAATATTTGTCCCTAGAAAAGGCCCGAAGATGTCGATCTAGGGATTGGTTTATTTAGGTAAACCAAAGAGCGCCAGTGTAAAATTGAATAAGTGCAACCCGTGACACGTATTTGTCATTCACCCGTATTTGTCATTTAAATCAAATCAAATAATTTGTTGACCATGCCGCCAACCGCGAAAAAGCAAAGTTGTAATTCACAGAATTTCAAAAATAATTTCCTATCTTGCAAAAGTGTTGTTCTTTTTGAAAAATTCCAGTTGGATTCATCCGATGACATATTTCGACGGAAAACATTCTCTTATTCGAAGTGCAGTTATAAAATTCTAGTTGCAGTTGTATGTGCTGCCAGAATCAAAGAGTAACCATTTTCGTGTTCATTTTATGAGTGTAGTTTTAATGCGCCGCATATAGATTTTAAACCATTTTTGTGTTCACAATGTAATATTTTAACTTGATTCATCTGATGACATATTTCGAAGGAAAACATTCTCTTATTCGAAGTGCTGGTATAAAATTCTAGTTGCGGACTATGCAGTAGCGTAGCGAAGAGGGGGTGAACCTCACCGGGTGCCACCCGACGGGGGGGGGGGGGGTGACACTATACCCAACGGGTGGTGACACCCGACCGTGGAAAAAAAATTACGAAGGATATTGTCACAAAAATGTTCAATACGGTGTTATTTTCGTGCCTGACGGTCTTTTTATAGACGAAAATAGCCTATTTCTGAAATTCTCTAGCCGGGAGGTTGGCTGCCAGAATCAATGAGAAACCATTTTCATGTTGTGATTGTAGTTTATATGAGCCAAATTCTCGATTTCCGAGAGAAAAAATTTGTAACGTATCCTACCCCCCCCCATCCGTCGCCAACGCACGTCACTGTGTCCCGCATTGATATTTTACAAAGTTTGCCGCCTTATTTTTGACAGATGTTATGAAGAGAACCCCGTACATTTTATGCTGTCTGTATGTGTTTTAGAGGTAAAATGGTAGTGGTGCTGATTTTAACAAAATCAAATTTTATAATATTCTTATTATTATTATAATTTACAAGTACAAATATATTACATTGGATTAAGTAATGTAGACGTTGAACATTATAATGATTTATGATCAAAGATGGATCAAGGAAAAAATATTTATAAGATGTAATATTTTTGGTATGCTTCGTTATTCTCCTGTGCCCTTTCTTGTGGAAAACTTTATTTTTTTTAAATGATTTTTAGCTATGTAATTATCGTTTTTTTCGCACCCATAAAATTATGTCCCTTCTTTTCGTTTTATAAAAAATGGTCTGATTTTTCGGATAGAAATTTTCAAAAAACTGCCAGGGTTTCAAAAATACATTTATAAAAAAAAATACAGAATGTCTTAGAATATTTGCCTAAACCGGTATTAAAAAAAAAAGTGATGCAAGTGGCCTATTGTAATGTGTCTCTAACGGTGTGTATGGATATGGATAAAAATATGTGCATGTGTGTGTGTTCATGTGTGTAAATACATGCATATATTTTTAAATCATTTTTTATATTTTTTTAATCTTTTCATATACATGTCTACTTTGATACATATTGTTTAATAATCGTCTCGGAACAGACTTTGTCTATTGAGGTGGGTAAAAGAAATCTATGTACATGTACAATATAAAGTATATTAAACTGTTATATTTTGCCTATGTAAGAAGTCAACTTGAGTACAATTCTCCTGTCTGGAACCCACTACATGTTCAAGCTTTTGAAAGAATACAAAACAAATTCTTACGTTTTCTAAATTTTTAAATGAGTATTTCAGCAATTATGTTGAAATACAGCACTATCCTATTAATGTTATAAGAGGGAAAGTTTGTATGGATGTATGTTTGTTACCATTTCACACAAAAACTAATGAATGGATTTTAAAAATTCTTTCACTAATAGAAAGCTACATCATTTGCAATTATTAAAGGCAATATATATTGGAAAGCTCTGGCGTTATGAATAATCTCCGGCGTTATGAAATTATTTATCATACGTTTTCTGTGGCTAACAAAATCGATTTATTGCAAACGTCAGAAACCAATTGTCGCCTTGGAAGCGATGTTTTTTTTTTTTTTTTTTAACCAGGCAATTCACCCTAAAAATAGTACTTTTTTGGCGTCGTACTTAATAACCATCTCTAAAAATGAATCACAGAAGTGTATGTATGTGCGCGTAAACCCGAACGACTGCATCAAATTGGATAATTCTTTTTTTTGTTCGTTATTTTGAGTTGAGCTCTGCCATTATGAAATTTGTATAAAAAATTGTAATAGGTGGCATGCGAGCAGTTTGAAGACTGAATGTACCGGGAAAGAATGTGTGGAATGCGAGTGTGAGGAGGGGGTGTGGGGAGGGCGGTGGGGGAGGGGGAGAGGGATGGAGTGGAGGGTTAGGGTTGGCGATAGGGGGAGGGAAGGGAGGGGTGGAGGAGGGTGGGGGGGAGGTGGAGGGGGGAAGGGTAGGTGGTGGATGTGGGTTGGAGGGGGAGGGGGGTGATGGGAGAAGTGGAGTGGGTTGAGGGAAGGGGAGGGAAGAGGGGTAGGTAGGGAGTGGTGTCGGGAGGTGGGTGGAGTGGTGGAGGAGGGGGGTTGATGGGGGCAGTGGAGGCGGAGTGGGAGTGGGAATCCCCTAATACCATGCGAGCGAAGCCACGGGAAAAAGCTTATGTTAAATAATATGAATAAGCTCAAATTGTCGGACCGAAGAATTTTCGCTGACTTGGTATTTCTATATAATGTTCTAAATGATTTAATTGATAGTTCGGCATTGCTTGAATCGATAAGCTTCCGGATTCCACTACGTAATACCAGAAGTCAGGATTTATTTCATTGTAGAAATTCTGGGACTAACTACCATAATTATGTATCCTCTTTGCACAGAATACTGATGAAGGGAAACAATTATACCAAGTCAGTGGACATCTTCAATTTATCTTTAAACAAATATAAAATATTATTACTGAGGCAATTCAGTTATGTACAATAAATACTGTTATATTTCTTACCAATTATATGTAAAAGCCCCGAAAAAGGGAGTTAACCAATAAATAAATAAATGAATAAATGAAAATAAAATAAACGCCCGGGTTGCCGGCACTGAAACTGAAACTGATACCTACTTGACGTCTGTGATCTTTTTTTTTAAATTTTATTTTTATTCCTATTTAACTTGAAATAATTATACACATTAAGATTAAATAAATATTTCAATACAGCGCTATTCTATTTCATTATTTTGTTTATCAAGAAAAAATATAAATATATTTTTTTAAATTTACCCAGCTTATTTTCGTTTTTAATGTCATTTGGGAGGCAATTATATAAGTTGCCCCCCTCGTAACCAATGGATTGTTTTCCATAGTTAGTGTGGATGGTGTTTAAATGTATGTTATCGCATTGTCGTGAAAAGTGTTTATGTACTTGGGACGTTTTAATGAATTCTGTGTTTGTGTGGACGAGATTATTTTGTATATAAGGAGACATGTATAGTATTCATATAGTTTTCTTAATGTTAATAGTTTTGTTTCAACATATAATTTTTTTGTGGATGTTCTGGGCTTGTAATTAAATAGTTTTTTGATTACCTTATTTTGTATTACCTGTAATTCATTTATGTATGTTTCACATGCATTTCCCCAGATTTCAATCAAATAATTTAAATGTGAGTGTACGAGACTGTAATATAAACCTATTTTTAATTTATTTGGCAACAGATATGATAGCCGGCTAAATACGCTAATTAAGGGAATGATTTTATCTTTAATACCTTGTATGTGTTGTTTAAATGTTAAATGCTGATCAATCTAAAGTCTGCAACCAGCTTGTTAAGGTAGGGGAATCACACCAATTTGACAACCGATTCCGCATGAAATCTTTTCCATATTTACAAAAGATATAGAACCGCTCGTAAGATGTGCTGATTTCTTAGGATGGCTGAGTTTGCACGCTCATATCCGTTATTATTAAAATTACTATGGTTTCATCGGAAGCGTGGACACGCCCATTACAAACTTCTAACCATTTATCTGTTCGGTGACTATGTAGGAGTATATGGCAATGGGAGAGTAAGAATAAGCACCAAGGGTTTTAAAGATCTTTCACTCGAAAAGGGTTTGATGACATTTTCCATTCGATTGGCACTGTGAGAATAAGGGAATGAGGTTTTGGAATGTTTGGGTGTTCACTAGTACGGAGGAAAGTAATATATTTAAACGCAATTTTAGGAGTTTTTATGGAATATATTATACCGTTTGTCGCGTGTGCGATTGGGTATGGCTGAAGTCACACGGTTCACTCGGATGAAGGTTTACTCGATGGAATGTTCCATTCTCGTTTCACCGCGTGTTCAGACGGTTCCTTCGAAAGAAGAGTTCACTCGGCATTCTCGCTACGAAGTCGTCGAGCGTAGTCGCGGCGCGCATTGGAATTCGTTTGGAAGTCATCCAAATAAATGGAATATTTATTTACGTATTCAAAAACTAAAAACTGTTTTGGAAAGGTGATGAAATATGCTTCCAAAATTTATTATTAGAAATAAGTACGTAATTTTTTAAATAGAATAATTTTTATTGTAAACTTTTAAAAGTTTAAAAAATGGCTCTCCTTGCGTTTATTCTAACTAAAATTACTGGTAATAAAAAAATAAAAACACACATTAATTTTGATAGACAAATAAATTATTGACGTTTCTGTCACCTCACTTTTTTGTCGTTTCATATAAAAATAATTCATAAAAAAATCACAATGTTTCATAATTCTTTTTTCAAATTCGATTAGAAACTTTGGTTTCATAAAAGTGTACATTCGTATTATTTTGTGGTTAATTGTTAACTGTAATATATAGAAAATTATTTTCTCTTTTCAATACCGTTTAGATCATATTTTTCACTATGATAGTAAGGGAGAAACAACGATTTCTATGAGACGTGTATGAGTTATTTCGAAAAGCGAACTAAACGGAACATTTTGACGTCTAAGCCGCTCCGGCTACTCGTCCTCACGCCAGAACATTCTCGACCGACTAATTCGTGAGAGAAATACTATTCACTGTGTGTTCACACACGTCATTCGCGTCACGTGATGTTAATTCCGGGTGCGAGTGAACAGTGTCGAAGGAAGCATTCCAACATTGCCGAATGAAGCATTCTAACATTGTTGGAATGCTTCATTCGGCACTGTCTCTCTTCACTTTCGTGTTCACACGGTTCATTTAGAGAGAAAGAGGCGGAATGAAATCACGAAATGAAAGATAAATGAACCGTGTGACTTAGCTTTTATGCGCGTTTTCATTCCGCGACAAAATATCCGCAACAAAAAATCCCCGACAAAATATCCTACGGACAAAACATTCTCCAACAAAATATCTATGAAAAACTTTTTTTTAAATGAGCCCCACACTGGAGGCCTTGAGAAAAACAATTTTCCTCAGAGCCTAGTCGTCTTTGGGGATGCTATGTGGAGGGTTTTTTTTAGGAGAGGAAGGAGAGGAGAGTTCTGGGAAGGAAGAGGGTTTAAGGGGTAGGTAGAAATCTGGGGTTCGGTGTGTCCTGATCATCCGCCTCCAAGACCAAGACAAATCTCACCCCATGGACCCGGGCACCCCTGCTAAATCGTAGCGAACCACTTGGGGTGACCTACGGCAGAGGTGTTGGTTATCCAATAAAGAATAACAAATTAAAAGTAAACCTAACCTTATCTAACCTAACCTAACTTCACAGGATTTCTGTATTATTTTTGTCCCACTCTACCATGTTTGAACAATAATTTATTGTCTTTACAGGATGTCTGTATTATTTTTGTCCCAGTCTAGCATGTTTGAACCATAATTTATTGTCTTTACAGGATGTCTGTATTATTTTTGTCCCACTCTACCATGTTTGAACAATAATTTATTGTCTTTACTCTGTTTTATGTTTGTCCCACTCTACGATGTTTGAACAATAATTTATTATCTTTACAGGATGTCTGTATTATTTTTGTCCCACTCTACCATGTTTGAACAATAATTTATTGTCGTTACAGGATGTCTGTATTATTTTGTCCCACACTACCATGTTTGAACAATAACTTATTGTCTCTACAGGATGTCTGTATTATTTTTGTCCCACTCTACCATATTTGAACAATAATTTATTGTCTTTACTCTGTATTATGTTTGTCCCACTCTACGATGTTTGAACAATAATTTATTATCTTTACAGGATGTTTGTATTATTTTTGTCCCACTCTACCATGTTCGAACAATAATTTATTGTCTTTACAGGATGTCTGTATTATTTTTGTCCCACTCTACCATGTTCGAACAATAATAAATTGTCTTTACAGGATGTCTGTATTATTTTTGTCCCACTCTACCATGTTTGAACAATAATTTATTATGTTTACAGGATGTCTGTATTATTTTTGTCCCACTCTACCATGTTTGAACAATAATTTATTGTCTTTACAGGATGTCTGTATTATTTTTGTCCCACTTTACTATTTTTGAAAAATAATATATTGTCTTTATAGGATTTATGTTTTATTTGTGTCCCTTTTTGTGAGGTCAGTTTAGTTTAAGTTAGGTTAGGTTAGGTTTTAGGAGATATTTTGTCGCGTGATGAAAAGTCGCAGAAATGGAAAGATTGACGATAATATATGTAACTGGCAGTTGTGAATAATAACCATAAACATCAGAATTCAATAGACCAGAAGATACAGACGAGGGGGTAAAACCAAACTATGAAGGGGGAAGAGGGGAAAGATGACTGTGATTCGTTATACAATCAATCTGACAGTAAATAGGCATCTCGCATTACAATATCACCATTTAGTTCTTAAAAGCAAAATCTGATTTGAATGAATAGACCTTTTTACATGGGAGCGCGAATTGCTTGCCTCGATAATAACATATTTGCTAAGGCCAAATGCTCGCCCCAAAAATACTCGCCCCAAAAAGACTCGCCCCAATACACATAGCAATATTTTGTTGCCGTGTTTAGTTAAAACACTATTACAAATGTTTCATAATTTACTTACCCCTGTAACCAGCGACGAGCACACTGGAGAACCGCCCACATTCACTATGTGCACATTGATATGTAGATATATTGTATAGAATACGCTACCGTTTTGGCGTTGTATTTCGTTAAATGTATGGATGTTACCTTCTAGCTGTTCACGGCAAGAATGATGACGTCACACATTTTAGATTCAAGCGAGGCTCTATCCCCTCCCTATGGAGCGAGCCGGTTCCAAGGAGGAGCTCCAGCCGGCGCCATGTGGAGGGGGAAATAATACGTTTTTATCACTTAGGGCAGGTCCATATATTCATATGTCCGTGATAATAACGTTATTTATTATAGATGACGTCATTACCTGTCGCAGTTACTTTGTCCCGGTGACTGGCTGCCACTTGACCCGAGAAACCGGCTGTTTTTGGAACCAATTCCTATCGGATTTATAAAATGGTCACCAAAAATTAAACTGGGTGAAGCCGAATCAAAAGACGCGCGAAGCGGTTTTTAACTGCTAGTTGTGTTTATTTTTGGAATAATCTGAGTAAAACCTCAAATGTAATATTGAATCAATGAAGACAATATTGGGGACTCTAAATCGAAAAATTGGAAACAGAAAATGAGAAAAAAATACGGTCGTACCCAGGAATCGAATCCAGGACCTTAGCCTTGCCGAGGCGATGCTCCACCAAAGCGCTATTTCGACCATATCCGCTTCGGTCAACCATAAATCGTCAAAAAACTTCGAAATGCTAATAAATTGTCAATTAGTGCCAAGAACGTCCAAAATGGTTATAAACTGCCATCTAGCATTAAAATGGTCAAAAATCCTCGAAATGCCGAAAAATTGCCATTTAGTGCCAAAAACGCCAAAAATGGTTATAATTTGCAATTTAACGCTCAAATCGCCATAAAACCTCGAAATGCTAATAAATTTGCCATTTAGCGTCAAAAATGTCCAAAATGGTTATAAACTGCCATCTAGCACGTAAATCGTCAAAAATCCTCGAAATGCTGAAAAATTGCCATTTAGCGCCAAACACGATCCGTTTTACACATTAATGCTAAAAATAAATAAAAATTATGTTGAATCCACCTTACACCAGTAATTACTTCTAAAACCTTGAAAACTGTTGACCATTAATTTTAAAAACGGTTTTTGGTTTTAATTTTCAAAACTTTCCATCCAGAGTAAATTTAGGAGATGGGTATGGGCACCGCCGCCTGGGAACCATTTATTGGATAACCAACACTCCTGCAATAGGTCACCCCAAGTGGTTCGCTACGTTTGGTGACTTATCAGGGGCGCCCGGATTCATGGGGTGAGGTTTGTCTATGTCTTGGCAGCGGATGCGTCTGCCCACCTATTGCACAAGAGAGACTAGTAGAGGGAGATCTTTTGACCTCTCCAGCATGACTCTCTTGATTCACCGCCTTGCTTCGTAGTGGGAAAAACGTATTCAGAGTGGAAGATAATCTAAGTATCGCCATGGTGTAAGACCACCATTCAGAATTGAAACGTTGCTTGAAATGGCTTTAGCCGTGTTTGGTGACCAGATCTGAACAGCTAGATACTTCCTACCTTCCTCTTCCGCCTCACAAAATAATTCCTAATTCTTCCGCCACAATTGGGAATGCCATAGTCTCACTGGCTCCAGACGGGAGCAGCTGGTACTCTTGTGAGGTATTCACATTAACAAAAAAATACGTCCGTCACTCCTGGACACGCTGACCCCCAGATTTTTATCGACCCCTCATACTTTTTTCCTTCCCAGAAATTCCTCTCCTTCCTTACCCTCAAAAATCCGCAACACAGCATCCTTAAAATTGACATAGGCCCCAAGGAAAATTGTTTTCCTCAGGGCCTCCTGTGTAGAACTAATGTAAAAAAACAACATCATAACTCCCTAAAGAAATACAATGCGAAAGGAATTATGAATTTTTTGAACAAAATCTTAAAAAAACATTTTACTGTTAACTAGATTTAGGTATGTGTTACGATGTGCTAATTTATATTTCCATTATGAACAAAAAATGCCAACTAATATTTTCTCCATGTATGAAAATTCACATTATGTATAAAAAAAGTAGTTCTACAATCTGATAGTGCTCACTCTCTGAACACGAGAATTTCTCAATTAGGGAGGTATTGTTACCACTAACATTATATATTATATATATATATATATATTGGTTAATTATATATTATATGTATTGGTTAATAAATAAAAAATGTTAAATGTATGGTTTGTATCAACCGATAGCTTTAAGTTATGCCTCTTTTACCTTTAAATAAAGCACATTGTTGGATAGAAAAAGAAAAGCTTTGAAGGATTTATGGGAACGGTGGCAATAGTATGGGACCAGAGGTGTGTGAAGATAAGAAGCTGTAGAATGGAGCTAGAACTGGGAAGAAAAACGTAAAGTGGAGAGGGATTGGGTCTTGTATTAGTGAGAAAATATTTTAAATAAAGTGATTGTAATTTTAACCCGGTCAAATAAGGCATTTAAAAAAATTAGCAACATGCTTGTAACATTCACAATTAGCAGTTAAAAATCCGCTCCGTCAGTTTGAAGTTCTGTTTAACCCGTGTGGGTAAACATTTTATAAATCCGATAGGAACTGGTTCCAAAAATAGCCGGTTCCTCGGATCCAGTGACAACTAGTCACCGGGACAAAGTAACCGCAACAGACAATGACGTCATACATATATAATACTAGTTGAAGTCCTCGGCGATGTCCGGGCTTTACTCAGAGTTTTCGAAATCAAATGTAGACAGTGATCTTCCTTTGCATACAAATCAAATCCGAACCGCCCGCGCCCGCTTGCGAGCCCTCTCGTCCACCATATACAGACATTCTCCTTTATATATTACATATTTCAACCAATTTGCACAAAACCTTCACAAATTATATACCTTAGCCTTCCTCATGAATTACTATATCTATTGGTGAAAACTGCATGCAAATCCGCATATAATATGTAGAGATAGTATGTAGACGCGCGGTATTATTATTCACAACTGCGAGTTACAATAATGATCATATTACCATCAATCTCTCCATCCCCGGAGATATTCACGAAATTACAAAACCAATGGTGCTTACGCCTTCCAGCCAACGTTCCTCACGCTAGCGGTTAACGTAAGTGGCGCCATCTTTTGGTAATATCGGCTACTTGCTTGAATTCGGTTATGTGACAAAAGTAGCTTTTTAACAAAATCAAGTACGAAAATGGTTTTGCATAAGGCACGGTGTCAGAGATCTATTCGAAGTCGTTTTCTTCAATTTCAAAGTGCAGATGCAAGGCTATTAAAAATGTCCGATAAATATATAAAACCTACTTTTCCAAACTTAGTAAAAAAAAAAATTTAAATAATAAAAAAAATACGAGTGTACTTTAGACCACACAACTGAAGTAAAACTTTACTAACTTAAATCTCCCTCTCAACTTCCGTTCGCCTCACCCGATCGTTCGCCTCGCCCGATCATACTTTTTGTAACGCTCTCGTCACGAATTCACCAGCTTACTCCCCAAATCAAGCGTGCGTAAAGAAGTTTTATTTCAAAAGTATGAAACTAAAAATAAAACTTAATCAACGCTCAGTGTTGTTTTGTGAAAGCGGCTATCAGTTTTATTAAAACATCACATTGTTTAAACAATAACCACAATGTACACAATGGCACTTTTACTTTTTAAACACGTTTAAAACTTTCACAATAAATTATGGCGTGTAGATAGAATATTAAAATTCGAATTATTCAACATGCCTTTACTGCTCAGAGACACGCAAGGGCGGACCGTCTGATTGACAATCAGATCTTAACAGACCGATTGCCGACGCAATGTGGGCATGCCGGGTTTGTTGTACTGATAATAATATGGAACCTGCTCTTATGCCGGCGCCAGACATAAGTTCAAAGAAGTGATCACTTCTTTCTTCACAAAACATGGACGACGATTTGGTCGATACAGTTTGTTATTTCGATTTTTATGCCCTTTACGTTTCCCATATATCTGTCTTTCCTTGCATCAACTCAATAAACTCGAAAACGCTCTCATTATTTCACTCCATCGTTAGTTCGTTTGGCTGTTTACGCACAACATCTCTCCACGGCGACGCTCTCGCATGCTCTCGCAACTGGGCTTCGCGCAGTGTGGCAGGCACACAAACATTTGGACTTTGATCCCTTTGACGTGCGCTAAAAAACTGACACGGAACGGCAAAGCGCAGTTAAGTGATCGAATATGTGACAACAGTATAAAATGCCCGTGCCATGCAAGTGTACACTTATTTGATCACTTCTTTGAACTCATGTCTGGCGCCGGCATAAGAAGATGGCGGAATTGATCCCTGATCCACCGGTGCACGTGCGTGAAACTCGACGGATACGAGCGGAACACTAACCAGACAACTGTAAATCCAACACCTTTTAAAAGTCATCAAAAATGAAGAAAAAAATTCATAACAAAATTTGTTAAATAGTTTATATTAGGTTAGGTTATTTGCAATTTTTCAATTTATTGAAGTGAAACTTCTTTAGCCCAGCTGTGACTAGGATTTCGGATGAAACGGAAATGACCATTACTGCACCTGCGACGCATCAACTGCACTCGTTGACCGTTTTTACTTATTTATTTAAACGCCCATAAGGCTTTTACATAGAATGCAGTACAATTTTTTTTAATTACAGTGAAAAGAATGGATTTACATACACAATACAAGTAACACAATATTTGTTAAAAACAAAATAAAGGTTACATAAAATATAAGGATTAAAAAATAAAATGTCACCATGGTTATTCAATCTATACATGGATAATTGTATGCAAGAATTGAAAGATGTGGGAATGGGCGCGAAATTGAATAGTCTGAAAGTATGTTGTCTATTATATGCTGATGATGCGGGGCTGATTTCTAACTCTATGGAAGATCTACAGTCTCTAGTATCTAGGATGAACGAAGTATGTATGAAGAATGAGTTAATGATGAATGTAAGTAAATCTAAAGTCATGGTGTTTGAAAGAGAGAGTACGAAAACAGAGTGCGACATAGTTGTGAATGGTGAATACTTGGAGCAGGTGGATGAGTTTGTTTATCTGGGTAGTATGTTTACGAGAGATGGGAAGGCTGATAGAGATATTGAAAGAAGGGTAAATGCCGGTAACTCCATTAATGGAGGACTGAATGCCGTTGGCGCTAATAAAAAACTGTCAAAAAAAGCGAAGCTAGCAGTCCACAATGGAGTCCTGGTACCTACCCTGATGTATGGCAGTGAGGCATGGAACTGGCAGAGGAAGGATGAAATTAAACTGAATGCTGTTGAAATGAGATCCCTGAGACGTATGTGTGGTAAAACCATGTATGATCGTGTTAGAAATGTGGATATCCGCAAAGATTGTAAGGCCGATGTAAGCATAATGAGTAAGATTAAGAAAGGGACCCTCAGATGGTTTGGGCATGTAGAGCGAATGAACGAAGGAAGTAGTATAAGAAGAATATACGACGCGAATGTGAATGGTAGAAGAAGTCGGGGACGCCCGAGGAAGACATGGCACGATCAAGTTAATCAGATACTTGAGACGGGCCATGTCAAAAGTCAGAATAATAGAAGAGAATGTATGAGACGATGTATGAATGTGAGTGAGGCAAAGAGTGCGTGCCAAGACCGAGTTGTTTGGCGGTCCGTCCTCTCTGCCTACCCCTGCGGGGAAACGGCGTGATGGTTAGTTAGTTAGTTAGTTAAGTTTCGCTTCTATCGCGTGTAAACTGCACTCGATTTTTTTTCCTTTAATGACTTTTCAAAGGGGTGTTAAAATTGCATGATTTAGAGTTTTCATGGGACCGAGCGGAACCGTTCACAGTTGATGTTGGCTTCATGAGAACGGGTCGTTTCTTTGACTCATTTTTATCTAACACGTATGTGGAACGAGCTACAGACATGTATTTTCTTCTTCATACGACCTCTTCAAGACCCGCATTAACAAAGCCTTGCTGGATTTTTTCTTAGTTCCTCCTGTGTGGAGTTAATGTAAAAAAATAACGATAATCAATACACGTATTATAAATATGTTTTTTGTTACAGATTTATATGCTTTATTTGATGAAAAATACACCTCATTGTCAAGTACTTTAAAGCCAGTGACTTTTTATTTTAATCTTTATTGGAAAGCGGTTTTCGTTTTGTTTTTCGTTTTCAAAATAAGCTCATATGAATTATTTTCCGATATGAAATAAATGATAACGAAAGTCCTAACACGAAATACGAATTGCAAAACGCGAGCTTTGATATGAATTATTATTTAGTGCTTTGGGCTTATAACTAAAAGGAAAACTAGGGCCAGGCTACACGAGCGGTTCCCCGCCACGGGAAACCGCAGCAGACACAATTTACTATGAACGTTGTATGGGCGCAATCTACAAGAGCGGTTCTCCGGCCGCGGCTGCACGCAGTTTACAGGCGGGATAAATTCGACCGCCACATGCGTCGGTTCTCCCGCGGCGGATAACCGCCACCCGCTACGTTCATACTACACAAGCGGTTTCCCACGACCCGCGATTACATCATTTCGTGCGAGAGAGCGTTGTTGATTGGTCGTGTGCGGTTTCGGAGAACCGCTCGTGTAGCCTGGTGCTCAGACCTAAGCTACACGAGCGTTAATCCTGCCACGGGAAACCGCTCGAGAAAGCTGGCGGCTCATATCAAACTACACGGGCGGCGGTTTCCCGCCATGCTACACGAGCGGTTCTACCGCCGTGGGAAACCGCCCGATCCTTATGCAATCGCGGGAAACCGCCCGTGTAGTATGAACGTTGCGGTTATCCGCGGCGGGAGAACCGCTGCATATGGCGTTCGAATTTCTCCCGCCTGTGAACCACGAGCGCCCGCGACGGGAGAACCGCTCATGTAGTTTCCGCCATACAATGCTTATAGTACTTAGAACCGCTCGTGTAGCCTGGTGCTTACGTTTTAAAATTAAAAAATATTATTTAATAGCTGACCCAGCCAAGTGTTGCTATGGTTTTAAACACGAATCCATGCAATTATGCATGATTGCTTATTCATTTAGCAGCCTTAGAAAATCACATAAATCTGACAAGAGATCTCGCCCGATATCTGTCTCGTTCGAGATACTGGTAGATATCTTATCTCGATCTCACAAAACACAGAGAATTGCTCGGCTGTATAGTTGCAAGGGTACGATCGCAAGATCATCGTTCAACGAAATTTAAATTAACCCCTCCGAAAATTGCAAATATTCACTTACAATGTCTCAAACGAAATGACATTTTACGAAAACTTTGTGTTATTACCGCTTCACAATTAAAGCTCTGTAAATGAAACATTTCTGAACGTAGCCGAATAGTAAAAACTGATTTAAAAAGGTTGTAAAATAAGCTTTCAAATTGTTATATTACAAATAAATATTAACATTTGTAAATATTAAAATTTAGAATGCAAACATTAAAAAAATGTAAAAATGACTCACGTGATGTTTTTTATGTGAAAACGGTACTAAAATCACAGATTATGAAAACAAAAATACTTATTCTATTGTATAAATGTATTATAAACACTTTTGTCACCTCATTTTTTAATCATTTTATATAAAAATTAACAATGTCGAGCGCGGTCGAGCCGCCCGCCCGTAGGAAATTTGGCGGGTAAAATTATGTGTCAGACCGCGCGAATGACAGAATACTCTTGTTATGTATTTCTATAAACAACTTGATAGGGATGTACAGCTTGATCCACTATCGACCTTTTACTTTTTGTTTTAGGGATGTCACTAAAACAATAACGGAGTTAGAACGATTTCTATGGAGACACACGCGTTGACGTATAAACACGCTTATTGTACTTGACTGCTATCGTATTTTTAACGCATACATATCTGCTTAAGTTGCTGACCGGCAGTAGATATACTAACATTCAGATCTCTCATTTCTTTAGCATTCAGTCTATGCCAGTCACAAGTCTAATTGCATATTATTTAAATAATTAAAAAGCAAATAATTAACTCCATTATTATTCATTAATGTTTACATTCATATTTTGAAATCCCTATTTTAATGGCGTGTTTTGATTGGGTTGCGTTTTAAGTATTATCTTACGCCACTGCAGCCATAAGTCCTAGAAACGTGATATATTATGACAATGTGAAAGAAATCTGCTGTCACTGACTTACATAAGACAGACAAATTAAATTGATTATCCGTTCAAGAAATAATTTCAACTAGCAGTTACAAACCCGCTGGGCAGGTTTTTGCTGTAGGCCCTGCGGGCGGTTTTTGGATTGGCTTCGCCCAGTTTGAGTGTTGGTGACCATTTTGTAAATCCGACAGGAACTGGTTTAAAAAATTGTTGGTTCCTCGGATCCAATGGGATCCACCGACAGCCAGTCAACGTGAAAAAGCAACCGCGACAGGCAACGAATGACGTCATATGTAATATAGTGGTATTATTATTCACAATTGCCGGTTAATTCAATTTGGGAGGCGGAAATGGGTACGCCGCCCCGGGAACCTTTATTGGATAACCAACACCACTGCCATAGGTCACCCCAAGTGGTTCGCTACGTTTGGTGATTTAGCAGGCACCCCTGCTAAACCCCTGCCCAAACCCGTTCATGGAGTGAGGTTTGTCTAGGTCTTGGAGGCGAGTGACCAGGACACACTGAACCCCAGATTCCTACCCATCCCTTAAACCCTTTTTCCAGAACTCTCCTCTCCTTCCTTTCCTTAAAAAACCCTCCACACAGCATCCCCAAAGATGACATAGGCCTGAGGGAAATTATTTTCCTCAGGGCCTCCTGTGTGGAGCTCATGTAAAAAAAAAATCCGGAGCGATACACAAAATTACAAATCCGTAGCACTTATGCCTGCCAGGCGATGCTAATCACGCAAACTGTTAACGCAAGTGGCACCATCCTTTAGAATTGCTTTAATTCGGTTCTATTACAGAAGTACATTTGTATACAAACTCCACGTACGAAAACGGTTTTGTGTAAGGTGCAGCATTAGGGTTGCATGATTAGGCGTATTCTTAAATTTCAACCGTACAGTCTCTAGCCTATTAATGCTATTTGAAATTTTAAAGTAATTAAAAAAATAATTTATAGATATCGCAGTGAGTGTTGTTCCAAACTAATACTTAACCCTTCAAATTTTTTCAGTAGATAAAAATACTTCCGCTTTGCAATATATTCGCCTGTCTCGACACAGGTATACCCTAGTGAGACAGGCATACAAATAAAACCATTGTAAATATATTTTATTGTAGATAAATAAATAAATAAAAAAAAATAAAATCCAAATAAATGGAAAATTTATAAACGTATCCGAAAACTTAAAACAGTCTACAAATTTTAAATAATCAAATTTTATTATTAGAAATAACCATGTAATTTTTTAAATATAATTTTTTTTAATGCAGACTTAATAAAGGGCTCATCTTACTTTTTTTCTAACTAAAATTACTGATAACAAAAAATATAAAAACATATACATATTTAATGCAATAATTAAAAACACTTTGTTTTTACCACAATTAACTTTATTAAGAAGTCGACATGTTTCTTCATGTTCTCTTCATCAGGACATATATGTCCTGATGAAGAGAACATCGTTCTTGAAACATGTCGACTTTTTAATAAAGTTAATTGTGGTAAAAACAAAGTGTTTTTAATTATTGCATTAATAAAATGGTGCCACAAAGTGAATTTGCAAAATTTAAAGAAATATACATATTTAATTAGACACGTGAATTATTAAACGTTATTGTCAACTAACTATTTGTCGTTTCAGATGGAGATGCTGTGTGGAGGTGTTTGGATGATGTTGTTTTTACAAAATGAAGTTCTTGTAAGGAAAAAGATGCGAGTGGTCTGTAGTAATCTGGGGGTCACTGTATTTAGGAGTGACGGACGAATTCACCCCTCCCACCGCGGTGCAAGCAGATGTTCCGAGAGTCCTGCTGGAGATATCAAACCAGCCTCCTTCAACCAGTCTCTCCCGATAGGGCCTGCCACGCAGTTGGCTCGCAGACGCAATAGACCCTTGCAAACCACACCCCCATGAAGCTGGGCACCCCTGCTAAGTTACCAAATGTAGCGAACCACTTTGAGTGGCCTGTGGCAGAGGTGTTGCCTATCCAATAAATAATACCAATAAAAAAGGTACCCATTTTGGGCACAAGAGTGCCAGCTGCCCCCGTCTGGAATCAGTGAGATCATGGCATCCTCAGTTGGGGTATGTTATCAAGCCGAAGGTACTGAGGAGGGGAAGGAAATTGGAAAGAGGAAGGTGGGGAAGTACCTGACTAATTAGATCTGGTCACCAAACACGGCTAGAGCCATTTTAAGCTACGTTTTAATTCCAAATGGTGGTCTTACACCAGGGCGATACTAAGAGTATATTGCAGCATGGAGCATGTCATATTTGTTATAATACTTGTGCAACCTGTAGCGAAGCAACGAACAACCATAAAATACAATTTTTATCCGATTTTACACAATGGTAACACCGTTCACCACTCTCTGGCTAGGTGCGTGACAACGCAATTTCATTTGCAAATTCATTCCGGATTTAGTGTTCGTCCTCTCTACCTGCTTTACCTCTAAGCAAGATAAATAAATACTTTGACTCGTGTTAAAATCAAACCCCCTAGCATAGTAGACCGATATAGGTTTTATCGAAAATATCGGTAACTTATAATCGCTCCCGAGAACGACTGCAGGCCGCTAACGAAGAAATAACAGTTCACGTCAAATAAATCAGGAACCCTCAGTCGTTGTGAACTGTTTTTTGTTCGTTAGCGGCCTGCAGTCGTGCTCGGGAGCGATGACAAGTTACCGATAATTTCGATAAAACCTATATCGATCGACCATGCTAGGACCCCTAAGAGTTGTTATTAAATACACACACATTCCAGTTTACAGACGCGGGCAAGGCCTGTAAGACTGTGAGACCTTGGATAAAATATCCCACATTGCCCAAAAACACTTCAGGCACACATAAACGCCCACAATACAATTTTTCCAATTCATTCCCCCGTGCAAAGGTGAAATTGATATTTTATTTGCCCATTTTCTTGGAAATCGTTATGTAAATAATAATTAATTTCTGTTCACATTCCAAATAACACAATCAGGTTTTAATGACTTGGGTATCTAGTTCGAAATATTAATTTAATTATTTATATTGGGAACGAATGGACTTCATAATTGGGTGTGGTTGGAATGGAAAATAATTATTACCTGACCCAAATTTAAATTTGCAAAGTACTGAATTAAATACGATGGAATTTAAATGTTTTTCTTTAGCACCGTTGTGATTTGAAACTATATGAAATGAAAAATAGCGACACCGAAAAGAGACAAACACATACATCGATAGGATTTAGTCTGCAGAGGAATGTGATAATAATAATAATCCTCGACTCTGTGCAGAAAACGGTCACTATGGATATGGTCCACGTGAAATAGTTCCAATCTTTCTTTAGAAAACGGTCACCTTGGATACGGTTCACGTGAAATAATTCCAGTATTTTTTAGAAAATGCTCACCGTGAATATGGTTCACGTGAAATGGTTCCAGTTCCCTACATTTTAACTATTGCTCAACTATCCTTTTCCCGTGTAACGAACGAAAAATAAATAAGTTTCAAATTCTCCAAAACAGGGCAATGAGAATAATACTACGGTGAAATAGATTTTAAAAAGTAAACAAAATGTTAAAGGAACTAAATTGGCTAACCGTGAAACAGATGCTGACTTTGAATACGATGATATTTATGCATAAAATAATCAACAACATTTTACCAAAATATTTTTCAAATAAAATTATATTCAACAAGGACATCCACAGATATAACATAAGGACATGCAAAGAAATCAGGCGTCAAAAAAAGGACAAGGCGAATACGCAGAACAGTTTACTGTGCAAAGGGATGAAGTTATATAACAAGCTACCAGAAACTTTAAAGTCCACACCAATTGGAAAGTTCAAGACGTATTGCAGGAGCTACATAAAATTACTTAAAATTTAGTTTGCAATATGAAATATTATAATGAATTAGAAATTTGTAAACTTAAATGTAAAAATTACTAAAATAATTTTAATAAATAAAAAAAATAAAAAAAGTCTGTTTTTAGGAAACGGTCACCGTGGATATGGTCCACGTGAAATGGTTCCAGTCATTCTTTAAAAAACGGTCACCATGAATGTGGTCCACGTGAAATGGTTCCAATCTTTCTTAGTAAACGGTCACCGTGGATATGGTTCACCTCTTATAGTTCCAGTGTTTTTTTAGAAAACGGTCACCATGAATGTGGTCCACGTGAAATGGTTCCAATCTTTCTTAGTAAACGGTCACCGTGGATATGGTTCACCTGTTATAGTTCCAGTGTTTTTTTAGAAAACGGTCACCGTGGATATGGTTCACGTGAAATGGTTCAATCTTTCTTAGTAATCGGTCACCGTGGATATGGTTTACCTGTAAAGGTTCCAGTGTTTTCTAGAAAACGGTCACGTGGATATGGTTCATTGGAATTAGTTTCAGTCTTTCTTTAAAACCGGTCACCGTAGATATGGTCCACGTGAAATGGTTCCAGTCTTTCTTTAGAAAACGGTCACCGTTGATATGGTCCACGTGAAATGGTTCCAAACATTCTTTATAAAACGATCACTATGGATATGGTCCACGTTAAATAGTTCCAATCTTTCTTTAGAAAATGGTTACCGTGGATATAGTCCACGTTAAATGATTATAGTCTTTCTTTAGAAAATGGTTTCCGTGGATATGGTCAAGTGTAATGGTTCCAGTCTTTCTTTAGAAAATGTTCACCGTGGATACGGTGGTTCATGTGAAATGGTTTCAGTATTTCTTTAGAAAACGATCACCGTGGCAGTAGCGTAGCGGGGGGGGGGGGGAGTGACACGGCACCCGACGGGAGTTGACACCCGACCGTGGAAAAAAAGGATATTGTCACAAAAATATTGAATACGATGTTATTTATGTTTTCGTAGCTCTATGGCTCCCCGTGGGATGTCCCGAAATGGGGAGGATTTTGTGCTTGACGGTCTTTTTATTGACAAAAAATAGCCTTATTTATTTCTGAAATTCTCTAGCCACCGCCCCCCCCCCTTCCCCAGGATGGACCAATTTTCTACATATTTGGTAGGGGGGGGGGCGGGGGGGGGACACCACGTTATCCGCCCCGGGTACCACCCATGCTAGCTACGCCACTGTTGCCGGCCTCTGTGTTTTCTCCTTCCTACAACATGGGTCTCTTCAAGACCAAAGTTCATTCCTTCCTCTCCTCACAAAGACCATCCACACAGCATCTCAGATGACATAGGCCCTGAGGGAAATTATTTTCCTCGGGGCGTCCTGTGTGGAGTTAATGTAAAAAAAAAATAATAATATACATACACATATTAATTTCTGTATTTCAAAATTTGAATTTTCATTTTTATTTCTACTTTTCTTTAAAATATGATTTTTTTCTTTTTATTTTTCACTTACTTTTAAATATTTCATAATTTTTATTTTGTATATTTAATCATCTGTTTTAATATAATAGTATTTGTATTAATTTAAATAAATATTAAATATACGACTACCATAACACGGGCATGAGCCCAGTGTGGTAGCAAAAAAAAAACAAATATCTGTAACTAATAAAAAATTTATGAAATAAAAAAATAAAAAAAATAAATAAAAAAAATTCTTTAAGATAGTATCATATAGTATATATAATCGGTCTCCTCTTTGTGTGGTGCTTCGTAACCTTTTCTGTGATTCGTAGCCTCCCCACTCTTGTCTACTTTAATTTTCCGAAGGTTTCACTTCTACCTCATGTGAATTGTACACTGTGATTTTTTTTCACATTATAGGCACGCAGGAAGCCCTGAAGAAAATCAATTTTCTCAGGGCCTCTGTCATTTTAGGGAAATATTTAGGGAAATGAAGGAGATGATGTTCTGGGAAGGAAAAATATACAAGAGTTTGGTTGTCAATGCATTCAGGAGTGACGAACTTATAAATCCATCCCTCCTTCTACAGTGCAAGGTGATGGGTCGAGAGAGTCTAGCTAGAGAGCTCAAAACGTCTTCCTCAGTTGGCATCTCCCAATCCGGCCCGCCACGCAGTAGGTGGACAGATGCTTCCGCCGACAAGGCCCGAACAAACCACAACCCATGATCTCGGGTTCCTCTATTAAGTCACCAAACGTAGCAAACCACTTAGGGTAACTTATATAAGGGATGATTGGTATCTAATAAATTTAAACGAAACATGCAATAGAAAAAGACAAAATAAATTCTCGACGTCTGTCAAAACTTTAAACAGCAGAAATACACATTTCAAATATAGTTTTTTGTACCAAGGTTACTTTATCGCTTGTCTGAATTTATTGTTCCCAAATTCAGTCCCAATTTTGAAAATCAATGCAAGTCCCATTTTTAGAGTTCATTGAACCGGAGTTACAGACACGGTGACACACCACCAACGTTAATATTTTTAACACGTCGATCGTCCAGTTCATTACTCACACATGTTTCTTCAAAATTATTAACTGTTTAATCGATTCACCTACATTAGGTACTACAACTCATCACGTTCAATATACCTTCTCGTAGACTCAGAAATAAAGACCTGCTTTTCCTCAATCAGCACTCGACTAACTATGGTTATAACTCACCACTGTCCAGAATGTATAGACTGGTCAACTCACGTCAAGACCTTGATTTTTTGGTATTAGCTTAAATGATTTCTGTCGCTTTTTAAACAATTGATCTACACAGATGAAGTATCTCGGTCTCACAATTGATCCATATCTCAAATGGAATATTCACACTCAAATAATTGCAAACAAAATAAGAAAAACTATGCACTTTTTCAGAACGATAAGAAACTTTCTCGACTTACAACACTTGAAAATGATTTATTTTGCAGTCTGACAATCTATTATTGAGTATGGTATCATTGCATGGGGAGGCGGTACTGCTTCAGCACTAGACGCAATCATAAAGGCACAGAAAACTAGTATAAAATTGATTCTAAGACTAACTCTAATTACAGACTCGAACTTAATCTTCAATACTATGAATGTGTTTGACGTTCGGCAGATTTATTTATTTATTCATTTATTATAGACATATACAAAAGAAAGTACAAATTACATATAAGGTAGCTTTGCCTCTCCGACTAGGAAAGTTTCCCGTTCCTGGACAGAGAAATTGACATGTTTAGTTCATATTATTCATGAAATGTACATAATTACATAACAAAAACAAAACAAAAAGTTTCATTTTTATCTGAAACTAAGTTGTGTAATAAAGAAAATGTATATAATATATAAAAATATAAGTACACATACATTTTTTTGTGACAAAGTATAAAAAGTAATCTGGTAGCATATATTTTAATCGGATTTACCGAATTAACCTTTTTTTTTTTACAGTGAATACCGCACAAGAATCTCAACTGCTCCCGTCTGGAGCCAGTGAGACTATGGCATCCCCAATTGGGGTATGTTGTGAGGCTGAAGGTAGTGGGGAGGGGAAGGAGGTGGGGAGGAGGAAGGTTGGGAAGTACCTGGCTATTCAGATCTGGTCACCAAACACGGCTAAAGCCATTTTCAAGCAACGTTTCAATTCTGAATGGTGGTCTTACACCAGGGCGATACTGATAGTATCTTCCACTCTGGAACACAATGAAATAACACAAATTAATCAAATAAAATTTATTTGCGCATGCCGGGTTCGAACCCGCGACCTCCGGATTATAAGTCAAGAGTCTTACCCACTGGACTACGGAGGTCCTGTTACTAACCTGGTAACATATAAAATATTAAGATTTAAAGAGTATGAGATAAGTAGGTATGTTAGTAGCATTGAAAGGTGTAACATGTACCTGATAACAAGATGGAGGAATTACAATAAGATTTACCAAATAAAGATATGAAATTATGTAGATATATGCAAAAACAATCCTTACTCATCTACACACATAAATACTATGAAAAAAGATTAAATACTCGCTTTACTCGAAACAATGACAAAGACTTACTACAAATCCCCAAAACGCATACTACTTTTGATCAACAAAATGTCATATACCTTGCAGCAAGACTTTACAACATTCTTCCAGATAGAATAAAAAAATGTGATTCCCAAAAAAATTTCAAAAATAACATAAAAATTTGGATGCAAAAACAATCCTTACTCATCTATACACAAATATACATAAAAACTATGAAAAAAGATTAAATACTCGCTTTACTCGAAACAATGACAAAGACTTGCCACAAATCCCCAAAACGCATACTACTTTTGGTCAACGAAATTTCAGATACCTTGCAACAAGACTTTACAACATTCTTCCAGAAAGAATAAAAAAATGTGATTCCCACAAAAATTTCAAAAATAACATAAAAATTTGGATCAAAAATAATGATAGGGCCTTTACCGGTGCACTCACCAATATTCGAAATTATTAATGATTTGGTATTATACAATGAAAATATACAAGCAATGTATTGATTGCTTTTATTTAAAATTATTATTAATGTAACCAATCTATTATGTGATTACTTTTTTAATAAAAGTGTAGGTATTATAAATTGATTTAAAAATTACTGCCTCAATACAGGCTAGCCTAGTGAGGCAGATTACTGAAAAACCAAAATTTATAACTATTTTCTATTTTTCATTTATCTACTATTCATATTTATATTTTTTCTGTTGATATCCTTTTGTACTTATGTTATTTTAAATCACTGTAAACATTAACACTGAATATGTACTTTTTAGTTATAATCTTGCAAATTTCATTCAATAAAGATATATATAATTATTATTATTGAAGATATTTCATATTCACCCTAATTTTTGCAAAGGCTTGACGTGACTTGACACTTATTTTTCTACTATTTTCTCAGTTTTTTTTTTTTTTTACATTAACTCCACACAGGAGGCCCTGAGGAAAATAATTTCCCTCATGGCCTATGTCATCTGGGATGCTGTGTGGAGGGTCTTTTTGAGGAGAGGAAGGAATGAACATTGGTCTTGAAGAGACCCATGTTGTAGGAAGGAGGAAACACAGAGGCCGGCAAATCATTCCACAGCCGAGCTGTTGAACACAAGAACGAGTCGAAGAAACGACCCGTTCTCATGTGACAAATGTCAACTGTGTACAAATGTTGGGCACGCGTTTGGCGTGTTTCCCGACTATGCACCGGTGCCGAAGGGATCAATGATGCTAGTTCCTCGGAGCATCTTCCATTGTAATACCGGTAGAACAAGGATAGCATTCCCACCCGACGCCTGTGCTCTAAAGATTGCCATCCGTCTGTTAAGATGGGAGAATCTATCAAACGGACCGCCCGTTTCTGCACAGAGTCGAGGGTATTTTTCAGGTATTTTGGAGCTCCAGACCAGAGGTGGCTGCCAAATTCAACCGTGGGGCGCACTTGCGATTTGTACAGGGTTAGCAGTTGTGTACTATTAAAGTATCTGTGGGCCCTGTACAGTACGCCCAGTTTTTGGGAGGCTAACTTTACTCTGGCTTCGATGGAGCCCCCATACCTGAGCTGGTCACTTAGGGTTACACCAAGCATATCAATGGAGGGCCTGTTCGGAAGATTGCTTCCGTTGAAAGAGACTAGATTTTCATTGCGATCCCTTTTAGACGTAATCAGACAAGATTGGGTCTTTGAAACATTAAATTCAACGAGATTATTTTTACCCCAAGAGAAAACACTCTTGAGGTAACCGTCCATTCTTTGCTTCAAAGCCTTACGAGCTGTTGGAGTTTGTGAGCCCTTTGGGGGCTTGTCAAACAAAAAGCTATCATGAACTGTACTGTCATCCGCGTAACAGTGAATTGGTGCACATGACAAAAGGTCGTTGATGTGCAACAAAAACAGAGTTGGAGACAGAACCGATCCCTGCGGGACGCCAGCATTTATCGAGTGAGAGGAAGAGGTGAAACCATCGACTACCGTCTGAATCGACCTCTCCCTCAAGAAGTCAGCAATCCACGTAGACAAGGATGCGGGAAGTCCGTAAGAATGCAGTTTGTTGACAAGTCCTCGGTGCCAAACCCGGTCAAAGGCCTTGGATATGTCCAGTGCAACCGTTTGGGTCTCACCGAAACGTTCCAGGCATCGCCCCCAAACATGCGTCACATACGCGAGAAGATCACCGCACGAGCGGTTCCGCCGGAATCCGTATTGACGGTCGTTAATAATTTTGTTCTTCTCGAGGTATGTGAGCAGTTTGTCGTTGATCACACGTTCCATCACTTTAGACAGAACTGATGTGATCGCTATGGGGCGGTAGTTGGCCGGGTTGGAGCGGTCACCCTTCTTTGGAATAGGATGGATAACCGCTTTTTTCCAACCAGAGGGCACAGAGCCAGTCTTCAGGGACAGTTTAAAAAGCTTCGTCAAAATTGGAGCTATTTCTGCAGCGCACCTTTGCAGTACCAGGGCAGGTATTCCGTCAGGCCCACTAGCTTTATTAACATCAAGCCCTCGTAAAACATGGAGTACTTCCCGATGCCGGATCCTCAGCTTTTTCATACGAAAACCGCAGTGAGGAACCGACGTCGGGACAGCACCTTGGTCATCGAGGGTTGAGTTATCCGCAAACATTTTACCTAGTAAGTTAGCCTTTTCGGTGGCGGTGTTTGCTAGTGAGCCGTCAGGTCTGGTAAGAGGTGGCAGACTGGATTTGCAGAAATTGCGACCTATTGAGCCCGCAAGCGACCAGAATTGCCTGCTGCCATGCGGGCATGCAGTCAGCTTTCTGCTGATCTGCTGGTCGTGCTCGAATTTTGACCTATTTATGATTCTCTTGGTTTCCTTTGCCATTTTGTTGTAAGCTGTTCTGTCTTCGGATGTTCTAGATGTGTTGTAGGCTCGGTAAGCCGCGTTTTTTCGTCGCACTGCTTCAGCGCATTGTCGACTGAACCACGGCTTTGAGCATACACCAGTTTCCTTAACAGTAGATTGGATGAAGCCATCCATCGCGGATGTGATGACTTCAATTTCCTGGGCACATCTTGAGGGATCCGAAGTCCGAAAACAGACAGCCGACCACGGGAAAGCATTAAAATGTGCCCGCAGACCGAACCAATCTGCTGACCTATAGTGCCACACTTTTCTCTTCAGCCTCTCGTTTGGTGGTCTGAAGTTTACAGGGATTGATGTCGTCACCAGGCAGTGGTCGGACGATCCTAGTTTGTCTTTGCTTTTATGTACCATTTCTAAATTTTGTGATAATTTGTTGTAAATTGGACGTAAGTCCGTTAATAATCTGCTGGTTGAACTCCTATGTAAACAATTTACTTATCGAATACTGATACCTATTTATGTTGCGCGTACTTATATCTTTCATGCTCTGTTTATTATTTTATGTACTACTAGCTGGTCCCGGCATGCGTTGCTATGCCATTTAATAAAGAAATTGTTTTTCCCTGAGTGTCCTTTCCCATTTGTCCCGTTTCCCTTCCGCCTCCCCTTCTTCTCCTGCGTCCTCTTCCCCTCTTGCGTTCCCACTCCGTCACCTCCACCTTCCCTCTCCCCACTCCTCTCCCCCCCCCTTCCCCCGTCCCGCGAACCCTCCTCCTGAGTTCCCCTCCCCCCTCCCAGGTCCCCCTCCCCCCTCCCAGGTTCCTCTCCCCCTCCCTGGTTCCCCTCCCCCATCTCTCCCTCCCTCCCGCTTTCCATAGCAATAGCCGCTTCCTCGCCTGCCACCAATAGCATTTTTTTATACAAATTTCATAATGCCAGAGCTTACCTGAAGTATAAAAACCTTGTCCTGACAATAACGAACACACAAAAAAAAATAATTATCCAATTTGGTGCAGTCGTTCGAAAATTTACACATTCAGCGATTCATTTTTATATTATAGATTAAATTTGGTACCTAACATAGGTACCTATTTAAAATATCTAAAATTCTTGATTTTTTTTTTTTTTTTTTTTTTTTTTTTTTTTTTTTTTTTTTTTTTTTTTTTTTTATTGAAATAATAGATAATACATAATATAATCAACAAACAAGTCCTGCTAAGCCAATTGAATCGGCTTGTCAACAGGTGCTTATATTTTAGTTACATATTTATACATATTTAAAATTTACATCTTATATCTACAGATACAACATTTTTTCATACATATCAAAATCAATATAAATCTTTTTTTTCCGATAGCCAATTTTTCACCATATATTTAACCTTATTCATAGAATTACATTGCTTTATAGTGTCAGGTAATAAATTAAATATCTTCGGTATGATATATTCAAACGTTCTCTGTCCGTACTTATTGTTAAATTTCGGAACTATTAACCCGTCGTTACGCGTGAATCTAGTGCTGTATTTATGTTCTAATTTCTCTTTATGCTGCGGGGTAAATATATGTTGAATTATAATTTTGTGCCAAAGTATTGCCTTAACAGGTAAAATTTTGGCACTCTGAAACAGCAACGGTTTATTTTGTCTCTGTTTGAAAATATTAGGGACGACCAATAATTTTACAATTGCGTTTTGTACAACTTGCACTTGTTTCAGATTGGTTATAGAAGTATTTCCCCATATTGTTATTCCATATCTTATAATAGATTCTGCTAGTGACATATAAATTATTTTAAGTGTTTCAATTGATAGGAAAAAATTTAATGTGTACATTCTGCCAGCAATCGATCTGAGTCTTTTACAGGTTTTTTTTATATGTATGTCCCATTTAAAAAAACAATCTACAGTAACACCAAGATACACGTATTCCGAAACTAATTCTAAGCTTTCACAATTACAATTAGTTGGAATATTTTTATGAATGCAATTAAAATTATGAGATATAATATTAGGATTAAATTGAAATTTGGCATTAGGTGATCTTATATGCATTACTTTGGTTTTTTTAGCATTTATTAATAGTCCTGCATCATGTGACCATTTACAGAGTTGATTAAAGTCAATTTGCATGAGTTCAATTGCAATTTTTAGATCTTTATGTGATATGACCAATGCCGTATCATCTGCGAATACAAAATGTTTCACAAAAGAGAAAAGTTTTTTCATTATGGTTACATAAATTATATATAGTGTAGGTCCTAATATGGAACCTTGTGGAACTCCTGCAGATACATTTTTTGTTTTACTAAAAGTATTATTTATTTTGATACATATTTTTCTATCTGTAAGATAATCTTTAAATAAATTTAACACATTTCCTCTTATTCCAATTTTTTCTAGAGTTTTAAGCAGTTTTTTTGAGTTAATTGTGTCAAAAGCTTTAGAGTTATCAATAAATAAAACAATAACATGTAATTTATTATTCAATTGGTTATTTACGTAATTGGAAAAATCTTGCAGTAGTTTTTCAGTATTTTTTTTTCTTTGGAAACCATATTGACTTGGATCAATGATAGAGAATTTTTCAATATAATTATTTAATTTATTTGATAAAAATTTTTCAAGAATTTTTTCTAATGCTGGTAGAATACTAATATGCCTATAATTTCCCAGTTCAATGTGTTTTCCACCTTTAAATATTGGTCTAGTAATGCTACATTTAAATTCTTGTGGAATTTTTGATTGATTTATTATCAAATTTATTAAATGAGTAATTATTGGCCCAAGAGTTTTTATATTTCTTTTTAAATCAAACATTCTTATATTGTCAATACCTGTGCTTTTAGAGTTTTTCATTTTTTTAACAATGTTTTCAATATCGGTTATAGTAGCTCTTGGTATATATAAACTGTGAGGTAGTTCTTCCAGTACTATATTAGTAGCTTTGTGATTGCATTTATGTAACATGTTGCTGATGCTATCCGAGAAGTAATTCACAAAATCATTTGACACAGAATCCTCAGTTCTATCTTTTAACATATATCGTGTTATAGTTTGATCACAATCGTTTTTGGGTTTACGTCCTAAAATATTATTTATCTCGTCCCAGGTTTTTTTTGTATCATTTAAACAGTTTTTAAATTTATTATTATAGTAGTTCGTTTTATCTTTATTTATGAGTTTATTGACAAGGTTTCGTGTTTTTTTATATTCTGTTTCATATGTTTTGTTTGTTGGTGTACTTTTCCATTTTTTATAAAGTTTATCCCTTTTATTTATATGACATAATAATTCACTGCTTACCCATTCATTTATTGCATAAGGTCGTGTATTCGGTTTTTGCACTATCGTTTTAGAACTACTCTTGTAAAAATTGTTAAATAAAGATTTTATTTTTTCATATAATGAAATACAATCCCTCTCCTCTATAAGTTTACTCCAGTTATAATCTTTGATATACCGATCAATAACCTTTTGTGAGATGATTTGAATATACTTATTTGAAAAGTCTACCTGACGTTTATGAGATTTTATATTAATAGCAGTGATATAATGATCGGCAATATTATTTTCACAGACGCAAGCTGTTATTTTTTTGCCTCTAAATTTGGCAAATATATGGTCAATACACGTGCGACTAATTTGTCCATTTAATACAGCTTCTCTGGTTACTACATTAATGCATTTAGTTAAATAATGATTAGTAAGTAAGTTTTCATATGAAGTTATGATATAATCTTGGTCATTAAGCAAATTTAAATTTATGTCTCCAAGTAAGATCATATTTTCCTTACTATTAATTGTATCAAGATACGATGATAATTCCGTTAAAAAAGAAGATTTACTCAAATTAGGAGGTCTATAGATAGCTACTATATTAACTTTAGTTTTGTCCTGGAGTATGAGCTTTCCCGTTATATTTTCAAAATGAAGTGATTGGAACGATGTTGGTCTAAATTCATATTTATTTCTTATATATAATATAATCCCTCCTCCTGACTTATCAGTCCTGCAGTAGTTATATGCATTATATCCGGGAATATTGTATAAACACGTACTTTCAGTTTGAATAGATGTTTCACATAGCATTATAATGTCAATATGCTTCAAACAATTAAGTAAATATATATGCAATATATTCCAATATTTTTGTATAGATCTTATATTTAATTGAATACAAACAAGATTGTCAGACGCATTTATGTTTTGTTTTTTTATCCAATCTTCTAAATTATTTGCTGTACTACATTCTATTTCGTTATCATTATCTATATACGAGAAATTATTCTGAGCCATTTAATTCATATTTAAATTTGATGCAACACAATAAGATTGTGATACGAAGTTTGGTTGATTTTATATATTGAAATATTTCTATAAGAAATAACTCTATATCATAATTAAGTGTAAGCTTCAATTTAATAGTTGATATAATTACATACATATTTTTTCTGATATCCGTGTTTATACTTAGCGTAATACAGCAATGATTAATATAAAATATGATAAAGCATTTATTTTTATCAAAGATACCACAATTCTTTTTCTTAAAGTAAAAGCCCTTAGTATAATATAATGATACAAAATGGTTTTCCATGCTTTTAACCTTACATAATATAACAAATATTTTATTTTTAGATAAAACAATAAAATTTAATATTATTGTTAGGTTGGTTAAATCCCATACATAAATAAATAATTTAACACATATTTTTATTATCTGTCCGATAAACATGAAAAAAGAGCGAAATAGAATATCTTCATTTATGAAACCAATACAATAATTAAAATCTTTTGTAGGTTTCAACCAGTAAGAAATTTTTTTTTTTTTGTTTTGTTTAACAAGAGAAGTATTTTGAGTATAGATTGAGGAATTTAATGTTAAATATTTAACAATATAAAAGTGATTGTATCTAGAGCTAATTGGTACAAGTACTTTTTGATAAAGACTTAATAAATATAAAATAAGTATGTTCACATCTAGTGTTATTTTAGAATATTTATGATCTTTTAAGATTTTTATAAAATCTGTTATATTTATGAATGTGAAATATAGTACACAGTGAATATATGCATGATTAAGTAAAGAAAAAAAAGTTATTGAATGTATCGTTATGATATTACTGTTCAAAAAAGAATGTAAAATAATAATGTTATTTTTGTTAGTTATTTCGTGATCTTTTATAATTTTTATAACAATATTTAAGTAATAAAATGAATTTTTAAAAACAGAATATAACGACGTTTGTAAATCTAGTGTTTTTATACAATGTATTTTTTCTTCAATATAATATAGAAATAGAAATGTATAATGTTTAGCAATAATAACGTAAATTGTATTTATTGAAATGTAGCAAATTCTACGAGAAAATTTCATATGTATTATAATAGCACTATATCTACTTTGAGACAGGTTTAATGTTATTTCTAGTCAATATTCTATTTTTTCTTTTGCTAAAATGCTCATTTTTTTATACACATTGCATTTCGTATTATCGTTTGCAGAATGCCTGATGTCAATATTCCAGTTCATTTTTTTATTTTTGCTATCACAGTTTTTACATTTAGGTTCTTTATCTTTGTTAGCACAATCTTTGTAGGAATGATCACCAGCGCAGTGTGTACACGACGGTTTGTCCTTTTCTTTATGAAGACACCTGACAGAAGTATGTCCAAAGCCCAAGCAGTGAAAGCACTGAACCACAGGACGGGCATCCTCTACTTGTATTCTCTGGTACCCCAAATAGATTTTACCGGTAGAAACTAACCATCTTCTTATTTTAGTACTAACTTCTATTATGTAATTAGAAGTATGTAATTATGTAATTCGATTCAAACTATTAGGGGAATACCTACTTTAAATTAATTTATCAACTTAAAGATTTTCAAAAATAGAATCCTGATTTAACATTTTGCAAAATGTCATTCTCAAACACGCGAACGTGTTAATGTTAATGTAAAACGTGCGATAGTCATTAGGTTTTCTGAAATTATCCAATTTTGTGCGCAATTTTCTTAATTTTTCTCTCCGTAAGAACCATCCTCGTACTTCAAGGAATATTCTAAAAAAAGAATTATTGAAATCGGTTCAACTGCTCTCGAGATTTGCGCTTAGCAACACATTTAGCGATTCATTTTTATATATATGATTTTTATATATAGATATACTTATGATACTACATACTTGTTATAATGCTCCTGTATAATTCACTTTACATGTAAAAGCCATCAAGGCGTAAACAAACAAATAAATAAATAAGTACATCTCCAAATACTGAGACAATGGAGAAACCAATATTCAAATGCTCACCATAAATGAAATATTATTTACACGTGCTGTGATTTATGTATTAAATTTATAAAATACATAACACCAGGAATTATAACGGTTCAATACAAAAGTATGACATTTTGAAATTACGTACTAGTGACTCAGAAAACATCAACATTTTGTTTAATTTTCTACAAGTTTTTGTGCATTATAATTGATTTGGTGATGTTTATGAGTACTCTGAGTATTGTACCAGACAGAGGGTACACTTTTATATATAACTGCACACTTAATGAAATTTAGATTTTTCAGAGATGTCTGACTGATCAACTGGACGTTCGATGTGTAATGCGCGTTTTCATCCAGCGACAAAATATCCCCGATAAAATATCCTAAGACAAAATATCCCACGGATAAAACATCCCCCAATAAAACATCTACTAAAACTTAACCTAACCTAACCTAACATAAAAATGGGACAAAAATAATACAGAGATCCTGTAAAGACAATAAATTAATGTACCTACAAAAATAGTAAAATGGGACAGTAAAACATCTACTAAAACTTAACCTAACCTAACATAAAAATGGGACAAAAATAATACAGAGATCCTGTAAAGACAATAAATTAATGTACCTACAAAAATAGTAAAATGAGACAGTAAAACATCTACTAAAACTTAACCTAACCTAACATAAAAATGGGACAAAAACAATACAGAGATCCTGAAAAGAAGAATAAATTAATGTACCTACAAAAATTATTTATATTATATCAAAAATTATACAGACCCCAATAATTTATTGTCTTTTAAGAATGTCTGTATTATTTTTGTCCCTTTTTTTGGATAGGTTAGGTTAGGTTAGTTTAGCTTGATAAGGTTATCTAGAGTTAGGTTAGGTTAGGTTAGCTTAGGTTAGGTTAGGTTATGTTAGGTTAGATTAGGTTAGGTTTTAGTAGACATTTTGTTGGGATATATTTTTTCCGTAGAATATTTTGTCGGAGGATATTTTGTCGGAGGATATTTTGTCTAAGGTAATTTTGTCGGAGGATATTTTGTCGTAGGTAATTTTATCGGAGGATATTTTGTCGGAGTATATTTTGTTTAAGGATATTTTGTCGGAGGATATTTTATCGCGGGATTAAAAGTCGCAGAACCATTTGTAGGAATTCTCTATTCAGTGTATTTATAAGATTTATTATGCGTTTTCTCAGCCACCGTCAAAAACCTATAATGTATGGTCACGTATCGCGCTGTAAATCCATAGTATACGTGTGATTATCGTAGCTAGAGCCAACAGAGTCAGGGACATTAAACCGGGGCCGGGGTCGTTAAAGTTTCAGATTGCCCATAAATATTGAAACGGAATATTTACATTGGACCGCAGTCCCGGCAGGGAAAGGCAGATGCGACCAATGCAAGCTGTGGAATATCATGTGACACAACGTATACGAAATTGAGAATACGAATATATTCCCAGCGAGAGCTCATATTGAGGTGTTATTTTCCTTCTCACTCGTATTGTTTGAAAACGAAAAATATAAAAGATACTAGAACGATGACGTCACGTACGATCTCTAGCTGGGACTATTTTTTTTTAATGCAAATACCGCATAAGAGTCCCAACTGCTCCCGTCTGGGTATTGTGTGTGTTGTGAGGCTGAAAGTAGTGGAGAGAGGAAAGAGATGTGGCAGAGGAAGGTGGGAAAGTACCTGTTTATTCAGATCTGATCACCAAATACACCAGTTATTCAGATCTGATCACCAAAGCCATTTCAAGCATCGTTTCAATTCTGAATGGTGGTATTACATAAGGGTTATCTTCCACGCTGGAACGTGCCGCAAATATAGTATATATCATAAGTTGAAAGTAACGATGGTCAAAAGAACTGTCTGTAAGTGAAGTTGAAAATAAATAAACAAAAAACTGTCTGTAAGTGAAGTTGAAAGTAACGATGGTCAAAAGAACTGTCTGTAAGTGAAGTTGAAAACAACGATGGTCAAAAGAACTGTATGTAAGTGAAGTTGAAAATAACGATGGTCAAAGAACTGTCTGTAAGTTTTTTGAAAATAACGATGGTCAAAAGAACTGTATGTAAGTGAAGTTGAAAATAACGATGGTCAAAGAACTGTCTGTAAGTTTTTTGAAAATAACGATGGTCAAAAGAACTGTCTGTAAGTGAAGTTGAAAATAACGATGGTCAATGCAGAATCATTAAGCAGTTGAGTCCCTCTATTTATTGGTCCATTTATTTATTGGTCCATTATTTATTGGACATATAAATTAACTTCCTTTGACATAGTTGGTTTGAATAAAGTCTAGCATTGTTGATAAAAGATTGTTTAGAATTTTATAACATGTAAATGCGTAAAAAATACGACCTATCCGAATGAAACGTGAACCCATAAAACCTTTAACGCTTTCAACGCAGCCTCCAGAAAATGTGTCAATATTATGTGCTATGTTTACCCCTACAAGGGGGGTGTTTACACTCTCACATCAAATAGGATTTTTTCCAGCCCCTATCAGTCTATTAACAGACTCCCAAACGACAAAACGTATACCCGAGGAAATGCTTTGTTCTTTCTACCATTCGTATAATTCCTGGCATTCATGAGCTGTTTGCAGTAGCGTTGCGTGGGTGTCAGCCGCCCGGGGCGTAGGAAAATTTTGCCGCCCCATTATTCAGGTACTCAAATTTAAATAACTAAAATATGTAGCAATTCTAAAGAACTTTTCGACAAGAACAATGATCATTATTGTATAGGTTACAAAATAAAATAACAAGTCATGTATATATATGCTTTACAATATAATAGTCACATTTATTTCAAAAATTCTTACACGTGATCTCACATTGATTTAACAGGTACGAAAACTAAAGATTTTGCGTTGACGATACAATTTATAAGCTATAAAATTGCAGATATGATTTTAGATTTTCACGGTGATTTTCGTTAGTTGTTTTTTGGGTGTTATGCCGTGTTGAGCTACCTCCTTCTTTAACCAACGTTTCGGACAGCGTTACAGTGTCCGAAACGTTGGCTTAAGAGGGAGGTAGTGCAACCAAAAAAACAACTAACGAAAAAAGAAACTAAAATCGCAGTTTGGAAAGCGTATTAAATACGATTAAGTTAATGTGAATTGGAACACTAACGGACGACGAATTAAACTTTCTTAGAATTATGAAAGTTTCAATCACGGACTTCCCTGAAATCATTCTCGTTGAATATTAGTCATAAACTATCCAAGCGCAAAATAAAATAGGGGAATTCCTGCGATTCAGTACAGATGGTATTGCCAGTCGATACAATCAGCAAGATGTCATTATTTTACATTCGATGTAAGAAAGGGGATTCCCCGATATCGTCACAGAATGAGTAATGAAAAATTCCGTGCCCATTTCAATCGGTTCGAATCGTAGGTGCGACGTAAATATGAAATGAGATGGTTCAATTTTTTATTACGCTCCAGATTTAAATGTCCGGGTTTAATTTTCCCCACAGGAAAAACTAAACCCTTTCACACACTTCCCAAATGATCATCTGGTCAATCCACGTTATGCGATTGCACTATATAAGTATTATATTACTAAACAATACAAGAACAACATGTCAACCTACCAGAGACCAGATGGGAAAATAATTCACCGACTCATATCAGAGGGTTCGGCTCTGTGGAATTCCTAATTGAACCTATAAATCCTACTGATCCCTCAATACAAATATTTAAAAAATCTTTTGTAATCCTACATGTATTTAAAATTACCGATTTTGCATTTTTATATATAAATTCTTTGACAAATCTAATACGCCTAAATTTTGAATCAGAGACCTAGGTATAATGCCAGTAGCCGAAATAACAAATGGTAATATTTTTATAGTCCGAGAATGCCAAATTCTTTTAATCTCATTTCCTAAATCTGTGTATTTTCTAATTTTTTCAGAAACATATTATTATTATTCATTGTGAAATTTTGCCACCACCTAAAAGTGTCGCCCCTGCCGCCGCCACTACGCTACACCGCTGGCTGTTTGCTAGATTTTTTTAATGAAATGGAAAAGAATTCATGTTTTGTTACAAGCGGATCATTTCAGAATCAATACTGCGATGAATCAAACGTGCCTGGGACTGATTAATCGAAATGATATCAAACACTTCGCACAAACGAAGTGACAGTTATATAACTCAATAAAATCAGTAAATTCCCAAAAAAACAATTTCCTTCGACTGATTTTCGTAGTGGAATTCTATTTGAAAAGATTTTGATGTTTTATAACCTGATAACAAATAATTGTGAAAATTGATTATTTTATTACTTGCACAATATATTAAAACTGGGAAGACTTCGGTGGCTGGGTCATGCGGAGAGAATGACAGAGCATCAAGCACCAAAGTCCCTACTGAACTCAAGACCGATAGGGCGAAGGAGCCTGGGAAGACCAAGATTAAGATGAAGCGACAACGTCCTCAAAATCTACCTTGGAGCTTCTAAACTGGAGAAAGCTGGCACTAAACCGTGAAGAGTGGAGGAAGACTCTTGAGGAGGCCAAGACACACCAGGGGTTGTAGAGCCAAGAGTGATGATGATTTAATAAATTGGCTTAGCCTATAACAAATCATTTATATTTATTTTTAACTTTATGAGTAAAAACCTTAAATTTTAATATTTAATTAATAAGACAATATTAGCGACACTCTATCGAAAATCTGAAACAGAAAAATCAGAAAAAGATACGGTCACATCTGGGACTCGAGCCCAGGACCTATGACTTTCCAGGTCAGTGCTCTATCAACAGAGCTAATGTGTCGCTGACCGATTCGGTCATATTTAATTGTATCATTCTTCGATCAAGAACTACCGACATTATCTTAATTTTCTTAACGCATATTTTTATTGGCTGCTATCGTTAAGAGGGCATTACCAGAGAAAACCAGAAATATGTCATTTTCAAATCAGATTTTAGACGTATTGACTCTTTTCCACAAAAAATTATAAATGGATTTCGAAAGATTGTTCTTTTATCTAGCATTCGCGTGTAATAAATTTTGAGAATTTTGTAAAATTTTTAATATAATAAGGTTATTCCATAGGCCGTTGGCAGATTTGTTAAATTTTCAAAAAATATTTTGTATTATTATACCACACCCATTTCAAATAATATAATCATGCAGTAAAATAAATCAATACATTATCTAGCAAACGCATGTTTTAGAATTTTAATTTTTGCTTCAATGAAATCATTAAAAAATATGTACGTACATGGGTTTCTTGACGAAAATTGGTCCATTTGTGTATTTATTTGCGCACTTACAAACTAATATATTTCTGATTATTTTAACATTCTTATTAAATTTAGACATTATTGAAAAATGATAAATAATCAAAAAATAATTACAAAAAGTGCATGATTTTAATTGTTTTATCATCACGCCTTTCAGCATTTTTGGATGAAGGTACAAATTAAAGCTAATTTGGATTGAAATAAATTCGATATTGAGTTATAATTTAAAAAAGCTGGTACAGAGAATAATTAATCTTTCTCATTGTAACCGCCCTGCACGATCGTAAGAACAACTTTCGACGAAATGTGGATTTTCGTCCGCTGGCTGGTTAAACGCTCTTAAAGGTAATAAATCACTTTAGGCACCTTAAAAATTGAAATTGGACGGGGATAAATAATAATAATAAAAAGGCTTTTATTTCGTGCAAATGGGTATGATGCAGAGTTATTAAAAGTATACTTTATGCTATTTACGAAAACGTAATATTGATATTTTAAATTATTCATAAACAAGAACCCCTCTCTCAGGCGAAGGTGAAGGCCTCGTCTAAAGAATTCCATTTATCTATGTAAATAGAATTTAATACAATGGATTTTAATGAATTAAATACAGTTTTCAATTTGGGAGGCGGGTATGGGTACCGCCGCCCCGGGAACCATTTAATGGATAATCAACACCTCTGCCATAAACCACCCCAAGTGGTTCGTTACTTTTGCAGGGGTGCCCGGGTTCAAGGTGTGTCAAGTCTGGCGGCAAATGCGTCTGTCCATCTTCTGTTTGGCGGGGCGGATCAAGATAAACTGTTAAGGGAAGTGTTTTTTTTTTATTTCTAGCCGGACTCTCTCATCCCATCGCCTTGCACCACAACGGGAGGGTTGGACCCATACGTCCGTCACTCCTAGATACACTGATCTCCAAATTTCACCCCTTCCCTTCACAAATAACCCTCTCCTACCTTTACTTATAAAAAAGCTTTAAAAATAACTTTTCCTTAGAAATAATTTTCGTCAGCGCCTCCTCAATTCACACGCGGTAGAAGAGAAACCTTCAGAAAACTAAATTAGACAAGAGTGGGAAGGCTATGAAGCACCGTACAAAGAGGAGACCGATTAGTCTATCTCATTCTCTCGTAGGCTAAATGATATAGATGTATGCGTTTGTCTCTTTTTAGTGTTGCTATTTTTCGTTTCATCGAATTTAAAATCACAACGGTGCTAAAAATGTTTTCGCTTCAAAAAATTGTGTGCAGTTCACACGCGGTAGAAGTGAAACCTTCAGTAAACCAAAGTAGATAAGAGTGAAGAGGCTACGAAGCACCAATTAGTCTATCTCATTCTCTGGCAGGCTAAATCCTATCGATGTATGTGTTTGTCTCTTTTTAGTGTCGCTTTTTCGTTTCATCGAGTTTCAAATCACAACTAGTAGTAATTGGATTTATTACTAACTGGGGCGACTTTAGTTTTAAAAAATATTTAGGTGGAAAAGTTTATAAAAGATTTTTAATAAAAAAAATCGCGGTTTTCATAGGTACTTAATAATGTTTTGTTTTTAAAAATATTTGACTTGTGACACTATTTTAGCTCAGGTGCGATATAAGCGAATATAAATTTATTCTATTCTGTCAATTATGTGATATAATTTATTCACACGAAATGAAATTTTGTTTATTTATAAAATTAATTTTGATTTATTCAAATATTTGATTTGCTGATTGTCATAAATACACAGGGTTTATTTTGGTCGAATATAATACAATTATTAATTTCTGTTTATTTTACCTACCCAGGTATGGTATGTTACAGTTAAATCTCGTTTTTAGTTATAACGCGTTTTCTCTAGTTAATACTGGTTTTATTTGATAATATTAAACGTGGAATTTTAAAAAAATGATTAAAAAGTGCATTTTTAATCGGGTCGTAAAAACACGCCGTCAAGTTGGCGTTATTGAAATGTTTAGTGGTGACGTCACTGTTCGTCGTGTCGTGACGTCACCGTAAGGTCATTGTATGGGAACGTAGGTATGACACCAGCCATCGTTTTAATTTATTCGTTTATTTACATACTGTTTATAGAGATTTAGTTGTTTTGCTTATTAAAACATTATTTAGACCTAAATAATGTTTCAAAAATAAAGATATCTCTTATTACTTATTAGTTTTTCTCTATTATTGAAAATATTCAAAAACTACTGCACAAAAAAATAGTAATGCTACTTCTAGGGAGAATACTTCGAACACTGAATTCAAATTGACGGCAGTTGATCAGCTGATTGCCCGATCCTTTAGTAACTTTTCAGGAGTGATGACGTCACACGATCATACGGTGGTTTTCAGGGGGTCTTGAAAATTGAAACTTTACAATCATTTTAACTATTAAAACTTACTCTAAAAATAAAAATTAAAATGCAGTTATATAAGTTAAAAGGTCATTTATTCATTAAAAAAAAAAACAAAAAATTGGACTGGAGTTCTCTATTGGGATTGAAAATACAGAAACTGTTTATTAAACCGTTAATTAAAAACCTAACTTATCCTTACTTAACCTAACCTAACGTAACCTAACCTAACCTGATGTCACTCGACCAATCAGAATAAAGCACGATGAACTTTGACATCGGTTGAAAATGTTTTAACTGAATCATTTCGAAAAAACGCGTTTTGTCTAGTTAGAACTATTTGTCACTGATATTCAGCAGTTAATTCTAGTTGTAACATAGGCACTTAGTGAAAACTAGTTTATACTAGAGAAAACGCGTTGTAACTAAAAACGGGTTTTAACTGTAACATATATATTACCGAGAGGTATTTTTGCAAAATTGACTTCTTCTACTTTAACGTTTTGTTGGAAAATTGTAAAAAAAACTGACAAAGGTGTCAAATATGTGATTTTTATGTGTGTTTTTTAGCACCTAATAGCGTACTTTAGTAATATTTGATCTGAATCATAAAACATAAATACATAAAACAGATATTTGCAATTTATCTACATAGATCTCTTACCCTCTCCCGCGTTTAATATATTCAGTCCCGATTTATTCAGATTTTCAAACAGCTCGCGTGCCACCTATTACATTTTGTTTACAAATATTCATTTTTGCATATTACAAGAATAATCAAACAAATTTGGTTTCTAACATAGGTAACTATTTAAAATAAATATATATTTTTTATTAGATCCAATGTACTCGATTTTGGTTAGTGTCATAGGTGAGTTCTTCGATTAAATTCATTAATTTAAAGAGTTTATTCGAAAATTGAATTTTGATTTAACAATCTATGGTTTGCAAAATGTCATTGTCAAATTGTGACATTTTTGACAGTTTCGTAAGAGTTTTTGTAATGATTAAATAAACTTTTTAGATGTCATGTGGTTGTAATAATCCAGAAACCTTCACGAGAGTGGAAAGAAGGTATTTTGAAAGTTTCTAATATTTCCTGTGCTTAATTTAGCAATGCATTGGCAACTCACATACAAAGAAATATTTATTGATTTTTATACACATAGATAAGTATACGATATTCTTGGAATAGTTCTGTTTTGCATCCAACTGTCTTGGAATCAGCTGATTTTGAAACACAATATAACACAACTGACAGCAAATTTTATAGAAATACTAGCTGGTACCCGGCATGCCTTGCTATGCCATTTAATAAAGAAATTGTTTCTCCCTGAGTGTCCTTTCCCATTCGTCCCGTTCCCCTTCCGCCTCCCCTTCTTTTCCTGCGTCCCTTTCCCCTCTCGCGTTTCACTTCGTCTCCTTCACCTTCCCTCTCCCCATTCCACTCCCCCTCGTCCCCCGTCCCGCGAACCCCCCTCCCGAGTTCCCCTCCTCCTCCCAGGTCCCCCTCCCCCCTCTCTAGTTCCCCTCCCCCTCCCCCATTCCATACATTCAGTTTTCAAACAGCTCGCGTGCCACCTCTAGCAATTTTTTTATACAAATTTCATAATGCCAGAGCTCACCAGAAGTTTTATACAAACCTTGTCCTGACAATAACGAAGACACTAAAAAAATAATTATCCAATTTGGTGCACTCGTTCGAAAGTTATGCGCGTGCATACATTTCGGCGATTCATTTTTATTTATATAGAAACTAGGCGGCCATTTTGTCACGTGACCAACTGCTCTATTTCTTTAAATAAATGAAAATAATATAAGCGAAACTCAATCGAAAATCTGGAAACAGAAAAATTAGAAAAACATATTGACACCTCTGGGACTCGAACCCAGGACCTCTTACTTTCCGGACAAACGCGCTAACCACTGCGCCACGGTGTCGATATGAAATTCGGTCATGTTTAACTGTACCATACTTCGACTAAGAACCACCTACATTATCTTCATTTTCTTTGATTTTTCTGTTTCCAGATTTTCGATTGAGTTTCGCTTATATTGTCTTCATTTATTTAAATATTACAATTTGAGGTTTTACTCATAAAGTTAAAATAAAAAATAAAATATTCATCCTAGACTTGCAGAAAAGTCGATAGATGTCGCATATTAAATAAAATGGATGAAGATTTATCCTGACACTATCTAGAGAACATTTAGTTCGGGTTTGAATCTTGCAATCATACATAAAGATAGTTGCCAATAATATATGCGTTAAAGAAAATGAAGATAATGTAGGTGGTTCTTAGTCGAAGTATGGTACAGTTAAACATGACCGAATTTCATATCGACACCATGGCGCAGTGGTTTGCGCGTTTGCCCGGAAAGCAAGAGGTCCTGGGTTCGAGTCCCAGAGGTGTCAATATGTTTTTCTGATTTTTCTGTTTCCAGATTTTCGATTGAGTTTCGCTTATATTATCTTCATTTATTTAAATATTACAATTTGAGGTTTTACTCATAAAGTTCAAATAAAAAATAAAATGCTCTATTTCTATTGGCTGAAGTGGAATAAACCTGTTTTGATAGTAAAATTGGATGGAATTAGAAGCGTTTATAAGATATTTAATTTGGAAGGCGGATATGGGTACTATTTACTTGATAACTGTAGGAATGTTTAGTGGCTAACTTGACTACTATTGTATATGAGCAAGACGGAAGATGCTGTAGGATGTAATGGATTGTAGTAGTAATACTCGCTATCTTATTAGCTAGCTCCCAAATAGATAATACGTATTGCAACTCTCGTTGTGCAATGAAGATTTATACTCGACTACGCGCGCAGTAATTAAAGGGAACCAAACTACCCTAACACACTTCCCCAACTATAAATGTAACGAAAACCAATACCCCCTGCCTTACGACACCCAAGTGGTTCGCTATGTATAGTGACGCAGCAGGGGTGCCCGGGTTCACGGCGGGAGATTTTTCTATGTCTTGGTGGCGAATGCGTTACCGTTGCGTGGCGAACCAGATCGGGAGAGACTGTTTGAGAGAGACCTTTTGAGCCCTTTAGCCGGAATCTCTCGACCGATTGTCTTGCACCGCAGTGGGAGGGATGAATTCATCGTCCGTCATTCCTGGACACATCGACCCCCCAGATTCATACCTTTTCCTTCCCAGAACTTCCTCTCCTTTTTTTCCTAAAAAGACCCTCATCATCCTCAAGGATGACATAGGCCTTAAGATGAATATATACGCAAAATCCTATTTATATACTATTTTCATTAATCTTTACGACGAATTGGCTTACAGTATGAACATAAAAAAATATGCTACGGATAAATCGAAGCTTTTACTAGCTTTTTTACGTATTGGAATTACAATTAAGTTATTATTTACGTTACAAAAAAATATAAGCGTAAACCACCAAAAAAAATGTTTTTTCATGACTTAACTATAAAGTAATACAAGAAACAATTTTTTTAAAATACCCCTTTATGGCTAAGACTATTTTTGAGGTTTTCCATGTTCTAACTTTTTATCGTTCTTATAAAATTATGCACAAAATAAATAAAAACTACTTTTTCGCTTACTAGCCTCGTGCAAAAAGTCGTTCGATTTTAAAATTTTGCAGGCATGAGATTCGAAATATTTCTAGCGTTTATATTCTTCTTAAGGGGAATAATTTTCCCTAGGGCCTCCTGCGTGGAGATAAAGTAAAAAACAAAAGAAAAAGAAACGTACATTTTTAAACTTATTTTTCTGAAGAAAAAAAACAAAAAATCCCTCGACATAATATTCTAAGGACAAAACGTATTTCCACTACTCTGAATTCTTTCTTATAACTATTTTTGAACAATAATTTATTGTCTTTACAGGCTTTCTGTTTTATTTTTGTCTAATTTTTTGTTTGGTTAGGTTAGGTTAGGTTAGATTACGTTAGGTTTTAGTATATATTTTGTTAGGGGATGTTTTATCTGTAGGATATTTTGTCGGGGATATTTTTTCGGGTGATGTTTTGTCGTGAGATGATAACGCGCGGCCTACCTAAAAATATCGTGTAGAAATGTTTTCAGAAAAACATTGCATTCATAGATCAAATTAAATAAAAATTGGAATAAGTCAGTTTTTCACATGAACGCCTCGATTTGTACAACGGTTGATTCTAATGTAGTGTGTTTGTTCACAGTGTAGTTGTTCCGAATTTATGTACGATGCATGTTTACTAACTTTGTATTATTTATGTGTATTGTATGTTCAGTGTTCAGTTATCGTGTATTTATGTGTACGATGTGTCCGGAATTATGATAATATGGTACCGGGACATTGCTTAGTGTAAATATTAAATTTATTTTTATTTCAAACATTTATACTTGGGGAGTTATTTTTGGACTGCGAAGTTTCAAGCCACATTTGTTTGAAATAAACAAGTGCCTAAAAGTTTTAACGATGTACTTGTTAAAGGTTTAAAAGTGTGTATACCTACTAAGGATGGATTGTTTTTAAAAAAAAGAATAATTCATCAATTATTTGAATATTCACGTTTAATAATTTTCATGTTCTGTGAAAGTTATATTCAAATTCTGTTATTATTTCAATTTTATGAAGCAACTGGCCAATAATGGTATAATAACAGTATTTGAATAAAACTTACACAGAATTATTAGTATACATTTTTAAACCTTCAATTTTTTTTTATAAGTCGTACGTTTTTATGTTTAAATCTTTTGGGATGCTGTAAGGAGGGTGTTTTTTAAAGAATGGGATAGATTTATCTTTGGTCTTGATGATACCATGATGTAGAAGGGATGAAATAAAATACAAAACTGTAGGTCACAATATTATATTGTTAAAGTCACCCGTTCTCGTGCAGAATATTATTATAAACGTGTTCATTTGTTTGCTCGGCGTTTGGCGTGTCTGCCGGCTTTGACCAGGTGTTGAAGCCAGCTTCTAAAGCTCCTTCCAATGAAATAGTGGTAGAACAGACATAGCATTTTCGCCTGACTTTCACGGTAAGATGAAACTTAACGTGAAATCACTATTTTAGATTAATCTTTACTACTAATTGGTTTACATCATGATTGCCAAAAAAATATGTTTAGATAAATTGATGCATTTCCCAGATTTTTTTAGAAAAAAAAAATCATACCACATGTCTTCTAAATTATTTTCATTTCTTTTAAACCGAAACAAAACACTTTACGTTAATAAACAACCTTATAAGGTTGCGCGGCGAGAATGGAATAAAAAAAGCAACTTATCACTTCTTAACTGATTTTAATGCCTTTGGGGCTCTGATACTAGTCAACCCTTGCATTAATTAAACCAATTAAAAGTGTATTTGTCACACTACCTGGTTATACCCCCATTACATCATCATTCAAGAATTCCAAAGTGATTTATTTCCGTCTAGTTTGTATGGAACGGTACACAGTGCGTCGTTACATAACGATTATGTAGGTATTATTATTTTATTTTTTATAAAATTTTCCCAAAAAAAAAGGTAATAAAAACCCGCTTTTGCCCTAAAATCGAGTGTTTCTAGATTCCGTTTGCCAAGCGATGTTATTACCTGTAGGTATTCGTAGCGCTATAAAGCACTAACTAACTAACCATCACGCCGTTTCCCCGCAGGGGTAGGCAGAGAGGACGGACCGCCAAACATCCCGGTCTTGGCACACATTTCTTGCCTCGTTTACATTCATACAACGTCTCTTACATTCTCTTCTATTATTCTGACTCTTGACATGGCCCGATTCAAGTATCTGATTCACTTGGACGTGCCATGTCTTTCTTGGGCGTCCTCGACTTCTTCTACCATTCACATTTACGTCGTATATTCTCCTTACACTCCTTTCCTCGTTCATTCGCTCTACATGCCCAAACCATCGGAGCGTTCCTTTCTTGATCTTACTCATTATGCTTACATCTGCTTTGCATTCTTTGCGGATTTCCACATTTCTCAAACGATCATACATGGTTTTACCACACATACGCCTCAGGGATCTCACTTCTACAGCGTTCAGTCTACTTTCAACCTTCCTCTGCCAGTTCCATGCCTCACTGCCAAACATCAGGGTAGGTACTGTTAAGAATACTATTAGAGACATCTATGAGATGATCGCTGTAGTTAATTGTTGTAAATCATTGATTTAATCTTTATCAGGTTAAAGATAGCCATTAACACTAGAAAGACCGGGTACTGCTCCATACCTATAAAGACCACGACCGTCACTTTGACGGCTGATGACTTTTTTCAAATTGGGAGGCTGATATGGGTACCGCTGCCCCGGGAACCATTTATTGCATAACCAACACCTCTGCCATAGGACACTCCAAGTGGTTCGGTACGTTTAGTGACTTAGCAGGGGAGTCCGGGTTCATTGGGTGAGGTTTGTCTGAGTCTAGGTGGCGAATACGTTTGCCCACCTACTGCGTAGCGGACCGGGTCGGGAGACACTTGTTGAGTGAGACACTTATCTTATCCTCTTCAGCAGGACCTTTCTCATCCCGTCGCCTTGCACCGCAGTGGGAGGGATGGATTCATTCGTCCATCTCTCCTGGATACATTTACGAATTTTACCTTTTCATCTCTCACACTTTTTTCCTTTCGAACTTCCTTACCTTCCTTTCCCTAAAAACACAAATGCACACATAAACGCACACAGCATCCCCAAAGATGACAGAGGCTCTAAGGGTTTTTTTACTCGGGGCTTCCTGGAAAAAACATGGGAGTGCGAAATGCTGTAATTTTAGTACAAGCATGTGTTATGTTTGTACAATATCGAATTGTTACGTTTTTTATAAAATTGAAAGCACTCTCCGCAAACGGGTTTCTTACAATTATCACACGTGTCATTTATTTGGTTTTTATTATATTTTTATTAATTTGGCACTGTCGTCTTTCAGAAGTTTTATTTTCCGGTTTCTTATCTTTTTCGTTTACATTAGCTCCACAAAAAAGCCACAAGGAAAATAATTCCCCTCACGATATTTGTCATCTTTTGGGATGCTGTATGGGGGGTACCTATAGGAAAAGGAAGAATAATAGGTTCTGGGAAGGAAATGAGGTGAAGGGTAGGTGGGAAACTGGGGTTCAGTGTGTTCAAGAATGGCGGACGTATGAATCTGTCCCCACCACTGCGGTGCAAGGTATTGTTCAGAGACTCCTACTGGCGAGGTCAAAAGATCACCCTCAACCGTTCTCTGCTGAACTGGCCTGCCACGCAGTTGTTTGGCAGACGCATCCGCTGCCAAGATCTGGACAAACCTAACCCCATGAACCCGGGCATCCCTGCTAAGTCACAAAACATAGCAAACCTTTTGGGGTGACCTATAGCAGACGTGTTGGTTATCCAATAAATGATTCTGTCAGTTCTTCAGAAGCAAACGCAGCTGGATCAACTCTGGTATTTGTATACTCTGTCCTTCTCCAACAAGCCATAAAATAAATTTGGACGAGAGATATATTTTTGGGTATTTTTGTAAATTATGTGACAGTGACCAATCAACATACAGATCGAGTTCGAATGGTACACGATACCGAAATAAATAATAGTACTATCTATCATAAACGCGGAGGAGTATGTTGTTAACTTGGGTAAAGAAGGTTGTAAACAAATTCAGCATTATGGCCCAAACCGTCACATTGACGGCGGCGGTCTTTGTAGGTATAAGTCTATATATCCCAAAAAGCAATTAAGACACGTACCTGTTTTTTTCACCATAGTTGTTAAACCATAAATCATGAAATGTAAAAAAAAATCACACCAATACAGTAATTATTAAGCATTATATCGTCACTTTACTTCGGGCTGCAGTCAAAATGAAGGCTCCGGTCTTTCTAGTGTTAAAACCACAATAAACACAAAATAACTAACTGGAGGACCCGACCGGTCATGTGGAATATTAACCGCTAGTCAGTAACCTAACTTAATAAGATACAATAAAATTACATAGATGTCTCTAGTGTTCACTATTTCTTAATAACCTGATAAAGATTAAATCAATGATATACAACAATTAACTACAGCGATCATCTCATAGATGTCTCTAATAGTATTCCAGGTACCAGTACTCCATTATGAACGGCTAGTTTCGCGTCTTTGGACAGTTTTTTGTTGGAGTTACCTGCATTCACCCTTCTTTCATTATCTCTATCAGCCTTCCCATCTCTCGTAAGAATATGAACATTTTTGGCTTGTGTATTCCGCTTAAAATATTATTGTACATAAGAAGAGTCACAACTGCTCGGATCCAGTGGAAATTTATTACACCTATTTTAATGCTTCATAACTTCGAAGGAGCCCCGTGACTGAGCTGATCACTTAGAGTTGCACCAAGCGAAAGTTTCCGAAAAAAGGTTATTTTGGTTCACTATGTGTGACCTAAATTCATCAGTATCCTGTTGATACTACTTATATTCAGTTAACATTCTTTGAAGCTTCACTGAGTGGTTGGCTAAGGGACACGGAAGCTAGGTGTAGTTTATGGTCAGACCGAAAGCCATTCACATTTTTTGTTGGAACTTGACAATTGATTTGAGATTTATTGTATTTCTTATGTTCTCTATTTTATGCAGGTGCTTGCAGGTTTTTTACAGATGCAATTCCGCTTCATGGAGTCTCATGAATGAGTTTTTCTTTTGCCCTGTTTAATTTATCTTTGTATTACTAACCTATTTTTTTGCATTTTGTTTTTCCTGTTAAGCACTTGCATACTGCTTACTAACAACGTATGCATGGACACTGGAGGTCTAGATTCGTTCAAAATAAATAAATGTAGCTTCGTTTAAGCAAAAAAATTCGAATCTTGCGAGAGCCTTGAAGGAGTAACCATCTGTTACTTATACCAGGGCGGGTAAGAGGTGGATTACCTCCACTGTTGATACTACTGATATCCAAACAATGTTTAAATACATAGATATTCTGTATTTTACATAAAACATTTTCCTAATAATGTTCCTCATTACAAAATAAACAAGCGCTCAATACAACAATCAAAGGAAAAACATAAATGTTTTCCTAAAATTGTCTTTCATCCAAGAAATTTTGGGTTTCTCTTCGCTGTAGAAGATTTTGTATTGAATTTTGAGGAAATTGTAAAATAACAAAGCAAATGAGTCCCTTTACGGTCCTCATAACAGTTACAAAGAAGCAATGACGTGTTTTTGGAACCATTTTGAGAGCTGTGATTTTGAAAATAATGTTGCCATTTTCCAAAATAGTTTTCCTTGTTTTGAAAACATTCGTTTTGTGAATATTTTCTAAAATAGAACTACAATGAAATTTCGTGGTTTTTTACAAATGTTCCATAATATTTATAAAAGCACAAAGGAGAGAGGAGAAAACTACTTGAATTTTGTGAAAATACCGAAGAACTAAGCCGTCAAAATATTAATATTTGCTGTCGAAAAGCTTGCGACACCACAGCGTGTAATCGGCGGTACTGCAGTACAGTCATTTTAATAGAGAACTCCAGTCCAATTTTTTTATTTTTTTTAATGAATAAAGACCTTCAAACTTAAATAACTGCATTTTTATTTTTATTTTTATAGATAGTTTTAATAGTTAAAATAATTGTCAAAGTTTTAATTTTTGAAGACTCCCAGAAACGCACCGTATCTATGGTGGTCTTCACCCACCCATAGTTTTTTACTTTTTTAGTTGTCATTTTGAATCAGTGATGTCATGTCGAGGGAAATTTCCCTAGATCTAGGGGAGAAAAATATTTTTTAGGGATAAGGGAAATCAGGACAAAATCTAGGGAAATTTCGAACTCTGGCAAAAATTTTATTACATATGACAATATTACTTGTAATATTTATATATATATATATATTTTTTGGAATTCCTATGAATCTTAATTATTGTTCATGTACTTACATGCAATGTTATTTTTAACACTGACAACTCAAAATGATATTATGGAACGTACCCATACTACGTGACACGTTCGGGGGGGGGGGGGGGGGGGGTCTTCAAAATACCACTCTTGGTACAAATGAGCGGCGGGTTGCTTATGATTTTTATTTTGCAAAGTGTTTTTTTTATTTGGAATTCAGTTTCTAATTCAGTGGTGAGTGTATTCGTACTTTTAAATTATTACTTCACGTAGCAAAAAGTGTTTTATTTGGAAAATCACGGTATTATTAGTATATTAACCAAGTTCCGATATCTTTCCAATTAATTATCATATTAATTAACATATAAAAGGATTAGTGTTACACAATCGGGTGGCTACGTAGGTAATTGCGTAAATGTGAAATTTCACTTCGAAATCTAGGGAAATAATTTTCTTGGGCTGAGCATCCCTGATTTTGAATTCAAGAAAATGGCGGAATAAAATTAATATAGGATGACTCAATGACTTTTGGGTGAGAAATTGAGGCGTTTTTATTTAAGATTAACTGCCTTTAATATAGAAAAACATTGGTAAAATGTCCACATTTCACCGCTACTGTTATTGTATTTTAACAAAGTGCAATATAAAAATAATAAATCATCTTTTTCATTGCAAATACAAGTGACATCATTCTTCAATTTTGTGTTCAGGCGTGATTTTGTACATTGTTTTAAGTATAACACATACAGAAACACTGGTATTTATAATACACTGATCATGACGATTGTGTAGTAACTTGTATAAAAAGCCCTATACTAAAAACAATTTGAAAATACAATGTGTCAAATATGACACGACTTTAACCTCAAATAGGCAAAATTTATTGCAGATTGTCCGCAAATATAGCCCTTTTCGTTAATTGTTGAGGGCCTAAATTATGTTTCAATAAACACAATAACTATTATTTATCTAAATCTCTATAAACAGTATGAAAATAAACCAAACACACGAAATGTTGAATTGCATAGGTACGTGTGCACTTCAAGTCATTTCAAATGTCAACACACTATCACCAGGTGACAGGTTAAGTGTGACGTCACAGTTAACCATTTCAGTAATGCCAACTTAACGCTGTGTTTTGAAAGAGGTTTAAAAATGCACTTTTTAATATTTTTTTAAAAACTCTGCGTTTAATATTATGAAATAAAACTTATATATTCAGAATCAGCGTTTCTTGGTCTATATGAACATATTTTTTTAAAGCCATAATATTTTTCACTGGAGTTCCTTATTACGAATTGTTCTTGGTCGAGACTCATATGACGTCACGAGACACCAATGCATGCATTATACATTATACCTAAGTTCACTATAAAAAAATCCTATTTTTTTTGTTTGTTTTTACATTAGCTCCACACCGGAAGATTTGAGGAAAATAATTCCCTTCAGGGCCTATGTCATCTTTGGGGATTCTGTGTTGAGGGTATTTTTAGGAAAGAAAGGTGAGGATGTTCAGTGAAGGAGAAACGTATGAAGTTAGGAATCTGGGGGTCAGTGTGTCCAGGAGTGACAAACGAATGAATCCATCCCCTCCACAGCGGTGCATAGCGATGGGTCTTGAGAGTCCGGCTGGAGAGGTCAAAAGGTCTCCCTCATAATTTTCTTCCGATTAGGTCCGCCTCCCAAATTTCTTCAAAGGCGCGGCTTCTTGCATTTTTATGGATTTTTTTACAAATTTTCTTTAAACACTTTAAGTTTTAATCTCGTAAAAAAAAAGATATGTTATTCTTGAAGATAATATCTATACATTCCACACGCCGAAACGGCAATTATATGAAATTCCCTCGATAGAAAAAACATCGTAAAGTATGCTCCGAAAATTATTATAAACACGTTTTTTCAGTTATTTTACAAATTATATATATGAAAAAATTCACAGTGTTTCTTTACATTCTATTTTAGACATTATCCACAAGATGTTTGATCTATTTTAAACGAGTCGTGTTTTATTAAACATTTTCAAAATTTTCGCTTAAATATTACCGTTTTTTATGAGCGCGCTCCCTCTAATATTCGTATTTACATATCTCTCCGTCTTCTTCTTTTTTAGCGGGCACACCGGGCAATGATATAATACATTTTCATAAAAAAAACGAGGATCTCATTCAGAGAATCCCGGGATTTTTCACGGAATCGTCTGAGTGAGGTCGCGCTGGTAAGTAATAAAAAAATCACATGAACATTTATATTGAATAATGTATAACACTATTAAGAAAATAAGATTTGCACCTCATCAAAATGCCAACGTGCATGAATATCAGTTGACCTTTTGATCGCATTGCAAGCATTATTGTAGGTAGCCATACTCGCCGTCAGCTGAGGTTTAACCTAACATAACGGAGGTCAGATAACTTGGCGGCTTGCCAAACTAATCTAATAGTAATACCCGGGCAAAGCCGGGTCATGTCGTTGAATTATTTCACAGCGATGGGGCCTAGATAATGTATTACTCTAGACAGTGTAGTGCTGTGGAGTCAAACGTTATGTGTTATGTTATTATTTACTTGCACATAATTCAAATGAAAAAATTCAGCATAATTTAGACATCTAAACTTCCATCAGAAATAAAGCCGGCATTCTATAATAACAATAATTTAACCAAACTCTTGACGAATTCTAAAGACAATGGGGATAGATAAACCCAATCTGGGATCTATACACTTAATTGCAACGATTGCCCAGCTACACATATAGGTAAAACAGCGCGTAACGTAAATATTAAAGTTAAAGAACACGTCAGGTGTCTTACAAGCACAGGTTTCTCGGAATTTACCGACCATTTACTTGATATTGGCCATACGTTTAATATAATAAACGAAAATTTTAACAAAACAAAAAAACGACTTAAAAAATGCAATAAAAAGTAAAAAAAAATAATTTCGTATTCTTCTACAACTTCATAATCAACTTACTTTTTCTAATCATCAATATGTAGGAACGATTGTTACTTTTGGAGTCGGTGTCAGTCAAGGTGGGTTTGTAACTACATACATAGTTGTAGGTGAGATGTGCTTGTGTCGCACAAGCGACTTGACGAGGCGAGAGGCTAGAGCGGGGCCGCGGCGGCGCGGGGAGCTGTCAAGTGAACACGCCGGGCCGGGTACCTTTGCTTAGAAAAAGTAAGTTGATTATGAAGTTGTAGAAGAATACGAAATTATTTTTTTTACTTTTTAGTGCATTTTTTGAAGTCGTTTTTTTGTTTTGTTAAAATTTTTGTTTATTTTTTGATTTTTAGTGAATCTGAAGTTCACTAACTAATTTGTCTGAATATGGGTAAACCTACTAAACGTGCTGCTCATATGAAACAGATATAATTTGACCATAGCGACGTTAGGGTCAAATTAAGAGATTCGGCTAAGTTTCGTTAATTTGTCATGGATCCGATAATCAGAACCTAACCAAACTCTCATCAAATTACTCTTGAAGTACATCCTTTCCAATAAAAAAAGAATCATCAAAACCGGCTGGCGTGATATTGAGTTATTCGTCCATTTGTCGCGCACATACTTAATGCAAATTTAAGACTTATATGGTTTTCTCATGGTTGCCATTGTTGGAACTGAACAAAATTAAATGGGACCACACGGGAAGCATCAGCTTTCAAATAAATAAAGAATCATCAATATCGGTTCACCCAGTCAAAAGTTCTGAGGTAACAAACATAATTTTTTTTTTTTAAATACAGTCGAATTGAGAACCCCCTCCTTTTTAAGTCATTTAAATACAGGAGTCCAAGTAGTACATATAAATACAATAGGAATACGCCTTGATAATTTAGGAGCGTTAAAAATATCAAAATCAAAGAAAAATCATTGTCAAATTTTAAACAGTTAGAATTATTTAACAGTCCGATTTAATATAAATGGCTGGCCAAGGAAATGTTTTAAATAATTACAATAAATATATAACGAATGGTAGAAAAGGGGGTCCAATTTTAGACCGCTATCAATCGCGGAAAAATAAAAGTGTTCCATTTTTCGACCATAATCGCCCCAGTGGTTGTGAATGTCCGTTGCCCGTATTTATTTATACTGATTGGTGTATTCAATTTTTACCAAAAAGCCTTAATTCTCCATGAATTCGGGAATTGAAAATAATGTTTTTATTCGAATCGAACCTGCACGAACCTAGTTTTTTTTAAAGTAAATTTTTCCATATTTATTTATACTCGTACATTACTGCATTTTTTTATTGAATACAATAATGTGATAATGGTTTTTTTTTTCATAGTGCATTACATCCACGACCATTTTGAAAGGTCAGAATACCTACAACGTTTGCATCTAAAGTACATTATTTTGAATTTAAGAACCTTGTTCAGGTATTTTTAGCAAAAAACGTTATTTCATTGAAATTTGTGTTTTTCTTTCTTATTTATTCATTTATTTATTTACGCCTATTTAGGCTTTTACATACATATATATAACAATATTAACGAAATTATACTAGTAAATAGTGCAGGAAACTACGGTTTAAAACACTTGCACAAAAATAAATACAAAGTAAAAATATTAGGTATTGAATTTGAACCAAACAGGATGTAGGTACAAAATACAAAAAATCCGAAATAGTTTTTTTTCTTTCAGCCAACAAAATACTGTCAATGTGTTAGTCAATTTTAATTGCTTTATCAAAATATTCCCCTATTTGATGAAAAAAACTTTAATAAGGTATGCTTATATAATAAAATTGATGTACTAAATATATCAACAACATCGGAGTATTTGTTTCCAAGCTGTTGAATCCATCGCATAGGAGTGTAATATTGGCTTGTTGACTTAGAATTGCTACAATAATATGGTAGGTACTGTCTTGTGACTGACCTGCCTGGAGTATGAAAAGAAATTACATATAATAAATCAGGGGTATCAAACATTGAATTTATGATTTAATACAAACAGGTTAAATCGGAAATGATTCTACGATCAGATAATTTTATTAAATTTAATGAATAAAGTACGTAATCGTAATTTAGGCATTCACTAGGAATGCCCATTTTAAAATTCACATATCTTAAAAAATTATTTTGGATTCTTTCAATCGCATGTGAATGAACCTCATAATTTGGGGACCAAGCCGTGGAATTGTATTCTAAATGACTCCTTACGAGTGACATATATAATGTTTTTATTCTTAATCTTGTATATTAAATCCCCGTTATCCCGATTATAGCGTTAGACCCTCTATTAAATTTGTTCTCTTTGTAAATTACGCACTACTACCCCCTCCCCCCTCTTCCACCCCCCCCCCCCTCCCCAATCCAACTCTCGACCATCCATTGACATCTTTAAATCTTTTTTTATGTGAATACCCCACTAGAGTATCAGCTGCTCCCATCTGGAGCCAGTGAGACTATGTCATCACCAATTGGGGTTTTGTTATGAGGCTGAAGGTAGAGGAGAGGGGAAGGAGATGGGGGAGAGGAAGGTGGAAGAACCTAGCTATTCAGATCTGTTCACCAAGCATGGATAAAGCCATTTCAAACAACGTTTCAACTCTGAATGGTGGTCTTACACCAGAGCGATACTGAGAGTATCTTCCACTCTGAAACGTGCGGCAAATATACTATATATTATTTTTAATTAATTAACTGTGAAATAACACAAATTATGATTGCCCGAAGATTCTTCAAATGCAGTAACAATGTAAAAAAAACATTGTTCAATGCATTTTGCACTAACCTAGATACATGTGAAACATGGTGTCACTACCGTACCAGCTCAATAGAACGACTGCGGATCCAATATAATGATGCTTGCAGAATTATATTTGGATACAGAAGATACAGCAGCGCATCTTCAATGTTTACGGAGCTAGGACTACACGGATTCGCCGGTCTGATGAGACACCGGGTCACTGGAGCCAGGATCCGGCTAATGGCTTCCGATAACAAAGTGGTGATCGCAGCCTTCCAGCACCAAGCGCCACTCCTGAGCGAGCGCTGGGCCCTAGCTCACTCCAGACCACGTCCTACATTATAATTGATTATTTGTTTTATTTCTATTATCGCTTATGTCTTTTATATTTGTTTGTTCTATTTACTTTTTCTTTACTTTATCTGTTGTGTAAATATGTACAACTTTATGGGACGTGTGGGATTGCACTATCCTCCCCACATCCTGGAATAAACATTATTATTATTATTATTATAAACAAATAAACTTTATTTGTCCAAGCCGGTTGTCATATAAGTCTATTGTTGTAATTAGTTTTAGATAAATCCAGATGAAGTAAGCATCGTGTATGAAACATGTTGGGTTTTAAAACAATATAAGTGGTGAAAACTAAGTATTGATTTATTTTAATTAAATAAAATATGCTTGCGAGCACGAGGATTCGAATCCGCCATCTCCAGATTCGTAGCCAAAGAACGTAATCTCTCAACTATTGTGATCATTCATGGGGCCGATTGTTGAAGTGAGTATACATTATATACAACACTTCTGATAAAAAAATAAAAATCGACATAGTGTGCAATTTACTTGCGGTAGAAGTGAAACCTTCAGAAAGCTAAAGTAGACAAGAGTGGGGAGGCTACGAAGCACCGCACAAAAAGGAGACCAATTTTACTTTCTCAAGCAGGCTAAATCCTGTATGTGTTTGTCACTTTTTAGTTTGTCGCTATTTTTCGATTCATTGAGCTTCAAATCACATTGATGCTAAAGAAGTTTTCCTTTCAAAAATATCTGTGTGTAGTTCATACGCGGTAGACGTGAAACCTTCAGAAAACAAAAGTAAACCAGAGTAGGGAGGCTACGAAGCACCGCACAAAGAGAAGACCGATTATACTATCTCATTCTCTCTATAGATGTATATTTTTAATGTCGTCATATTTCGATTCATCGTGTTTAAAATCACAACGGTGCTAAAGAAGTTATCACTTCAAAAATATCTGTGTTCCGTACAAACGCGGTAGAAGTGAAACCATCAAAAAACTAAAGCAGACAAGAGTGGCGAGGATACGAAGCACCGCACAAAGAGGAGACCGATTATACTATCTCATACACGCGCAAGATCTGTATGTGTTTGCCTTTTTTTAGTGTCGCAATTTTCGAGTTTCAAATCACAACGGTGCTAATGAATTTTTCTCTCCAAAAGATTAATGGTCAATCCAAGGAAATAAATAATATGTTAATATGTGATATAGATTAAGATCTATTTTATTTCTTTCTCTTATAGTTTGAAGCAGCCGTAAAAAATAAGTAAATCAACATAAAATTATATTTTTTATGACTGTTTTATATATTTCAAGTTCCTTTCTGTTATTTCATTTCGGCTTGAAGGATTGTTTAGTGACTAGAATTTGTTTTCCCAATACTTGACCTACTTTTGTACCGTGAGGGTAGATGGAGATGTGTGGAGGAGGGGAAAGAATCAGCGAGTTTTGAGAAGATAGGGGTAGGAACCGCTTTCGCACATCGTGTTGCGAATAAGGGGAAATTGAACAGTTTTATAAGAAGAAAAACGAATTTAAAATTTTCATTATCACATCTTCCTTTTTTACATTAGCTCCACACAGGAGGCCCTTAGAAAAAATTCCCTCAGGGCCTATGTCATCTTAGGGGATGCTATGTGGAGTTTTTTTTTAAAGAATGGAAGAAGAATTTGGGAAGCGAGCATGAGTACCGCCGCCCCGGGAACCTTTATTGGATAACGAACACCTCTGCCAAAGGTCACTACAAGTGGTTCGCTACGGTTGGTGATTTAGCAGGGGTGCCCGGGTTCATGGGGTGAGGTTTATCTCACCCACCCCTTAAACCCTTTTCCTTCCCAGAACTCTCCTCTCCTTCCTTTCCTTAAAAAACCCTCTCCACAGCATCCCCAAAGATGACATAGGCCCTGAGGGAAATTATTTTCCCCCTGTGTGAAGCTCATGTAAAAAAAAGAGGAAGTCTAGGAAAGAAATAGGTATGAGGGGTGGGTTGGAATCTGGAAATCAGTGTGTCCAGGAGTGACGTTGGTATGGATGATCCATCCTTTCAACTACGGTGCAAGGCGATGGGTCGAGGGATTCTGGCTGGAGAGATCAAAATACCTCCTCAACCAGTTTCTCTCGATCCGGCCCGCCACGCAGCAGGTAGGCATACACATCTGAAGCCAAGATCCGGACAAAAATGATCCCATGAACCCGGGAACCCCTGCCAAGTCACCAAACGTAGCGAACCACATAGGGTTACCTATGACAGGGGTGTTGGTTGTCTTTCATCACCACATAATTAAATCTTTTGTTGTGCTCTGTGGAAGAGCTGTTAAATCTTTGGCTCTGCGGACAACGGATGGAGGTTCAATTCCCTGGGAATGAAAATATTAAAATACAGTATTACATCTCAAAATCTATGTAATTTTACATTAGCTCCACACAGAAGGCCTTCAGGAAAATTTAATTTTTTCTCTGGGTCATGTCATCTTTGGGGATGCCGTGTGGAGGTTCTTTTAAGGAAATGAAGGAGAGGTTTTTCAGAGAAGAAAAAAGGATAAAAGTGAAAAAAATCCATCTCTCCCACTGCGGTGCAAGGCGATAGGTTGAGAGAGTCCGGCTGGAGAGGTCAGAAGGTCTCCGTCGCGTCGGTTCCATCCCCCAACAAGATATCTACTAAAACCTAACCTAACCTAAAATAACCAAATAATTATGAGTCTCGATTATGTCAACTTTCATTCTTGAAATATTCATAAAAGTATAAGAAATAAATGGATATAAAATATTCAATATTTCAAATTACAACAGGTAGTTGCTACAAAAGCAATTATTCGAAAAAATAGTTAGCAATCATTTTAAATATCGAAACGAAAAAATTTGAATTGATTTTCCAGGAAAATTAATTCAAAGTTCTAAGGTAAATATTTAATTTATTCGTTATGGCAACATTCAATTCGTTTTTCATAAAATAATTGATTGAAGAGAGGTTCTCCTCCAGTGTTTAAAGCCACAAGCCTGTATAGAAAGAATCGTAAAATCTTAACGAAAAAATATATTTTAAGCTCATAAATAATATTTAATAATTGAAAACAATATTAGCGACTCTCAAAAACAAAATTTAATACTGTGAAATCAGAAAACGAATAATTTGATTTTTTACTCATTAAGTTATTTCAAAATTGAAAAAATATTCATCCTAAACTTGTAGAAAAGTTAATAGATGTCGAACATTAAAATTTAAAAAAGTATATTCATCCAAGACACTATTTAAATAGCATTTAGTTCGGGAAAACTTTCACAATCATACATAAATATATGCGATAAGAAAATGAAGATAATATCTGTACCCGAGAAGGATACGAAAGTAAACTCCAAAAAAGTAAATGTTCAGGAGAGCCAAAAAACATTTTTTTCTGTAACTATGGTCTCATAAATTCTTGATAGATAACAAAAAAATAATTATTAAATCAATTAGTTTTAAAAATGAGCAAACAAAACGAAATGTTTTTAATGGAAAGCTAATAAAAATATCGTTTAAAAAAAAGCTGACCTAGTCAAACAAAAAACATGGACTTGAGTTCTTTTGCTTTAAAACGAAGTGGAATATTTTGTTATGACATGTGGTGTATTATGAAAGGATCAATGTTTGAAAATTGCTTACTTCCATAGAAAGCGTAGTAATGCATAATTTGAGTCATAATACTACATAATACGTAGGATTTGAGTCGTTCTCAAAATACAGAAATTATAAAGATGCAAGTCCATACGTACCTACATCTTTCTGCTTCTAAGATAGCTGTTGCATCAAAGGTAGTTGCATCCGTATACATTTTTGAAAATTCTATTTTTCTTCATGATAGGACTTGTATCTTTCAGCCACTGATAAACACGATAATTTAGTTCAAGTCTGCATCAAAAACTCATTTCTTCAAATTTTGGACTTGTATCCTTATGCTTTTCGGGTAAAGATATTGATAATTCTTAGTTGAAGTATGTATGATCCAGTTAAATATGACCGAAAGGGATAGGGACTAAATTATAGGCCCCTACTCCCTTCGATACCACGATACGCATATCGGCTTTCCAAACTGTAACCTAAGCGTTAGTTGAAATGCAAATATAACTCATTCCTCTAACCAAAATTTGCAATTATAAAAACTTATAAACTACTTTGTACGAACTCGAATATTTAATCTTGTATTTAAAAAAAACTGTTTTGGTCCTTACAAAATAAATGAATAAAATCAGCTTACCGATTTAAAGATGTTTATCAATAAAATGGATGAATTTTGCGGCGTTGCTTACCTGTAAGAAAAAGACATAATAATGTAATGATCTTTCTATAATTAAAATTTAATTTGGGAGCCTAATAAACATTGACAATTAATTAAACATTTATTAACACTGCGTGTTTGTTAATGTTTATTAAGACAAAAACTGACGATGCGATAAACTAGAAATGAAATATTTAATTAAATGAAGACAATATAAGCGAAACTCAATCGAAAATCTGAAAACAGAAAAATCAGAAAAAGATATTGACACATCTGGGACTCGAACCCAGGACCTCTCGCTTACCGGGCGAACGCGCTAACCACTGCGCCACCGTGTCGATATCCAATTCGGTCACTTTTAACTGTATCATACTTCGACTAAGAACCACCCACACTATCTTCATTTTTCTTAACGCATATACTATTGGCTGCTATCTTTATGTATGATTGCAAGATTCAAACCCGAACTAAATGCTCTCTAGATAGTGTCTGGATAAATCTTTATCCATTTTATTTTTAATATGCGATATCTATTGACTTTTCTGCAAGTCTAGGATGAATATTTTTATTTTTATTTTAACTTTATGAGTAAAACCTCAAATTGTAATATTTATATGTATATAGTATATGCGTTAAGAAAAATGAAGATAGTGTGGGTGGTTCTTAGTCGAAGTATGATACAGTTAAAAGTGACCGAATTGGATATCGACACGGTGGCGCAGTGGTTAGCGCGTTCGCCCGGTAAGCGAGAGGTCCTGGGTTCGAGTCCCAGATGTGTCAATATCTTTTTCTGATTTTTCTGTTTTCAGATTTTCGATTGAGTTTCGCTTATATTGTCTTCATTTAATTAAATATTACAATTTGAGGTTTTACTCATAAAGTTAAAATAAAAATAAAAATATTCATCCTAGACTTGCAGAAAAGTCAATAGATGTCGCATATTAAAAATAAAATGGATAAAGATTTATCCAGACACTATCTAGAGAGCATTTAGTTCGGGTTTGAATCTTGCAATCATACATAAAGATAGCAGCCAATAGTATATGCGTTAAGAAAAATGAAGATAGTGTGGGTGGTTCTTAGTCGAAGTATGATACAGTTAAAAGTGACCGAATTGGATATCGACACGGTGGCGCAGTGGTTAGCGCGTTCGCCCGGTAAGCGAGAGGTCCTGGGTTCGAGTCCCAGATGTGTCAATATCTTTTTCTGATTTTTCTGTTTTCAGATTTTCGATTGAGTTTCGCTTATATTGTCTTCATTTAATTAAATATTACAATTTGAGGTTTTACTCATAAAGTTAAAATAAAAATAAAAATAGAAATGAAATATTTACCTAGGTGTTTAAAGAAAAAAATACGTCATTTGAATGTAATTAAAGTGGAAATAAGTTTTATATTTGTTTTATATTTCCACCATGAATTGTCAGTTTCAAAAATAGAAAAATTTAAAATAATGATTTTACCGTGTGTTCATATTATTAAAATGACTCCTACAGTAGTGCTCCTTAATAGGCCACTTGCATCACATTTAAAAAAAAAAATCCGGTTTAGACAAATATTCTAAGACATTCTGCTTTTTTATCGTATTTTTGAAACCTTTGGGATTTTTTGAAAATTTCAATTCGAAAAATCAGTCCATTTTTTATAAACCGGAAAGACGGGACATAATTTTATAGGTGCGGAAAAATTATTATTACATAGCCGACAATCATTTTAAAAAAAGAACGCTTTCCCCGCGAATGGCACAGGAGAATAATGAGGCATTCAAAAAATATTACATCTCATAAATATTTTTTTCCTTCATCCATCTTAATGATCATAAATCATTATAATTTACAACGTATATATTACTAAATCCAATATAATCCATCTAATCCAATGTACTTATACGTGTAAATTATAATAATAATAAGAATATTATAAAATTTGATTTTGTTAAAATCAGCACCATAACCATTATACCCCTAAAACACGTACCGACTTCTAAAAAGTACGGGGTTCTCTTCACAACATCTGTCAAAAATTCGAACCAAATGGTAAGTTCGCAGAGAACAAACAATAAATCTAGTGAACGTTAAATGTCAAATTCGAAAATTCGCCTGAAATCAAAGTGATGCCATATAAAAAAAATAAATCAGTGTGGAATTTACAAAATTAATTGGAACATTTACGGAGACGGGACATTTTCATGTAGTGACGTCACGAGACCAAATAATGGATTTATTTATTTAAAAATAAACTGTACAGTTCTAAAATTTTTTAAAAACATTTTCGAAATCTTAATAAAAAGATCTATCCACACGATTTTTTCCAAGTCGTTATGAAATCCATGCAAGTGGCCTATTTTAATTTGCTCTCAGTTACATGCATTCAATATTTGCATTCAATACACATAACATTTAAAAAATCTCAAGCAATTTCTTCAACAAATAAATAAAACAAGTTTTGCCACACAATATCGCCTAACATTTTCTACCATTTTATATTGGCAAGTAAGAGTTGTTGAAGAGGTCTTAACATGGGCAATAAAACAGATCAAAAATAGAAAACTTTTTACATCAAAGTTGTTGGGAATGATCCGCGATGTTTTGTGTTCTGTAATTCCAACCAATTTACTCGTACAAGATGACACATAATATTTTGTACATAAAAAGTTAGGGAAAATAATAAAATTTTCATTGAAAAAAATTGTTTTCTGATAAATCTGAACACTTGTGCACCTGGAGACATCTGCCTATAAATGCGTAAATACTAGTTTTTGTTCCCCCGCAACTTCTTCTTCGTCTTCTCGTACCCTGTCCATTCAACGGACATTGGCTATGCGGACTTTGTTTAAGACGCCGTTACCCGAATTTCTACCGATTTCTTGCAAACCTCCCTTAAACATTAGAAGTTTTTAAGCTCTCAAAGAAATATATGTTATTTTTTAAGATAATATCAAGAGATCGTCGCGCTGAAATGCAAATTACATAAAATTCCCTCGGTAGAAAAAAATCGCAAAGCACGCTTCAAAAATTATTATAAACACGTTTGTTTCAGTTATTTTACAAGTTATATGTATGAAAAAATTCACAATGTTTCTCTAAATTCTGTTTAAAACAACCCTCGCGAGATTTTTGCTCTGTTTTAAACGAGTCTTGTTTATTAAACATTTTCACAATTTTCGCATCGATTTTCAAATAATTTATGGTCAAAATATCATCGTCACTTCAAATACTAGCGCTCTCCTCGACATTCGTAATTTCGTATCTCTCCATCTTATTCTTTTTGTGCGCGGTTGCGGGGCCTTAATGCTGCCCGGAACAGCTCTACAGTAGACTGGCCAAACCACTATCTCAGGTTTTTCAGCCATGAGGTTCTTCTCCTTCCCCGGCCCCGTCTTTTGCAATTTTTCCCTGCATTATGAGATGCAAAATCTCGTACTTCTCTGGATGTCTCATCACATGTCCTAGATATTAAAGTTTTAGGATTTAGATACGATTTTAGATTTTCACGGCCAAAAATTATTTTGTTATTAGTTTTTGGGGTATTATGCCGTGTTGCGCTACCTCCTTCTTTAGCCAACTTTTCGGACAGCGTTGCAGTGTCCATCATCAGGGCAGATGTGTAATAGTTAGGGGTGATGTTAGTACTTATCTACTTAGGAGCGATACCGTGTCGCCAGCTCCACTCCCCTACGAGCTGGCGCTACAATATACTTCAACATGTTTTTTTGCGTTTAGCCTTGGTGTAACCGTCGATTACCGGATACCAAGAACTATTGAGTTTAGCTCCGTCGTCTCTATTAATATTTATAGGATTTTTGTGAATTTAAATTGCCTCCGTAATCAGGCGTGTTCTATGAGTTTTTGGTCTTCCGAGGACTTCAGGAACAAATCCAAAGTAATGGCCGGTTTCAATTAAATGCTCGGCGATTGCTGATTTGTCAGGGTGGCCAAGTTTACATGCTCGAAAGTGTTCCGATATCCTTTTGGAGATCGTACGCTCTGTCTCTTTTAGGATTTATATTCTTTAATAACTTTTTTAATTTTTTAAAAGAAAACTCCATTTTATAACTTTTGAAGGTTAATCCCATTGAAGAAGAAGATAACAATAATAATCTAAACGAACGTATGAAAGAGAACAAGACACATAAAAACAGAAAAAAAGACAATGGTGGAATCTGGGACTCGAATCAGTCCTCTCGTCTAACCGGGACGCTATCCAGGATACAACCAATTCTTAGAATGATTGTTACAAATAAAAGGGTTGTTTTTTTTTACAGTGAAAGCCAGTGAGACTATGGCATCCCCAATTGGGGTATGTTGTGAGGCTGAAGGTAGTGGGGAGGGGAAGGAGGTGGGGAAGAGGAAGGTTGGGAAGCACCTGGCTATTCAGATCTGGTCACCAAACACGGCTAAAGCCATTTTCAAGCAACGTTTCAATTCTGAATGGTGGTCTTACACCAGGGCGATACTGATAGTATCTTCCACTCTGGAACATGCCGCAAATATACTGTATATTATTTTAAATGAATTAATTGTGAAATAACACAAATTAATCAAATAAAATTTATTTGCGCATGCCGGGTTCGAACCCGCGACCTCCGGATTGTGAGTCAAGAGTCTTACCCACTGGACTACGGAGGTCGTCTTACGCGACCTACGGATTGTGAGTCAAGAGTCTTACCCACTGGACTACTGGAGTTGTTGCCCATAATATGGAAAAATAATTAGTTGAAGATAATATTGTTAATTCTAAAATATTAAATATGAGATTGACAATTATGACAGTTTGACAGAATAGCGGCAATAGCGAAATAGGTTAAAACGCATGTCCCGCTTAGACGAAAGGTCTGGGTTCGAGTCCCAGTTGCGACCAATGTTTTTTTTCCTGTTTTTATGTGTCTGGTTCTCTTTCATATTTTTGTTTAGATTATTATTATTATCTTCTTCTTCAATAACTTTATTTTTCTTTATTTATCTGAACCATAACATCTTTATTCGTAAATCTGTCCATCCAGCTGATTTTGCGTATTCTTCTGTAGATCCGCATCTCGAATGCCTCAAGTCGCCTTATCAGTTCTTCAGTAAGCGTCTAAGCTTTCATTTCATAAAATAATACTGAAAACACATAGTATCTGACCATTTGCATTAATAATCCCAGGTTGAAATCATGACTGCAGAACATTTTTTTCATGCGGATAAAGGTTGCACGAGCTTGCTCAATGCGGCATTTGATTTCAACCGAAGGATCCCATCTTCTTTCCATTCATTCCATTATTTTAAATTGCAGCCCAAGTATGCAATACTTTGTACCTTCTCTAGTTTCGTTCCAGCAATATAAAGATTTGCATTCAATGCAACTTTGCTATTTTTGCTTATGAGATGTAATGTATTTTGTTTTAGTTGTACTCAGTTCTAACCCAAAATTTTTACAAGTCTTCACTTCTTGTTAAAATGTAAGTTGACCAATTTCTTGTAAAAATTAAGGATAATTTTTCAAATATTTTTTTCGTCGAAATCCAGTGCACCTTTTCTTATGCATTTGGTCATCTTATTAGCATTTGTTTTGTCTTCTTCGGAGTCGCTAGATGTCGCTTTCCTTTGTGTTTTCTTTTGCCTGTTCATTCTGGAGTGGTTTGAAGATTATATTGATATTACGAAAATATTTTGTATTTTGTAGGATTCGATCCTTGGTACGCTGAATGTCTGACCGCTGAGGTTCATCAGGCACAGTGTACCACTAAATCAAAGGAGACCTGCGTGGGACCGTGGATTTAACGTATCTTAACGGGTATTACCCAAGTATGAATATTTTTTTGCTATATTATTTTCTCGCAGGCTAAATCTTATAGATGTACTCGTACGTGTTAGTCTCTTTTTAGTGTCGCTCCTTTTCGTTTCGTCGAATTTCAAATCACAACGGTCTAAAGAAGCCTTTACTTTAAAAAAAATGCGACACACACAATATGTCAAACTTTTACGAAACAAAATTCTGCGATAATCGTGTTTTCTGCATGCTTTCATTTTATATTCTCAAAATTTCGCTACCACAATTTCTGAAGCTTCGGTCCCGGGTCGCTAGAGGCATTATATAATATTACATTACCACCCGGTTACCTTCCCATCGACCCTCCCCTTATCCCCCTTTACCGTTCATTCTTTTCCAAAAAATCCAATTTCAGACCCTAATATACTTTGTTCTGGGAGGCTCGCAAAATGCTGTCTCCTTTCCAATGACATAGAAAATACTATCTGCCTTCTATTTTCATTAACTCCACACAGGAGGCCCTGAGGAAAATAATTCCCCTCAGGGCCTATGTCATCTGAGATGCTGTGTGGAGAGTCTTTTTGAGGAGAGGAAGGAATGAATCCCTTGAATCTTCAAAAGAATCTTTGTGCTTGTGCATTGAATACCAACAGAAACCCTCAAGGCCATAAGAATGGTTTTTACCAACGAGAATATCAGAAGACAAGGGTAAGTCAGTCGTTTATAATTCCAATATTTACCAATAACTTTAAACGAATTTGAAATTATCGACTACAGTACACAAATCATCAGAATGTATGCGACTACACCTAGTTTTGAATAACATAACACAAAATTAATCAAATAAATATCGCGCTTCGGGATTTGAACCCGCGACCTCCGGATTCGTAGCCAAGGATCGCAATCACTCAACCACGTAAGTATTGGTGAAGAATATCATTTTTTCATTCAAAAAATCTCATCTCGTGATATTTACCTCAATGGTGTTCTCTGATGGATCGAATATTGAATGAACATTTCCTGAGAAAAGTTTTCTGAAAATAAATTGTGGTCATTTACTTTTTATAGATGTTTTATTTTTTGTAATTTTGTTTCTTTTACTACAATTTGTGGATATCGTAGCTAAGGGTCGACCAAGACAGGTTTTTAGTTCTCGGCCGAGACCGAGATCGAGAGCAAATTAAAATGTCGGCCGAGACCGAGAATAGATAAATTGAGAATAAAAAACGAAAATGCGCTATTTTTGCATAATATACTTTACTAAAAAATGTAATAATAATTTGTTTTGAAAAGTTTTCATAATCGAAATTAAACAACATGATGTTGTAGCACATAAAAAGCAATTTATCTGCATTTTCACCCTTCAAAGAGTGTCGCCTCATGTCGTATAATTGACCAGCACTGCTATTATACAACAAACATACGTATAAAATAATACTTAATGATCTTGATATTCACTTAACTATTTTATGTAGTTATTCTGGAAAGTAATTATAATTAATCACAACAACACATAAAAGAACTTATTTTTTTCTACTACGAACCAAATTCAAACAAACCTCCTTTAACTACAATTGTTTGTAGTGAAATGAACGAACGGCGCGTCAGCCGACCAATCACAATCGACAGTTCTCTCACGCACTGACACCAAGTGACGAATGTGGACGCGCGCGGTAGATTTGAATCCCATTATCCTATACCGTACCTACTTACAACGGCCTCGGTTATGGCCGAGAATCTCGGCGATTTTTCGCCGAGAACCGAGACAGAGTTCTCGGTAGAATTTGCAGCCGAGAATGCCGAGACCGAGACCGAGATCTCGGTCGACCCTTAATCGTAGCTGTAGCTGACCCGAAGCATTCGTTCCAACTCGCACAGTGCATTGTTGGCATATTATATCAAAAAAATATGTGAAATTTAAAAAACAATTTTTTTTAAAGATTAACATGTAAAAACGTTTATAATATTAAGTAAAATAGTTTCGATCAAGCACGATCTAGAAGCGCGAACTCTTGTGTCGGCTAGTAGCCACTTTCAGAGTAATGCTTGTTAGTGTGCGTGTGTGTAAGTGAGTGACACCAAAAGTTGATAGAATTGTCAACGAGTCTATCTGCCTAGTTTCAGCTCGATTGGATGTCGGGGAGGGGGTTAATTTACACTTCCAAGAAACGCATTAATTCATTTAAGAAAACAAAATGGACATTATCTTTTTTACATTATCTCTACACATCGATCTGACCTGTCCCGCCAAACAGAAGGTGGGCAAAAGAACCCGTTCTAGTCAAAATTCACACCATGGAGACGGGCACCCCTGCCAAAGCATCAAATGTAACGAACCACTTGGGGTTACTTATGGCAGGGATGTTGTTTATCCCCAAACCCGCCTCCCAATTGTTCAAGGTATTTACTTTCGCTAAAAACAATACGAAAGTGCAAGCAAGATAAAAGCTGTTTATCAGTGACATTTTGCAAAGAAGTTATGGGGCATAAATAGAGGAAAGTAAACACATTTGCAATAGCATCTTTGTACAGGGTGTTAAGGAACGTACTTGACTTACTTTAACCAGTGATTCCTGACATTATTTGGAGTAAAATATGTAAATGAAATTTTGGTCTCCGGTGACATTTTTGACGTTTTTTTTTTTTTTCTACAAAAACATAAAAAATGGTAGTTGTTAAACAGTTGGAGGCGGTGTAAGGGGATCGTCAGACACCCGGCTGAGTGACCAGTGAATGCCGAAGAATTTTTTTTTGTTTGATTTTGAAGAAAAAATTTTGAAAAATAAAAAAGACGTAAAAAAGTCAAATAATGTCAGAAATCACTGGTTAAAGTAAGTCAAGTAATGTCCCTTAACACCCTGTATAGAATACTGACATTTTTCGTAAACAAATACTCCTAGACGCAAAAAGCAGTGATCGTCTATCTCTTCCAATTACTACAGGCGTGTAGGTTTCAACTTGTGAGTCGAGCGAGTGCTGTGTCTTCGGTGAGACGGTTTAATTTTCTGAAGATACTCGAGGAGAAACCTAGAACAAACGCCTAATATGCGGACTCTGGGCACATAATAATTGCGCTGGTGCAGAGTTCGTCACCTGGAATTGTGATTAGTTGCAAGTAGTTTAAGTTTTGTTTTTTTTTTTTTAATATTTGACCAAAGTTTCTAAAATATCTGGTAGAAGTTAAGGTTGATTTGTGATATTTTTTGTAATATTTTATATTTGGGGTACTTATTCCAAAATTAGTATATTTGTATAATGTTTTGTTTTTGAAAAGTTATAGTACTTTTAAATAATAAATACAATACAAGAATGTTACTACGTAACGCGCAAATGTACCTATGACTGATTCTAATTACGTACGTTTTTGCTACTTATTATACTATAAGCATCAGTTAAGCAGATGCTTAAAACTTTCAAAATACCTTCTTTAAATCTCCATGAAAATTTATGGATTATTAAAACCACATGAAAATGCATCCTAATTTTTTTTTAATCATCACATAAGCTCTTGTAAAACTGTCGAAAATATCTAAATTTTTGAGAATGACATTTTGCAAAACAATGATTCTTGATTCGAATTTTAAATCAAAAATCGATTTTCGAAACTCTTTACATTAATGAATTTATTTGAAGTACTCTCCTAATACTTTGAATCGAATCAAGAATTATAGATATTTTAAATAGATACCTATGTTAGGTACCAAATTTGATTGATTGTTCTTATAATATACAAAAATTAATATTTATGTATTTAAATACATGTAAAATGAAAATTTGACTACAAAAATTGTAATAGGTGGCACGAGAGCTGTTTGAAAACTGAATGTACTGGGACTGAATATATGAACGTGGGAGGGGATTTGGCGGGACGGGGGAGTGGAAGAGGGGAGAGGAAAGGCAGGGAAGGTGGATGTTGAACGCGGGGGTGAGAAGAGAGAGAGGGGGACGTCCGGGAAAGTACATGCAGGGAGAAACAATTTATTTCTTTGAATATGGGATTGCAACGCATGCCGGAAACCAGCTGGTCTTTTATATAATACCTTCATCTTCTTCTTTGTGTGCCGTATCAGGTCCCCCCGATGTTGGCGATCACTCTTGAGAATATCTCTCTGTCTTGCGCTGCCCGGAATAGCTCCTCCACACTTCTAATGCCGGTCCACTCTCGTATATTACGCAGCCAAGACATTTGTCTCCTACCAGGCCCTCGGCGACCCTCTATCTTGCCTTTCAATATCAAATGGAGCAAGTGATACTTCTCCCCTCGAAGTATATGATCCAGATATGAAATTTTCCTGATTTTTATTAATGTAAGCAGTTCTCTATCTGCTCTAGCCCGCCTGAGAATTTCTGTGTTGGTGATCATGTCGGTCCATGGGACCTTGAGCATTCTCCGGTGAAGCCACATTTCAAAAGCCTCTAACCTGTTCATGGTATTTACTTTCAAGGTCCATGTTTCACATCCATAGAGCAAGACCGACCACACATAACATTTTAGCATTCTCTGCCTTAGTTTTAAGCTGATATTGTCATTGCAGAATAGGGATTTCATTTTAATGAACGCAGTTCTTGCTGCTTCAATTCTGCATCTAACCTCCACATCTGGGTCAAGAGTCTACGTGAGAATACTGCCGAGGTATCTAAATCTTTCCACCTTTTCGACATTGCAACCATTTAACTGTATCACTGATTCAGAGTGATCTAGTCGTCCAAATGTCATCCATTTAGTTTTATTGACGTTGATTGTTAGGCCCAGTTGCTCACCAGCATTATTAACAAGATTTAATAGGTCTTGGAGGTCATCGATACAGTCAGCTAGTAATACAGTATCATCTGCGTATCTTATGTTATTAATGACAACTCCGTTGATCTTCAGACCCTTCTCAGTATTACTTAGGGCTTTTTTTTATTTTTTATTTTTTTTTTTATTGAAATAATAGATAATACATAATATAATCAACAAACAAGTCCTGCTAAGCCAATTGAATCGGCTTGTCAACAGGTGCTTATATTTTAGTTACATGTTTATACATTTTTAAAATTTAAAATTTACATCTTATATCTACAGATACAACATTTTTTCATACATATCAAAATCAATATAAATCTTTTTTTTCCGATAGCCAATTTTTCACCATATATTTAACCTTATTCATAGAATTACATTGCTTTATAGTGTCAGGTAATAAATTAAATATCTTCGGTATGATATATTCAAACGTTCTCTGTCCGTACTTATTGTTAAATTTCGGAACTATTAACCCGTCGTTACGCGTGAATCTAGTGCTGTATTTATGTTCTAATTTCTCTTTATGCTGCGGGGTAAATATATGTTGAATTATAATTTTGTGCCAAAGTATTGCCTTAACAGGTAAAATTTTGGCACTTTGAAACAGCAACGGTTTATTTTGTCTCTGTTTGAAAATATTAGGGACGACCAATAATTTTACAATTGCGTTTTGTACAACTTGCACTTGTTTCAGATTGGTTATAGAAGTATTTCCCCATATTGTTAATCCATATCTTATAATAGATTCTGCTAGTGACATATAAATTATTTTGTGTGTTTCAATTGATAGGAAAAAATTTAATGTGTACATTCTGCCAGCAATCGATCTGAGTCTTTTACAGGTTTTTTTTATATGTTTGTCCCTGTTAAGATTTCAGGTACTGAAATATTAATATTTGTGATTGTCACCCTAATGGTTGTGGCAACATTCTTTTGTGTTGGCAATTGCCAGGGCGAGTTCGTATTGCCACGGATTTTAATTCCTTCTTCTCTTGTTACCATCCGTCTTGGGCGGGTCGTTTTTGGCAAAACGTCTGCTGCCAGGTTTTCACTTCATGTGGGTTATAAAACCGCGGAGAGAGATAGCATCATTGAGCTCACCCTACATGAGCTACCCTACGGGTCTTTTTATTGTGTGAATAAAGACCAATTATTCAAGAGCTGGAGTTGTTATTGAAGAGTTACTCCAGCCACACTTCCCTTTGGAATCTGGTGTTACCACGCCGGATTGCTCTGTCAGGAGAGCGGAAGTACAGATCCTGAACATTGATCCATTCGAGCCGGGTGATCATTATTTGGATTGATTCATTCAAGCTGGGTGATCATTATTTGGATTGATCCATTTGAGACGGAAGATCATTATTTGGAGTGGCCCAGTCAGGCCTCATCATCATCGGGAGTGGTCCAGTCGGCGTCCTCATCACCATCATTGGATTGATCAAGCGAGCCTCATCACGACGCTCGCATGCACAGAAAATCAGGTTGTAGCCTTCCTTTCATTGTCCTTTCAAATTCCATTTTAATAAGCTAAAAATCTGTGTAGATGCCACATTATTTCGCATTGATTATATCGAATTACATTCGGGTGTTCATAATCAGATGCTTTCAATATAGCATAAATTTATTGGTGATAATAATTTTTATTGTTGTATTCAGTCTGCCGAATAACTTTGCTTTGCCTACCTACATTTCTAGCCACGCGTTTGCAAGTTTCGTCTTTGTATGCCATAGTATTGTGATTGGGTTCTCTATGATCTATAGTACTAATCATTTTTGTTTACGTCAAACCGCGTCAAACTGCCGTATTGTGTTTTCAGTTTTTAAATCAAGTTAGTGTTATTTCGTTAAAAAATGGAACTCGACAGGTTGATTAAACGGCGCGGGGTTTTGAAAGGTTCATTAACGAGATTCGAAACCTATTTAAGCAACGAAAATGATATTACACCTGGCGTATTGTCATCGAGGTTAGACGCCATCAAGCCTTCTCTGATAGAATTCTCCAAAATTCAGCTGGAGATTGATTTATTGAACAAATCAGAAGATAATGACGCGAGGGATAATTTTGAAGGTACATATTTTAATATAATTGCATTAGGACAGGAAATGTTATCAAAATTTAAGAAGATTGAAAATGTCCCAAATATCTCAGTAAATTTACCACCAATCTCTATACCAGTGTTTTCAGGTGACAACCATAAATGGTTGACTTTTAAAAATTCGTTCATTGCCTTAATTCATGATAACAGTAAATTAAATAATGTTCAGAAATTTCATTACCTTATTAGTTATGTGTCCGGAGAGGCACTTGATTTGATTAGTTCTCTAGAAATAACCGGGGATAATTATAGTGCAGCTTGGACAATGCTTATTTCGAGATACGAAAATGTCCGACTTATAGCAAATAGACATTTGAATTTCTTATTTAATTTTACACCGTTAAAACGACAGAATCATCATGAATTACGGAATTTAATTGATCAAGCAAACATTCATTTGAGAGCTTTACACAACTTAAAGCTACCAACAGAACATTGGGATACATTAATCATACATATTCTAACCTCAAAGTTAGATAATCACACACGTAGCCTTTGGGAATCAATAGAGTGCGACAAAGTTTATCCTACATTCGTGCAGTTTAGCAATTTTATTTCACAAAGGTCTCAGATCCTGGAAACTATCCAAGGTGACATTGGTGGAATGCAACAGAAATCGGAACCAGTTGCAACAAAACCAAGGTTTTTTAATTTTAAGGAAAGGAATTCTACAAACAAGGTTATGTTAGCGTCGAGCAACGTTAATTGTATGCTGTGTAATGACAGTCATTTCATTTATTCGTGCAAAATATTTGTTAACAAAGAACCAGCGGCACGAAGAAAGCTCGTATCAGAGAACAATTTATGTTATAACTGCCTAAAACCGGGGCACCCTTCAAAGTTGTGCAGGTGGAAGGAAAAATGCAGTGTTTGTGATCGAAAACATCACACTCTGTTACATATCAATACTGATAATGTACAAGCGGATACTTCAACTGGCAAGGGTCAGTCGGAGGTACCAGTAAATTTAACATGTCATAGTGACATGAACGGGCGGGAAATTTTACTATCTACCGTAATAGTAAAAATAGAAGACGCGTATGGTGGAACACACAAAATACGCGCACTTTTGGATTCGGGTTCAATGTCTAATTTTATTACAAAGGATACTTGTAAAAGATTAAATTTGCATTGTACAAAGTTGAATATACCTGTTTCAGGTTTGCATAATAATTTAATTCATGTAAAGGAAACAGTTTACATTAAATTTAAATCATTATGTTCTCAATACCGGGATGAAATATCTTGTTTGGTATTAGATGAGATTTCTTGCAATCTTCCGCAGACCTTGATTAATCCAAAAATGTTGAACATTCCAGACGGTATCCAGTTAGCTGATCCGCAGTTTTACCAGCCAGCTTCTATTGATATGCTGATCGGAGCAGAGATATTCTGGCAGGTGGTTCGTACGGATCAGATACAGTTAGGAAAGGATAAACCTATATTGCATCGAACGGAGCTAGGCTGGATAATATCAGGAGCTGTACAGAGGCGTCATAATACGAGGCCAGTTAAAGTTTGTCATATTTCATTAAATTCTTTGCAGAATCAAATAGAAAGGTTTTGGAAGGTTGAAGAATATGAAAATAGTAAGCATCACTCTCTGGAAGATAGTGAATGTGAAAAGATTTTCAAAGGCACGCATAAACGCGATGCAAATGGTAGATTTGTAGTCAACTTACCATTTAAATCTAACCTATCTCAATTAGGAGATTCATTTAGTATTGCTAAAGGTAGATTAGTGTCAATGGAAAGAAAATTCTTAAGACAACCTAGTTTAAAGGAACAATACTCGGAATTTATTGATGAGTATCTTGCATTAGGTCACATGACTGAATGTGAACCTCCAAAACGCGATGAAACTACTTATTATTTACCACATCACGCTGTATTTAAAGAATCAAGCACAACTACTAAAATTCGTGTTGTTTTTGATGGGTCGGCTAAACCCGCTCGAGGGATTTCTTTGAATCGCGCTCTAATGATTGGGCCCACCATTCAAAATGATATATTTTGTCACTTGGTATTTTTCAGAAAACATCAATATGCAGTCACCGCAGATATTGCAAAGATGTACCGCCAAATTAATATCAACCCAGAACACAGAAATTACCAACGTATATTATGGAGAAAGGATGCGGAGGATTGTTCGAAACACTATACGCTAAACACGGTGACATATGGTTTGGCTCCTTCGCCTTATTTAGCAATACGTTGTCTGCATCAGCTAGGTAATGACGTTTCATTTACTCATCCATTAGCTAGTAAATCCCTTAAGGAAAATTTTTATGTAGATGATTTTCTTTCTGGTAGTGACTCCATTGATACTTGTCACTTGCTTAAATCACAAATCATTAATGCGCTTGCTACAGCAGGCATGGAGATTAAAAAATGGAGGTCTAATGCGCCCTCGATTAATGATTCTAAAGATAATTTAGAATTATTGCCAAATGAATCCAATGAAGCTAAGATTCTCGGATTAATATGGGACACCAAACTTGATGAGTTTACCTATCAGGTAGAAAGCATAGACTCAAAGTTAGAAGTAACAAAACGTCAAGTTTTATCATTAATGTCAAAAGTGTTTGACCCTTTAGGACTGGTAGGCCCAGTAATCATTGTCGGTAAGATAATTATGCAAAGATTGTGGAAGCTAAAAACATCCTGGGATGACAAGCTACCCAATGACCTTTTATTGGCCTGGCAGACTTACACGCTGAGTCTCAGTAAAGCAAATCATATTCGGGTACCGAGGAAAATTTTCTGCTTTAATAAAAAATCTTTTAGCTTACACGGTTTTTGCGATGCATCTCAAGGAGCAGATGGCGCTTGTCTGTATTTAAGATCTACCGATGAACACGGCATTCACCAATCACAGTTAATATGCGCTAAATCTCGTGTAGCCCCACTAAAAAATTTATCGTTACCAGCGTCTGTGAGTAATGGAAGATTTGTATCTAGGCGAAGCAAGGTAAAGGCACTAAATCCTTTTATGCAGGATGGGTTGTTGAGTGTTGGAGGTCGACTATCACAATCCGATATTACCTCGCTCTCTCAAAGACATCCAATTTTGTTACCACAAAATCATAAGTTGACTGACTTAATAATAACCCATCTGCATTATGAGAATTTACATTTAGGATGTAATGCTCTGCTCGCATTACTGCGTTTACGTTTTTGGCCAATATATGGTAAAAACGCAGTGAAGCGAGCACTGCATAAATGTATTGTATGTTTCCGAGTCCGTCCGCGCGAGTGTCGCCAGCTCATGGGTGACCTTCCTGCTGACCGATTCCGAATCCAAAGATCATTTTATGTAACCGGCATAGATTTTGCAGGTTCAATGTTAATTAAGTCTGGTTTAACCAGAAATGCTAAGAGTGTAAAATCTTACATATGTTTATTTATTTGTTTTTCAACAAAGGCAATTCACCTAGAATTAGTGACTAATTTAACTTCAATGGCATTTATGAATGGATTGAAAAGATTTATAGCTAGGAGGGGTAAACCCTCACGACTCTTTACTGATAATGGAACTAACTTTACAGGTAGTTATAGGGAACTTACTGAACTATTTGATTTTTTGAAGGCATCTGATAAAGAAATCCATAATTTTTTGGCCCAGCAGAATATTAGCTGGAGTTTTTTGCCTCCCCGCTCACCGCATCACGGGGGACTTTGGAAAAGTGCAGTTAAAATGACCAAGCAATGCGGTCAACTGTTTTGACATACGAAGGCATGAATACCATACTAATACAGATTGAGGCTTGTTTAAATTCCCGTCCTCTGACTCCATTAACATCAGATCCAAATGACTTAAACGCACTCACTCCGTCACACTTCCTTATTGGCGACAACCTGTTAGCATTGCCTGAGCTTGATATCCACCATCTGCCTACAAACAGGCTTAATATTTACCAAAAGATGTCTACCGTTGTTCAATCTTTTTGGCACAGATGGAGCCGGGAATACCTAGCAGAATTGCAGAACCGAGTCAAATGGCAAGAAGGACGTCAACGCAGTTTACAGCCTGGTGACATGGTCATCATCAAAGACAACCAACTACCTCCGCAGTACTGGAGGATGGCGCGAGTGACGGAGATCCACCCTGGCCAAGACGGACGCGTCCGCGTCGTCTCCTTGAGGACGGCCAGAGGTGTCACCAAAAGAGCCGTGACACAGCTCTGTCTACTTCCCATGGAGGATCCTTCCTCCAACCTGGATTAAGAACCAATTACAACACTAAAAGTGATGTGATGTGTAAATCAAAGTGCCGTCAGGCTCATCAGTGCCAAGTGTTAAACTATTTTCTCATAAGTGGGTGCAGCGCACCAGAAGGTTCTACGTTATTAAACTTTATTTTTTAATGTCAAGTCTGACATAGGGTTATATACTTAGTTATAAGTTTTTTTGTTATTATTTTGATATCCATATATTGAATATTGTTTATTTTTGTATGTGAACTCGTTGGGTAAATTCTGGGTATCAATGTTGCAATCTCTTCTTATATTATTGTATGAAAAACAACTATTCCTTAATACTCGTTTTTGGGCGGGAATATGTTAAGATTTCAGGTACTGAAATATTAATATTTGTGATTGTCACCCTAATGGTTGTGGCAACATTCTTTTGTGTTGGCAATTGCCAGGGCGAGTTCGTATTGCCACGGATTTTAATTCCTTCTTCTCTTGTTACCATCCGTCTTGGGCGGGTCGTTTTTGGCAAAACGTCTGCTGCCAGGTTTTCACTTCATGTGGGTTATAAAACCGCGGAGAGAGATAGCATCATTGAGCTCACCCTACATGAGCTACCCTACGGGTCTTTTTATTGTGTGAATAAAGACCAATTATTCAAGAGCTGGAGTTATTATTGAAGAGTTACTCCAGCCACACTTCCCTTTGGAATCTGGTGTTACCACGCCGGATTGCTCTGTCAGGAGAGCGGAAGTACAGATCCTGAACAGTCCCATTTAAAAAAACAATCTACAGTAACACCAAGATACACGTATTCCGAAACTAATTCTAAGCTTTCACATTTACAATTAGTTGGAATATTTTTATGAATGCAATTAAAATTATGAGATATAATATTAGGATTAAATTGAAATTTGGCATTAGGTGATCTTATATGCATTACTTTGGTTTTTTTAGCATTTATTAATAGTCCTGCATCATGTGACCATTTACAGAGTTAATTAAAGTCAATTTGCATGAGTTCAATTGCAATTTTTAGATCTTTATGTGATATGACCAATGCCGTATCATCTGAGAATACAAAATGTTTCACAAAAGAGAAAAGTTTTTTCATTATGGTTACATAAATTATATATAGTGTAGGTCCTAATATGGAACCTTGTGGAACTCCTGCAGATACATTTTTTGTTTTACTAAAAGTATTTTTTATTTTGATACATATTTTTCTATCTCTAAGATAATCTTTAAATAAATTTAACACATTTCCTCTTATTCCAATTTTTTCTAGAGTTTTAAGCAGTTTTTTTGAGTTAATTGTGTCAAAAGCTTTAGAGTTATCAATAAATAAAACAATAACATGTAATTTATTATTCAATTGATTATTTACGTAATTGGAAAAATCTTGCAGTAGTTTTTCAGTATTTTTTTTTCTTTGGAAACCATATTGACTTGGATCAATGATAGAGAATTTTTCAATATAATTATTTAATTTATTTGATAAAAATTTTTCAAGAATTTTTTCTAATGCTGGTAGAATACTAATAGGCCTATAATTTCCCAGTTCAATGTGTTTTCCACCTTTAAATATTGGTCTAGTAATGCTACATTTAAATTCTTGTGGAATTTTTGATTGATTTATTATCATATTTATTAAATGAGTAATTATTGGCCCAAGAGTTTTTATATTTCTTTTTAAATCAAACATTCTTATATTGTCAATACCTGTGCTTTTAGAGTTTTTCATTTTTTTAACAATGTTTTCAATATCGGTTATAGTAGCTCTTGGTATATATAAACTGTGAGGTAGTTCTTCCAGTACTATATTAGTAGCTTTGTGATTGCATTTATGTAACATGTTGCTGATGCTATCCGAGAAGTAATTCACAAAATCATTTGACACAGAATCCTCAGTTCTATCTTTTAACATATATCGTGTTATAGTTTGATCACAATCGTTTTTGGGTTTACGTCCTAAAATATTATTTATCTCGTCCCAGGTTTTTTTTGTATCATTAAAACAGTTTTTAAATTTATTATTAAAGTAGTTCGTTTTATCTTTATTTATGAGTTTATTGACAAGGTTTCGTGTTTTTTTATATTCTGTTTCATATGTTTTGTTTGTTGGTGTACTTTTCCATTTTTTAAAAAGTTTATCCCTTTTATTTATATGACATAATAATTCACTGCTTACCCATTCATTTATTGCATAAGGTCGTGTATTCGGTTTTTGCACTATCGTTTTAGAACTACTCTTGTAAAAATTGTTAAATAAAGATTTTATTTTTTCATATAATGAAATACAATCCCTCTCCTCTATAAGTTTACTCCAGTTATAATCTTTGATATACCGATCAATAACCTTTTGTGAGATGATTTGAATATACTTATTTGAAAAGTCTACCTGACGTTTATGAGATTTTATATTAATAGCAATGATATAATGATCGGCAATATTATTTTCACAGACGCAAGCTGTTATTTTTTTGCCTCTAAATTTGGCAAATATATGGTCAATACACGTGCGACTAATTTGTCCATTTAATACAGCTTCTCTGGTTACTACATTAATGCATTTAGTTAAATAATGATTAGTAAGTAAGTTTTCATATGAAGTTATGATATAATCTTGGTCATTAAGCAAATTTAAATTTATGTCTCCAAGTAAGATCATATTTTCCTTACTATTAATTGTATCAAGATACGATGATAATTCCGTTAAAAAAGAAGATTTACTCAAATTAGGAGGTCTATAGATAGCTACTATATTAACTTTAGTTTTGTCCTGGAGTATGAGCTTTCCCGTTATATTTTCAAAATGAAGTGATTGGAACGATGTTGGTCTAAATTCAAATTTATTTCTTATATACAATATAATCCCTCCTCCTGACTTATCAGTCCTGCAGTAGTTATATGCATTATATCCGGGAATATTGTACAAACACGTACTTTCAGTTTGAATAGATGTTTCACATAGCATTATAATGTCAATATGCTTCAAACAATTAAGTAAATATATATGCAATATATTCCAATATTTTTGTATAGATCTTATATTTAATTGAATACAAACAAGATTGTCAGACGCATTTATGTTTTGTTTTTTTATCCAATCTTCTAAATTATTTACTGTAGTACATTCTATTTCGTTATCATTATCTATATACGAGAAATTATTCTGAGCCATTTAATTAGAGATTAAACAATAATGGCGACAGGATACAGCCTTGTCGTACTCCACGCTGAATAGCAATTGCATTAGATCTCTCATTACCATGTCTTATTTCTGCTGTTTGGAACCAATACAGGTTTTTAATGAAATTCTGGTTTTTGGTGTCAACGTTACAATCCGCAAGCATTTTCATTAGGTCAGCATGTTTAACCCTGTCAAATACCTTTTCGTAGTCAATAAAACAGGCAAAGACTTCCTTTCTTTGGTCACGACACTTTTGCAATAGTATGTCGATAGACAATAATGCTTCACGCGTCCCGAACGCATTTCTGAAGCCAAACTGAGTGTCATCCAAGTCCTGCTCGCACTTATTGCGTATACTGGCATGTATTATTTTTATATAATATATAATACCTACATATAAGTAATTTACATGTAAGTAACAGTAATATTTTATGTTCAAATTAATTCATTATTGTATTCAAAGGAATTAATTGCTTTTGAACAACACGCCTAAACAAAATACTAATTCAAAATGTTAACACAGCAGAGCAGGGTGGAACGTTATTTGGGGTAACTTCGCGACAGTTGCACAATGTGTCCAATAATTTATCCCACAACGTTCATACCTCGCGGGCACACCGAGCACTTAATCCCTAGGAGGGTAATCTGTACCGATGTAAAAAAAATTATTACATATACGTAAGGTGTCACCAATCATTACTCAGGTGTTTCTTTTTCAGCTAATAATTATGTTTTTTGTGTACTAAATCTGCAAAAAAGAGCTTTTTTGTAAGGCGTGTGGTCATTCAAAAACTTCAAATGTCAATGTGGTGATGGGTTTGCTTTTGTTCAAAAACATATAACGCTACCGCTCTTTCTTACACACTAAATTACAACAGTCGGAAATAAGACAAACGGTTAACGTATGTCTGCACCTCCCCCCAAAGGAAACATACAATCATTTTCATACATCTCCCTCACACAAAAGTCGTACTTTGGAGAAAACAATCACACGTATGCTGTGTGTCTCACCGTTATTTAACGTGTAAGAAAGAGATGTAGCATTATAGCGATAAGGAACGTATGTTTATTACTCTTTTTGCCGTCACGGTATCGTGAATCGGTACGGTAGGGGAGACCGGGTTTAGTTGACTATAGGCCTTAGTAGACTCAGCGGTGATAACTTGAACGGTTCTCCAGAGAGGGCGCTCCAAGTCCTTCCCATCATGAAAATAGCCTAATATTAGTATTTGTGTTCCTTTGGATCCCTACGCACGTGTCGGTTTATATAGTTCTGATTTTCGATATTTTGCTTTGGTGAGTAACTTTTTTACTGCAATTTATTTTATTATTGCTGTGCCCTAATTAATCAAGATCGTATAAACATATACTGGGTGCTAATTGTGCTTTTTTAGTGAGTGAATAGCGATAGTTGTGTTTTTTGTGGGACTGGTCATTTACTGGAAATAATGCTTTAAAATTAAAAATGGCGACTTGGGCTAGTCGACTCAGTGGGAAGAATGGGTGAAGTGTATGATCTGCCAATTATCGGCTCACAAAAAATGTGTATCTGGCAACGCTACCTACTACCAATGCACCAACTGTAATTCAGATGACGATAGGCAATGTTTATAATGTGTAATAAATTTTCATGTGTAAGTTTTGACTGTATTCTTTTTCAATTCGATGTTGACTCATTTGAGTCAACTAGCCCACTACTATGAGTCGAATAGCCCCACACCTTGGGTTTGTTGACTCAGCGGGAGGGTTTTTTTGTAAACATAATTGCTGACCTGTAGGTGGATGTTTTAACTTGTTTTATCAAATTATCACATAGTCAAATGTGTATGTTACATTATTGGATTGACAGTCCATGGTGACGAGCCTTCATTTTTTTTTTAAACCACGAAGTATAAAGTGGGTCAACTAGCCACGGTCTCCCCTATCGTGAATCGTTACGGTAAATATAAAAACGTCCGTTGAATACATACAAGTAAAAAATGGAGTTCTGCAAATTAAACTGGACTAGCAGTTAAAAACCCGCTCTGCTAGGCTCTGCGGGTGGCTTTTGGTTCGGCTTCGCCAAGTTAGTGTTGGTGATCATTTTGTAAATCCATTAGGAACTGTTTCTAAAATTAGCTCGTTCCTCCTATCCACTGTCAACAGTGTCAACTAGTGATGGCAGGGATGGCAAGTCACCGCGAAAAAGTAACCGAGACGGGCGATGACGTCATGTGTAATATACAGCCGCTTGATACAACTGAGAATTGCCGTCAATCTTCCAAAATCCGGGAGATACTCCAGACTCCAGGTTCACAAATTCGTAGAACTTATACTTAGGAAAGGAACTTCCCTTTGCTTCTTGCCGACGAAAGTTGCGTCATCTTGTGACGAATTCTTGAATTAGAAATCGAACTACAATGGTAGCTTTGTCTGAAAATCCACATACGCGGATGTTTACATGGTGCGACGGGTAAGGCGTGATGTCGGACATGCAATTGAAGTCGGGTTCTGAAATTCAACCCCGCAGATCCTAGTCTATTAATACTGTTTGATAACAATAAAAATACTGAAAACTCTTAAAATCAGGAACGAGCGTGTAGGACGGCTTAGAGGCCAACGTACTCTCTCAAAATCTATCTGTGTATAAGGGTACACCTGTATACAAGTGGCATCTGTTAGATAAGTATATAACGTTAGATAACGTATATCAGCTACAGCCATTTTTGTCGTGTAGCTCGAACTATCAACAATGATTGATCAATTTCATCAAAAAGCGCCCGAAGTGAGCAAACTTCGGGCGCACACACACGCCCGCGAGATACTTCTTTCGGCTTATCTCTTCGGTGCCGGGGACGCAGAACGTATACGCTGGTAAAACTGGCAGATAGTATGTAGATTGGGGAATTGTAGATATACGGTAAAGAGTTGATTTGTGGCCAAAGTTTCCCCGGCTTGCTCGTACGTGGCCTGTCGACCGAAGTAAAGATGAATTCTGTCAGGAATAATCAAATTGCTAAATAAAAAATAGCTTTTTAAAAGCGCTTATACTATGATAATCTGTCTTGTCTTAAATCAATAAGAAAGTTCAACAAAATTGGTTCCGCAACTTTTCATTATGCGACAAAATATCTCCCGACAAAACATCCTACGGTCAAAACAAACCCCGACAAAATACATTCTTGAAGAGACTCATCTTGTAGGAAGAAGGAAATACAGAGGCCGTTATATTTTGTGTAAGGGGGCAAATCGTATTTTCTCTAAACCGGCTGCATATTGTATGTTCAGGATCTGTACTTCCGCTCTCCTGACAGAGCAATCCGGCGTGGTAACACCAGATTCCAAAGGGAAGTGTGGCTGGAGTAACTATTCAATAACAACTCCAGCTCTTGAATAATTGGTCTTTATTTACACAATAAAAAGACCCGTAGGGTAGCTCATGTAGGGTGAGCCCAATGATGCTATCTCTCTCCGCGGTTTTATAACCCACATGAAGTGAAAACCTGGCAGCAGACGTTTTGCCAAAAACGACCCGCCCAAGACGGATGGTAACAAGAGAAGAAGGAATTAAAATCCGTGGCAATACGAACTCGCCCTGGCAATTGCCAACACAAAAAAATGTTGCCACAACCATTAGGGTGACAATCACAAATATTAATATTTCAGTACCTGAAATCTTAACATTGTATATACTCGTAAGTATGCCGGAGTGCCAACTGTCGGCGGATCAACCGTTATGGAGCGGGTAAACGCATACGCCGCCAAGTCCTAGATAAACCTCACTCATGCACCCGAGCACCCCCGGCTAACTTTACCAAATGCAGCAAACCACTTGGGGTGACCTATGGCATGGGTGTTGGTAATCCAGTGAATAGTTCCTGGGACGGCTGAACCCATACCCGCCTCTCAAAGCGATTATGCGGTTTTAATATTCCCACGTTTACGGAAAAGCTACAGTAGAAAACGACAATAAACACACGTTCCATATCACAACAACGCTGCAGCTCCTTCTTACGCATTAATTAATGGCGAGACAAAAGATAAGCACAAAATGCACGTATGTGTGTTTTTTTTTACATTAACTCCACACAGGAGGCCTTGAGGAAAATAATTTCTCTCAGGGCTTATGTCATCTGGGATGCTGTGTGGAGGGTCTTTTTGAGGAGAGGAAGGAATGAACGTTGGTCTTGAAGATACCCATGTAGTAGGAAGGAGGAAACACAGAGGTCGGCAAATCATTCCACAGCCGAGCTGTTGAACATAAGAACGAGTCGAAGAAACAACCCGTTCTCAATTGTAAATATTGAAAGCATCTATCAGGATACATTATAGGCAATACAAGACTTGTATTCTCAGGTACCGATATAGTATTTATTTTAAAGTTTTTAGTTTGAACCTAAATAATATAATCCCACCTTATTCTGCACAATCCATCAGTCTTTTAGTCAGCAGTAGTGTTCACAATAGTAATTGCGAGATTTCTCAGCAGAATTATTGTAAATTTGGTTTGTGGGGGGCGACCTCAAGCTGAGACAAGTCTAGGTGAAATCACAAGACAATGTTAAGAGTGAATTCGGTTGTTATTATAAAATAAGCAAACTAACAAAGGGTTAAATATGATTTTTTAATTAATAAAATGAATTCCACCACGAAGTATTAAGAGGAACACATCCGGAAATAGATCATTTTTAAATCAGACGATCGGCGTGGTCTAGGGATAAGGCTCTTTACTCGCAATCCGAAGGTCGCGTGATCGAATCCCGGCATGGGCAAATAAATTTCATTTGATCAATTTGTGTTATTTCACGATTAATTCATTTTAAATAATATATAGTATATGAAACAATACAACTTTGTATAAACCACTTATATAATGTGCAAATCCGACCGGTTTCGGAACAAAAACGTTCCTTCGTCAGGGAAAGCTTGTACTAATTTGACAGTTTAGAACAATGTTTTATTGTGGTAGGGGTGGAGCCGTTGTTATTTAATAATGTAGATTGGGTGGGTAGGTATTAGTGTAGAGTGGGTGGGTAGGGGAACAAATCCATGATTGGGCTATATGACAATATTTTTTGTTTGTTGATAATAGATTCATTATTTTTAAGGGATTTTTTAATTTCCAAAGCTTCTAAGTTATCTAAACGTTTTCCTTTATGATTAATATGAAGAATATTTATCCCTGTGTTTTTTTCAAAACTATGGTTATTTTCAATGATATGGTTAGCGAACTCAGAAAAATTATTATTATTAAGACACCTTAAATGTTTTTTGATTCTGATTTCAAAATTACGAGTTGTTTTTCCAATATAAAATGAGGGACAATCATTGCACTTGAGTTTATATATTCCGGAATTAGTCAATTTATGGTCTTTATCTTTAGTATTTATTATGGATTTGTTCCCCTACCCACCCACTCTACACTAATACCTACCCACCCAATCTACATTATTAACTAGCAACGGCTCCACCCCTACCATAATAAAACATTTTTCTAAACTGTCAAATTAGTATAAGCTTTCCCTGACGAAGGAACGTTTGTTCCGAAACCGGTCGGATTTGCACATTATATAAGTGGTTTATACAAAGTTGTATTGTTTCATTTTTCTATAATGGATAACCACAAAGTAATAGCTACATTCAAAAATATAATATATAGTATATTTGCGGCAGGTTCCAGAGTGGAAGATACTCTTAGTATAGCCCTGGTGTAAGACCACCATTTGAATTGAAACGTTGCTTGAAATGGCTTTAGCCGTGTTTGGTGACCAGATCTGAATAGCCAGATACATCGCTGCCTTCCTCTTCTCTACCTCCTTCCCTCCCAAACTACCTTCAGCCTCACAACATACCACAATTGTAGATGCAATAGACTCACTGGCTCCAGACGGGAGCAGCTGGGACTCTTGTGAAGTATTCATATAAAAAATAAAAAATAAAAATAACAATTATTATTGTATGCGTAACTTATTAGGAAATTGTGAGACCGTACTGGAATTGTTCAATTCCGATCCCTTGCCCTACTTTAGTAGTCATTTAAACGACACAATTGTGGAGTTTTATTTATGTGAGAGGCAGCTCCCATTAGTGAAAAGGTGCAGAGGACATTTCATAAATGATTGCCACTGAAAGTTGCGCTGAAAATATGGAAGTCGAGCAATAAATATGCGCCCTGGGTAGTTTGTAAGCAGACCAAAGATATAGAACGCTCTAGGATGGCACTCACAAAAATCAGAGTGTGCAATTCATGCGCGGTAGAAGCGAAACCTTCTGAAAACTAAAGTAGACAATAGTAAGAAGACTACGAAGGATTTTTTCCATATTTTTTTTGTCGAATACCAATGCACCTTTGCCTGTACATTTGATCATCTTATTAGTATTTGTTATTTCTTCTTCGGAGTCGCTAGATGTTTGTAGACGCATTCTTTTGCCTGTTCATTTTGAATTGGTTTGAAAATTTGGATATTGATTTAACAAAAAAAAAATTATATTTTTTTTTTTGATTTAATAGGATTGGATAATTGGTTCGCTGAATGTCTGGCGGCTAAAGTTCGTCAGGCGCTTTATACCACCAGACCAGTGGTTCCCAACCGGTGGTCCGTGGACCACAGGTGGTCCGCGAGATCTAAAATGTGGTTCACGTAACATTTATTCATTTACAGACGTATCGACTCCTTTCTACAAAAAATATAATTTGATTTCGAAAGGTTTGTTATTTTTTAATTTTGATAATATACAAGTATGTTTATTTTTATTATAAAAAGGTTATTTATTTATTTATTTATTTATTTATTAACGCCGATTATAGCGGCTTATACAAAAGAATTACAAATATTTTAAATATGAATACAGAATATACATAGATAAAGAAAAAGAAAAAATATAAATATAAAATTCATAAAGGAGAACAATAAAAATTGTAGTATCACATAAAAAAAAGTACAAAGAGTAGGTTATTATAAATACAAAACAACATATTATATATCCCGGATATTATGTATTAGTAAATTAATACTTTTAATCTGTATTTGATTTTAGTCAAACTGAGAAGCGCTGACAGACAGTTTTAATTAAGTAGTGTTTGTATGAGGATAGACTAGCAATGTTTATAAATTCATCCAAAACATATTTATTTCCAAGTACATGCAGGCGATTCATTATGGAATTGAGTTCAGCGTTAGATCCTGTATTGTTGCAATGATAAGGTAATTTGAAACGAACTGATCGACTAGGTACATGGAAACTGATTAGCGAAAGAAGTTCAGGGGAGTTCAACAGGTTGGTAACGATTTTAAATAAATAAAATAGGTCTGAACAAATTCTTCTTTCTTTTAATGTATCGAGTCCCAATAATTGTAACAGAGAGGGATAATTAATGTTTTCGACGAATATTCCCAACCGTTAACCGTTGGTGGTTGGCAGAATTTCAAATCATAAAGTAAAATAAATCAAAAATTTTTTTAGGAAAGTTACTAATCAGAATTTCATTTAAAAAAAGAATCCACGCACGCGTTTGGCGAAAAAAATACTTTAGTTTGTCTATTTATTTACGGTTTTACGTATCAATATACTTAAGTTTTTATTTTATTATTTTGCTTAGACATTATTGAAAGATTATAAATACGTATGATCAAAAAATAATTACAAAAATTACATAATTTTCTATCACGGGTTTGAGAATTTTTATTGATAACTTGAATGAGTAAATATTAAAGCGAAATTTTAATGAATAATTTCGGTATTGAGTTATTAGATAAAAAATGCCGTTATGGAGAATAATCAAGTTTTTTCATCGGAACCGTCCTGTGCAGTTGCAAGGGCGCGATCGCAAGACCATCTCTCGACGAAATTTGAATTTCGCTCCATTCTCACGATATGCCAAGATGCTAAACATATGTAAAGTCCGTAATTATGTGGGTCGGCCGAGACCCCATTTTTTTGTTTTATGGGCAGTTAAACAATAGATATTCCTTTTTTGTTATTTGTCCATCTATTGGGCAAGGAATTTTACCTATCTTCTTCTTCTTCTTCAATGGCGCTACAGCCCATTTCGAGCCTTGGTCTCCTTCAAAATAAGCCTCCACCGCCCTCTGTCCTCGGCCGTCGTCTTCCAATCTGCAACATGGAGTAATCCTCTTGAATCCTTCCTGACATCATCCTCCCATCTCAGTCTAGGTCTACCCGCCTTTCGTTTACGTCCCGGGTGTCCTGTCAGAACCTTCTTCGGTACTCGTGTGCTTGGCATTCGGTGCACATGTCCGGCCCATCTTAATCTTTGGAGTCTTAAATGGGTGGAGAGTCTGGGAGCTTGGTAAATATCATAGAGCTCATTATTGTGGCGGATTCTCCATGCCTCTCCCTCTCGCACCGCTCCTAAGATTCTTCGAAGTACCTTTCTTTCGAAGATGTCCAGCTGTTCCGCTGACTTTGCTGTCAGTATTCCCGCCTCACATCCATAGGCCAAGACCGTTCTGATAATTGTTTAATATAAGGTTATTTTCGTTTTCCTATGGACGTTTCGCGATTTGAACACTGGCAGCAACGCGAAGTACGTTTTGTTAGCGGCTGTAATGCGCTTTCTTACTTCTACTGGGTCTTCATTGTCCTACTTTATGATGGAGCCCAGGTAGGTAAACTATTCGACCACTTCGAAATTATAATTGTCTTTAAATTTCACTTTGTCTTTTATTCTGCGGTGAGGAGTTCTGGTTTACATCATGATTTTTGTTTTATTTTCATTGATTTGCAAACCCACCTCTCTTGCCGCAGTCTCCAAAGGGTCAAACACTTCTCTTACAGCCTGTAGGGATCTTCCGACAATGTTAAGGTTATCTGCGTAGCCAACTATTTGATTGCTTCTGTAGCGAGTCTGTTCTGAGTCGGTACTGATCATTGTCTTTCTCATGACGTGCTCCAGTACAATATTGAAAAGGGTGGGTGACAAACTTTTTTTTTTTTTACAGTGAATACCGCACAAGAATCTCAACTGCTCCCGTCTGGAGCCAGTGAGACTATGGAATCCCCAATTGGGGTATGTTGTGAGGCTGAAGGTAGTGGGGAGGAGGAGGAAGGAGGTGGGGAAGAGGAGGGTTGGGAAGTACCTGGCTATTCAGATCTGGTCACTAAACACGGCTAAAGCCATTTTCAAGCAACGTTTCAATTCTGAATGGTGGTCTTACACCAGGGCGATACTGATAGTATCTTATATTATTTTAAATGAATTAATTGTGAAAACACAAATTAATCAAATAAAATTTATTTGCGCATGCCGGGTTCGAACCCGCGACCTCCGGATTGTGAGTCAAGAGTCTTACTCACTGGACTACGGAGGTCGTCTAACCTGTATTTGACAAAATATTTTTTCCTGCGATCAACGATTTTTTCACATTTCTTTTAAAGGGCACTTTGTGTATTAATCCTTTGTGTAGGAATACCTAAAATACTAAAAATATATTTCACGTCTTTAATACTAATTCAACAAAAATGTTAACATTATGTATGTAGCCAATATAAATGCAATGCATGGGTAAATAAAATACTAAATAATAATAATAGTTTGCTACAACTTGGTTAAAAAATTTTTTTTCAGCTTTCGGACCCAAAATTTAAATAAAAGTTTTGTATCTCTCCCGCAGCCAAAACTGGGCCGAAGGTAGACCCCAAAATTACTATCCTTCTTATTATTTACTTAAACAATAGGTTGCAAAAATAATTTCTTACATTCATTGGTTTGCAATTGGATAAATTTGAAAAAAAAATTATAGTAAACTGAAATTATCAGAAATATTAAATTGGCGTAAAAAAATGTTAAAGTTATAGATATTTCGAAATCATTTTATATCCATTTACTAAACTATGTTAGCCAGGAATTGGCGAGTTTAAAGTAATGCCTCCTGTGTTTTTGTACTTCAATAAAGTTAGTTAAGTGAAAATTCTGAATTTGGTGCAATTCCTCAAATCTTATACAATCTGCTGCAGTAGTAACCTTTTTGTTTCAACAGGTGGCAGCACTGCGGTCGCTTGCAAAATGGCTGACATCGACGTTCGTATCAGACAGCGTTCTGCTTCCCTGTATAAGGTGAAACGCCCATCGCATTCATGAAAGACTGAGAAAAGACTAAAAAACGATGCGTTCGTCACTGTAACGAAGCTGAAGGACATGCACCGCTGGCTGGTGAAAAGCGGAGCGGTAAACCGTAGATTGCAGAGACTGTGCTCAACATTGAGAGAGTTGATGACATCATTCGTGGTGACATAACTACAGATGTCGCATTCTCTCCCTCAGTAAAGGCAGTATGATGACGATTGATTTATTCGACAACTGATTATTCAACAAAAATACAAGGTGGGTACCAAGAAAGTTAACCGGCCAGAATAAAGAAACAAAAAAAACAACACTTGCTTGGTTTCTGGAAAAATATTGAGACCGGAGACGAAATTATGAGTTCATTTTTTTAAACTGAATCAAAGAGGCAGTCAATGGAACGGCATCACACAAACTCACCAAGGATAAAAAAAAATTAAAACTGTGTTATCGGCGGGGAAAGTTATGGCGATGGTGTTCTGGATGTGACTTGTATTTTTAACAACACTGTGATATATGCCCTTGTTAAAAGATAGACCAAAGCTGTCAAAATGTACGGAGATTTTAGTCACAAATTAATCGTCAATAGTGTAGTTTTCAATCCATGCAATTGCATTTTTTTTATATCTCGACAGTTAAAGGAGAAAAAAAATAGGAGGCATTACTTTTTGACTGCCCTTAGTAATTTGTTTGTGAATGGTGATATTGAAACAGATCCTTTAGTTAAAGACTGAAATATCCTGTAAGTTCATATTGATTTCAAACGAACTTTTGTTTCGAACGGAACATATCTGCAAAAGGTCATTTGATTTCAACTTACACCTTTGACTTTCAAAAACACGGGTGTTGTTACTGCTGTAAGCTTGTGACCTTTCGATTTCTTTTATTTGATCTATTTTAAATGCTTTGTACTTGCGTCTCTTTGATCTGGGAGATTTACTGCAGACATGTTTTTTTTGTTTACATCAATAGATTTTAGCCTGCTCCATCAAGATTAAAAATTTGACCTTTGCAACAACATTTTTAGCGAGCCATTTGTGATCAAGGCTTTGTTAATAAGAGATAAAAAAATCCAACTGCTCGATTCCAGTAATTTCTCTACAGGATTAAGTGTAGAGACGAATCAATTGGCGTTGCACCACGGCATTTAAAAAATTTAGGATCATACCGCTATCAATAACACTCATAATGTAGATTGCCATAAAGTTTAAATTTCCGTTTAACACCGGCCGACTGTTTTCCTACCAGTTTCCTTAGTCAGGGGTCGGAATAAGCGATTTGAGTTATTTTTCTGCATAAAAAGATACATTGCCCATCATAAGCCATGGTGAACCTACCATTTTTGAAAAGAAACCTCCTTAGCCCCGTTAAAGTGATTTGAAATTCGGATGAAATGGAAATGACGCACTACGTCACCTGCGAAGCATCAAACTGCGCTCAAGGCTCCTATTGGTTGAGATATAAAATGGAAACGACGATAGGTCTGCGCTCATTGGCCGCTTTGTTTATTCACTGGTCAAAAAACTGGTGGTTTTAAAATAAAAAAAACATTTTTGTTTTTGTAAATCAATATCCAATCTTCAAACCGCTTTAAAATAAATAGGCAAAAGAAAGCGACATTTAGCGACTTTCTAGTTTCACTTCTATCGCGTGTGAAATACACGCGATACAATTTTTTTCCTTAAATACCAATGTCAAACCTAAAATCGGCTTCATAAATAACTTTAATAATAAATTGGTATGGACATCAAACGAATTTATTGACGGTGTTGATTTTTTGTACTTATACGCTGGAACATTTATAATATAAAAAAGAATCGCTGAATGTGTTGCTAAGCGCATAATTTTCGAACGACTGCACCAAATTGGATAATTATTTTTTTTGTGTGTTCGTTATTGTCAGGACAAGGTTTTTATAAAACTTCCGGTGAGCTCTGGCATTATGAAATTTCTATAAAAAAATTGCTATTGGTGGCACGCGAGGTTTGAAAACTGAATGTATGGAAAGAGGGAGGGAGGGAGAGATGGGGGAGGGGGGAGGGGCGATGGGGTGGGGAGGGCGAAGGAGGAGGTGGAGTGGGAACCCCCCTTACACCATGCGAGCGAAGCCGCGGGAAAAAGCTAGTACAGTATTTATATACATATTTATATTTTTTTTATTTGGAATGCTTATTAAAAATACATATAAAGTTACATCAGTTACATAGTTACATAAGGTTAACAAAAAAATAAAAAATTGCCTTTCCTCACTATAAAGAGACAATGCTCTTGTGTTTGGTGAGGGAGTTTTGGCTCAATTAGTAAATTAAAAGATCGTGTAAGTTAGTAATAAGTATTTTAAAAAATCAAGATAAATTTAAAAATAAAAATCCTGAAGAGTTTAAAAAATCATAATATAAATTTAAAAACTCATTATAAATGAAAGAATCATGTAAGTTAGTAACAAAAATTATTGTAATAAGTAAGTAAAGGATACGTAAGAAAGAACGCAAGATTTATACAATAGTAGACTCAGAGATATAGAAACTAAGAAATGAAAGAAAAAGAAGGAATGAATGATTAATAAAATAGCAGACTTTAAGATACAAAGTAAACATATTTGGGACTTTTATAGCAGTTTAAGGTAATTTTTTAATTTGGGCTTAAATTCCTGCATATTTTCGATGGTTTTTAATTTTAATGGGAGGTTGTTATAATAGTTTATGCCTAGATAAAGAAAGGAATTTTGAATGTGCTTAGTATTAAATTTAGAGTTTTTAATAGTTTTCTTGTATCTTGCTGATGTATTGAATTGGAAGTTACGAGTATTTATCTGTATTTCTTTGTAAAATTGAAGTATTGAATATTTTTTATAGATTTTGTCTATTGTAGGCACTTTGAATATTGAAAAAAGAATTTCAGTAGGAAATTTAGACGGTTTTCTCAAGATTACCTTAATTATCAACCTTTGAACTATTTTGAGGGGATTTAAAATATTGTCATATGTTATAGACAAGTAGTTTTATCCTTGATGCATATGAATAAAAATATGTTTATAATAATACGTAGGTATACCGTGTTTTTTCTAAACCGACTGCATATTGTTTATAAGTATGCTGAGGAGGGGGGATAACTGTCGAGGTATCAACTGATTTTTTTAAAACTTTTGACTTTTAGTTCATCATCTTTGGAAATTTGTGCGGTGGACCTTTTACTCCAAATCAAAAAGGTCGTGATATTGCGCGCTAATAAAAAAAAATAAGTAAACCGACTGTATATTGTGTATAAAAACAGCAGGGTGTCAACTGTCCGGGATCAACTGTTATAGAAGCGTTTCCTAGTTCCTATAGGTTTTCATCCATTTTAATGATAAAAAACACATCGTTTTTGAAGATATTTTCCGGCATAAAACAGATATGTCACCCATCATAAGCAGTATCAAGTTGGATTTCCAAGGTAACAACGTAATCTCGATGAAAAGCGATAGATACACAATCGATTTACTGGAATCACCGATCGGAAACAACGCCGCCGGAAGTAGGCTGTGCTTAAAGGTGTTTTATAGCCTATTTCCGGTGGAGGATGAAGGTATATTATAAATAACATCAAATATTATTCCAGAAAATACACCATTTCTGAATATTTTCAAAATATTTTTCGGATAAAATGATAAAATTTTTGAAGTGAAAACTTCTTTAGCACCGTTGTGATTTGAAACTCGAAGAAACGAAAAATAGCCACATTAAAAACAGACAAACCCCCTACATCTATAGGATCTGAGAATGAGATAGTTTAATGGGTCTCCTCTTTGTTCGATGCTTCGTTGCCTCCCCACTATAATCTACTTTAGTTTTCTGAAGGTTTGAAAACTTTTTTAGCACCGTCCGTCGTGATGTGAAACTCAACACTAAAAATAGACAAACACATTCATCTCTAGGATTTAGCCTGTGAGAGAATGAATAATCGGTCTCCTCTTCGCGGTGCTTCGTAGCTTCCTCACTGTTGTCTACTTTAGTTTTTTGGATGTTTCAGTTCTACCGCGTGTGAACTGCACACTCCATTTTTTTTACATTAACTCCACACAGGAGGCCCTGACAAAAATAACTTCCTTCAGGGCGTATGTCATCTGAAATGCTGTGTGGAGGATCTTTTTTTCGGAGAGGAAGAAATGAAGATTGGTCTTGAAGAGACCTATGTTGTAGGAAGGAGGAAGGAGGAAACACAGAGGTTGACAAATCGTTTCACAGCCGAGCTGTTGAAGAAGAAGCAACCCGTTCTCACGTGACACGTGTCAACCATGTACATATGTTGGAGAACGTTTGGCATGAAAATGAGCTATGAATAACTACGTAATGCTTATTGTTTTATGCGAGTATCGTACGGGTGTCCCAACGGCTCCCAACCGTCATCCCCAATTGGGGTACGTTGTATAGTAATATATGTGGTGAGGGAAAGGAGACGGGGAATAGGAAGTTGGGGAAATACCTGGCAATTTAGATCTAATCACCAAACAAGGCTGAAGCTATTTCTAGCAATGTTTCGATTGTGAATGGTGGTGTTTCACCATACTGACAGTATCTATCAATTTGGAACGTGGCGTATGTATACAATATGTACGTGTTATTTTAAATCATAAATTGTGAAATAAAATTTACTAATTGCACACGCTGGGATTTGAACCGGCGACCTCCGGATTCGTGCTAAGGGTCGCAGTCACTCAATCGCTTGAACAAGTCAATACAATTTGGGAGGCGGGGAGATGACTTAGCAGGGGTGCCCGGGTTCATGGGATGAGGTTTATCTAGGTCTTGGTGGCGGATACGTTTACCTAACCACTGGGTGGCGGGCTGGATCGGAAGAGACTGATTGAGGGAGGCCTCTTGACCACTCCAGCCGTATTCTCCCGACCCTTCGCCTTGCACCTCAGTGTGAGGAATAGATTCATACGTCCGTCATTCCTGGCCACACTGACCCCCAGATTCCTACCCACCCCTCATACCTTTTTCCTTCTCATATCTTCTTCTCTTTCCCCTCCCTTAAAAAACCCTCCACAAAGCATCCTCAAAGATGATATAGGCCCCTAGGGAAAATGTTTTCCTCGGTGCCTCCTGTGTGGAGCTAAAGTAAAAAAAATACTTTCTCGGCGTCCCCTATTTCTTTTACCATTCATTATCACGTTATATTTTAACCTTATACGCCTTTTTTCGTTCATCCAATGTGGAAGACAGTTATGGGTACCGCCGCCCCGGGAATCATTTAGTGGATAACCATCACCTCTGCTATTGGTCACCAAAAGTGGTCCGCTACGGTCGTTGACTTAGAAGGAGTGCCCGGGTTCATGGGGTGAGGATTTTTTGATTTCGGCGACGGACGCATCTGTCCACCTACTGTGTAAAGGGCCGGATTTGGAGAGTCTGGTTGAGAGAGACCTTTTTAAGTCTCCGGCAGGACTTTCTCAACCCTCTCACACAGCGGGAGAGATGGATTCATACGCCCGTCACTCCTGGACCTCCGGTTACCTACCCACCCCATATTCCTTTTTCCTTCCCAGATCTTTGTCTCATGCCTTTCCTCAAAATACCCTCCACCAGCATCCACAAAGATGGCACAGGCCCTGAGGGAAATTATTATCCCCAGGGTCTACTGTGTGGAGCTAATGTAAAACAAAAACACGTCCAAATCACCAAAGCGTATCAGTATCCAAAAACTACAGTGTTGCTTAGAGCTGTCTGGTGACCAGATCTAAATAGCCAGGTAGGTGCTTCCAAACCTTTGTCTTTCCCATCTCCATCTCATTTCTCTTCCCGCTCCCTTCAGCTTGACAACAAACCTACTCCAAAGGAAAATGTCATAGTCAAATGTCTCTCATGGGCGTGACCAGGCTTTGATTTAGGTTGGGGCAAAAAATTAAAATCTAGAATAGGTACCGGAAAAATGTAGGCTTCTACGATATATTCATGCTTTAGGCTCTATGAATACAAAGCATAAGAACAGAAGAAGGAAAACCAATCTATGAGTTTCTTTATTTATCTTTACATAGCTGGTACCCGGCATGCGTTGCTATGCCATTCAAAGAAATAAATTGATTCTCCCTGCATGTCCTTTCCCGTGCATCTCCGTTCCCTTCCACCTTCCCCCTCCCTCGTGTCTGCCCTCTCCGCAAACCCCACCTTCCCCCTGTCTTTTCTTCCTGCCGCTAAAATATATGAAATACACACATTTTCATTTATACAAATGTCATAAAGCCAGTACTTACCATTCTATATAGCCTATGTTACCCGCTGATAATGTAGCTTTCTATTGGTGAAAGAATTTTTCAAATTGGTTCAGTAGTTTCGGAGCATATTCAATGCAAACATACAATCAAATCTTTCCTCTTTATAGTATTAGAAAGATTAGCTCCACAGAGGAGGTCCTGAAGAAAATAATTTCCCTCAGGGTCTATGTCATCTTAGCGGATGCTGTGTGGAGGGTTTTTTAAGGAAAAAAGGAGAGGAATTTCTTAGGAAATAGGTATGATATATACCAGTCTCTCTTGATCCGACCCGCCACTCAGCTTTTAGGCAGACGCATCGGCCATCAAGACCTGGATAAACCTCTCCTCATGAACTCGGGCACCCCTGCTCAGTCACCAAACGTAGCGAAACACTTGGGGTGATCTGTGGTAGAGGTGTTGGTTGTCCATTAAATGGTTCCCGGGGCGGCGGTACCCATACTCGCCTCCCAAATTGAGTGTTGTAAATTTGAAAACTCGACTCGGTCGACAATCGCAGAGGTCATGCATCGGCCAGCCAGGGTGGGGCAAACGCGCCACCTTGCCCCACCGTGCCTACGCCCATTCAGTCCCACTGGCTCCAGTCACATGGGACTCTTGTGCAATATTCACATCGAAAAGAAAATAAAATAAGTCTAACTAATCCAATAAAATGCACGAAAAATGGTACAAAAACCTGAAATATTTATATTAATATCCTAAAATTACTTCCTTCAACGGAAACGTACTATCTCATTCATTTTTCATTTTGAGCTCAGAACAACATGGATGGTGCTAACTTCGGATGACCAAAATTACATAAAATTTATTTATTTATTACCTTTGATTATATAAATGTCTCGATATAGCGCTCGAGTGACGAAGCGCCAAAAAAAAGATCTGCCAAAGGTTGGCAGATAAGCTCGGCCTGTCCAAAAGAATATTTGGTGTTACCAGCATACAAATTTTGTAGTTCCTTTTTTTATATTTTCTTCTCATATTTGACAGATTCTAAGTATTTTGATTTTTCAGTATGTAGTCGTTAGGTACCTACTGATGATTCGCAAACTAGATTTGAAAACAAAAATAGTTCTGATTAAAACCATCCATTGTGTTCTTTGATCCGTATAATCTTTATCTGTCTAATAAGTGAAATGGATCGGGCGTAAAATATAACCCCTTTGTCTCAATAAATCTTTTTTCAGTGCTTATTTCACCAAATACACCCCACAGAGGTAATAAAGACAAACAGACAAAATCATCAGAAAATTATTCTTCACGTTTATATTACATAAAGAATTACAAAATAATGTTTTTGCTTCGAGAAGTACTGCCGACCCGTTACCATTTTTTAAGATAACTGTTAGTTGTCCAAAAAATTGTTCCTCCGTAGGAACAAAGTCATAATTTTCTTGCGTCACTCTCACACACCGCACCGTGATGTCCCCGTAGACCCCTACCAGTACTACTTGCCATGACGATAATTTTTAAATTATGAAATATAGTTAGTTACAAGGGAAATATTGAAGTGTGAGTGAAATCAAAAATTCAAAAACGTCGAAAGTCAAGATTTACTTTTGTTCTCAAACATATTGCTGCAACTCTTTCTTACACACTAAAAAACAACGGTCGAAAATGAGACAAATGGTGAACGTATGTCGGCACCCCCCAAAAGGAAACATACAATCATTATCAATTTGGGAGGCAGGAATGCGTACCGCCGCCCCGGGTACCTTTATTGGATAACCAAAACCTCTGCCATAGGTCACCCTAAGTGGTTCGCTATATTTGGTAATTTAGCAGGGGTGCCCGGGTTCATGGGTGAGGTTTGTCTAGGTCTCGGAGGTGGATGACCAGGACACTGAATCTCAGATTCCTACCCACCCCTTAAACCCTTTTCCTTCACAGAACTCTCCTCTCCTTCCTTTCCTTTAAATACCCTCCACACAGCATCCCCAAAGATGACATAGGCCCTGAGGGAAATTATTTTCCTTAGGGCCTCCTGTGTGGAGCTCATGTAAAGAAAAATAAAAAAATTATCATACATCTAACTCACGCGAATAAAGAAAATGAAATGCAATTCCAGTCGCAAAAAATTGTACTTTGAAGGAAACAGTAACACGCATTTTGTATGTCACCATTATTCAATGTGTAAGAAAGAGCAGCAGCATTATGGCGATAAGAAACGTATGTTTTCTTTACCTTTTTTTGACGACACGGTACCGTAACCGTGAATCGTCACGGTAATTATGAAACAGCTCATGGTGTTCTGATATCCTTTTGGAGATGGTCCGTTCTATCTGACCTATATAAACCTTATCACATCCGGAACAGCTGAGTTTATAAACTTCATCTGTTTCCAGAGAAGCATTGTTTTTGCAGGCCTCAGTAGGTCTTGTATTCTTGTCGTGGTTGACACGGCATAACACCCCAAAAATAAATCAAGATATTACTAAAACTTTTTTATCGTATGAAGTGGCTTACTTTTGTGTTTTTAGCTACATTTTAAAACTGCCACGAAGTGTCAAACTCTACCCACTGGAAAAAATAAACTGTTGTAACATACAAATAGTGCCTCATTCGAAGAAATCTAAGTGATGCTAAAGTGATACCGATTACTATCCTACAATAATATTATCCATTTATAAATCACATTTTTACGTAAAAATCGTACAACAATATTATCATGAATACAAAGTGGATTGTTTGCGAAAAAAAAACATTGACAATCCATTAGACTTTATATGCTGTGGTGTCTGTGCAGAAATTACTGAAACGACACGACGCAGTGCCAGGAGTCTGCAATGGAAATGCAGAAAATGTGTAAAAAATGCTAAAAATAACAAACCAAAGTATACTAATAATATTATCAAACAACGAACAAGAACCGCCATCTATTATCAAACAAGCACAACAGTTTACTCAACCGCCGAAACCTGATCTATCAAATCAATCGATTGACACAGAAAACTTTTGACAGATTTTAAAACATCCATAATGGAATTCGTGGAAGACAAATTTGTTTCATATGTAAATAAATATGAAGCTCTCATCTTATAAAATAATGAAATAATAAAATCTACCTGATCTATCAACAAGAAGATCTAAGAAAATGGATAAATGTTATGGAAAAGGCACAAGAAATAATCAACGAAGAATCAACTGCACTTTAGAACCTGAAAATCTAAAACAATATCAAAGCTATATTAAAACTTATCTAATATCAAAGCTATTAAACATTGCAGCGGTTTGGGCCAGTACTTGCTTAATTTAAATGAAGTTTTACAGCCACGCATGTGCCTAAGAGAATCTACAGCCGTCTGTTAAAAAAGTACAGGCGCCGGTAGGAGGGGAGTTGCTAGAAATTTCGTGGGCGTTTGTCAGTTGGTTTTTGTGAGGACATTGTGCAACAGCTGTTATTCAAGCCGTCGAAGGTCATGGCCTCGATACGCGTGAGCGAACTTAATTTAATTAAATCAACACGAGACAGTTTAACCATTAGTTTAACGATCATTAGCGGTTGATTAGGATCCCTTATAAATATGTATTGTTTATCTTTACAGGCGCCCTTCAGGGTTTCCTTATAATGCAACCATTTTGTTTGTTAACCACATGTTTCCGAGATAACTAGTCTAACATTAATTGATAACCTGATGTAATCAACCACCCCTGTAGATTTTATTATATAATTATCATGCTCTACCTTTTAATGATGTGTCTTTGAGAATAAATCTGCATCCTTGTTACTGTTCATTCCCGTCTTTCTATTAATGATCTACCCACATGCCCATTACTTGTAATCCTGTTATGGATTAATGTTTTATTTTAATATGAGTGGTAATAATTATATAGAAGGGATGGCAGTGATGCAGAGATAACAAATAGGTGAGTTACGCCGTTACAACATTCTACATAATTCAAAGGGTGCAAAGAACAATGCATCATGCACAGGAATTTTCATTCACTCATTGCAACATAAATCACTGTAAAATTCATAAAAGTGTCCCCAGCAAACTGTGAACTTGCACGCTTTAAGTTGTTCACATTCCAAAATAATGCAAATTTTACACCAGCTCACGGATAGTGGCATTTTGTCAAAACTTGTGAGAAAAATTTTCAAATATTTCACTTGAAACTCTTGCAGTTGCACAAAACAGAAATTATGTAGGTTACTAATAAAATATTTTGATGGTGAGTGCCGCACAAGAGATCCAACTGCTAATCTAACCATGGTCGCAGTGTGTTTGTGTGCAGCACTGGCAAATTATTATGTCTAAATTTACTTTATTTACTTACTGAAGACTATACACATCTCTAATTTAATTTCTCTAATTTAAATCTACAGAATCTCTTATTTAATTATTTCAAAATATTAGTTACCAATATAATCAGTTTGTATGTCTTCAAATTAAAATTCGGAGGTATGATTTTTTTAATGTCTGCGAAAAATATTCCAAATGGTCACCAAAAATCTCGAGCAATCGGAGAAAATTTTTTTAAATTGCGCTATTGCTCCAGAGTGGTTATATTAATCCAACCGTCTGGAATCAGTAAGACTACTAGACTACTTAGGTAGTGGCGAGAGGAAAGAGATATGGAGAGTGAAGGTTGGGGAGTACCTGTCCATCAGATCTGGTCACCAAACACGGCTAAAGTCATTTCAAGCAACAATGTTTCAATTCAGAATGGTGGTCTTTCACCAGGGCGATACTGAAAGTCTCTACAATTCTGAAACTTGCTGCAAATACAATATTATTTTGAATGAATAAATTGTGAAATAACGCAAAATTAATTGAATTAATTTCACTTGAAGACGCCAGTATTTGAACCCGCGACCTTCGAATTCATAAACATTAATCTTTAGTCGTAGATACGCTATTGCGCACTACGTAACAGTGCGCGGGGGCCGGGTTCAGTATTTTCCGGTCGTTCAGCGTTAGCGCGTTGGGAGCATAGGAGGTCCAATTGGACAAATGGGAGGTAACAAAAAGTGGAACCAGTTTTTTTCGCTCTTTGTCATCTGAATTCTCGACAAATCAGTTCCAGTTTTGAAAATGGTTATTAAAATTATTTTCTGTTAAGAGCAGGTATTATGTTATAGGTATCTAGGTACTTAATCGCTTGTCTGAATTCTCCAAATAAACAGTTCCAATTTTGAAAATAAGACTCAAATTTCAAGCAAAAGTTTTATAGGTCATTGAACCGGAGTAATATTTTACAATTTGGGAGATAGGTATGGATACCGCCGCCCCGGGACCATTTATTGAATAACCAACATGCTCGGATTCATAGGATTTGTCCGAGTCTTGGCGGCGAATGCGTTTGCCCACCATCCGCATGGCAGGTCGGATCGGGAGAGAATGGTTGAGGGAGTCATTTTGACTTCTCCAGCAGTATTTTCTCGGAACATCGCCTTGCACCGCAGTGGATTCATACGTCCGACACTCCTAGAAACACTGACCCCCAGATTCCTACCCACCCTTAATATTCTTTTCCTTTTCAGAACTTCCTCTTCTTCTTTTCCTAAAAAGACTCCATATAGCATCTCCAAGATGACGTAGGTCCTGAAGGGAATTATTTTCCTCAGGGCTTCCTGTGTGGAGCTAATGCAAAAAAGTATCAGACAGAGGCACTCGAATTAGTTTTTTTAATTCTAAAAAGACCATTATAAAACCATTATATTCGACAATCAGTACCTCTCGCTAATTCGCTTTATACAGGGTGTCCGGGGGTAAGTTGGAGGTGATTCTACATGATGGTAGGAGTAAAAAAGATTAACAACTTTTTTCGAAATTCCAACTTTTAAGGGTAGTTTTGAAGTAAAATGATAAAATTCGTTCGGCGTGTGCGGATTTATTATTTGCCAGATTTATTATTTTCCGCTGTTACGATAGAATACGGGCCAATCATAATCGAGTCGGGCGCCCGGCTGGCTCTCAGCAAGTAACATCGTACCTCACACTAAGGATTTTTAGTAGAAAAAAAATGTTGGAATTTCGGAAAAAGTTGTTAATCTTTTTTACTCCTACCATCATGTAGAATCACCTCCCGAAGTTAATGCACTTTACCCCCGGACACCCTGTATAATAAATTTATTTATTTACAGTATTGTACTTCTATAGGAGCTTTTACAAGCATGTGAAATATATATCTAAATGTATATATAAAAATGAATCCCCGTTTCCCTTGATCACGCCATAACTTCACAACGACTTAACCTATTTCATTCATATTTTTTTTTGTAAGTTTTCTAATACTTTGTAGAAGTTTTTTACGGAAAATGGGATAATTTCACAAAACGACTATTTTAACTTAGCACGTTTGACAGTTCGTACTTTTGATGAAATAGAATTTAGCAGGCAGCTGTTTTTTTGTATTAAAAGAATTTTCTTTGGATTTTTTAAATTATAGGTATTTTAAATATTTACCTACGTAAGGTACCAAATTTGATTGATTGTTCTTATAATATAATATAAAAATGTATATTTGTAATATACGAAAAATGAAAATTTTAATAAAAAAATTGTAATAGGTGGCACGCGAGCTGTTTGGAAACTGAATGTACTGGGACTGAATATATGGAACGTGGCAGGGGGGTTTGCAGGATGACGGAGCGGGAGAGGGTAGAAGGTGGGCGGGGAAGCTGAAAGGGGAACGCGGGAGGGTAAGGGGACTTGGAAAGTGAACAGGGACGCACGGGAAAGGACATGCAGGGAGAATCAAATATATATTTTTTAATTTGATTGCAACGCATACCGGGAACCAGCTAGTACATAATAATTAAGTGGAGTAAAATACATAATAATCATAGAGTAAAATATTCTATTTAAATTATTTGGAAAGAACCCTTGCGGAAGAATAGTATTATGCTAACATTGATTGCTCGAAATGCTGTACAATGGAAAGGGAAATATTGATAACGAAACATTGATAGAAAGAGAAAATGAGGTAGACGCAGATGATTTGGGAGATCCAATCACTAGAGAAGAGTTCGACCTCGCACTGAATAATCTCAAAAACGGGAAAGCACCCGGAATCGATGACGTTCCGGCTGAACTAATTAAGCCAGCAGGAAAAAGAACTATAGATGCCCTGTTTAAAATGATACAGACAATGTATAAGACTGGAAAGATACCAGAGGATTTCGAGAAATACCTAATCGTTGCATTACCAAAGAAGGCGGGCATGACGAAATGTGAACAACACAGAACACTTAGCCTAATATCCCATGCCTCAAAAATATTGACTAATATCATTCTAAAAAGAATCGAACCAAAAGTAAAGAACATCTTTTCTGGAGACCAGTTTGGCTTTAGAAGAGGTGTAGGAACCAGAGAAGCAATAATGTCGCTACGAATACTACTAGAAAAAAGAATAAAAAGAAACCAAAACGCATTCATCGCATTCATAGACCTGGAGAAGGCTTTCGACAAAGTAGAATGAAGAAGACTCTTCGAGATTCTGAAGAGAATTGACATCAAATATAGAGATAGACGAATAATCCAGGCGCTATACAAGAATGAGGCTGCTATAATTAGATGTGACAATGATACAAAAGAAGGGAGTATAAGACAAGGGGTGAGACAGGGATGCTCTCTGTCACCTGTTCTTTTTAACGCTTATATACAAAGTGCGATCGACGACTTGAGAGAGAGAATGAGTCACAGAAAAGGTGTAAAAATACACGGGCAAAAGGTGGATATGATAAGGTTTGCTGACGATATTGCTATGGTTGCTGAAAGCGAAGAAGAACTCCAAGAGGCCTTAACAATCATGCAAAGCATTCTTCAAAACAATTATAACATGAAGATAAATAAAGACAAAACAAAGCTGCCGACTGTAGGCCGAACGCAACATCAGATGAGAGTAGAGATGTCAGGAGTTCCACTAAAGAACACCAAGGAGTTTGTCTACCTCGGGAGCAAAATAACATGGGACGGTCGGTCTAAGAGCGAGGTCAACAGCCGTATACACCAGGCTAGGCTTGCATTCAATAAATGGTCGAAAATAATAGAATCGAATAATATAGACCTGAAACTGAGAATACTCCTCATCAAGACCTATGTATGGAGTATCTTGATGTACGGCTGCGAAACATGGTGCCTATCCAAAAGAGATAAACGGAGACTAGAGGCTTTTGAGATGTGGTCCTATAGAAGACTATTAAGAATTTTCTGGAGAGACCACATTACAAATGAAGAGTTTCTCCGAAGAATCGAAGGAGGAAGGCACCTGCTCAGGACTTTGTCCGAAAGGCGCGCAAGATGGATTGGCCATGTAATAAGACAAGAAGGCCTCTTGCATGCCATAATGGAGGGTACGACCGAGGGGACAAACGCTAGGGGACGCCCACGCCGAAAGTACCTGGAGGACCTGCTGGTGGACGTGCGCTGCTCATCATATGCAGACTTCAAAAGAGACGCACAAGACAGGGAAGAGTGGAAGAAACGAATAGATGACATTGCTGCAAACCAATCCCAGGATTGAAACCAGAGAGAGTTATTAGTGGGGTATGTTATTATGGCCTATTTATAATTATTTTCCGTGCAGCTTAACACATCTACTACTTCCGAGAAAGTATTACCAACTTCATGCAATCTACGTACAAGCGAGTATCTAAATGGCTCATTCCTGATATTGTGGTTGAAATTAAAAATAATTTTAAATCGAGTGATACTTGTTGATACATGGAAGGTTATTGGGCTTAATAAATCAGGGCTGCCTATAATACAACTAACATTAAGGCTCTGCAACCGAGCCCGAAAAGAAGAAGATGGAGAGATACGAAATTACGAATGTTAGAGGAGAGAGCTAACATTTACAGTGACAAAATCGATGCGAAAATTGCGAAAATGTTTAATAAAACACGACTCGTTTAAAATAGAGCAAAAATCTTGCGGGCATTATCTTAAACAGCATTTAAAGAAACACTGTGAATTTTAACATACATATAACTTGTAAAATAACTGAAACAAACGTGTTAATAATAATTTTTGGAACATACTTTGCGATTTTTTTCTATCGAGGGAATTTTATATAATTTGCGTTTCGGCGCGGGCAAAGTCTAGATATTATCTTCAAGAATAACATCTATTTTTTTAAGAGCTTTAAAACTTACCGTGTTTAAGGGAAATATGTAATCAATCGGTACAAATCCGGGTTGCGGGCCCTTAAATATGCATAATTAATAATTTTAATTATTTCATCAAATGGTTTTCATTATTGTTTCTATAGTTAGACCGAGTTTAAAGTTTAGGCGATAGAATTCAATTCATTGTAGAAAAATCTACAGTTCGATAAAACGTGGTAGGTGTTTGAAAGTTCATACTTCTGGTCTCAAATTTGAATGAAGCTATTTCTGATGGCCCGTGACTATACAAAACGATTCGGCTTACAGGGCAAATATCACAACCCCAAATTTCACAAAAAATAAAAATTAAATCGGATTACTTTTTACATCAGAAATAGGCTTTCACATCTGTATTATTGATGTGAAAACTTCTTTAGCACCGTTGTAATTTGAAACTCGACGGAACCAAAAAAAAATTAAAAGAGACAAACACGTACATACATATACAAGATTTATTTATATTTATAATGAGATAGTATAATTGGACTCCTCTTTGTGTGGTGCTATCTGTCTCCTTTTTGTTCGATGCTTCGTAGCCTCCCCACTCTTGTCTTGTTTAGTTTTCTAAAGGTTTCACTTCTACCGAGTTTGAATTGCACACTGATGTCATGTCGTAAAAAGTTGTTTCTGTATGTAGAATTATTAATAACAAGCTGGTACCCGGCATGTGTTGCTTTGCCATTTAATAAAGAAATTGTTTCTCCCTGCGTGTCCTTTCCCATTCCTCCCCTTCCCCCTCCGCCTCCCCTTCCCTTTCCACGTCCCCTTCCCCTCTTACGTCCCCACTCTGCTTCTTCCACTTTTCCTCTCCCCACGCCACTCCACCCTTCTCCCGCCCGCAAACTCCCCTCCCGAATTATCCTCCCCTCTACCAGGTTCCCCTTCCCCCTCCAGGGTTCCCCTCCCCCGAAACCCCTACCTGAGTTCCCCTTCCCCCACAACTACCCCCTTCCCCCTACCGCATTCCATACACTCATTCCCGGTACATTCAGTTTTCAAACGGCTCGCGTGCCACCTAATGCAATTTTTTTTATACAAATTTCATAATGCTATAGCTCATCAGTAGTTTTATACAAACCTTGTACTGACAATAACGAACACAAAAAAAAATATCCAATTTGGTGCAGTCGTTCTGAAGTTATGCGCGTACATACATTTCGGCGATTCATTTTTGTTTATATAGATCAGTTCCCAACCTTTTTCTGACCCGGGACCACTTGTACGTTTACTTTTTCGACAGGGACCACAATCTAGCTATCTAGCAGAATATTTACCACAACGGAGCGGGCGGAATGGGATAGGGTGGGACGGGTTCTAGCAGAGTATTTACCACAACGGAGGTGTTAGAACTGGTTAGGATAGGGCGGGGCGAAACGGAATACCATAATGGCCACTGACCACAAGGTGCAGTAATGATAAACTGAATATTGTCCCGATTTTTTTTATTCATACTTCTCGACCAGGGACCGCCCGCACGTTAGCACTGTTATTGACCGACGGATCATCGCGGACCATCTTTTAGCCTCTTGCGGACCACTAGTGTCTGCGGACCACTGGTTGGGAAACCCTGATATAGATAGATAGAGACAGAATAATTTAAAAAAAAATGATACCAACTTTATCGCGTATCTTAACCGTTCCCACGATCGGCAATAATTTTGAAAAATCTAAGCATGTCCTAGTTCTTTGAACCGGAGTTACAGATAGACCCACAACTAAAATTCGTATTTCTAATTTGTGTCCGTTATAGAAAATGAGATGGGACGAGTATTAGTTTCAGATGTGTCGTTTGGTGACAGACGTAAAAGGCACTAAGTGCACCGAGTTATTTTAACTTCAAGACATTTTTTTACATTAGCTTCACACAGGAGGCCCCGAGGAAAATAATTCCCCTCAGGACCTTAGTCATCATTGGAGATACTGTGCGAAGGGCCTCTTTAGGAAAGGAAGGAGAAAGCGGGTAGGTAGGAATCTGAGGGTTAGCGTGTCCAGGAGTGATGGACTTATGAATCCATCCTTCTCACTACGGTAGGTACAAGACGATGCTATGAGAGAGTCCTGCTGGAGAGGACAAAAAGTCTCCCTCAACCAGTCTTTACCGATCTGGCCTGCCGCATAACTAGTGGACTGATGCATACGCCGCCAAGACCAAATCCGGGCACCCTGCTAAGAACAACTTGGTGTGACCGATGACAGGGGTGTTGATTACATCCATACCCGCCTCCCAAATTAATAATGTGGAGTTAACATTTATGTGTAATTCACTCGCGGTAGTAGTGAAACTTTCAGAAAACTAAAGTAGATAAGCGTGGAGATACTACTAATGACTACAATGTGAAGGATTATTTTTTCCATACTTTTGTCGTCGAAGTCCAGTGCACCTTTTCCTATATACAGGGTGTTAAGGGACGTACTTGACTTACTTTAACCAGTGATTCCTGACATTATTTGGAGTAAAAAATGTAAATGAAATTTTGGTCTCCGGTGACATTTTTGATGTTTTTTTTTTTTTTTTTTCTACAAAAACATTAAAAAATGGTAGTTGTGAACAGTTGGAGGCGGGGTAAGGGGTTCATCGGACACCCGGCTGAGTGACCAGTGACGACATGCGGAAGAAATTTTTTTTGGTTTGATTTTAAAGAAAAAAAATTTGAAAAAAAAAAAAAAAGTCGTCGAAAAAAGTCACCGGAGACCAAAATTTCATTTACATTTTTTACTCCAAATAATGTCAGGAATCACTGGTTAAAGTTAGTCAAGTACGTCCCTTAACACCCTGTATTTGATCCTCTTATTATGATTATCTTATTACTATTATTTGTGTTTTCTTCTTCGGAGTCGCTAGATGACGCTTTCTTTTGTGTCTTCTTTTGCCTGTTCATTTTGGAGTTGTTTGAAGATTATATATTCATTTAATAATTTATTTTTTTGGATTTCGTAGGATTCGACCCCTGGACCCCTAGCATGGTCGATCGATACAGGTTTTATCGAAAATGTCGGTAACTTGCCATCGCTCCCGAGCACGACTGCAGGCCTCTAACGAATAAACAACAGTTTACGTCAAATATATTAGGAACCCCTAGTCATTGTGAACTATTGTTTGTTCGTTAGCGGCCTGCAGTCGTGCTCGGGAGCGATGGCAAGTTACCGACATTTTCGATAAAACCTATATCGATCGACCATGCTAGGACCCCTGGTCGGCTAAATGTCTATCTGTAAAGATTCGTCATGCGTTTTATACCACTTCATGAAAGGGGACTTGCATGGGGCCGTGAATTTATCGTATTATATTGGAACCGAGTACCCGTGAATAAAATAAATTTCATTGATACCATTGTCTTTGTCCATTCTTTTTCAAACACTATTGTCTACGTCTATTATGTATAATTATTATCAATAAAAAAACCCTGAAGGAATGAGCGTTGCTCACGAAACATGTTGGTTTTGTAAACAGGAAAAGTGGTAAAACCGAAATAATTTATTAATTTAAATAAATATTTATTGATATCTCATTCTCTCACAGGCCAAATCCTATAGATGTATGTGTTTATCTCTTTTTAGAGTCGCTCATTTCCATTTGATCGAGTTTCAAATCAAAGATGTTTTTACTTTAAAAACAGCATTGAAAAATGAGAGATACAATGGTCTGTCTGCACTCATCGATTGGCTCGCTTGCAATGTCAGCCATACGTAGGTACTGCAAATGCATATAAACTGAAGCTGCATACTGCATACACCCTCAGTGGCATGGCACGTGAATGCAGTTTGCTCCCGCGATGTTTCCAATAAAAGAGGATTGAAACGTAGCGACATTCAATGCGCATTCATTGTAGGGGCCTGATGGAACTCTGAAAAGGTTTTGTGAAACTGAATGGAAGGCGTTACGATGATTTTAAAGTTACTCTTTTGATAGACACTCCTACAAATGACTGTAAATCTTTTGAAATATTTTTGTATTGAATTGGGTAAATACGCGTTGCTCAAGTCAATAACTATACATTTTTGTTTTGAAATGAGACTATGCTTGGTTCTTACTGGAATGTCATTTTATCCAGTTCCTACCTCTCCCTTACCATACATAAGCTTGCTGTAAAAATATTTGAAATTTGGAACAATTGCAAGAATTGCCACAATTCGGGAGGCGGGTGCCGCCGCCCCGGGAACCATTTATTGGATAACCAACACCTCTGCCACAGGTCACCCCAAGTGTTTCAGTGACTTTGCAGAAGTGCCCGGGTTCATGAGGTGAAGTTTGTCCGGGTCTTGGCGACGGATGCGTCTGCCTACCAGCTGCATTGCAGGCCGGATCGCGAGACAACGGTATGAGGGATTCACTTTGAATTCTCACAAATTCATATGAAAAATATTAGTAAAAATAAAAAATGTATATGCATACAGTTAATTGTGGCATTACATAGGGAAGTGACACCAGAGATATATTTATATGCACAAATCTATAATACAAATAAAATTAATATTGTTTAAAAAATGTGATAGCATAGTTTTCTTGTACCTACCTTCCGTGCAGTTAAATAGATCTATCACATCTATATATCTATTAGTAACTTCATGCAACCTAGGTGCAAGCGAGTGTTTCGTATTGTTGTTGCATTTAAAAAGGATTTTAGAACGACGGTTCTCTTGGGAATAAGAAATTCAATTTGCTTAGTTCAATCAGGACTGTCTATTCTACCATTTACAATAGGTCACTAGCATGAAAAATAGTGTGGATAGATTTTTTTACTAAGATTACGAAAAACTTTGTGGAAATTTTTAGAAATGTTTTTTTTTTACATGAATACCGCACTGCTCCCAACTGCTCCCGTCTGGAGCCACTGGGACTATTGCATTACCAACTGGGGTATGTTGTGAGGCTGAAGGTAGAGGGGAGGGAAAGGAGAGAATTAAGAGGAAGGTGGGGATAGTACCTGGCTATTCAGATCTGGTCACCAAACACGGCTAAAGCCATTTCAAGCAACGTTTCAATTCTGAATGGTGGTCTTGCACCAGGGCAATACTGAGAGTATCTTCCACTCTGGAACTTGTCGCGAATATACTATATATATTATTTTAAATTAATAAATTAAGAAATAACACAACTTAGTCTAATAAAAATTATTTGCCTCGCCGGGATTCGATCCCGCGACCTTCGGAGTGCTAGTCAAGAGCCTTACCGCTGGACTATGCCGGCCGTCATGCACAGTTTTTATTTTATTTTTTAAATAAATTAATCCATTATTCGTCACTACATGAAAATGTCCCTTCTCTGATAATGTTCTAATAATTTAGTAAAATTCCATACCGATTTGTTTTTTTTTGTATGGCAACACTTTGATTTCAGGCGAATTTTTGAATTTGACATTTAACATTCAGTAGATTTATTGTTTGTTCTCCGCGAACTTATTATTTGGATTGACGTTTTGACAGATGTTACGAAGAGAACCCCGTACATTTTACGCCTTCTGTACCCGTTTTAGAGGTGTAATGGTAATGTGCTGATTTTAACACAATCAAATTTATAATGTTCGTATTATTATTATGATTTACAAGTAGATACAATTATATTACATTGGATTTAGTCATGACGTTGAACATTATAATGATTTATAATCAATAAGATGGATAAAAGTAAAAAATATTTATGAGATAATATTTTTGGTATGCCTCGTTATTCTCCTATGCCATTCGTGTGGAAAACTTTCTTTTTTAAAAATGATTTTCGGCTATGTAATTATCGTTTTTTCGCACCCATAAAATTATGTCCTGTCTTTCCGGTTTATAAAAACTGGTCGGATTTTTCGGATTGAAATTTCCAAAAATCACCAGGGTTTCAAAAATACGTTAAAAAAATACAGAATGTCTTAGGATTGTAGCAACCAGCCTTTGCTACGTCACGCTTTGGATTGCCTCCGAACCGTATCGATGTTTCCAGAAGCGGCGCCTGTGTTCAAATATATGCAAGCGAAATTACTAGAGCTCCCGTCAGCCGTCTGGCATGGATGGTACGCGACTGAACAGTAGGTACCTAGTTCATCGAAACAGAGCCGCGGACCTACCTACCTCTCACGCATTCCAGAAAAGGTACGAACCATTGTACGCTTGCAATGCACAGTTCTAGCGCTTTCGAGTAACTAGCCGAGTGATGATTTACTACCAATACTCCACTCGTCTGGCCATATAAAACGCGCCCAACAACAGCGAAAGGACCAGTGTTCGTTCAACTTACCGAAGTAGTCGCCTCTTCTATCCGCAATCAACCTTGACCCATTGTGTAACTTCGTTAGTACTATTTAATATCGTAAGACTGTTACGCTGACCGTGTTTGTGTGATTACAAATTATAATTATTGTGGGAACTCATTAAAGGTTTTTTTTTTATCACGCAATCTAGTTGTTCTTCATTTAACCACCAGCCTACACTAAGTACCTACAGAATATTTGCATAAACCAGATTTTTTTTAAATGTGATGCAAGTGGCCTATTTTGAACATAAATATTAAAATTATATAAAAATTATCCAATAATTTTATTATTATTATCTCTGTTTTAAAGCTTCGTTCAGTGTCCAAGTTTCCATAGAACGCAGTATAATAGAGAAAACATGACGAGAGTTATCTGAGAGCACGGAATTCTATTCAGTCTGTTTCAGTATGAATGGCGTGAGAAAGTTGGTCCTTCAAAAGTTTAACTCATGTTGAAGTAAAGTACGCAAAGTAAAGTAAAGTGACGTAAACTTCCAGCGTCCACTAAGTACCGCTTAGTGCAGTTATCGTCGCGCAGATGAATAGGCATTTCTCCTTTGTTGAACATAAAGTTTCATTAGGAAAATGCAAACTAAACTGCAAAGCGAGCACTTAGTTTAACCTTCCCCGGTTCTTTGGGTCATTATGACCCGAAACTGAAATTTAACTGATCATAAAAGTCGTTAAAAATTATTAATATAATTTATAAAATCTCAAATTGATATTTTAATTAAATGAAGACAATATTAGTGAAATTCGCTCGAAAATCTGAAAACAGAAAAACGATACATTCTAGACCTAGATATGGCCGTATCTTTTTCGATTTTTCTCTTTTCAGATTTTCGATTGAGTTTCGCTAATATTGTCTTACTTAACCCATCTGTTTGTTTAGGAATAAATACATCCCAAAACACGTAATCGCGTTATACTTTCATAAAACCAAAAACGTCCCGAGCGACCTTACATTTTAAAAGCTATACATCTCTCTTCCTCTCATGCAAACATATGTATTTTTATTTTAATCGGAAAGAGAACGAAATAATGCCTCTTATTGTCTTTGAAATATGAAAGCTATCTTGCATAGATATTTTACAATCTCGATCCAAAGTGACGGTTTCAGAATTTACGTGCGAAACTGAGGCTTCCGGATTGTGAGGTGCGAATATATTGAACCAAGCAGACGGGTTCCCAATCCTCAGTTGGTAGAGTTATGCCCCGGAAAGGCGAAGGTCCTGGGTTCGAGTCCTAGATGTGACCGTAGCGTTTTTCTGATTTTTCTGTTTTCAGATTTTCGAGTGAGTTTCGCTAATATTGTCTTCATTAAATTTCTTCGTCAAATAAACTATTATCACCAAAACAATTTGGTTTCAGAAAAAATCTAGGAACATCAAACGCCATAGCCTTAGTAATTGAATATATTAAAAATTCTCTAGACTCACATAAAAAATGCATTGGCATATTTCTCGACCTTTCTAAAGCCTTCGACACAATAAATCACACACATCTTTTTGAAAAACTAGAGAACATAGGGATTACTGATAAAGAACTGATATTTTTTAAAAGTTACATGGGAAATAGAAAGCAAACTGTGAAACTTAACAATATAACCAGTGAGTGTATTGATGTCAAATTCGGGGTGCCCCAAGGAAGTATTCTGGGTCCGATTCTGTTCCTTATTTACATTAATGACCTATGCCACATAGAATGTGAAGGAGAAATCATCAGTTTTGCGGATGATACTGTTCTCCTAATAAATGGGAATAATTGGACAGAAACATTTAAGAAAGCAGAAGACACACTTAATAGGATTAAAAAATGGCTAGACTACCATTCACTTACACTTAATGCTAATAAAACCAAATTCATTACTTTCAAAATAAAAAATAAGAAAAACTCTGAAGAAAACCTGAACTTGAAAATTCATAGCCCGCATCACTTAAATGAGAATTGTAATTGTCCCTCATTAGAAAACGTTGACCATATAACGTATCTGGGTCTAAAAATTGACCGAAACTTAAAATGGACCGAACACATTACCTATTTAAATAATAAAATTAAAAAACTAAGTTATTTTTTCAAATCTATCAGGAATGTCCTCATTAAAAAAGACTTAATCAAGATTTACATGGCCCTCTGCCAATCACTGTTAGAATACGGTATTATCGGATGGGGCAGTGCAAATAAAAACATACTAAATCCACTAATTAAAACTCAAAAAGCCATAATGAAAATTATACTGAAAGTTCCTGTAAGAACTAGCACTGACGAAATCTTCAACAATCTTAACATAATGTCAATTAAACAACTATATTCTAAAACTATACTCATTTACATTCATAAGTACAAAACCCAAGAAATAACAACTGACACGTACATTAGAAACACTAGATCTCATGGTCAAAAACATATCCAACAAGTAACTGCTAACACAACATTTGGGCAAAAAAGCTTCTTATATTATGGCATTAAACTCTACAATAAAATACCACTCTCACTCAAAAACCTCAACATTATAACATTTAAATTTCAAATAAAAAGCTGGATACTAAATATAGGGAGATCAGAAATAGAAAATATACTGAAATCAAATACAGACTAAAACCGAATCTAATGAACTGAATTATAAAAAAAACACTATCTTATTTACTTTATAATTATTAAAAAAAAAAAATACTACATGATATATGTTATGTCGAATTCATATTATTCTTATAATTAAATTATAAAATGTAAATGAAATCCTCAGCACGGGAGATTCCAGTGAGGATATCATTATCTCTATTTGTTATTAAGAAATGAAGACAATAAATCATTATTATTATTATTATTATTATTATTATTATTATTATATTATTATTATTATTATTTAATTAAAATTACAATATGAGATTTTACTGATTAAGTTAAAAATAAAAATGTAAATAAATAATTTATTTTTTTACGTTAGCTTCACGCCCTAGACTCATAGACCATAGACCATAGAAAAATAAATAGATAGTCTCCTCCAGAGACCCTCAGGAAAATAATTTCCCTCAGGGTCATGTCATGTTATGAGATGCTAAGGGGAGGGTTTTTTTGATGAAAAGAAGAAGAGGAAGTTCTGGGAAGGAAATAGGTAACCATAACCATAACCTAAGAGTATGGATACTAGAGAGACGGCATGTAAAGTGTGCCCACCTGCCCAAAACATGCCTTTTCAAAAATTTTACTGACCGTTTTTTAGATGGCTGACATTGGCTTTTACACCTCGGTCGCGCATAGAGCTCCCAGAAAAACGTTCATAAAACATAGAAAAATGGTCCACTGTACCGTAAAATTGTGTAAAAGTAGTTCTATGAAGACCTTTAAGAAGAAAGACGGTCTTACCTTTCACATGTAAGTGTTTAAACATAGCTTAAATATACATTTTATAATTTTCGGCGTGTTCATTTCAACCGCCATCGCCATGAGCCCGATGTTATCACGTGAACTCCGACTGCCAATGGGCCGAATCAGTCAACTTAAATTATAATAATTAAAAATTACCAAAAAACTTTTGTTTTTATTAATCATAACGCACAAATATAAAGTTGTGATTCACACATGTCATAGGTATATGTTTTTTATCATTTAGCTTATTCATTTAAAAAAAAATTTACTTTGTCTTTTTTGCACTGTTATTTTTAGATTTTTTTCCTACTAATTTACCACTCATTTTACAATGTTAATTCAAAGTTTATAATCACTGTATTGTTATGTAAAAGTCACATTGACATGCCCTCGTGGTCGAGAGGTAAAGCTCTTGACTAGCAATCCGGAGGTCGCGGGTTCAAATCCCGAAATAAATTTTATTCGATTGATCTGTGTTTTCAACATTTTATAATTAAAAACATTATAAGATATATTTCCGGCACGTTCCAGGTGGAAGACATTCTCAGTATAGCTTTGGCGTAGGTAAGACCACCATTCAGAATTGAAATGTTGCTTGAAATTGATTTAGCCGTGTTTGTTGATTAGATCTGAATAGCCGGGTACTTCTCCAGCTTTCTCTCCACCATTTATTTCCCCTCACCATTTACCTTCAGCCTCACAACCTACATGCTACAGACGGAAGCAGTTGTGATTCTTGTGATATATGTATATCTATATATGGTATATCTCTACATATTATAAAACAAAGTCATTCGCCGCGTCTGTCTGTCTGTTCGCGATAAACTCAAAAACTACCCAAACGGATTTTCATGCGGTTTTCACCAATAGATAGAGTGATTCATGAGGAAGGTTTAGGTATATAATTTGTTAAGGTTTTGCAATGGGCTGGCAAATGGGCGGTGTGGATTTAATTTAACAGATGGCGTTGGTTATAAAGGTTGGGTAATGGCGTGGCATTGTTTTACGTTAGCCACAGCAACGTGTGGCGTGATCTGCTAGTGTAATATAACATGAACATTATTTTAAAATAAATTAATTTTGAAATAACACAAATTAATCAAATAAAATTTATTTGCCCACGCAAATAAGTCAAGCAGTGTTTGTTCCTATCACTTATTTTTCTGTTATCACTGTAAAACTGTAAATAAAGTTCTTTTATTAGATTAATATCGAGCACTCCTTTCTTAAAACTCAAGCACCAGCTTACATCAGAATAGAATGCACAAAATTTTTCACAAAATTAAAATCTATTTCAAACTGATGAGTTAAGCAATGATAGCACCAAGGAATGGCGCATTGAGTTACAGCTTACAGCGAGTTCATAACACTAGTTTTTTTACCCACTTGCACTTGTCAAGTGAAAAGTGAGGCCGATGTATTTCGACAAGCGCTTCACAAATCAATCATAATATTATATCATAGAACAATAAAAATTAAACAACACATAAGTAGAGACACTGATTCATAGCTTTAATTTTTTAAGAAATGTAGCATTAATTATTGAAAAAATAGCTTTTATAGCTTTAATTTTTCATTTTCATAGCATTTATAGCTAAATAGGATAACGTCAAGGAATGGGAGTCGGCAAGAGGGGAAAAACAATTAAATTGGCAACATCACTCGAAACATGCTTATTTTATTATTGGTTGAAACTCAACATGGTACATGTTTTTACAGTAGAAAGTTTTTTAGAAACGTTTTTTAATTAAAAAATAAATTAAATAATGAGCCCATTACCAGTTCGGCCCTTCCCTGTAAAGCGTTCACCCTCCCCCCGCTTGCTGAGCGGTAACCCCGTTTCTATCCCCACTCCCCGCCTCCGAAAAATGGAGAGAGCTACACTGGTTCTGGCGGTATAATAGGATCCGAACTGTTTATGCCGATTCCTTAGAATCATAGTTCCATGACCATAACCGTCTCTTAAAATTGCTGAGGAATGAAATGGGCACCACATAGGATTTCGCGGAGGCTATTTAAAAATCGTTTTCTCACCATTTTTCAGGATACGTGAAAAAGTTCATTGATGGCTTACCTGAAACAAGAAGAAAATAATTATTAGAAAAAATATCTAAGCACGAAAGCAATAAAACACAGCCAATATAATATTATAACCTTCGCAGGCGAAAAGCCAAAAAACATTTCATAAAACTACCCTAGTCGTAACGTGCACAAAAATGATGTACATAAATCCACTAAAGAAACGTCGTAAAAACGGCACAAGTCCGAAAACAGTATCCAGAAAATATTTCAGAAATGGGACAGGACTGGTCTCCTCAAATGTAATAAACATTTTCCCGGGATAACGGCAGGCCCCGGGATGAACGCAGTGGCGTAATATACTGCCCGGGCAATTTGTTAGGGGCTCTGCTTTAGTCGGGATAAAAATAAAAATATTAGAAGATGTTATTATCCAGTGTTTTGAGGCGTTTTTCAGAGCATTCGGATAAATTATCACCTTTGTAACGTAACAGTATTATTTATTGATGAAAATAAACTAACACAAAAATTACGGTGGTTTTTGGTTTTTGAGTTATTATTTTCTTGTTTGTTTTCCTTAGGCACAATACGAGATAATAACTAACGAGAACAATGATTGTGTATCTTTTGCGATAGTTAGCGATAGGCGCATAATTCTCGTTTAGAGATGTCAGTCGCGGGAATTTTTGCTAATCGAAAGTCATCGCGTACAAACACCAAAATTTTAATAAATTTTAGGCTTATATTTAAGTAGTTTTAATAAGTAATAAATAGCATTTGGCTTTTTTAAGTATGTAATTAACCCATTTTTCACGCGACAGGCATAAACCAGCAGTAGAAAATCACAGAAACTTCACTGACGATAACGCATGACGGACGCTTTCCGATTTCGCGCTTTTGTATTAATTGTCTCGTAACGCCGCCTTAACGCAAAAAGATATCACAAAATATACAGAATCACCCACCCCTCAGTATTATTTATCTGGCTCTTACCTCACTTATGTAAGGACTTTATGCATTAAAAATATAGATCGATAGAATAGCACTGCTTATATCATTTCATATTTCACAAATACTTGTAATTTTTATAAGGAAGACGAAATGGGAAACAAATGACAATATTTAAACCCTCCTTACGGGAAAATGTTGCTTTAGCAATGATGGACGATTTTTTCTTTAATATCTCATGCCTTCGGAACAACAAGGTTCTATCTGCCATTTGCATGAAACTGTGATATTGAGGTTCAATATTTAAAGTGAATAAAATAATAAAAAATGACATCTAGGAAAAAAATAACATGAATAAGGTTTTAGAATTGAACTCTCTTCATGTTTCATAGTGTTCCAAGCAAAAACGTGGTATTTAGCCAAAAAAAAAATATTGTTCCTTGAAGCTTTGAAAATTTGCTAAGCTCGAGCAACAATCTTTTTTGTGCTATATGCTGTGTTTTTGTTAATGTTCTTAAAAGGAAAGAATTTTTTTTTCATCCATGAAATTGTTCATTTACTAGCAGTTAAAAACCCTCTCTTGAGGTTCTTGCTGCCAGGTCCTTTGAGCGTCTTTTGGTTCGACTTCGCCCAATTGAGATTCATAAAAATGCAAATCCAAGAGTACTTACGCCTGCCAGCTGACGTTCCTCATGCTAGCTGTTAGCGTAAGGGGGCATACATTAATTACGTGGGTAGTTTTTCTTCCAATATAGACCCCCCTCCCTTAGTGAGATAAATTTGGCCCACTTTGGATGTTCTTTTCAAGTAACGTGAGATTTTGCTGGACCCTCCCCCCATCTCTATCACATATCGTCACAATTGTGAGACCCCTTTCCTCCTAGTGCGACTTCACATTTTTGCAATTTTACATCTAAAAATAATCAAAACAGTAGTTCAATTTTTTTACATGTGACACCACAGAGCTGATTTTTTTTTCAATAGAATCCATCAACTTAACAAAATGTATAAAATTGCAAAAATCTATTGATGAATAAATGTTTTTATTATTATAATTAAATGTCAGATGGAACCTTTTGTTCCAAAGAAACGATCTTTTGAGACGCCGCTGCCCAATCCTGCCTCCTACCCCCATCTCCCCAATCACTTCTCTACCCATTGTGCCCCAAATGTCGAATCTTCTCGTCACTCCCTACTATTTCGTCATAATATCTGAATATCTGCCTAGGAATAATGGTACGCCAGGGCCATAAACACCCCAAAAGTAGCTCACAGGCCGTCTCTATGGAAATTTAAACCATAGACAAGTGACAGTACGACGGTACTTATTTTTTATTGGCAAGCAGCATGACGGCCTTTTTGATTTGGACTATAAGGGTGCACCGCACGAATTTCAAAAGATGATGAATGCTAGTAGCGACAAGTCAAAAGTCTTCGCACACGGGGAATAATAATGGCACAAGTCCAAAAATGGCATTTTTTGAGTTAAGAATGGAGAAATGTTTCTGGATATCTTTTTTTTCCTCGAAAAGAACGGCATAATTCTTAAAAATATTATAGTGGCTTTATAAGCGAAAAATTAATTGTTAAATTACAATATTTTACTCAAATTCAAGCGAAAATAGTTGCACCATGATCATTGTACCACTATAATAATATTAACCCTAATAAATATTAATTAGTCAAGTTTTGTAAAATAATGTATATTTTATTGGTTAAAAAACTGATTTAAGGCGCCGTATCCCCGCTTAAAAAGAAGAAGATAGAGAGACATGTTGGAGAAAGTGCGCTTATATTTAAAACGATAGAATTGAAGTGAAAATTGTAAAAATGTTTAATAAAATACGACTCGTTTAAAATAGAGCAAGAATCTCTTGAGGGCTGTCTAAAACAGCTTTAAAAAAACAATATGAATTTTTTTACACATGTAACTTGTAAAATAACTGAAACAAACGTGTAAATAATTTTCGGAGCATACTTTGCGATTTTTTTCTTTCGAGGGAATATCATATAATTTGCATTTCGGCTTGGGGAATGTACAGATATTATTATCTTCAAAAATACCATATATTTTTTTAACAGCTTAAAAACTTCAAATTTTTAAGGGAGATATGTAAGAAATCGGTAGAAATTCGGGTAGCGGCGGCTTAATACACTCAAACGAAATATTCAAACTGCTCTCCTGAAAAAAGAGGTTTTTTGAGTTGTGCCATTGTTATTCCCCGGGTGCGAGTTGATCCCCCGACAGTTGTTCCCAAGGTATATTTATATACAATATGCAGTCGGTTTTGGGAAAATATAGTACACCTACTTACACAAAATACCACTAGGTAATCCAAAGAGGTGAGCAGAGACGATGTACTAGCCCAATAACAAAAATATATAAAATGCATCAAGTAGTCTATATGTTGTATTGGTGGGTCAATTAAAAAATAGTGTCCGACCGAACTTTCGGTTTCGGTTTCGGCCTAGATTCGGCCAAAAAACGAGTTTCTTCTTAGTTTCGGTTTCGGCCGCCATCCAGCCGAAACTACGGCCGAAACCGAAATTGAATTCGGGAGGTTTCGTTCTGCGATCGGACATGTTCATTTTGCTGCGTCCGCGTTCATGATAGGCCTTGAGGAAAATAATTTCTCTGAGGGCCTATGTCATCTTTGGGGATGCTGTATGGTTTTTTTTTTTAGGGAAATGAAGGTGAGGAGAGTTCTGGGACGGAAAAGGGGTGGGTAGGAGCTGGGGTTCAATGTGTCCTGGTCATCCCCTTCAAGACCTAGACAAACCTCATCCCATGAACCGGGCATCCCTGCTAAATCACCAAACGTAGCGAACCACTTGGGGTGACCTATTGTGGTGAGGTGTTGGTTCCCGGGGCGGCGGTAGCCATTCCCGCCTCCCAAATTATTTTGTATTTAAGATGAAAGAGTATTTTTTGTTTAGTGTAGGTACCTAAACAAATTAGGTTTTAAAAAAGTAATTTTGTTTTCTACCTTTTATTTGATGTTATTTGTTAATAATGTTCAAATAGGTAATACCCACTATTTCTTTTTTAAAAATATTATTTACGAAGTGATTTACGATTACGATTTCAAAAAGCATTAATAATTTATTTGAAATAAGGAGTGATAATTATGTTATGTTTATTTTGAGTTCAAATATCAGAGACTGGATGATTAATACATGATTTAAAAATAAAGGCTTATTGATTAGGATTTTTTTCCACGAAAACATGACCTTATATTGAAGTTTGGGTTTCGGTTTCGGCCGAACCTGAGACCGAAGCTGAAACTCAGTTTCAGTTTCGGCCGTAAAAACTAGTTTCTGTCGGACGCTAATAAAAAATGTTATTTTTAAACTCTAAGAGCGACAAAAGGCTGCCAAATGGGTTCAAAATTTTACAAAATTTCTGATACGATCTCCTTCCTCCGGATTCACTTCAAAGATTTGAAAATGTTCATATTAAAGGGTTATTTCTACTTTAAATAAAAGTTAATATAAATCCTTTGAAACATATTTTTTTATAATCTTCCATAGCAAATACAGTATATATTTACGATATTTTTGTAGTCTTCAATAGCAAATACAGTATATATTTACGATATTTTTGTAATCTTCCATAGCAAATACAGTATACATTTACGATATTTTTGTAATCTTCCATATCAAATACAGTATATATTTACGATATTTTTGTAATCTTCCATAGCAAATACAGTATATATTTACGATATTTTTTTAATCTTCCATAGCAAATACAGTATATATTTACGATATTTTTATAATCTTCCATAGCAAATACAGTATATATTTACGATATTTTTATAATCTTCCATAGCAAATACAGTATACATTTACGATATTTTTGTAATCTTCCATAGCAAATACAGTATATATTTACGATATTTTTGTAATCTTCCATAGCAAATACAGTATATATTTACGATATTTTTGTAATCTTCCAAAGCAAATACAGTATATATTTACGATATTTTTGTAATCTTCCATAGCAAATACAGTATATATTTACGATATTTTTGTAGTCTTCAATAGCAAATACAGTATATATTTACGATATTTTTGTAATCTTCCATAGCAAATACAGTATACATTTACGATATTTTTGTAATCTTCCATATCAAATACAGTATATATTTACGATATTTTTGTAATCTTCCATAGCAAATACAGTATATATTTACGATATTTTTGTAATCTTCCATAGCAAATACAGTATATATTTACGATATTTTTGTAATCTTCCATAGCAAATACAGTATATATTTACGATATTTTTATAATCTTCCATAGCAAATACAGTATATATTTACGATATTTTTGTAATCTTCCATAGCAAATACAGTATATATTTACGATATTTTTGTAATCTTCCATAGCAAATACAGTATATATTTACGATATTTTTGTAGTCTTCAATAGCAAATACAGTATATATTTACGATATTTTTGTAATCTTCCATAGCAAATACAGTATACATTTACGATATTTTTGTAATCTTCCATATCAAATACAGTATATATTTACGATATTTTTGTAATCTTCCATAGCAAATACAGTATATATTTACGATATTTTTGTAATCTTCCATAGCAAATACAGTATATATTTACGATATTTTTGTAATCTTCCATAGCAAATACAGTTTATATTTACGATATTTTTGTAATCTTCCAAAGCAAATACAGTATATATTTACGATATTTTTGTAATCTTCCATAGCAAATACAGTATATATTTACGATATTTTTGTAATCTTCCATAGCAAATACAGTATTTATTTACGATATTTTTGTAATCTTCCATAGCAAATACAGTTTATTATATTTACGAAATCATCATCAAATAAACATCAAAATACCAAAATTTAATACCAAACCAATAATGCAAAACAATTATATCTATTTAGGAATAAAGTTTTTCAACAACCTTCCGATTGAAATAAAAAAAAAACCAAAGACATCAATAAACTGAAACTCAAACTGAAGCTACACTTCATCAGCAATAATTATCTAAATAATTAACTGTTTTTCTCTTTCTTTCTAATTATTTTAAATCTATATTCATCTCTATTTTATTTAGATTTTTCGAATTTCTCCTAAGTGCACAATATTTTAGTACATATGTAACCGTATCCTATGTTTGTACACCTACACATATATATGATCCAGAAGTCTCAATTGATCCTATTATATACTTACATATCGCTTAATGTTATTCTATTTCTTCTTCAAACTTCGCAAAATTACTTGTGGCATCATTAATTATATAATGAATAACAGATCACTTTGTATAAACCACTATATTATAAACAATATCAACATGTTTCGATAACAATGTTATCTTCATCAGGATATGTTAATATAAAGAAAAATAAATGACAAACAAGTATAGACAAATTAGAATAAACTATAACATAGATAAAATATTAAAAAGTAGAGGTGACTAATTACTTACAAATCAAAAAAATTGTTATACAAAATTAAATATAAAAATTATTTTTCCTTAAATAATTTTATATTTAATTTTGTTTAACTATTTTTATGATTTGTAAGTAATTAGTCACCTCTACTTTTTAATATTTTATCTATGTTATAGTTTATTCTAATTTGTCTATACTTGTTTGTCATTTATTTTTCTTTATATTAACATATCCTGATGAAGATAACATTGTTATCGAAACATGTAGATATTGTTTATAATATAGTGGTTTAAACAAAGTGATCTGTTATTCTTTATATTATTTTATTTCAATTATGATTAGTGTAACTTGCTCATCAAGCACAAGAAATAGCTTCTTCTTTGGTGAGATTGCAATTTTTAAATAATTTCTGTACCTATGTGTAATTTATTTAACTCCACTGTACACTTATATATCTATATTAAATAAAAATTAAAAATTAAATAAAAAAGTTACAAGATGTCCCAAGATTAAGTGTCGCAAAATTTGAGAGTACGAAGGATTTTGCTGGTATTTGAATACACTGCCTTGAGATAATTTGCAGTATATAAATATATTTTTTTTAAATAAATAAATCAAAATATTCCCTCTATTCGTGTTTTATCGAAAAATGGTTAATTTTTAATAGTTAATGTGATTTTTTTTAAAGATTTAACATGTGAAATTTTAAATTTAATCCGGAGGAAGAAGCTGATATCCAAATATTATTAAAAAATTACGTGATTTTGCATCTTCATTCAACAGTCCTTTATCACTAATGCTAAATTATAGTACAGGCGGTCTGTCTGAGAAATAATTCAGTGAATATCCAAATATTATTAAAAAATTACGTGATTTTGCATCTTCATTCAACAGTCCTTTATCACTATTATTCAATTCAAAACAAGATTTTTTTCCCATACAGTATACACCAGCGTACTAGTATAAAAAATTCGACGTTGTAAATAAATTCGTATGATATCCATACCAAATTATGATTGAAGATATTTTTGAAGTCGATTTTAGGTTTTAAATTGGTAAATAATTAACACAAAAATCATAATTATATAATAACTGTTATTTCGGGGGGGCAACTGTCTAGGGATCAACTGTAGAGTCACCGGAAATATCATTGCAAACTAAAAATATATTAGGTATGCTGACTCAAAAGTTTGTAGTGCAACATTCCGAAAACCATAACTTACATCGTTGGTTATCAACTGTCCACAGAATCGAAGATAGCCTCCCATAATGGAGTACTGGTACCTACGCTGATGTATGGCAGTGAGGCATGGAACTGGCAAAGGAAGGCTGAAAGTAGACTGAATGCTGTAGAAATGAGATCCCTGAGGCGAATGGCCCATGTACCATCGTGTGTGAAACGTAGAGATTCACAAAGAATGCAAGGCTGATGTAAGCGTAATATGAGTAAAATTAAGAAAGGAACGCTCAGATGGTTTGGGCATGTAGAGGGAATGAACGAAGGAAGGAGTGTAATGAGAATATATTATAACGCAAATGTGAATGGTAGAAGCAGTCGAGGACGCCAAGAAAGACACGGCACGACCAAATGAATCAGATACTTGAGTCGGGCCATTTCAAGAGTCAGAATAATAGAAGAGCATGTATTAGACGATGTATGAATGTAAACGAGGGAAGGGGTGTGTGCCAAGACCGAGTTGTTTGGCGGTCCATCCTCTCTGCCCACTCGGGGCGTGATGGTTAGTTAGTTAGTGTATGTATATTACGTCTTTGTATTGTGATTACTTGAAATGTTATTATTCTCTATCTATTTTCTATATTGTGATTTCTCGTTATATGTGTGCTTAAAAGGCACTTACATGTATTGAGCTAATGCAAAAAACGTAGGATATTTCCAATCTTTCTTTATCCCCACTCCATTCAACCTCACAACGCACCCAAATGGAGATCCCGTAGACTTGTCGGTTCCGGACAGTTGTGCCAAAATGGCATATAAATCATGATACATAAATATTAACACATAAAAGCAAATTTACGAAAGTACTAAATTAACAACCCATATTTTACAACATAATACATACAAAAACACGACAACAACAGGCGTAATAATTGCGTTATATGGCACTGTTGTCGTGTTATTGTTGTTCATTTATTTTGAGATATTAAGTGCTCGTATATTTAATGGCGGCATAAATAGCTTCTATTGTCCGAAGAAATGAACACAAACACAGATATGTTAAATTATAGTACAGACAGACCGTCTGAGAAATAATATAGTGAATTATAATGGAAAGAATGGTAGCTATTGTTTTGGTAATTGCACCACTATATTATTCCTTGATTTGATTTTCATATTAAACAACAATGCTCTTTCACCGTACAAGAAGGCAGAAACAATTTTAATGAAAAACTGGACCAAATAAAATAATTAAATGGTATAGTACGCACAAAACTTAAATTCCGCTCTGAATTTAATCCGTCGATCCATTCTCGCGCAGTGGTCACATTACTGACTTTGCAATGACCGTAAGCGAAAGAGAAAGAAGCGTTAAACGTATGTGCGACAGAGAAAGGCGTGGGCGATACTCGAAGATACTCGATCCTCGTGCGCGTATTTAACGCGCCGATCGTAAGTACCACCCGTACGATTTTGCTGGTGCCCGTTCACGGCGCTACGCGGTGGCTGTCGGTTTCCAACCAGTATCACGATTCCGACAGTGCTGATCGCGCGCGACGCGTCGCATCATTTGTGTCTGATACTTATTCGTTTGACGTTTGACAGAATGGCGTCGGAACATGAAAGTAATGTTAGATTTGTTCTGAAAGTGGAAAAAAATGCATGTTTATATAACTATACGTTACCAGAATACGTAAGAAAGGATTTAGTAGAGAAGGCATGGATCGATGTTGGAAAAAAAGTCATATGACATCGCTTGACAGCGTGTTCACTCCACGGCTGCACGTGAAAAATGATCAAGTTCAGCATATTTCGGATAGCGCCGTGTACGGAGACTAACATCAAAAAGTAGTATATCAGCAGGGTACTTGTGGTTTCGTCACAATTACGTAGATTGTAAGTATCTCCATGAACGGAGGGCCTAAGGAATTAGTAAAGAAGGCGTGTACACAAATATGCGCGACCCGGAAGGATAAAACTAGTGACCAACCGAAGTCATGTTTCGGCAAAAAAATCTAGTTTCGGCATCTGCCGAACCTTCGGCTCACCGAAACCCTGCCTTCGTGAATTATCGCGCGTCGTTCGGCTGACTTCTGGTGAGTTCGTGACTCGTGTGTCACGTTTGAATTGTTTATTTTACAGCAGTAATTAAAAAAAAAAAAACTTTTTCACGTACTTCAATTATTTTTCTTTATTGTTAATTAAAATACTCAATTAATGAGGTCCTTCCTTTGTAATGTAAGTGTTGATTATTGACAAATTTTTGTGCCAAGAAGTAGTTAACACGTTTGTTAATTATTATTGTTTGTATTGGCAGTAATATCATAATAATAATTAACATTATTTTCATATTCTTCAATAATTGTTTTTTTTTTTCATTTAACCCGTGTAGTAAGAATGTTGTGATTACAAACGCAATTAAAATTAAAATACTTAATTTATGAGATCCTTCCTTTATATTTTATAATGTAATTGTTTTAAACTTGTCAACCCCTCCGCAACGTAAGCAGATATATGCGTTAAAAATACGACAGCAGTCAAGTACAATAAGCGTGTTTACACGTCAGCGCGTGTGTCTCCATAGAAACCGTTATAACTCCGTTATTGTTTTAGTTACATCCGTAAAATAAAAAGTGAAAGGTTGATAGTGAATCATGCTGAACATCTCTATTCAAGTTGTCCATAGAAATACATAAAAAGAACATTCTGTCAGACGTGCAGTCTGACACATAATTTAGCCCGCCAAATTTTCTACGGGCGCCCGACATCGTTAATTTCTATTAAATATTTTTGATAATCTGTGATTTTAGTACCGTTTTCACATAAAAACATCACGTGAGTCATTTTCACATTTTTTTAATGTTTACATTCTAAATTTTAATATTTACAAATATTATTATTTATTTTTAATATAATAATTCGAAAGCTTATTTTGTAACCTGTCTAAAACAGTTTTTACTATTCGGTTACGTCCAGAAATGTTTCATTTATAGAGCTTTAATTGTGAAGCGGTTATAACTAAAAGTTTTCGTAAAATGTCATTTCGTTTAAGACACCAAAAGCTAATATTCTCGAAAATTCGGAGGGGTAGTTTAACAATTAAAAATAATAATTAATGTAATTGTTGATTATTGACAACTTATTCAACAATTATTGCTTATTATATTTTTTCCACCTGAAAACAACCAACTTTATTTTTGCGAGAGAGACACTGTTAGTGTTAAATCCGTCGCTAGGTGGCGTCGAGACAAATTATGTCTTCATTTATTGGGGAAATACTTAAACTTAAAAAAATATAATAAGCAGTAATTGTTGAATTTAACACTAGTATATATTGAATCATTTGGCGGGTATAAGATAAGCCGCCATAGCTCAATTGGGAGAGCAGCTGACCGGCAATCAGAAGGGCATGGGTTCAAGTCCCGTTGGATGTATCTTTTCTCGGAAGATTTTTCAATGTGGATGAGTGTTTCGGGCTGATAATTATTGCTTATAATAATTGTTTTCTGTAATAAGTTTTTCGAGTGCGGTGAATCGTTCGGTTGTATTTCTCAAGTGCTCCACCACATAAAATTATTTATGTCACGATGTTTCGTTTGAACAGCACGTATTTGATTTAACATTACCATAAACCTGACAACCCTCCAGTGCCCAGCGGGCTCTCGTTATGAATAGGGTCGGCCATAACTCCCCGATGACCTCCGACCTCCGAAGGGTTAAAACCTATCCAAAGATAAGGGAAATCTATGTACAGGGCCGCACTTAGAAGAGGTATATATGAAACTCGTGACCGGGCGAAATATTTTACTAGGTGCCGGGTATCGTCGCTGTTTGCAAAATAACGTCAAAATATCTGAAATCTCTCAAAAATTTAAACATTCTATCTTTTTTTTATACGAATACCTCCCAAGAATCACAGCTTCTCCCATCTGGAGCCAGTGAGACTGTGGCAACCCCGATTGGGGTGTATTGTGAGGCTCAAGCCTTGTGGGGAAGGGGATGGAGACGGGGGAGAGGAAGGTGGGGAAGTACCTGGCTATTCAAATCTGATCATAAACTGTGAACTGCACTCGATTTTTTGTTGTTTATTGATGATGGTCTGATTATTTATTATTATTAAGGGATTATGAGTATCATATAAGCGTTTGTCTTTATTATTATTATGAAGAATATTTATCCCTGCATTTTTTTCAATTCTATGATTATTTGCAATTATTTGGTTAAACCCAAGAAATTTGTGCTGAAATAGTTTCATATTTATAGAGTGTTTATACAAAGGGACCAAACAAGTGAATTTTACTCCACTTGACTTCCCGATGAATGATGTCCCGTAAAGTCCGCCCCTAGTTATCTGTGCCGTGTTAGAACTAGTTTTATATTTTTAGAGAGTTTATTTAAAGGGGACCAAACAAGTAAATTATACTCCACTTGACTTCTGACTAATGAAATATGGAGAATAAACCGTAAAGTCCGCCCCTAGTTAGCTGTGCCATGTCAGAGAGGCCGTGCAGATAGCAGATAGCCGATAGCGTGGGCCGACTAAACCTACCCATGTCTTATCTTCAGGGTCCAGATAAAGCTGTGGATTGGGATTAGATTACTTGAGAAGAGCAGAGAAAGCAGTGAGTTTATCGGCAACGTTAATCTGGAACTTTAAATGTGGAGGGAAATTGAAATTTGTACATTGGAAGCGTGAATTTAACGCATGAAAAAGCTTTCCAGGGATTTATTTTGATACTAAGATAGTAGACACTAATATGGATCATTTAAAAAAAAATGTTATTTTTAAATTCTAAGAGCGATAAAAGGGTGCTAAATGAGTTCAAAACGACGTGTTTAAATTTTTTTCAATTTTTGATACGATCTTCTTCCTCCGGATTCACTTCAAAGTTTTGAAAATTTTCGTTAAAAGGGGTTATTTCTAGTGTATATAAAAGTTACTTTGAATCCTTTAAACCATATTTTTTATAAACCTCCATAGCAAATACAGTATATTTTTACGAAATCATTTACAAAAAGTCCCATGATTGAGTTTCGCAAAATAATTTGAGAGTAAGAAGGATTTTGCTGGTATTTGAATACACTGCCTTGATATAATTCGAATTATATTAATCTACTAGCTGACCCGACAAACGTTATTCTACCATATAAATTATTTCTAGTGAATATATTGGTTGTTAAATAAAAAGTAACGAATGTATGTGGGGATGGGATTTAAGACAGAAAGAGGAATGGAGCACTGTAGCCAATGAGCGACGAAAAAACAAAAAACACCAACTAAAGTAGGAAAATGAAATACAGAAAATCAATAGGAATTTCGAAAAGCAATTTAGTGTACGATATTTTTTGTCAGTCCGTCTTTAGCCAACACAAATAAGCTCGATGGTTTGCCTACGCGAGAACATGATGCCGAATGAAATATCAAAATAACGCGACGCTTCTCGTGAATGTCTTGCGCATGTGTGGATGAAAGTTCGATGAGGCGGAGGAAGCACCATTTGCCATTCAACAAACATAAATAATTTCGTTCTATTTGAAATACGAAAGACGGTTAAATTTGTTCATACAAAAATACTAAAATCGCGATTAAAAATGGGAGGGTAGAGGTAGGAGGGTTAAAATTTGGAGTTATGGGTATTTTTGATGCCAAATAAAAAAAAATACAAAAAAATGTTGTAAAAAATAGTTTAGACACCCTTATCACTTAGTGGTATGAAATATACTTAAAAACCTATTCTCATACCTACCAAATATACATAAAACATTTCATAAAAATCGGTCATGCCGTTTCGGAGGAGTGCGACCACAAACATCGTGACACGAGATTTTTATATATAAGATTTTTTTAATAAATAAATCAAAATATTCCCTCTATTTTGTGTTTTATTAAAATTAGCTCATTTTTATTGGTTTATCTAAAAAAATAAGATTTAACAGTCAATCCGGAGGAAGAAGATATCCAATAATTATTAAAAAAAATGTAATTGATATCTCCAATTAACACCCTTTTATCAGTATTAGACAAATCAAAACAAGATTTTTTCCCCACACAGTCATGACCCACCCTAATAGACACGTCGACTTTAGATTAACGGCCAGCGTATGAAATTTGACATTGAAGAAGAGTGTAATAAATATTAACAAAACGAGATTCACAAAGTAAAAAGGTGAATTTTCCACAATTTATATATGTACATACATATATATATATATATATATATATATATGTTATGATTAAGGTTTTCACGGGTGTAAGATGTAGAACAATTTTCTCGGTTTACCCGCGTAACGTAGTCCTTAAAAGGACTTTTTAACACCTGACGTTTCGGACAGATCACACTGTCCATCTTCAAAGGCCTTATGTCTTGAGTTTTTGTCTCAAACTGATAGTTTTCGCATGTCTGTTCGGTCCAAAAGCTAAAACTTAAGTGAGTGCAAGTCACTTTTTATGTCTAGAACGAAGTACCCGGGTTGCAGGTGATTGATGGTGGAGGGGGTGGGGGGGCGGGGATGGCAGTAGATACCTGATTGGTTAAGCTAATTGGAGACACTACTGGTAATTTTGGAAATGCCGTTTTTGAGGGATTTTCATCGATTAAGACTTTCCAGGTGTTGGGAATTTTGATTGAGTCATTTCTAGTATTCATATTATTTTTATGTTTATAAATTTCTATTGCTTCGCGGTAAATTCTTTTTGTTTAATGGTATATGCTAGCTATTGTTTTTGTATTATTAAAGTCTATTTTATGACCTTCATTAAGGACGTGTTATACTATGGATGAAATTAAGCGTTTATTAGTGACATCTACTTTATGTTCTGCAATTCTACATGATATTTTTCTATTGCAACGTCCAATATACACCTTTTAACATATCCCACAAGGTATTTTATAAATACCAAGTGGAATGTGGTCCTTCAGACTTCTTAATAGACGAGATTTTATTTTCTGGTTTATTGAGTGAAGATTGCACCATAGAATAATAAATCATTTTCAATTTGTCAATATTCAATACTTCTTTAAGTCTGTAAAATATGTACGTAAGATATCTCAATTTAGAAACGGTAATCTTTATTTGTGATTGCCAATTTAAATTTGTATCAATACATATACCCAAATATTTTATCTTTTCAACTTTTCCAATTTCAGAGCAAGATGAGCATATTATTTGATTACAGTAGTTAGCATTATGAATTCTAATTTTAAGGTTATTGGGGGGTTTGTTTTTAATGTTTTTATAAAAAGGTAGGTAAAATGTTTAATTTTAGTTTAGGAAGAGTCTATTACTATTTAGCCATGATGAGACATGTGCAATACATTTTGATGCATTTAAATAAGTTTCAAGCCAGGATTTTCCGTTTACAATTATTACTGTATCATCAGCGTAAGATACAATATCACCAGGGATTACAACATTACAGAAATCATTTATATATATTAAAAACAGGATTGGGCCAAGCACAGTGGTACTCCATTTTTTATCCTCGTTTTGGTACTATAAAAATTCCCTATTTTTGTTTTTTGTTTTCTGTCTTTGAGATAGTTAGAGGGAATTTTTAGTGTATCTTTTTTGAAACCTATTTGATTATTTTTTTTATAAGTGTATTGTGATTTATCGTATCAAAAGCTTTTCTTAAATCTAAAAATAAAACTAGACTTTTTAATTTTTATCAACAGATGTGTACAATTTTTTTGTCAAATCGAATATTGCATCTTCAGTGCTTAGTTTACTTCTGAAGCCATATTGATTTTGGGACAGAATTTTGTTTTATTCTAGGTAATTCATTACTCTATTTTTGATACATTTTTCAAATATTTTTGAGAGGTTTGAAACTAAAGAGATAGGTCTGTAATTGTCTAATATGTGCGTTTCTCCTGATTTGTGAATTGGAATGATGGTGGAGATTTTAAATTGTTCTGGGAAATGTCCCTCTTTTAGTGATATATTAAAAATATGTAGCAATGGAATTAAGATATTATGATTTTTTTTAGTGTGTTACCCGATAAACCATCAATTCTTGTAGAATTAAAAAAAAACATATATTTTTTTAAGAGCTTAAAAACTTCAAATGTTTAAGGGGGATTTGCACGGACATATGAATATACATGGACCTGCCCTAAGTGATAAAAACGTATTATTTCCCCCTCCACATGGCGCCGGCTGAAGCACCTCCTTGGAACTGGCTCGCTCCATGGGGAGGGGATAGAGCCTCGCTTGAATCTAAAATGTGTGACGTCATCATTCTTGCCGTGAACAGCTAGAAGGTAACATCCATACATTTAACGAAATACAACGCCAAAACAGTAGCGTATTCTATACAATATATCTACATATCAATGTGCACATAGCGAATGTGGGCGGTTCTCCAGTGTGCTCATCGGTGGTTACAGGGGTAAGTAAATTATGAAACATTTGTAATAGTGTTTTAACTAAACACGGCAACAAAATATTGCTATGTGTATTGGGGCGAGTCTTTTTGAGGCGAACATTTGACCTTAGCAAATATGTTATTATCGTGGCAAGCAATTCGCGCTCCCATGTAAAAAGGTCTATTCATTCAAAGCAGATTTTGCTTTTAAGAACTAAATGGTGATATTGTAATGCGAGATGCCTATTTACTGTCAGATTGATTGTATAACGAATCACAGTCATCTTTCCCCTCTTCCCCCTCCATGGTTTGGTTTGACCCCTCACCCGTAACTGCTTGTCTAGTCATTTGGATGTCTATGGGGATTTGTAAGAAATCGGTAGAAATTTGGGTAGCAGCGGCTTAAGATGATTTTGTTTTATTATAGATTTACAATTTACATGATTATAAAAAAGCATCACGTTTTGTTAAACAAAAATTAGTGGCAGGTTTGTTTTTGGCTCGTGATGAATAAACGAGTTATATTTTAAAAAATGTTTTGATTTTTTTATTAGGAACATATTTGAAAAAGAAAAGAATAAAAGAAAAAAAAATACAAATAAATAAATAAAAAAGTGTAATTACCGCCGGGTCCCACAGACCTTACTAAATACTACAAGCAACATGACGATATCAAACGGCGTTTAGACAACGTGTCGCCGTAAACACGCCGAGAAGCAAACAGCGCTAAACAACGGTAAACACAGCGAGAACCACTAGAAAACTACCACTTGTAAACAGTGGATTAAGCCTGGGAGGGTCACACACCCTTATATCCCAACCGGGAGATTTATGACACCCAACACCAGGCAGATAGGGGTGGATTTAGGTATCTCACAAATGGGCCCAAATTAATCGTTTATGTAACCATGAGGTAAATAACACATGATTCATCCTTTCCTAAAAAAAACTAAGTTTCCCTCAGGGGTACGTAGAGAGGACGGACCGCCAAATATACCGGAATTGGCACACACTCCTTACCTCATTCACATCCATACATCGTTTCATATAATATATACTCTTCATTTATTCTGACTCTTGACATGACGCGACTCAGGCACGTCTTCACGAACTTCAACAGGGCGGACTTCTTATTTGAAAAAGCGAATAATTGAGAACGCAACGATCGCACTGGAGCAGCTACCCAGTCGAATCACCGCTCGTTTTATAACAATAATAATTTAAATAATAGTTTATGACAGAAAACAGGTTAGGTCATTAATACAACTTGATCCGGCAAGCGCAAAAATCACAATGATTGCATGCTTGAGTTTTGATAATTTGCAGATTTCGGTTTTTCGTGTAACAGAAACATTATTTGAATAATTCAATTTTTTTATTTAAAGGGACGCTTTTTTTGACACAGGAGGCCCTGAGAAAAATAATTACCCTCAGGGCCTAAGTCATCTTTGGGAAAGCTTGTGTGGAGCCTTTTTTTAGGAAAGAAAGTTCTTGGAAGGAAAAGGGTATTGGGGGTGGGTAGAAATCTGGGGGTCAGTGTGTCCAGGAGTGAAGGACGTATGAATCCATCCCTCCCACTGCGGTGCAAGGCGATGTTCCGAGAGAGTACGACTGGAGAAGTCAAAGGGGCTCCCCCAACTATTCTCTCAGACGCATTCCGGACAAGAACCGGACAAACCTCACCCCATGAACCCGGGCACCCCTCCAAAAGTGAGTCTCCAAACGTCTCCAAACCCTCCTAAGTCTCCAAACGTAGCGAAATATTTGGGATGACCTATGGCAGAGGTATTGGTTATTCAATTAATGGTTCCCGGGGCGGCGGTACTCATACCCGCCTCCCAAATTGGGAACGCCATCTGTGGTCCATCCGCAGTTGAACAGGCACAATATATTTTAATGTCTTTGAAAATACATCAAGACCATTTTGGTGATATAAATATTTGAAATTATTTCGAAATCAAAACAAATCAATCAAAACATATTATGATGCCTAACCACCAACTAATGCGCTACTGGTCACCTAGAATCCTAGAACAATAAACTATGCCCTGAGCTAAAGGTCAACATTTACCGGTCTAAATATAGACGTAAGTTTATCCTCTGGGTAATGTTATGTCAATGAATTTGTTCTGGATTTATTACTGTTGTTTTTCTATACTATTCTACACCTACAACCGCAGTGACACGGGTTTCACCAGGTAGACTTTACAATTAAAATACTGAATTGTCAATATAGGTACATCATTTATTTATTTCATATTTGTAAATAGCATTAACTTTGTGGCTCGCCATAATTTATAATAAAACACATATAAATTTAATTATTATTTTATTTATTGATAAACCAACGTTAAGACAAGATTTTTATGCATAGCACAAAGGATAACAATTATTATAAGCAATAATTATCAGCCTGAAACACTCATCTACATTGAAAAATCTTCCGAGAAAAGATACTTGCCGCCAACGGGACTTGAACCCGTGTCCTTCTGATTGCCGGTCAGCTGCTCTTGACCACTGAGCTATTGCGGCTTATCTAATACCCGCCAAATAATTCAATATATACTAGTGTTTCATTCAACAATTACTGCTTATTAAATTTTTTCCACCTGAAAACAACCAACTTTATTTTTGCGAGAGAGACACTGTTAGTGTTAAATCCCTCGCTAGGTGGCGTCGAGACAAATTATGTCTACATTTTTTGGGGACATGCTTAAACTTGTCAAATATTAATTATTATTTTATTTATTGATAAACCAATTTGGGAGGCGGGAATGGGTACCGCCGCCCCGGGAACCTTTATTGGATAACCAACACCTCTGCCATAGGTCACCCCAAGTGGTTCGCTACGTTTGGTGATTTAGCAGGGGTGCCCGGGTTCATGGGGTGAGGTTTGTCTAGGTCTTGGAGGCGGATGACCAAGACACACTGAACCCCAGATTCCTACCCACCCCTTAAACCATTTTCCTTCCCAGATCTCTCCTCTCCTTCCTTTTCCTAAAAAAACCCTCCACACAGCATCCCCAAAGATGACATAGGCCCTGAGGAAAATTATTTTCCTCAGTGCCTCCTGTGTGGAGCTCATGTAAAAAAAAAAAAACAACGTTTAGACAAGATTTTTATGCATAGCACAAAGGGTGTATTATTATAATTATTTTTTATAATAGCTCAATGGTCAAGAGCAGCTAACCGGCAATCAGAAGGACACGGGTTCAAGTCCCGTTGGCGGCGAGTATCTTTTCTCGGAAGATTTTTCAATGTAGATGAGTGTTTCAGGCTGATAATTATTGCGTATAATAACATATAAATTTGTTGTAGACCACTTTTATTTTATAAACACTACCGGTTTCAGAAGCACCCTTCCTACGTCGGGAGAATATTATAACTAAACCATGATACAGAATGTTGACAGGTGTCCGGAAACCGGTAGTGTTTATAAAATTAAAGTGGTCTACAACAAATTTATATGTGTTGTATTATATTTATTTATTTATTTTATTTTGGAGAAATCAATAGTTTACAATCTGGTTGGATTGTGCATGCGTAATTTAGTTAACTGAGAAATCAATTACAGATTTCTTTATTGAACTACTAGTAATGCAAAGTATTTAACAGTTAAACAATGTTGGTATTGAGTACATACTCGTATTTATAGGTCCATGACAACTCTGAACCATTCAATTTCAGCAACCATTTGAGAAGTCAATAGAAATAATGAAAAAAAATTGAAAAATAGCTTATAACCTAACCCAACGTAACTTATTTAATCAATTTTAAAAAAAAATCCATTACTTGAACTTTTCAAAGGAGGTGTTGAGGTTGTATGATTGTTATGAGAGTTATCCGGTCACATATGTTTATGTATAATATTAACAAAATATACTTTTTTCACATTAGCTCCACAATATGGCTATGAGGAAAATAATTTACCTCGTGGTTTATGACATCTTTTTTTTAATTTTGAATTTTATTTTAGTAATTAGTAAATTTTTATAATTAATTATAATATTTCATATTGCAAACTAAATTCATGTAGTTTTATGTAGCTCCTACAATACATCTTGAACTTTCCAATTGGTGGGGACTTTAATGTTACCAGAAGCTTGTTGTATAACTTTATGCCTTTGTACAGTAAACTGTTATGCGTATTCGCCATGTCTTTTTTTTGAAGCCTGATTTACTTTCACGTCCTTGTGTTATGTCTGGGAAAGTCCTTGTTGAATATAATTTTATTTGGGGATGCTGTCTGGAGAGTCTTTTAAGTTCTAAGAAGGATAAAATGTATTTTTTTTTAATTACCTCCACACAGGAGGCCCTGAGAAAATAATTAAATAATTCCCCACAGGGCCTATGTTATCTTTGGGGGTGCTGTGTGGAGGGTTTTTTAAGGAAATGAAGGTGAGAAAGTTCTGGGTGTTGGTAGGAATCTGGTCAGATGGAGTGATGGACATATGAATCTATCCCTCCCACTACGGTGCAAGGCCGTGTTCCGAGAGAGTACGGCTGGAGAAGTCAAAGGGACTCTCTCAACCCGATCATCTCTCCCGATCCGGCCTGCCGTACAGCTGGTGGACAGATGCATCCGCCGCCAACCTTACCCCATAATCCCGGGCGCGTATTTACAATCCCTACCGCGATTCAGTCACGCTACGGACTGAAATGCGGTAGGGATTGTAATGCATAAATCACCTTACAAACACTACCGCGTTTCAGTCGCGCTACGGACTGAAATGCGGTAGGGATTGTAATGCATAAATCACCTTACAAACACTACCGCGTTTCAGTCGCGCTACGGACTGAAATGCGGTAGGGATTGTAATGCATAAATCACCTTACAAACACTACCGCGTTTCAGTCGCGCTACGGACTGAAATGCGGTAGGGATTGTAATGCATAAATCACCTTACAAACACTACCGCGTTTCAGTCGCGCTACGGACTGAAATGCGGTAGGGATTGTAATGCATAAATCACCTTACAAACACTACCGCGTTTCAGTCGCGCTACGGACTGAAATGCGGTAGGGATTGTAATGCATAAATCACCTTACAAACACTACCGCGTTTCAGTCGCGCTATGGACTGAAATGCGGTAGGGATTGTAATGCATAAATCACCTTACAAACACTACCGCGTTTCAGTCGCGCTACGGACTGAAATGCGGTAGGGATTGTAATGCATAAATCACCTTACAAACACTACCGCGTTTCAGTCGCGCTACGGACTGAAATGCGGTAGGGATTGTAATGCATAAATCACCTTACAAACACTACCGCGTTTCAGTCGCGCTACGGACTGAAATGCGGTAGGGATTGTAATGCATAAATCACCTTACAAACACTACCGCGTTTCAGTCGCGCTACAGACTGAAATGCGGTAGGGATTGTAATGCATAAATCACCTTACAAACACTACCTCGTTTCAGTCGCCTTACGCGCTTCGTTGCTCTATCTGTTTCTGTGAGAGTGACGACCGTAATTTGTGAATACGCTGTAAGGGAGAAATTTACCTATATGCTATCTCCGCATCATCGCCATCCTTTCTGTATAATTAGGACTAATCATAATATAGTAAAACAATCAATCCATACCAGGATTACATCTGCAAAGGCAAGTGGGTAGAATCACAAAAGAAAGTCGGGAATGAAACGGTAAAAAGAATCGCAGATTTATTTCAAAAGACTCATCATAAAAGGTAAAGCCAGACATAATATTGTAGAATCTACAGGGGTGGTTGATTACATCAGGTTATCAATTAATGTTAAGCTAGCTATCTCGGAATCATGTGGTTATCAAACAAAATGGTTGCATTACTAGGAAACCCGGAATGGGCGCCTGTAAAGATAAATCAATACATATTTATAAGGGATCCTAATCAAACGCTAATGATTGTTAAGCTAATGGTTAAACTATCTCGTGTTGATCTATTAAATTAAATTCGCTCACGCGTATTGAAGCGATGACCTTCGACGGCTTGATGTACAGCTGTTCCACGAGCCAACAGAAACTCACTTTTTTTTTTTTTTACAGTGAATACCACACAAGAATCTCAACTGCTCCCGTCTGGAGCCAGTGAGACTATGGCATCCCCAATTGGGGTATGTTGTGAGGCTGAAGGTAGTGGGGAGGGGAAATAGGTGGGGTAGAGGAAGGTTGGGAAGTACCTGGCTATTCAGATCTGGTTACTAAACACGGCTAAAGCCATTTTCAAGCAACGTTTCAATTCTGAATTGTGGTCTTACATCAGGGCGATACTGATAGTATCTTCCACTCTGAAACATGCCGCAAATATACAATACATTATTTTAAATGAATTAATTGTGAAATAACACAAATTAATCAAATAAAATTTATTTGCGCATGCCGGGTTCGAACCCGCGACCTCCGGATTGTGAGTCAAGAGTCTTACCCACTGGACTACGCAGGTCGTCTGGCAAGCGCAAACGAAATTTCTAGCATCTCCCCCTCCTACCGGCGCCTGTACTTTTAACAGACGGCTATCAAAACTCCGTTTAAATTAAGCAAGTACTGGCCCAAACCGCTGCAACGCAACCCGGGCACCACTAAGTCACCAAACATAGCGAAGCACTTGGGGTAACCTATGGCAGAGGTGTTGGTAATCCAATAAATGGTTCCCAGGGCGGCGGTACACCCATACCTGCCTCCCAAATTGATATGAGGGGTGGGTAGAAATCTGGGGGTCAGTGTATCAAGGAACGACGGTTGTATGAACCGGTCCTTCCCACTGCTGTGCAAGGCGTTGGGTCGAGCGAGACTCGACGAGAGTTGGACTGGAGTCTCCGTTCCTTCCCCTCAAGACTTCCTTTTCAACCTTCCTCGCTTTCCCCCCCCCCCCCTCCTTCCCCCCCCTCCACGCAATTTATAAAAAAACATAATTCCGACAGCGAATGCAATGTAAATTATTGATCGACCATTGTTTTCAAGAATCTTTTTGGATTAAAATGTCTTAACTGATTGACATTGACCAACATAAATCAATCACAAACAAAAAAGAAGACTTTTATTTAATTCCAACTTTGAGAAAATGAATCTCTTTGACAAATCCTATCCCATTTCCTGAAAAACACCTTTCAACAAAGACAAATTGATTCCGAATCGCATTATATATTCACAACACTGAAGTTGTGAACTGATAGAAACATGTCGTGGGCGTGTCCGCGTGGCATGAGCAGGCTTCAGGCGCTACCCGAATTTCTACCGATTTCTTACATATCTCCCTTAAACATTTGAAATTTTTAAGCTCTTAAAAAAATTAATGTTATTTTTGAAGATAATTTCTAAACGCGTTACACGCCAAAATGCAAATTATATAACATTCCCTCGATAGAAAAAAAAATCGCAAAATATGCTCCGAAAATTAATATAAACACGTTTGTTTCAGTTATTTCACAAGTTTTAGTTTCTTTAAAGGATACTAAGATACCTTCCACGAGATTTTTGCTCTATTTTAAACGAGTCGTGTTTTATTAAAAATTTTCGCAATTTTCGCATCGATTTTATCGCTTTAAATATTAGCGCGCTCCTCTAACATTCGTAATTAGATATCTCTCCATCTTCTTCTTTTTGAGCGCGGATGCGGGGCCTTAATTTTCTCCTACTCGTCACTCTGGTTGGACAGGGTTCTAATTTCACTATACCATGTCTGAAGTCTGCAAAGACCATTTCTCATAATCTACGAGTATTTACTGATTTCTGATTTTGGGGTTGAATCTTACCTAACCTCAACTAATTTAACCTAAGCTAAACTAACATAACCTAACATAACATAACCTAACTTAACCTAACCAAACTTAACCTAAGCTAACCTTAGTTAACCTAAGCTAACCTAACCTAACATAACCTGACATAACATAACCTAACCCAACCAAATCCTTCCCCTCATCCTCAAGTACCCATGCATACTAAACACCCAGCCCTCTCCCGCATGCAAAGACATAAAGTAAAAACACATAGATGAAAATAAACCTTGATAAATAATAAGCAAGGTAAATAATACAAAGAACATTCAGGAAAAAAAAAACCTAACCTAAGCTAACCTAACCTAACATAAACTAACCTAACCTAACCTAACTAAACCTAATCTAACCCAACCTAACCTAACCCAACCAAACCTAATCTAACTCAACCTAACCTAAATCTAAACTATATTTTACGTTAAACATATTTTAACTAAGTAACCATCACGCCGTTTCCCCGCACGGGTAGGTAGAGAGATAAAAAATTATTTTCTGTGAAATCGTGAGCAATCGAGGCAAATTTATGATCGCTTCAGTGGTTAAGTAGATAACTAAGTAACTAACCATTACGCCGTTTCGCCACAGGGGTAGGCAGAGAGGACGGACCGTCAAACAACTCGGTATTGGCACACACTCTTTGCCTCACCCTCATTCATACATCGGCTCATACACACTCTTCTATTATTCTCATTTTTGACATGACCCGGCTCAACTATCCGATTCTTTTGATCGTGCCATGACTTCCTCAAGCGTCCCCGACAAATTTGTATAAATAAATCGAGTGTGATTTAGACCACACGACTTAAGTTAAACTTCTTTAGCTCCATCTATATGTACAGACAGTAGGCCTGCACTGTGTCTTAGATATACGAAACGTAACTGGCTGTGTGAGAAAGAAAATGTGTGCTCGACCTCTCTCTTTTTTTTGCTCCTACAGTAATATACGAAACGTAACTCTCTCTCTTTCTATTTTCACTAACTTATATATCCCCTCTCAACCGTTCGACTCGCCTGATCACACTTTTCGTAACGCTTTCGTCACGCATTCGCCAGCTTACTTCCCATGTCAAGCGTTCGCCTCGCCCGATCACACTTTTCGTAACGCTTTCGTCACGCATTCGCCAGCTTACTTCCCAAGTCAGAAGTTTTACTTTAAAAATTACAATAGGTGGTGCGCGAGAGAAAAATGTGTGTGTTTCATATAGTTTAGCAGCAGTGAGGGAAGGCCGAAGGGGGAGGGGAAAGGGACGCATGGGAAAGGACAGGCAGAGAGAAACAATTTCATTCTATGAGTGGTAAAGCAACGCTTGCCGGGCACTCGCTTGTTACCAATAAAAAAAAAAAGATCACATTTCTATGTGTTACCTCCGATCAGTGATCCACAAAGATCCTGCGCAGATATCCAACTTCTGAAATAATAGATTTAGCTTGGACGAACTTTGTTTTAGGGTAATATTAAATGGTGGGCAAATGCTGGGGATGGTGTGGGGGGGGGGGGGGGGGAGAAAAGTTTAGTTGCCTTTGCCGGGAATAAAGGGCCTGGCAAAAACATGGAGATAGATTACTTTAATGTTCATGATGATTTGGCAACTCAGTCAAGTCGGCGTTATTAACTGACTAATAAAGTAATATGTAAAGGCGCGTAGGTTCCGAACCATATCTGATCCATCGCTTATCTTCCAAGTATCTTTTTTAAAATTTAATTTTTAGATTAAGCTGCCACTATCCAAATTTTTACCGATTTCTTACAAATCTCCTTTAAACACGTTAAGTTTTAAAGCTCTTAAAAATATATATATGTTATTCTTGAAGATAATATATATATATATATATTTTTTTTATTAAAACATATAACAAGGTTACAAATTTTACAACATAATATATATATATCAACATTTCAATCACTCTCCTAATAAAGCAGCTGCTTGTGTTTAGGAGAGGACAACTAAAAAAAAAATTACATTTGCTTAAATTAAAACAAAAAATATTAGTTATTTAACAAAAAACATTAGTAATTTTATGAGAAGATACCTTAAAATCATAGTTCCATGGAAGATACAGATAAAAGTAATAAATTAAAGGTGAGTTAATAAATGATTTGAAGTATTGATAAGGAAAAAAATATTTCTAAATATTCAATACATATTTCTAAATACAAAATACAATAAGTTAAGTTATGAGAGGTGGTACTAGAATATTTTAATTAAATTTTTTTTAAATATTTTTCGTAGCTTTCTTCCGATCGTATATCAAGGGGTAATTTATTAAATAATTTTATACCCTTGAATGTATAGTGATGCTGTGCTGTTGTGGTTCGCACAAGTGGCACGGAAAATCCTCCAACAGATATTATTCTTTTGCTTATATTTAATTGTGGTAAATTATTTTTACTAAAGAAATCTTTATGTATTTGTAATAGTGCAATTTTGTCATAAATTTTTGCAAGTGGGGGAACCGGAAAATCTTGAAAAACATTTATAGTTGGATAGTAATAGGGCTTTTTTAGGATGATTTTTATTAATATTTTTTGAATAGTTTCCAATGGGAGAAGGGTTGCTTTGTATGCACCCCCCCAAGCCACGATTCCATATTGTAGTACAGAGTTCGCAAGTGCATAATAAATATCTTCTAGTATTTTTAATGATACAGTATTTCTTAATCTAAAAAATATATAGATCAGTTTTCTCATTCTGTCTACTGTGGAATTTATTTGACTTTTCCATATAGAAATGCAAATTATATAAAATACACTCAAAAGAAAAAAAATGCAAAGTATGCTCCAAAAACTATTATAAACACGTTTGTTTCAGTTATTTTTCAAGTTATATGTATGAAAAAATTCACAGTGTTTCTTTAAATGAGTCGTGTTTTATTAAACATTTTCACAATTTTCTCATCGATTTTGTCGCTTTAAATACTAGCGCGCTCCTTTAACATTCGTAATTTCATATCTCTCCATCTTCTTTTTGAGCCCGGTTGCGGCGCCCTAACCCCACACAAGAGGCATCTTTGGGCATGCTTTGGGGATGTTCTTTTTAAGGAAAGGAAAGAGTGGAAGTTCCGGGAAGGAAAAATGTATGAGGGGTGAGGAATCTGGAGGTCAGTGTTTCCGTCTTGCTCTTAGATCTTGCATCTCATAATGCTGGGACAGATTACCGGAAGCCGGGTCCTGGAAGAAGGAGAACATCATGGTACAAAAACCGGAGACAGAGGTTTGGCCAGTCTATTGTAGAGCTGTTCCGGGCCGCAGTTAACAAAAGCGTAAAATCCGTCAATATGATAGCCAACGTCCGTTAAACGGACAGGGCACGAGAAGAGGAAGAAGTGTGTCCAGGAGAGACGGACGTATGGATTCAAGCTTCATTGTCGTTTGACGGCCGGCGTGGTCTAGCGGTAAGGCTTTTGACTTGCAATCCGAAGGTCGCAGGATCGAATCCCGGCGTGGCAAATAAATTTTATTTGATTAATTTGCGTTTTTCTTACGATGAATTCATATAAAATAATATATAATATATTTACAGCACGTTCCAGAGTGCAAGATACTCTTAGTATCGCCTGGTGTAAGACCACCATTCAGAATTGAAACGTTGCTTGAAATGGCTTTAGCCGTATTTGGCGACCAGATCTGAATAGACAGGTACTTTCCTACCTTCCTCTTCCCCATCTCCTTCCCTTCCCCACTACCTTCAGCCTCACAACATAGCCCAATTGGGGAATGGCTAGTACCACTAGCTCTAAACGGGAGCAGCTGAGACTCTTGTGAGGTATTATCATTAAAAAAATAGTCGGGAAACACGCCAAACGCGCGCCTAACATTTGTATGCGGTTGACATTTGTCACTTGAGAACGGGTTCGTTTTTACGACTCGTTCTTGAGCTCGCGCTGTGTATCGATTTGCCGGTCTTTGATTTTCCTCCCTCCTACAACATGGATCTCTTGAAGACCTCCTTCCTCTCCTCCCTCTCCTCTAAAAAAAACCCTTCAAATAGCATCTCCAAATGTGATAAGGCCTTCTGTGTGGACTTAACTTTAAATTTTTTTAACTCTTTTTCCCCTGTTACGCATTATCCTTATCTCCAGTCATACATCAGTTTGGGAGGCGGGGATGGGCACCACTACCCCGGAAACCATTTACTAGATTTACTAGATACATCGTAGGTTACTGCCATAGGTTACCCCAAGTGGTTCGCAAATTCTAGATATTATCTTCAAGAAAAACATATGTTTTTTTAAGATCTTTAAAACTTACCGTGTTTAAGGGAAATATGTAATAAATCGGTACAAATCCGGGTTGCGGGCCCTTAACACCAACTGGTAGTGGGCCGGATCGGAAGAGGCCAGTTTGGGGAGATCCAAAGAGTCCTATCATGGCATGATAGGACTCTTTGGATCTCCCCAAGTTCCCAAGTTTGGATCTCCCCAGGCATGTCTCTCTCGACCCCCAACTATCTACAAATCAATTTATTGCTCCACATTTTAACTATTGCTCAACTATCCTTTTCCTATGTAACGAACGAGAACAAAATAAGTTTCAAATTCTCCAAAATAGGGCAATGATAATAAATACTACGGCGAAATAGATTTTCAAAAGTAAACCAAATGTTAAAGGAACTGAATTGGCTAACCGTGAAACAGATGCTGACCTTGAATACGATGATGTTTATACATAAAAGAATTAACAACATTTTACCAAAATACTTCTCAAATAAAATTGTATTCAACAAGGACATTCACAGACATAACACAAGGACGCGCAAGGAAATCAGGACAAAAAAAAAACAAGGCGAATACGCAGAACACTTTACTGTACAAAGAGATGAAGTTATATAACACGCTATCAGAAACTTTAAAGTCCACACCAATTGGAAAGTTCAAGTATGAGCTACATAAAACTACATAAAATTTAGTTTGCAATGTGAAATATTATAATTAATTAGAAATGTGTAAACAAAAATGAACAAATTATTAAAATAAAATTAATAAATGTTAAAAAAATAGTCTTGCGGCAGCGGGAGGAAAAAGGTTAACTTAACATTGACCTGTTAAGTTTTAAAAAAAGCAAAAAAAAACATTTTCACAATTGATTTTTCTTTCTCATTAATTTGTCTTCTATAGAATAGGATAGCAAAAGAGATCAATTTTTAACCCTTGTAATGAAAATGACAAGTTTGTTTGCCGTAAATGAATAAAGAAATGATAAAATCTTAGAAGGAGTAAAACTCCGAACAAAACACAAGACTTTGGAGAAGTTAAGAGATAATCCTTTAATCATTTTATTAAGTCAAATTTCACAAAAGCTAAGTGGATTTATACACAAATCCGAACGAGGGAGATTAAATTACGATAGTATCTCGAAGCACAGTGACTTGTAAAAGTGGACTAAATTGAACAGGAAATGGCAAGAGAATATTTTTTTTATTTTCTTTATTCTTAATATATTTAAGTTACAAAGGTGTAGTACTTATATTACCCTCCACGCTACGAGTTCACCTGTGTTGTAGAGAACATTTTTGAATTGTAAATTATAAATTGTATACAGTTAAACCAACAGTCGCCTTAGTTACAGTAAGTATATAAAAAAGAGAAACAATAAAAATAAAAATAAAAATATGAAATTCTACATAGTTTCAACAAAATAGATGTGACTTATAAGTTATGAGTGAGGTAATAAAATTACAAATAAAAAGTTATTAGAATTCTAGCCAATTCCATATGTGTTTGTTGTATTCTGTAATATTAGATGTTTTATATTGTTTTGGAAGTGAATTGTATAGTTTTATAGCCCGGTATATGAAGCGTTTTTGTCCAAAGGATGTGTTTATTTTTGGTATTTGTAGTTGGTCTGTTTTTAAGTACTTTGTAGCGGTCCCAAGGGGGGGGGGGGGGGGGGGCACCTACCTTTTGCTCTAGGCTAGCTCAAGTCGTCGGCAGGCAGGAAATCTCTCCTCGTCAGGGTCGTAGGTAACTAGGTTTAAATGGTACATAGGTAATTGCCAAGCCCGCTCACGAGTGATCCCATCAAATGAAAGAGGTAGCTGGGTGAAACATAACTATATTGTCTAGTTAACACAATTACAACATCTTGCAAAACACAATATAGGTCACAAAACAACACAATGCCTAACTAGGTATTTCCTAACGTAGGGATCCCTCTCAAATTTCTCTCTGGGAATGCGATGGTTTTAACCGGGAATTACTGTGGGACACATAACGATCAAGAGGAAAAAGAGGTTAACTCACAGCTGGTAGTCTGATGCAGGAAACCGGGGAAGCAGGCCATGATCAGCGTGGGTAGCTCCAACACTTCACAGGCAGTGGCAACTCCACACAGAGTGTCACACTCGCGACCTCGTAATTTACTGTTCAAAACGGGCTTAATGGTCCGCCATTGCAAGCGGTGTCACGCGGGAATGGGGAGCGTGCTCGACCGACACAGCTATTCGGGTGGCGGCCGGCTAGTTTCTGGTGTGTTCCTTGTGGGGGGGAAAGAGGAACACTTCCGTCGGCGCAGCGGTTGTTCGAGGGACTGTTTGACTATCTTGTTCAACGGTTCTCCCGCTCAAAACGCGTACTGTAACAACTTGCAAAGGAAATTTTTTTTAATATAATTTTTGAATTTTCAGTAGTTAGGATGTTTTGAATATGATTGAAGTGGGTTTTAGTATTGGTAATCTAAGTATTACTTTTATTAAGATTTTCTGAGATTTAATCAGTGTATTAATATATTTTTTACTGGCACAGCCCCAGGCAAAAATGCCGTATTCCATTATGGGTTGTGCTATTGCGAGCTATATATATTTTTTATTTATATTACTAGCTTTTCCTCAGTTAAAATCGTTTATGATTTGTTATATAGAGATGAGGTGAGTGATGAGAGAACCAGATAAGGTTATTAACATTAATGCACATTTCGGGACGTCTACACATGAATACCAAATAAAAGTATACAGTATTTATTATACAACATAACAGTACCGCCTCAGAAATAACATTTTGTATTCATTTAGTGACAAGTTGAAGATGTCCACCGATTCGGTTTAATTATTTCCCTCCATCAGTATTTGTGTAAAGAGGAATACATATAGTAGCTAATCCCAGAATTTCTACAAATTAAATAAATCTGTATTTCATTTATATCATCTACCGGATCTGCCGGATCTGCCCTGATGATGGACACTGTAACGCTGTCCGAAACGTTGGCTAAAGAAGTTTATCAATGCAAGCAATTCTGGACTATCAAATAATGCATCATTTAAAATTTTATAAACTAGAAATACGAAGTCAGTGAAAATTCTTCTGTGTTATATTTTAAGCGCATTCACAGCATTTAAAAGAGCACTGTAGTTAAACAAAGTTGCCGTAATACCCATTTTATTTATGATATAAAAATGAATCACTGAATGTGTTGCTAAGCGCAAATCTCGAGAGCAGCTGAACCGATTTCGCTATTTCTTTTTTTTATATTCCATGAAGTACGAGGATGGTTCATACGGAGAGAAAAATTAAGAAAATTGCGCAGAAAATTGGATAATTTCAGAAAACATCGCACGTTTGACAGTTCGCGTGTTTGAGAATGACATTTTGCAAAACAATGATTGTTAAATCAGGATTCTATTTTTGAAAAATTTTAAGTTGATAAATTTATTTAAAGTAGGTACTCCCCTAATAGTTTGAATCGAATCAAGAACTTTAGATATTTTAAATAGGTACCTATGTTAGGTACCAAGGAAATTTGAATAAAAATTGTAAAAGGTGGCACGCGGGCTGTTTAAAAAATTATCTAGGAACCTGGGAGGGGGGTGGGGGACCTGGGAGGGGAGAGAGGAACTCGGGAGGGGGGTTCACGGGACGGGGGAAGGGGGGGGGGACTGAAGTGGGGCGAGAGAAGGTGGAGGTGACGGAGTAGAAACGCGAGAGGGAAGAGGACGCAGGAGAAGAAGGGTAGGCGGAAGGGGAACGGGACGAATGAGAAAGGACACGCAGGGAGAAACAATTTCTTTATTAAATGGCGTAGCAACGCACGCCGGGACCAGCTAGTTACTTATAATTTTTTTTTTCTTTCAACAGCTTGTACATGCGTATTATAATGTAAAGTTCTAGTCGGAGAATTGTGTTAAAGTTGAAATCTGACAAACGCAAAATATAACAGTTTAATTCAACTAAATATTGTTGAAAGTTCTAGTTGACCTAAATATAAATCACACAGTTATATGGTTAAAAATTAAAGATTTGTGTAAAAAATAATACCAAAGTCTTCAATTTGGGCTAATGACTCAAGAGCAACGTTATCGCTGTTGTAATTACAGTTTTTTTTAATTCGAAAATCTGACTATTTGAGATTTTCAGATATATAAGCAAAGTCTAAGTATTTTCATTGCACCATATTAACAATTTGTTTATATTATCTTGAAGAATGTTACAATGGTAAATATTTTAAATAAATGTAGTAATTTTGACGTCTTCAACAAAAACGAAGATAAATACATCATGAAATATTTATATAACAAGATAAATATATAAGATTGGACCAAAATGGGAACCCTGTGGGACTCCACTTGCTGTGGGAGGGATCGACACACTTTATTACAGTAATCCTTCATGTAACAAATAATATATACCTTATTTTACGACACAATAATTATTGTAATATTGTTGTAACTGGATATGAAGATACTTGTAGTTCATTAAGCACACCACTTAGTAATTACTTGTAATAATGTGCCAAAGCCTCTAATTACAACCGTTACACGGGATCGCTTTGAGTTTCAATTTGATCCAATAATGCCTATGATTAGTGTTGATTATTCCTAGAACAACTACCTTATGCCTCCCTGTAGAGTATTGATTACACTGAATAATATTGTTCAGTAGCTTTTATATGTGGCTTTGCTCGCATGGTTTATGGAGAAATTGTTGAATAAAATAATTTTCCCACGGAGATAAAATGTTTTTCCGAAATGAAAAGAAGTCTTTGTCACTTCCCAGACCTCCAACTATGCCTGTGCAAAAAACCACGTCGATCGGTCGCTCTGTTTAGACGTTAAAGAAAGACAAACGAACAAATATACTTTCGCAGAATTGTGGACGAATACAAAAATGGTTAATTAACGCCTAAGTTCGGCTAAATACCTTTACATTCATTGAAGAAGAATATAATACTAATAAATCAAAACGAAATATGAAACAGAAAAAAAAACAGAGTGCAATTCACATATGATAGAAGTGAAACCTTCTGAAACTAAAGTAGACGAGAATGGGAAGGCTACGAAACACCGCAGGAAGGGAAGACCGATTATTCTATCTCATTCTCTCGCAGGCAAAGTCCGATAGATTTTGTGTTTGTCTCTTTTTAGTGTCGCTATTTTTTGTTTCATCGCTATTCAGAGTTTCAAATCACAACGGTGCTAAATAAGTTTCCACTTCAAGAAGACCCATAAAAATAGAAAGATAAAGGTAGCAAGTCGCATCTGGGAAACGAATCCGGGATCTCTTGTCTTACCGGGACTACATCTTAACCAACTCGGCCATTGGGAGTCGGGAATTTGGGAGGCGGGAATGGGTACTGCCGCCCCGGAAATAGCGAGGCAGCGAACAGTCACAAAATATCATTTTTGCACTGTGGTATTACCGGTCACCACTCTCCAGTTAGGTGCGTTACAACGCAATTTTCATTTGCAAATTCATTCCGGTTCTAGTGTTCACCCTCTCTACCTGCTTTATCTCTAAGCAAGAATAATATTAAACTTGTACAAATTTTTGTAACATAAAGTTTGCGTTGCAAATATATTTTGACTCCCGTTAATATCAAGAGTTATTATTTTAAGACCTCCGCACATATTTAAACACGCATCCAGTTTACAGACGTGGGCAAAGTCTGTAGGCTGTCAGACCTGGATAAAACACTTAAACAATACCCTATATTGCCCAAATCTTAATTGGATAACAACACCTCTGCCACAGGTCACCGCAAGTGGTTCGCTGCGTTTGGTGATTTAGCAGGGGTGTCCGGATTCATGGGGTGAGATTTGTCTTGGAGGCGGGTGACCAGGACACACTGAACCCCAGATTCCTACCCACCCTTAAACCCTTTTCCTTCCCAGAACTATCCTCGCCTACTTTCCTTAAAAAACCCTCCACACAGCATCCCCAAAGATGACATAGGCCCTGAGAGAAATTATTTTCCTCGGGGCCTCCTGAGTGGAGCTCACGGAAAAAAAAATTGGGAATTTTTTATTTAACGTCATTTTAGTTGATCTCATATTTAAAATTTGGAAATGACAATTCCAGTTTCAACCAATTTTTCCAAGCGAATAAATGATTTCAAAGTGCTAACGAATTAATTTACGATGTTTCAGATAAAAATATCCGATTTTATTTATGCTGACTTTTTCTAAAAGTCTAAATGAATATTCAAATTTGTTTGTATTACTTTTGAAGGTAACTAAGAAAGAAAAAAGGTACATACCCATCAAAGTAATATATCATTGAGGAAGGACATACTACTAATAAATTTAAATGAAACGTGAAACGGAAAAAGACACAGAAAAATTGAAACGTAATGGTAGAAACCGGGAATCGAATAACTTGACAATATTATAAAATCTACTACTACCACCACATTAAGTGGAAAATGTTGCTTGTATTGTGATGGAAGACTTAGCCAGCCGAGGAATAAGGAACTCCAGTCCAATTTTTAATTTTTTTTTTTAATGAGTAGACCTTCTAACTTAAATGACTGCATATTTATTTTTTTATTTTTAGAGTTAGTTTTAATAGTTAAAATAATTGTCAAAGTTTTAATTTTTCAAGATCCCCCGAAAACCACCGTATGTGTAGTGAATCGTGTGACGTCATCACTCCCGAAAAGTTACTGGCTATCAGCTGTTCAACTTGCGCCATTTTGAAATTCAGAGTTCGAAGTATTCTCCCTAGAGTAGCATTACTATTTTTTTGTGCAGTAGTTTTTGAATATTTTCAATAATAGAGATAAACTATTAAGTGATACCTTTATTTTTGAAACTGAATTATTTAGGTCTAAATAATGTTTCGATAAACACAACAACTAAATCTCTATAAACAGTATGTAAAAAAACGAATAAGATGAAACGTTGTTAATACGATGGCTTCTGTCATACCTATATTCCCATACAATGACTTTACGGTGTTCAGCAATATTTCAATAATACCAAATTGACGGCGTGTTTCTATGTCCCGATTAAAAATTGACTTTTTAATAATTTTTTAAAAACTCTGCGTTTAATATTATTAAAAAAAACTTATATATAATCAGCATTGATTGGTCTATATTCTATATGAACATATTTTTTTAAGCCATAATATTTTTCACTGGTGTTGCTTCCAGTAGTTTTTGAGTTTATCTCGAACAGACTGACAGACGCGACGGAGTACTTTAATTTATAATATGTAGAGATGTTGATTATCTATTAAATAAATAATATCATCTGGTTATTCGTAACCTGAGAATGTTTGTCTTTCTATGAAAAACATATTTACCAAAGCTAGCGTCACCAAACGCAAACATTCAAAGTAGAACATTAATTCGGTATGCACAAAACTTTATTGTAATAACGTGGGTTTGTTTTCCAAATTCCACATTGCAGTTTGGTATCACAAGTTCAACACCAACAGCCAATATTGGGAGCACTTCCCCAATTCACACTGCGCAATATTCACACTGGTGACTATATCAATAGAGAAACGATTGTAATAACTTTATATTGTAAATATTTACGACACGAACATGTTTCAAAGCAAAATTTCGTACTAGGAATTTTGAAATAAAACTGTGAATCTGAATATGATATTTTATTTCAATTTTATACAAGTCACAGGGAGAGATCGTATGCACGTCATGGACGATCGTCCTAAAACATCCTCCAATCAGACATTGATAGAATTGTTGACTGGAGTAAACGGTATCAGATTAATTCAATATCTCTAAATGTTTCATTCTTTCTTTCACTAGAGCGTACCATACTTGGTTTTACCGGTATACTATGAGAGCTCAAAATTTAAAAAGTGTCTCCACTATGAAACATCTTGGTATTGTTTGATAGTAGGTTAACTTTTCATGCTCATATGGCAATGACGTGAGAATGCTGGGTTTTGTCCTACGCACTGTGAGAAATTTCGGAATCACCCGGGTTCTCACAGTACTGTACAATACTTTGGTTAGGAGTAGGCTTGAGAGTGGATCGGTGGTTTGGAGTCGACACCAAGTGAAGTATTCTCTCATGTTGGAGAAGGTTCAGAAGAAATTTCTGAGATTTCTTTACCAGGGGGAGCATGGCTACTATCCGTGGCTCTACCCAATCGACTTTCTCTTAGGCCTACTCGGTATGAACCGTCAGACAGAAGGGGTAAGACTGTACTGATTGTAACACATTTCTTCAGACTGATTTGTGGATGGTTTGGATCATGGAGAACATTAGTTTCTATGTTGTCACCGACAGCACAGACTGTTTTATCTCCTGGCTAGCAAAACTAACTTGCCAATGTTTAAGCCAGTAGGGAGTGCTGTCTTGTTGGTAAATAGAATCACTTCGAATACTTATCGATATGTTTAACATCAATGAAGCAAAATTAAAACGGCAAACTTTATTGCTGTTAATAATATAATAATATAATCACCTTTCAAAACCAGTTTTCAGTTTTCGGAGACATTGACAAATATGCCATAATTTGATTTTATTGCTAAGCGGAAATAATTTTACTCTCTGACAAAATATGGCCGAGACCTGAGGCGTTTTCTTGGCGATTTTACGACTTCATAAAATAAAGCACCATATATTAAAAAATAAATGTACATTTCCCTTGTATTATTGCACAGAAAGGCATATTATTACGATGAATCTGTCTTTCAACCACCCCTGGGGCTGTGCACACATGATTTATCAAGAGCACCTGCCAAAAGCACGCATTTCGCACAAAAACCACGAGATTCTTGACACCGGTTCCGCGACTTTTCATCCAGCGACAAAATATCCCCGACAAAATATCCTACGGATAAAACCTCGTCCTCCAACAAAATATCTACTGAAACCTAACAAAAAAAAATTCGACAAAAATAATACAAACTTCCTATAAAGACAATAAATTATTTCTTCTAACTCAGCAAACTTATTTTGTGGCACCATTTTTATTAGAATTAATAAAATACTTAGTTTTTACCACTTTTATTGTTTGCGAAAACCAACATGTTTTATTAACACTAATTATAAATAATAGACATAGATACTGGTGTCAATGGAAAAAGAATAGACATAGACAATGGTATCAATGGAAAGATGAGAATGGGTAGAGGGAAGAGGGGCAATAGGGAATAATTTACAAAGGAAACAGATTTAATATTGGTTCAGTTAAAAACAATTTTTGATTATTAATAATATTCAAATTCGCATTCACAGGCTTTCGGATTTCTAAAATTTCTAGTTTTTCCAACTGAATACGATTGACATTACAATGTATTAATTCTATTCCACTATTGAAGTTAAAGGTGTGACTGGTTTCCATTAAATGGTTGGCAAACTAGTAAATAGTAAAACTAGAAATACAAAGCTTGGGGTTGAATTTTGAAAGCCATTTCCTCAAGCTACATGGTGCCAGATTTGCTAAAATTGTGGTTCTATTACAACTTAGAATCATCTATTTATTATGACCATAGAAGTCGCAAATCAGATCTTCGTACACTATTTTAGAACGATGTTAAAAATAAATTTATAAAATATTTTTTTCCGGTCGAATTTTTGATCAGCTGTTAACGGATAAAATTAAGTCCTTTTTCATAGATATGCATCTTTTATTAACATGTATACCACAGACAACGTACAGAAATTGAAAATATTCTATGTTGCCTCGAATAAGTATCCCCCACGGAAGTTTCAAGTAGAAAACATGCAGAATTCACGCAATTATAAAATTTATGATTTTTTTTTGTATATTTCAAATATGAGATAAACGGTAAAATACAGGTTAATTAATTGGCTATATCTTCATCATCATCACTATTGGCTCTACAACCCCTGTTGGGTCTTGGTCTCCTCAAGAGTCTTCCTCCACTCATCTCGGTTTTGTGCCAGCTCTCTCCAGTTTAGAAGCTCAGATATGTCTTTGAGGACGTTGTCGCTCCATCTTAGTCTTGGTCTTCCCAGGCTCCTTCGCCCTATTGGTCTTGAGTTTAGCAGGAACTTTGGTGCTTGATGCTCGGTCATTCTCTCCACATGACCCAGTCACCGAAGTCTTCCCAGTTTTATAAATTTTGCGACGTTCAACTCCTTAAGCAAAGTATAGAGCTCATTGTTATAACGTCTGCGCCAAAATTCATTTTCTAAAACCGGTCTGAAGATGCGCCTCAAAATTTTTCTTTCAAACACGTCCAGTGCTCGCTCATTCCTCTTAGTCAGTATCCAAGACACAGCTGCGTACGTAAGTACTGGTCTGATAAGTGTTTTGTACACTAATATCTTCGTGTTTCTGGACAGCAGTCTGGATTGGCTATATAGCACTGTAATAGGTTTTTATGTTTCCATGTTAAAATTCGTACGTTTGATTTTTTTAATGTTGGCGAAAAATTAAAAAAAATACATTCTGAGAAATCTCGTGCAATCGAAACAAACTTATTTATTTCGCGAGATCGCTCCTGTGGAGCCCATAACCTAACATAACAAACCTATTTAACCATAGACATCCAAATTTAATAGATCAGAAGTTACAGATGAGGGGTAAAACCAAACTACGGAGGGTGAAGAGGGGAAGATGACTTTGATTTGTTAAAAAATCAATCTGGCAGTATATAGGCATCTCGCATTATAATATCACCATTTAGCTCTTAAAAGCAAAACTGCTTTTTAATGAATAGACCTTTTTACATGGGAGCGCGAATTGCCCGCCACGTTATTATTATATTTGCGTAGTCGAAATCGGCAAAAGAAAGTTCGCCCTTTTTCACACGGGAATATTTTGTTGCCGTGTTTAGTTGAGACACTTTTACAAATGTTTCATAATTTACTTACCCCTGTAACTCACTGGAGAAACGCCCACATTCGCTACGTTCACATATATTAGGGCATAAGGTATAGCACAAGCTCTCACTTTTGTTCGTAAAATGTGCGATGTGACCAGCGCGCTGCTCAGGGCAAGAATGATGACGTCACATTTTTTAGATTCAAGCGACCCTCTCGTAAGCCCGGCTGGCCCCAAGGCGGAGCTATAGCCGGCTCCATGGGGAGGGGGAATTAATAAATTGTTATCACTTAGGGCAGGTCCAGATATATTCATATGTCCATGTATTTAACCATTTTTATAGTAAGGTTTATTCATAACTTTTAATGGCTTTTCAAAGGAGGTGTTGAAGTTGCATGATTCTGAGTTGTCCGATCACCGAAATTGTGGATTCTTACGTAAAATTATGGTCTAAAGACAAATTATTGAAAATTAATCGGTTTATCAAATACGTTATTAGTATTATCATTTTCAATTAGATATCACAGCTTTAACTGAGTGATCTACAATCTCTTAACGTGGTTAGATTTAGGTTATACCGATCGAACCAATTTATTATAATGGTATCATAATCTGTTGTCATTTTAGCGTTTAGTTTCCAGTAATACCACCTGCCAATCTATTCAACAATACTAAGTATTCACGGTATACACGCATCTTAATCGCTCTGAACAAACATTTAAAAATATATGATTTATAACCCATGAAACACAAAGTAAAAAGTTTTAGCAGTTTTTACAGTGAAGGATTTCAATTTTAAACTAACTTATATACTAAGAAATATTAATAAACATTTGTGAACTAATAATATAGTGAAGTGACAGTTGAAAAATTGAAGTGATCATTCACCATTAACAGCAATCAGTGAACACAACAATAAACAATTATTTTTATTTCTTTGGTGCTCAGTTGCTATTATAGTCCGCTATTTTCACGGATCAATTCACGGTCTTCGTGGGTCAGTGGTAAAAACAGCTGACCAAGTTTGCACGGACATTTCTGGCGACCTCGGTTCGAATCCTACTGAAGCCGACAGAAAATTTTATTTTTAATAAAAATTTCGTACATTTTATTTATTAAATTAAATATATCCGATCTTCGAACCATTTTACATAATGAATAAGCAGAAGAAACAAACCCAAAAAAAGGCGCCATCTAGCGACTCGGAAGAAGAAGACACAATGACTAATAAAATGATCAAATGCATTGAAAAAAAATTTAATGAATTAACCAATCAACTTATGAAATCTTTTAATGAGCAAATAAAAGAACTTAAGAAGTCCGTCGAATTTTGCTGTGAGAAATTAGACGAATATGAAGAAAAAAACAAAAATAAAGAAATACTGATTAAACAACTTCAAGCAGAAAATAAAGAAATAAAACTACACATTAATAAAATGGAGCAAAATGAAAAACAAAACAATATTGAAATACAGGGTGTTCCTTTTAAGGAAAATGAAAATATCACGAATGTATTTAATAATATAATAGACATACTCAAATGTGATAAAGAAACGATTAATGTGACAAATATTTTCAGAAGCAAAAATAAAAACCCGATGAACAAAAATACTGCCATAGTAGTATCTCTACAAAACAAAGAAAGTAAAGACGTAATTATAGCACATAAAAAAATATATGGTATTTTATACGCAAAAAACATAAATTTTGAAGAAAACAACACAATATATATTAACGAACAACTGACCCAATTCAATAAACACCTACTATACCTAGCTAAATCATCAAGACTTGGGTACAAATTTATATGGGCAAAAAATGGAAAAATATGGATGAGAAAAAACGAAACGTCTCCAATCTTACTCATAAGAACGCCAGAAGACATCCCCTCCGAATAAAGGATAATAAAACCACATAGCAAACTACTATCAACCTTTCAAAATGTCTGAAGAAAACTATATACACGAAAATTATAAATGTAAAAACCCATGTGAACTAAATCACCTATTTAAAAATGTTAATTTCTCGATCTTAAACATGAATATTAGGAGTATAAGGAAAAACTTCGATGAGCTCTTTGTACTTATTAATAACCTAGATTTTTCTCCAAGCGTAATTATTTTAAGTGAAACCCAAATGAAACAAGTAATTCCATACAACTTACCAGAATATACAACAATTTCATCTGCCTGTAAGCACACTGGTCATGATGGAGTTACTGTCTTTTGTCATAATACTCTGAAAAATGTTGCCGCTGAATTTATTGAATTTAAAACAGCCAATGCAATAAAAGTAACTTTTTGTCAAAACAACTATAAGTATCATATACTAGCCATATATAGATCCCCTTCATTAAATGATTGTTTATTTGTAAAAGAATTAAAATCTTTTGTTAGTAAACTTGATAGAAACAATTTCACTTTTTCCCTTGTGACAGGAGACATCAATATAAATATTAATGATAATAATACAAATGTAAATTGTCAAAATGAGTATCTTGATTGTTTATCAAGCTCTGGACATATGTCATACATTAACTCACCAACAAGAGTAACCTTAAGTCACTCGGCATGTTTAGACCACATATTTGTCAAGTCGCACAAGGCGGTTAATATCATCTCTTCAATTCTTGAAACAAATATCACAGATCATTACCCGACCTTTTATGGACACCATTTCAAAAATACTCCTCAAAACCGAAATTCTGAAAATCTAGAAAAAGTAGACATTGATTATGAAACTCTAAACTCTTTACTTCGGTCAGAAAACTGGGAAAATGTGATATCAATAGAAAATCCACATCTCGCACTAGAGAATTTCTATAAAACTCTGAGAGATCATACTCTAAAAAGTGAAAGTAAAATAATTGTCACTAACAATAAATATAAAAAAATTAAGCCTTGGATAACAGTTGGATTAATTATATCAATTAAACAAAGAGATAAATTATATAGAGAAATGTTTAAATATCAAATAGATTGCCAAAAGAATAATCTCAGAACAATGCCTTATCTGAAAACAAAATATCTAATGTATCGTAACTTACTCAATAGGCTGATACGAAACTGCAAAAAGAAATACTATAGTATACAAATTGAAAATGCTAAAAATAATACTAAAAAAACTTGGAATATTATAAATGAAATTGCCAACAAAAAAAGTATGTCTTCAAATATTGTAAATGAGGTTATAATAAATAATGAAATAATAACTAACAAATCGACCATTGCAGAAAGCTTTAATAACTATTTTACAAATGTAGTAGACGTAGTACTTGAATCATCCGGCATTAATGTTAATGATGCTTATATGGAGACATCTCCTCAATTAGATTCAAATAATGATTCAATTAACTCCATTGAATATTTTTCTCCTGTTACTTTTAATGAAATTGAAAAATATATTGATAACCTAAAACCATCCAACTCTAAGGGAAATGATGGATTATCTTGTGATATGTTAAAAAAAATAAAACAACATGTCCTAACTCCATTGCAACATATTTTTAATTTATGCCTCAAAAATGGTCATTTTCCAGAGCAATTTAAAATCTCCACTATAATACCTATTCATAAATCTGGAGATACGAATAAATTAGACAATTATAGACCAATATCTCTTGTTTCAAACCTCTCGAAAATATTCGAAAAATGCATCAAGTTTAGAGTCATTGAACACTTAGAAAAATATAAAATTCTATCGAAAAACCAATACGGCTTTCGTAAAGACCTAAGCACCGAGGATGCGATATATGAACTTACAAAAAAGATATACTCATCTATCGATAAAAAAAAGAAATGTCTTGCCATATTCCTAGATTTAAGAAAAACTTTCGACACCGTAAATCATAATTTACTCATTACAAAAATAAATCAACTTGGTTTCAAAAAAGACACACTAAAACTACTCTCTAACTATCTTACAGACAGAACACAAAAAACAAAAATTGGGAATAATTACAGTTCAGAGTCAAAGATAAAAAATGGGGTTCCACAGGGAACTGTGCTTGGCCCGATTTTATTCTTAATGTATATTAATGATTTATGTAATTTTGTAATCCCTGGTAAAATTGTTTCTTACGCAGACGACACGGCAATAATAGTGGATGGTAATCATTGGAAAGAAACTTTTTCGAAAGCAACTGATTGTATTTCATTGGTTTCAACGTGGCTAAAATACAACAAACTCGTTTTAAACTATAGCAAAACATTTTACTTACCTTTTTATAAAACCATTAAAAATAAACCTAAAGACAACCTTAAAATTAGAATCCATAATAGTAGTTGCAATCAAGAAATGTGCTTCATGTGCAACGAACTCACTGATGTCGAAAATATAAAATATTTAGGAGTATCAATAGATATAAATCTTAATTGGAAATCACATATTAATCAAATCACTTCTAAATTAAGATATCTGACCTACATATTTTATAGACTTAAGGAAGTACTAAACATTGAAAAATTGAAAATGATCTACTTTTCCCTGGTGCAATCATCAATCACTTATGGCATTATAGGATGGGGTGGTGCACTTGATACATTTATGAAGCCTCTACAAATAATTCAAAAACGCATAATTAAAGTCATATATAACAAAAATAAAATATTCTCGACCAAATTATTATACAAAGAAAGTAAAATATTTAATATACGTCAATTATTTATATTACAAACTTTGAAATATGTGTTTAAAAACAAAAATAATTTTGAAATAAATGAAAACAGAACGAGCAAAAGAATAAATAATATATTTTATACTCCACAAACCAATACTAAATTATTGCAGACACATAGCAGTTTCATTGGTCCTCGTACATTTAACCTTCTACCACTACAAACTCAAATGATAAATAAAATGATAAAATATGTAAAAGAGGTAAAATTATGGTTGAATAATGTAGATATTGAAACGCTTTTTCTATAAATTTATCCATCCTTCTACAACTCATTTGCTGTAACTTCTTAACTGTAGTACAATAAGTTTTCTGTTTATTTTATTATTTTTATTTTATAATTACTAAAAAAAAAAAAATTGTATGTTTTTCTCCATATTTTTATTTTATTTTTATAATAGCTGAAAAAAACCCTTTTCACTTATTCTACCTATGTAATACTTATTTTTTATACTATCTTTATATTTAATGTGTTTTTTTAAGTCTAATTTATACTTTGGGTACTTAGAAATGTAGTATTTTGTTTTAATATTACCCACACTCAGGCAGTGCCTTAGTGGGTTTTCATTTCTTCTTCATAATTGTTATTATATATTGTGTTATTATACATATAATATTTGCTATTATAAATTATATGTACAAAGAAATGGGAATAAATAAAGTAAAAAAAAAAAAAAAAATAAAATAAAATTCACCAGTTAAATTATTCGGACCAATGAACTGTCAACGTCTCATCAGTGTCGGATATAATTCATTAAGGAGTAGGCCACGCAAGAGGCTGTCAAACTAAAGGTTATAAATCAATTTAACAATTTACTAAATCTTTGGCCGATTTAAGAGGTAGTCTGGTCCAGCCGGGTGTTTTTTCAAGAATGAAATTTATTTTCGTTCACGAAATTTTTGTTACATGTAAAGGTACATATGAACAAGAAAACACACTATTAGTTATTTGTCCATTTGAATAAGATTTGAATATCTATACAGGATGTTAAGGGACGTACTTGACTTACTTTAACCAGCGATTCCTGGCATTATTTGGAGTAAAAAATGTAAATCAAATTTTAGTCTCCGGTGACATTTTTTAACGACTTCTTTTTCAAAAATTTTTTCTTCAAAATCAAACAAAAAAAAATTTCTTCCGCATGTCGTCACTGTTCACTTAGCCGGGTGTCCGACAAACCCCTTACCCCGCCTACAACTGTTCAAAAACTACCATTTTTTAATGTTTTTGTAGAAAAAAAAACATCGAAAATGTCACCGGATACCAAAATTTCATTGACACTTTTAATCCAAATAATGTCAGGAATCACTGGTTAAAGTTAGTCAAGTGCGTCCCTTAACACCCTGCATAGATATAGCGGCGGCAAGCAGAGGGTCCGACCAAAGCGGCTGCAATCCAAGAGACCTTGGAAATCATCGACCACCATAACACACAGGGCCGGATTAAGCATGTCGGGGCCCGTAGGCAGTGCACGTCTCGGGGCCCCTACCTACACTTTTTTCAAACTATCAAAAATATTTTTCATTATTATTATTATTATTTTTTTTTTTTATTAATTTTTTTTTTATATGAATACCGCACAAGAGTCTCAACTGCTCCCGTCTGGAGCCAGTGAGACAATGTCATCCCCAATTGGGGTATGTTTTGGCTGAAGGTAGTGGGGATGGGAAGGAGATAGGGAGGAGGAAGGTGAGGAAGTACCTGGCTATTCAAATCTGATCACCAAACACGGCTAAAGCCATTTCAAGCAACGTTTCAATTTTGAATGGTGGTCTTACACCAGGGCGATATTGAGAGTATCTTCCACTCTGGAACGTGCTGCAAATATACTATATGTATATTATTTTAAATGAGTAAATTGTGAATAAAACAATTTAATCAAATAAAATGTATTTGCCACGCCGGGATTCGATCCCGCGACCTTCGAAATGCGAGTCAAGAGTCTTACCGCTGGACTAAGCCGGCCGGCTACGAAGTAATGCCATCATCCCATCCAATAAAAAAAATTGAAACGAATGCGATACAATACAATAATTCTTTATTAGACATAAAAAGGCACAGATATACACGGTGTCCGGAAACTCGTAGTACAAGCGGGAAATTGGTCAATCTACATCACAATTGAGTCGATTCGTGATATATTTTTTTGATTTGAGATTTCGTTTTCGAGTAAATCGGGTCCGAAGTTGGAATTTTTTTGGTCATATTTGGAAAAATCGAACACTTGCAGTAAATACCAGAAAAAAAGTTTTTTGTGTAATGTCTTTTAAAATGCATCGAATGTTAAACCAGGCTCAAAAGTTTTTTTAACCCTTTAGTTGCCGAAAAAATTGAAAAAAAGTAAAAAAATAATAAAAAATCGAAATGCTCAGATCGAAAAAAATTTTTTTTTGGATTCTCTGTGTGATGTATATTCACTAGTTTCCTGCTTGTACTACAAGTTTCTGGACACGTTGTAGAAACAAAAATATATTTAAAAAAAAAACGGTACTATGAGCGGTCTTATCACTCTTGTGATCTCTTCCAGACCACCTTGGTATGGAGATAAGCTTGTATAACATTTATATTTTAAACACATAATTAGAAATAAAAAGTAAAAAAAAAACTGAAACAAAATAAATACCAATAAAAGCCATACTCGGCACCTACCTGATACTAAGTAATGCTGCTTAACGAATAAAAGTATAAATACCAATAAAAGCCACACTCGGCACCTACCTGATACTAAGTAATGCTGCTTAACGAATAAAATTATAAATACCAATAAAAGCCACACTCGGCACCTACCTGATACTAAGTAATGCTGCTTAACGAATAAAAGTATAAATACCAATAAAAGCCACACTCGGCACCTACCTGATACTAAGTAATACTGCTTAACTAATAAAAGTATAAATACCAATAAAATCCACACTCGGCACCTACCTGATACTAAGTAATGCTGCTTAACGAATAAAAGTATAAATACCAATAAAAGCCACACTCGGCACCTACCTGATACTAAGTAATGCTGCTTAACGAATAAAAGTATAAATACCAATAAAAGCCACACTCGGCACCTACCTGATACTAAGTAATGCTGCTTAACGAATAAAAGTATAATTACCAATAAAAGCCACACTCGGCACCTACCTGATACTAAGTAATACTGCTTAACTAATAAAAGTATAAATACCAATAAAAGCCACACTCGGCACCTACCTGATACTAAGTAATGCTGCTTAACGAATAAAAGTATAAATACCAATAAAAGCCACACTCGGCACCTACCTGATACTAAGTAATGCTGCTTAACGAATAAAAGTAAAGTAAAGTAAAATACAACAATGTTTTTAGATTTTCACGGACAAAAGTTTTTTGTTATTAGTTTTTGGGATGTTATGCCGTGTTGCGCTACCTCCTTCTTTGGTTACACGGCGTAACACCCAAAAAACGAATAACAAAAATACAATGATGTTTAAATATTAACTCTTCTAACTTTTTTAGATACAAAATCGTTTAAAACATCTTGAAAGTTGTCAAACCATTGAAGCAAGTCATTTTTTCTCGGGGCGCGGGGCCCCCAGCCGATGCGGGGCCCCTAGGCAGTTGCCTACTCTGCCTTAGGGATAATCCGGTACTGATAACACAGGCACGTGTCTAGCATGGTTGTCGATAAAGCTACAAATTATGTAACCTTCAAAGCGATGAATAAACTATTTTTTTCTTTTAAATTAAAAAAAAATAAACACGAAATTCCTAATAAAAAAAAATAGGTCTCCTTCTTTTTACTCAGCTCGACACAGGAGGCTTTGAGGAAAATAATACCCCTCAGGGCCTATGTCATCTTTGGAGATAGTGTGTGGAGGGTTTTTTGGGTAAAGAAGGAGAGGAAGTTCTGGGAAGGAAAGGGGTATTAGGGGTGTGTAGGAATCTGGGGGTCAGTGTGTTCAGGAATGACGGTCGTATGAATCCGTCCCTCTCACTGCAGTGCAAGGCGATGTTCGGAGAAAGTACGGCTGGAGAAATCAAAGGGACTCCCTTATTTTCAACCATTTTCTCCCGATCTGGCCTGCCATGCAGCTGGTGGGCAGACGTATCCACCTCCAAGATCCTGACAAACCTCACTATGTCACCAAACGTAGCAAACCACTTGGGATGACCTATGGCAGAGGTGTTGGTTATCAAATAAATGTTTCCTGGGGCGGAAGTACCCATACCCGTTTCCCAAATTGAGCCTACTGAAATCTAACCTAACAAAAAAATATTACAGATATTCTATAAAAACAATTAATTATCATTAAAAATTAGTAAAATGGGACAAAAATAATACAGACATCCTGTAAAGTTAGGTTAGGTTAGGTTTTATTAGATATTTTGTTGGAGGATATTTTGTCCGTAGGATATTTTGTCGGGGATATTTTGTCGCGGGGATATTTTGTACCCCACACTACACTAATTTGCTGAACAAATTTTACGTGGGAAGAAAGTTAGTTAAGGTTTTTTTAACGCGTGTAATTTTAGTAGGTCGATGCAATTATTTAAGTAGAAATAATTCTTTTCACGTATAACTTCATCCGTTTGTAATAGGCCACTTGCATCACATTTATTAATTTTTTTTCCGGTTTAGGCAAATTTTCTAAGACATTCCGTATTTTTTTTTAAATGTATTTTTGAAACCTGGTGATTTTTCGAAAATTTTCAATCCGAAAATTCAGACCATTTTTTATAAACGGAAAGACGGGACATAATTTTATAGGTGCGATAAAACGATAATTACATAGCCGAAAACCATTTAAAAAAAAATAACGATTTCCGCACGAATGTCACAGGAGAATAACGAGGCATACCAAAAATATTACATCTGGTAAATATTTTTTTCCTTGATCCATCTTATTGATCATTAATCATTATAATGTTCAACATCTGTATATGACTAAATCCAATGTAACATACTTGTACTTGTAGATTATAAAAATGATAGGAATATTATAAAATTTGATTTTGTTAAAATCAGCACCATTACCATTACACTTCTAAAACGGGTACAGAAGGCATAAAATGTACGGGGTTCTCTTCGTAACATCTGTCAAAACGTCAAACCAAATGATAAGTTCGCAGAGAACGATCAATAAATCTAGTGAATGTTAAATGTCAAATTCAAAAATTCGCCCGAAATCAAAGTATTGCCATATGAAAGAAATATTTATAAAATTAATAGAACTATTTTGGAGACGGGACATTTTTATGTAGTGACGTCAAGAGCCCAAATAATGGATTTATTTATTTAAAAAAAAACTGTAAATTTCTAAAAACAATTAACTAACATTTTCGTAATCTTAGTAAAAAAATCTATCCACACGATTTGAGTCAAGTTGCTTTTTATATTCAACTAATATAACACCCTATTACAACACGATGAAGTGAGAGATTTTTCCAAATTTTATTCGCGAAATCGACTGTATTTTTGCAAGGCATTCCCTTGGGAAGAAGAGAAAAACATCTCGACAAAGTATATTACAAAAGGTACGACTTTTTTTTGATCCATTAGTAAATTATTATTCGTTTGGCTTAGGTAGAATTTGCCGGAATCGACTGGAAGCAAAAGAAAACGAGATAAGTCTAACAGAGTTAATAATGATTATTAATTGATGGAACAAAAATAGATAAATGTTTGTGAATAATGAAAAGAAAACATTTTGTTTGCTAGGACTTATTCATAGTGGAAAAAATAAGTTGATAAGTCCTAATTTTATTTTATTTACTGAATATTGTTAAGCACACCGTCCTGAGGTGCCTACCTTCTGCCGACAGACCAGCTCAGAATTAATTCGGTCAGCAGAGCGGGTGAGACCATCATCACCAGGGTCGTAGGATCTCTGGGGCGCTAGTGTGGCATACCTGAAATAAACTCTATCTTACGGGCCGGGGAGGCAATGAAACAATTCGGCTGCGTTAAATATCAGGTGTATTGGAAAGAATCCGTACATGAGACAATAATGGTACATAACACAGTCAAAGGTTGGAACAAGGAGGCGTCAATAATCCTAACTAATTCAGATGTAATTGGACTGAACATCTCTCTGCTTCGTTTCTCTTTCTGGGGCAGTTATTAATCTACACGTAGAATGTAAGATGGGACACACGCAAAAAGAGGGGTTATTGGCTCGGGTATTCACTGCCGCCGGCTGGTGCTGGGAGATCGGTGAGGTGAGGGGTGTTCCCTGGGTACTGGCGTCCTCCAAAGGAACTTAGATGGGCGATCTTCGCCGCGTGTTTCCACGGAGTGTTCCAGAACAACATCGGAACGATTCACGCAGCGCGTGCACTCGAGGCGCTGCCGGGGCAAGAATGGCCGGGGGACCGTTGTCGTTCGCCGCTCGCGCGCCGGGCGTGTGCGGGGAGGAGGGGGAGACCGTTTGCAAACACAGTGGTGGAGCGTGATTTTGTAGGGCGTATTCGTGCATCGTAACAATATAAATAAAACAAAATACAACGTCACATATCTAGGCTCCCTGATAACAAACGGCAATAATACCACGGAGGAGATCTAGAAGCGCGTAGTGAACGCAAATCGCTGTTATTTCCGCCTTCAAAACCAATTAAAATCCAGACTGCTGTCCAGAAACACGAAGATATTAGTGTACAAAAAACTTATCAGACCAGTACTTACGTATGCAGCTGAGACTTGGGTATTAACTAACAGGAATGAGCGAGCACTGGACGTTTTTGAAAGGAAAATTTTTTCGGACTGGTTCTAGAAAATGGATTTTGGAGCTAAACGTCGCAAAATTTACAAAACTAGGAAGACTTCGGTGAATGGGTCATGTGCAAGCACCAAAGTCTGCTGAACTCAAGACCAATAGGGCGAAAGAGCCTGGGAAGACCAAAATTAAGATGGAGCGACAACGTCCTCAAAGACTATCTTGGAGCTTCTAAACTGGAGGGACCTGGCACAAAACCGAAATGAGTGGAGGAAAACTCTTGAGGAGGCCAAGACCCACCAGGGGTTGTAGAGCCAATAGTGATGATGATCATGACATGCTCATAAGAAAAAATAACGCATTGGATGAAAATCTTTATATTGCTGGAACAAAACTAGAGAACGTACACAGTATTGTATACTTGGGCTGCAATGTAAATGATAGATGGGATCCTTCGGTTGAAATCAAATGCCGCATTGAGCAAGCTCGTGCAACCTTTATCCGCATGAAAAAGATGTTCTGCAGTCATGATCTCAACCTTGGATTACTATTGCGAATGGTCAGATGCTACGTTTTTTCGATATTATTTTATAGCATGGACCCTTACTGAAGAACTAATTAGGCGACTTGAGGCATTCAGGATTTGGATCAACAGAAGAATACTTAAAATAAGCTGGATGGACAGTGTTACGAATGAAAATGTTATGGTTCGGATGAAAAAGAAAAATAAATTATTAAAATTATAAAAATCCGAAAACTTCAATATCTTGGACATGTGATGAGACATCCAGAGAAGTGTAAGATCTTGCATCTCATAATGCAGGGAAAGATTGCCGGAAGATGGGGACCTGGAAGAAGGAGAACCTCATGGCTCAAAAACCTGAGACAGTGGTTTGGCCAGTCTACCGTAGAGCTGTTACCATGATATCCAACGTCCGTTGAACGGTATATTAAATAGAGATATAATAAAAAGAAAATCCACACCGCCCGCCAGCTCGTCCACCACATACAGGCATTCTCTTTTAGTTATATATTTCAACCAATTTATATAAAAGCCTTTACAAATTATATCCCTAAGCTTTCCTCGTGAAACACTCTATCCATTTGTGTAAACCGCATGAAAATCCGTTCAGTTTGAGTTCATCGCGAACAGACAGACAGACAGCCGCGGCGGAGGATTTTAATTTATAATATGTAGAAATTTATTGTACATAACTAAACTAACTCAGTAAAAACATTTTGATTGGCTTAGTGATAAATTGAAGATGTCCACTGAATTGGTATAATTGTTTCCCTTCATTAGTTTTCTGAGAAACGATAAATACAGGATGTCCCAAAAGAAAGTTTATATTTGTTTTGCTTTCTGTGTGAACGCAACTTTTCCGAGGGGCGCGGGGGGTATGTCAATCAGTAGTCTAGCTCTTGGGAGTTTTGTCGCTATGAAGAATTTCTCGGGAGCGACCGCGCGTTGTGCGTGCGTGAGTTTTACAAAAATGGTGATTCGGCGACTGTAGCGTGTAGAAAATTCTGCAATATTTTAGGTTTTCGTCAATTCAATGATGCGCCAAGCATTCCTCTCATTCGAAAATGGGTCAAAAATTTTGAAGAGACCGGTACAACGCTGGCAAAACCAAAATCCGGGCGACTAAGGTCTTCGAGAAGGGTAGGAAACGTAAAGAGTGTTTATCAGTCTTTTCGTGACGACTCAAACTTTTCTATTCGGAAGCGTGCAAGTGCTTTAAATGTGCATAGATCATCGTTACACAGCATTTTGCACAAAGAACTAATGCTGCACTCCTACAAACTTACTGGATATAACCAAAGAACATGGTTCCACCAAGATGGAGCAACATCACATACGACCAATACATCCTCTGCCATGAGTTCGTGAAATTTTCCCTGGCAAATTGATATCCAGGAGAGGTGACATAAATTGGCCTCCTCGTGGTCCTGACTTAACCCCTATGGACTTTTTCCTGTGGGGTTATCTCAAATCGAAAGTGTACGTCAAAATTCCGACTTCCCCGATGCAATTAAAAGAAAATATCCGTCACGAAATGGCAGCCATCACGAAGCCTACCTGCCGAGCCGTCATAAGCAATTTTTACTCTTCGATTAAATGAATACCGCGAACGCGAGGGTTTACATTTGGACGATATTATTTTTAAGAAATAAATTCCCTAATTGTGTATTTTAATATTTAATAAACATTTTTTCGATTGAACCCTTACTTTTTTTAAAATCGATCCACTAAATATAAACTTTCTTTTGGGACATATGGTATATGGTAGTTAGTCCCAGAATTTCTGCACCGAAATAAATCCCGACTTCTATGTAGTATTACGTAGCGGAATCCGAAAACTTATCAATGCGAGTAATTCCGGATTATCAACTTACATTTTATCCAGAAAAATCTTTGGTCGATTATTTCATTGCGCGATTGCCCTGATTTGATCACGTGACACCTCAAAATCCGTGGCGTTTTGTAGTCACTGAGGTTTTTGCTTAACCCTTAGGCGCAAACTACACGAGCGGTTCTCCCGCCGCGGGAAACCGCAGCAGACACAATTTACTATGAGCGTTGTATGGCGCAAGCTAGGGAGAAATTCGCCCACCACATGCAGCGGGTCTCCCGCCGCGGGAAACCGCCAAGTTCGAACTACACGGGCGGTTTCCCGCGATTGCATCATTTCGTGTGAGATAAGATTGTTGATCGGTCGTGCGCGTAAAGGATCGGGCGGTTTCCCGAGGCGGTTGAACCGCTCGTGTAGCTTGGCGGAAAACCGCCACATGTGTAGTTTGATATGTGCCGCCAGTTTTCTCGAGCGGTTTCCCGCGGCGGGAGAACCGCTCGTATAGTTTAGGCCTTAGCAACACTCGCTATTTTCAGCCTACACAAATTCACTTGTGGTGAACATAAGTCTCTCATGAATTTATACTTCATAAATATAGAAATAAGTACTTTTTGGGATTTATTTATTTAAAATTAATGCAAAAATCCAAGGAAACTATTTTTTTGCATTATTTAAAAAATATGTGGCATTTATAGGAATTTCAAGCGGACTCATCTCATTTTTCGATCGAGCAGGACCTCTTAGGACAGACAAAAAGCACAATTTATGTTATTCGCTAGAATTCGTGACTGCGACGGAGGTGTTTTTCCCCGTCTGTACCTATTTTCGGCATAAAATGCTTTAGAGCTTCTGTCACTCAGATTATCAAGGCCATCATTTTCCGAGTCACTAATGCATTAAATTGTAATCAAGAAATTTTTATTACATAACTATACCCGTGGGGGACCTGGGTCCCAGGTCCTAGGTCCTAGGTCCTAGTCAACCCTGGCGATATTCTTAGTATCGACCTCTCGGGAGATACTAAGTACGGGTCGACCGAGATCTCGGTCTAGGTCTCGGTCTCCGCTATCTCGGCTACAAATTCTACCAAGAACGTCTCAGATCTCGGCGAAAAATCGCCGAGATTCTGGGCCATAACCGAGACCGTTGTAAATAGGTACGGTATAGAATAATGGGATTCAAATCTCTAAAATCACATTCGTCTTAAATGCAAACATTTTTGATTATTGGTGTTCGTCACCATATCAAGTACTTAGACGTGCAGTAAAGAAGTTTTTATCAGCACCACCTACTAGTGTAGCAAGTGAACAGCTCTTTAGCACAGCTGATCAATTATAAGACATGAGGCGACACTCTTTGAAGGGTGAAAACGCAGAAAAAATGCTTTTTATGTGCTACAGCATCATGTTGTTCAATTTTGATTATTAAAAAAAATATGTTTACATTCTTAAATACAATATATTATGCAAAAAAGCGCATTTTAATTTTTTTCTCAATTTATCTATTCTCGGTCTCGGCCGAGAACGAAAAACTTGTCTCGGTCGACCCTTAATACTAAGAATACAAGCAAGCAAGCGCGTAACGCTTAAAATAAAAGAACTATTTGCGATAACCTGCTTGGTGGGGGACTTTACTTCCCCGCGACTGGTGTTGAGGGTTAATAATCTTTGAAATATTGCGAAGATGGTTTCAAGTTCCGCTTATATCATCACATTGTCCATTATGCCTCTTTTCACTAAAATACGATTAAAAGGTATAAATATACTAGGTATAAAAGACAGTTTTTTTGTTGGAGTGGATTAATGTTGAGGTCATTTTAAATTGCTAAATGTCAAATAAATAACTATTACCTTTCAATGAAATAAATCTATCTGCCCAACAGAAATTACGGAATGTCCGTTATATATTTTATCACAGGCACAATCAGGCGAATTTATGGTCGCTATCTATTAGCCGAACTGTGACGGAAATTGGAGATCTTTCACGAACCCCTGATCGTAATAATGCCTGCAAGCACTGAGCAGTGATATTCATTACCAGTAAGTACCGATTTGAAAAAAAATCGATTGCTGACAATTTACAACCATTTAAATAAAAATTGAATCCCTGGGGAAAATAATTTACATCAGGGTCCATGTCATTTTTGGGGATGTTGTGGAAAGGAAGGAGTGAATCTGGGTCTTTTTTTTATTGAACTAATAGATAATACATAATATAATCAACAAACAAGTCCTGCTAAGCCAATTGAATCGGCTTGTCAACAGGTGCTTATATTTTAGTTACATATTTATACATTTTTAAAATTTCAAATTTACATCTTATATCTACAGATACAACATTTTTTCATACATATCAAAATCAATATAAATCTTTTTTTTCCGATAGCCAATTTTTCACCATATATTTAACCTTATTCATAGAATTACATTGCTTTATAGTGTCAGGTAATAAATTAAATATCTTCGGTATTATATATTCAAACGTTCTCTGCCCGTACTTATTGTTAAATTTCGGAACTATTAACCCGTCGTTACGCGTGAATCTAGTGCTGTATTTATGTTCTAATTTCTCTTTATGCTGCGGGGTAAATATATGTTGAATTATAATTTTGTGCCAAAGTATTGCCTTAACAGGTAAAATTTTGGCACTTTGAAACAGCAACGGTTTATTTTGTCTCTCTTGAAGAGGCTAGTGTTATAGGAGTGAGAAAACGCAGAGGCCGGCAAAGACAAACTATGTAAAAATGTTGGACGCGCGTTTGGTGTGTTTCCTGATAGTAGATTATTGAGTATTCGTGAATTCAGCATTGAATAATGATTTGCTTTTAGTCGGGAATAAAATTAAATCGAAGCTATTTACCAATTTAGTTCCTTTAACGTTTCATTTATTTTTGAAGATCATTTCTCATTGACCTGTTTTGGAGAATTTGGAACTTATTTTGTTCTCGTTCGTTACACATACGAGTCCTATAATTTCAAAACCCGCTAAATCCGTTTTTTTGGCAAAATGATCTGAGTATGACATCTTGTTCACATTTTTGCGAGGAACAAGACTAATTTAAAATTGAGTTTCAAAACATCCCTCATCACGACCAAAAACCATGTTAAAACTGCGAGTGAGAAACAAAACCCGCTATATCATTCAAGAAGTTACTATCAAAACCCGCTATATCAGAATTCAACCAATCACGAGCAGTTATTTTGCCGAGATAGCGGGTGTAGAAACACGCCCCTCAGGTCAGTTGAATTTCAAAAGCCTCTTTATTCCATATAAATCTCGAAGTGAGTATCAAAATCCGCTATATCCATTTACTACATTTATCCAAATTACTTAAATATTTCTAGACATACATTGAAAAATGAACACTTTTTGAATGTGTATTACTCCAATTCATTATATAAAAAAATAAAATGTTATTTTTTATTTACGTTAGAGATGTGACAGTTTTTTGCGGTTTTCTCCGAATCAGTGAAAGTTGATTTTTTTTTACATTAGCTCCACACAGGAGGCACCGAGGAAAACAATGTCATCTTTGAGGATGCTGTGTGGAGGATTTTTTAAGGAAAAGGAAGGAGAAGAAGATATGGGAAGGAAAAAGGTATAAGGGGTGGGTAGGAATTTGGGGGTCAGTGTGGCCAGGATGTATGAACAGACGTATGAATCTATTCCTCACACTGCGGTGCAAGGCGAAGGGTCAGGAGAATCCGGCTGGAGAGGTCAAAAGGCCTCCCTCAATCAGTCTCCTCCGATCCAGCCCGCCACACAGTGGTTGGGCAAACGTATCCGCCACAAAGACCTAGACAAACCTCATCCCATGAACCCGGGCACCCCTGCTAAGTCACCAAACGTTGTCCAATAAATGGTTCCCGGGGCGGCGGTACCCATACCCGCCTCCCAAATTGATATAGCAATGTAGAAATTGAACGACTCATAAGTGGTATTTGTTTTAAAATAAATAAAATTTCTTTTTATTACCTGAATTCTCAAGTTACCCTCCAAGTCACTTTTTTACAATACAAGAGAAAGATAAAAAAACTTTTCATTACGTGTTGTGTTCACGGCAATGAAAAAAACACTTTAAAATAAATTTGTTGAAGAACTCTTGACAAATCTCCAACAGTTGGAAGCTTTGCGAAGAAAATCCTACGGTTTTGGTACAGTAATATATCAACGCAAGGTAGTTTAATAATAAACAATATGAAGTTATTACATTTTTTAAGACGTTTTTACGGAGTTATTCTCGCCTCAAGTAAAATTTACGCCTTGTTTTCACCATTACCGTATTTTTGTTGTAAAATTTTCATATCTCCTATTCTAATTCTTCACAAACAGTCTTCTTCTTTCGTGTAGTGGGGTGTCAGAGGGGGACATCTAGGTCTGCGAGCCAGTTTAGGGTCTCAGGCAATGCCCTGTGAACCTCATCAATCCTTGTGTAGAATGAATGGAGCGGGCATTAGTTGACCCCATGGTCGGTGGTCTGCACCGCACCGCATTCACACATCGCCGACTCTATGCATCACGTGGGCATAACGGCTATGGAAACACCTTATCCTATTGATGGCGGACCAGAGTTTACGAGACAATGAGAACCCAGTCTGTCTCTCTCAGTGGGGTCTTGAACGAGATGGGCATTTTTCACGTTGGCCGATTGCCAATCTTCTGGGGTGAGAGTTAATCGGAGGAGTTTATCTCCTTCTGTCCAGAAGGGTTTTCGAGACTTCAAGCGGCATGCCGGGTGAGAGACGACATCGTCGTGCAAAGTAATTACGCTTTTTTGCAGCGCCTTCTTGTGTTCCCTCAGTGTTGCAATCTCTCGTCCGATATTTGGCGGGGTTATGTTTGCAAGTACGGGGAGCCAAGGGAGAGGAGTCGATTTTAAAGATCCGCTGACGGAAAATCCATTCAGTAGTTTTTGAAAGAGTAACAAACACACACACATCCATTCAAACTTTCGCGTTTGTGATATTAGTAAGATTGCCCGTGTTTCCTTTGGTGTAACGTTACTAGCATAATAATAGTATATAGACTGTTTATAATGCTACAGTGTCTTGCATAGTGTACAGAGGTATACAGTATACATACGGTATAGTTTAGCTCAGCGGTCGGCAACTAGTTTTGGTGGCGAGCCGTATGAATACAAAATTTTTTTGGGAGGCCACGCGACTGTTGACATCACTCGTACTCGTGTGAGCCTGCTCAATCGGTGCCCGTCACCTTCTTCATACAGCGCAAAGGTTCCCAACTTTTTCTGAAATATTTTATTCTTTAACCCTCCCCCCTTCTTCTTTCTTGCACTAGGTAGGCTGTCGGGGTCGGCTCTTCTCGTTTTCAGGCTATATATTCTTCGGTTCTAGGTATCGCTTTTATCCAGGTCGTTTCTCCGTAATAGGTTGAGAGTCATCCAGGAGTTATTTGGTCTACCTCTGGATGACTGTCAATGAAGCTCCATAGACATTGCTTGCTTTACTGTGTGGTCTGGTGGTCTCCGTCTTATGTGCCCGTGCCATCTCAACTGTCGTTATTCCAGCTTACTGTTTATGTCCGTAAAACACAGACTACCACGAATGCGTGAACTTTTAATCCAATCTTTTAGTGATACTCCTGCCGACCATCTATCTAAGCATTCGCATTTTTGCTGTTTCGAGTTGCCTAGAGTAGGAGTTGTACATAGTCCAGCATTCGGAACTATACATTAACGCGGGTCTAACAATAGTCTGGTATATCTTTTCTTAAGTTTTGTAGGCATTTTTGGGTCACACAAGATTCATGTAATGGATTTAAATTGACTGTGGTCGACATCCGCTGCACTTCCTCCGTTTCTGTGAATAAGTGAGCCTAGATACTTAAATGAGCCACAGTTGGATGATGCTACTCCATCCAGTTCCATCGAATGAGTTACAGCATTTGTGTCTTCAAATGGCAAGAAAATATATACAGTCATTTTTCTATTAATTTGTAGGCCATTCTCCCCTTCCCCTCTGCATAAAAAAGTAAGACAAAAAACACGGAAATAGCACCAGAAGCCAAAAAAAACCATTGTGCTTTAGACCACACGACTGAAGTAAAACTACAAGACAAAACTCGCCCAATGAACCCAGATATCCCTGCTAAGTTACCAAACGTAGTGAACGGGGTTACCTATGACCTAGGGGTGACATATGACATTGGGGTGAAATATGACCAGGGGGTGATTTACGACCTTGGCGTTTCCTACGACCTTGGGGTGACCTACGACCTTGGGGTGACCTACGAACTTGGGGTGACCTACGACCTTGGGGTGACCTACGACCTTGGGGTGACCATCCTTATCCTTATCCTTATCACTCCCCAAGTCAAGCGTGCGTAAAGGCCGCACCATTCGCCTAGCAATCGATCACCGTTCGCATCGATTACCGTTCGCATGACATTTTTCGTAACAAACACCGCTTTTCGTATCGCATTCACCGGCTTACCCCCCAAGTCAAGCGTGCGTAAAGAAGTTTTACTTTAAAAAAGTTAAAAGAAAATTACACATTTTGAAATATCATGACCGACCACTGAGGTCAATGGTAGTCACTGACCTTAGACTACCACGCTATTGAGCGTTGCTTTGCGTTGCCACTCTGGCGTCGCTGGTTCGATACTCTCCTTATTAGTCCTCCACCATAGCAGAAGGTAAACTTTTTACTTACAATGATGGCAGTTGGTGAATTTTCAACATTCTGAGAATATTATTTGTATAAATAATCGAAGTGCCCACCACTGTCCCGCCCCGGTATAGGCGATTTATGGTCGCCCCTTCGGAGCTCTCGCAAGAATCTAATTTTTTTGAATGAACGGCTCTACATTTAAATAAACAAATCTAGACCTTTAATGTCCCTGCATACTTTGTTAGGTGGCGGAATATAGGCTCGCCTACAGACTGTACTGTAATGGTCATGGTACATAATAATAATACAGGTGTTAGTAGTACATGGTACAATGAACATAACCAAATAAATCAGCAACCGTCATGAGTTGCATTACATGCGGTTTGCTGATAAACGGAGGGAGACCACACACTCCAGAACTGCAGGCATCTGCGTGAGGAAAAAAAAACAATGAAATAAAAGTAAACAAAAATTTGAGATTGAGATGGTGAAAGTAACCATCGGGCGCCCGGCAGTCCCCGAGAGAATGAATAAGGTTGTTTGTCCAACGTTACGACATCCAACGGAGTCGTCCTTTATTATACGTACAGCCAATTGCGGACCTCTGATCAGTAAACCTTACATACAGTATAGTTCAGCAGGTTAGCTAGTATATTGCAAGTTCCCAGGCGACCGCAGTTCGCACTAATGAGTTAGTAGGTGTGCCTATTATTGGACGCTGAAATTACTGCAGCGCGGGGCTTTGACATTCCTCTTTAGATATTAATATATGCAGTTGTGTGCACAGGGTTTTCAATCAGGGTGGGCAGTAGGACCATCTTAATATTTACAGATGTGGTAAGCTTTCGCCAAGAACGAGAAAGTTGCAGACTATCCTCCCGTACCTATCGATCCCCTAACCCGGCATACTTATGTACAACTAGCTGGTTCCCGGCATGAGTTGCAATGCCGTATTCAAAGAAATATATTGTTTCTCCCTGTTCATGTCCTTTTCCATGCGTCCCCGTTCCCGTCCCGCATGCCCTACACTCCCCCTTTCCCCCTCCACCTTCCCCGCCTACCTTCTACACTCTCCACTCTCTCGCTCCCCCGTCCCGTAACTCCCCTCCCGCATTCCACTCATATTCAGTCCTAGTACATTCAGTTTTCAAGCAGCTCTACTCAAACAGCCCTATTACAATTTTTTTAATCAAATTTTCATTTTTCGCATTTTACAAATATTCGTTTTTGTATATTGTGAGAATAATCAATCTTATTTGATATCTATTTAAAAAATCTAAATTCACACTCATTAAACGCGTGAACTGTCAAACGTGCGAATATTAAATAGTCGTTAAATTTTCTGAAATTATCCAATTTCTTAATTTTTCTTTCGGTAAGAACCTTCTACAAAGTATTAGAAAACTTTTAAAAAAATGTGAATGAAATAGGTAAAGTAGTTCTGAAGTTAAGGCGTGACCAAGGGAAGCAGGGATTCATTTATATGTATATAGATATGCAGTCGGTTTAGAAAAAATATGTTTTACCTATTTACCTAAATATAACTAAGTGTCCCCAAAGGGTATGCAGAGGGGATGCACCGCCGAATAACATTTACAAACAAATGCATCAAGGATAAAACTACTTGTCTATATACTATATACTGTATACACCAGCGTATCTATACCTAAGTTAAAAAATCGACACTGTAAATAAATTTGTTAGTTATCGTAACCAACTAATGTTTTAAAGTTATTTTTGAAGTCGATTTTAAATATTTCGCAAAAAATAATAATTTTATAAAAATTGATGTGAAAACTTCTCCAACACCGTTGTGATTAAAAACTCGATAAAACGAAAAAGCGATACTAAAAACAGACAAATACGTACATCTATAGAATTTAGCCTGCGAGAGAATGAGATAGAATAATCGGTCTCCTCTTTGTGCGGTGCTTCGTAGCCTCTCCAGTCTTGTCTATTTTAGTTTTCTGTAGGTTTCACTTCTACGATGAAACGAAAAAGCGATACTAAAAACAGACAAATACATACGTATATAGGATTCAGCCTGAGAGAGAATGAGATAGAATAATTGGTCTCCTCTTTGTTCGGTGCTTCGTAGCCTATCGATCTCCTCTTTGTGCGGTGCTTTGTAGCCTCCTCACTCTTGTCTACCTTATTTTTCTGAAGGTTTCACTTCTACCGCGTTTGAAATTCGATTCAACAAAAAAGCAATACTTAAAAGAGACAACTACATAATATGTCCATAGGATTTAGCCTGCGAGAGAATTAGTTAGAATAATCGGTCTCCTCTTTGTGCGGTGCTTCGTAACCTCCCCGCGATTACCTACTTTAGTTTTCTGAAGTTTTCACTTCTACGTTGAAATGAAAAAGCTATACTAAAAAGAAACAAATACATATGTACATCTATAGGATTTAGTCTGCGAGAGAATAAGATAAAATAATCGGTCTCCTCTTTGATCGATTCTTCGTAGCCTATCAGTCTGCTTTTTGTGCGGTGCTACGTAGCCTCTCCACTCTCGTCTACCTTAGTTTTCTGAAGGTTCACTTCTACCGCGTTTGAAACTCGATGAAACGAAAAAGCTATACTAAAAAGAGACAAACACATGCAGCTATAGGATTTAGCCTGCCAGATAATCATATAGAATAATCGGTCTCCTCTTTGTGCGGTGCTTCGTAGTCTCCCCACTCTTGTCTACTATAGTTTTCTGAAAGTTTCACTTCTACCGCGTGTGAACTGTACAATTGTATTTTTTATGTTTTCGAGGGGTCAACTTGCAGAGTCACCCATTCCTCGAACCCCTCTCCCACCCCTCGTAAAACACCCCTTAATTCCAAGCAGTCTTTTGCGGTTGACATTAGTCTGTAAGCCAAATTCTAAATTCCTCCAAAACACAGCGTTCCAACTGCCCACAGCTTGGCAGATTACCTTTGTGGCGGTTAGGCCACTCGTCAGTCTCAAAGCGAGAGCTTCAGGCTGCGGTTGGAACTGCGCTGCACTCGGAAAGACTGATTGAAAGCTGAATTAGTTGAATTCCCTCGCTGGTGATTGTGGTGGTCGTTATTCTGTACTCCTGGCGTCGCTGATTCAATCCTCCGCTAGCCAAGTACCCTATCAATGCACAAGCAATATTATTCTAATAAGTTAAATTCAAATATTGTTAGATTATTGATATCTATGGTATGTTCGTCTTTATTTTAATTTGACGGCCGGCTTGGTCTAGTGGGAAGGCTGTTTACTCTCAATCCGGAGGTCGCAGGATCGAATCTGGGCGTGGGAAAATAAATTTTATTTGATTGATTTGTGTTATTTCACAATTAATTCATTAAAAATAATACATAGCATATTTGCGTCACGTTCCAGAGTGGAAGATACTCTCAGTATCGGCCTGGTGTAAGACCACCATTCAGAATTGAAACGTTGCTTGAAATGGCTTTAGCCGTGTTTGGTGACCAGATCTGAATAGCCAGGTACTTTCCTACCATCCTATTTCCCATCTCCTTCCCTTCCCCACTACCTTCAGCCTCACAACATATCCCAATTGGGGATGCAATAGATTCACCGGCTCCAGACGGGAGGAGCTGGGACTCTTGTGAGGTATTCATGTAAAAAAATATTTTTAAAAATTTCGCCAGGTTTTATTACCCGTACTAGCGCGGGACATTATAATAATTATTAAAAACTAGCTGAAGTCCCCGGCGATGCCCGGGCTTTACACACAGTTTTCAAAATCAAATGCAGACAATGCTTGTTAGACGGCTCGTCCACCACGTACAGACTTTCTCCTTTATATATTATAAATTTCAACCAATTTACACTCAACCTTGAAAGATTATGTACCTAAATCTTCCTCATGAATCACTCTATCTAATGGTGAAAACCACATGAAAATCCATTAAGTCGTTTTTTAGTTTATCGCGAACAGACAGACAGACAGACAGACCGACGCGGTGGAGGACTTTAATTTATAATATGTAGAGATAACGTTTGTTTTTCAGCTGAACAGAGCGGTGAGTGCAATACTCTCCGGTGACCCACAGTTGATACCGCGACAGTTGACCCCCCGAAATAACAATTACTGTGAAACTATTATCTTGGTCCATTATTTACCAATTTCAAAAGTAAAATCGATTTCAAAAATATATTTTAATGATAAGTCGGTATGGATATCAAATGATTTTTTTTACTGCGTCCGTTATGTATTTATACGCTGGTATATAAGACTGTATAAGTAGTTTTATTCCCGGTGCATTTAAAAGTTGTGTAAGTATGTAGGTAAACTCTATTTTACCTAAACCGACTGCAATTTGAATATCAATTTATCGCTTTTTAATAATCATTTCCCATTTTTTAAAAGAACACTAAAAAATTCAGCACGAATTAGTGTTCTGGAATTCACTGAATTAGAGTTACTTACAGACAGGTGCATTTTAAATTTATGTAAGTATGTAGGTACACCGTATTTTACCTAAACCGACTGCAATTTGAATGTAGATTTATCGCTTTTTAACGATCAGTTCCCATTTTTAAAAAGAAAACTAAAATTCAGAGCGAATTCGAGTTCTAGAATTCATTGGATCGGAGTTACAGACAGCTCAACGGAAATCAATATTTTTGCGTATTTTTAACTAACGTAACTCCACACTAGGGGCAATGAGGAAAATAATCGTGATGCCAATGTGATGTGGAGGGTATTTTTGTAGAAAGGAAGTAGTGAAACTGGGTCTTGCAGAGACCCATGTTGTAGGAAGGAGGAAACACAGATTAAGAGAGAGGAAACACGTAGATTTTGTCGTAGAAATGACCCGTTATCATGTGACAAACGTCAACTGTGTACAAATGTTGAGCGCGCGTTTGGCGTGTTTTCCTACTGTGCACCGAAGGAATCAATGACGCAAGTTCCTTGAAGCATCTTCAATCGAAATACCGGCAGAACAAGGAGAGCATTCCCTCCTGGCGCCTGTACTACAAAGATTGCAAGCCGTACGTTGAGGTAGGAAAATCTATCAAACGGCCCGCCCGTTTCGGGATTTTTCAGGAATTTTGGGACTCCAGACCAGAGTCTTGGGGCACATGCGATTATTATTAGATAGATAATATATTGGTAACCACATAATTTAAAATTAAAATCATGTAACGATCTCACGCCGGAATATATTAACTTAATATTTATTGCCAAAGTAATTCACAGTTAACGTATATATTTTTCAACGTTTACGTACAGTATACTTCGTTTTACGTTCACGTTCGTTGCACGTCCCACGGCAAATGAAATACGTTTTGTGTGAATGTATAAAGCAGTCGATGCGTTAAATTTGCCTTGGGGCTGAATATCCTTTTATAGGGTTGCCCAACGTTTGCGCCGGTTTTAAATTTCCCATATTTTTTAAATACAGTGGTACCTCGAGATACGAGTGCCTTAACATACGAGATATTTGAGATACGAGTCGTCGAGCGAGCGAAGTTTTGATTTAAAATGAGCAATATTTGAGATACAAGGAATGGCCGACTGAATCAAAGCGTAAAAAAAACCGTTATGACTGTACGTATTTATCTCTCAAAAGATAGATTTGAAGAAACACATTCTGATTCTCAGTGGAGAAAAACTTTTTCATGTTCCGTCTGCAAACAATTATTTACTCGAAAGGGATCTTTGATGAACCACATGCTGATTCACAGCTTTTTCACGTTCCTACTGCGAAAAATCATTTTCTCAAAAGGGAAATTTGATGTCACCTACGCTGATACGCAGTGGAGAAAAACTATTTTCATGTTCCGACTGTAAAAAATCGTTTTATCAAAAATAATTTTTACCTAGCACATGCTGACACACAGTAGAGAAAAACTATTTAAGCTTTTCATGTTCCGACTGCAAAAAAATTGTTTTATCAAAAACAATTTTTGCATAGTAACATGTTTGCATTATTATTTTTTTTAAATAATTATCATTAATTTACAAAAAATTGCCAAAGTTGCCTCTAAAAACCGCGAAAAATTGAAATCTTTAATGGCAAAATTTTATAATTTAAATCACAAATAAATAACATAGCACAAATCCGTACTAGACATTTAGTAAACCTCTTGATTTAAGAACAAAATATTATTCAGCTTGGTTGGGTATTTTGGCCTAAAATCCAAAATTAAGTTTTGTATGAAAAACGTCGGGCAGCTGGTCCCTGTTATGTTACAGACACTTAACTTGTCTGAAGTCATTGAGCGTTTTCCATACAATACAAATTTTATTCACACTCTAATTGCAAAAACAGTCCATAGAGACAGTTGGAATGTAATGTTTTGTTTGTTCTTCGTTAGCCCCTGGGTGTAGGTGTAGGTGTAGGGTCACATGCTGATAGTGATATGTAAGGCGCCGCGGGCGGCAAGGTGCTTATAATGGGCCTATCGTTGATGTTTGAATTTCGTTAACGTAGTGGGACTTCAAAATAATAAGGGTGGGTTTAACACAAGCAATTTTTACATTAGAAAAATAAAAGGAGGAGGTAGCGCAACACGGCATAACACCCCAAAAACAAATAACAAAAAGAATAATAAATGTTTATATTTGTTGTAGTTTTGTTTAACAAAATGTACGCATTAGCTTAAATATTAGAATAAGTGTTGATGCGAATAACTCCGAAGTAGGATTATGTGTATTGGTTCATATAAAAATTGAAACATTACCTACTTGAAATAAACGGTGTATAGTGACCAAATATGATGAAATAATACACACACACCTTCAAATAGAAATCTTTCCGCGTAGATTTGAACAGAAACTAATGTAGCCACTGATATATTGCATTTTTACTCTAAGATTGAGACAGACAATCAACATTGCGTATGCACTCTGTCTCTATTACTATGCTCGACATTGTGTATCGCATTTCCATTTGATATTGAATTTTACTGATAGACCGAATTTCGAAATTCACGTACGATCTTTCCGATTTTTTGTTAGGATATGTAGGTATTTCCTGTCCTTCATCTTTTCATCTCCCCCCCCCCCCCTATTGCCTTCAGCCTCACAATATGCCTTTTTTACATTAGCTCCGCACAGGAGGAGTTCCTGTGAAAAATAATTTCCCTCAGTGCCCATGTCATCTTTGGGGATGCTGCATGCAAGGTAATTTTAAGAAAGGAAAGAGAGGAAGTTCTGGGTAGGAAAAAGGTATGATGGGTCAGTGTGTCCAGGAAAGTCGTATGAATTCATCCCTCCCTCTGCGGTGCAAGGCGATGTTCCGAGAGAGTATGGCTCGAGAAATCAAACAGACTCCCTCAACCATTCTCTCCCAATCCGGCCAGCCATGCAGCTGGTGGGCAGACACAACCGCCGCCAAGACCTATAAAAACCTCACCCATGAACCCGGGCACCCCGGCTAAGTCACCAAACGTAGAGAACCACTTGGGGTGACCTATTGTAGAGGTGTTGGTTATCCAATAAATAGTTCCCGGGGCGGCGTACCCATACCCGCCTCCCAAATTGAAAATTATCTGGACATTTGTAGGTACTCGAGGTGTAGGCTGGTGGTTGAATGTAGAAAAACGAGATTGCGTGATAAAATAAACCTTTACTGAGTTCCCACAATAATTATAATTCGTAAGCACACAAACACGGACAGCGTAACAGTTTTACGATATTAAATAGTACACACTGGGTCAAGGTTGATTGCGGATAGACGAGGCGACTGCTCGGTAAGTTGAACGAGTACTGAATTTTCGTTGTTGCTGGGCGCCTTTTATATGGCCAGACGAGTGGAGTATTAGTGGAGTATCTTCACTCGGCGAGTTGCTCGAAAGCGCTGGAACTGTGCATTTCAAGGGTACAATGGTTCGTACCTTTTCTGGAATGTGTGAGAGGTAGATAGGTCCGCGGCTCTGTTCCAATGCACTAGGTACTTACTGCTCAGTCGTGTACCGTCCATACTCGACGGGTGGCGGGCGCTCTAGTAATTTTGCTTCCATATATTTGAACACAGACGCTGCCTCTGGAAATATCGATACGTTTCGGGTGCGATCCAAAGCGTGACATAACAACAATGCGTGGTTGCTACACATTATTGAAAAATTATAAACTTGTTATCAAAAAATAATTATAAATAGTGCACAATCTTTTTCATCAGACGTTAGAGCATTTTTATTGCTCAACTTGAGTGTAAATTAAAAGAAATTGTTAACACAATAAAATCGATATTGTATTTAAGAATAATCTACCTTTCTTTTCGGAACCGTCCTGTAAAGTTGCAAGGGTACGGTCGCAAGATAATCTTTCGACGAAATTTGTATTCTCGGCCGCTGGTGCTATAAGAACCCTCGATCCCTCGGTCATGGGAGGGGACCCACCACTTTCCCAACGGCGTTATAAGTAAACATATGGTTTCCTCCTTCACCGCACATGACAAGACTCTACTTTTTTTTAACGAAGCTACATTTATTTGAACGACTCTAGACCCTCCAATGTCCATGGATACGGGGTTATTAAGCAGCATGCAAGTACTTACATTAACATTATACAAAAGAGTAATAAATCTGGCAGCCCGTAGATCTCTAGAGAAAAATATATACAGATAAAGGTGTTAGTAAATAAAAAGAAAAATAAGAACTGCGTCCGGTTCTGCGTCGAAACCTTCTGAAAATAAAATATCTTGGGATTGAAATTGATGAAAATCTACAGTGGAATTCACACATTGATCTTACCTCAAAAAAGCTAACAAAACTCATCTACTTCTTCAAAAAATTAAGAAACATCTTGTCGATGAGGGATCTAAAGAGAGTATATTATGCTTTATGCCACTCTCGATTGGAATATGGAGTAATAGGATGGGGCTCAGCAGCATCTAATCACTTGAAACAACTTAAGATAACTCAGAATTGCATTATAAAGACCATTCTAAAGGTCCCCATAAGGACGTCAACAACAGAAATTTTTAAACATTTTGATGTTCCAAGCATACAGAAAATCTATGCCAAAAACATTCTAGTACATCACCACAAAAATGATTCAGAGGCAGACACCTCACACGCTCATAAAACCAGAGCCAAACAAACAGACATACTTAATATACCAAAGTGTAACTCTTCATTTGGTCAAAGAAGTTCTGCATTTTTAGCAGTAAAGTTATATAACAAACTCCCACTTAGTATCAAACAAATTTAAAAAAAATAGCTACATTAAGGACATTAAATGTTGGCTGAAGAATCTATCGGAAAATGAACTTACTAGTATACTTAAAACATCATAGAAGTTTCTGGAAAACCTTATCCAATCAATGAAGTTAAACCATAGAAGTCGCTGAAAAACTTATCCAAAGCATAGTCCCCCCCAGCACAGGATCTCCTAGTGAGGAGGACTACGAATATATTTTATATATACATCTTACTAACATGTTTCATATAAAAATGTAAAAAATATTATATAGTTACTAAATAAAAAATAAAAAAATAAAAAATTGCTATAATAGCAGAAAGAAAATAAAATATATAAAAAGAAAAGAAAATCCCTCGACCACTATGGTAAATGTATCTCTATCTTGCGCTACCTGGAATAGCTCCTCCACACTTCTAACACAGGTACATTTCGTAGCCAAGACTTTTGTCTCCTCCCAGATTACCAGGCCGCTGGTTAAAGGGCCATAACTGAAATGTATAATCTAATTCCATCTCCAACACCCCTCTAGCATGGCGGGTGAAATAATTTTAAAAAATGTATCAAATGTACAAAAAAATGTATGACTTTAAAAAAAATCAAAATAAATGTACCCGAAAAGGAGAGTGGGGTAGAAAATGGGGAACGGATAATCTGGCTTACGTAGAATACAGCAGCTCGTTACGGAATATGGGATTTTTTTGGCTCTCTCGGTATTGTTCTGGCGTAGGTACCCAAATATATTATTTATGTGGGGATTACGACAAAGCTACACCAACAACAGTAAATGGGAATGAAATATTCCAAAATGTGCAGGCAAATAATTTCAGATATTGTATTCAGAGGCGGCTCTAGGGGCCCAGAAGTGGAAGGTTATTTAAAAAAAATCAGAGTGTGTAATTCACACGCGGTAGAAGTGAAACTAGAAAGTCGAAACTAGATGTCGCTTTATTTTCTTTTGTCTGTTTATTTCAAAGTGGTTTGAAGATGGCATAATTGAAATTAAAATTATTATAAGCAATAATTATCAGCCTGAAACACTCATCAACATTGAAATATCTTCCGAGAAAAGATACTTGCCGCCAACGGGACTTGAACCCGTGTCCTTCTGATTGCCGGTCAGCTGCTCTTGACCACTGAGCTATGGGGGCTTATCAAATACCCGCCAAATAATTCAATATATACTAGTGTTTCATTCAACAATTACTGCTTATTATATTTTTTCCACCTGAAAACAACCAACTTTATTTTTGCGAGAGAGACATTGTAAGTGTTAAATCGTTAGTGTTAATGCGGGTATTTGATAAGCCCCCATAGCTCAGTGGTCAAGAGCAGCTGACCGGCAATCAGAAGGACACGGGTTCAAGTCCCGTTGGCGGCAAGTATCTTTTCTCGGAAGATTTTTCAATGTTGATGAGTGTTTCAGGCTGATAATTATTGCTTATAATAATTGTTACCCTTTGTGCTATGCATAAAAAATCTTTTCTAAACGTTAGTTTATAAATTAAAAATAATAATTGAAATTAAAATGTTATAAGATATCTATATTATACCAGCTGGTCCCGGCAAGCGTTGCTATGCCATTTAATAAATAAATTGTTTCTCCCTGAGTGTCCTTTCCCATTCGTCCCGTTCCCCTTCCGCCTCCCCTTCTTCTCCTACGTCCTCTTCCCCTCTCGCGTTCACACTCCAACACCTCCACCTTCCCTCTCCCCACTCCACTCCCCAATGTGGCGACTCGAGAGTGGGAAACGCGCAGAGGGCGTCTGCGCAGCCTGGTTCGCCTAGGTTTGGGTGAGCAGGATGGCGCTGTACTATCAAAAAGATGGTGTAGCGGCAAGCGTAAAACGGTGCACTACAATATTTAATTAAATGAAGACAATATAAGCGAAACTTAATCAAAAATTTTAAAACAGAAATATCCGAAAAAGATACTGACACCTCTGGGACTCGAACCCAGGACCTCTTGATTTCCTCAAACACGCTAACCTCTGCGCCACGGTGTCGATATCAAATTCGGTCATTTTTAACTGTATCATACTTCGACTTAGAACCACCCACACTATCTTCATTTTCTTATCGCATATATTATTGGCAACTATCTTTATGTATGATTGCAAGATTCAAACCCGAACTAAATCCTCTCTAGATAGTGTCTGGATAAATATTTATCCATTTTATTTAATATGCGACATATATTGACTTTTTGCAAGTCTAGGAAGAATATTTATTTTTTATTTATTTTTACTTTATGAGTAAAACCTCAAATTGTAATATTTAATTAATTTTTTAGTTCGGGTTTGAATCTTGCAATCATACATAAAGAGTAGCCTATAATATGTGCGTTAAGAAAATGAAGATAGTGTGGGTAGTTCTTAGTCGAAGTATGATACATTTAAAAATGACCGAATTTGATATCGACACCGTGGCGCAGTGGTTAGCGCATTTTCCCGGAAAGCAAGAGGTCCTGGGTTCGAGTCCCAGAGGAGTCAATATATTTTTCTGATATTTCTGTTTCCAGATCGATTGAGTTCCGCTTATATTGTCTTCATTTAATTAAATATTTTAACCATTTACGACGACCTCCGTAGTCCAGTGGGTAAGACTCTTGACTCACAATCCGGAGGTCGCGGGTTCGAACCCGGCATGCGCAAATAAATTTTATTAATTTGTGTTATTTCACAATTAATTCATTAAAAATAATATATAGTATATTTGCGGCATGTTCCAGAGTGGAAGATACTATCAGTATCGCCCTAGTGTAAGACCACCATTCAGAATTGAAACGTTGCTTGAAAATGGCTTTAGCCGTGTTTAGTGACCAGATCTGAATAGCCAGGTACTTCCCAACCTTCCTCTTCCCCACCTCCTTCCCCTCTCCACTACCTTCAGCCTCACAACATACCTCAATAATTGAGGATGCCATAGTCTCACTGGATCCAGACGGGAGCAGTTGAGATTATTGTGCGGTATTCACTGTAAAAAAAAAAAAAATTCAAGCAACGTTTCAATTCTGAATAGTGGTCATTCACTAGGGCGATACCGAGAGTATCTTCAACTATTCAATAGCACAAATTATAGCATTCTTACAAGCACTTATCCACGTAAGTATTTCCAAACAAACTTTCACGTTTTCACCAGGTAACATTCCAACGTAAATTTCGTGTACCTACATTGCCGCAGAATTCAACGATAAATTCGACTTTAAAAATGACCATCGACCTTTTCAACGAGGGTAAGTACTTTTCAACAAAACTGCCAGTGACGTCCACCGAACAAGTTAACTCATAGAAATAAGCCGCAGGGTTTCCGTGGGCCCAAAGTGATGACTCAGCAGGGGTTCATGATGCATGGCTTGTCCGGGTCTTGGCGACTGATTTTTTTTATATCAGCTCCACACAGGATGCCCCGAGGAAAATAATTACCTTAAGGGCCAATATAATCTTTGGGGATTCTGTGTGGAGGGTCTTTTTAGGAAAGGAAGGGTAGAAAGTTTTGCCAAATAAAAGGGTGTGAGGGGTGGTTAGGAATCGGAGGGTCAGTGTGTCCAGGAGTGATTGACGTATGATTCCATACTTCCCACTGCGGTGCAAGGCGTTATTCTGCATAAATATATCTAACGTTCTGTTATTTTAACATACCTATTACAACAATCTATTCCTTAAGGCCCCGCAAGCGCGCACAAAAAGAAGAAGATGGAGAGATGAAATTATGAATGTTAGAGGAAAGCGCTAGTATTTAAAGCGACAAAATCGATGCGAAAATTGTGAAAATGTTTAATAAAACACGGCTCGTTTAAAATAGAGAAAAAATCTCGCGAAATTTTTTCATACAATAACTTATAAAATAACTGAAACAAACGTGTTAATAATCATTTTTGGAGCATACTTTGCGATTTTTTCAATCGAGGGAATTTTATATAATTTGCGTTTCGGCGCGACGAATGTCTAGATAAAAATCTTCAAAAATAACATATATTTTTTTTTAAGCTTAAAAATTTCAAATGTCTAAGAGAGATTTGCAAGAAATCGTTAGAAATTCGGGTAACGGCGTCTTAAGACGTCACATAACTTTTTTTTGGTTTTAAAACATATTTGTATTTACATACCTATATACTAGCTTTCATTATCCATACGAGTACATCGTTTTGTTTTACGTCAAGTCTTATATAAATCTAGCATATTATTTAAATATTGAAACGTTGGCTAAAGAAGGAGGTAGCGCAACACGGCATAACACCCCAAAAACAAATAACGATGGAATGATACTCAACAGCCTAATAATTGGTTTTATGCGCGGGCAACTCAGTCGCCGCGCCTGCGCGAATTCCGTTCCGGCAAAGCGAACGGAATTCATTCGTTTCTCGGCTACCTGACGCGCTAGCTGTTTGCTCGAGTATCTTCCCTATAAACCTTCCAAGTTAATACTTGTAGTGTTTCGTAATTTAAATAAATTTAACTTCAGTATTCAGAAACATTCCTTTCATTTTTGGTGTATTTGGTAACCCATGGAGTCAGATCAGAGAAGTGTGAAGTAAGTATAACCACGCGGATCGCTGAATGGAAATAGCGGACGACATTATTGAATCTACCCACACCATTCATCAAGTCACCAAACCCCCAAACTGGTGACCACGACTCACACAAGAAAAGATGGGAAGCTCGCATACAGCAGCCGTCGGGAGTCGGGAAGCGAATCCTGAGCAATCACGCACCCGGTAGGTCGCATTTTATTTTTTTAATATTTAAAGCATTTCATAATTTAGCTTCTTTTTCGTTCAATGACCACCGGGGGACCTCAGTATTTCACAAATATAACGTGCTTCGTTTATGCTATCAAATAATGACAGCGATAAACGAGCATTTGGTTTAAAATGAGTTTTAACTTCTATTAAAATTAACAACGTGCTTTGTTTTTCAGCTAACACATAATGTTTTTTTCATATACCCACAAATTTCAAGTTAATAATTCTAATTGTGAAATGTAAATTGAATTAATGGCGGATTGTGAAACCCGCCATTTTTATCACAACTTTATGAAGTAAAACGGTATAAAACCGTTGCTAACCATTTTGTCTGATATCATCTAGCTGTCTCATGAACCCCTGTCAGAGATTATGTATTTTTTCCTTGTTTTGTTCATTAAAAAGGACTAAATTCGCTGGCCTTCCATTTCAGCTAGATTCACAAGGGCGAGCGGTTAAAGGCGGAGACACACATCACCGCTTGGAATCGTTCCGGATAAAGGCAGAGACACACCGGCGAGTTTCGCGGACCAGTTTTGCAGAGAGAAAGGCAGAGAACCGATCTCACGAAAAAGATGACTCATCAGACACGTGAAAGTTTTTAAAAAGTTTTACATTAATCTAATTATTTTTTCCAGCATTTTAGAAAATTGTTACATTAATTGATGCGTATACAATATGTTACAACTTAAATGTGTTGCCTTTGAAAAATCTGCAGAGCTCATGTAATCCATTTGCATCTCGAAAACGTAACTACCTACCAATAAATTTATCATAACTAACTAACTAACCATCACGCCGTTTCCCCGCAGGGGTAGGCAGAGAGGACGGACCGCCAAACAACTCGGTCTTGGCACACACTCTTTGCCTCACTCACATTCATATATCGTCTCATACATACTCTTCTATTATTCTGACTTTTGACATGGCCCGTCTCAAGTATCTGATTTACTTGATCGTGCCATGTCTTCCTCGGGCGTCCCCGACTTCTTCTACCATTCACATTTGCATCATATATTCTTTTAACACTACTTTCTTCGTGCATTCGCTCTACGTGCCCAAACCATCTGAGGGTCCCTTTCTTAATTTTGCTCATTATACTTACATCAGCCTTACATTCTTTGCGGATATCCACATTTCTAACATGATCATACATGGTTTTACCACACATACGTCTCAGGGATCTCATTTCAACAGCATTCAGTTTACTTTCATCCTTCCTCTGCCAGTTCCATGCCTCACTGCCATACATCAGGGTAGGTACCAGGACTCCATTGTGGACTGCTAGTTTCGCTTTTATTGAAAGTTTTTTATTAGCTCCAACGGCATTCAGTCCTCCATTAATGGAGTTACCGGCATTTACCCTCCTTTCAATATCTCTATCAGCCTTCCCATCTCTCGTAAACATACTACCCAGATAAACAAACTCATCCACCTGCTCCAAGTATTCATCATTCACTACTATATCGCACACTGTTTTCGTACTCTCTCTTTCAAACACCATGACTTTAGACTTACTTACATTCATCATTAACTCATTCTTCATACATACTTCGTTCATCCTAGATACTAGAGGCTGTAGATCTTCCATAGTGTTAGAAATCAGCACCGCGTCATCAGCATACAACAGACAACATACTTTCAGACTATTCAATTTCGCGCCCAATCCCACATCTTTCAATTCTTGCATACAATTATCCATGTATAGATTGAATAACCATGGTGACATTACGCAGCCTTGCTTAACACCTTTTGTGATGTCAAACCACCCCGTAAAATCACCGTTCACCCTAACACATGCAACGCTTCCCTCGTACAGAGACGCAATTGCCTGTATGAGATTTGTATTCACTCCATACTTGGACAACACCTTCCATAGATTTTTCCTGTCGACTCGGTCGTACGCTTTTTGAAGATCTACAAAGGCGCAGAAAAGTTTCTGGTTTTTCGCCAGAAACTTCTCAGTGAGCATACGCAAGGAGAAAATCTGGTCCATGCATCCCCTTCCACTCATAAAGGCACCTTGCACATCCCATATTTTATCCTTTGTTTCCGTTCTTACCCTTTCAATCAATATTCTTCCATACAGCTTGCCGACAGCACTTAGCAGGCTAATAGCCGTATGATTCCCACATTCCATGCGTGACCCTTTACCTTTGTACAACGGCATGATTACAGCCCTTCTCCAATCTAATGGCGTGTAACCCTCCTTTAAACATTGGTTAAAAAGTTTGCACAACCATGTGAGAATAATATGGTTATCTCCTTTAAAGTATTCGGCAGCAATATTGTCGAAACCAACAGCCTTACCATTCTTCATGCATTTAATCGATTTTTTTATTTCATCCATACTGATTTTGATAACATTCACTCCGTCATCGTTCATAACCGATTCGACGCTGGACTCACTATCACCCGGGTTGCTTTCGAAGACTTCCTCAAAATATTTCATCAATTTCATATTCATAAATTTATCATCATTTAATATATTTCAATAATATTATTAAAGTTTAGCACTTTTCATTTTGATGATAATATTAAATTTCATGAGTTTTGGAGATTTTTATATATATTTTTGCTCAAGTAATAAATTTTATAAATAGTATTACAATATTAATCCTACGGATGATTTTGTCTTCTTACTTTCTTGCATCATCTAAAATAAAATATTAAAAATTTCGGTTATTTTTAAACTTTTAATACAATTTTTAACAGATTTCAAAAATTTTAACTTTTAAAATAAAAACATTATCAATTTGCAACAAACAATTTTAGAAATCATTTTTAAACTTATATGGGTATTAAATTAAAAATTATTTCATACATTCACACTTCCTTTGAAATTTTGCCATATCTGCTGCGAATTGTTCTGACCAAATTGGGAGATGTTTACTATCGAAAAGGAAAATAAAGAAGAAAACACCAACGAATCAAACTCAAGTAATCTCATCGTAACCAACGAAGGAAACGCCAGCAGTTCAAGCGTTTCTGATCCTCCCACAATTCCAAGCGGCAAACTCAGCAAAAACAACATGGAAGGAGACAGCAGACCAGCATCGGACGTACACCCAGTTTCAGTACGCTTACCGAGCTGTTGGAAGTCTAATATTGCTCTCTGGTTGGCCCAGGCCGAGGCACAGTTCGTGAATTCTCGGATAAAAGACGACTTCACCAAGTACAACATCGTAATTGCCGCTCTTGATCCTGACACCCTGCAGATAATAAGCGACATAATAATTAATCCACCAGCCCAAGAAAAATATGTACGCGTCAAGACAGCCCTCATCGAGCGTCTTCAGGACTCGGAGGAGAAGCGACTAACTCGACTTCTCACCGGCATCCAGTTGGAGGACCGAAAACCAACTGGTCTACTAAGGCACATGCAGGAGTTAGCGGGACCCGCTCTGGCAAAGAGCGCCATCGTCAGAACACTATGGTTGCAGAGACTCCCACAGCATGTCCAGGCGATACTGTCCGCACTGTCAGACAACGATCTCGAACAACTTGCTTCAGCGGCGGATAAAATTATAGATGTGTACCAGGCAACCGAATGTACCGCGGTTGACCGTAACAAGCGACCAAGCACATCGCGAGCCGAAGAACCTGAGAATTCCATACTTCTAGAACTTCAAAAACAAGTGCTCACACTTACAAGAGAAATTAAACAATTGAAGTTAGACCAAAACAACGCCAATCGACAATCCGATTATAAAGGACGAAATAGACAAAACTTTCGCCGAAATTCGCACGACCAGTCCCCATCTAGACAAAACCCCGCTAGAAGACCAAGGTCAGGGTCTCGTGGGAGTTCTCCGAACAGGAACCCTGAGGGATATTGTAAATGGCATAACATTTATGGTGAAAACGCATACAAGTGCTACCAACCGTGTTCTTTTCCAAAAAAAACACCAGGGAAACGACAGAGGAAGACCACAGTAGAGACATGTGAGCTTCCTGCTAATACTTGTCGTCTCTTTCTATATGATCGCGAAACACGTCAGAAGTTCCTTGTGGACACGGGAGCTGACGTCTCCATAATCCCTAGAGATTTTAACCACAATAAAAAATGCATTACCTCGGATAGCTGCACACCAGCTTTGTACAGCGCCAGTGGTAATTGCATTAAAACCTACGGCACAAGAATACTGGAACTCAACTTGGGTCTACGTAGGACAATGAAGTGGAAGTTTATAGTGGCAGATGTATCAAGAGCTATTTTGGGAGCCGATTTTTTGCACAACTTCAACCTTACCGTCAATTTAAAAAAGGCAGCGATCACGGACTCGTCTACAGGATTGCTGATTCGAGGCACGAAATACAAAGGAATCTCTTCAGGCATTTCAACAATATCTAACACCCTGAAGTATCGAGATATCCTCTGTAAATACCCAAGCTTGACGCGGCCTAACATGGAGACAACAGGAATTAAGCATACAGTGACCCATTGTATCGAAACTAAAGGCCCTCCTGTAACCGAACGTGCGCGCAGGTTAGCACCAGCACTTCTAGAAGCGGCCAAACGCGAATTTAAATTTATGATGGAACAGGGAATATGCCGACCTTCCAAGAGCAACTGGGCCAGTCCGTTGCATATGGTAAAAAAGCCTAACGGTGAATGGCGTCCCTGTGGAGACTATAGGCGTTTAAACGCAAAGACCGTTCCGGACAAATATCCGATCCCTCAGCTCCACGACTTCACTCACAAACTGTCAACAGCAAAAATATTCTCGACCATTGATTTAGCGCGGGCATATCATCAGATACCTGTGGAACCTGAAGACATACCGAAAACGGCTATCATCACACCGTTCGGATTGTACGAGTTTACCACCATGCAATTCGGGTTATCCAACGCGGCACAAAGTTTCCAACGCTTTATGCACGCCATCACCAGGGATCTGGATTTTTGTTTTGTATATCTTGATGACATACTAATTGCATCCTCAAGTGAAGAAGAACACCAAAGACACTTAGACATTTTATTCAAACGCCTAGCTGAAAATGGTCTTATCATTAACATCCAAAAATGTCAATTTGGTGCCTCTACCGTAAATTTTTTGGGGCATACTATTACACCAAAGGGGATGACCCCTATTAAAGAAAAAGTGAAAGCGATAACAGAATTTCCACTACCTAAAACCGCGAAAGGTCTGCGCCGTTTTTTAGGTATGCTTAATTACTACCGGAAGTTCCTACCTAATGCTATCCACACCCAGGCGAAATTATTTGACTGTATAGCCGGATGGAAAAAGAATGACAAACGAGAACTTACATGGAGCTCGGAATTAACCGCAGCGTTCGAAGATTGCAAAAATCATCTTGCAAATGCAGCGTTACTAGCTCATACGAATCCCAACTCCAAAATCGCTATCATGGTAGACGCTAGCTATACAGCGATCGGAGCCTCTTTACAGCAGTCAAACGGCGACACATGGGAGCCACTTGGATTTTTCTCTAAAAAATTCACTCCAGCTCAACGGAATTATAGCACATTCGACCTCGAGCTAACAGGTGTCTACGAAGCCGTAAAATACTTCCGCAATAGCGTTGAAGGACGTAATTTTAGTATATATACTGACCATAAACCAATCACCTATGCCTTTCACAAGAAACGAGCCTCCAGCTCTCCACGGCAGGAAAGACAGCTGGACTTCATCGCACAATTTTCGACTGATATTAGGCATATCTCCGGACTGGAGAATGTAGTAGCGGATACCCTGTCTCGGATCGAGGAGATAAACTGTCCCTCTACAATTGACTATGGGAGAATGGCAGAAGCGCAGTGTCAAACTGACGATCTAATTAAGGCAAAAGATGACACCGGCCTCTCCCTACGTCAAATGGTGATACCTGGCACAGATAAATCGTTATGGTGCGATATATCAACTGGTCATGTCCGACCTTTCGTTCCAGAGTCCATGCGAACCGAGGTCATAGAAAGCGTACACAATGTCTGTCATCCAGGCATACTCGGAACAACAAACTCAGTAAAGTTGAGGTTTGTGTGGCCCAAGATGGCGAAAGACATAAAAATTTTCGTTAAAAACTGTATCCCTTGCCAAAAAGCGAAAGTCTCAAAACACACAGTAGCTCCACCATCAGCTTATGTCTTACCAGAAGACCGATTTAGTTGGACCTCTTCCAGCATGCAATGGATACCAATACCTGTTGACAATGATCGACAGATTCACACGTTGGCCTGAAGCAGTATCATTGAAAGACATGTCTGCAGAAACCGTCGCAAATGCACTGATGGACCACTGGATAGCTCGTCACGGGACCCCGGAGACGATAACCACAGACCAGGGCCGTCAATTTGAAAGCTTTCTTTTTAAGAAACTGGCGGAGAAATTGGGAATAAAACATACAAGGACTACGGCATACCACTTACAAGCCAATGGCTTAATAGAGAGATGGCACCGTACTCTGAAAGCCGCTCTTAGTGCGAGCGGTGACCCGAACTGGTTGGAGACTCTCCCGCTCATACTACTCGGATTGAGATCTACTGTTCGTGAAGACCTAAAATGTTCCCCGGCTGAACTCACATGTGGTAGAACATTAAGATTGCCATGTGATTTCTTCACCGAAACACCTAAAGAAGAACCCGACACTTACGTAGGTCGACTTCAAAAAAATTTTGAAAACATCAAGCCAACACCTACCACCGCCCATGGATCAAGGAAATGCTTTGTACATAAAGACTTATCTCTAACTACCCATGTCTTTCTTAGAACAGACAGTGGAAGAAGGCCCCTTCAAAATTCCTACGAAGGACCTTATAAAGTGGAGGAACGCGACGAGAAAACGTTTATCATCAACATAAAGGGCAAAAGTAAACGTGTTTCCATAGATAGGTTAAAACCAGCCTTCCTACCTGTAGAGGAAAAGGTACCAGTAGAAGAAAATATTCCTGTTGCTACAACTGTCCAGGAACCACTCCCAGAAATAAAAAGAACAAGATCTGGTTGTAGAGTCCATTTTGGCGACCGTTACCGTTCGGAAAGCAAATAATTGGCAAAATTAGATATAATTAATTCTTTTCCTTCCTACAAATCCCATATCAAATTAAAAATGACTACCAAAAATAATATTTTTAAAAAAGCATATACAAAGCTTGTATTATCTTAAACCGTATATCTGTAAAATTACTGATAACTAAAGACTTCAATTTTGAAAGAAATTTTGAACTCTAGTACTATTATTTGTTTTATACAATACATATCGGTCATCAAAGTGATGAACCATTTAACCAATGAAAAATTTTTCATTTTTTAAAATCATGTATACCATGTAACTAGTTTTAAGAAAAATTTAACACTTTAAAGTGTGTAAAAAACGATGTACTCGGACAAGTCATTTTTTAAACTTAATATTAACAGAGCGTAATTTGTCTTGTATTGACCACATACTCAATATAACACATATTAACGTAAATAATAACCTTGTTTTAAAAATAAAACATTCCGCAGCTTGCGATGAATATATAAATAGTATATCTAGCCACTCCGCTTTATGCGTTGAAGTTTTTATAAATTTATACAACTTTTCTTTAAAAAACTTGTATAGAATGTTAGAATGAAATTTTTACATGTACCTATTTTTAAGCAAACATAAAACATTGTATATCAATCAATGAAACCTTCTTATCCAGCAATAATCGCTTTTCACAATACTTATGCAACTTATGCTAAAAATAACTTCTTATAGGTTTGTATAATTATTGTGTAATACAATCTTAATATATTCTATATTGAACATGTTCCCAATATGGAATATATTAACATTTACATATAAACCTAGTATCTAACATTGTTAAATAACTTTTAACTAACAAAAATGTCATATATAAAACAATTCTTAATTCAACTTAAACATTAACAGCCTTACTAAAAAAAAACCACAGCGCGACCGATTAACTGTGTTATTGTAATAACATAAGTAAAGCTCGTATACACTAAAAGACGTTTTATTACCAATAACGTTTCTTACGTAGTCACGCTGTTAAAACGCATTGAAGATGTGACAACGTTGTATATGGTTTTAATTTACTAGGAAACAATGTTGTTTTAATTTTTCTCCGCAAGGGGCATTATTGGCGCGCTTATGCATTAGTTCGTCGGCCCGCAAACAGCTCGCGATGACAAAACAGCTCGGTGTGTTTTATGGCGGGATATCGTAAATTTTGTGATTTTACTTAATAATTTCTATTTTAGTGACGAATTTACTCTTCTGTTCACATAATTGATATATTTACCATGTTATTTGTATGGTTTACATCAGTTTAATGAAGTTATTGTACAAACGCCGTACTTTCAAAGTTGAACTGTCAGAATATTGTTTTTTATAGGTTACTTGAAAGATAAAATTTTCATTTTAAGATATTTATTTTAAGAGAATTTCTTAAAAGTGATAATTTTTTATAATATTAAAATCTAATACATGTGTTCGTAAACGTATCAAAAAAATTAACGTCTTTAGAGATGCCAGAAATCTGTTTTAAATTTCGGTATTATTTCTAAGCTATTTTTTTTGCAATAAAAAAAAACTTTGAAATTTTTTATTATTTTTTTATTGTATACACGATGAAAAAGTGAGGTGATAGTTTCCTTCCAAATTTATTACACAAAAGGACTGTGTTTTTTAAATTTTGATTTTATTTAAATTTCTCTACATTTTGGTCAAAAATGTTGTGGGAGGAAATTTTTTTCCATTTTTTTCCGAGTTTGAATCTTAAAATACGGCAGTTTTTGAAAGCTAAAGTGTATTTCAAATACTCAAATCTAAAAGGTAATTTTATCTAGTTTTCATAAATGGTATTTGTTTTTACGACACCTTCAAAAATAAGAAATTTATAGAACATTCAAAATACTATGGAAAAATTACAAATATCGTTCGGACATCAATGGTTAAAACAGAGATAAACTACCCCCCCAGGCCGTGGAAACCATGTGTATTTCTTTCAAAGAACAAATTTTTAATTAGTAATGTTATCACATCCGCGGCCGTTTGTCAATTGAATAAAATTTTCACTGGGTTTTTTAGTAAGGCTGTAAAACTTTTATCAAATCATGCATAGTGAAAATGTTTTTACCTTTGGTAATTTTAACCATGGTCACTCAGATGTGTTTTAAAATGATACTCACCATCTGACTGAACACTTGTTGAATCTTTATATAAATAATATGTACTAATTCTTTTCAATTGTTTACGGTAGCGACTAAATGCTATTAGTCAATTAATAATTAATTGCCATAATTTTTAGAAAATAACAGATCTACTCTGGACGATCCATACCCAGTCTCGTTCCTTTTGATAATAATAAACTCCATTTGTATGTCGAGTTGATAAATGCGCTCCAGTAAACAATTGAAGATAATTTTTATTCGTCTTTCTAAAAAAGGGAAAACAAAAACAATTCTTGTAGGTGCATTTAAGTATAATAAAATTTAGTATCGTAAAAATGATCAAATAATTTATCAACTTCTATGTACACATGACAGTTGTTTTGTTGTATCAAATTTTAAATTATGTAACAGTCCATTAAAAATTAGTGTAATTTCTTATAAGTACTTACTTTATTATAAATAATAGATAAAAATTTTACTGAAAATTTTCCACATTCAGAGTGATGTGAGGTATTCTTTTGTATCACAAACGTGATGTAACATATTTATTATAATATAGAAATATGAAGTACTACATTGGTACCTACAATGACTTCACTATATAATCATTTCAACATATTTCTAGACTATATTAAATACATGGCTAGTTGTATAATGTACACTTATATGTTCCTTTTGTTTTTTTAATAACTTAATATATTAATTAACTTATAGTAACTTATAATTAAAAAAATTTATATATATAATAATTAATATATAATATATTAATTAACTTATAGTAACTTATAATTAAAAAATTTTGCAATGAGTTTAGCTATGTTTGCGCAGATACTAAGTTAATGAATTGCGAGACATTTACATACGTAAGTGATGCCCATAGTACCACAAGTTGGTTGGATCATTGTGTCGTCACAAAAGCACTGGAAAATGCTATTACCAGCGTAGATGTTCAATATGACGCAGTATGGTCTGATCACTTGCCAATGATTGTAAATCTCAACCTTCAATTTTTGCCAGCCTTTGTGGAATCATGTAATGACAACATATTTGATTCTTCTGGATGGAATCCGAAATCTAATGTTGAAATAATGAAATACGCTGAAAATATCAACAACAAACTTCTAAAGATAATTCAAGATTTCTCCCAATTAGAACCTGACAAAAAATCTGCAAACTCAAACGAAAGCCAAATAAATTCCCTGTATAAAAATATTGTGGAAGCACTGCGAAGTGCTGCCTCCACCACATTTAATAACAAGAATAGAAAACATAGAAACATTCCGGGATGGAATGACATGGTTGCAGCCAAATACGCAGAATCAAGAAGCGCCTTTCTCTCATGGCTTCAAGCCGGAAAACCACTCTCAGGGCCGGTTGCCGAAGACAGGAAGAAATACCGAACGATCTTCAAAGTAGCTCTGAAAAAATGTCAACAGTCAGAAATTCAGCAACGAATGGATGGTATCGCAGCATCACTAATAAATAAAGATTTCCATAAATTTTGGCAAAAAACCTCCTCAGAGTTGAAAACTAATATGAAAACTCCTCTCTGTGTCAATGGAGTAAGAGGCAAGGAAAATATCGCCAATGAGTTTCGTAACTTCCTCTCTAAGGCGGGTGAAGAAGCAGCAGAAAAATCTCAGAATATAAATTTTAATTTGAAAACCGTAGGTAATAATACTACCGCTCTCAGCATTACTTCGCATATGGTAGAAAGAGCTGTCAGAGAAATGGCAACAGGAAAAGCCACAGGACATGACTCAATAGCCCTCGAGCACATTAAGTATGCTGGACCAGCGATTTATATTATCCTAGCAAAACTATTTTCAAATATTGTACGTTACAGGCACATCCCGAATGAAATGACGAAAACGGTAATTATTCCCATAATTAAATCAACAAATCTTGATCCATCCGTGATCAATAACTACCGACCAATTTCACTCTCAACCACAGTGGCAAGATTATTTGAAAAAATTTTATCTGCTGTCGTAATAGATCAGCTAAAAACAGAGGATAACCAGTTCGGATTCAAACCTGCACTGTCAACATCTATGGCAATATATTCTCTAAAAGAAACCATCAGTTATTATAAACTAAGAAAAACGCCAATCTATACCTGCTTTCTAGATTTAAGCAAAGCATTTGACCGTGTATGTCATAATAAACTGTGGGAAAAACTAAGGAAAAGAGCAGTTTCAGAAGATGTAATAGGTATTCTTTCAATTTGGCACACGCAACAAGAAAATATTGTGAAATGGTCTGGGGAATTTTCCAATCCATTCTTTTTGAAAAGTGGCGTAAGGCAAGGAGGAAGCATGTCTCCGGTTCTGTTCAATCTATACACCGACGAGCTTATTCAAAGACTTAATGCTACGAAAATAGGCTGCCATTTAAATGGAGTATGTGTAAATAACATTAATTACGCAGATGACATGGTTCTTCTTGCACCGTCACTAAGCGCATTAGAGAAATTACTAAAAATTTGTGAAGACTTCGCAAAAAACCATAACCTTTTGTATAATACCACCAAGTCAATAGTTATGGTTTTTAAACCGAAAAACGAAATCGTCCAAACACCCTCAGTATGGCTAGATGAAAGGAAAATGAATGTTAATAACAGCGTTAAATATCTAGGACAAAAGACCTAGATGAAAGGAAAATGAATGTTAATAACAGCGTTAAATACCTAGGACATGTCATCACAGACGACCTTAAGGATATCGAGGACATGGAAAGGCAGAGAAGAGCAATATCAGTTAGAGCGGGTATGCTGTCAAGACGTTTTTACTCCTGCAGCCCCAAAGTAAAAAGAATACTGTTCAACGCTTTCTGTACCTCGCTGTACACATCAGAACTGTGGGTTGACTACACTGTAACCCAATGGCATAAGTTAAAGGTTGCTTACAATAACGCCTATCGCCAACTTTTCCGCCTACCGAGATACTGCAGTGCTACGGAAATGTTCCTGGAGGGACGAGTACATACTTTCCGTGCACTTCTCCGCCACCGCATGGGAAGTTTATGGCGCAGACTGCGCCATTCGAAGAATGCGATCATCACCGCCATGACTGCCTGGATGGAATCTCCCCTGATGACCCTCTGGAGACGGGAGACGATGAAATACCCTCCGTAAACGGCTATTTAAAAATCATTTTAGTGTTTGATATTTATATCATTTTTTCTTTTCAGTTTCATTTTTAATGCTTATTCGTTTATTTAATTTAATTTATGTGTTGTTATTTACTTTTTACCTTAACTTATCATTTATCTCTTTTTGTTATTTTAAAATATGGAATGTATTGCATTGCACTCCCCTGCATACATTCTGGAATAAACTTATATTATTATTATTATTATTATAGGAAACTTAGATATTTTGGTTTCATAACTACCATTTTTATAAATTCAAACAAAAACTTTTGTAAATAATTTTTTTTTTTTGCCAAAAATGTATACTCACCTATTAACAACTAGTTGAAGCATTTTCCTAGTTAGTAATCTTTTATTGTTTTCGTTGAGTCATTTCAAATATTTAGATTTTAATAAAACTTTTACGTATATTTAAGTTCATATTTCTTGTATAAATATTTAATAAACCTGCTATCGTTTTCGACTGGCACTGCATGAACATGTTGTTCAAATTTTAATACTTATGTTATCATAATTCTTTCCAACTGTTTACTGAAGCATATAAATGTTATTAATCATTTAATAATTATTTGCAATAGCTTTAATATAAAAGTAATAATAGGTCCACTCTGGATGATAACTATACCCAGTCTAGTTTTCTTTAATTACAATAAAACTCCATAAACATGTTGAAATAATAAATAAGTGCTCCAGTAAACAATTGAAGATAATTTTTTTCGTTTTAAAAAAAAATTTTAAAAACCATACTGGTTTATACATTTAAGCATTGCTCTTATATATCTTATTTAAGTTTATTTCATTTTTTATCGCTAAAAAACTGGGCGGGAGGTATGTAGGGAATGATACTCAACAGCCTAATAATTGGTTTTATGCGCGGGCAACTCAGTCGCCGCGCCTGCGCGAATTCCGTTCCGGCAAAGCGAACGGAATTCATTCGTTTCTCGGCTACCTGACGCGCTAGCTGTTTGCTCGAGTATCTTCCCTATAAACCTTCCAAGTTAATACTTGTAGTGTTTCGTAATTTAAATAAATTTAACTTCAGTATTCAGAAACATTCCTTTCATTTTTGGTGTATTTGGTAACCCGTGGAGTCAGATCAGAGAAGTGTGAAGTAAGTATAACCACGCGGATCGCTGAATGGAAATAGCGGACGACATTATTGAATCTACCTACACCATTCATCAAGTCACCAAATCCCCCAAAACGAAAATATTTAAATATTGTTTAACTATTTTATTTTTGTTATTATTATACCCTCCTGTGTACAACTGTATACTTATAATCTCATGCAGGTATCACTTGAATGCAAAAGCCATTTTATGACGCTTAAATAAATAAAAATTCCGAGAGTGTATGGCTGGAGAAGTCAAGCGGGCTCCCTCAAACATTTTCTCCTGATTCAGCCTGCCCTGCCGTGCCGTGGGTAGACGCATCCGCCGCCAAGACCCGGACAAACCCCACCCCATGAACCCGGGCACCCCCGCGAAGCACTTGGGGTGGCCTATGTCAGAGGTGATGGTTATCCAATAAATGGTTTCGGTGGCGGTACCCATACCCGCTTCCCAAATTGAACGGATGCGTCTGCCCACCAACTGCGTGGCAGGTCGGAGCGTGTGATGTTTGTCTTTTCTCTACTCTTATATTCTCGTATATTTATTTACTCCTGGGCACTTGGCACCAGTCGTAATGTTTCGTCTTTTCATACTTATTTAACTCTCCTTTCATCGGCAAGACAGTTGTAATATTCTCGCCTTTTCTCTTGGCTCTGATCGATATTTAAATTCTTAAGGCTTTGCATATGTGTGGTAGGGATGGAAAATTCCTCCCCTACGTCACACAAGCCTTTATAAAATTGGACCCTTATTTCCTCTGATAACTACAGAAAGCTACTTAAAGCTCCCTTGTACTACATACCTTTAGCGATATATGTACTTAACTAATAAATACGTTATTTACGACTTTGAACGTAAATATTTTCGTATTTAGGTTGTAATTAAACTCCATCAAACGTTGTGTAATTTTTTGATTTATGATATAGAACTTTAATTACTTTAAATTTTGTGGTAACCCTCTTGATTCTAAACAGAGTGTTGAATTTCAAACTGTATTGGTCTCTCTCTTGCAAATTTAACCTTAAGTATTTCTCTAAATGAACTAACTTCCCTTTGACGTTTATTATGATTCCCTACGTCCTAATGAATTCATGAATAAGCAATACTAATCGAAACTACACATGACTAATTGAACAGATAATTAAATATAACTCAAATGGTTAAATGTTAGTAAATTTGATTATGATTGTATCTCGTATCTGCTGGGCGCCCCTCCGTTTAGATTCAGCTGCTATAAGGTACATATAAAGATGGATTTAGTAGGTTAATGTAATTAGTTAATTGCATATTTGACGAACTCAGAATAACCCTTTTTCTGGCAAAATTTGGCTCCAGCCTCCATCAAGTAAGCAGGGTGATCAGGAGTCCTCCCAAAATTCGCACAGTCTTTTGGCACGGTTCAATTGATTGATACCTAAGTTATCGCGTCCCAATTGACCTTCCTTCGCCATCATGCACTGCCTTCAGGTCTTCCCCCAAGCCCAGATACCTCCAAATTCCTACTCCTCCAAAGTTTACTATTTACTTAGGGCGAACCGGTTTCGTCCTATATGCAATCATATACTCACGGGTTTGTGTGGAGTTACGGGTCGTGAATCCTCCCTCCACGTTCAAGAAATGAGACGAGAGTGACCCGACAGGCCTAAAGCACTAATTGTAAGTGAGTTCGTTTCATTCAATGAACAGTACATAAAAAGATATATATGTAAACATACGTTTTGGGAAGGTTTATAACTCGCAATGCGAAACTACTTGCAACGCATCCCGAGCTCGGATCTCGCCCATCAAATTCTGCGAAATTTTCAGATTGATACCGAATATATACGTAAGAATAGTGTGAAATATAAATAAATATTAGTATAATAAGATCTTATCTGGCGATGTGTTCTGGAGATTCGCCATAACTCCAAGCTTTTGTTTGGTTTTGTTGACGGTTTTGTTTGAGAGATCCGCCATCTCTATGGTTTGATTAATGGTCCTTGTTACAGAAGCGAACACTGCCTTCTGTTGGTTGAACTGTATTTTTTTTTTTCTTTCCCTCCCCTCCAATGTTCAACTTTTGATAAACTCTTGCTTTCCCGTGATTCTCAATTGAATCATGTAAATCCTCATTACCCCTTATTAAGCTATCCCGTGATTTTTCAACTGTTTCATGTGAATCTTCAATACACCCTTTTGAACTGCTATAATAAATCTGTTAATTTTCAATTGCTTAGGTCTGTAGATACCTCGTTACGTTCAAATTAAAAATAGTGTTTAAATTTTTTTTTTTTCTTTTTGCTCCTAATAATTGCGCAATATAATAATTTTATCCCGTTCCTAGAAGTTAATACCTAAGTACGATATCCACTAATCAAGGTCATTTTTTTTTTTTTCTTTTTACTGTATTCGAACTAGTGCCCCAGTGACCGATTTATTTTGTAAACAATTTGAGCTTTGTAAACATTCTCTACGTCCTCGTGACCTAGATTCAAGCGTATGAGGTATGTTTACTTTAGACATTCCGGAGACGTGTGAGATGACTCTAAAATTTTTCTTTGTTTGATAATGATGTACTTAGCGCAATTGTCTAGTCTGATACCCGATTACGTATACATATTTATTCATTTATATATACTTTGTTTCAAAATACATATTCGTAATATTGATATGTAGAATTATATTTTGATTGAAATAATTTCTAATATCATAACTTATTTCAAATGCTCTGGATTTTCTGAAATTATATTAATACATACATAAGATTAAATATAAAATATTGATTTGTAAATTTATCACACATAACTACTTTTAATAGTTATTGATGAATTCAGAGGTAGGAATCGATACCCTTTTCCTCTTTTTATATAAGTGTTTTTCTTTTTTTTTTTTTTTTTTTTTTTTTTTTTTTTTTTTTTTTTTTTTTTTTTTTTTTGATTATAATTTTCTTGGGAACAAAAATTACATATATATATGTTTATATACTTACATATATAAATATATAAAATATACTTATTATACTTATAATATTTTAATATAGTTACATATCACATATTAAGCGAGTAATATCTTGGTCAAATAATTAATCCAAATACCAATGTTTGCTGCATTCCGCCTTCTCCTTGGAATCTGTAAAATTTTATAACGGAAAAGACTTACCCCTACCAAGGTTTTTTTCCGACCGGGAAATACACGGTAACCTTGCTGCGATTTTCCTAAATTAATTTTTTATTTTCCTAAATTTAATTAAATCTTTTTGACTTCAATTTTTTTTTTTTCATTTAATCTAAGTAATTAAAATGATGCATGAACTCTATCGTTCTAAACTGTATTTTATCTCAAAACTCGTTGGTTAGATAACACTTTAAATGATAGTTACTTCACGATTAATTTAGAGGTGGTAAATTGTTGTTAAATTAAATTTTTATCCCTCCGAAATTTTATGTATTAATAAAATATTATTTTATTTTATTATTATTAGTTAAGATAATTAATTTAAATATTTATTATTTGTTAGAACACTTTCACTTAGATTGAACACACGTATTTAATTATAACTTCATCACGCTAAATTATCACATCACTTCAGTTATTTATTGCACTAATATTAAACGCGAAATTTCTAAGTTTAAAAATACGATATTAAGTGATTATAAAATCCGAATTTCCCACTAAAACAAATTGTATTTATCACGAGCACTTTTATTTTTCACAAGTAATTAACGCGTTGGCTTTATCTTTATTTCCACTGATTCTAACTGCAAAGTATTTTTTCTGTAGATCACTGACTAGAATGTCAAATTTTTCTAAGTATCAAAAATAATTATCACTTAGAATTTTTCTACTTTAAATCACCCACCGTTTCGTCACGTTCCGCGAACTTAAAACCTTTTCGACCACGACCGTAGACTGTCCTCAACTGGCATTTGTCTAGACTTTTATACCCCTCTCAGGTCCAAAAGATCGTATCTGAATCTCCTATAATAAACCAATCTAATTACTATCAACTCGTAATTTCTTGAAACCTCTCCATTATTGTCGAATGCGGTCTCTTTGTACGTTTTGCGTTTGATACATTAAATTCTGTCTCGTACCTCCATACTTACAAGATCCGGATTTAGTAAGATCCATGTTTAATGGCCCAACTTCCTTTGTCCTGTTGTTCATACAAAACTAGCTTGAATTTAATAATTTTAAAGTTCTATTTTCATATATTTCGTAACATGTCCGTGCGTACGGCATCTACCATATGTTCCAAATCTGTCCCCAAATTCGCCTATCAGAGATATCTTCATGTCGAAGTCTTTCTCGCAAATTGTTCATTTTTATTTTATTATTTTTCCTCGAGTTTTTCTGTATTCTATATGAACCTTTCCATTTAAAACCGAATTTTCTCTATTTACGTCGTATATTTGAATTTTCCATTTTTTTCTCGAATTTTCTTTTATTCACGACACTCTTTCCATGAATTTCCTTATTTATCCTTACGTTATTGTTCATATCTCTATAGGTTTTTATATTTCAAGCCGTATTTATTTTATTCACTGTTAATCTAAGATTTCCTTTGTTTTTCTCTGTCGTATCTCCTTTCCCCTCACTTCCCCGTACTTCCCTGATATAACCATATCGTTTTTTGATGTTTGCTGCCTCTTGGAAAATTTCATTTTCTATTTGTTATTAATAAATATATCATTTTTTAACATCTTTATAGGAGATACCCCCACTTCGGCCCTTAAATTCCTGTCATTTTTATTGCTTCATAGAGATCGTCCCCCAAATTTTGTCCCGTTCTTACGAAAAATCCCATAAACCATATGTCTTGACAGTTGTATACATTAGTTCTTGTACCCACCTGGCAATAAATCCTTTTTTATTTCAGTGTCGTTAACTTTTATGAGAATTCTCTAACGTAAATATTTCATAAGACCCATGATAATTTTTATTACCTTTTTAACGGCTAATCGTCCTTATCTAAACAATTTTCATGTTCGAATATTCCTTGTTTATCACAACAAAATACATCTGAAATCGACAACCATTGTAATGCCTCATTTTTTTATCTGCAATCGCGTACTATGTTACTCTATAACCTCCATTTTAATTACGTAAAATGACTCCTTTTCCTGAGTTTTTCTATCGCAATGTTTTCAGCATTTTCCACTCCCCTCCGTACTGCACTCTATTTCTTCTCTAACACTTGTTACTGCTCTAGACATCTGAAATATACCCTCGCCTATTCTTTAAAACTCTCATTTTTTTTTGACGTTTCCTCCCTAAATCTTTCATCGTAATATCCTAGCTCCGTCTAGAATTGATAACAATAATTTTCCATTGTTTTTTCAACATTTCCATTTCCTTTAGCACGTTTTCCCTCGAATCGATCATCTCCGGTCGTCACAAACAATCGTATTATAGATGGAAATCTCCCTAACATCTTACAATACGTTTTCGTCACTTGCTTTGCAATTTTTCACTTAAACTTTTGCATCGTGTTTACGTGTATCCTTTTTTTCCGCACCTGATATGTTTTAATGCGTTCGAGAACTAGGGTTTCTGATCCCTGGAACGTACCGGTTAATGATAACATTTCTTGGGGTCATCGTTCTTTTGTCCCTGAACAGATTATTTCTTCCCATGGAGTTTATTCACCTCTCGGTTTGGTGGGAACGTCAAACTCATTAATCACATTTCTAATTGCTAAGTCCAAAGGTCGTTCCTTTGTTCTAAAAATGGGTTCGGCCCTCTTCCCGTTGATAGGCTGAATTGGTTTTTAATCGCTTTTGCTGCAATTCAATTGGCTGTCAATATATCACGTCTAAAGTATATTGGGGAACCCCTGTTTCTGATTATTTGTTGATACCATCTGTGATCCTTTCATCAATACTCGTCTCACCTTGTCTAATTATAGATCCCTACCGTAAATATGAATTCACTTTACTCTAATCCGATAGATGTCGTAGACGTGTCCGTTTTATAAGTAATTGATATTTTCTTTTTTAAATTAAAGTGGGAAGCTACGATATTTCCTAATTTTCACTGTTGATCAATGCAATTCATCACAAGCGGGAGAGACTGATTGAGTTTTTGAGCACGACTCTCTCGGAATATCGCCTAGCACCGCAGTGGAAAATTTGAGTTGTTACATCTGTCACTCCTCAGCACAATGACCCCCAGATTCCTACCCACCCCTCATACCTTTTTCCTTCCCATAATTTTCTCTCGTTTCCTAAAATTACCCTCTACACTGCATCCCAGAATATGACATAGGTCCTGAGGGAAATTATTTTTCTTAGTGCCTCCTGTATGGAGTTAATATTCATGAAAGGTTGCACTGTCAACCGACAGTGCAACCTTTCAGTGAAATCTTTGAGTTTAGTTTAGGGATTTATTTATTGATTTATTATTTTTCAACGCCCTGATAACATGGGATGATTTCCAACGGGGTGAGTTAGTTTTCACGAGAGATCAGACTTCTTGGAGATCACACTTCTAGATATATTCTGTTCAGTGATGACGTCAGAGTCTGGGCGGAACTTAGTCCGTAAATTTGGTATGCTTCCAAATATATTTCCTCTTCCGGTCTCGCCCCGTCCTCGTGTACCTCTCTACACCAGAAGTTTGGTTTAAATGGGCTAGTCGGTTGCGCGAAAAGCAGCGCGTATAGTTAGTTCCATGATAAATTACAGACTTGTTAATTCCGATTTAACAGAAAATTTTATTTTTCGTTAAGATTCTAGATTCTACCAATGCAGTCTCTGTAATCCGAATCTTCTTTAAACCAAACCTACTTTAAACCGAACCCACAGTAATTCGAATAGTCGAGTGACGGGGGCAGTGGGTGGAAAACCCAAGGCGCAAACCATTGAAGAAACAAGTAACCTTCATAATAGGATTGCGGACTTTCTAAGGGAAGGAACAATTCAAATCGTTTTCGTTATTTGTTTTTGGGGTGTTATGCCGTGTTGCGCTACCTCCTTCAAATCGTATTTAACTGCTCTTTTTCCTCTGCACAAGGATCTGTTCTGTGACCGACGCTGTTTTTGTTGCACATCAACGATCTCGTTGAATGTGCACCAATTCATTGCTAGCACCGTTCATGAGGGTTAATTTTTGACAAGACCCTTTGTGATGCCCGAACCCCTCGGGAAGTTTTGAGACAAAAAGTTGACCACCCCATGTCAAAGGTTTATGTCTGAGGTCGGGCCAACCTGGTCAGCTTCAACGTCTCAAAAACTCATGCGAAACTGATTTCGGCAAGGGAGATCAATGACTATCTGGTGCAATTTGATGGATGCTCCCTCCCCGATAAATATTTCATTGAAATGCTTGAAGTGAGAAGGTATATCAGACATGGAATATTGGGGCTATATAGAAGTCCGAGTAAATCTGGCTTATCTAATTCCAACAAACTGAGCGTCTCGTAAAGAACTAGCAGATTCTTCACATAATTCACAAAAGTCCCAACTGTTCGCTACCGCACGTAACCGGTGACACTAAGGCATCTCCAATTAGGGTCTGTTGTGAGACTGAAGGTAGTGGAGAGAAGTAGGAAATGGTGAGAGGAAGCTGGGTAGGTGCCTGGCTATTCACATTTCGTCACCATCCTATCAAATTTAAACATTTTTTAGCGGAGCCCAGTATGTTAAATTTCTCAAAAAATATATTTTATGCTGGTAATATCTTTTAGAAACACCTCCCGAAGTTACTAAACTTTGCCCACGGATACCTTATTTAAAGAATTTGCACCGAAACTTTCATTTTACTTTTATCTCGTTCGTACAACTAAAAATTACAAAAAATATTATACTCATTCCCCAAGAATAACTGAAAAAATCTGACATTATGGAGTCATATTTGAACAAGTTAAAGGTTGATTTCTCGAATTTGTATTTATTTATACACGCATAAAGCATTTATATTAATAAAAAATATAACTTTTTTTACATTAACTCCACACAGCAGGCCTTGACTAAAATAATTTCCCTCAGGGCCTATGTCATCTGGGGTGCTGTGTGGATGGTCTGTTTTGAGGAGAGGAAGGCATGAACATTGGTCTTGAAGAGACCCATGTTGTAGGAAGGAGGAAACACAGAGGCCAGCAAATCATTCCACAGCCGAGCTATTGAACATAAGAACGAGTCGAAGAAACGACCCGTTCTCGTGTGACAAATGTCAACCGTATACAAATGTTGGGCACGCGTTTGGCGTGTTTCCCGACTATGCACTGGTGCCGAAGGGATCAATGATGCTAGTTCCTCGGAGCATCTTCCATTGTAATACCGGTAGACAAGGATAGCATTCCCACCTGACGCCTGTGCTCTAAAGATTGCAATCCGTCTGTTAAGATGGGAGAATCTATCAAACGGACCGCCCGTTTCTGCACAGAGTCGAGGGTATTTTTCAGGTATTTTGGAGCTCCAGACCAGAGGTAGCTGCCAAATTCAACCGTGGGGCGCACTTCTGATTTGTACAGGGTTAGCAGTTCTGTACTATTAAAGTATCTGCGGGCGCTGTACAGTACGCCCAGTTTCTGGGAGGCTAACTTTACTCTGGTTTCGATGGAGCCCCCATACGCTGAGCTGGTATGGGGGCTTGAATAGAAGTCTTATTAAACTCACGCGGAAAAGTCTTTTAAAATATATTGATTCAAAAGGACTAAAACTGAAATGTATATTTCATTTTAAAGGACTAAAACTGAAAAAAAATAAAACCTTGGAAGGCAGTAATAATTTTATTATCTACTCGTAATAATATTTTTTCGTTGTATTTTCCCTCCGGCGAATTAGGTGACCTAAATACGTTAATTATAATAAACAAATTAATAATGAACGCTCGCACCCAAATAATCTTCATATTAATTGGCAAGGCGGAGAAAATTATCTAAATCGAGGGAGCAAAATAATTATCAATTAAGGGATGCTTATTTAATGATCTAGAAATAACAAAATAACGCTTCTTTCAATGTACGTATACACCCTAGAAAGATAATCACATTTTGACTTACATTAAAGATTATGATACGCCTTAAAGACGTACTTTTTTTAACATTAACAGGACCTAATGCTGACTTATATTCCATAATAAATCGCCTGCAATATTCTTAGTAATAAAAATATTGTTGATGATGTGATAAATATTGAAAGATTATCAACATTCAGACATTGTTTAATTAAAGCTGTTTGTCAGGGCTTCTCATTTGGATTATAATCATATATACTATGAATGATACGATTTTAGATTTTCACGGCAAAAAATATTTTTGTTATTAGTTTTTGGGGTATTATGCCGTGTTACGCTACCTCCTACTTTAGCCAACGTTTCCAAGCCAAGCTAAATCTGCCCCAAACGAAGACAGAATTGAACAAGAGTCAAAGGGCTGCGCTTTCCTGCCTTACGTTCACAATGTGACAGACAGAATTGAACAAGAGTAAAAGGGCTGCGCTTTCCTGCCTTACGTTCACAATGTGACAGACAGAATTGAACAAGAGTCAAAGGGCTGCGCTTTCCTGCCTTACATTCACAATGTGACAGACAGAATTGAACAAGAGTCAAAGGGCTGCGCTTTCCTGCCTTACGTTCACAATGTGACAGACAGAATTGAACAAGAGTCAAAGGGCTGCGCTTTCCTGCCTTACGTTCACAATGTGACAGACAGAATTGAACAAGAGTCAAAGGGCTGCGCTTTCCTGCCTTACGTTCACAATGTGACAGACAGAATTGAACAAGAGTCAAAGGGCTGCGCTTTCCTGCCTTACGTTCACAATGTGACAGACAGAATTGAACAAGAGTCAAAGGGCTGCGCTTTCCTGCCTTACGTTCACAATGTGATAGACAGAATTGAACAAGAGTCAAAGGGCTGCGCTTTCCTGCCTTACGTTCACAATGTGACAGACAGAATTGCCAGACTATTGAAAAAAAGAAAGCATCAAGACTGTCTTCGGAAGCACGACTAAAATACGAGACTTTTTGAGGCCTGCATAGACCAAGTTTCCCCTGGAAACAGATGGAGTATATAAACTCAGCTGTTCCGGACGTGATAAGGTCTATGTGGGCCAAACAGAGCGGACGATCTCCAAAAAGGGTATCAGAACACTTTCGAGCGTGTAAACTTGGCCACCCTGACAAATCGGCAATTGCCGAGCATTTAATTGAAACCGGCCATTACTTTGGATTTGTTCCTGAAGTCCTGGGAAGACCCAAAACTCATAGAGCACGCCTGATTACGGAGGCAATTGAAATTCACAAAAATCCTATAAGAGACGACGGAGCTAAACTCAATAGTTCTTGGTATCCGGTAATTGACGGTTACATCAAGGCTAAATGCAAAACTGTCCGAAACGACACTGCAACGCTGTCCGAAACGTTGGTTAAAGAAGGAGGTAGCGCAACACGGCATAATACCCCAAAAACTAATAACAAAAATATACTATGAATATTTATAATCTTCATCAATGTTTACTTCTGGATTAAAAAAAAAATATTACCTACTTTACGTAGTTATTTTTTTAGTTCAAAATCGAGGTTTTCTTTTTCTTCATATTGCATTTTTAATAGCTAACTATTTATACTTTATGCTGCCACTTCAATATGTACTTTTTTATTTTTTATCATTTGATTTTTCTTTCTAAACTTTGTTATATTCTGTATTGTAATTTCAAATTATTGTAATTCCTGTGTAAAAGCCGTTAATCGGCGTGAATTCATAATAAATAAATAAATAAACTCCACACAGTAGGCAATGAGGCGAAGAATCTCCCAAGGCCTTTGTCACCTTTGGGATGCTGTGTGGGGGGTCTTTTCAGGGAAAGAAATGAGAGAAAGTTCTGAGAACGAAAAGGTGTGACGGGTAGGTAGGAATCTGAGGGTCGGTGTATCCAGGAATGATAGACGTAGAATCCATTCCTCCCACTTCAGTGCAAGGCGATGGATCGAGAGAGTCTAGCAGGAGAGGTCTAGTTAAGGTCTCCCACAAACACTTTCTCCCGATCCGGCCCGCCACGCAGCAGGTGGGCAAATGCATTCGCCGCTAAGACTTAGGCAAACCTCACCCGTTGAACGCGGGCACTCATGCCAAGTCACCAAACGTAGCGAACCGCTTGGGATGACCTATGACAGGGTTGTTGATTATCCAACAAATGGTTACCGGGGCGTCGGTACACACACCCGCCTCCCAAATTGGCAAAATATGTTTGACATATTATCTGTCATAGTTTACAGGTAAGTAGTTGAATAATTTATTTTGACCTATGTTATAGACAATGATGCGTCGTTGACGTATTGAAGTTTAAAAGTGTATATTTGACGTATTGTGTACACTAACACAGTTTAAAGGCAGTTGAATAATTAGTTTAGGGTTTTGTAATTAAAATAAAATGAAAATAATTATAAAAAATATATTTTAATTAACAAAATGTTGTAAACTGTTCTAAATCGTTATTTGTTTTATATGCTATGAATGTTTAAATGCTAACCAGACGTTATACTTAAAAATAATTTAAAAAATATATATTATTCGCAAAATCACATTTAGGAGAAGTCCAAAAGTTACACCTTTCGAACGTATGGTGTACGGATTACTCCGTAAGTATTGTACTTACAGAGCCGCCGCGCGCCAGCTCTGCTCGGCAACTGAGCTAACTGAGATAGACAGCGGGCTACGTTGCGAAATAAAAAATACAGGAATACTTGTGTCTCGCTTACGTAGATTATCTTTCTAGGGTCAAAACAAGGTTTTAATGATGTAAATTTGTTTGTTTTCCGGTTCCGGTTTCAAGATGGTGACAGTTTTAATGGTTTAGTAAAGATTTTTTTTTTCAATGCGAAATCGTCGTGTACATTAATTATGTTGTTATGTATATAAGTATCTACTACTTACAAAATATCTAAAATTGACAGATGGAATGCCAAGTGGTCGAGTTAAAACAGGACGCCAAGTCAAATAATGTGTTATTTAAAAACGCAAGAACTTTTTAATAGCCAATACTAAATTTTCTCCGGGCGCTAGCTGATTCTATTTTATTATTAATTTTGTTTACAAAATGATATTTTTGTAAATTATATCGTAATGACATGTGTTTACCTTCTTAATATATGAAAATGTTTTGTTACTTCCAAGTATTTTTGCCGTAAGCAGATATAAGCGTTAGAAATAGGACAGCAGTCAAGTACAATAAGCGTGTTTATACGTCAGCGCGTGTGTTTCCATAGAAATCGTTCTAACTCCGTTATTGTTTTAGTTACATCCCTAAACCAAAAAGTAAAAGGTCGATTGTAGATCAAGCTGTACATCCCTATCAAGTTGTCTATAGAAATACATGACAGGAATCAGCTGTCAGTCGCGTAGTTGACAAAAATATTTACCCGCCCAAATTTACTACCGGCGGCTCGTCCGCGCTCGAAATTTTTTTTTTATTAAATAGTTTTATATGAAATGATAAAAAAGTGAGGTGACAAAAGTGTTTATTACACATTTATACAATAGAATAAGTATTGTTGTTTACATAAGAATTTTAATAAATTGTATGTTACTTTGTTTGTCCCTTACGCGGTCCCTAAACCATTCATCCGATTGCGATCGATGAGTTTTTGTGCGCACGCCTGTGAACTTTTCTATATTTACTGGTGAACTCCGGCATTATGAAATTTGTATTAAAAAAATGCAATACAAGTGACGAGGGGAACGCAGAAGGAGGTTCGTGGGAGGGGAAAGCAGGAGAGGGAAGGTGGGGAAGGTGGAAGGAGAACGCGGTATAGAGAACAGGGCGAATGGGAAAGGACACGCACGGAGAAACAATTTCTTTATTAAATGACATTGTAACCCATGCCGGGAACTCGCTAGTATATTTATAAAAATGGTTCCATGACAACTGAGAATCATGCAATTTCAACTTCCCTTTGAAAAATAATTAAAAGTTTTGAAAAAAAAAACAGAAATAGCCAGTAACCTAACCTAATGTAAAATATTTAACCAATTTTTTATACTTTTTTTTTAATCACTTTCATGACTTTTCAAAGGAGGTGTTGAAGTTTCATGATTCTGAATAGTCAATCACCATAAAAATAGAATATAACTTAACATAATTAGTTCCCCCAGAATAGCAAGTTACATATAGAGAAGTGCATTTTTAAGTGAAAACTTCTTTAGCACCGCTGTGATTTGAAAACCGATGAAACGAAAAATCGACATTAAAGAGAAACTAACACATTCACCTATAAATCAATAGGATTTAGCCTGTGAGAGAATGAGATAGTATAATCGGTGTCCTCTTTGTGCGGTCCTTCGTAGCCTCCCCACTCTTGTCTACTTTAGTTTTCTGACGGTTTCACTTCTGCCGCGTGGGAACTGCGCAATTTTTTGAAATATCCAAAGATACGTTGCCACGCAACAGGAAAATGGAAATTTTGTAATGTTTTGAAAGTAATAAAAAAAATATTGAAATTATTTAAAACTTATTTTGGTCCCATTACATTACCTCCCGATTCTGAGAGGCTAACTTGATTCTGCCTTCGATGGAGCCCCCGTAACTGAGCTGTTCACTTAAGGTTGAACAGAGAATTTCAATAGAGATTTGCCTGTTCTAGTTTCACCATTCTACCACTGGTCCCTAAGGGATGTCAGTATCACTCTTTGCAATGCAAATGATGCTCCCCACAATTGCTACCTATTCCAATCCAGGGGTTTGCAACGCTTTTAATTGAAGGACCGCATTGAGAATCTATCTATTTTTTTAAGTGAAAACTTCTTTAGCAACGTTGTGATTTGATACTCGATGAAACGGTAACGAGCGACACTAAAAAAACAAACACATATATCTATAGGATTTAGCTTGCGAGAGAATGAGATAAACTATTTTGTGTCCTCTTTGTGCCGTGCTTAGTAGCCTATAGGCCTCTATTTTGTGCAATGATTTCTAGGATAAAATATAAACAATATTATTTTAAATAGACCTTCCAATTATCCTACCCCTGCATTCGTCTCATTCTCTAGATTTTAGTTTTCTAAGGGTTTCACTTCTACCGCGTGTGAACTGAACACTTGTTTCTTATTTAAAAGACCGCATTCAATCTAACTGTTTTTTTTTTAAAAGTCTGTAGCACAGAAAGCCCTAAAAAGAAAGCTCTCATCTCGTGATATTTGCACAGCTTTTTTTGCCAGGAGTTTCTAAGTTACAGCAACTGTTCAGATCAAAACGTCATGTCCATACTACTTCTGGTCAGGAGCCTCAAAGTACTTGAAAAAATACATTTGAGTCTGGCAGAAGAGGGCGGTCCGTCCAACAGTCAACTTAATCAAGTTATACGCCAGGCCCAAATCTACAAGAAATCTTAACATATTTGGGACCGAAATTTTTACCAATAATAATAGATATTTTAATCCTCTGTCTAGAACGCCTCGGTCATACAACGATCTTGTTAAAATACACGCTTTCATAGGTATTTTTGTAAATAATATATCATGTTTCAAAAAATATCTCCACGATTTGTGCACTTAAAAAAAAATAGTTGTTTTATTACTTTCATATTATTCTTCATTTATTACGTAAGACCATGTCTTGTTTTTTCTTACAATGGGGTGGGAGAGTCTCGATAGTTCTTACGTAAGATCACAAATAACAAAGTTAAAATTGTTAATACCTTTGTAAGTACATATAACCATTTCTAAAAATTGTTACTTTTTTATTTTATTTTTTTTATTTATTTACCTATAATAAAATATATTTACAATGTTTTTATTTGAATGCCTGTCTCACTAGGGTATACCTGTGTCGAGACTTAGAAAAATAAACATCCAAACAAACCAAACGTGTATTCATTTTTTCCTTTAGATTCTTACGTAAAAATATTAAATAGGGGGGGGGGGGGTCGGCCTATTTTTATTTTTTCTTATAAAAGGGGGTCGAAAAGTAGCAAAATTCGTCTTACGTAATAAATGAATGGCCCCTCTTCAGTAAATACTTCATAAATATTGTATGCTTATTATTATCATGTATTTCAGTTTTGTATTTAAGTTTTCAAGTTATGTATAAATGTAATACTTACATTGATTTTCATGTGTTTGCTTCTGTGAAAATGTATAATATGTGGTTACTGCAGACACATTAGTCTAGGGATATTTATATTTTAATTTTAATTTATTACATACTAGCTGACCCGGCCACGCGTTGCTGTGGCTAATAAAACACTTTGTAAAATCCAACCTTTGTAACCACCGCCGTCTTTGAGTTTATCGCGAAGGGTTAGACAGATGCCGCGGAGGACTTTAATTTATAATACGTAGAGATGGTGTGAAAGATTATAATAATGTGAATGAAATGCTTGGGGTAACTAACGTATTTAAGTTAATTACGATTAATACTGTATCCGTCTAAATAACTTTCCAATTATCCCATTGTACGTGACCAAGAATGGTTATAGTAAGCTATCCGTAAAAGATTGATGTATGCCATCACGTACTTTTTTGTAGATCTATAAAAGAGGAATATCCCACTATTAATTGTTTTGTTATATCCCAAAAGGATTAGGCAGCGTTTTCGATGAAAGCTACCAGGCGGCTGGACTTTTTCCGACACTTCTAACAATAATTATCGTTATGTTTCAACCAATTTACATAAATCCTTGACAAATTACATAACTAAACCTTCCTCACGAAACATTCTATCTATTGGTGAAAACCGCATGAAAATCCATTCAGTAGTTTTCGAGTTTATCGCGAACAGACAGACAGATAGACAGACCCACAAAAATGTTTTTTTTTATTGGTGCCCTTTTTTACTCATTTAAAGTACGCTCTAGCGTGTTTAAATCGCACTTTATGGAACGCGCGTTTTTTAAAGTTACCATGGCAACATCAATAAATCAACAAAATGTGAAGTCTAAATGTCAACTTTTAACTATAAATCTTACAGGAATATTTTAAACGTCAAATAAAAAAAAACACTTTGAATACATACGCCTTCTTAGCAACGTCATCCTTGCTAATTGCCTTCATGAATGCATGCACTTTCACAAATGATTTTAAATCAACGCCTTTATTTATCCTCAACAGACATTGTAATTTCGAATGTATGGCCCACATAGTCGATGCTTTGTACTGTTCCGACATTTTCTGAAGGTAAGCAAGCACAACTCGTTCATCTACATCTACTACGTTTTGCTCATTCATCCATGTTATGAACCTTTCATATTCTTTTTTATAAACGTCTTTGGATTTTTCAGGTATTAACCGCGATTCTGCTTTGGTATTTAAATTATCAATGTTAGAACTCATTTTACAATATACAGTAACTAGTAAAAACTGTGATGTCAACTATTAATCTTATGTGACAGATTGCAAATTAATGTTTGTGTTTTTCATTTCCATGACAACAAGATATTGTGATGTCACATCACGAATTCATTAATAGTTCTTATTTCCAAATTTTTAATAATAATATCAATATTTATGTTTTCAAAGTGTACCAATAAAAAAAAATAGCGTAAAGTGTTCGTGGATAACTGGTCTTTAAAACACTTGCTTTATTTCGAGCACTCGGCTACGCCGTCGTGCTCGAAAAATCGCGCGTGTTTTAAAGACCTGTTTATCTACTTATATTTTAATATACTAATAAATATCCTGTTTGTGTCTCAAATAAATAAATAAATAAGTGGATGCTCCGGGGAACTAGCGTCGATCCCTTTGGCACTGGTGTATAGTCGGAAAAATGCTAAATGCGCACCCAACTTTTGTGCACAGTTGACATTCATCACTCTTCTACTCGTTTTGCAAGATAATCAGTAGCAGGTGTACCGAATTGAATGTTTAACTAATTTATAGATATTATAAGATTCGCAGGCCACAGTTTTCCCAGTCCTGTTCTTTACAAAAGTTTATCTAGAACCGACCGGCTATTCTATATTTTGCCCGGAGCCAAAGAAACTAACGTTAGCTACCGTATTACGTTCCCTTTCTTGCTTTTACTGAAACTCGTTTTGAGGTACTTATATTGAGGTACTAAAAATTACATCAAAAATTGTAATTTCGGTTCTGGGCGTAAAATGTTAGCTATTCCTTCGTGATTTTCACGCTCAATGAACTCAAATTTTAAGAATTATTACAAGCAATAATTATCAGCCTGAAACACTCATCAACATTGAAAAATCTTCCCAGAAAAGATACTTGCCGCCAACGGGACTTGAACCCGTGTCCTTCTGATTGCCGGCCAGCTGCTCTTGACCACTGAGCTATGGGGGCTTATCAAATACCCGCCAAATAATTCAATATATACTAGTGTTTCATTCAACAATTACTGCTTATTATATTTTTTCCACATGAAAACAACCAACTTTATTTTTGCGAGAGAGACATTGTAGTTAAATCCCTCGCTAGGTGGCGTCGAGACAAATTATGACTACATTTATTGGGGAAATACTTACACTTGTCAAATATTAATTATTATTTTTAATTTATAAACTAACGTTTAGACAAGATTTTTATGCATAGCACAAAGGGTAACAATTATTATAAGCAATAATTATCAGCCTGAAACACTCATCAACATTGAAAAATCTTCCGAGAAAAGATACTTGCCGCCAACGGGAATTTGATAAGCCCCCATAGCTCAGTGGTCAAGAGCAGCTGACCGGCAATCAGAAGGACACGGGTTCAAGTCCCGTTGGCGGCAAGTATCTTTTCTCGGAAGATTTTTCAATTTTGATGAGTGTTTCAGGCTGATAACTATTGCTTATAATAATTGTTACCCTTTGTGCTATGCATTAAAATCTTGTCTAAACGTTAGTTTATAAATTAAAAATAATAATCAAATTTTAAGGTAACATTTTCAAAATTGGAACTCACTGTTCAGACAAGCAATAAAGTAACTATCTATAATCAGGAAAATATTTTACTTTAATTAATTAATTAAAAATTATTAACTTAAAAAAGGATTACTTTAGTCAAAAATATTGAAGGATTTCGAGATTTTTCATGTTTACTTATATGTATGAAAAAAATTACAGTGTTTTTTGGACCTTTAACCAGCCAGCGGCCGAGAATCCAAATTTCGTCGAAAGAGTTCTTACGATCGTAAAGCCCGGTTCCAATGAGAAAGATTAATTATTCTCCATACCAGCTTTTAAAAATTATAACTCAATATCGATTTTATTTCATTCAAAATTTGCTTTAATTTATAATTTATATCACGTCAAAAAATGCTGAAAGGCGTGATGATACAACTGTTAAAGTATTTATAATTTTTCAATAATGTCTAAGCAAAATAAGAATGTTAAAAACATTTTAAATATATTAGTTAGTAAGACCGTGTAGCGGGTAGCTACCGGCTGGTTCCTAAATAATGTCAACAACGCCTTTTGTTCCTGATGTTGGTACGCGGTAAGCATCTGGGGTTCGCTAATACGAAGAGAACCGCAAGCTGGAGTTTGGATTGGACAATCCTAAGGAGAGGGTACGTACCTGCGGCGGACGAAACGGACACACCATGGCGTCTCGAATTTGTAACGTTAATTTTCACCTTATAACATTTATTTTTAGATTAGATATTTTATTATCAAGGTTACCATTAGGTTTGCAACAGTTGGGCGAGTACTTGCCTAATTTAGATAGTGTTGTAGCCACGCGGGTACCTGATTAGTTTGACAGCCGGCCGTTAATGTACAGGCGCCGGTAAGAGGATTACGAGAAGTTTCGGTAGGTTCGTGAGTTGGTTCCTGGGAGTGCATGGTGTAACAGCTGAACTACAAGCCGTCAAAGGTCATGGCAGAAACACACGTGAGCGAAATTATTTGTAATGAATCGGGCCCCACGTTGGGCGCCAGATTGCAACATTCAGTTCCTCCACTTAATTAACTTGCATACATCGCCATCCCAAATAATCTCATATTATAATAAACACTTATAAACATATCCGCACCACGAGTAAGTGAGATGTGGGTAGAATAATAAAAGAAAGACGGAATGTTATAGTAACAAAAGATGAAACATTTATTCTTAATCTCAAACCTTAATAGTAGAGCATGAACTAGCGAAATTATTTGTAATGAATCATCACGAGATAATTTTAACTTTGGTTTTTAATTTATTAGCTTTTATTTAATCCATATAAATATGTATAGTTTATCTGTACAGGCGCCCATTAGGATTATAATGATATGTACTCATTTGTTCGATACCACATGTTCCGAGTTATAGCTTAACATTAATTGATTACTGTAGGTAGTCAACCATCCCTGTAGATTCAATAAATTCGCTAGTTCATGCTCTACTATTAAGGTTTGAGATTAAGAATAAATGTTTCATCTTTTGTTACTATAACATTCCGTCTTTCTTTTATTATTCTACCCACATCTCACTTACTCGTGGTGCGGATATGTTTATAAGTGTTTATTATAATATGAGATTATTTGGGATGGCGATGTATGCAAGTTAATTAAGTGGAGGAACTGAATGTTGCAGGTTATACCATTTAAAATACTTGAGTGTTGTAGTTTAAATGCTCTGGCGTCCAACTTCTCGTTTTATCTTCCACATAACTTAAATTCATATTCGCATAATACCTAGTTTGATTGTTGCAATTCTCTTCGAGAATTACAAGCACCCCCTGAGATCATATAATTTACTAAGAGTCTATTAATTAAATATTTCTCAATGTCCTTATAATCTAATATCAATAAATCATATGTTGTATAATTAATTTCCTTCTTTTATTCCGATGGACTTGACTTATTTCATGTTTCTACTTTCCAGACTGTAGCGAGCCATACATTAAATTATTTACAAAATGCAATTCTAGATAAACCGCTCTTAGGTAAAACTATTTATTATAACCGTAACAGTGGCGAAATATTTCCTTTAAATAAATATACAAACTGAAGTAGTTTCGTCACAAAACACGTGCGGGGATCTTTTTTTAAATGATTTTATTTAAACTAAAATAAAAATTCTGAAACATATACTTTCCCGGATAACTTATTGATTTATTTTACTGCATGATTATATGATTTTAAATGTGTGTCATATTATACAAAATTTTGATTGAAATTTTAACAAATCTGCCAACGTCCTATGGGACCTATGGTATGATTATAACCTTATTATACTAAAAATAAACATTATTTCTCAAAATTTAAAACTTAAATTTACTAGATAAAAGAACAATATCTCGAAATCAATTTATAATTTTTTGAGGAAAAGAGCCAATAGGTACGTCTAAGCTTTGATTACAAAATGACATATTTCCTGTTTTCTCTGGTTATTTCCTCTTAAATGCTCTTTTAGATGTTCCCCACGCGATTTTTTGCTGTATTTTAAACGAGTCGTGTTTTATTAAACATTTTCACGATTTTCACTTCACTTTTATCGTTTTAAATATTAGCGCGCTCTCTCCAACATTCGTAATAACATAACTGTCAATTTTCTTCTTTTTGAGCGGGGATACGGTGCCTTAAGGTAAATTTCTAACCGACTCTATAATTTGTGAAAAAAAAGCTCAATAAGATTTAAAAGAAAATTAATAATATCTTATTTTTGACAATTAATAATATAATAATAATATACTAGCTGGGTTACCCGGCTTCGCTCAGGACAACATAGATGTTCCCGATCGCCTATTAGCGAATATTCCACAATATTCCAGAATGTTCCGGAATGTTCTGGAACATTTTATAATGCTCTCAAATACTCTGACTGGGTGTCCGGCTTCACTCAAGGAGTTGATGTGAGATTGAATTGACGTTCGAATCCACGACGGATCTTGCTTTATATGGGTAGTTCCATTCAAAAAAGACTTCAAATATTCCAGAATAATGTTCCAGATCATTCCACAACATTCGAGTATTCGAATATATTCCATTCGAGTATATATGATCTGAGATGTTCCGGTATGTTTATGAACGTTCCATCCTATTCCCGAACATTCCAGAATGATCCAGGATGTTTTGGAATGTGGTGGAATGCTCAAGAATACTCTGGAATGTTTTAAACTGTTCTAGAAAGTTCAAGGGGGCGAAACTTCTAGCCCTTCTATCTTTAAAGGACACGCCCTTCAGGTAAAAACGGGAACTTTCTTCATGGATGGGGGATAGAGGCTATCACACAATATAACTCCCGTTATCGTACCGGGACTCGTCTTTGAGTTTTAGCGGCACTCTTTTTTTAATAATGTATTCAACTAATCATGCGAGTCGGGGTGTGTCTTGACCTCCGCCAAACTCGCGAGATTGACTCACCGAATCCCTGGGGTTCGATCGAACCCAGGTTAAGAAAGAGCCTATGTTAACTTGGGCAAGTGATGTGTGAACGGTCTTTTTAGGAAAGGAAGGAGGAGACTAAGACAGAAAAAGGTTTGAGGGAGAGATAGGATTCTGGGGGTCAGTGTGTCCAGGAGTGACGGAAAGAGTCGATATGTCTAAAATTTGATTTAAAAATGACATTTTTCCGGTTGGGTCTGGTTATTCCCTCATAAACAACGTATGTAAGAATGTGAGTGAATGAAGAAAGGAGTATGTACAAGAAAGAGAAAAAAATTGTAACAAAATCGTACTAATATTTTAAAGTGATTTTCATGAAAATTGTTATCAAAATTATTCCTTTATTGATTCAATTTCGACAAAAATCATGAATTTATCGTCTGTCATATCGTCATAATACATAAATCGCATCAGGTCGAACGCAAACTAAAAATATATATTTTTTAATGTAACGAAGCCATCACAAAACCCTTCCTTTGTTCGACCCGAATTGCACGAATCATTAATACTACAGATTTAATGGTCGATAAATCAATTTTACGGAATATTAATTCACCCCTCCCCCCCGCCCTAACGTACAGTAAAGCATACCAGTTTATAAGCAGGGGTGAAATGGAACGAAGTATTCGCAAAGGTTTAATAAAAAAAACTTCATTGAAATATTAATAACATAATTTGAGGATATTTCGATCATCATGTTAGGCACATGCCCGTATTGTTTTGGATATTTGGGTACAAGAGCCCCTTCTTCTTGTGCCCTTTCCGTTCAACGGACATTGGCTATCATGTTGGCTATGCGGACTTTGTTTTCTGCGGCCCGGAACAGCTAGCTCTACAGTAGACTGGCCAAACCACTGTTTCAGGTTTGTCACAAGAGCCTTCTTCTTCTTTCCCACAATATTTTTCTTCGTGGCAAAATCAGAGAGCCGGCTAAAGGGCGCGGACTCCGGGTTTCGTCTGCGGTTGGGCCGATAGCCATGCACATTGTCATTGGGACTGCCTGGTGGTTTGTAGAATACCTTCTCTGTATATTTTCTTTTTATACATTTTATCTTCTCTCAGTCGTTATTGTAAATACTTGCATTACTTCTCTTGTACAGGTTTCAACCGGACGCAGTTCTTATTTTTCTTTTTATTTACTAACACTTTTATCTGTATATATTTTTCTCTATAGATCTACGGGCTGCCAGATTTATTATTCTTTTGTATTATGTGAATGTAAGTACTTGCATACTGCTTTCTAACCCCGTATGCATGGACATTGGAAGTTCTAGAGTCGTTCAAATAAATGTAGCTTCGTTCAATAAAATAGATTTTTGACGTGTGCGGTGAAGGAGGAAACCATATGTTTCCTTATAACGCCGTTGGGAAAGTGGTGGGGTCCCCTCCAATGTCACAAGAGCCCCAACTGTGATCGGTATTTCAATGGAATACGATCCGAGGAACTAGCGTCAACCGGTGCGTAGTCAGGAAAGATTCCAAACGCGCTCCAAACTTTTGTACATAGTTTGACATGAGAACCGGTTGTTTCTACGACTTGTTCTTGTGTTCAATGGCTCGGCTGTGTAATGATGTGTCGGCCTCTGTGTTTCCTCTCTCCTATAACATGAACCTCTTCATTCTTTCACTCACTTTCACTCCTGTCTGTCAATCAAAACATCTTACAGCTTACCCAAATTTAAAGTAATTATTTTCCTTTAGGGTCTCCTGTGTTAAGAACATATATTTTTTTTAAACTGCGTCACCCCGGGAAATCCTATCCAACCTCTCCCACGAAAAATGTGGGAGAGGTTGGATAGGAAGAATTGGGCTAGTCAGATTTAGTCAATAAACACAACTATTACCATTTCAAACGTAGATTCGATTCGTAATAGTGGTATTTCTCCAAATCTATCATTCTGGAACTGCAAACAATCGAACAATTGAATTCACTCATTTTATTGTGATTTTTTTTTAAAAACAGATCAATGACGTCGAAGTGTTTTTCGAAAAGTTGTAATTTGGCACCCTAAACTATAATTTTTATACGGTTATGTTTTTTTGTGCATTATTTACGAGAGATGGGAAGTCTGATAGAGATATAGAAAGAAGGGTAAATGCAGGCAACTCTATTAATGGAGGACTGAACGCCGTTGGCGCCAACAAAAACTGTCCAAAGAAGCGAAGTTAGCCGTCCATAATGGAGTGTTGGCAACTACCCTGATGTATGGCAGCGAGGCATGGAACTGGCAGAGGAAGGATGAAAGTAGAATGAATGCTGTAGAAATGAGATACCTGAGGCGTATGTGTGGTAAAACCATGCACGATCGTGTGAGAAATGTGAAGATCCGCGAAGAATGCAGGGCTGATGTAAGAGTCAGCTCGTATATTTGCGATGATATTTAATTCGCAATAATAAATATTCATCAAATTCAGTAATAAATCAAGATAATAATTAATTTATCTTTTGAGTTGGACCAAATTACACAATAAGCCAAATTTTATCAAACTCGGTTAAGTAGTTTCGGAGTTTATCTCGAACAAACATCGTGACGCGAGATTTTTATATATATAAACATATGTAATTTGATTCCTTAATATAATAAAAATAAAAATTAATTAGCCACCCATATAAATTGACCACATCAGTTTTCTTTTCTTTTTCTTTAAAATCAAGTAGTTTATCGGGACTTTTTTCTCATATTTGTAAAGGGTATACAATAAATAAATAAAAAAAGTATTTTCAACACAATAGGTCAAGGAGACATCAGTACAGTGTTCTGCGCTCACTCCCTAATTGGCAGGTTTATCGGGAACAGAAGAGGTACTTTAGTTTAATTTAGCAAAGTCCAAATTCATGGCCATTTTTAATCGTTAATCCATAACTTCACTGGTAATCGTTGTACTAACACCAACACTATTATCTCTTTTTTATGTTACCTATTTCAGAAGAATTATTCCACGGGCTGCCACTTCTATTTATCTTTTGTATAATTTTAATGTAAGTACTTGCATACTACTTACTAACACCGTACGTATGGATATTGGAGCGCCTAGAGTCGTTCAAATAAATGTAGCTTCGTTAAAAAAAAAGTAGAGTCTTTGTTCGCGCCTTTATTGGTTCTTTCTAAAATACGTATTGTGTGCCCTCTGCCATAATTAGTCCAGTTGAATTCGCCTCGCCGCAAGGGACACAAGTCCTAAGAACCGCACCGCTTTTACTTTTTAGTAATCAAACCGCAAACGGAACTCTTAAACCGCAGCTATTCGCAAGTACCATCGCCACGCGTCACCTATTCTCGCTTATAATTTCGCGATTAAACGTTCATTCCCAATCGCCATTCCCTTCCAAAATCTCTCCAAACTAACATACCTACCTTTCCAGTGAACACTGAATGAAGAGGGAAGCAGTCTGGGTAAGTACGATTAAAACATAATAAAATATGTACATAAGAACCGCATACAGTCCAAAACATACCGCAGCATTTGATCCCTCGATCCATTGACAGGTAACATTTGCTACCCGCCGCAACAGTCTTGACGTGTGCGGTGAAGGAGGAAACCATGTGTTTCTTTGTAACGCCGTTGGGAAAGTGGTGGGGTCCCCTCCAAAGGTAATCGTTGTACTAATAATAGAGCCTTTACCTGAAAGAATGTTATATCCATAAAGAATGTTATTCCTATTCGTAGAAAAATTGAAAAAACTAAACAAGTTATGTTTCATAACGTTTTATATTTAAAATACATAAAACATACAATTCTTAAGAGTTTTTTTTGAAAAGTCGACTAAAAAGGCAATCAAATTAGAGTTTGAAGCTAGAAGTTACGCTGAATTTGTGGAATAATGTTGTATTTAAAAATTTCACACACAACATTATTCCACAAAATGTTTTTTTTTTAACCTTTCGTATCTTGCAGAAAGCAACATGCTATTCTAACATAAATTTACACACATGTCATTAATTATTTTTTTGTTCGGTAAATTTATACGAACAAGTCTGAAAGTTACACAGGGAAGGGGAAGGTTGGGAAGTACCTGGCTATTCAGATCTGGTCACCAAACACGGCTAAAGCCATTTTCAAGCAACGTTTCAATTCTGAATGGTGGTCTTACACCAGGGCGATACTGATAGTATCTTCCACTCTGGAACAAATATACTATATATTATTTTAAATGAATTAATTGTGAAATAACACAAATTAATCAAATAAAATTTATTTGCGCATGCCGGGTTCGAACCCGCGACCTCTGGGTTGTGAGTCAAGAGTCTTACCCACTGGACTACGGAGGTCGTCAAAACTGTTGATTTTTATAATAACCAAATCTAGGCCGCGCTCCCGGTGTCTTCCACACGGTCGCCAGCCACATACATTCTTCCTTATATAAATAGGTAGAAGAATATTAATAAAATTGGCACTGTGCACTGCTAGGGCAAGAGGAATATAAACGCTAGAAATATTTCGAATCTCATGCCTGCAAAATTTTAAAATCGAGAGTCTTTTTGCACGAGGCTAGTAAGCGAAAAAGTGGTTTTTATTTATTTTGTGCATAATTTTATAAGAACGAAAAAAGTTAGAACATGGAAAACCTCAAAAATAGTCTTAGCCATGAAGGGTTATTTGAAAAAAATTGTTTCTTTTATTACTTCATAGTTAAGTCATGAAAAAAAATTTTTTTTTTTGTGGTTTACGCTTATATTTTTTGTTACGTAAATAATCATTTTATTGTAATTCCAACACATAGAAAACCTAGTAAAAGCTTCGATTTATCCGTAGCACATATTTTTTTATGTTCATACTGTAAGCCGATTCGTCGTAAAGATTAATCATAATAGTATCTAAATAGGATTTCACGTATATGTATATTCATCTTAAGGCGCGGTAGTAAGCGCTCAAAAAGAAGAAGGGAATGTAAATACGAATGTTTGAAGGAGAGCGCTAATATGAAAAACGATAATAATAAAGCTAAAATTGTGAAAAAATTTAATAAAATATGACTCGCTTAAAATAGAGCCAAAATCTCGTAGGAAATGTCTTAAATAGCATATAAAGAAACACTTATGTGAGTTTTTTCATACGTATAACTTGCAAAATAACAGAAAAAACGTGTTTATAATAATTTTCGGAGCATACTTTGGGATTTTTTTCTCTCGAGAAAGTTCATATAATTGCCGTTTCGGCGTAGCAAATGTATACTAACATATTTTGTCTTTCATAATTACATATATTTTTTTAGAAACTTAAAAACTTAAGGTGTTTAAGAGAAATCTATCTATCTTCTATCTATCTATCCATCTATCCATCTATCTTCTTCTTCTATCTTCTAACTATATAAATAAAAATGAATCGCCGAAATGTATGTATGCGCATAACTTCCGAACGACTGCACTAAATTGGATAATTATATATTTTTGGGTTCGTTATTGTCAGGACAAGGTTTTTATAAAACTACTGGTGAGCTCTGGCATTATGAAATTTTTGTAAAAAAATTGCAGTAGGTGGCACGGGAGCTGTTTGAAAACTGAATGTATCGGGGACTAAATGTATGAGATGCGGAAGGGGGGAGGGAACGCAGGAGGTGGGTTCGCGGTACGGTTAGGGGGGAGTTGAGTGGGGAGAGGGAAGGTGGAGGAATTGGAGTGGAAACACGAGAGGGGAAGGGAATGTGGGAGAGGAACGGAAGGTGAAGGGGGAACGGGATGAATGGGAAAGGACACGCAGGGAGAAACAATTTATTTATTAAATGACATAGCAACGCATGCCGGGAACCAGCTAGTATATTAAAAACGGTAGAAATTCGGAATGAAGGGGCTTAATGCAAAATCATATTTTTGATTTATCTTTACTAAGAATCAGTTTACATTATCAATACAAATAAATATACTTACGATAAATTGAAGTTTTTCCTACCGTTTGCATTGAGTTGAACTTTAATAAAACTGTTAATTACTTTATAAAAAATATAAGCGTAAACTTCTAAAAATGTATTTTTTCATTAGACATGTATGAACGCATGGAAGAAACCACTTTAAAAAATATTTTTATATGTCTAAAATTATCTGTGACAGTTTTCGTTGATCAACTATTTTCAGTCTCATAAAATTATTCACAAAATTTGAAATTGTGACCTTAACACTAGAAAGACCGAAGCCTTCATTTTGACGGCAACCCGAAGTAAAGTGACGATATAATGCTTAATAATTATTGTATTGGTGTGATTTTTTTTTCACATTTCATGATATATGGTTTAACAACTATGGTGAAAAAAAACAGATCCGTGTCTTAATTACTTTTTGAGATATATTGACTTATACCTACAAAGACCGCCGCCGTCAATGTGACGGTTTGGGCCATAATGCTGAGTTTCTTTACAACCTTCTTTACCCAAGTTAACAACGTAGCCCGTTTGCGGAGACTGCATTTGATTTTATAAAAAATGTAACAATTCGATATTGCACAAACATAACACATGCTACAGCATTTTGCAACCACATTTTTTTTTTCAGGAAGCATGAGGAAAAAAAAACCTCATGGCCTATGTTATCTTTGAGGATGCTGTGTGTATTTATGTGTGCATTGGTGTTTTTAGGGAAAGAAAAAAGAGGAAGTTCTGGGAAGGAAAAAAGTCTGAGAGGTGAAAAGAAAAAAATCGTAAATGAATCCAGGAGTGAAAGACGAATGAATCCATCCCTCCCACTGCGGTGCAAGGCGAGGGGTCGAGAGAGGTCCTGCTGGAGAGGACTAGATAAGGTCTCCCTCAAAAAGTGTCTCCCGACGCAGTCCGCTTCGCAGTAGGATGGCAAACGTATTCGCAACCAAGACCCACACAAACCTCACCCAATGAACCCGGTCACCCTGCTAAGTCACCGAACGTAACGAATCAGAGTATCCTATGGCAGAGGTGTTGGTTATCCAATAAATGGTTCCCGGGGCAGGCAGCGGTACTTATAACCGCCTCCCAATTTAAAAAAAGGGTTCAGCCGTCAAAATGACGGTCGTGGTCTTTATAGGTATGGAGCAGTACCCGGTATTTCTAGTGTTAAGACGCCATTTGCAATGCGATTTAATGCCTACACAGAACATCCTGACGTTGATCAAAAATCGTCGCTATAGGCGAGTTTGGTAAAAAAAAAACACCCACGCCTTTCTCTGTCGCACGTATGTTTTACGCATCTTTCTTTTTCGCTTACGTTCATTGTAAAGTTAGTAACTGCGCGAGATACATTTTTAGCTTGTGGCTTCCGCTTACTTACACGATTGATACTTTATTTTAGCGTGTATTTTCTGGATTCTCGGAAATCTTCAAATTTATTATGATTAAAAAAAGCTCTAACAATTTTTCATGCTCGAAAGGTAAACTTTATGTTTCTGGTACGTACATCCTTTAATTAAGCCCGGATTTGTTAAAAATCTCAAAAAACAAAGGCACAAGGTCGTAAATAAGATAAAAGTCGCTGGTAATGGTTTTGTTTTTGATCTCGTGTTTGAGACCTCCCCTGCCAACAATCCGAAAAGTCAACCAACCGATAACGAACCAACTTTCGCCGTATTTCACGAATATTAAGGAAATATTTTTTTGATATTTGTTTAGCGGAAAGATTTCGCGTGGAAGAGAAATTCACATAAATTTAAGTATTTGAAATTTTAAAATTGTTAATTTTCATTTTTTTAAATTTATGACTAAAGCCCCAAATTATAATATTTAATTAAATGAAGAAAAAGATATTGGCACCTCTGGGACTCGAACCCAGAACCCTTTGCTTATATGGCAGAAAAATCAGAAAAAGATATTGGGACTTGGGAAAAGAGTTGATAGAGCATTTGCCATGTAAGCAAAGGGTTCATTTAATTAAAAAAATGTCTGTCAAGAATCTTCTTAAAAATTAGAATATGCAATTTACAGGGTACCGCCGCCCCGAAACCATTTATTGGATAACCAACGGTTCACGACGAGTTCATCGAAAACGAATTCATCGAAAATCAATTCATCGAAAATCAATTCATCGAAAGCAAATTCGTCGAAAACGAGTTCATCGAAAACCAATTCATCGAAAATCAATTCATCGAAAACCAATTCATCGAATGATCAATTCATCGAATCGCCAATTCATCGAAAAAATATATTTTGTTGATATTTGAGAGAAATGCCTAGCGGACCGAGAAGTTAAAAAAGCATTGTTCAACCTAAACTAACCTAACCTAACCTAACCTAACCTAACCTAAACTAACCTAACCTAACCTAACCTAACCTAACTTAACCTATTTAACCAATTTTTAAATATTTTTTATCATCACTCTTAATGACCTTTCTGAGTTGTTTATGAGTTGGTTTCATTATGAGTTGTCTGGTCACCGTTCCTTAGATATCCCTTTTTTGCAGTATCAGGCAATCGGAAATCGAAGAGATAACCTATAAATTTTACATTGTCATTACGAAACTGACAGTTGCTAAACACATTTAACTCAGTTAAACAGACCTTTTTGGGTATTTAATTTTGACAGCTCTAATATCTACAAAAAAAGGTTTTTCGATGAATTGGCGATTCGATGAATTGATCATTCGATGAACTCGTTTTCGATTAATTTGCTTTCGATAAATTGATTTTCGATGAACTCGTTTTCGACGAATTTGCTTTCGATGAATTGATTTTCGATGAACTCGTCAGTTACCATAACCAACACCTCGGCCATAGGTCACCGCAAGTGGTTTTCTACGTTTGGTGACTTAGCAGGGGTGCCCGGGTTCATGGGGTGAGGTTTGTCCTCGTATTGACGGCGGATGCGTCTGCCCACCAGCAGCATGGCAGGCCGGATCGGGAGAGATCGATTGAGGGAGTCTCTTTGACTTGTTTTTTTTTTAAATGAATACCGCACAAGAGCCCCAACTGCTCCCGTCTGAAGCCAGTGAGACCATGGCATCCCCAATTGGGGTATGTTGTGAGGCTGAAGGTAGCGGGGAGGGAAAGCAGATAGTAAGACCACCATTCAGAATTGAAATATTGCTTGAAATGGCTAATGCCATTTCAAGCAATATTTCAATTCTGAATGGTGGTCTTACACCAGGGCGATACTGAGAGTATCTTCCACTCTGGAACGTGCCGCAAATATAGTTTATATTATTTTAAATGAATAAATTTTGAAATTATACAAATTAATCAAATAAAATTTATTTGCCACGCCGGGATTCTATCCCGCGACCTTCGGTGTGCGAGTCAAGAGCCTTACCGCTGGACTACGCCGGCCGTCGTGTGAAGATTTACCAGTTTCCAGGTTGTACCATTGGTTTCCGTATATCTTGTAATGAATATCAGATGGGTTGTGATGTTCCCAGACGGACGCTGGATATAAATGAATGACTAAATTTAATTGGGGGTCGCCGAGTGACGTAACGAGGCTAGCAGGTAACCACGACGACCGTTACAAACACGCCTTAACTATTCATAGGCAGTTGATGATCTACCGCCCCCCTCCCTCCTTCCCCACCTGAACCGCCCACTCCATTTTATCGTCCCCTTGTAGAAACGTACTACAATTAGTGGATTTTTTTCATTTATTGAATATAGTTATTTGATGCAAGAAAAACTATATAAACAGGATTACAAAACTAAACAACTAACTTTCATGCTGTTTTTGAGGTACGCACAGAGGACGGACTGATAAACCGAAACCAAATCGTTAAAATGGAGGTTTTTGTGTTCACCATTTTTCTTCTCCAAAATTGGACCCATTTTATTCTAATTGCTTGTTTTAAAAAATACGCTGTCTACTTTGTACACTGAACGTCTTTTTTTACATGAATACCTTACAAGAGTCCCAGCTGATCCCGTCCGGAGCCAGTGAGACTATGGCATCCCCGATTGGGGTTTGTTGTGAGGCTGAAGGTGGTGGGGAAGGGAAGGAGATGGAGAAAAGAAAGGTAGGGAAGTACCTGGGTGTTCAGATCTGGTCACCAAACACGGCTAAAGCCATTTTAGGCAACGTTTCAATTCTGAATGGTGGTCTTACACCAGGGAGATACTGAGAGAATCTTCCACTCTGGAACGTACCGCAAATATATAATTAATTATGAAATAACACAAATTATCTTTTAAATTTTATTTGCCCACGCCGGGATTCGATCCCGTGACCTTCGAATTGTGAGTCAAAGGCCCTACCCCTCGACCACGCCGGCCGGCCGTCTGTTGATGACGTTCAAGCCAGGCAATTTTATCGATTTTTGGAGGGTCCTAACTCCAAGAAGTAACTTATCAAAAAAAAACAAAACATACCGACACGGTAGTGGATGATATTTATATTACAACTAGCCAACGAAATACAACGCCATCTATTAGATGGTTACCCAACCTTTATAACCACGATAAATTATCTCACACTACCATCTGTTAATTTGCATACAAATCAAATCCACACCGCCCGCTTGCCAGCCCGCTCTTCTGTTCTGGATAGGGACACCCTAATAACCTAGCGGTATGAAATATACGTTACCTTATCTCATACTTACCAAATATACATAAAAAAAATTCATAAAAATCGGTGGGGCCGTTTTGGAGGAGTGCGACCACAAACACCGTGACACGAGATATATATACAGGATGTTAAGGGACGTACTTGACTTACTTTAACCAGTGATTCCTGACATTATTTGGAGTAAAAAATGTAAATGAAATTTTGGTCTCCGGTGACATTTTTGATGTTTTTTTTTTTTTTTACAAAAACATAAGAAAATAGTAGTTTTTGAACAGTTGGAGGCGGGGTGAGGGGTTCGTCGGACACCCAGCTGAGTGACCAGCGACGACATACGGAAGATTTTTTTTTTGTTTGATTTTGAAGAAAAAAATTTTGAAAAAAAAAAAGTCGTCAAAAAAAGTCACCGGAGACCAAAATTTCGATTCCATTTTTTACTCCAAATAATGTCAGGAATCACTGGTTAAAGTAAGTCAAGTACGTCCCTTAACACCCTGTATGTTATATAGATAGAAAATATTAGCACTGGCGTCAAAATCTAGAGTGGAAATTGGGGAATACGTTTGTATGGACAAAAAGTCATCTAGTATCCTCTCAAAGGACAAAACCCAAACATAATATCTATTTCATATTAATTATTCATCTTGATTTAAAAATATTATTTGTACCGCACGCCTTTGGTGTCTTTGACACAAAGCACCATCTATTTAATTAATATGCAGCGAAGATTACCAAATGAAAATCTGCCCTGTGTTCCATCTGGAATATTGCTCGCCTGTTCCTGAAGACTTTGCATCAGTTAGAAATTAATTATTGAGGTGTGGAGCAAAGCATATTAAAGCGGTCTGTTCCAGACGACCCTCTACTTTAGGCATGTCAAATACACGGCCCGCGAACCAGATAGTGCTAGATATTGAGGAAAATAATTATGACCAGTGACAAATTTGTATGTTCTTTTATAGGAAAGGAATGAGAGAAAGTTCTGGGAAGCAAAAATGTTTGAGGGAATTTGTAGGAATCTTAGGGTCAGCATTTTCAGAAGTGATGGACGTATGAATCCATCTGTTGAGAGAGTCTTGCTGGAGAGGTCAAGGGATCTCCCTCAAGCGGCCTCTCTCGATCCAGATGTATCCGCCTCCAAGACCTCAAGAATCCTCACCAATGTCCCGGGAAACCCCTGTTAAGTTATCAAACGTACGATTTTCATTATAAATACAAAAAAATATGTTTGGAAAAATTTAAGCTTTTTCTATCGTTTCCATTTTTTTTAATGAGAATACCTCACAAGAGTCCCAAGTGCTCCCGTCTGGAGCCCGTAAGAACATGGCGTTCCCAATTGGGGTATGTCGTGAGGCTGAAGATAAGTGGGGAGGGAAAGGAGATGTGGAAGAGTAAGGTGGGGAAGAGGATGGTGGAAGTACATGGCTATTCAGATCTAGTCACCAAACACGGCTAAAGCCATTTTAAGCAAACACTCAATTCTGAATGGTGGTCTTACACCAGGGCGAAACTGAAAGTTTTTTCCACTTTGTGGAACGTGCCGCAAATTTACCTTTTTAATTTTAAGGCGGTACAATACCTTAATAATGAGAGTGCGCAAAACTCACATTTTAATCATTTCCGGCGAATTCGTAACTATAATTTTTTTTTTTCAAACCGATACCCGGGTATGTAAGTTCTTTTTATTTAAGATTAATAAAAACAATACTAAAAAATTTTAACCCATTTTTCAACCATAAAGTTAGCGGTGAGCACGAGATTTTATTTTTCTAGACGATGACTTAATAACTTCGGGAGGGAAAAGTTTAGAAAGATCTTAAATATTTGTAACACGTTCTTCAGAAATAATTAAAATGAACGCGGTGGAAAGGTCGAATCTCCAGGCCCGCTAGGGTGAATTCGACCGTACGTCCGTCCAATAGGCCGTGCCGCTGGCGTATATTTGTTTACACGCTTTCTTCACTTACGTCATTAAGATTCCCACATTATTAATTTTAGAGTGTTTGGTAGGGCAAATTCGACAGTAGGTCCGTCCAATCCACCGGGTCGCGAGTCGCAATTTTTGTACACGGCTTTTTTACTTAGTCGTTAAGATTCTGAATATATTTTAGGGTATTGTGTCTTAAATGCATGAAAACACATAAGAAACGACTTTTTTGAATCATAATTTTATAGTATATATCTGTGTATTTCTATTAATTGTCTTTGTTTCTTTTTTTATAAAATTATAAACAATATAAATAAAAAAAAACATTAGCTCTTGAAATCGTGACCTTCAGACTTCGTTTGGCAAACGATTTTGTGGCGATATTAGCATACTGGAAAACTTACTTTTTGCTTGTGGCTCCTCTTAAGCCGCCGCTACCCGAATTTCTACCGATTTCGTGCATATCTCACTTAAACACGTTAAGTTATTCTTGGTGATAATATCTAGATATTCCCCGCGCCGAAACGCAAATTATATAAAATTCCCTCGATAGAAAAAAATCGCAAAATATGCTCCAAAAATTATTAAAAACACGTTTGTTTCAGTTATTTTACAAGTTACATGTATGAGAAAATTCACAGTATTTCTTAAATGCTATTTAAGACAACCCCCGCGAGATTTTGCTCTATTTTAAACGAGTCGTGTTTTATCAAACATTTTCACAATTTTCGCATCGATTTTGTCGCTTTAAATACTAGCGCGCTTCTCTAACATTCGTAAATTCATATCTCTCCATCTTCTTCTTTTTGATCCTGTTTGCGGGGCCTTAAGATTGTACGGTTGTGAATTTATTGATCTATTTTTGTAAAGAAGAGAATTAAGATAATGTTGGTACTTCTTAGTTGAAAAAAAAGTGCAGAATTAACTTTAACATTATATAAATCAATTGTGCGAAGTATTCTCGAATACGGATCCACTATTTGGTCTCCCAATTATGAGATTCATAATTATAGAATCAAATCCATACAAAGAAAATTAACCCGTGTTATGGCTTATCGCGAAGGTATATCTGATCAATTTGGAACGTATAAAGACTGAATTCTATACTATAAACTACACTCTCTGACAGGAAGACGGAAACTTTATGATTTATTGCTTCTGCACAAAATTATACATGCATCAGTTGATACACCAAACATTTTATCCCAAATTAACATTAACACACCGTCAAGAAATTCAACAAGGAGGATGCAAGATATTTTCTATATATCTACCTACCACTCAAATACAGGATATTTCTCCCCTTTACCACGAACATTAAGACATTGTTACACTATACACTGCTCTAATAATGAAATTAACATTTTTAATAACCCATTCAATCACTTCAAAAAATATACTTTACCATCAATCGTATAAAGCTGATATTGTGATGAAGCCCTTTATTCAAAGGCAGGAAATATTGTACCTATTAAATCATTGTCCCATCAGCACAGGTGCCAATAATAAATTGTTGATGATTCTTTTGTACTCTACCTTTTACTCATTCTTGTTCGTCATCCATGTATATAAATTTTTGGGCATAATGCCTGTTTTATGTACTTAAATAAAAATAAATAAATAAAAATATGATTCAGTTAGATACGACTGAATCGGGTAGGAACACATTAGCTCAGATGGTAGAGCTACGCCCCGGCAAGGCATAGATCCTGGGTTCGTGTCCTAGATATGAGTGACCAATCGGTACCGCACGTTCTCATCGCCCGACAAAATACCCTCCGACAAAATATCCCTCGACGTAATATCCTAAGGACAAAATGTATCACCACTCGCTGAATTAGTTTTTTGTTAGGTTAGGTTAGGTTGTAGTAGATACTTTGTGGGGATGTTTGGCGCGGGATGAAAAGTGCGAAATCGACCTATCTTTTTAAATTTTTCTGTTTTCAGATTTTGATTAAGTTTCGCTAATATTGTCTTAATTTAATTACAAAACCAAAAATTTCTAAATTGAGTTTAGGACTCCTGTTCTACTTGCAACTGAGTCGGATTGGAGCCCAAACTAGCCAAGTTTTGAGGGAATTTTGAATTACTCTTGTGGATTTAGTTGGATGCAGGGCCGGATCTACGAAATCTGGCGCCCTGTGCAGTAGGTACCGATGGCGCCCCCCCCCCCCCCTACATTTTTATTCTGATTAAAAATTCGTTCACCCCAATTTTTTTACTTTTTTTTATTTAATTATTTTTTTTACACTATCAAATAAAATAAAATCAAGACATATAAAGGGTGTAACTTTTCCAAGTGACCTGGCGGTAGCTCTCACACTCGTTTTTTTTAAAGAGAGAATCCCCAGGAGCCCTAATCTATTGGGTAAACATAAAATTATGGTGATTCTATTGATTGTAATCCACAGTACTTTTATAACCTCTAACAACCAATAGAAATTTAGTTATAAATTTAAAAATCTAATAAGAATATAACCTCAAATTTGTACCTTGCATTTCCCCTGTGTTGAGCGAACAAACACCAAATTGAGCAAACAAACGCCATACAAACACTAAACACTGACGTATGGTATCAACGGCTTACGAAAGACGCTTACACTGACACCGTAAAATAACAAATCTAATAGAAATTAATTATACATTTAACGAACTTCAAATAATAATATGTCAAATCAATAATGAAATTGTCAACACGTTGCAACCTGCAAATCCTGCAAACCGTGCGATGTTTGTGTTAATGGGATTTACTGAAGATTTCATAAGAAAATGGTCTTTAACTACCTTCTCCTAGAGACTTAAATCGTACAAAATAAAACAATAGCGAGCGTACGCTAACTAAAATTGTCAGCGTCGGTTTGTTTGATTGACTAAATCAAAAATACGGCGCTGTGATTGGTTATTGAATTTGGATCGCACCCATTCGTCGTAAAAGACGGTAAAAGATAGATGGAAAAATAGAGCTTTCGTTTAAACTAAATATATGGAATTTGTAAAAAAAATCTGTTACTGACTATAAATTCGTAAGCCGTTGATACCAACCTGATGCGTGCGCATTCTGTTTCTTTGGAAAGTGTTGCTAGAGCGTAATAATTATTTCGTACTATGGGTAATTTTTAAACCATTCAGGGAATATTATAACAAAATTTTAATACAATATTTATTTTCTCACGGCGCCCTTTCGGAGTTGGCGCCGGGTTTTCGCACGTTTTTGAACGTATGGCAGATCCGGCGCTGGTTGGATGTTATGCGGATAATGGAGAATTTATTAAGGTTTTGGGCTGACGAAGCAATCTTAGTTGTTTTGATATCTTGACCAGTGGCAAAAAGAGGTGGGCAGTTGTGATTTTGTCTCTGCCCAATATATTTGATGGGCTGTATATATTTTAGGAGTGCCGCGCGTTTTCATTCCGCAACAAAACATCCCCCAACAAAATATCTAGTAAAACCAAACCTAACAAAAAAACGGGACAAAAATAATACAGATATCCTGTAAGACAATAAATTTTTGTTGTCTGTATCATTTTTGTTTTTGTTTTTATTATTTTTTAACAATATTGTCTTTACAGAAAGTCCGTATTATTTTTGTCCCATTTTTTTGTTAGGTTAGGTTAGGTTACGTTGGGTTAGGAATTGTTGGTTGGTTGGTTGGAATTAAAAGTTACATTAAAAAAATATTTACAATGAAAAAATGCAATGCAAATTTGATGAATTGTTTTAAATCTGTGATACAACCTGTATCATATAATATGTGAACCTGGGGCGTGTAAATAACCCCAGAACTCTCTGAACGTAATACTCAAAAACATGATTGTGAATTTACCTTTCACGGATAAAATATCACAAAAATTGGCAATCTGACAAATCTCAAGGGAAAAAATAGATTCAGTAACCTTGTTGATCTATGCAACGGGGGAGGCCTCTCAGTAATTTGAATTAAGAGATGTCCAATTTTTGTAATTTTGAAATATGCAGTAGTTAGTTGTCAACTTTACACAACCAAAGTAAAATTGCAATGAAGGTAGAAATCGCAAGATATTCAAACCGCAGATGGTGTGACAGTTATTCTCATATATCACAATAATATTTTAAATAAAATAAATTTTAACTACACTATTCTTCCAAACAGACGCCGAGCGCCGTCTACGATTAATTGTTGCCGATCATGATGAATTAGCAGCTTTTTTTTTCGAACAATACATTTCAGTGTCCCTAATAATCCAAAGAGACTTCCAATCACCATTCCTGTGGTATAAACATATAAATTATTTTTTCGAACAAAGAAAAAAAAATTATAATACCTTACCACAACCCGTCCTAAGTGTTAAGAGAAATGGATAAATAAAAAAATTCGGGGATTGTAAAGCATGCAAATAAGAGTCGGGTCATGAATGACGAATAGTGCGTTTAATATGAAGATATGATGTATGAATACTTATCAGACCAGTACTTACGTACGCAGCTGAGACTTGGGTACTAACTAAGAGGAATGAGCGAGCACTGGACGTTTTTGAAAGAAAAATTTTGAGGCGCATCTTCGGACCGGTTCTAGAAAATGAATTTTGGCGCAGACGTTATAACAATGAGCTCTATACTTTGTTTAAGGAGCTAAACGTCGCAAAATTTACAAAATTGGGAAGACTTCGGTGGCTGGGTCATGTGGAGAGAATGACCGAGCATCAAGCACCAAAGTCCCTGCTGAACTCAATACCAATAGGGCGAAGGAGCCTGGGAGGCCAAGACTAAGATGGAGCGACAACGTCCTCAAAGACATATCTATTATCTATCTTGGAGCTTCTAAACTGGAGAGAGCTGGCACAAAACCGAGATGAGTGGAGGAAGACTCTTGAGGAGGCCAAGACCCACCAGGGGTTGTAGAGCCAATAGTGATGATGATGTGATGATGTGATGATGTGATGATGTGATGATGTATGAATGTGAATGAGGCAAGGAGTGTATTAATGAAAACATCGGAAATTTTAATTTGAAGTATTTTTTCAGTTACGATAATTTAATGCATTATTTTTTTTTTTTAATAATAATTATTAATTAAATCGGCACTTTCAAACAACAAAAGTATTATGACAGCAGTAAAAATAATGCCCGCTTTATACGCACACTGTAAAATAATTAATTTATCTTTATAGGTTTCGTTTTGTAAAGTTTGCCGCTGGTTGCCGGGCCTTCGTTTGGCTTTGTTTACTGATAGATTAAAAGCGCCATTAAAACCAGGCTGTTAAAAGTTTTTCAGTCCTAATCGCTACGTGTAATACGGGCTCAAGTATTTTAATTTTAATCTTTATGTTAACTAAAATGTTATCTTGAATTTATAAAATTTGTACGAACAGCGTTTTATAAGAGCAAATAAAAAAAATGTTTTGTTGTTAAAAAATAAAGGATAGAACTAATAATTTTTTCGATGAGTAGATTTTATCACTTGTTTATTTTATTAAAAGGTTGGGATTCTGTTTGTAACTCCCGTTCAGTGAACTCTAGAACTTTTGCTTTGAATTTAAGTGTCATTTTCAAAATGGAAACCTTTTGTGGCAAATTTTTTTTCAGACAAGCGATGAAATAGATATTTAATTACTTAATAATGCATATTTGAAGTGTGTATTTCTTCTGTTCATTTTTTTTATGTGTCCTCACAAGAGTCTCAGCTGCTCCTGTCTGGAGCTAGTGAGACTATGTATGCATCAGACTATGCATCCCCAATAGGGAAATGTTGTGAGGCTGATAGTAGTGGGGAGGGGAAAGAGATGGGGAAGGTGGGGAAATATCTGGCTATTCAAATCTGATCACCAAACACGGCTAAAGCCATTTCAAGTAAGGTTTCAATTCTGTATGGTGGTCTTACACCGGGGCGATACTGAGAGTATCTTCCACTTTGGAACGTGCCGCAAATATACCAAATATTATTTTTAATTAATTAATTGGAAAATAACACAAATTAATCAAATAAAATTTATTTGCCCACGCCGGGATTCGATACCGCAACATTCGGATTGCGAGTCAAGAGCCTTTCCCCTAGACTACGTCTTTCGTCAAGTTCTAATTGTGTTCATTCGAAAAGTAAGTTTCTGATCTTTAAAAGGCATACTTAGGCATTTTTCAAAAGACAAAAATACTTTCAGCTTCCCAAATCTTACAACTACAATATACGATGATTTTTCACTGGTTCGTGCTGTTTTATAATAAATTAAGGGTAATGAATTGAAATTATTACTCTAGAAACGTAATGGTACCGCGCGTTTTCATCCCGCGACAAAATATCCCCGACACAATATACTCCGACAAAATATCCCTCGACATCATATCCCAAGGACAAAATATCCTTCGACATAATACCTCAAGGACAAAATATACTTCGACATAATATCCCAAGGAAAAAAATATCCTTCGACTTAATATCCCAAGCACAAAATATCCTTCGACATATGTAATATCCCAATGACAAAATATCCCTCGTCATAATATCCTTCGTCATAATATCCCAAGGACAAAATATCCTTAGACTTAGACATAATATCCCAAGAACAAAATATCCTTCGACATAATACCCCAAGGATAAAATACACTACGAACAAAACCTCCTCCTACAAAAAACTATTAAAATCTAAAAAAAACCTATATTTTAAATTTTACATTTTAATATTTTGGAACAATATTTTTTTGTCTTTACATGATGTCTCTATTATTTTTGTCACATTTTACTATTTTTCAACAAAAAATTATTATTTTTACAGGTTGTCTGTATTTTTCCCCCATTTTTTTGTTAGGTTAGGTTAGGTTAGGTTAGGTTTGGTTAGGTTAGGTTTTAATAGATTATTTTTTGGGGGATGTTTTGTCCGTAGAATATTTTGCCGGGGATATTTTGTTGGGGGCTATAAATTGATTCACAGAAAATTAATAGATTGAAAAAGACTTACCGATTGTAAATCAAGTTCCATGGTTCCATTGGTCCATTACTCGAATACTCCTGAAACAAGGATTACCAACATTTAAAAATTACTAACATTAAATAAATAATGTACATCTATATATATAAAAAAAAAATGCTTGCTTATAAATATATACATATGTATGTATGTATGTATTAAAGTGAGTTGTCTATGTATTGATATATTAGACTGAGGAAATGTCTGAATCTTTCAAAATAACTTATTTCCACCCTAGCGAAGGTCTCAGGATTATTACAACCACATGACAATACATCTGAAAAGTTTTTTAATCATTACTAAAATTCTTACGAAAGTGTCAAAAATGTCACAATTTGAGAAAGACATTTACAAACAATCAATTGTTTAACGAAAATTTAGTTATTGAATCTCTTTAAATTAATAAATTTACTTGTAAGTAAGAATTATAGGCATTTTAAATAGGCGTCGTCCATTAATCATGTGATGTTTTTAGCAACTTTTTAACCCCCCCCCCCCTGGTGATACGTGGTGAGGTTTTAGACTACCCCCCCCCCCCATACCCAAAATCACGTGTATTTTTTAGTACAAAGTATATTGAAATTTTCAGAAAATTATCGTGCGTTCAACGAAAAATAAATACACGTGATATCTCATTTAATTCCCCCCCCCCCCCCCCCTCCTTGTGATATTTCGTGATTTTTTTCAAAACCCCTCACGTGATTTATGGACGACTCCATAGGTATCTGTGCTATATACCAAATTTGATTGATTGTCCTTATAAAATACAAAAATGAATATTTGTAATAAATGAAAAATGTAAATTTAAATTTAAAAAATTGTACTAGGTGGCACGTTAGAGCTGTTTGAAAACTGAATGTACTGAGACTGAATTATGGAATGCCGGAGGGTGGTTGACGGGACGGTGGAGCAGGGGAGGGGAGAGGGAAGGTGGCGGGGGAATGCGTGAAGAGAAGGGGACCATGGGAGGGGAAGGGGTGGAGGAAGGAGAACGGGAAGAACGGGAAAGGACACGCAGGGAGAAACAATTTATTTATTAAGTGGCGTTGTAACGCATGCCGGGAAATCGCTAGTTTTATAAAAATTTTAAATTTTGGCCTGGAAAAGGCGCTTTTAAGGGTTTTTTTTTTAATTTTCAGTTTTCGGGGCACGATGTTACAACTCGTTACAGCCTTAGTGGCGGATGCTTTTGCCTACCTACTGCGTGGCGGGCCGGATCGGGTGAGACTGTTGAGGGAGACTTCTAGACCTCTACAGCCAGACTCTCACGACCCATCCCTTGCCTTGTCATTCCTGAACACATTGACCCTCAGATTCCTACCCACCCCTCGTACATTTTTCTTTTCCAGAACTTTCTCTCCTTCTTTTCCTCAAAAAGACCCTCCTCGCAGCGTCCCAAAGATTAGATAGGCCCTGGAGTTTTTTTTTCTCAGTTCCCCTTGTGTGGAAACAATACAAAAAAAATGAACGCGAATAGATTTGAATTGGTTTCAATTTCAAAATTGGACTGATTGTGTTAAGAATTCTAACAATAGATGTAGGGTATAATATGATAATGTAATATTTAGCACCGTTATGATTTGAAACTCGATGAAACGGAAACGAGCGACACTAAAAAAAGAAAAACACATACATCCATTGGACTTAGCCTGCGACAGAAGGAGATAGACTAATCGGTGTCCTCTTTGTGCGGTGCTTCTTATAATAAAATGTAAAGACGCAAGTCAAAGCATTGATTTTTTTGGTGTAAAACTAAATGACTTTCGGCAGTCGTTACGCAATATTTAAATGCTTCTTCATGCTTTGACTTGTAGTGTCTCTATATGTACTTTTTATATTGTCATTGCTATTAATTTTTATGTGCTCTCCCTTCACTGTCATCTCTGTTTTTTTATTTTTATTCGTGTTATTAATATGTTTTTAATGGACTGTTGTCCGTAAATTAATAAATAAATAAATAAATAAATAAAATAGTTTTTAAAATTGGCAAAAATATTATTATAAATAAACCATACAATTATCCTACTCCTGATTTGCATTCGTCTCATTCCCTCGAAGTTTAGTTTTCTGAAGGTTTCACTTCTACCGCGTATGAACTGAACACATGATTTTTTTTAAATCATCATTTGAAATCCGACAGGCGATAAATTAACCTATGAATTTGTAGAATATTTTTGAGCAAGATATTTAAAAAAATTTAATAGCTTCACAAATACTACAATTATAATTTTCCGTAAATTTTTACGAGGCAACGCCAGTGTTCAAAAAATTTTAAAAGCAATGGTTAATAATAAAAATAATGAAAACGAAAATCAAATAAAATTTAAATAGTAACTTGCTGACTTTGAAAACAAATGTTTTATAACAGGCGATTAAAAAAAAATCCGCTATGGTAGAGAGAGGAGAATGAACATTACAGACCTCTGTCTAGATTCTAGATAACTTCCGAATCATAATTATATTAACACCCTTAAAACAGAGCTTTTTACCAGGGAGCAGAAAACCGATAACAGTGTGTTTTAGGCGTGTCGGTGTGTCCCATATTTTTCATTTCTAGTTTTGTGGAAATAAACATACGGAAGGTAAATTTTTATATATATAGATAAGTACTATAATTTCACAAAAACAAGGTGTTTAATTATGGAATAGGTACCCCAATTAAGGAACACCACAAAAACCAAACCAAAAATGAACTAACGTACTTCTAGGGTCAAATATAAAAATTAATTAAAACAATTTGTAATAATGAAAATATTCAAAGTTGTGCATTCTTTCTCCGCCTGTAAAGCATTATAAAGTGACCTAGATAGGCTTTGCAAATATTGCAAAGTTATCTGTTTAGATATCAATGTTTCCAAATGTCATACTACGACATTCCCTTAACAATGAACTTTTCATCTCTAAAACGGAATGTAAAGATCTTGGTGTTTATCTTGATGGTAAACTTTATTTAATAAGCACATCGACTCAATTGTTCACAGGTCATATAAAATGCTTGGTTCTGTTCTTCGTATAAGTAAAGTGTTCAGTGACCCGCGTACAGTAGTAATGTTATATTTTGCATGAGTCAGAAGTACACTGGAATATGCTTTGCCAATTTGGAACCCGCAGTACAAAGTATACATATGTAACCGATTGTTTACATCGTTACCTTCCAACCCCGAATGCGATAATACAGCACGAATATCGGAGAGCATTGGCCCCATCACTGGAGCATAGATATTCCTGAAACGATATTCATCTACCGTCGGTTTGGAATTGTATAATCAAATGAAAGTCTGATGCAATTGAATATATAAAAGATTTATTGATTCTGAACATCAAGTGACAAAATGATGTATTTAATTATTAGACTCTTTGGGTAATTACGTAATCTCAAAGGGGTGTTTGTAAACCTCGAAGATGTTATTACAACAGTCAAACTATATTACGAAAATAATGAATGTACGTTATGTGGAAGACAATGAACATGGTTGAGCGCCAGAGTTTTTAAACTACAAAAACCCAAATAAAATTATGTATAACAAATGGTGACGTTGTAAACAATCGGTTACACATAGATAACATAGAACATATTCAAAACATATTTATAAAATATCTTACCTTCAAATTTAACAATAACTTTGAAAGCACATTTCAAACTTTACAACAAAGGCGAGCAATAGCTGATTTGACATTTATACACAAAATTTTAAACAAGAACATTGACTGTACCGAACTTCTTTCCCTAGTTAATGTTAACATACCATTAAGACGTACACGTCATACAGAAATATTCATCACGCTTAATTACAAGACAAATGCAGCATCTAATTCGCCAATCAATCATGCTCTTCGTATGTTCAATAATATTGTTATAAATTCTAACGTCGACATTTTCTCCGATTCACTGCCCAAATTTAAAAAAGAGCATCAAGTCAATAATATAACTTGTTCAATGCGCATACATATATACCCACATACTCACACACACACACACACCTTCCCACTACATACATCACCCGGTAATTACTTAATATTATGCATACCATAAATAAGACACTACAATGAAACACGTAATAGGTACCCATCATGAGATATACTTAATTGTAATTTTTTTTCACCAATGTATCTAATGCACTGTTTATAAATTAAATTAAATAATCATACATCTAGGTGTCGAACTCTGCACCAGCGATACCAGAGTCCGAACATGAGGCATTTGATCCAGGTTTCTCCTCGAGTATCTTCAGAACACAAAGACGTCTCACCGCGGACACAGCACTCGCTCGACTGACAAGATGAAATATGTACGCGCGAGTAGTGATTGAAAGAGATATACGATCACTGTTTATTGCGTCTAGAAGTATTTGCTTACGAGAAATGCCGGTATTCCATATTATGAATACCATTCAAAATTTGATTACTTACATCTATTTTGTTTACATACACGGTTGTTTATCAATTATATAAAATTTTCACTACTTTATTAAGAAGGCTGCTAGTGATTATGGATTCGGTGTCTTAAACATTTTAAAAATTACCACATCGCCAGTCAGGCTTTAGGCGAATGTTCGCTTTTTAAAATGGGAGATGTTAATGAGGTAGATAAAGGGTCCATAAATCAGCGACTTAACCGGCTGGGAGGCTGTGGGGTGCTGAAGGAGGGGTGTAAAGGGGAGGGTGCGAAGGGAAAACAGGGGGAGGGAAATCCCCGGGTAGTTCCGGGTACTTCTTGATTTATGGGAAAGTATGATTTGTGGAAATGTTGAAAATAAATCATAGAAGTACCTACGTATATATATATATATATATTAGCATGGAGTGAATTTTTTTTTGAGAATTTCGAAATCGGCATAGTTGGAATAGATGCTCCATATATTAACAATTACAACAAAAATAATAAAAAAAATATATTTCCAAAACCTGGACATCGCCAAAGCTTTATATTTTATTATTTTGACGATTTTACCTAAGTATTTATAGCTTATATAAGCGAAACAAAACACACATAAAAATTGTATTTTACCATTTATTTTACAGATAATACATTCATAGATTGGTAGAACGGAACAAATAATGGAAATAAAAAATGTAAACATATTATTTACCGCATTTAAAAACAGGAAAATTGCAAAAGTTGCTATGAACGGTACTGCATTTTGGTGTCAAAAAGTGGCAAAAGGTTTCGTGCCTATAACCTTGTTTTTATTAAGTCACTTCGTCTCAAGGGTTCACTGACAGCAGCTGAGGCTTCTGTTACAATTTTCACACATCCATCTATGCCTTGAGTGGGTAAGGAAAATTCTTTACCATGACATCGTCAATTATCGTGTGATCGGTAATGGCTTGTCAAATTGTGTCGGCCCTAACAAATTCGATGAGTGGTGACTTGGTTACATTATCCCAATTCATAACACTAATATAATTATCTACCGAAAAATCAAAAAGCCATTTTGAAGGTACGAATAACATCTTATTGCGTTTTCATTTGCCGGGCTTCCAATATTCTTCTTAACGCCAACTCTCTTAACCATTTTCGGTTGTCGGGTAAGATGGCTAACTTTATGTTCTTATGATACCCAAAAAACCATTGCGCTGGATTGGTGTATTAATTATATATTTAAAATCACTGGACAAATATCTTGAAAGCAATATTGTTTCATGCAAATGTCGAACACCGGAAATACATATTGGTTTGGTCTTAACGTTGAATCACATAGGTGCGTAAACTGTCGTTAAAGTTAACAAATTTTCTGATGGTTTTAGGGTAGAAATGTGAAGTCGAAGAACCCGTATCGTTTTAGTGAGCCACCTGGAATGTGCAAATTTACCGGGTTTTTTTTTGACAAGTTTTCATAGCGGAATCTGGAATCATCAATCTCATCAATCAGTCATATTTTCCATATATGCAGTTGAGCTGTATTTAAATCCTGTTCATTTTCAAAATTTCACACTTGCCAAAGAACATCGAATGACTATAAATTTCAGGATAGGAAGTTGTTACCACTTATTTAAGGATTTTCTAATAATTCCAGTGAAATTTTGGTCTAGTCGATGCAGTTAAAAAGGAGTCGCAAAATGAGCTCGTTTGCGTGTAACTGACAGACAATCCACTGTAAAGGCCTTTTGAGAAGTGATCAAGACACCAAATTACAACTCTTTTGTAGCCCGTATTGACTACAGTTCCATCGCATTCGACTGCAACAAACTATATCGACGAATATTACTCCTATACACAACATGTATCGTTCTGTGAAATTTAGCCAACATCTTGTAATACAGCAGAAAAAATATATCTGCCTAACGTTCTGGCTACGTAGGCTTTCACTGCAGCTTGGTCAGCATGATGCTGAATATTTTTTCTTTATGCTTCATTCACAAAAAAACCTCGTAATACATCTTCACAAGTAGGCAAAACATTCAAAGGTAATTCTCATCCAGATGTCACATCGCCATTATGTTCAAAGTTAATGTAAATCCTTAAATAGCCTATCGAAAAATAGTTGAATATTCTAATGCAGCACACAATAAAAAATACTACGTAAACTGTAACTCGACCGACGCGCACTTTGATAAACAAAAATCATCGAAGAGACGAAGGCCTAACACATACCCTCAATAAACACAACAATTCTCTGAGTTACTTCAGAATGGAAGGTCCTGGTCCGTTAAGAGCAGTGGTTCCTAACCGGTGTTCCATGGACCACAAGTGGTCCGCGAGATCTAAAATGTGGTCAGCGAAACATTTGTTTATTTCACTACAAAACCGAATCGAAAGGTGTCCTGTGTAAAGCTGATTCGTAACCCTTTTGGTATTAGTGTTGGAGAGGTAGCTGAAAAAGTGCAAGAAGAGCTCGTTTTTGTACCATGTGGTCCCTATGAGAACAAATAAATGTCATGGTGGTACCTGGTCAAAATATGGTCGGGAACCACTAGTTTAGAGGTAAGCTCAATCAGCTAGATATGATGGAAAATTCATCTATTTCAAATCACTGTGTTTGAAACACGTTTGGGGTGGGAGGATTGAGTCTCTCGAGGGAATAGTTTAACTGTTGCTACGGGGTTTCTTTATAATTATATCAAAGGAGAATAAGTAAATACATATTATTTTTTCACATATATACAAGCGTTTCTAAGAATCCGGAGAACATTTTTGTGTTTTCAATTTTTCTTAAAAATATTTTTATGAAAAATTGAATGTGGTGGCGATATCCTAATTATAAATATGTATTTTTTATATTTTTTATTTAAGATAAGTACATAACGGAGCACCAATCCCGCGTATGCCGAATTCTATATTAAGAAGAAAAAAATTCTCCATACTAGACTGCTCCACCCTAAATGTTTTAATGTTTTTCGTTACGGGAAACCTCACAAGAGTCCCTTCTGCTCCCAACGGTCTGGAGCGTATGGTATCCCAAATCGGGGTGTGTTGTAAGGCTTAAGGTAGTGGGGAGGGGAAGAAGTCAGAAAGAGGAAGGCGGGTAAGTGCCTGGCTATTCAGATCTGGTCACCAAACACGGTCAAAACTATTTAAGGCACCGCACAGTGTTTCGTTTCATACTGCTAGACGGAAAAAACTCACTATGGAATTCTTGAAAAATGACTTCATGGGGGTATTAACAGGTAGTTAATACGACAAATGCATGTTTATCGAGGTAATTAATGCACAGGTTGATTCATATCAGAGCCCCAAAGTTAAGTTCTGTTGCTAAATATACATAAAATAGTTTTTCTAGTTTAGTAATAGTTGTTTTGTTTATTTGTTACCTATTTTTTATCATATATGTATTTATTTTTGCAAATATTTCGTGATTTGTATTATTTTTCTGACTGTGCTTTTACCTACTTATTATCCTCAAAATACACATTTTTTTACTGTTTAAAGTTGTTTTCATTATAAACCTTTAAACACAATATTAGTATTGTATTAATTATTTAAAAGACATTTTTTCCGATTTAAAAAAAAAAAATTATATTAATCACTTTCAACCCAAAATTTTAATACATTCGGATTAGATACTCCCCAGTAGAGGGTTCCAACTCTTATCTTACACGGCATAATACCCCAAAAACAAATAACGAAAATGCTTTTGGCCGTGAAAATCTTAAAACTTAACTATTATCTTAGTGTTTTTTTTCCGTCTAGCTTGTATGAAACGAAACACTGTGCACCGTTTCAATTAATTTTCTATCTAATTCCCCTACCTTAACAAACGGATAGAGCACAGTTGGCAAGTGAAAATGCTGTCCTTGTTCTAGTGGTATTTCAATGAAAAATACTACACTTGTCACAAGAAAACAGGTCGTTTCTACTAGTCTTTCTCGAGTTCAACAGTGTAATGATTTGCAGTCTCCGTGTTTCCGCCTTCCAAGACCCATTTTCACTACCTTTTCTCCCCATAAAGACACTCCATACAGCATTTCTAAAGGTGTCACAGGCTCTGAGGCAAATTATTTTCCTCGGAACCTCCTTCGCGGAGTTAATGTACAAAAGCTGAAATTATATTGAAGCATATAAAATGTCAATTTTGTCGTTTTCCTATCAGTTTTTCATCAACTCTGTTAAACTTTCCACTCGCTTCTATTTATTACAGTTCATTCATTACACCGGTCAACAGTGGTTTTGGTGCCGAGTAGCTATATTTTTTTCTAACTTAGGACCTTATACTGAGTACAACAATAGCAAAAATTTTGGATTCCTACCTGTAGTTTATTAGATTTTGACTTGTACATATATAAATAAAATTAAGTAAAAAAAACGGCATTTATTACATTATTATGGTCTTAAAAACTTTCTTTATCGAGATTTTCCTGAATGAGGTGTAGTGGGACAATCACGTTGCATCCCCCAACAGTAATCAGCCATCATATACTGATCCGATCGGCCTTGGTACCTTTCTTCCATAGTTTTTAGGTCCTGGTAAAATCGCTTCCCTTGTTCTTCGCTATAGGATCCAAGATTCTCTGGAAATTGATCAAGATGACAGTGTAGGTAGTGCACTTTAATGAACTTATTACATCCTAAGTTTTTAAAGTTATCTAACACGTCGTTTACAATTTCAGTGTAGTTAATTGACTTCTGATTTCTGAGAAAAATGTTTGTAACTTCACAAACGAAATCCACGCAGGTCGTTCCACATTGTTCATTGAACTTAAGAAGTCCGTGTCATTTATTAATATTCTTATTTGTGGGCCATCGAAAATACCCGCTTATAAAAAAAAAATTGTGGTTTTTTTAATTTTTTTTTTTTTTAGTAACAGTCTTTGTAGTGATTTTTTTGTTATTTTCATTGCATAGGCACTCCGAACCTCATACGATTTCTTTGACCACTGACCCACTGTCTCAAGTGTTCATAGCACATTTTACAAACAATCTGGGGTATCCACGGCTTGAATTCATCCACAATTTTTTTGAATTCATCCACAATATAAATACGAAAAATATGCACATTTTATAAATTCTGTTATGGATTTCCTGATTTTTTTACTGTATATTTAACGCAAATATAACAAAACACATTTGAATCATTGAGACAACTTCTTCCCGATGAAGACATTATATAAATGTATTTATATAAATGTACTTATGAGATAGCAAAACGCACACACGAAAGTGCTAATTGCAGCCAATACTCAAAACAGAGGGTAGATCAAAAACTACACGTAAGAAAAAAAAAGGAAAAATTATTTAGTGTTGCCAGTGTACACCTAAATACAAATCCATCAACGGTATTTCGGCACCAATTTTTTTTTGAAAATCTTTCCGTTATCATTATACTTTTGACCCCGGTACCTGACAGGTAAAAAAGACTGATCAAAATGATAATGTTTTACCCCTCAAGTCATCTCACTATTGGAGGAATTAAATTATAGGCGACGTTTCGGCTATACCAAAGATATTGAAATACAAGAGATATGCTATGTAAGACGGCCGCCCGACCTCCCTCGACTAATGGGAATAGTTTGGATACAGAAATGATTCGTTCATTTAGTTATTTTTTAAGGCGCCACAACCGGGCTAAAAAGAAGAAAATGGAGAGATATGAAATAACGAATGTTAGAGGAGCGCGATAGTATATAAAGCGACAAAATCGATGCGAAAATTGTGAAAATGTTAGTAAAACACGACTTGTTTAAAATAGAGCAAAAATCTCGCGGGGGTTGTCTTAAACAGCATTTAAAGAAACACTGATTTTTTCACACATATAACTGGTAAAATAACTGAAACAAACGTGTTTATAATAATTTTTGGAGCATACTTTGCGTGTTCGGGGGAGGAAAAACGACAGTGACAGCAACTATTTAGTAAAATGCTTATTGTTAAATTTTTGCTGTGTGAATTATCATCCTTCGGCTCAAAAATAGAAAAATGCTTATTAAGGCAGGACATATTATTAAAAAAATGTCAACTGATAATTTATTACGAGTGCCTAGGTGTATCTTCACTTTTTTCTCGAAGAATTATTTTTTGAAGAGAAAACTTCTTTAGCACCGTTGTGATTTGAAACTCCATGAAAAGAAAAACAGCGACACTAAAACGAGACAAACTCAAACATCTATAGGATTTAGCCTGCGAGAGAATGAGAATCGGTCTCCTCTGTGTGCGGTTCTTCATAGTGTTCCAAATCTTTTCTACTATAGTTTTCTGAAGGTTTCACTTCTACCGCGTATGAACTGCACACTTGTAATTTTTTGTATATTTTTGTCTTCTATCCGCTTTTAGTGAATTACCAATACAATTAAATTAATGTAATGTAATTAAAAAAATCTTCACAATTTGGTATTATGTACCAAACAACAAAAAATGACGTCGTGATTAGTTTCTTAGAAAAGGTGCCGCCTTAAAACTAACTAATCGGACGTTATCAATAGGCTTACGTCTGTACGGTCTAAATTAAAGAATCCGACTTCGAATACATGTCTGACGCCGCGCCTTATGCATAACCATATTCGTATTTGAAGTTTGTTAAAAAGTTAATTTTGTAATAGAACCGAATTCAAGCGATGGCGCCACTTACGGTAACAGATCGCATGAGGACCTGTCGCTGGCAGATATAAGTATCTATTATTGGATTTGTAACTTCGTGAATCTTTCCAGGTATGAAGAGATTGATGATAATATGATTGTTATTGTAACTGGCAGTAGTGAATAATACTAATAAGTAATACCACGCGTCTGCATATCGTATGACGTCATTGCCTGTCACTGGATACGAGGAACCGGCAATTTTTGGAATAGGCTCCTATCGAATTTATAAAATGGTCACTCCAAAGTATCCAAAGCCGCCCGCAGCGGCTTTTTAACGCTAGTCTAAAACTATTGTTGACAGTTGATCCGCCGGGCAGTTCACATCCCGGATAGTTGATCCCTCTGCCAATTGATCCCTAGTTCGGGTAATTATCTCCTATCCTTCATCACATCTCCTCTAAAACGATGCCAATAGATGTTGTATCATGCCACACCATAAATCGACGCCAAAAGACGTTGTGTCAAGTCACATCTCCTCTAAGACGACGTCAAAAGATGTTGTGTCATGTCTCATCTCCTTTAAATCGACGTCAAAATATACTGTGTCAAGTCACATCTCCTCTAAATCTACGTAAATAGACAATTTGTCATATCACATATCCTCCAAAATGCCATTCATTTACGTTGTGTCTCGTCACATCTCTTCTAAGACGATGCCAATTGATGTTGTGTCATGTCCCGTATCCTTAAAACGACGTCATTAAACGTTTTGTCATGTAACATCTCCTCTAAAATGACGTCAATATATGTCGTGTCCATAATACAGACATACAATAGACAATTTGTCATATAGCATATCCTCTAAAATGACCATTTACGTTGTGTCTTGTCAAATCTTTTCCAAAACGACGCCCATTAATATTGTGTCATGTCCCGTATCCTGTAAAACGACGTCATTAACGTTTTGTCAAATCTCTAAAACGACGTCAATATGCGTTGTGATATATTACATCATCTCTAAATGATGCCAATAGATGTTGTGTCATGCTACATCTCCTCTAAAACGTCATACGTTAAACATACGTTGTGTCATATCACATATCCTCTAAAACGATGCCAATAGATGTTATGTCATGTCACATCTCCTCTAAATCGATGTCAAAATATGTAGTGTCTTGTCACATCTCCTCTAAAACGACGTCTAAAGATGTTGTGTCATGTCACATCTACTCTAAAATGCCATCCATTCACGTTGTGTCTCGTCACATCTCTTCTAAGACGACGCCAATTGATGTTGTTTCATGTCCCATTTCCTGTAAAACGACCTCATTAAACGTTTTGTCAAATCTCTAAAACGACGTCAATATACGTTGTGTTATATCACATCTCCTGTAAACAATGCCAATAGATGTTGTGTCATGCAAAATCTCCTCTAAAACGATGTTAATAGAAGTGAGTTAAATAACGGTGAGTGTGCTAATGCAGTAGATCAGCGGTTAGAACAGTCGTTAATCGATTAGATATCTTAGATTAAAAAAAAATAACTTAATAATATAGTTTGAATATTAAATAAAAATACATACTTAGCATGTTTTAACGCCTAATTATAACAGTTTTATGAATATTTTACATTTATTTTGTGCGACAAATTATATTAAAGGCTCGTACCATAAGACGTAATATCTATGATATTTTTTCAAAAAATTGTAAACGTTTTAAATGGGAAAATTTGCCCAAGGCGCTTCTGGGTAACGAGGAAATATTGCAGGTAAACTAGAAAAAAGCATCGAATTAATTTTGAAAATGATAATTGGCACAGCGCCCTAAGACTACTGCTAAATTTTCGTAATGGAAAACGGAAAGCGTTTTTTTATTACTAATTAGAAGGCGTTATAAAAATGAATTTTAAAAGGCTGCTTTTAATTTTTTATTTCATGAATTTAACTTTACTATTCGGAGCCAGTGGATTAAGGCTGTTAAATGAATAAATAATCGTACAAACTTGCATGAATTCGTGTTTAAAACGACCTAAACCAAGTTGTTTTCAGGTGGAAAAAATATAACAAGCAGTAATTGTTGAATGAAACACTAGTATATATTGAATTATTTGGCGGGTATTTGATAAGCCCCCATAGCTCAGTGGTCAGAGCATTCGACCGGCAATCGGAAGGACACGGGTTCAAGTCCCGTTGGCGGCAAGTATCTTTTCTCGGAAGATTTTTCAATGTAAATGAGTGTTTCAGGCTGACAATTATTGCTTGTAATAATTGTGACCTAAACCAAAATACGTGACAGCTCACAGCTGAAATTCTGACATCGGCCCGTAGAAAAAGCAAATAACCGCCAAAGAAAATCACACAAATGTGAAAGGAGATCTGCCCGAGATCTATCTCAATCTCACAAACCATAGAGAATCGCTCGGCTGATATATATTGTGAAAGGGATAGATAAATAGAAGTTCCAAGAGTACCTAAATAATAAGAGTACCTACCTGAATAATTTATTTTTTTACGTGAATACCGCAAAAGAGTCTCAACTGCTCCCGTTTGCAGCCCGGTTGGCGGATGATGAAAGCTTGACGGGACCGTCAACTACGGGAAAGAGATGGGAAAGAGAAAGGTGGGAAAGTACCTGGCACTTCAAATCTGATCGACAAACACGGATGGAGGCATTTCAAGCAACGTTTCCATACTGAATGGCAGTTTTACACCAAGGCGATACTGAGAGTATCTTTCATTCTATCTACAAATCTACTATGTATGCAATATTTTTAATTATGTAATTAATTGTGAAATAACACAAATTAATTTTTTATTTGCGCTCGCTGGGATTCGAACTCGTGACATTCGGATTGCTAGTCGATAGTGCCTTCGATTACGGAGACCGTCAAAAAAGTCCTAAATCAACAAGATGTGCATACCGCACATTAGAAACAACTGTCCCAAGCAAGTGGGGTATGGCATTAAAAAATTTTGGAGGTGGGTATGGGTACCTCCGCCCCAGGAACAATTTATTGCACAATCAACACCCCTGCCCATAGGTCATCCCAAGTGGTTCGCAACGTTTGGTGACCTAGCAGGGGTGCCCGGGTTCATGGGGTGAGGTTTATCTAGGTCTTGGCAACGGATGCTTTTGGCAACAACTGCGTGTCAGGCCAGATCGCAGTCACCTCACGAAAGGGCCATTATCCGTAGAGCGTAAGGACTGGGAAACTATGTCGCCACCCGGCGCGGCGCGCGGCGTTGTGACGCTGGTTAGGGTAGGGTCTATAGGAAGCAGGTACACCTAGAATCTGCTGCCAGCTCCTTAGAGCAAGCTCCAATAAATACTTATAAAACAGACTCAGCACGCCTGCATTGTGTCTGTGCATTAGAGGTGGTAATCGGTTTGTTAACAACGGATTGTCAATCAGACAGACCACCCTCCTTTGCAAGAATAATGCTGGTTTACAGAGGCAAAAAAGCCTTAGAACTTTCCGCTGAAAAAAATTCGTTTTAATGAAATGAGGGTGTTTAGTGTCAAAAGCTAACAACAGGAGGCGTATTTGGAGCGCGCGGATGTCAACACGCTGGTTTGAAACTCGGTTTTCCGAACCTTTGAGCACTACTAGCTAGGGTATCGTAACTGCAAGTTTAAGGTAGGGCTGCAGTTTGGTGACTTAGCAGGGATGCCCGATTTCATGAGTGATGTAGGTGTCAATTTGAAAGGCGGGTATCACCGCACCAGCAACCATTCATTGGCCCATAGGTCACCCAAGTGCTTCACTACGTTTGGTGACTTAGCAGGTCTATTGATTGGGTACTACTTTTAAGACAAAGATTCATAATTCATATTTAGCCTAACTTTGCGATTTATTACTATCGAGAGAATTTCATATAATTACCGTTTTGACGTGGGGAATGTAGGTATAGATACTATCTTGAAAAATAACATATATTTTTCTTAAAAACTTGTTTTAGGAAAACATATTATAAATCAGTAGAAATGCGGAGAGCCGGGTCTTAAGAAAATTTCTCCATGATTGGTCAAATTGAACTCTTTAATTTTTTTAACACTTTAAAAGTGGTCGGAAGTTTAAACCGATTCTAACTTCGTGTCTCATTTCTCGGGGCTAGCATTATATTATTAGATATCGATTCATAAAGTTACTTAATTTTGATAAATTATAAAATCTGTGGGACCAAATAGCAGGGAGAAAGGATTGTGCGCCGTCTTGTTGATATTCTTCAAAATAATTCTGACAGGTCGTTTCAACTTAAAGTCAGATCAATCAATTATTTTTCTTTTATAAACAGCAGTAAAATATTATTATATGTTTCTAGCACAAAGATACTATTTTTATGCGATGTGTCTAAACCATTTATATATTTAATGCAACTGATTCTGTTAGGTTACAAACATTGTAAATGGAAGAAATAGCTGATCTATTGGATAATTTGACACCAATTCAATGTAAAGAAATAAGCAGTAATCTTGAAGTTCAACAAACATTATCTCAATCAGCCCTAAAAATCTTCTCAATGAATATTAGAAGCATAAACCGTAATTTTAACGAATTATTGATAGTTCTCACAGACCTAAACTCCAACTTTGACATAATCATTTTGAGTGAATGCTGGATCAATGAAAATTACCTTCCCAAAAATATAATAAACTACACCCACTACAACACACAGAATAACATAAACCAAAATGATGGTGTTATTATATACATAAAAAATCACATACCTCACACAGTAAACGAAATCATAATCAACCAATCCAACTGTCTCAAAATTGTTATAGATAAACACGTAACCATATTTTCAATTTATCGATCACCAGCTACGTCTAACATAACCCCTTTTCTAAATTCACTAAACCAATTTTTATCTTGTGTAACTGATTGTGATAATCTACTTATTATTGGTGACCTTAATATAAATATAATTAATTCCATGCATCCTCAAGCCAATGATTACATAAACCTGCTAACTTTTCAAGGTTTTGTCCCAGCCATCACAGCACCCACCAGAGTATCTGGCTCGTCTGTAAGTTGTATTGATCACGTATTTTCAAAATGTAAATTAAAAACTATATCTCTTGTATATCAATGTACCGTCACAGACCACTACGCTACCATAACTTCTCTTTCTCACAAAGTACATAAACCACAACCGCACGAAATTCCACAAAATAAAATATCATATACCACACTTTTTGAGCTGGTCTCACAAGAAAATTGGTCGAATCTTTACAAACAAAATGATCCTAATTTAGCCTGTGAATCTTTTGTCCAAACACTTCAGAACCACTTAACCAACGCTACATCCAAAACAACAGACAAAACAAAACATTATGACACGAAACTCAAACCTTGGATAACTGTTGGTATTCTTCATTCTATACGTAAGCGTGATAAACTCCACGCACTCTGTAAAAAAAATCCCAACGACCATGAATCCCACATATTTTACAAGAAATACAGAAATGTTTGCAAGAAAATTACTTCAAAGGCCAGAGAAGATTACTATAAAAAACAAATCATAAACGCCGAAAACGACAAGAAAAAAATATGGAGTATTATCAAGGACATATCATATACTAGACAAACGACTACACCCATCAATAAGATTAACATTGAAGGCCGATCACTAACAAATACACGTAATGACTCCGTAAAAATCGCAGACCATTTCAATAAATTTTTCACCTCAGTCGGATCTAGCCTTTCTAATAATATCTTAACTAGAAATAATGTTTCGGAACATGACCTAGCAAACAAAATATCCCTGTCTCATCTGAGTTATACTCCATTTGTTTTCACTCCTACCACAGAACTGGAAATTATAGAAATCATCACATCATTAAAAAATAGCCATTCAACAGGAGTAGATAAAATCTCTTCTAAACTCGCTAAACATTTAAAAACTCTTATTGCCAGCCCTCTCAAACATATTATAAACTTAAGCCTCCAATCCGGAATATTCCCAAAATCACTTAAACATGCCTCTATCATCCCTATTTTCAAATCAGGTGACAGATCTTCCCTGAATAGTTACAGGCCTATATCGTTATTGAGCACTATATCCAAAATTTTTGAAAAAGTAGTGAAACTAAGACTCCTCAAATTCCTCGAGGACAATAAAATTCTTTCAAAAAACCAATACGGTTTTCGTAAAGATTGCAGTACTGCTGATGCAATTGCAACCTTTACCAAACTGATATCAGATAACCTCGATAAAGGCAATAAACCTCTTGCTGTTTTTCTAGATCTGTCTAAAGCCTTCGATACTATTTCCCACCACATTCTTTTAAAAAAATTCCAACAGATTGGGATAGAAGGTACTGCTCTGAAATGGTTTAAAAACTACCTCACACAGAGATCACAAACAACCGTCATCCACTCTAATCAAGAATATAGGAGTAAATGCTTACCTATCTCCTATGGCGTGCCCCAAGGGAGTGTTCTAGGACCGCTCTTATTCCTCATTTATATGAACTCCTTACTGAATTTGGATATTGAAGGTAATATAATATCTTTTGCTGATGACACTGTTATCATATTTACAAGTAAAATATGGAAAATAACAATCGAGAAAGCAAATTCTGGACTGAGCAAAATTAAAAAATGGCTAGACTCTAACCTCCTCACCCTAAATATTCAAAAAACGCAATATATGCATTTCTCAATCCGAAAATTCACTCTCCCAGAAAACCTTCCTAAGCTAGTCATTCACACTTGCCCACAAAATCTAGATAATCCCTCACTATCTCTTTCAAACAGCTGTTCATGCCCAATTCTCAAACCTTCTAATGAAATAAAATACCTAGGGGTCACTATAGATAACCATTTACGCTGGGAGGCCCAAATCAACTCCATAACAAAGAGACTCCGTAAGTTATGCTATATTTTTTATTCTATTCGATCAATCCTTGACATAAAAACACTCAGAAGTGTTTATTTTGCTCTGTTTCAATCTATAGCAACATACGGCATTATAGGATGGGGAGGTTGTGCAGCATCCATTCTCTACCCTCTAGTGACCATTCAAAAACTTTTGTTAAGGATCATCTTCAAATGTTCCCCTTCTCATCCATCAGAGCCACTCTTCAAAAAACTAGCTGTCTTAGACATTCACCAATTGTACATTAAGACAGTTCTCATCCATATCTGGAAAAATGGTTTGATAAAATCCACACAAAAAGATATACATACTCGTTACTCAACTCATGCAAAATGCACAATCCCTACAACAAAAACAACTTTTTCACAAAGGCAATACTCATACATCGCACCTAAAATATACAACGAACTAAATAACAACATCAAAAAATCTAGTACACTTACTCACTTTGCAACTAGTGTCCAAATATGGATATCCGTAAAGGGTCGACAGTTTTTTAAAGAATTTCTTTAGAAAATTTATTTGAAGAGAATTATGTCATTGCCAAACTTTGTTTTATTTAAATACAAGCTTGGTGGGAAACAAAGGTCACGTGTCATTATCCGTAATTCAAATTTAATTTTGCCTTAGCATTACATTATCGTTTTCTAATATTTTCTGCTAGAACAGGGATAGATATTTAATCCTTTTATGAAGATCAACTTTTGCCTAAACCGCTTTTGCAATATGCTAGCAGCTAAACTGCATTTGACTCGATAATATGATATATTCAAATCATAAAAAATACTCCTAAGTACTAGCACACTAAATTTTTTTCTTTTTTTTCCACTTGTTAAGGAAAAATATTTTTTAATTATTATTTCACTTATTGTCCTCTTCTCGTGCATACATATCTACTTATTTTTTCTGTGAAAATGTGTTTTTGCCATTGTGAAAACATCATCTGCAAATTATTGATATTTGTAAAATATAATATCTCATTATTACTTCTTTTATCTGGAGGATAGCATCACTTTATTTTATTTCCATTGTGAAAATATAATAAAGCTTTCAACTTTTTTATAAAATGTGGGAGAAGAAAAGTTTTTAGTAATATTTTGTAAATAAAATTGATATCGGTTTATATACCGCTAATAAATTTTTTTGGTTGTAATCACTATAATATAAATAGCCAAAAGTTTAAATACTTTTAAAAACTAATTCTTTAAAACTGTTTGGCACCACTGTGTACTAGTGCCTATATCTACATGTTTATGTACTCAGAGCCCAGTGCCACCAGAAAATCACTGTAACAATAATAATTTACTCTAGTGACCAGTGTAATTCGGCGGACTCGAAACATAAATTTATTCCAAAATTTATTTGTACAAAAATTGGTTTGAAATAATGTACCTACCAATATTACCACGTACACACAGATCTTCATTAAAATCGTTATCATTTCTTATTTGCATACTCTACAAAGTACTTACTTCGACTTTATATATTTTATAATTATATCATTTTTATATTCTTTCATGTATTGCCTTCTATGTTCTATACTTTTCATATTATTTTTATATTCTACTATATTCTTTCATACTCTTTTATACTCTATAGTAATTTATTGTTTCCATACTCTTTAGTTATTTACATTATTTAATATTCATTTGTTTTCTTTAAATTTCTTTAATATTATTATATATAATATGTATATTTATATATTTTTATTTTATTTTTTATATTCTCGCACATTTCTTTATATTGCATCTTTTAATATACTGTATATGAAAATCGACCACCACAACACAGGCATGTGCCTAGTATGGTGGTCGAAAAATCCCCAATTCATGTAATGAATAATTCAAAGAATAAAAACTTAAAAAAAAAAAACAAAATCATTTCTTCATCAACTTCGTTGAAAAAATTCAACACAAATTCCAAAGACACATTCCGGAAAATATTGGTCTTAGGCAGTCAACTCTTAGATCAGCGACATCTTCTGCAATTGGAAAGTTGAAAGAGTAAGTTTGGTGATCGTGCATTCGCAGTATCCGGCCCCGAAGCTTGGAATAAACTTCCTATGGAATTGAGATGCATAACCAACTCAGCGGAATTTAGATCCAAACTGAAAACTCACTTTTTCCGATACTCCTTTCCATAAATTCATCATTCTATTTAAACTTTGCAATTTTTAATAGTTTTTTTTTTCTCTTTGTTTATAGTTAACTCAATCTGTTTAATGTAATCTGTTAATTGTGATACCTCAATCTGTTTACTGGTGAGCGATGAATCACCTTAATGCAGTAAAGATTGATTATTAAATTTATTAATTTATTTAAAATATCTATACCTTCCCGTAAATCCAGTTAACCTTCATTATACTTTTTGCACCCGTATTCTCGAATTGTAATATTATGTAAAAACTTCCTACTTCTTCTGGCGCTAATCTTAATTGTAAATATGTGTGTTAATACGTCACCAGTTTTAGGTTAGAATCTATATGTCTTAGTCATAAGTCACTAGCTATAAGTCTTAGATGTAAGTCACTAGTTAAGTGCCCTCCTCACCATCCAATTTCTAGTCACTTCTTGCTGGCCAGCCAGATTGGCGGTTTCCTCCACACCATCCAATTTGCAGAAAGGTCTTAGCTTTTGCGCTGTGCGCACGTCTTCGGAGCGCTCGCGCTGTGCGCAAACGTGTCATGGCTCCGTCACTTTCGAAATTTCAACGTATTGGATTAGCGTTGGCTTTATTGACAACAGACAATAATGCGATTCGTAAAAGAAAATATTGGGCAAATAAATGGTTTATCGAAGGGCGTAAGTTTAGCCACATAAATATCGCAAGGGAATTGAATCCTCTTGATTTTAGGAACTTTCTGCGAATGGATTGTGTTAGTTTCAGTGAGTTGCTCAATCTGGTAACACCATTAATAGAAAAACGAGAAATATTTACGCTTTTCAATAAAATCCAAATAAATGTAATATTAATGAACATATCCGAAAACTAAAAACTGTTTTTGAAAGGTGATAAACGACGCTTTCAAATTTTACAAATTGAAATAAAAAATACGGGTGTTACAGCACGTACCCGAGGGATTTAACCAGCGATTCCTGGGCATATTTGGAGTAAAAAGTGTTGTCCGATGATATATTTTTTCTATTAATAAACAAAAAAAAATGTTTTTCGATCACATGTCGCTACTGATCCCATCACGACGGGATGTGTTTGAGCGACCTATCGCTGTCTCGCTTGAACGAAGTGTCGCTAGAACGAGACGTAACGCTTGTCAAATGACCGCTACGCTATAAACAATTTATACTCCTGAGTACTCAGTTGCGGCGTGTGATGGAATAATATTTTATTATTTATTAGAGATAATATATTACAAAATTATTACATACAATTTATAATACATTACTCCCAATGAGTTTGATAAAACTCGTTTCGGGAAGGACAACATTATACCTCTTAAGGAAAATTATTTTTACATAAGAACAGGCAAATCAATGAATAATACATAGATTTTTAAATGAACTAGACACACTTGATACAGGTAATTGAAGAATATACAAGAGTTACAAAGGAAGACAAAAAATTGTTTAAATAGATAAAAAATGTCATCGGACAGAAAAATGACATTCACTTTTTTTACTCTAAATAAGCTCGGGAATCGCTGGTTAAAATCTCTCGGGTACGTGCTGTTCCGGTAACCGACGAGTTCATCGAAAGCAAATTCATCGAAAATGAGTTCATCGAAAATCAATTCATAGAAAAAAAATTCATCGAAAACGAGTTCATCGAAAATCAATTCATCGAAAGCAAATTCATCGAAAACGAGTTCATCGAAAATCAATTCATCGAAAGCAAATTCATCGAAAACGAGTTCATCGAAAATCAATTCATCGAAAGCAAACTCATCGAAAACGAGTTCATCGAAAATCAATTCATCGAAAGCAAACTCATCGAAAACGAGTTCATCGAAAATCAATTCATCGAATGATCAATTCATCGTAAAACGTTTTTTTGTAGATATTGAGCTGTCAAAATTAAATACCCAAAAAGGTCTGTTTAACTGAGTTAAATGTGTTTAGCAACTGTCAGTTTCGTAGTGACAATGTAAAATTTATATGTTATCTCTTCGATTTCCGATTGTCTGATACTGCAAAAAAGGGATATCTAAGGAACGGTGACCAGACAACTCATAATGAAACCAACTCATAAACAACTCAGAAAGGTCATTAAGAGTGATGATAAAAATATTTAAAAATTGGTTAAATCGGTTAAGTTAGGTTAGGTTAGTTTAGGTTGACCAATACTTTTTTAACTTCTCGGTCCGCTCGGCATTTCTCTCAAGTATCAACAAAATATATTGTTTCGATTAATTGGCGATTCGATGAATTGATTTTCGATGAATTCGTTTTCGATGAACTCGTCGTGAACCGCTGTTCCACCCTGTATAATTTAAAAAAAAAACCTTTTTGCAGGCAAACATAAAAAGTTTAAAAATGTTCCACCTTACGTATTTTTCTAACTAAAATTACCTATAACGAAAAAAAATAAAAACAACACATATTTTATTCTGCAAATTTATTATGAACATTATCGTCCACTAACTTTTTTGTCGTTTCATGTAAAAATAATTAATTAAAAAATTCCCACAGTTAAGAAAATATTAATCCTTCTGTTGGGAATAACAGACAAAAATAATAAGAGTGATGAAAAAAAAAATTTTTTTCTTCTTCTGAGAATTACTGTCAAACATAATAACAAAAACTAACTAACTAACCATCACGCCGTTTCCCGCAGGGGTAGGCAACTCGGTCTCGGCACACACTCCTTGCCTCGTTCACATTCATACATCGTCTCATAGGGAGCGGGAGCGACAATTTAAATTTTCAATACCAAAATTTAAATACTTACTTAGAAATAAAATTATTAAATTTCTATAATACACATTAGAAAGATTATTTTATCTTGATTTTAGAACAAATTTTGTTTTTGCAAAGTGATAAAAAAATAACCAATTTACAATATGTATATGGGAATAATATCAAAATTAAAATATTTAGAAATAAAATTATTAATTTCTAATACACACATTGAAAAGATTATTTTCTCCAGATTTTAGAACCATTTTTGGTTTTTGCCAAGTGATAAAAAATAACCAATATAGAGGTGTTTTTAAAATATAAATTGTCGCTACCGCGACTGAACCGGTATAAGTTTTGGCAATACGCGTACTGCGTATTGCCAAAACAAGTCGCTGCTAACAGTGCTAACGACCGTGCGGTGCGCTCTTCGAGGAGAAATGAATTAAATGACCCGTCGTAACATGTCCATTCGGGGGCGTTCCTTCTGCGGCTGGCCCCAACAGGAATTCGCAGACGGTAAATAATAATACGGCTGGCTGTTCGGCCCAATTTTAAGGAGTGGGGGGTCCCGGCAGAAGGGAAATAATAATTCGGCTGGTGATTTGTTCCAATTCGCAGGCGGTTGTGCCTCCTCACCATACAATATGCAGTCATGACTAAATTTAGTGACTAAATTTAGTGTCGTGAGGAGAGCGCTTTATAATTGTAAATCTTAGTTGTAAGCCAGTAATATAAGTAGCTATAAGTCTTAGATGTAAGTCACTAGTTGTAATTGTAAATCTTAGTTTTAAGCCAGTAATATTAATTCTTTTATATATTATTTGTACAGCGCCCTTGAGGTGATTTTCCACGAAAACGGCGCTATATAAATTAGCCAATTATTATTATTATTAGACGTTTTTATAATTACCGTGAAGATCACAGGTTACGGTACCGTGATGGCAAAAAAAGGCAATAAACATACACATATCGTTATAATGCTGTTGCTCTTTCTTACAAATTAAATAATGGTGAGACAAAAAATGAGACCAAATACGTGCGTCTGTTTCTGCCTTCCCTTGGAGAAAATAAATATATCTTATTACAGCTCAGCCACGGCGACGAGATTTGCGTTTCATTTTCTTTATGCGTGCAAGGGAGATGTATAATAATGATTATATGTTTCCTTTGGAGGGGGTGCAGACATACGTTCACCGTTTTTCTCAAGAGTTGTAGCATTATATGTTTAGTTGTAGCATTATATTATATGTTCACCATCAGCGCACTGACATTTGACTTTTTTGGAATTCACACACACATCAATATTGTAGTTATATTCCATACTTTCAAAATTATCGTCACGGCTAGTAACTTGTATTGTAGTGTTCTACGGAGACGTCAAAGTGCGATGTGTGAGAGAGATGCAAGAAAATTATGACTTTTTTCCTTTGGAGGAAACAGACCTACGTACATCGTGTGTCTCATATTTTGAAAGAGCTGCGGAAATTGTGTTAACACCCCTCATAGCGTTTTCCTTTCCAGAACTCTCTATCCTTCCCTTTCTTAAAAAGATTCTCCACACAGCATCCCCTAAGATAGCATGGGCCATTGTGCAAATTCAAAAAAAAATTGTTCATGTTTATTCACAAAAAACAAAGTAGTGATAGTGAATAATATCGTATGGTAATATAATATCATGTTAGTATTGCAATCTAATTTAATCTAAGGTTATGAAATGTAAAAACTGTGTAATGTAAAAACTATAATGTAATAATTAATAATATAATGTAAAAAGTACATAATTCAATATTCTAGTTAAGTAAGTGAAAATGTTATTTTCGTTTTTACTGGAATAAAAACTTATGAAAAAAAAAAAAAAAAAAAAAAAAAAAAAAAAATTAGAGAAATTATTTTCCCCTTTGTTTTTTTTTTTTTTACATGTACTCCACACAGGAGGCCCTGAGGAAAATAATTTCCCTCAGGGCCTATGTCATCTTTGAGGATGCTGTGTGGAGGTTTTTTTTTAAAGAAAGGGAGGAGAGGAGAGTTCTGGGAAGGAAAAGGGTTTAAGGGGTGGGTAGGAAACTGGGGTTCAGTATGTCCTGGTCATCCGCCTCCAAGACCTAGACAAACCTCACCCCATGAACCGGGGCACCCCTGCTAAATCACCAAACGTAGCGAACCACTTGGGGTGACCTATGACAGAAGTGTTGGTTATCCAATAAAGGTTTCCGGGGCGGCGGTACCCATTCCCGCCTCCCAAATTGTCCCATTTGTGGAGTTAAATTTAAAAAAACTTCTCGTACGATAATGGTTTACTTAAGGCGCGGCTTCAGATATGTACTTCGAAGTCGGGTTCTTAAATTATCAGATTAGAATTTAAAATTTATAGGCATCTACTATTCATTTCACTTTCGTCTAAAATAATATCCAATAATTATTATTGAAATGTAGTAATTAAAATTATCGACAACTTCATAATAACGAGCAGTCATCTCCTTCTCTTCCCCAATCCGTAATAATGCTGGAAAGTTTGTTATTTCTACGTCTTCCTCTACCCTTCTCTAAGAAGGCCATAGAAATTACAGAATCCTTGCATTAAATTAACTTTGCTAGAACCTCTATTTATTACTAACTGACGGCGCAGCGTTCCTCGGGGTTATAAATGCTTTGAAGTAAAGTTTTGAGGAAGTGAATTAGCGATGTATACGTTCAGCTGGAGTGGGCTCTTGAACTCGGGTTCTTCGCGAGAAGCGGATCCTAGTCCTACTCCTTTTTCAAATCGACGTCTCCCAGAGCACCGGTCCAGGACTCGGACCCAAACCCGTAACTGGGAGCCGGTTCCGAAACCTGAATGTCTCCACAGGCGTCTCCGTATCCGCGGTCCGCGCCACTTGTGAGTCGGGTGTTATTTTATATTATGTTTATTTTATGTGACTTGGGAGACCAACAGTTTTCAGTAACCACTGGAGCGACAGCGCAATTTAAAACTTTTTTCTCCGATTGCTCGAGATTTTTCAGTGTTCATTTTGAATATTTTCCGCCCACATTAAAAAAACATGCCTACAAATTTTAACGTGGAGACATACAAACTGATGATAGTTCTATATAGCCAATGAATTCACCTATCTTTTGTTGATTATCATATATAATAAAATATTATAAAATCATAGACTTCTACTTAAATACCTACAAATTAGGGTAAATTTGCCAAAATTGGCAGCAAAGCAATCCGAAGTATTTTAAATAGTGCCATATTGTGGCAGAAAGCGCTCCAGTAGTTAATAACAGAGCAATAGTAATTGTGTCAGAATAATTTAACCATTTACAGGTTTCCACTTGGGTATTATATTCAAGTGAATTGGTTCCAGAGACAATAATGACAATCCTGGTACTAGGGAGGGGTGAGTCCTGGTATTCCATCACAACCTTTGCTTATCTATCGGTCGAATCTGTCTATGAACTTTACGATGAGTGAATGTTTTGTTTATTGTATTGGAGTTATGTAGGGTTGCGGGGTTTCTTTTAGACGCTGATGAGTTGATGAACTCAATTAATATTATATATCATCATAAGTTAACTACTGAGTGTTTAGATAGATAGATATGTATCAACTACTGATGAGTTAACTAGTTTTATAATATATATCATCATATCATCAAAACCACATCAAATTTTGGTTTTATTTTGTCCTTTTAAAATTATCTTTAATTATTTTCAAAAATGCCCAGAAGAGATAGTAATGCCGATCAAAACCCGCCACCACCCCCCTCTTTTGCCTTGGAGGACTATCTTGGTGAGGGTTCTGTATGTACCATGATCATGGTGGCAGCCTTCACTTTACTGTACTTTGCAAACGGAAGGATAATAATTTTATGTTGCACATGCCATTGAAGAAGGATTATATCCTCACAAAAAACATTTCACGGGCTGGATCAAACAACAAGATATTCATATTACTCAAAACATTATAACACCTAACCAAGCATAACCCAACCCAAACATTTAAAATATAATGTTTTAAGTAATACAATAAAACATTATCACAATATTTATTATCTCAGTGGCATAATTTGGTCCATAGAAAAATATACCTACTGTTTATCAAGACCATGATCTATCTAAACCTAATTATTGATTACTGCTACTAATCTTAAATTATGTATACGATACTGCCGCCATGGGTCGACCCATAGTGCCCTTGACAATATCAAGGAGGAAACTATGTTTTCACTTATGTCGATAGAATAGCACTCAATCCTAAACATGGAAACACCTAAGCACAGGTTCTCCTAGTGAGGAGTCCACAAAACACCACTACTAACCTATTTACATTCAGTTACTGAACATAAACTTTTTTTTTAATTCCATGTAAAACACTGTAATAATCTGTTAAATGTATGTTCGAGAAAAGAAATAAAATAAATTAATAATATCTTCTGACATGGACTAAGAAATTACCTATAAATTATATCACTGCTATTACAAAAACATGTATTTTAAAAAAAAATTATAAAATTCTGTAGGTGCATAATAATTAGAGGTGGTAGGGCTGTTACTGCGGTTTTTCACATTTAAAAAAAATTATTCTTACCCCATTATTGTTAATGATTTTATGGATGCGAGGATTTTTTTTCTTTTTAACCGATTACCTTAATATTTGAACATTAAAGTTCCTACAACCGTTACCGCCTCAACTTTTCCAAAGTGTACATTGCACAACTCGCAATTCGGGTGCAACGACTGACGGGTCCCAGACTGTGTGCGGGTCGTTGTCCGGTTTGAGCTCTTGTGCGGGTTCTATCCGGGTTCAGATCCGAGTCCTCGGCCGAACCCGTACGTCCCGGTGGCCACAACAGCACCCAGTACTCGGTCCGCCCCCAAAAATTCAGTCCCGGTACCTGCTCCTAGAACTCGAGTACTTTTAAAAGGAAGCACGCCTCAGAGGCCTCCGGAGAAATTCAGGGTGTAGTTTTAAGGTGGAAATAATATTATTGTTAAGAATTCAGGATTTGATTATTTTATTTTTTTATTTTTTTATTTTAGCGACTATGTAAAATAATTGAGGATAGAAAATATAATGGTGAATTTAAGTATAGATATCGTACTTCTTAGTCCTCCTCACTAGGGGGTCCTGTGCCAAGGTGGACTAAAATTATTTAAATACAATACATTTGTCTTCGATGTTGTTTTTAGTGTGTTCACGAGGATTTTTTCATCGACTTCTTTCAGCCATATTTTTAATCATGATTTGTACTCAATAGAATTTTGAATTAGTTTTATGTCTTGGGGAAGTATGTTATGTTTGATTCTCTCGATCGTCTCATATCTTCTTCGGGCATCCCGACTTTTTTTACCGTTCACTTCCACGTCATACATTCTCCTTACGCCCTTTCTTTGTTCATCACACGTACTCCTCATTTTTACAAATAATTAGTTGATCATCATGTTTCATCTGGCGTCCGCGACATTTTTTACCAATCACTTTATATGGTATCGTCAACACATTGAGACTGTTTAAAATTTTACATTATATCGACGAGATCGTCTCCGCATCTCGTTCCAGTCCAGAGGTAACGCGTAAGTCTTTCCCGACTTTTTCATGTTCTTTTGCCTTCTCATTATACCAAAACTGAGTGTTTGGAGATGTCTGACTAATCAACTCGACGATCGATATGAGTAAATTCCTGTTACTTGGTTGTCGGTTGGTACTTGGAAATTTCACGTATTTGAAAATTTGGTTTCGGAACAAACGTTCCTTCGTCAGGGAAAGCTTATACTAATTTGACAGTTTAGAACAATGTTTTATTATGGTAGGGGTGGAGCCGTTGTTAGTTAATAATGTAGATTGGGTGGGTAGGTATTAGGAACAAATCCATGATTGGGCTATATGACAATATTTTCAACAAACAAAAAAATCATGATTGGGCTATATGACAATATTTTCAACAAACAAAAAATATTGTCATATAGCCCAATCATGGATTTGTTCCCCTACCCACCCACTCTACACTAATACCTACCCACCCAATCTACATTATTAACTAGCAACGGCTCCACCCCTACCATAATAAAACATTGTTCTAAACTGTCAAATTAGTATAAGCTTTCCCTGACGAAGGAACGTTTGTTCCGAAACCGGTCGGATTTGCACATTTTATAAGTGGTTTATACAAAGTTGTATTGTTTCATTTTTTTATAATGGATAACCACAAAGTAATAGCTACATTAAAAAATATAATACAATTTATATTTGTAGAGTGTTAATCATTCTCAGTGTTGGCAGTGCAAAACGACAGTGACCTGCAATTTGTCACGTTTGAATGACAAACGAATCAATTAGGCCAGTACGGCGGGCTTCATTGAAATCTGAACAAAACAGTCACACAGTCATCTAATTGAATGAATTAATCAAAATATTTTAATAAAACCTCTACGTAACTCGCGAGGTTTCAAAATTTTGGTAACAGTTTAAAAGGAAATTAAATTTCCCGTTAATTATACGAAACATGGGAGTGTTGGGGAATTTCAACAAGAACTTACCTTTTTTATTTCTTATTAACTTTCAAATTAATTAACTACCCTTTGCTGCTAAGGAACATTTGTAATTATAAATTTTTTAATAAACTGTAACAGTTAGAAATTATAATACTAAGTAAGCACCCAGTCATTAAGTCGGTTGCTACCATTAATTCGAATTGATTTTCAATTCCTAATTGGAAAGACAAATTAGAAAAAATGGAATCCTGCATTCTTCTGTTGCATAAAACATACTATGGGCAAGCTAATTTTTCAGAGAATTACGAATAGAAAGTCAGAGAGTCTGGACGTATGTTTTGACGAGGGAGGATATACTACGGTGGATCTCTGTTGACCTGTGAGCTAATACTTCGTTTAGTTTTTAGTTTAATATAATAATATTGATTTACCATTTAATATTCTGTTCGATTTGAACTGGCGCTCTTGTAATAATTTTCACATCGTGATGATCTTTTTAACGCTACATGTTTTTGATAAATTTTATTTGCTTCAAATAATTTGAACCATTTAGTTTCTTTTAGGCTAAACACGACCCTGAGTTTAGAATATTAGAATAATATTATTTTATTTATGATATTAGAGTCCATGTTTTATTTTTTTTTTTTTTTTATAATTTAATTGTTGAGTCACATATCTTTTATTTTAACTATTAATGTCTTATTAAAATATTGAATTATCTATAAAGCATTACAAAACAACTATCATAATATTTGAAGGTTATAAAAGAGATTTGTTTTAATAAATAATGTTCATAATAGTTTAGTCGAAGATAATATTATTACCTAATTCTAAAATTTTTAAATATCCGATTGACAATATTAAATAAGTGGTGGCAGTAGCCGAATAGTTAAGGAGTTTGAGAAGTTCTGGGTTCGTGTCCGGATTGTCCCAGTATCTTTTTTTTATTTTTCTGTGTATTGTTCTCTTTTCTTGACTCACTGACCCCCAGATTTCTCCCCACCTCTCATACCATTTTCCTTCCTAGAACTTACTCCTTCTTTTCCTTAAAAATACCCTCTATACAGCATACCGAAAAGTGACACTGGTCCAGAAGGAAATACTTTTCATTTGGGCCTGTTGTGTGGAGAACTCATTTAAATAAAAAGTTCTAGAAGGACGAGAAAAAGTTACAGATACATATAAAACATGAAAGTAGTAGACGTAGGTAAAAATAATATTTTAAGAAACGACATGTTAGCATAGCCTTCTTGTATCTGCCTTCCATGCAGGTAAATAGATCTGCCAACTTCGTGCATCGATTACCAACTTCACGTAATCTACCGTACAAGCGAGTATTTGAAATGCTCAGTCCAGGTATTGTTACATTTGAACGGGTTTTTTGAAACGATTAGCACTCGTAGATAAGTGGAATATGAGGTTAAGTGAATCTGGGCTTAATAAATGAAAATTTTTGATCAAGGAATTATACTACTAGCAGTTAAGTTTTTGAAGTAAAACTGCTTTACGCACGCTTGACTTGGGGAGTAAGCTGGTGAATGCGTGACGAGAGCGTTACGAAAAGTGTGATCGGGCGAGGCGAACGGTCGGGCGTTAACACACGCTTGACTTGGAGAGTAAGCTGGTGAATGCGTGACGAGAGCGTTATGAAAAGTGTGATCGGGCGAGGCGAACGGAAGTTGAAAGGGAGATATAAGTTAGTGAAGTTTTACTTCAGTCGTGTGGTCTAAAGCACACTCGTTTTTTTTTGCTGCTAGGCCCTGCGGGCGGCTTTTGGTTCGGCTTCACCCAGTTTGAGTGTTGGTGACCATTTTGTAAATCCGATAAGATCCGGTCCCAAAAATAGCCGGTTCCTCAGGTCCACTGTGATCCGGTGACAGCTAGTCAACCGGAACAAAGTAACCGCGAGAGGCAATGACGTCGTATGTAATATATAACCACGTGGTATTATTATTCATACATATTAACAACTGCCAGTGATAATAATAATCACATTATCGTCAATCTTTTCGTTTCCGGAGAGATACACGAAATTACAAATCCGTAGTACTTACGCCTGCCAGGCGATGATATTAACATAAGTGGCGCAATATTTTGATATTATTTTGCTTTAATTTGGTTCTATTACAAAAGTACACTTATACAAAAACTCCACGTACGAAAACGGATTTGCATAAGGCGCGGCGTCAGAATTGCATTCATAGCCGAATTCATAAATTTTAAACCGTACAGTCGCAAGTCTATTAATACTATTTGATATTACATGGCTTCACCGTGGTTTCAATGTGGCTTCACCGGAGAATGCTCAAGGTCCCATGGACCGACATGATCACCAACAGAGAAATTCTCAGGTGGGCTAGAGTAGATAGAGAACTGCTTACATTAATAAAAATCCGTAAAATTTCAAATCTGGGTCATATACTTCGAGGGGAGAAGTATCACTTGCTCCATTTAATATTGAAAGGCAAGATAGAGGGTCGCCGAGGGCCTGGTAGGAGACAAATGTCTTGGCTGCGAAATATACGAAAGTAGACCAGCATTAGAAGTGTGGAGGAGCTATTCTGGACAGCGCAAGACACAGAGACATTTTCAAGAGTGATCGCCAACGTCGGGGGGAACTGTTACGGCACACAAAAAAGAAAAAGATATTACATGTTACTTAACGAAAAGCTGACGATTTGTTTAAGTTATTCAAGTCACCCTTACACGACAAAATACCTTCGTTTATCTACAATATAAGAAAGTTTAGACGTAATGCCTTTGCTGTAGACAAAGCACTATTGTGTTGCGTGTATTGACTCACTGAGTAATGGTGTTGGCTGCCACCAAACTTTCCCTAACCCTTGTTGTTTCTTGGTGCTTTATGATCGTCAGGCATTTTTCAAGGCCATTCCCATCCCATGAGGAAAAATCGGACACTAAAACAAATTAACCCCTATGCCCGGTGCAAACGAGGCTAGTATTTGTATCGTTACGTGATACGTCAAATAAACAAAAAAATAAAAATAAAATTCAATATTTATTTATTTATTTAACGCCCAATGGGCTTTTACATTTTGGTAGTACAAATAATTCATGACAGATTATTTAACATATACAGAAATAATAAAAATAAAATTTGATAAAAAAGCACACAAGTCATAAAAATACAGCTATTTCATAGGTTTTCAGAAAAACAGATAGATTTAGGAATAGTTTTGGAATAAGTTTTTTACAAGTCAACAAATTTCGCCAAGTTTATGTTAAATATGTCAACATCACCTAAGTACTGATTTCCCATACACACACAGTATGAAGTCTTTGTATCGGAGAGTGGTCAATGTAGTTCCGCTTATGAATGCTACAGTAGAATAGTGTATTTTGTCGTGTAGTTACTGTCGGTATTCGTAAATTTATGAGTTGCAGTAGTTCGCAACACTCAAATTTAGAGTTAAGTATTTTGAATAAAAATGTTAAGTCGTTTATTTTACGTCTGTCTTCTAGTGTGTGTATTTTTAAAACATTTAATAATAAATTTTATTTCAATATATTTCAATATAATTTCAATATATTTCAATATAATTTTAAATATGTATTGATTCATATACATATTTATTTTTCTAATATTTGCACGATATAATAAAAAATTTCACAGCATCGACAGTTTTAGTAATAACCTAAAGAAATACCGATGTGAAGTAATGTGTACGATCGATTATTATTATTATTATGAGAGTATGGAATGTATCGGGAGCATCTCCTATCCTTTTCCTTTATTACTCTTCCCGTCGGTTCACGCTTTTATTGTTGTATGTTAATAAAATACCTATTGTGTGCCCTCTGCCTTAGTCAGTTCTAATAAAATCACCGCATGGGAGAGAAGGACCCACAAGACAGAATTCATAAACCGCAGCTATTTCGCAAGTAAAAAGGCCATCGCGCGCCCCGCGCCGCCTGATATTACTTATTGAATACGCATTCAAACGTTCATTTCCCAATCACCATTCCTTCCCAAAAATCTCTCTCCCAACTAACATATACCTTTCCCAGTGAACACCAGTGGAAAGCAGAATGCAGTTTGGTAAGTGAGATCAAATAAAATAAAATAGATAAGAACCGCATACGCGTACAGTCCACGCAGCATTTGATCCTTCGATCTTGAGAGGGAACATTTGCTCCCGCCGCAACACTGTCTCCTTCCTTTAACCTAAAATTAATTTTAAGATAATAAAATTTAATTATTATTTTTAATTGTTAAAATAACGTTTAAGACAAGATTTTTATGCATAGCACAAAGGGTAACAATTATTATAAGCAATAATTATCAGCCTGAAACACTCATCCACATTGAAAAAATCTTCCGAGAAAAAATACATGTCGCCAACGGGACTTGAACCCGTGCCCTTCTGATTGCCGGTCAGCTGCTCTCCCAATTAAAACTTAATTTCCAATGAACTTTAGCATAAGAAACTTCTGTGGCTTGACTTCAGCTCGCTTGTATATTTATCACTGTAAATTATGTAAAAGCTGATTGTTTCGTACAAATAAATTAATTTTTCTTGTAAAAAGTTTATTATCAGTTTATAATCAATTTGAAAGTTATCTTAAATACAAAAGCATGAGATCAAGTCAGGCCAGTCAAATGTCATAATGCGATCTCATTTATATTATAAGAGCGGATAGTTAAACCCTAACTATGGCTAAGAAACACATGCCTCCCCAAAGCCAGAATAAAACAGTCACTTTATTGTTGGGAGCTAAGTCCCCATGGATGTTCCAACTTCTAAATCGTTATGCGTGTTTTCATCACGCGACAAAATATCAACGACAAAACATCCCGCGACAAAATATCAACGACAAAACATTCCACGACAAAATATCAACGACAAAACATCCCGCGACAAAATATCAACGACATAACACATCCCGCGACAAAATATCAACGACAAAACATCCCGCGACAAAATATCAACGACAAAACATCCCCCAACAAAATTTCTACTAAAACCTAACCTAACCAAAAATAGCCTAACTTACCTAACCGAACCTAACCTTACCTCACCTAACCTAACCCAACCTAACCTTGCCTAACCTAACCTAACCTAACAAAAAATGGAACAAAAATAATACAGACATTCTGTAACGACAATATATTATTTAAAAAAAAGTAAAATGGGACCAAAATAACAGAGACAACAAGAATTTATTATCTTTACAGGATGTCTGTATTATTTTTGTCCAATTTTTTGTTTGGTCAGGTTAGGTTAGGTAAGGTTAGGTTTGGTTAGGTTAGGTTAGGTTAGGTTAGGTTCGGTTAGGTTAGGTTAGGCTAGTTTAGGTTAGGTTAGATTTTAGTAGATATTTTGTTGGGGGATGTTTTGTCGCGGAATGAAAACGCGCAGAACCTTTCTAAACGGTGTCCGGAAACTAATTCTACTAACCCGGGGTCCTAGCATGGTCGATCGATATAGGTTTTATCGAAAATGTCGGTAACTTGTCATCGCTCCCGAGCACGACTGCAGGCCGATAACGAACAAAAAACAGTTCACAACGACTAAGGGTTCCTGATTTATTTGACGTGAACTGTTATTTCTTCGTTAGCGGCCTGGAGTCGTTCTCGGGAGCGATTACAAGTTACCGACATTATCGATAAAACCTATATCGATCGACTATGCTAGGGGGGCTGGTGAATCTACATTCTTCATCACATTTGATGCAGATTTTGTAATACAACTTTTTTATTCAAACTTGAAATATTATGTCACATATGAATTTGAATGGCAATTGACGGAGGTCAGGGAAGCCTGTGGGTCTAGCATGGTCAAATCGATAATTTAACAGTGTAAGATCGATATGCTTAATTGATGAGCACGGTTTGCGCTCGTTAGGCATGTCGATAGGCAAGCAGGTATTGACAATGAAATAAATAATAAATCGCCTTACCATGGCATGACTGGCGGGTTTTGTCTATGGACCGACTTTCCTATACGCCAAAATAAGAAAAAGTTGACAGTGTCATATTAAAAAGTATTACCGTAATATAAATTTGCAGTCCGCGCCTTGTCAATAAAATGGGAGTTATTATATCAATGGGCTGTTTAACCATAATTCGTCATATTCTGAATTTCATTTCCCCAAATCCGATCTGATTCACTTAATCGCGAATAGAATCTATGAACTCTATGAACGTTAGCGCAATGAAAAATAAAGTTTTTTGAATTATTGTTGTCATGACGACTTTTATTATATCTTCTATATGTAAAAATGACCCGTTTCATGGATTCGTTGAATCATGGATTTTTTTAGGTATTTTGGAGCTCCAGACTAGAGATGGCTGCCAAATTCAACCGTGGGGCGCACTTGCAATTTGTACAGTGTTAGCAGTTGTATACTATCAACGTATCTGCGGACCCTGTACATGTACAGTACACCTAGTTTTTGGGAGGCTAATTTAACTCTGGCTTCGATGGAGCCCCCGTACCCGAGTTAGTCAGTTACACCAAGCATACTGTTAAAAATGTGGTGATCATTTAATAAAGAACTGTTTTTACAAAGAACTTCACTTTTATTTCAATAGTACTCGCCCAAACTGTTGCAACACGAACATGTTTTAATGTTTAAATAACGGTACGAATAATAATTTTACACCGGGCCCAAACTGGCGGTTGTCTGGTATTTCAACTTTTGCCTAGAAAAGACACTAAAAACCAGATGTGAGCTTATTTATAATCTAAAAAATCCAATACAAACAACAAAAAATGGCATCTCACTAGTGTTGGCAAAATGAATCTCAGCTAAAATGATTCCCTACAATACCGACTTGAACCCTTAGCAAAGGCTCACACCAACATACACTTAATCTGATTTAACTCAAGCAACCCACAGATGTTGGTAGCTTTTTAATTTTGAACCAATTGAGGGCCTGTTTGGAAGATTGCTTCCGTTGAAGGAAACTAGATTTTCATTTCGATCCCTTTTATACGTAATCAGATATGATTGGGTCTTTGGAACATTAATTTCTATGAGATTATTTTTAACCCAAAAGAAAACACTCTCGAGGACCTCGAGATGGTTAACTCGAGTCGAGGTAACCATCTATTATTTGCTTCAAAGCCCGTTGGAGTTTACGATACGAAAAGATGTCTGAAATATTATTAATTGAACATCAATCCGATGTTTTATCTTTGAAGACTATCCACCCCTTTCTGACATACGTTTTTATTGCCTCATCCAGGCATAAAGCAACCCTCGGACATGTAATCATTATTAAGAATGAGGCTGGCCCTATTTTAAGGGCCCATCAATCTTACATAAGGTCGGAGAGTTCGGGGAGACGATTCAGCCTCTAAAATTCGCTACGTTCAAAAATCGGTAATCTGTCAATTTGTCCAAAAAAGTTCTAAAGAATTTTTTTGTCACCGAGATTTTGTCTCGGATAAACATATCCGATTTTATTTATATGGACACCTATTGACCTTTTCTAAAAGGCTTTCTTTACATTATCTCCACACAGGATGCCCTGAAGAAAATAATTCCCGTCAGAGCCTGTGTCATCTTTAGGGATGCTGTGTGGAGGATCTAAAGACCTTTAAATTTAAATTTAAAGATCTTACTACTTTCAAAACACTGTATTTCTCATATGTTCGTAGTATCCTTGAATACGCATCTCAAATGTGGAATCCAGGCTAGGCAGTGCACAAAAATAGAATTGAAAGCGTTCAAGATAGATTTTTAAGGTACCTCAATTTCCGCTCTTTTCGATCTCGTGTTAATAATGAAGACTGCAAAGTTCTTCAAAATACAAATGTTAACTTGTCGAAGAAATATGGCAGATTCGGTAATGTTATTAAAAATTACACATAACTTGATCGATTGTCCTGATCTTCTTCAACGCCTATCATTCCATGTTCCAAATCGCAACAACAGGCAGTCGCTTACCTTTAATCTCCCTCTTTGCAAGACCAACTCCAAACAGAACTCATTTATCTACAGATCCACAAAATCATTTTTAACTTAAATTATTACCACATTGACATTTTTAACTCGACTTTACGTGACATAAAACGAAAATTCCCCAAGCAACATGACTCAAACTAGAATGTTCAATCCCTATATATATTCCCGTCCTTTGCCTCTTAATCCTATTCCTATGTTCCTCCTCCCCCCCCCACCCTTTTTTATATTTTGTTACTAAAAAATAAAATTAAGAAAATGCCCCTACAATGTCACACTTTATCATTAACTGTCATCAGTGGAAAGTTCATAATTGGCAAATTTAACATCTTATTATTGTATTATTTTGTAATCTCTGATTTGCTGTCAACTTTCTCTAAAATAAAAAAAAATAAAATCTCTTCGGGAAAGGAAGGAGGGGTAGTTCTGGGAAAGAAAGGGGTGTTAGGGATGGGTAGAAATCTAGAGGTCGGTGTGTTCAGGAGTGACGTATTTTTTTTTACATATGCTCCACACAGGAGGCCCTGAGGAAAATAATTTCCTTCAGGGCCTATGTCATCTTTGGGGATGCTGTGTGGAGGGTTTTTTTATGGAAAGGAAGGAGAGGAGATTACTGGGAAGGAAAAGAGTTTAAGGGGTGGGTTGGAATCTGGGGTTCAGTGTGTCCTAATCAACCACCTCCAAGACCTAGACAAGCCTCATCCCATGAACCCGGGCACCCCTGCTAAATCACCAAACTTGGCGAACCACTTGGGGTGACCTATGGCAGAGGTGTTGGTTATCCCATAAAGGCACCCATTCCCGCCTCCCAAATTGTATGAATCCATCCCTCCCTCTGCGACGCAAGGCTTTCCGAGAGAGTACGGCTGGACAAGTCAAAGGGACTCCTTCAACCATTCTCTCCCGATCCGGCCTGCCGCGCAGCTATTGGACAGATGCATCTACCGCCAATACCCGGACAAACCCCACCCCGTGAACCCGGGTACCCCTGCTAAACGAACCCACCAAACGAAGCGAACCACTTGGGGTCACCTGTGGCAGAGGTATTGGTTAGCCAGCAAATGGTTACTGGGGCGGTGGTACCCATACCCGCCTCGCAAAAGTATAAATAAATATTCACTTTTTATTGGATTAACTCTTGTTATATCATTGAAGTAGAAAATAATGCTAATAAATCCTAACGAAAATATGAAAAAATATTAATATTTATTATTTTTTGGTCTTGTCATCTTTCATATTTTCAATCTGTTAGAAATATATTCTTCTTCAATGATGTAATATATACATTTTTTTAATATTAATTAATTACGAATAACCCGAAAATATTTGAAAATCTCCTATTACCACCACAGTAGGCCTAAAATGTTGCTTGAGTCGTGATGTAGGAATTAGCCAGCCGAGGAATCGAACACGGAACGCCTGGGTGGGACCCAAACGCGATGCCCGCTCAGCCACTGACCGGTCAGATACGTAGATGGTATAACTTTAAAAGTTATTAAAACAGGATTTATTCCAATAAAAATTGAAAAGGTTTGTTTAACTACCATTACCAGACGTGAATATCCATTCACATCACAAATTCTCTGTCATAAACACTTCTCTAATTCTGATATCCCTTTTCTCGCCACTTTTTTTAAGTCTATAATTTTGCGCTATTCCTAATTAAATTAAATATTATCTGAATAAACCTTTTGTGGTGTTCTATTCATTCCTGTGATTCACAATACAATTCTGATGATCGTGAGTTTTCAATGATACTTCGGTTCGTCTAGATTACGAGTCTTGTTTATAATCGTATCGTATTTACAATGGATGTCTTACTGGACTTAACGACCGTTCTAAAGGATGCTGTCTGACAATCTGCGGCGGGGAAAACGCTCACTGAAGATGCTCGCCTGTAGATCGGATATGATTTAGACTCAAACGTTCGACAGATGTTTCTATCACGTAATACTACCAATGACACCCATTGAAACACCTTAAAACTATATATTCTAACGACATCTGATGAGAGATATTGAAACATCATACGTATTTAGAAACACTACACATGTCAGATATGATTTTAGATTTTCACAGCCAAAAGTATTTTTATTATTTGTTTTTGGGGTGTTATGCCGGGTTGCGCTACCTCCTCCTTTAACCAACGTTTCGGACAACGTTACAGTGTCCATCATCAGGGCAAATGTGTAAATGTTAGTGATGAAATGCTTAAATACTTAGAAGCAATACCGTGTTGCCAGCTCCACTCCACTACGAGCTGGCATTACAGAATACTTCAAGATAGTTTTCTGCATTTAGATTTGGTGTAGCCGTCAATTACCGGATACCAAGTACCTACTATTGAGCTTAGCTCCGTTGTCTCTATTAATATTATTAGATTTTTTATGAATTACAATTGAAAAATAATTAACAAAATAACGATAACACAGACAGCCTTTAACAATAGTAATTGAAGTAACTGTTCTTAATAAAAATAGCATTGTTACGTGGTCATTGATTTAAAAAAAAAGAAAATCTTAATAGGACCTAAGTGGGGTCCTTGTGGTACACCGCTGGGATGTATTTTTGGATTATAAGGGGTTTATTACAGTTTGAATTCGAAATATTGCGTCAGATAGATAAAAATGTAACAAATTACCGATTGTATCGAGTTTTCGTGATATGGAGGAAGGATTTTCATTGAAAACGTTGCCAAACGTTTATATAAAGATATTCTTCAGATTTGGTTTACAAGCATTACTATAAAGAATGATACAATTGTAGGCGTATTTCGTGGTAAAATTTCGTGATATACTACCCAACTCAGGCCTGTATTTACACACAACACTATAAGAATACCTCATAGGAATTTGAGAGAAGAAATAAATTCAATTTTCACAAAAAATGATAGAATAATTTTATTTTTTCACATAATCTCCACACAGGATGCCCTTAGGAAAGTAATTCGCCTTAGGGCTCTCAGGGCCTATATCATCTTTGGGGGTACTGCGTGGATATTGGGGAAACAAAGAAAAGGAAGTTCTGAGAAGGTAAAAGACATGAGGGATGGCTAGGAATCTGGGGGTCAATGTGTTCAGAAGTGAAGGATGTACGAATTCTTCCACCCCACTTCGGTGCACGGCGATGTTCCGAGAGATGTCTGCTGAAGAAGTCAAGAGGTCTCCCTTAACCAGACTCTCGCGACCCGGCCTGCCACGCAGTTGGTGAGCAGGAGCTTCCGCCGTCAAGACCTGGACACGCCTCGGGCACCTCTGCTAAGCCGCCCAAACTAGCCCAAGCAAACCCCTTAGGGTGACCTACGGCAGATGTGTTGGTTACCAAAGACTGGATCAAACACAAAGGTATTCAATTTATTCAAAACATTATAACACCTAACCAAACATAACCACAAATATTAAAAAAATTATTATACAAACTTTGTTTTGAGAAAAAAAATAATACCACAATATTATTCATACCAATGGCGAGTGGTCCATAGAAAATATACCTACCTATTTATCACAAAACATTTTATGTACCACCTGGCATATTCCGATAGGCGAGCTCGATCACTTCCTCACTACACTGATAGACTAAAATTCTACAGTATACGCACCCTTGAACAGAGAAGACTAAATACAGATCTAAATTTTCTATACAAAATTGTAAATGGTTTAATGAACTGTCCTTTTCTACTTCATCAAATCAGGTTCAATGTTCCTAGAATTGGTTCAAGACTGGTAAATTATGTTCCGTTAAATATTAAAAAATATCCAACTAAGCTGGGGTATGACTCAGCTTTATCGAGAATGTGCCGTAATTTCAATGAGGCTTACAAAAAACATTCGATTAATTTGACAATGTCAACATTGGCCAACTTCAAATCAAATTTTAACAAGCTTTTAAGCTCCCTATTACGTTGTTCTATAAACTTATGAACCTATAAACTCATTGTTCTAAAAACTTGTTCCTTGTAAAACTTGTTAATTATTATTTTGTAATGTATAGTATGTGTTTGTGTGAAGGAATGTAATGTATATGTTAGTATTATATTATCAATGCTGTGTTTGTCTTTAATTAGTGATAGCATCAACCATGTTCAGTGTAATTTTATCTGTGAAAGCTTTGATGTAAATCACTGTGGACAAACCTAATAAAAAAAAAAAAATAAAAAAAAAAATAAACTATTATTTATCTTAAACATAAACTAGATGCTATGAATAACTGTATATGTAGATCCTAACTGCAACTAATCTATAATTTATGTATTCGATACTGCCACGGGTCGACCCACAGTGTCCTTCTTGACAATATCAATGAGGATACGGTGTTTCTACTTATGTTGACAGAATAGCATTTAATCCCAAACATGGGAACACCTCAGCACAGGTTCGCCTATTGAGGTGTTCACAAAATACTATTAGGTACCGACCTATATACATACAGTTACGGATCATTGACATTTTTGTTTCTTATTACTAAACTTAATATCTATTATTATAAGCAATAATTATCAGCCTGAAATACTCATCTACATTGAAAAATCTTCCGAGAAAAGATACTTGCCGCCAACGGGACTTGAACCCGTGTCCTTCTAATTGCCGGTCAGCTGCTCTTGACCACTGAGCTATGGCGGCTTATCAAATACCCGCCAAATAATTCAATATATACTAGTGTTTCATTCAACAATTACTGCTTATTATATTTTTTCCACCTGAAAACAACCAACTTTATTTTTGCGAGAGAGACACTGTTAATTTTAAATCCTTCGCTAGGTGGCGTCGAGACAAATTTTGTCTACATTTATTGTGGAAATATTTAAACTTGTCAAAAAAAAAATATATATTCATAATAAATTAGCAGTAATTGTTGAATGAAATACTAGTTTATATTGAATTATTTGGCGGGATAAGCCGCCATATCTCAGTGGTCAAGAGCAGCTGACCGGCAATCAGAAGGACACGGGTTCAAGTCCCGTTGGCGGCAAGTATCTTTTCTCGGAAGATTTTTCAATGTAGATGAGTATTTCAGGCTGATAATTATTGCTTATAATAATTGTTACCGTTTGTGCTATGCATAAAAATCTTGTCTAAACGTTAGTTTATAAATTAAAAAATAATACTTAATATCTATGTAGACTGATGTAATAATCTGTATTGTGTATGTTCAAGAATAGAAATAAAATGAATAAACAATAAATGGTTTCCAGGGCGGCGGTATCCATACCCGCAAAATTGAAAGTAGTAGTGCAATTTTAGTACTGAAATTTATATAAGAAAGCATATATATAAATGACCATTTCAGCTTTGAAATGGTCACAGAAAACGATTTCATCTTTTAAAAGTTGAGAATCACCCCCTAGCCCCCAATAAGCACACATCCGACCTCAGATAGATTCAATGATCGCCCCATCCTTTATTCATCGTGGATAAATGTGTTTGCGGAGGACTCGAAACTAAAAAAGGTTTAGTACTTTGTTTTAAAGGCCAGGCATGCATTTTTAAGCGTCCACCGATGTTACGGGAGGAAATTTGATTCTAGAAGATGGTTTGTGTTATTGATGGAGCCATTATTGATTCTATTAAAAAAGGTTTTCTTCATATAAATTCAAGTTGTTCCTTATATAAGACCTTCGGTAGTATTTGAAGGTTTTATTAGAAGCGTAGTGGTTGATATCTAGTCTTAGGACCTGTTGTTTCATAGAAATGGAACAACAGTTCTTGGAACTGAACCCCCGATTCCTACCCACCCCTTAAACCATCTTCCTTTCCATAGCTATCCTCTCCTTCCTTTCCTTAAAATACCCTCCACACAGCATCCCCAAAGATGACGTAGGCTCTTAAGGGAAATTATTTTCCTCGGGCCTCCTGTGTGAAGCTCAAATAAAAAAAAAATCAAACATTTCTTTGATTTCAAAAATATAATAATTAAATTTTAATAAAAGTTCAATTTTAAAACTTCAAAATTTCAGACGCTAGGTGAGCCATTTTTTAAAGTTTTAAAAATGGCTAACCTTTCGTTTTTTTAACAAAAATTACTGATAAAGAAAAAAAAAATGATAGACAAATGAATCATGAACGTTATTATCGCCTTACTTTTTTGTCGTTTCATGTAAATATAATTGTTAAAAAATTCACAATGTTTTTTTAAATTGCGGCCGGAAACTTTGGTTTCATAAAAGTGTAGTTAGTACATTATAATTTTTTGTGGTAAAACTTTTAAATTTGAATACAAAGCGTGTTGTTGTCTCTTTCCAATAATGTTTAGATCACACTTCTCACTTTGATAGTAAGGGAGACATAACGATGTCCATGAGACCTATGTGAGCTGGGACAAATAAGGTCCTGTGATTAAACGGGTTATATTGCACAAATCTTAAAATCACATAGTAAACTCTTTCTTTCATTGACTATTTTTGTCCTGCATACGTTCCTAATTCATCATCGTGCATAGTTCATCATGAATAGTTCATCATGAATAGTTCATCATGAATAGTTCATCATGAATAGTTCATCATGAATAGTTCATCATGAATAGTTCATGGAGGCACTGCCTTTATTATTTATGTAAAAGCCCTCTGGGCGTAAAATAAAAGAAATAAATAAACAACTAAATAAATTAATGTTCTCCAAAACGAGCTTGAAAAAATATTATTTGTCATATATTTGGTTTATAATTGTGTAATTTCTAAAATTTAAGAAATTCTAAAAAATTATACTTTAATAAGATTAAATAGTCATAAACATATTGGGAATTCATGTGTCAAATATTGGTTTATAAATGTGTAAATTCTAATTATGCAATTGTAAATGTTCTCTAAAATGGCCTGGAAAGAATCTCCTACTTGTGATCACACTAAAGTGACTAAAGAAACCACTCAGTTACTCTGAATGCAATTATTAATGTTCTCCAAAATGACATTGAAAAAAATAACATCTTTGCGATTCTTTCAAAGACATAAAGAAAGAAACATAAAAAGAAACCATCCCTTCGTTCAGAATAGAATTTTTAATGTTCTCAAAAGTTGTCTTGACAGAAGCAAATTCCTGTGATTTGAACGAAACCATTCCTTTGTTAAGAATATTTGAACTAAATATACATGGCTGTCTTGAAACGGGTATCCTTCCCAGTTGGACAGACAAAGTATCATTTTGTAATGTATTGTAATATACATATATGCATATATAAATAAATAATAGTACATCTTGAATAGTTCATCATAAATAGTTCATCCTGAATACGAAAGACGCTGTTCTGTACCACCGTTAAAATTAATAATAATAATGCGTATCATCAGCATACAACAATCAATATTAAACACTAACGTCTAAATTAAACCGCCTGGCTTTAGTTGTGTTGTGTGTCCGGGCGTAACCGCTGGCGACCGGTTAATCCAGCCATCACAGAAGGGGGAAACGGGCGGCAGCGGTTATTGAGGGAGGTTTATGATTAACGATGGTTTTGGTACAAACGGGGTTTTGATTTAGCGATATTTCGCTGAAAATTGCTGTTACTCGCGAATTTATAAATAGGCATTTGTGACGTCATTGAATTCAAAACAGATCTTAATTTATAGTATACCAGTGGGAACCCGGCATGCGTTGCAATGCCATTCAAAGAAATAAATTGATTCTCCCTGCATGCCCTTTCCCGTGCATCCCCGTTCCCTGCCATCTTCCCCCTCCCTCTTCTCTACCCTCTCGCGAACCCCACCTTCTCCCAGCCTTTTCTCCCTGCCGCTAAAATATATGAAGTACACACATTTTCATTTATACAAATTTCATAACGCCAGACCATTACAAACAGCCTTTGTTACTCGAAGATAATGTAGCTTTCTATTGGTGAAAGAATTTTTAAAATCGGTTCAGTGGTTTAGGCGTGATAGAGTAACTCGCATTTGTACTCATTTATACGGATTTATACTTATCATATCAATAAAGAAAATATTTTTCCATCACACGTTGCAACTGAGTAATTGGGTATAGCTAAGCGGTTTACGTGATAATCACTACGTCTCTTTCCAACAGCACGGTAACACACGAAACAGCGCGCGTATCACATGAACACGTCGTGTATGTGAGTGTGTTCAGTGGCAACGTGTGATTGAAAAAAAATATTTTTATTTTTATAGAAAAAAATATCCTCAGACAGCAAAATAAGATCTTCATTTTTTACTCCAAATATGCCCAGGAATTGCTGGTAAAAATCCTTCAGGTACGTGCAGGTACCTTGTATATTATTCTTAATTGACACTAAATGAAGTATCGAAAATTCCTTAGAAAAATGTAATTTTTATTTTTATTAATCTTATCCTGACGAAGAAAACGTTGATAACATTGATAAAATAAAAGGATATTGTTTATACAAAGTCATTTTTGTTATCTTTTAAAAATGACGCCACAAAGTATATTTGCAAAATTTGAAGAAGTAACACTTTAAATTGCAATTTTTTAATTAAAGGACGACAATATAGGGTTAATGTCCTAGATGTGACCGTATCTTCATCTGATTTTTCTATATTCATATGTTCGATTGAGTTTAGCTAATATTGTATTCATTATCAAAACGTTATTATACAACGTGGGGCAGAGAGGAGTTACCAGTTTTTTTTTTTAAATGAGTGTGCTTTAGACCATACGACTGAAGTAAAACTACAAGACAAACCTCGCCCCATGAACCCAGGTATCCCTGCTAAGTTACCAAACGTAGCGAACGGGGTGACCTATGACTTAGGGGTGACATATGACATTGGGGTGAAATATGAAAATGGAGTGACCTACGACCTTGGAGTGTCCTACGACCTTGGGGTGACCATCCTTATCCTTATCTTTATCCTTATCACTCAAGTCAAGCGCGCATAAAGGCCCGACCGTTCGCCTAACAATCGATACACCGTTTGCATCGATTACCGTTCGCATGACATTTTTCGTAACAATCACCACTTTTCGTAACGCATTCATCAGCTTACCCCCCACGTGTTCGACGTGTCGTGACGTCACCGTAAAGTCATTGTATGGGAATGTATGATATGACACAAGCCATCGTATTAATTTATTCGTTTATTTACGTAGTTGTTGTGTTTATTGAAACATTAAAGCCTAAATAATGTTTCAAAAATAAAGATGTCTCTTATTAGTATATCTCTATTATTGAAAATATTGAAAAACTACTGCACTATAAAAATATTTATGCTTCTTCTAGGGAGAATACTTCGACCAATTCAAAATGGCGGTAGTTGATCAGCTGATTGCCCAATCCTATAGTAATTTTTCAGGAGTGACGACGTCACACGATTCACCATACATACGGTGGTTTTCGGGGGTCTTGAAAAATTAAAACTTTGACAATTATTTTAACTATTAAAACGAACTCTAAAAATAAAAATAAAAATGCAGTTATTTAAGTTAGAAGGTCATTATTCATTAAAAAAACTATAAAAAATTGGACTGGAGTTCTCTATTGAAGACCCGAGCACCGTGGAAACATGCCGCTGCGCTTGGAGTATCGTCTAGAATTATAAGGCAAATCTTGCACACAGACATTCACCTGTACCCCTACAAGATGATGCGTGCACGGGAATTGATCCCACAAGATTTTGTAAAACGTAGGGATGCTTGCTTTGCAATCGGAACTGCTTTATCCCTCGGCGCTGTTTTATGCACTAGCGACGAAGGATTAAGAGTTATTGAGTTATTCATCTCTCTTTTGTGAGATGTTGGGGAACCTTAGGTATCCCAAAATGAAAGAGCATGGCGAGGAACACGACACAAAACCCTTCCGGTTTCAACTACATAAAGCCATGTCCCATGCAATCGTAACTGCTTTATCCCTCGGCGCTGTTTTACGCACTAGCGACGAAGGATTAAGAGTTATTGAGTTATTTATCTCTCTTTTGTGAGATATTGGAGAACCTTAGGTATCCCAAAAATGAAAGAGCATGGCGAGGAACACGACACAAAAGCCTTCCGGTTTCAACTAGATAAAGCCATGGCCCATGCTGTCCATCGTTCATGCAAAATTTTGCGAAAGCTCTTTCCAGGTCACCTGATCTCTTTGCGGGGGGATATTCCATGGCCCCCTCGCTCTCTCGATTTGACCCCGAGTGACTTTTTTCTGTGAGGATACGTCAAAGCTGAGGTAAAAAACTTCGACCTCGAACCCTTGAAGCTCTAAATGAGGCGATTGAGGACGTCATCGCTGGATTTCCGCAAGATATCCTGGGAAGAGTTGCCGAAAACTTCTTTGAAAGGCTAAATTTGTGTATTGCTCGCGAAGGCCGCCAAGCCAGACGATATCATTTTCCAAACGTCATAAAAAAATGGCATCATTTCCCCGACCTAACGGCACCCGCCCCGCCCTTTTGCTCGGTCTGGGGGCCTTCAGTGATTTTTTTAAACTAGTAATTCCTCTCTGCCCCATCTTTACTTTGTAAATTGATTATTAAATAATAAAAACCAAAAAAAATTCTGGTAACTCAGTACTGCTTGAATGGGGTACATTATCTATGTCATGTCTATCAAATATATCAAGTGTACAACTGCCTCTGATAAATTGTCAATATTCCACCTTTTAATTCGCGCCCAATGGCGAAACATCGATGTATTATAACGTGTATACGATAAGCAAGTACTTTAGGCTGGGGCGTAAAAAGCACATTTTTTAATCAATCAGGCTAGACAATTCAATGGATACCACCGCCCCTGGAACCATTTACTGGATGACCAACACCTCTGCCATAGGACACCCCAGGTGATTCACTGTATTTATGACTTATCAGGAGTGCCGGAGTTCACGGGGAGGATTTCTAGGTCCTGGCGGTGAATGCGTTTGCCCAAATACCGCAGCAAGCCGGATCGAGAGAGACTGGTTGAGGGTGAGAGAGACCTAACCTAGAGCTCTCCAGCTGTTCTCTCTGGACCCATTGCCTTGCCCCATAGTGGGAGGGACGAATTCATACGTCCGTCACTCCTGGATACGTTGACCCAGATACATCATACTCCAGACCGTATCCCCAAAGATGACATGAGCCCTGAGGGAATATTTTTCCTCAAAGTCAAATACATATATAAAAAAACAATAACGCCTTACTTCTCTGATATACGAATATTAAGTTTACGGAGATGCACAATTATTATTTATCAATAAATCAAATTTATACAAATCCAATTGAGAGTGCCATAGTCTCTTTATCTCCAGTTGACAAGGAGTGGTTGGGTCTCTTGTGAGATATTCGCATTTAAATAAATAAAAAATCGAGTTCATTTACACGCGACAGAAATGAAACCTTCACCCTCGCAATCTCAACCAATAGGAGCCTTAAAAGGTGAGCTCATAATCAAAGCGGTGACAGAGCGCGACGCTTCATAGGTACTGTACTTAGTTAAGGCTCCATTAAATCTCATTCTCTCGCAGGCTAAAACTTATAGATGTATGTGTTTGTCTCTTATTAGTGTCGCTCGTTTCTATCGAGTTTTACAACGGTGCTAAAGAAGTTTTCAAAAATATTTTATTCTAATTCTAAAAGAAAGACTCGAAGGCCCAGCCTGACGCACATGCGGGTTATAGCACATGTGCGGTCTCGCACATACTCGTATGTCACGCGCGACACGCCCCCCTTTTGTCGCGCGACGCGGTGAGACTGGCGAGACGTCAAATAATGTGCGGCGCAGGCGAATTTCCACTTTAATAGCGCTGAGTCTGCTGCAAATTTGTGGGTTTCCCTGAATAGAGGAGATTTATCGATGGAAGCATTTTCATCAAAACGCGATTGTCCCGTCAGCTTTATGCAGACTTGTTATATTACGTTTAGGGTTTGCGAATTCGGCACCTTTTTCAAATCCCGCGGAATTTCGGGATAGAATTTAGTAATCCCGTGGGATTAAATAAAAAATAAAATTTAAATAATGCCAACATTACACGATTATAAAAAATAAAACAGGGTGTGCAATTCACACTCGATAGAAGTGAAACCTTCTGAAAACTAAAGTAGACAAAAGTCTACGACGGTTGGCGTAGTCCAGCAGTAAGGCTCTCGACTCGCACACCGAAGGTCGCGGGATCTAATCCCGGCGTGGCAAATAAATTTTATTTGATTAATTTGTATTATTTCACAATTCATTTTTTTTTTACATTAGCTCCACACAGGAGACCCTGAGGAAAAAAAATTCCCTCAGGGCCTATGTCATCTTTGAGGATGCTGTGTGGAGGGTTTTTTTAAGGAAAGAAAGGAGAGGAGAGTTCTGGGAAGGAAAAGGGTTTAAGGGGTGGGTAGGAATCTGGGGTTCAGTGTGTCTTGGTCATCCGCCTCCAAGACCTAGACAAACCTCGCCCCATGAACCCGGGCACTCCTGCTAAATCACCAAACGTAGCGAACCACTTGGGGTGACCTTTGGCAGAGGTGTTGGTTATCGAATAAAGGTTCCCGGGGCGGCGGTACCCATTCCCGCCTCGCAAATTGAATTTAAAATAATATATAGTGTATTTGCGGCACGTTCCATAGTGGAAGATACTCTCAGTATCGCCCTGGTGTAAGACAACCATTCACAATTTAAACGTTGCTTAAAATGGCATTAGCCGTGTTTGGTGACCAGATCTGAATAGCCAGGTACTTTCCCACCTTCCTCTTCCCTATCTCCTTCCCCTACCCACTACCTTCAGCCTCACAACATACCCCAATTGGGGATGCCATAGTCTCACTGGCTTCAGACGGAGGCAGTTGGGACTATTGTGCGGTATTCATATTAAAAAAAAGAATGAGGGGGCTAAGAAGCACCGCACAAAGAGGAGACCGATTATTTTATTTCATTTAAATTTATTTAGGCAAAATCCTATAGATGTTTGTGTTTGCCTCTTTTTAGTGTCTACTAACATTATTATTAAATTACTATTTTTCGTTTCATCGAGTTTCAAAAATCACAACGGTGCTGAAGAATTTTTCACTTCAAAAACATTGAAAAGTAACACAATAAGTCTTTGATACTCGTCGTTTCAGACCAAAATTCAGAATCGAAATGTTGCTCGAAAAGGCTTTAGACCAGATCCGAATAGCCAAAATCTTTCCACTTTCCTCTTCCCCATCTCCTACCCCCCCCCCCCCCCTCCCCATACTTTCAGCCTCACAGCATACTCCGATTGGAGATGTCTTAGTCTTACAGGCTCCAGATGGAAGCAGTTGAGAGAGTTGTGCGGTATTCACAAAAAAAAAATCAATGATGTGGTGTCGAACTTGTGAAAGAGGGTTGCCAGTTGCCACACCCCATTCTGAATCGAAAAGTTTCGAGAAATTACCAGTTCTGAATAGCTAGATGTATCCCCACCTTCCTCTTCCCTATTCTTACCGACTTTCTTTTGGATGTGCTCAGAATGAACTATCTACGGGTCAGAAGGTATGCGCACATTAATTCACACTGATTCCTGAATGGTTTGAAAACTTGACTATCATGGAGGAAATTTTTATGTACTAAGTGAGGAAAATTTGGAAATATATAAGATCATACGCCATTGAACGAGATTTATAATTTTATTATTAGTTTCAGGTGTAGGTACCAAATAAAAATGTATTAGTTGAAATGAGTTTAAGGATCTTATTTAGGATTTTATTAAATTTATTTATTTATCTATATAAGGTTTATTTATATAACATTATTCGATGCCTGTCTCACTAGGGTATACCTGTGTTGAGACAGGCGCAGGCAAATAAATGTTTGGAATATTGTTATATAATATGTATAACTTTTTCATGGAATCAAGGAACCAACTAGCAAAATTACTAGAGCTAAAATTACACGAATGCCATAGAAATAATGTTCAATGTCACTGCCCAGTCATAGAAAAAACACAAAACATAAAATATCTCGGAGTTATAATTCAGGAAAATGTAGGTGGGACCTACACATTAAAGGTATTACTGAAGAACTCACGAGTATTTTTTTAAAAATCTAAGAAATGTGGTAAATAAAAAGGATTTGAAAAAGGTTTATTACGCGTTATGTCATTCTCGAATTGAATACGAATTTAGGATGGTGATCTGCTACACATAAATACATACACAATCTGAATACAATTAAAAAAAGGAATCAAAAATACCATACTGAAAGTACCTATTAGAACGCCTTCGATTGAAATTTTCAATTGCTTTGACATACCAAATGTACAACGAATACATGCCAAAAATATATTATTGAAGCTATTCAAAAATATTGAATCCTCTACTAGACCGCGTATTCATCACACTAGATCGAATAAAAATGCCATAAAAACATTCCAAGTTATAAAACCACATTCGAACAAAGAAACTACATTATTTATTTTGCAACAAAACTCCATAACATTCTTCCCCCACACAAAAAATTTAATGAGTACAAATCAAGAATAAAAATATGGCTGAAAGAGGTCAAGGTTTGACGACCTCCGTAGTACAGTGGGTAAGACTCTTGACTCACAATCCGGAGGTCGCGGGTTCGAACCCGGCATGCGCAAATAAATTTTATTTGATTAATTTGTGTTATTTCACAATTCATTAATTTAAAATAATATATAGTATATTTGCGGCATGTTCCAGAGTGGAAGATACTATCAGTATCGCCCTGGTGTAAGACCACCATTCAGAATTGAAACGTTGCTTGAAAATGGCTTTAGCCGTGTTTAGTGACCAGATCTGAATAGCCAGGTACTTCCCAACCTTCCTCTTCCCCACCTCCTTCCCCTCCCCACTACCTTCAGCCTCACAACATATCCCAATTGGGGATGCCATAGTCTCACTGGCTCCAGACGGGAGCAGTTGAGATTCTTGTGCGGTGTTCACTGTAAAAAAAAAAAAAAAAAGAAAACACACTAATAGAGACACTAAAAACGACATACAAACAAATAAACCATAATTAAACAATTTTAGTCCGCCTCGGCACAGGAACCCCTAGCGAGGAGGAATAAGAAATATAATATTTTTACCTAACATACTTCTGGACGGAAGGAGAAAGACTACTTCGAATACCTCTCACCCCAGAAGATAGGTGGAAACTTGAGTGGCAATCAGCCAACGTCAAAAACGCCAATCTCGTTCAAGACCCCACTGAGAGACAGCCTGGGTTCTCATTGCCTCGCAAGCTCTGGACTGCCATCAATAGGATAAGGTGCTCCTATAGCCGTTGTGCTCAGATGATGCATAGAATGCGGTGCGGTGCAGATCACCGAACATGTGGTCAACGAATGCCCGCTCCATTCATTCCCCAGCGGGATTTATGAGGTCTACAGGGCTACGCCTGAGGCCCTAGACTGGCTCGCAAACCTAGATGTCCCCCTCTGACCCTCTACCATACGAAAGAAGAAGAAGAACCTAACAAACATAACCATTATATTTTGTATACTAATAGAATAAAATTATTTTATATAGTCGAATAAATTAATGAAAAAAACATTATTTAGAGAAAAAGGGTTAAATTTTTTAAAGTTCAATCGTGAAATAGATGATGGTAGGATTTTTACTAGCCGGTGCACCATTGAATGATAGGCAGAATGTTTGTGTGATACCGAACGATTTGACATGTTATGTATAGTTACATAATATATATTTGTGTGTAGGTTTCTGATGAATATTAAATTCAATTATGCCATTTATAAGTTATTGTTAAATCTTAAAAAATAATCGATGATTACTGCCCACCTATAAAGTGAACTGGATGTTTTTATGAAATGAATTAATAAGAAGAAAGAATTTAGTCAGTAAGTTGGCACTCTGTTCCGGTCCAAATACAGAATATATCGTCTACATATCTTTTCCAAGTAAGAAAAAATTTAATCTAATATTTTTTGATAAAATTTTTTCCAAGTAAGAAGAAAAAATTTCCATGTCCCAGAGTGTGGATCAAACTCAGAGAAGATTTGATCAGTTCATTTCCAACGAAATTTCATATTATCACAGGTTAATTGATAATTAATTGATTAAGTAGAATTATTATATATGTATTCCACACATTAACTTACACATTAAAACATTATTTTATAATTAGGACCTCACTGGGTACTCTACTAGTGCTGAGGCCCCCGTTTAACAATTTAATAAATTTTAATAAAATGGGATCCTAAAAGTACGACTAAAGTGAGAAGCAGTGAGCGTCTGTCCCACATGTTAGTGGCGGCTCACAAATGGTGGGTGTGGCAACTCGACGTATTCGGGTACTAGTCGCATACACCATATCTAATGGGTATTCAGGCTCATTAGTTTAATCCGATAATTGACCATAAATGGGCAATGACAGCGGATGCAGCCCTAGTTAGTTGGGTCACTCTGGTTTCACGTCTGATGACCATCGGTGGATTAAACAACCATATAGTCAAATAAACCAAAGCTTCATGGAAAAACGTTCGCAAAGATGCACTACCCTGTCTGGCAGCGAGGGTGATTTTCTCCTCGGTGATCTAGAGACTGACATCATGTCAGGGCCAGCTTGCAGGACTCCAGGGGTAAGCAAAATGAAGCGGAGGAAAGACAGTAGTTCTGGTTTGAAAAGATAAGAGTCATTCAGAGGAAGACCGAAGAACTCCTGGATGACTCAATGCTCCAAAATACTTCAGAGAAACGACCTGGATAAAGGCGATACTCATAACAGAAGAAACTACAACCTGAGAACGAGAAGAGCCGACCCCAACAGCCTACTTGGGCAATGAGTTGGGCCAGCGCAAGAAAGAAGAAGAGTAAATTGCAATAAAATAATAAATTTTATTTAAACAAAATAAAAGTAAAATAAAATACGTAAAAGGGGTGATGGAAAAATTAAGAAAGGAAATATTATGAGTTACGGTCGTATAAAATGATGCGTGTATTTTTTTTTTTAATTATTTTAATTGTTTTAGTATGACAGTGAAATAGTTAAAATATTTAGAGATGTTGTGCTCATTTTGGTGATTTTTTATTGTTGTTGCGTGGTCATAACAGATGTCAAATTATCAGAAAGAGGTGTAAGTTTTTATGAGAACAAATTAAATCATATTTATAATATCGTTTGAGTGTTTAATGTAAAGTGTTCCCGCTAAAAGGTTTGAGTGAGCGGACGTGATCACGTCGGGCCATCACGTCGGGCCATCACGTCGGGCCATCACGTCGGGGTCACCAGTTGAGGGAGCGGACCAGATCGGCAGAGTCGGGACGTGAAATTAAAGGCGTCAGTCGATGTGAGTCAGTCTTTATTGTTACGCTACGTAGCGGAGTCAGAGCGGAGCGGAGTGACGGTGGTGCCGTGAGTGTTGCTGCTACGTGATGATGTGAAGGTGAAGGTCGGGAGACTACGGCGGTGAAGATCACTGGTCTTCAGGGAGCCGGCGTGTTGCTGTACACCATGGCGATGTAGAAGTGACCTTGATCCAGGCGGTCGACCGTCATCGCGTTGACGAGGTATGGCGGCTGTGTGTCCAGTGGGTCGGAGCACACACGTGACGCAGGAAGGAACCTTGGTTGCTGCTCGTTGCAGGATGCTGGCGCGTTGCCGGTTGTTGTTGCTGCTCGTTGCAGGATGCTGGTTGCTGCTCGTTGCAGGATGCTGGTTGCTGCTCGTTGCAGGATGCTGGCTCGTTGCCAAATGTGCTGCTGGCTTGTTGCCTGGTTGCTTGTTGCTGGTTGTGGTTGCTGGGTTGCTGGCGCGTTGCCTGACATCTCATGTCGTGATGGTAGTTGGAGAAGTTCCTCGAAGGTGCTGGAAATGTTCCTGGTGTCACACTGGATAAATGGTGTTCACTGCTGACTGCGCGGGCCCGTGCCCGGCGCAGGCTCGGCACTTAGTCGCGGCACTGCTCGTTGTGTGTTACTCGACTGATGAATGAGAAGGTACTGACTGACTAGACTTGAGACTGCACATGAGACTGAGCTGCATGCGGCTCGCGCCGACTTATAAACTCCGCCGGCCGGGCAAGTAGTTTCGAGAACGGTAAGCAATGCTGGGTGAATTCACGCAAAGCTGAGAAACCGCTCGAACCTTCTGTGTGCATTTGTACGGTACAGCCAGGTGTTCTAGCTCTTTCGCGTAGGTGGCGGAATTATTATTTCTAGGCGGCCGTGGTACTACGCCGAATGTAGGTAGGTGGATCGGCCGTCTTCCAGCCGGTTCTTTAGAGGTCAGTGGCGTAGCGGTAGATTTCGCAGAGCGGGTTAGCCGCTACAGGTTTATCACTAAATATTCGACAATCCACTTCTGTATCAATACAATGGCAACAAAATGATAGGTAAGTAACACTCACGGAAGTTAGAAGGCAGCAGTTTTATCTGGGACGTAGTTCCTTTCAAGATGAAATCGCTATCGAAGATGTAGTTCACTTTTTTACTTGATGAATTATTGCGAATTTGAATAGTTTTCAAAGAATGCGATGCGATCCGATAAATCGATTGTTTTAAGCGACTTATATTAACGAGGACCTCGTACTCGCGGGAGCTGCGTGAACACACTTGATTTTTGAGGGGGCAAGAGGGGAGACGGGAAAGGATGCATTTGTTGCCATAAATAGAATAAATAATCCATTTCAAGAACACAAAAGTATCTCACCGAGTTATCGCTAAAAGCGGCGCGAACATAAATAATCTTTTCTTTATCAGTTTTTTGTGCCATGACTTTTCCATCTTTTGTCCAGACAGATGCGAATATCTTTGTGTTTCCTTCAGATACAATATTTCACTTATGTATATTTCAGAGTTAAGTCCTGGGGGTGCTTCATATTTGACTTCTTTTTCTAGGCGAGTAAAAGTACCCGTAATTGAAGATTTCGGAATGTTAATATTGTTTTTAGAGGATCCGTTGGTTTCTTTGTGATTGATGCTGCAGACGATTCCCCTGGCTGAGCCTCAGCAATGGTTGGATGTAGTCTGACGGCCTGTTGAATGTCTTCCGGGCAAGGTGTCTTCTTAACAAAATTAATAAAAGGTTGGGAGCCATTTCATTTAACATCATGAATAATTGTTATAAGGTTATTTAAATTTCGTTACGTGTCCGGTGGTCCGCCATTGTTTGGTTTTTGACGAGATGGAAATCCTCCGATACTGCCGTTTTCCAACTGCCGCAGAGAGAAGCTTCTCGGCCGGCTGTCATATTCACGTAGTGATGGCCGCTACCTGATCGATACATTTGAAAGGATCGATCACGAATGATCCGGGGCACGATGTTCAACACGTTTCAAGTTAATACACCTACTTTTTATTGAAGTAAAAACTTCTTTAGCACGTTGTGATTTGAAACTCGATGAAACGGATAATAGCGCCACTTAAAATAGAAACATACATCTGTAGGATTTAGCCTGCGGGAGAATGTGAAAGTATATTCAGTCTCCTTTTGTGCGGTGCTTCGTAGCCTCCCCACCCTTGTCTTCAGTTTTCGGAAGGTTTCACTTCTACCCTGTGTAAATTGCACACTGCGATTTTTTTTGTAATTCTCTTTTACAAAAAAACACATTAAAATTAACAGTTTTGTGACGTTTTTAAAACCGTAAATTGAATTAAATTAAATGTCTTTTAAGGCTCTGCAACCAGGTTTGGAAAGAAGAAGATGGAGAGATACGAAATTACGAATCTTAGAAGAGAGCGCTGACATTTACAGCGACAAAATCGATGCGAAAATTTACAAAATGTTTAATAAAACACGACTCGTTTAAAATAGAGCAAAACTCTCGCGGCATTATCTTAAACAGCATTTAAAGAAACACTGTGAATTTTTTCATACATATAACTTGTAAAATAACTGAAACAAACGTCTTTATAATAATTTTTGGAGCAAACTTTGCGATTTTTTTCTATCGAGGGAATTTTATATAATTTGCGTTTCGGCGCGGGCAAAGTCTAGATATTATCTTCAAGATTAACATATATATTTTTTAAGAGCTTTAAAACTTACCGTGTTTAAGTGAAATATGTAATAAATCGGTAGAAATCCGGGTTGTGGGCCCTTAATAAAGCCAGTAAATTCAAGCTGTGAAATCTGGTCAGTATCTACAATGTAAATTTTGCTGTGATAACCGAGTTATTAAATTCAATTTCATTTATGCATCGCGATTAAAACCAGCTGAACAGTTGTTGCTGCGAATGCAAATCTCTTTAGCAGATCAATCTGCGGTACGATCCGATGTAAATATTGATTGCATCCTGCTATGCAGCGCGCAGCGTATAGCTAATACTGCAGTTGGAGCGCTGTCAAACAGGAAACACCGCCGAATTCAGGGTGGATGAACAATGTTCAGTGAATCAGAGTCGCCACGAGTGGTGCCGTGTGCGAAATTCATTTATTAAAAAAAAATCAATTTACTATGCTCTACGTCAATCTTTAATTAATAAGTACGGTATTATAGCCTGGGGGGGAACAAACGCTGCCGCCATTGATCCGATTTTTAAATCTCAAAAACTAATTGTAAAGATTATTCTGAAACTACCGATCACAAGCATAGCAACTAGCAATCGGATGAAATCTTTAGGAGAATCTGTGTTTTGGACATCAGGCAAGTTTTTGCCAAAAATACAAGCGTACCTCTTCAAACTCAGAACTGCTTTTGATAATGTCCAAACTGCTAATAAATAATTTGATAATGAACCAAGTGGCATAATCTTTTACTGGTCCCTAAAACAATTTTTGGCCATAGAAATTTTAGATAATTTGCAAAAAAGTCATGCAATGCACTTCCAATGGCTATTTGACAGAACACAAATTATTTGAAATTTAAATCAGATATATACTTAGTCACGGATCAAGCTTCAACGATTTTATAACCTATTTATAAGTTTGTTTTCCAAATGGTACGACGATGATTGTCTGTTGTATTTTATTTAAAATAAAATGTGTTGTTGTTTTTATTTCTATGAAAAACGTTAAAAATATTAAAGAATTTAATAAAATATATACTGTTTTTTAAAACAACAACAACATAGACAACCTACCAGGCTTCGCTACAGCCGTAGGTTTTTCAGTTTAATCCATCAGTTTAGTAACACGTGTTATAAATAACATATCGTGGTTTCATGGTGAGTTGAAAAAATTGGCTGAGCCTCAGTGAAGGCAGTAGAAGTAAGGTTAGGTTAGGTTTGGAAGTGGGTGTTAGTTGTCAAGATGAATAACCTAAGTATCGAACTTTTAGAGAACAACCTAAGTAATTGACGACCTCCGTAGTCCAGTGGGTAAGACTCTTGACTCACAATCCGGAGGTCGCGGGTTCGAACCCGGCATGCGCAAATAAATTTTATGTGATAAATTTGTGTTATTTCACAATTAATTCATTTAAAATAATATATAGTATATTTGCGGCATGTTCCAGAGTGGAAGATACTATCACTATTGCCCTGGTGTAAGACCACCATTCAGAGTTGAAACGTTGCTTGAAAATGGCTTTAGCCGTGTTTGGTGACCAGATCTGAATAGCCAGGTACTTCCCAACCTTCCTCTTCCCCTCCTCCTTCCTCTCCCCCCACCTCCAGCCACACAACATACCCCAATTGGGGATGCCATAGTCTCACTGGCTTCAGACGGAGGCAGTTGGGACTGTTAAGTTGGAACTATAAAGGATCGGCTATAAAGCACCGCACAAAGAGGAGACCGATTATCGAGAACCAGATGAAACTGAACAATCTATGTAATTAACAACCAAATAACCATGAACATTCTAAGTAATTGATAACCAAATAAATATGAATAACCTAAGTAATTGACAACAAAATAAACCTCAACAACCCAAGTAATTAACAATCAAATAAACCTGAATAACCTATGTAATTAACAACCAAATAAACTGAATAAATGTCCGATACTTAGGTTGTTCCCCTTGACACCGAACATTCACTTCTCAATCCTCCATCTACCCTCACTCCTACTTCCTCCACTGGTGCTCAGCTTATGAGCCAATAAAGTCCAGCTGAAGAGATCAAAAGGCCTCTCTCAACCAGTCTCTCTCGATCCGGCCCGCCTCGCAGTAGGTGGACAGATGCATCTGCTGCCAACTCGGACAAACCTCACTCCATGAACCTGGGCATCTCTGCCAATTCACCAAACGTTGCGAACCACTTGACCTATGCAGAGGTGTTGGTTATCCAATGGTTATGTTAGTTGGTTATAAATGGTTCCCGAGACGGCGATACCCATACCCGCCTTCCAAATTGTGCAAACCGATTAAAAAACTTTTAATGGTTTTGGAAACTTTTAAGATTGGCCGCCCGAGTGCACTGCACTGATTGCACATATTATTAAATATAAGTGCGCCGCCCCTGATTACACACTGCACACAGCACTATGGTATAGCACAGTGTACACTCGTGGCTCAATCAATTCCGCTGAAATTCAATAAGCCATGTTTGCCGCCTCACGGCCTCACACATTCAAACTAAACTATTGGTTAACTGCTATATTTGCGAGGCAAATGCCAAACCGTGTGATATTGGCTGGGTTACGTAATCTATTTATTTATAAATTACTAGCTGGTTCCCGGCATGCGTTGCTACGCCATATAATAAAAAATTGTTTCTCCCTGCGTGTCCTTTCCCATTCGTCCCGTTCCCCTTCCGCCTCCCATTCCTCTCCCGCGTCCCCTTCCCCTCTCGCATTCCGACTCCGCCTTCACCATCTTCCCTCTCCCCCCTCCCTGGTTCCCCTCCCCGCTCGCTACTCCCGTATTCCATACATTCAATCCCGGTACATTCAGTTTTCAAAAAGCTCGCGTGCCACCTATTGCAATTTTTTATACAAATTTCATAATGCCAGAGCTCACCAGTAGTTTCATCCAAACCTAGTCTGACAATAATGAACATAACAAAAAATAGAATTATCAAATTTGGTGCTGTCGTTCGGACGTTATGCGTACATACATTTCAGCGATTAATTTTTATTTAGATAGATTTAATAACACCCTATGGGGCTTTTACATTAAAATATTATAATAAATTCGTGTTAGGTTTTGGTAGGGTCCTTTCTTCCACAATCAGCCGCACTTGAAGTGAAATATCACAAAATTGCGCTATACAGGGTGTTAAGGGACGTACTTGACTTACTTTAACCAGTGATTCCTGACATTATTTGGAGTAAAAAATGTAAATGAAATTTTGGTCTCCGGTGACATTTTTGATGTTTTTTTTTTTTATTTTTTCTACAAAAACATAAAAAAATTGTAGTTGTTGAAAAGTTGGAGGCGGGGTAAGGGGTTCGTCGGACACCCGGCTGAGTGACGACGTGCGGAATAAAAAATTTTTTGTTTGATTTTGAAGAAAAAAAATTTCAAAAAAAAAAAAAGTCGTCAAAAAAAGTCACCGGAGACCAAAATTTCATTTACATTTTTTACTTCAAATAATGTCAGGAATCACTGGGTAAAGTAAGTCAAGTACGTCCCTTAACACCCTGTATAAAGTTATTATTATTAAGGATGTTGGGTTTTGTCATACTCATTTATAAGGCTGCTTTACTTTAGCTTAGTGCGTAGCATTCTCGAGAGTGGATCTCGGATATGGGGGCTAGAGGACGTCGTTTATGTATTAATGGTCAAGAAAATACAAAAGAAATTTTTACGATACCTCTATATGAGAGAGTTAGGTTTTTACCCATGGCTGTTTCTAACAGCATTTATCTCCGGAATGCTGGGTATCTGCAGCCTTAGTTCTAGAGATGTTGCATTACTGCTGATGGCTTATAAGTTACTAGCAGACGTTTATAATCAACGACATCCGTTAAATCAAATCCACACCACGCTGCCCGCTGCCCCAGATATATTAGATATGTTATGTTTTTCAACCAATTTACACAAAACCTTGACAAATTATATACCTTAAAACCTTCTTCGTGAATAGCTCTATCTATTGGTGAAAACCGCATGAGAATCGGTTGCGTAGTTTAAAAGATCTAAGCGCACATACAGCATGAACGACTTTATTTTATACTTAGTAAAGATAAAGATAAGCTTCTAAATAGTTTTATTTTTTGCCCGTCCGCCCCTTGTGCCCCCCCCCCCCCCTGTAATTGTTGATTTTTTGCTCGTCCGCCCCTTGTGCCCCCCCCAGAAAAAAATCCTGGATCCGCTCTTGCGTGACAACGCAATTTCATTTGCAAATTCATTCCGGTTCTAGTGTTCGCCCTCTCTACCTGCTTTACCTCTAAGCAAGAATAATATTAAAATTTTACAAATTATTGTAACATAAAAGTTTTTATATACTTATGTGGAAGGTTGTTATATACTTTAATGGCCATGTAGTATGGTCCTTTTTGGAATGTTGTTTTGTTTGCTTTTGGTATTAATAGGTTTTCTGTGAGCCTTGTAACGTATTTATGTGTTGAGTTTTTTAGTGGGAACTTGTCTGTAGATGATCGCACTAACATGCATAACTCCATTATATATATGTCTGTGACTGTTAGAATTTTCAGATTTTTAAACATAGGTTTACATGAATCTAAACGACCGGAGTTTGTAATTTTTCTTATGCATCTCTTTTTTATGATGAAGACATCTTTGGCGTTTACCGAGTTTCCCCAAAAAATAATACCGTATTTTATTATTGAATATACATAACCATAGTATGCGGCTATTACTGATTCGGTGTTCAATATTTTTCTCAAGGTACCCAGAACATAAGAAAAACTACTGATTTTTGCTACAATTTTTGAGACATGTTCTTTCCAGTTTATGACTAACTAACTAACTAACCATCACGCCGTTTCCCCGCAGGGGTAGGCAGAGAGGACGGACCGCCAAACAACTCGGTCTTGGCACACACTCTTTGCCTCACTCACATTCATACATCGTCTCATACATTCTCTTCTATTATTCTGACTTTTGACATGACCCGACTCAAGTATCTGATTCACTTGATCGTGCCATGTCTTCCTCGGGCGTCCCCGACTTCTTCTACCATTCACATTCGCGTCGTATATTCTTCTTACACTACTTCCTTCGTTCATTCGCTCTACATGCCCAAACCATCTGAGGGTCCCTTTCTTAATCTTACTCATTATGCTTACATCAGCCTTACATTCTTTGCGGATATCCACATTTCTCACACGATCATACATTGTTTTACCACACATACGTCTCAGGGATCTCATTTCAACTGCATTCAGTTTACTTTCATCCTTCCTCTGCCAGTTCCATGCCTCACTGCCATACATCAGGGTAGGTACCAGGACTCCATTGTGGACTGCTAGCTTCGCTTTTTTTGACAGTTTTTTATTAGCGCCAACGGCATTCAGTCCACCATTAATGGAGTTACCGGCATTCACCCTTCTTTCAATATCTCTTTCAGCCTTCCCATCTCTCGTAAACATACTACCCAGATACACAAACTCATCCACCTGCTCCAAATATTCATCATTCACAACTATGTTGCATACTGTTTTCGTACTCTCCCTTTCAAACACCATGACTTTAGACTTACTTACATTCATCATTAGCTCATTTTTCACACATACTTCGTTCATCCTAGATACGAGAGACTGTAGATCTTCCATAGTGTTAGAAATCAGCACCGCATCATCAGCATACAACAGGCAACATACTTTCAGATTACTCAATTTCGCGCCCAATCCCACCTCTTTCAATTCTTGCATACAATTATCCATGTATAGATTGAATAACCATGGTGACATTACGCAGCCTTGCTTGACACCTTTTGTGATGTCAAACCACCCCGTAAAACCACCGTTTACCCTAACACACGCAACGCTTCCCTCGTACAGAGACGCAATTGCCTGTATGAGATTTGTATTCACTCCATACTTGGACAAAACCTTCCATAGCTTTTTCCTGTCGACTCGGTCGTATGCTTTTTGTAGATCTACAAAGGCGCAGAAAAGTTTCTGGTTTTTCGCCAGTTTTTCGCCAGTTTATGTTTATGTCTAATTTTATTCCCAGTAGTGAACAGGTTTGGGAAGGTTCGATAATATTATTATTAATGTTTACATTTATATTTATAGGTGTAGCTTGCAGTGGACAAAATTTTAAAATTTGGGTTTTGTTTGTGTTGAGTGATAGATGTTGCGATAACAGCCAGTTTGCTATTAATTGGCAAGTCTCGTTAACTTGTTTGTTAAATTCGTCAACGTCTTCATTACATTCAAACAACAAAGCGGTGTCATCAGCGAACATTGAACATTCTGTGCCAGCAATTATTGGGAGTTCGTTTATATAGATAAGGAAGAGGAGAGGCCCAAGAATGCTTCCTTGTGGCACACCCTTGTTTATTTTTCTCCATTTGGATTCTACCATGTACTGGACCATTTTTTCATCGATATTTGAAATTTGAACTTTCTGCTGACGATTTTTTAAGTACGATTCAAACCATTTTAATGCTAATCCACTAATACCTACATGTTCAAGTTTAATTAGAAGAAGCTCATGATCAACATTGTCGAATGCTTTTGAGAGGTCGAGAAAGATACCTACGGTTTTTTTACTAACATTAATATTTTCTAGATTTTTGTTCAAAAAATTGAATACTGCCTGTGTTGTTGAACGGCCTTTACGGAATCCAAATTGTTGTGGACATATTATCTCAAAGTTTTCGAGAAAGTTATAAATGCGATTGTACATGGCTCTTTCAAATATTTTTGAAAAGTTTGGTAATAAGGATATCGGTCTGTAGTTTGAAATTTCCTGTTTAGGACCCTTCTTATACAAAGTTACAATAATAGATTGTTTTAATTGTTCTGGGAGGGTTCCTGATTCGAAATATTTGTTAATTAATATTTCCAACGGGTAACTTAACGCTTCTGCACATGCTTTTATAATTTTTATAGGGATTTTGTCAGTGCCGACACTGCTTTTATTTTTCAGTTTTGCGATGATTTTAATAATTTCCTCCCTGTTTACAGGCGTTATGAAGAATGATCGCGACTGTTTGTTTTCGACTGTTTTGGCAGATTGTGGATGTAGAGATATATTTTGTGGTGGTGGCGGTGGTGCAAAGAAAATGTTAAATTCATTTGCAATAATTTTTGGTTCTGATACCAGGTTATCATTTATTTTAAGACAGATTTTTGGTTTACTTTTAGAATTAGAATTATTTGAGTTCTCTTTTATTATGTTCCACGATGTTTTAGTTTTATTTTGCGCGTTTTGAATTCGTTTACTATTATAATTCCGTTTATTAGATTATTCCATAGATTATTTAGAAGAAAAAAAATATGTATAAGGTATATATATCTATATGTACATATGAATAGTTGGTAAATTCTTGAAAGACATGTTTATTTATTTTACACTTTTCATAGTTTGGTTATGTTTGGTTAGGGATTAAAGTATTTTGAATAAAGTGAATATCTTGATTTTTGATCCAGGATATGATATGTTTTTTGTGAATGTTTGTAGATGTATTTACAGTTTGTAGTTGTTTCAGAGTAATGGGCATATAATTAAAAAGTTTGGTTGCGTAATACTGAAAATGTCTTCGTCCGTGCGTGGTGTGTGTTATCGGTATGTTCAGGGTTATATTTGTTAAGGACCTGGTTTTTATTATTGTTTTAGGTTGAATTGGAATATGGATTTTGTTTTGGAGGAAGTGTAGCAGAGCAGATTTGGCATAAAGTTGTTTTATTGACATGACTTCTAATGTTTTGTATATTTCGTTTGAATCTGTGTAGAAAGGCACTTGCAGAATTAGTTTAATTATCGCCTTTTGTATCTTTTGAATTGGGTCAATTGCTATATTTGTAGCATTTCCCCAAGCCAGTATTCCATATGTGGCAATGGATTGACAAAGTGCAAAATATATGGATCTGAGTATTGTTAGTGGGAAAATGTTTTTAATGGATTAATCTCGATGTGTGTAAAATGTATGTATCTCATGTTACTATTTAAAATTTATTTTATTTACCCATTAAGGTGTAGTTTTTACCACATGTGTATTGTAAATGGACACAGTCTGTAATACGCTAATATATATTTTTTTTAAATGTCACCGGTGTGGTTTCAGTCCTACAAATAACATTAATTTAATCCCATCAAGGATCAAGCAATCAGTAACCCAGTTACATCTTCATCCACAGCAGAGTAATCTGTCATAATGGTCGAGCGGCCATTATGTCGAATGTCCAACCCTTTGGGATAAGCTGTCCTCCTTTCTAAGAGTGATGACTTACTCTGGGTGAGGGTTGGGAGTTCAATGCAGGTCGTCTTTAACCGTCATTATTACACTAGTAATTTTGTCTGTTCCGTAAAAGCTCGACGCTTGCAGTCATTTCAATACACGGTTACAGCGCCCTTGAGGTGATTTTTCACAAAAACGGCGCTATATAAATCATCCAAATATTATTATTTATTATTATTATTATTAACTTTTTATCAAGGGCTTTAAGTGCTAGTTCAGACTCGGCGATAACCGTGCGATTGATAAAATCGTGCGGTTTGAACCGCAAATATGTCGACTGTTTAAACATCGCCGGTTAGTTAGCGATTAGCGATCAGTTTCAAGATAAGTATAATATTTTTTAAGTGCCTGCAACGCTACTGAACGCTGAGGAAGATATCCGTAGTAATAAAACCGCGCGGGCGCCGCACGATTCTATTTTCTAGCGGTTGAGTGGCGGTAACCGCGCGGTTGGACTAACCGCGCGATTATGTCTGAATGATTATATAAATACCTGCGTAAATAAGACCCACGCGGTTCCCGCGCGATTCTCAAACCACGTGGTTCCCGCCGTATCTGAACTAGCACTAACTCTTCGAAGATTAAATTTTAAATGTCGATTTTGGCTGCATGTGCAATTTTTGACAAGTTTATATAATTATTTTGAAACTTATTTGCTTTTAAACTTGCTTCGAAGTAAAAATACCTATTATTTTGAAAGTCGAGTGTGCAAAATTTATTTCAAGAAGTGCGAAAATTCTGCTTTAAGTAATATAACAAAACATATGTAAAACCATAGACGAATGAATATATATAGACCTGCACTAAGTGATAAAAGCATATTATTTCCCCCTCCCCATACCGGTTCCATTGGAACCGGCTGGGCTTACGAGAGCCTCGCGTGAATCTAAAAAATGTGACGTCATCATTCTTGTCCGGACCAGCGTCGAGCTCTCATCGTACATTTTACGAAATAACACGGCAAAAAATGGTAGCTTGTGCTATACTTTGTTCATTAAAACGTCCCAAGTACACAAACACTTTACACGACAACATACATTTAAACACTATCCGCACTAACTATGGTAAACAATCCATTGGCTACGAAGGGGGCAAATTATATAATTGCATCCCAAACGACATTAAAAACGGAAATAAGCTGGGTATATTTAAAAAAAATTATTAAAGTTTATTCTTGATAAATAAAGTAACGAAATAGAATAGCGCCGAAATGGAAAAACCTTCGTTGACGTACTCATAACAACTCAGCAAAGTTTGATCGCAATCGGTTGAACGGTTTAAAATTGCATAATTTCATGATGCCAGACCTCACTATTGTATATAGAAACCATCGCTGGCATACACACATCAAATCCCCAAAGTTTCATCGCAATCGGATGAACGGTTTAGCAACGCGTAATTTCATAATGCCTGAGCTCACTATTGTATACAGAAACCATCGTGGGCATGCACACATCAAATCACCTAAGTTTCATCGGATGAACGGTTTAGCAATGCGTAATTTCATAATGCCAGACCTCACTATTGTATATAGAAACCATCGCTGGCATACACATATCAAATCCCCTAATTTTCATCGGATGAACGGTTTAGCAATGCGTAATTTCATAATGCCAGAGCTCACTATTGTATACAGAAACCATCGCGGGCATGCACACATCAAATCCCCAAAGTTTCATTGCAATGGTTTAGCAAAGCATAGCTGACATACAAATATTTTTAGATTTTTATGTATAACCACGGACATATGAATATATCTGGACCTGCCCTAAGTGATAAAAACGTATTATTTCACCCTCCCCATGGAGCCAGCTGGAGCTCCTCCTTGGACCCAGCTGGGCTTTACGAGAGCCTTGCTTGAATCAAAAAAATGTGATTACATTCTTGTCTTGACCAGCGCAGAGGTAACATCATACATTTTACGAAATAACACGGCAAAATATGAGAGCTTGTGCTATAGTCCTACCTAGAACATAGCGAATGTGGGCGTTTCTCTAGTGTGCTCGTCACAGGTTACAGGGGTAAGTAAATTATGAAACAATTGTAAAAGTGTCTTAACTAAATACGGCAAGAAAATATTCGTCTGTGAAAAGTGGCGAACTTTACTTTGCCGTATTTGGACTTCGCAAATATGTTAATAACGTGGCGAGCAATTCGCGCTCCCATGTAAAAAGGTCTATTCATTCAAAAGCAGATTTTGTTTTTAAGAATTAAATGGTGATATTATAATGCGAGATGTCTTTATACTGTCAGATTGATTTTTAACGAATCGCAGACATTTTCCCCCTCTTCGTCTCTCCGTAGTTGGGTTTTACCCCTCATCTGTATCTTCTCGTCTATTGAATTTGGATTTCTATATGTAAAACTTATTTCCACTTTAATTTATTTGACCGTAACCGGTTTAAGCGGTTTTAGCCATCTTCAGGGTGGTACAAATTATTCCCTACGGTTTGTATACAAAACATACGGTGGAGGGGTGGTCTACAAGGATTTTATTCAATTATATGCGTCTACGTACAGTTGTTACTAAGTCGTCTTTGACTATTGAATTTCTATTTATTTTGTGTTATTCCCAGTAGGCTTAATTACCTCGGGATTGTGGCTACTTCGATATGATTCGGGGAATATCTAACAAGTAACATGAAGTATTAATGACCTAATGTTATTGTTGTCAAATCGTTTAACTAGTATTTTTGCTTGTATTACTAACCTGATTTGTTGAATTGTGTTTTTTTCCTGTTAAACACTTGCATAGTGCTTTCTTACAACGTATGCAGGGACACTGGAGGTCTAGATTCGTTCTAAATAAATAAATATAGCTTCGTTTAACAAAAAAAATTAAAATCTTGCGAGAGCCTCGAAGGAGTAACCCCTGTTACACGCCCTGGTATATGATATTATACCAGGGCGTGTAAGTGGTGGATAACCTCCAATGTTGTCAAATCGTTATTATATATATGTATGATGGTACGGAATTTTCAATTGATGGATTGATTTTTGAGGGGACACATGTTTTACATTGGAGTAGCTTTCTGTCTGTCTGCTTTAAGGGTTGGGAAAAGTGAGTGAGGCGTTTTATAAAATATCATGTGGACAGAAACAATTTCGGTTTTGAAGGTTAACATTTAATCAATCTTAGAAGCCACTCACCTACTGACACGTTTCTGCACAGAATATTAACCTGTCATTTGCTGGAAGACCGCCGGCGGCCACAATTTTTTTTTTTGATTTTTTAAAATGCGATTTTACCCCTGTATAAAGAACCAGTTAGGAATCGCTTGCGCCAATATCATTCTTGATGTAACCGATGGTTGCATTAATCTAGCTACTGTTGAATATTTTTAAATGAATTTTCTATGACTTTGCAGGTCAGTTTGGCAACTGTCAAAGGCGAAAAAGTTGTTGTTTTATGTTTTCAAATGCGTATAAAAGTCTTTATTTATTTGCAAACTGCTTTGAATTGTGTTTTTCATGTTGGGTATGTATTCAGATTTGAGTAAAAATAATAAAATCAGTTTGTATTTGTGTGATTATATTTTTCGACAATTATTTTGAAAAATAGGAGATTTTTTAATCATTTTTTTAGTTAGTTAGCTATTCTGGAAGAAACCTCTTACGATATTATCACGCAATGTACATGAATAATAAGATATATTATCTGGTAAACGGTAAACAGAAAACAATCGCAAAAAAGCATTTTTTTTGTTTTTGTTTATGGATATTTGACCAGAAAGCAAAAAGGTAAAATCCGCACGGTTTTACCAAATACGCCCGTTTTATTTTGATGTTTGAAAACAAAAAATTCAACTGGTAAATATGCAGTTAGTCCACCTCACGGATAATGCGGAACGTTCGTGTTGTCGAAGTTTGATGCACAGATAATACGGAATATTCCCTTTTTAACAAATAGATAATAGACAATCAAATGTGACATTTGCCGAAAGTACCAACATCTTTAAATAAATTCTTGTATATTCTTGATTCAACTAGTTATATTTTCCTAGCCAGGAATTAATGACGTACAGTACCTACCTACTCACTGGTTGAGCTAAAATACTGTAAATTTTTGAGATCGCTGGCAATGGTTCATACGCACTTTTTTTTGAAAAAATCTTTTGATTCACCTTAATTACATTAAAAGACAACTATTTGCATTGGGGGAAGTGGAAAATATTTAATTCTAAATTTCGATTACGTAAAATTAAAATTAGCTTTCATTCTGTGAAACGAGACCGTCCATTTTCAAACATTATTTTCAAATGTCATTTTGTTATGTTGGTATAAGTTTGTGTGATATAGTTTATGATACAAGAGAAAGTGCCCCCTTTATACCGCCTGCTCGCGTCAAGGCAAGAAAAACTCCCAGTTTTCAAGTAGTTTAGCGGCTACGCTAGGTTTGTGTAACATGGTTTGTGATACAAAAGAAAGTGCCCCTTTATAACGCCTACTCGCGTCAAGGCAAGAAAAACATCCCAGTTTTCAAATAGTTTAGCGGCTACGCTAGGTTTGTGTAACATGGTTTGTGATACAAAAGAAAGTGCCCCTTTATAACGCCTATTCGCGTCAAGGCAAGAAAAACATCCCAGTTTTCAAGTAGTTTAGCGGCTACGCTAGGTTTGTGTTACATGGTTTGTGATACAAAAGAAAGTGCCCCTTTATAACGCCTACTCGCGTCAAGGCAAGAAAAACATCCCAGTTTTCAAATAGTTTAGCGGCTACGCTAATTTTGTGTAACATGGTTTGTGATTCAAAAGAAAGTGTCCCTTTATAACCGTTCTTTACACTATATAAATATATAATAAAATGCCGTTTATATTATATATTTATATAATATACATGAATTTAATTCTTATATAGTACATTTACTCGAGTAAATAATTTGCTTTTTCAGAACATAAAAACTCCACAATAACTAGTTGGTGTACCTTCCTAAAATATTTGAGAATCAATTTTTCCGCTATGGCAATCTTTTTTAATATTCTAGCTATTGGTACCTTGGAAAATGTGAAGGATTGATTGTCTATGAACATATAAGTTGTTGATATAAATATCATATGGCGAAGAATTTGTAATCGCGTAAGTGAATTAATTTAAACAAAATTAAAATGTTGAATGCATATTTTTTCCATGTTTTTTGGTGTCCACCGACTTAAATACTCATTTTTCGTGATAATAAAGCTAAATACAACAGTTTGAATAAAAAATATTCCGTATTAACGAGTAAGCGGTTTAATGCATAAATAATATTCAATTTTTTAAACATTAAAAATCATTAGCTTTTAGGGTTACTCGGCTAGGTAATAAGTGATGACATGTGAAAATATTAAAAAAAATATATTTTTTAAGAAAAAAAAAACATAAAAAGTCACAGGAAACCAAATTTCAATTACATTTTTATTCCAAATAATGTCAAGGTAAGTTCCTTAACACTCTGTATGAATTTTGTATAATATATGGATTTAAGAAGTTTCTACTCACCTTAACATAATTTACTTAAAATTTATCGTTAATTTGTGGAGACGTACCTGAAACAAAGAAAAATATTTGATTAGTAGAGAAATTTTAAAAGCATTGATTGAAAGTAAACACACGATTTTATTTTGGACTAGCTGTCCCCCGGCATGCGTTGCAATGCCATTCAAAGAAAAAAATTGATTCTTCGTGCATGTCCTTTCCCGTGCCTCCCCTTTCACCTTCTCCCTCCCTCGTCATCTCTGCCGCGAACCCCACCTCCCCTGTTCCCCTTCTCCTCCTGCCTTTCCTCCCTGCCGCTAAAATATATGAAATACACACAATTTCATTTATACAAATTTCATAACGCCAGAGCTTACCATCATATATAGCCTATAACCTTCGCGGGCGTGCGCACAACATATCACCCAAGTTTGATCGCAATCGGATGAACGGTATGGCAGCGCATAAATACGAACAAAGAAATAAATATTGATTTATAAATATAAGATTTCTAAAATCATGGACGTACTCATGCGATAATAAAATTATTTAATTATTTATTTTATTTTAAATGCACATTTACAGTTAGTTATACATAACCAATGATAAATATACATTTTATTTTATTAAGTAATCACAGCGTTTTTGAATTTTTGCATACATTTATATACTTGGTTGAAAAATATCTATATCACGGACAGGTAATTTAGAAACAAAATCATTTTTCCGAGCGGCATTACTAATGTAAGTTAGTTCTGCATCTTGGAACAACAAAAGTTATGTGCCTGCACGCTCTTGTGAAGTTGTCGGGAACATAAAACTCAATTTTTTGTATTATATCGGGAATACCAGTTTATTGATGATATACATTTTTTATTTTTGTATTTATATTATATTTATATATCTATGAGCTACATCCAATGTAGCCTGTAATGATACCAATAATGGTTCCATGACTTCTATACATGACTAGAGAAACTGATTAATAGAATTAACGATATTTTTGCGAATTAAAGCCATACATGTTGTTTTTAGCGATAAATACGTTAAAATGCGAAATAGCAGCGAAATAAAAGATGAGACAATCATGATAAGCACCCTTACAACAACATACTGTCCGCCTCGGAACAGGAATACCTAGTGAGGAGGAGTGTGAGCAAACTGCTTTACCTTGTATTTTTATATCGTCATTAAATGAAAAAAAAAAATGTGTGCTTTGGACCACACGACTGTAGTAAAACTTCACTAACTTATAAAATAACATATGACATTGACATTGACATCGACATTGGGGTGACATATGACATTGACATTGACATTGGGGTGACATATTTTACAATTTGGGAGGCGGGAATGGGTACCGCCGCCCCGGGAACCTTTTTTGGATAACCAACACCTCTGCCATAGGTCACCCCAAGTGGTTCGCTACGTTTGGTGATTTAGCAGGGGTGCCCGGGTTCATGGGGTGAGGTTTGTCTAGGTCTTGGAGGCGGATGACCAGGACATACTGAACCCCAGATTCCTACCCACCCCTTAAACCCTTTTCCTTCCCAGAACTCTCCTCTCCTTCCTTTCCTTTAAAAAAACCCCTCCACACAGCATCCTCAAAGATGACATAGGCGCTGAGGGAAATTATTTTCCTCAGGGCCTGCTGTGTGGAGCTCATGTAAAAAAAAAATATGACATTGGTGTGACAAATGACCATGTGGTGACCTATGACCCTGGGGTAACCTACGACCGTGGGGTGACCTACGACCTTGGGGTGACCTACGACCTTAAGGTGACCTACGACCTTGGGGTGACCTACGACATTGGGGTGACCTACGACCTTGAGGTGACCTACGAGCTTGGGGTGACCTACGACTTTGGAATGACCTACGAACTTGTGGTGACCATCCTTATCCTTATCCTTATCATTCCCCAAGTCAAGCGTGCGTAAAGGCCCGACCGTTCGCCTCGCCATCGTTCACCGTTCGAATCGATTACCGTTCGCATCACACTTTTCGTAACATCATTTTTTTTTACATGAATCCCGCACAAGAGTCCCAAATGCTACCGTCTGGAGCCAGTGTGACTATGGCATCCCCAATTGGGGTATGTTGTGAGGCTGAAGGCAGTGAAGAGGGGAAGGAGATAGGGAAGAGGAAGGTGGGGAAGTACCTGGCTATTCAGATCTGGTCACCAAACACGGCAGAAGCTATTTCAAGCGACGTTTCAATGCTGAATGGTGGTCTTACACTAGAGCGATACTGAGAGTATCTTCCACTCTGGAACGTGCCGCAAATATAATATATATTTTTTTAAATGAATAAATTGTGAAATACACAAATTAATCAAATAAAATTTATTTGCACGCCGGGATTCGATCCCGCGACCTTCGGAATGCGAGTCAAGCGCCTTACCGCTGCACTACGCCGGCCGTTAACACTTATTTTCGTAACACATCACCACTTTTCGTAACGCATTCACCAGCTTACCCCCAAGTCGAACGTGCGTAAAGTAGTTTTACTTAAACAATAATTTTAAAAAAATGTTTGAGAGAAACCCCTGGAATCACGGAGAAATCGCCTAATGAACCGTTATATCAATTTAATTCGCTCCGTGAAGATAGAATAGTGAACATACCATCACAACAATGCTTTTCACCATTAACAAAGGACTCCACTATCAGGAAATAGATTTGTAAAGACAATTGGATTGTATTTCGCGGCAGTAATTATGTACGCCGTATCTCGGTTCTAGAATTAAATCTAGCTTCCGAGCAAACGTTCCTCGATTATTTAATGATAAAAAAATAAACAGAGTGTGCAATTCACACGCGGTAAAAGTGAAATCTACAGAAAATTAAAGTAGACAAGAGTGGAGAGGCTAGGAAGTACCGCACAAAGAAGAGACCGATTATACTATCTCATTCTCTCGCAGACTAAATCGTATCGCCCTGGTGTAAGACCACTATTCAGAGTTGAAACGTTGCTTGAAATGGCTTTAGCCGTGTTTGGTGACCGGATCTGAATAACAAGGTTCTTCCCTACCTTCCTGTTCCCCATCTCCTCCCCCCCCCCACTACTTTCAGCCTCACAACAAACCCCAATTGGGGGGATGCCGTAGTATCAGTGGCTCCAGACGGGAGCAGCTGGGACTCTTGCGAGGTACTCACTTAAAAAACAAATACTTCCTGGTATATGTATAAGAACATGCATTAAATTGCAAGTATGTGATTTACTACTAATGTATTGCTGTTATTATGTTGCTCAAATTTTTCATGATATTTAAAAAATATATATATATATTTTCCTTTTTCCACATTACAATGTTGGTAGGTATGTTATATGTGTATGTGAATTTGTATGTGTTGTTTTTACGCTAATGCCTTTATGATTATTTAATTTGTGGTTGTAACTAATCTGTGGAACTAATCTCCTGCTGACAAGCTACTTTCAGTAGATTAGCGGGTAATGAATTCCAATTGTATGCAATTTCTTCTGTCTGACAGAAGAATCATTTCAGAACTAATTTTATTGTACAGAGTTATGAACAACCTAATTGACAGCCCTGCTATCGTTTCTAGTATTAAACTCCATTTACCGACAAGGAATACTAGACAAAATATAACATTCTTTTGCAACATTCCCGAACAACGGGTGTATTCCCGAACAACTATAAGAAGACTATTGTCACCCCTGTTTATAAATCTGGAGATGAAAAAAATATCTCCAACTATCGTCCCATAGCACTCACATCAAACATTGCAAAAATCTATGAAAAAATTGTTAAAAAACAACTCAACAATTACATAAAAGAAAAAAAGATAATGAGCCCAAACCAATTTGGGTTTAGGGACAATCTCAGCACTCAAGATGCAATTGCTAAATTAACTTCAACAATAATACAAAAATTAGATAATGGAGAAAAGTGTCTTGGTATATTCATCGACTTACGCAAGGCATTTGATAGCATATCACACTCCAAACTAAATGAGAAACTCATGCAAATTGGATTGGACGGAACAGTACTGTCATGGTTCCAAAGCTATCTAAAAGAGAGATTACAATACGTCAAAATAAATAATACACTAAGTGAACCTAAAACCTCATCATTTGGTATACCACAAGGAACTGTCATCGGTCCTTTCCTTTTTATTATATATGTAAATCAAATGTTCACTCTTCCCATAGTTGGAGATATCATATCTTATGCAGACGACACTGTAGTTATCACTAAAGGTAAATCATGGGAGGAAACAATGAGTATAGCAAATATCAATATAAACATACCCAAAACATGGTTTGACCTAAATTGTCTCTCACTTAATACGGAGAAAACTTATTTTATTCCTTTTTCTTTGAAAGAAAAAAATGTCGAGAACAATATAACTATTAAAATCCATTCATCACAGTGTGAAAATAAAAAGGAATGCAACGATGAAAATTGCCTACCAATAACTTGCAAAAATAGTATAAAGTATCTGGGTGTCATAGTAGATAGACACTTAAAATGGAAAGAACAAGTCCAAAATACAGTAACCAGAATAAGAAAACTTATATACATATTTATTAGACTGAGAAACATCTTATCATCCAATTTGATCAAAACTATCTATTTCTCTCTTGCCCAATCTATACTACAATATGGTATAATCGGGTGGGGTGGGACTTTCAAAACAAACCTCTTACCTGTAGAAAGGGTACAGAGGTTGATTTTGAAAGTCATCTTACGAAAACCATCTGTATTTCCAACAACACAGCTATTTGACTCTTTCAGGGTTCTCAGTCTTAATAAAATTTTCAAAAAGAACTCATTATTGCAAACTCATAAAGATCATTTCAATTCATCAACAATAACATTCACAAACATAAACAACCGACCACGATCACAGGGCAATTTAGAAATTCCAAAATTTAAAACGAGTGCTTCCCAACACCATTATGCTTATCAAGGTATAAAATTTTTCAATGCTCTCCCATATAAAATCAAGTCTGAAAAAAATTATAAAGTTTTTAAATCCCAAATAAAAACACTAATAGACCAACCCGACACTAATTATAAGTTTTAAATTCACCATCACAATAATAACAACAAAAAAAAATAAACTAGAACATAATCTCTAAAAATATTTCATCACCATATCAAATTGAAAGCAAGTACATACGCATTATTTGCAGGCACCAAATTGTTACAACTTTATTATATGTACCTACTCTGACAATACTTTCAGTTATTATGTCCACTTGTCTTCATGAATATATATTTTATTAATATAAGTACTTGTAATAACATACTCTGTGTAACTATGCATTTTACACTCCAAAATTCAAGCACGAGAAATATTTTCTCTTTTGAATTGTGAAGTTTCATTAAAAAGAAATTTACATATTGTTATTAGCCTTAAGAACCAAATGTTTTACTATGAATCTGTATACGTATGTATTTTTTTAAATAAAAAAAAAAAAATAAAAAAAATTTTGCAACACATACACAACCAACTATCAATCACACTCACTTACCAATAGGATGCATGATTTGGGCAACAAGTTTGGTGGTGTTGTAGATGTATTCGCTGATTCCCTTTACATTCTAAAATGCAATTTAAACCAACACTTTGTGGAATCCTACAAATTATTGTAACGTGGGTATAATATATTTAACGATTTGATGTGTTATTGTAATGTTTTATATTATATTTTGTTCTATGTTATTGTTAAATTTTACATTGTTTAAAATATTTCACGGTTTTACGCAATAATATACAAGTGTTTTTTTCTTTAAAAAGTACTTGTATATTCTTAAAAGTTTTTTCACTTTTATAACTTTTGGTATAAATTCTATGTATGTGTAATCCTCGATATCTTAAATATTATTTTATAATCTATGTGAAAGCCCCTACGGGCGTATAACAACAATAAATAAATAAATAAATAAATAATTTATACAATAATAAAAAAAAACAATAAAATGAAAAATAATGATAAATAATGACAAATGTCTTACAGGTAGTTGATTTTATGTAGGCATTCTATAACTTCGGCTTTTATAATCGATTTTCAGCTTTTCAGGATTATAAACACAAAGTTTCAGAGCGACTGTCCATATATTTAGCTACAAGCACGGAGGACACGCACCCAAAGTAAATTAACCAATTTGGTTACGGTAATCCTTACGTTATAAAATAAAATTATTAATTATTGTTGTTCTTTGAAAGACATTTCTGACAAAAGCACATTTTAACGCGCGGATTATTGTTTGTTTGGTAAATTCAAACCAATCACGCAATGTTGGATGTAATTTACCCCGCTACCGGTTTTGACACATCCGTGTCATTTACTAAAAAAATATAACTAACTAACTAACCATCACGCCGTTTCCCCGCAGGGGTATGCAGAGAGGACGGACCGCCAAACAACTCGATGTTGGCAAACACTCCTTGCCTCGTTCACATTAATACATCATTTCACACATGCTCTTCTATTATTCCGACTCTTCACATGTCCCGACTCGAGTATCTGATTCACTTGGTCGTGCCATGTCTTCCTCGGGCGTCCCCGACTTCTTCTACATTTGCGTCAAATGTTCATTCGCTCTACATGCCCAAACCATCTGAGCGTCCCTTTTTTAATCTTACTCATTATGCTTACATCAGCCTTGCATTGTTCGCGAATCTCCACATTTCTCACACGATCGTACATGGTTTTACCACACATACGCCTCAGGGATCTCATTTCTACAGCATTCAGTCTACTTTTATCCTTCCTCTGCCAGTTCCATGCCTCACTGCCATACATCAGGGTAGGTACCAGCACTCCATTATGAACGGCTACTTCACTTCTTTGGACAGTTTTTTTGTTGGCGCCAACGGCGTTCAGTCCTCCATTAATAGAGTTGCCTGCATTTACCCTTCTTTCGATAGCTCTGTGAGCCCTCCCATCTCTCGTAAACATACTTCCCAAGTACGCAATCTCAACCACCTGCTCCAAATACTCATCATTCACAATTATGTTGTTAAAAATTATAAGAAATGATTAGATATTATATTATACTAGCAGACCCGGCCACACGTTGCTGTGGCTAACGAAACACAACGCCATTACCCAACCTTTATAAAATCCACCACCCGCTTGCCAGCTGCCCGCTGCCCGCTCTCTGAATTGAATATTTGAATTTCTCAGCTTTTCTCTACTATAATAAGCATGTATTATACATATAAACCTTCCACTTGAATCACTCTATCTATTGGTGAAAAGCGCATGAAAATCTGTTTCGTAGTTTAAAAGATCTATGCGCACATACATTTTGAGCGACTTCATTTTATACTATGTAATGCAATTCGAGCGATCGCTACTAATTATACAATGCTTGCAATGCAACACTGGATATTTGAAAAGGGAAAATCAAATACCTATTTACTCTAGGACATCTGTTTTCCAATTTCTTCCGTAGAACGAATTTCAAAAGTGACTATAGTACGGCCCGCCAGCCGTTTTAGATCGCACAAAAATATGTTTTCTTTGAATTTCTCGGCTTTTCTCTAATATAATTTGCATATATTATACATGTAAACATTCCTCTTCAATCACTCTATCTATTGGTGAAAACCGTATGAAAATCTGTTGCGTAGTTTAAAAGATTAACGCGCACATACATTTTGAGCGACTTCATTTTATACTATGTAATGATGATGATAGTGATGATTTGGGAGGGGGAAAAAGGTTGGTAGAGTCAAAATAACAAGGAATCATGATCAACAAAGGTATACATACATACACCTTTAACCACTGAAGCGACAGCGCAATTTAAAACTTTTTCTTTTTGAATATTTTCCGCCCTAATTTAAAACATCGTACCTCCGAATTTTAATACGGAAACATACAAACTGATTATAGTTCTATATAGCCATTGAATTCACCTATCTTTTGTCGATTATCACAAATTCGTAGGATTTATAAAAAAAATAATATAAAATCGTAAATTTCTACCCAATTACGAAAAATTTTCCAAAATTGAAAAAAAAATCGTCAAATTTCAAAGTTAATACTCAAGTTCTGTGATTGTCCTATTCAAATCTTGTAAAAAACGAGAGTTAACCCGTCTGCTTGTTTAGGAATAAATACATCCCAAAACATGTAATCGCGTTATACTTTCATAAGACCAAAAACGTCCCGAGCGACCTTAAATTTTAAAAGCTAAATATCTCTCTCCCTCTCATGCAAACTTATGTATTTTTTTTAACCAGAAAGAGAACTAAATAATGCTTCTTATTGTAATTAATTCAGGCTTCCGGATTGTGAGGTGCGAATATATTGAACCAAGCAGACGGTGCGAAGAATAGTCTGACTTTTGCATCATGAAACACGTTTGTCCACTTAGTATTTCTTGCGTTTTTCTTTATCCTAAGAATAAATATAATGTACCTACGCATAAAAATCTGTTTGTTGACACCCCGCCTAACTCAAAGTTACAGCAAATTTTTGAGATACCAAGCATTTAAAAACAAAACAGTGACCCCCCAGTGGTGTAATGTTGTGAATTCCCGGGAGGGATATAATGTTGAAGTAACCTGATATCCTCCACTCTAAGTAAAAGCTTTGGAAGAGAAGCCTTCGTAACACAAAAACCCCCTTTTTTACCTCCCTCTTAGTTGGCACTCTTAAATAAAGCACTATTTCATGTATCGGCATATCAACTGACTTGTAATATAAGACAACGGTACAGCCTCTCTCTCTCGTTTCTTATAATAGCGTGAAAGTCAACATCGACACATTTAAAGTCTATTATCAGCGATATTGGTGATCGACATTGTTACATAAATGTATTTGTAACAAGGTTTGTGCACCCTCTTATACACACTTTATTTATGGTCTCGGTGTGTGGCACCTCCAGTACTTGCCCATAGTCATTTGGGGATTGGTTATATTGCGAGCCCTTCAATATTTTTGAATGCAACAGTTGTCGATCCTGCAAGAGATTCAAATCAGAGATTTGAAAAGAAAGCTGGCCATTCCTGGTGCAGCAGCCGAGAGCTTCGGGCGTTCCTCTCATCATTTTTGAAGAGTTTAATTTCATCAGTACAATAATTGTACCTACAGGTGCTAATGAAATTTCAAATGTTAATAGATATTTTTTTTGGCGATGATTTTTTGATTTGTGTCCCAAATCGGTCATTTGTAAATTAAATTTATGCCTTTTCGTTATTTGTTTTTGGGGTGTTATGCCGTGTTGCGCTACCTCCTTCTTTAGCCAACGTTTCGGACATCGTTGCAGTGTCCATCATCAGGGCAGATCCGGCAGATCCGGTAGATGGACACATCTACCGGATCTACCGGCTAAAGAAGGAGGTAGCGCAACACGGCATAACACCCCAAAAACAAATAATGAAAATGCTTTTGGCCGTGAAAATCTTAAAACTTATCTAAATTTATGCCTATCAAAAATTTTCTGTCATTTGACTGTCCTAGAACGGGAGACCTTTCTAGTTGGACAGTCAAAGCCTCTTCGTACTGTATTCTTTGTAACAAAAACAAACAAGCAAATAAATAAATAAAAAATAAATAAATATGTCTCAGATTGCCTAATGATTACTTTTAATATATTTTTTGTCTTGTCGTGTTGCGCTACCTCCTCCTTTAGCCAACGTTTCGGACAGCGATACAGCGTTGCAGTTACGTTACAGTGACCATCATCTTTAATTTATAAAAATACTTTTGGCCGTGAAAATCTAAAATCATATATTTTATTTTTATGAATTTAGTTTCTGTGTTTTCTTTTTTACACTTATAGAAGTTTAATGTAAAATGTATACCTACCTATATAAAATAGACATAGATTATATTTGCAGTCCTTCTCACTAGGAGATCCTGAAATGAGGTGGACTTCTACGGTACAACTTCATGGTTTTTTAAGGTTTTCCAGAAACTTATGTGAAGATGTTTTGAATTCACTAGTAAGTTATTTTTTTCTACAGCTCCTTAAGCCAATGCTTAATGTCCTTAATATAGTTATTTTTTGGTTTTAACCCTTAATTAGACGCATTACAAAAAACACACACAATTATTCGCATGGGGTCACAACTGACCCCAAACAAATAAATTAAAAAGGAGTGGAAGAAACAAATAAAACGAAGTATGTAAGTATTATCAAAAATATTAAAACACTTCATTATAGTTATAGAAACAAAAACATAACTTTGACTTACAATTAATAAAAATATAATAGCTTCTAATTTCTCTTAAAACTACAATGTTTTTGTATTGCTGAGTTCAATTTCAAAAAAAGTATTCAGACTTATCAGCAGATTCGTCAATTTTGCATCCAAGTGAAGTGCCCTGAAGTATTGCTGAAAAATAAATTTACCACACTTATGGCACTTATTTGGTACTTTTCGTAAGAAACGTTATTGGTAGCATGGGGTCTGCACCCAAGATAGCAGCGACACGTATGTACGTATTGGCTTTCTGGCCGCGACTGATTTGAATACCCCGCGGGAAGGTGGAGAGCTAGAAAGAGCGCTGTCGTAACCCAAACACTCTAGCATATTTTGTTTTCAATTTGAAATGGTCTTACCCCATGCGCCTAAATAAGGGACGACACTATACCCTAAAATATATTCAGAAACTTAACGAGGTAAGTAACGAAGCCGTGTATACAAATCGCGACTCGCGACCCGGGTATTGGACGTACCTACTGTCGAATTTGCCCTATCAAAGAAGATAAGAAGAAGAAAAATAATGTGGGAATCTTATGGGCTCTCTCCCATACGCACCCGCGGCACGCCATATTGGACGGACGTACGGTCGAATTCACCCTAGCAGGCCCGGAGATTCGACCTTTTCACCGGGTTCATTTTAATTAATTCTGAAGAACGTGTTACTAATATTTAAGATGTTTCTAAATGAATAAAATCTGGTTCTCACCGCTAACTTTAGCTGCACAACGTATTAAAAATGTTTAAAGGCGTTGTACGTTAAAAAAATTATGGCAACGTACTGTTTTTATTAATCTAAAATATAAATAACTTGCATCCCTTGTGAGGCATGGTAATAAAAATGATAATTCAATTACAGAATCGCCGAAATAAATTAAAATGCTAGCCTCGGGCAAACCCCCGATAAACGTGGTTATGTCTGGCCTAAATTTATTTCATACTATGTGAATGTTTATTTTATAACTTTACCGCAAAAAAAACAGTTTCTTCGTCCAAAGGTAGAATTACACTTTTACATATTTAGTATGTTTTATTCAAATGTTTGCATACTCTCAACATTACGGTAACGCTGCTTGATAATTTGGTATCGGAAGGATAGTTGTTAACATGGTAACTGAACAGTTAATATTAACATTAGTAGGAACCTGTACGAAATTCACAACACGGTGTTTTTCAAGTTGCTTCTGACATTGTTAACAAAGTAATCCCTTCCCAGTAGACACAGATTGAGATTCTAGATAATGTTGTACGCACTGAATAAAAAGTTACTAGAAGTGCTTTCTATGCCAATTTGAAGCAAAAATGATATAGGCAATTTATATAAAACCTTTCGACTTCTAGGTTCTTCTAGGCCAACAAATTTGATCATCGTGCTGTGCGTTAGTTAGTTCTGCGTGAAATCTGTCTGTCTCTTCGCGATAACTCAAAGATGACGGTATTCGTGACCAGATTTGAATAACCACTGTTTTCTTCACCTTCCTCTTACCCATCTCCAGACTCTCCACGATATCTTTAGCCTCACAACATAACCCAATTGGGGATGTCATCGATAATAATTAAAAATTTCTTGGTTCCAGACGTTTGGGGGCAGTTGGGTCTGTTGGGTGGCATTAACAATAAAAAAATTGATTGAAATAAATCAATAACTCTGTTTATAACCACGAAATTTATAAACTGTTTTAAATTTATTTATTTATATAATTATTTTAATATTACATTTGATTACAGTAATGACGTATTGCCCATCTCACTAGGTGTAAAACGCCTGTGTAGAGATGGCAATTTACAGAGTGGTTGTTAACTAGCTTTTTATTTACATAATATGACAATGACAGTTATAAAAATAAAATAAATTAAAATCAGTATTTTTCTTTACATTATGCAATTCAAGCATAATGTAATTATACTCTAATGATGCTTGTTTTCAGCGAAACCGGTCGGTATTCATAAATTAAATCATTTTCGTGGTTACAAACAAATTTATTGCCTTCTTTCATTAACATGTCATACCAATAAATGACTCTTTCTTTATTTTTCATTTATTTATTTTTTCTTATTTTCATTGAAGGAAAATATTTTTTCATGTTAACCCCACACAGGAGGCCCTGAGAACAATATTATCTCCCTCAAGGCCTGTGTCATCTTTGAAGAGGCTATATGGAGGGTCTTTTTAAGGAAAGGATGGAGAGAAAGTTCTGGGAAGGAGAGAAAGTTCTGGGAAGGAAAAAGGAAAGAAGGGTGGGTAGGAATCTAGGGTACAGTGTGTCCAGGTCATCCGACACCAGATACAGTCAAACATCACCCCATGAACCCAGGCACACCTGCTTAGTTACCAAACGTAGCAAACCACATTGACCTATGGCAGAGGTGTAGGTTATCCAATAAATTCAATTTCAATTTGGGAGGCGGGAATGGGAACCTTTATTGTATAACCAAGACCTCTGCCATAGGTCACCCCAAGTGGTTCGCTACGTTTGGTGATTTAGCAGGGGTGCCCAGGTTCAGGGAGTGAGATTTGTCTAGGTCTTGGAGACGGATGACCAGGACACACTTAACCCACCCCTTATACCATTTTCCTTCTCAGAAATTATCTCTCCCTTCTTTCCTAAAAAAACCCCACACAGAAAGTTCTCAATTTGGGTACCGCCCTCTTTTTTCCTTTTTCCCAAAGAGGAAATTATTTTCCTCAGGGCCTCCTGCGTAGAGCAAATGTAAAAAAAAATGGTTCCCGTGGCGGGCGGTACCCAAATTGAGAACTTTCTTCGTGCACACGAACACGCCCATTATACACATCTCTAGGCTTATCGCTTCATTGGAATTACCTACGCATGTATATTACATGGTAAATTGAGGTTAAAAGAGGAGATGGTGGCTCGTGGTGCCCAGGGTGATTGTGAACACAGTTTTTCCTTATTAATTTAAGGGGAAACTTGGGCAACTCGGGGAGATAGTGCGAAGTTTGCCGGTTGGAGCAAACTTCCACTTCCCCTTCTCTTTTAAAACAAACTTCTCTGGTCTGTGTTTGCGCCAACTTTGGCTGCTGTGTTTTGCCCGCTGTTTTTCTAACACGTTGTAATAAATGGGGTAATTAAATTAAGTTGCCTCGTTAAAGAGCTCTTGCTAATTGAATTAAATGATAGTTTGAAGAAAATAGTACTTTACCTTATGGACATACTTTATCCACGCTATATATTTACAAGAAAGCTGTAATAACATTTTTTATTTTATTTTATTTATTTTTTATTTTTTTATTGGCAATGTTTACTAAAAATACATATGAAGTTACAACAGTTACATAAGGTTAACAAAAAATAAAAATAAATTGCCTTTCCTCACCATAAAGAGACAATGCTCTTGTGTTTGGTGAGGGAGTTCTAGCTCAATTAGTAAATTAATGATCGTGTAAGTTAGTAATAACGGCTATTGTAAATAATAAGAAGGTTAAAAATCTTGTATAATTTATAAATAAAAATCCTGAAGAGTTTAAAAAAATCATAATATAAATTAAAAAATCATTATAGAAAGAACGCAAGATTTATACAAAAGTAGACTCAGAGATTTAGAAACTAAGAAATGAAAGAAAAAAGAATGAATAAATGATTTACAAAATAGCAGACTTTAAGATACAAAGAAAACATATTTGGGACTTTTATAGTAGTTTCAGGTAATTTTTTTAATTTGGGCTTAAATTCCTGCATATATTTTGATGGTTTTTAATTTTAATGGGAGGTTGTTATAATAGATTATGCCCAGATAAAGATAGGAATTTTGGATGTGCTTAGTATTAAATTTAGGAATTTTAATAGTTTTCTGGTATCTTGCTGATGTATTGAATTGGAAGTTACGAGTATTTAACTGTATTTCTTTGTAAATTTGAAGAATTGAATATTTTTTATAGATTTTGTCTATTATAGGCACATTGAATATTGAAAAAAGAATTTCAGTAGGAAATTTAGACGGTTTTTTTAAGATTACCTTAATTATCAACCTTTGAACAATTTTGAGGGGATTTAAAATATTGTCATATGTTCCTCCCCAGCCAATAATACCATATTGCAATATAGATTGAACAGTTGCATAGTACTCTTTTTGGTTTTCTAAGCTAAGAATATTTCTAAGTCTAATAAATATATAAATACATTTCCTAATCCTTTTGACGAGTTCACAAATATGTGTTTTCCATTTAAAATGTTGATCTATATATACACCAAGATATTTGATTTTGGGAGTTGGACTAAGTATAGCACAATTTTGATTGCAGTTAGTTTTATTACATTTACTTTGGTGTATTATGATGTTTAAATTTGGTTCTAATTTGAATTTATTGATAGAGAATGGGATAAATTTTGTTTTTTCAGTGTTTAGAGAGAGGAGATTTTTATCGAACCAATTTTTCAATATGTTAATATCAATATTAGCTAGATTATTAACAGTATTCCAATCCGTACCTTCAATTATTATGACAGTATCGTCAGCATAAGATATTATTTTTCCGTTTAGTTTTTGTATGAATATGTCATTAACATAGATAATAAACAGTAACGGTCCCAGGACTGTACCTTGAGGTATGCCGAAATGACTCATTTTTGGTGAACTAAGCACACCATTAATTTTTACAACTTGGGGACGTTTGAAAAGGTAGCTTTTTATCCATTCTAGAGCTGAACCATTTAATCCAATGTTTCTTAATTTACTTATAAGTTTGTCATGTGATATACTGTCAAATGCTTTTTTGAGATCTATAAAAATTCCCAGGCATTTAAATGATTTATCTAATGAACTATGTACAAGGCTACTTAATTTTGCAATTGCATCTTGTGTGCTTCTACCTTCCATAAAACCAAACTGGTTTTCATTAATTATATCGTTGCATTTTATAAATTGGCTCATTCTTTTTTTAACTAGTTTTTCAAAAATTTTTGCTATATTTGAGATTACTGATATGGGACGGTAATTATTTACTTCTTCTGGATTACCTGACTTAAATATTGGGGTAATAGTAGTTTGTTTGTAAATTGATGGAAATACTCCGCTTTGGAAACTTGTATTTATTATATGCAGTAATGGCTTAGAAATTTGATTTTTTATGTTTTTTAAAATATCAACCGTGACTGCATCAAAGCCCGGAGCAGATCCTCCTTTCATATCGGTTATGATAGAAACTATTTCATCCTCTGTGGTGACTTGAAATGTTGTCATTTTATTTTTAGCATTTATATTACAGTCTGGAGATGTTATAATATTTGGATCGATGTGAATGAGATTGGCGAGATTTTTCCCAACATTTGCAAAGAAAGTGTTAAATATATTTGCAGCTTTTGAGGGGTTTTCTTTACAGCATGTTTTTGAGTTATCATGATTAATAGCATTGATTTCGTTATTATTGTTTTTTTTCTTGTCAATTATTTCATTTACAACCGTCCATACTCTTTTACTATCATTTTCAGCTAGATCCAACTTCCGTTTATAGTAACTTTCTTTAGTATGTTTTATGATATATGTAAGTTTATTTTTATATGCTCTAAAGTGATTAAGTAAGTTTTTATTATTAGGATATTGAGTTGTTAATTTATAAAGAGCTTGCTTACGTCGTACAGATACTATTAATCCATGAGTAATCCATGGTTTTATAGGTTTGAAGTTAGACAGTTTGTGTTTGGGAATTACATTTTTTGACGAGTCATTTATGTATTTAGATATTTTTTCTTCAAATATTTTACAGCAGATATTGACATCATTACATTGTAATAATTCGATCCAATTTTCTGATTGAAATTTGTTTTTTAATGTATCCATATTAAGTACTTTTTTGGAAGATTTTGTTTGTTTAAATGATGGCAATATTGGATTGCTGGTTTTGTGGTTAAAAATACAAGAATAATGATCAGTGATAGTTGTGTGAATGACAGCTGCTGTTATATTTTGGATATCCGGTATATTTGTAAAAATATGATCTAAGCATGAAGGTCGTTGACCTCGAACGTCTCTAGTGTACGAATTTATGCACGATAAATAATTGAGTTCTGCTAACATGTTGAGATAGCTATCTTTATCCTTACTAGAATAGTCGCTTGCGATATTTAAATTCATATCTCCAACCAAAACATTGTTTTTATTTCTAAAATTTAATAAAATATTTTTTAATTCATCAATAAAGTGTGACACTATCGACCTATGTGTTCGATAAATAGCAATAATGTTATAATGTTTATTTATGTCTTTAAATTCAATATTTAATATGTTAACATTACTAATACTGTGAATCTCTTTAATATTAAGTACATTGTATTGGTTAGATACAAATATTCCAATACCAGAGTTTTTGTTTAACTTTGTTGTTGTTGTGTAGTAAGAGTACCCCGGGATAGTGAAATTCAATTCACCGGCTGAGTGAGTTTCTGTTAAAACTATGCAGCCCGGGAAATAATTTAATTCTTTTAATGATATTATTAATTCATCCATGTTCCTTTCTATGCTTCTAATATTTACATGAAATAGGCTAAATCCTTTATCAGGACAAATTAAATAGAAATCTTTCATGGAGTGACACAAATTTTCTTCTATACAATTTTTTTTATCCAAAGCGTTACATAAAAAATCATTCATTTTGCAGTTTTAGGTTAGTTATTTTATGGATACATTTATGTAATTTGTAATGACAAATGGTAGAGGCAAAGAATTTTAAATATACACTATGTCTACATAGATATGATGGCTGAAATAACAACATATAAATATATAATTTATTTACGTTTTTAAATTTTATATTTAAAATATAAACTATAAACATTAAAATATAAACATCATAATCATTAATATTGGGAACATTATACTGGCTGGAAATAGGTATTCCAATATCAGAGTTTTTGTTTATTCTTATTATTGTTACATGGTACCCTGGAATGGAGTAATTAGTTTCGCCAGTAGAGTAGGTCTTTGTAAACCCAATCAAGCCCGGGAAAAAAAATTATTTCTTTTAAAGATATTATTAATTTTTCAAAAAAAATTTTTACGCTTTTAATCTTTTTATGAAATTGAGTAAATCCTTTTTCAGTGCAAATAAAATAGAAATCTCTTATAGAGTGATGTAAGTTTTCTTCAATACATACTTTTTTACCTAATGCTATGTTACTTAAAGAATCATTCATTGTTAATTTATAGATAAGAGTTTGAGGAAATGAAAATTTACAATATTTATTCGTAGTCAATGCGCTCTTTAGCAATTTGAAGCATTTTTTGCCGGTGACATACCTCAATAATAATTATTATTTTTATTTTTGAAGTGAAAACTTTTTTAGCACCGTTGTGATTTGAAACTCGATGAAACGGAAACGAGCCACACTAAAATTTATTCAAATTCAAATTTATTTTTATTTATTCAATTTATTTATTTATTCTTTCAAAAACATTACAAAATTAAATTTTTTTATGTGTTTTTAAAATACAATTGAAACAGTATTACATTAAACATAAATGGTAGAATGGTAGGCCAAAAACTATACAAGCATTAATAGAGCTTGCCTTTTAAAAGCAGCTTCACTAACGCTAAATATGTCGATATCCGAATTAATTCTATTCAACAGCAAGATTGCTCTCCCGACCGGCATGACCATTGGCAAGTTGGTCCTGCAGGCCGAAAGATAGAACAACCTATGCTGTCGGTGGCGAAGATAACCATCGGGAACATAGAAATGAATGCTCTCCAAGATAGCTGAGTTTTCAAACCATCCGCGAATCAATTTGAAGAAATGCGTAGCAATGTGTACATCCCTTCTGACTCGTAGATGGTTCATTCCGAGCATACCCAAAAGAAAGTCAGTAGGATAGAGCCACGGGTAATAGCCGTACTCCCTCATGTACAGAAATCTCAGAAATTTGTTCTGAACTCTCTCCAACATGAGGGAATATTTTACTTGGTGCGGACTCCAAATTACTGACCCACTTTCAAGTCTACTCCTTACTAGGGAATTGAATAGGATTATGAGAACCCGGGATGAAATGAGACAAACACATACATATGTAGGATTAAGTCTCCGAGAGAACATAAAATATTGATTTATTTCACGGGTAGGTACTCGGTTCCAATATCATCATCATCACACTTGGCTCTACAACCCCTGGTGGGTCTTGGCCTCCTCAAGAGTCTTTCTCCACTCGTCAAGGTTTTGTGCCAGCTCTCTCCAGTTTACAATCTCCAAGGTGGATATATCTTTGAGGACGTTGTCGCTCCATCTTAAACTTGGTCTTTCCAGGCTCCTTCGCCCTATTGGTCTTGAGTTCTGCGGAGACTTTGGTGCTTGATGCTCGGTCATTCTCTCCACATGACCCAGCCACCAAAGTCTTCCCAGTTTTATAAATTTTCCAACATTTTACAATACGTCCCTGAACGAATCTGTCATCTTTAAAACGGAAGGTAAAGATCTTGGCGTTTACCTTGATAGCAAACTTATATTTAACAAACACATCGACTCATATCGACCGTTCATAGGTCGACTAAAACGCCTGGTTTTGTTCTTCGTATAAGTAAAATTATCTTCCCTCAATTAATAAAATATTTTACCAACAATAACTTTGAATCTACATTTCAAACTTTGTAACAAAGACGGGCACCAGTTGATTTAACATTTATACACAGAATTATAAATAATAATATCGGCTTTACAGAACTTCTGTCTTTAATTAATTCCAATATACTTTTAATCATAATCTTTTTATCTTTAACTTTCAATTTGGAAGGCAGGTATGGGTACCGCCGCCCCGGGAACCATTTATTGGACAACCAACACCCCTGCCACAGGTCACCCCAAGTGGTTCTAAGCAAGGGTGCCCGGGTTCATGGGATGAGGTTTGTCTAGGTCTTGGTGGCGGATACGTTTGCCCAACCACTGCGTGGCGAGCTGGATCGGAGGAGATTGATTGAGAGAGGCCTTTTGACCTCTCCAGCCAGATTTTCCCGACCCTTCGCCTTGCGCCGCAGTGTGAGGAATAGATTCATACGTCCGTCACTCCTGGCCACACTGATCTCCAGATTCCTACCCACCCCTCATACCTTTTTCCTTCCCATATCTTCTTCTCCTTCCTTTCCCTTAAAAAACCCTCCACACAGCATCCTCAAAGATGACATAGACCCCTAGGAAAATTGTTTTCCTCGGTGCCTCCTACGTGGAGCTAATGTAAAAATAGGGGTTACATGGGTCCGTAAATTTTTAATTTTTTCCCTTTATCTAAAAATAAAATATGTCTAGAATATTTTCCCAAAATTTCAAGTCAATCGGAGTAAAAATCTAGGAGAGAGAGAGCCTTTGCGTATCCCCCGCTCCGTTTGGAAATACCTTGAAACTTGAAACTTCAATCGCGTTTAACTCGAAACACCATTTTTGAAGTCGGTGGGCACGATTTCTTAGAAACCAATGCACCGATCTCATTGAAATTTGGCACACTTCTTGAAAATAGCATTGACCAGCCCATGAACAAAGATTTTTTTTTTATTAATAATTTTACAAGGCTATATACAGGGTGTTAAGGGACGTACTTGACTCACTTTAACCAGTGATTCCTGACATTATTTGGAGTAAAAAATGTAAATGAAATTTTGGTCTCCGGTAACATTTTTGATGTGTTTTTTTTTTCTACAAAAACAAAAAAAATGTAGTTGCTGAACAGTTGGAGGCGGGGTAAGGGTTTCTACGGATACCCGGCTGAGTGACTAGTAACGACATGCGGAAGAAATTTTTTTTTGTTTGATTTTGAAGAAAAAATTTTTGAAAAAAAAAGTCGTAAAAAAAAGGCACCAGAGACCAAAATTTCATTTACATTTTTTACTCCAAATAATGTCAGCAATCACTGCTTAAAGTAAGTCAAGTACGTCCCTTAACACTCTGTATATGTAGTGTCAATTGTACCAAAAATTTAATTATTTTGCATACAACTAAAAAATTCAATTTTCAATTTTCTGATAAATCATTCGTTCAAGGACAACTTATAATTAACTACTAGTAGATTTTTTTTTCAGACGAGGCTATCATGAGATACCAGGCCCCAATGGCAGAATTTTCCGTATTTTTTATGTGCTCAGCACTTATCATTACATTTTTGGAAAAGCTAGAAAATATGCTTTTTTTCTTGGCTTAAGACGTACACTCCATACATCACTGTTCCTCAAGCTTAATTATTACAAAACAAACGGAGCAACTAATTAAATTGATTGACGCGCATACATATCTCTTCACACATCACCACTTGTTACTACACACATACTCACACACACACATTCACCTATACATTACGCACATCGTCATGGTATGTATATAAGTAACACACAAAACCAATATAAAACACAATCACCCACAAACACACAACACGTATTAAAAATATCGTTTTTAACCTTATATAATATTATTTATTCTTAATTTTACGTTAATTCTAAATCTCTGATTTTTAAGTTTAATTTATCTTAATCGTATGTTTTTTATTTACTTGTTTCCTTTTTTTCACCAATATTATGAAAAAAATTTGCAATTTCTGGTCTTTGTCATTAGGTCTTCAATCAATGGAAATGGTTGAGCTTGAGGTATTACTATTTTATTTAAGTCTCTGAAGTCTATGCATAATCTGGATCTTTTGTTTTCTTCTTTTTTAAATGCTAGAGTGACCGGTGCAGCAAATGGACTGTACGACTCTTCTATCAGTTTATTGTCTAATAATTTTGCTATTTGCTCTTTTAATTCCTTTTTATTAATTTCTAAATAAAACACTTGTGTTGCAAAGTTTTTTTTAACTAAGAAACGACATTTATGTTTATTAATATCACTTTGAATGGTTTTTTCTAACAATCAAATAATAGAATAACAAAACAAATGACAATCGATGATTGCATTCTAATTGACATTATAGGATTCAAATTTAAAGGGAATATATTTCCTTTACATCTCCCCCCCCCGCGGGAAAGAAAATTATTGCAAAAATTTTCATTCATCTTCGATATCCTCTTCATGGTTCATCAACGCAGGTGCTGGAATTAATTTCGAGATGTGGAAAAAATTTGATTCTAATTTTTTTCGACCAGTATTTATCTTGTAAATTGAGTTTGATAATTTTTCTATTATTTTGTAGGGTCCGATTCTCAATTCGTCGAGCTTCTTCCTGTTAAGTTTGTTTCCATTCTCCACAAAAACAGTATCACCAACTTTGAAGTTAATATGTCTCCTGGTTTTATCGTAAATCATCTTGTTGTAATTATGTGACTTTATAGTATTTTCCAGAGCTTTTTTTCTGTCTTGAATCAAATCGATGTCAGTCTTCTTAAGTTTTAACTCATTTGGCAAAATCGTAACATCTGTGCCGTTAAGTAGGTACTGAGGCGCATAACCAGTGACAGTGTGCTCCGTTTCATTATAGTTTTTTACACAATTACGGGCTATAGTTGTCCAAGCCACTTTTAAGTCATTTTCGTTGATTTTGCATCTAATTTTATTGACTAGCGTTTGATTTAATCTTTCATTTAATCCATTTGAGAAAGGCGAGTTTACTGCAGTAAAAATGATTGGAATATTTTTTTCATCCAAAAATTTTTTGAATTCTCTAGAATTAAGACCCGGATATTGGTCTGATAGTATCATGCCAATGTCATTAGTTTCTGTGGAGTTTAAGAGTTTGATGAAATCGTTGGTATTTTGAGTTTTTGACGTCAAAATATATGCAAACCTCGTGAAATGATCTGATAGCAGGTGCAAGTATCTCTTTGTTGACCGTGAACCCCCAAAACCACCTATCGTATCAATAGAACATATTTCAAAAGGTTTTGTTGCGGGACCCAAGTAGGACATCAATCCATATTTATTTTGACCTCTTGATTTGTTCTTTAAACATACTGCACAACTTTCGCAAGTTCTCTTTATATTGTTTGTCATGTTTTCTGATGTGTACCATGAGCTTATCATTTTTTGCATTTGATTAATTCCTATGTGACCTAGGTCTGTGTGAACATTTTTGATAAAATCTATGCTGAATTTTTCTGATAGAATTATTTTTTCTTTTTTTTTTACTTTCTTGTAATAAACATTATTCTTCGATATCAATTTATCTTTTCTGCACTGTATCTTCTCATTTTTGACCTGATCTTTTAAGATATCTTCTAATTTTATTAAGTTGACAACTTTTAATTGCTCATCTTGGTTCTCATCTGGTTCTAAGACTGGGTTTCTGCTTAGACAATCAGCTTCAATATTGTACTTTCCTGGAGAATATTTAATTTGAAAATCATATTGGGATAAGTAATATGTTAAGTCACCAAGCTCTTCATCGGTTCTAGATTTGATATTCATATTTTCCAGCGGTTTGTGATCTGAATAAACTGTAAATGGTTTTCCTATCAACCAGTATTGCCAGTATCTCACTGCCTCTTTTATAGCTAAGCATTCTAAGTAAATTGCTTTTTTCTTTTTCTGTGCGCTGTTTAATTTTTTCGAAAAGTAAGCAACAGGTTTTTCTTTTCCATCAGATTGTGTCTGTTTTAAAATAGCTCCAACACCCTCTAGAGAAGCATCTGTATATATATTAATTGGTAAATCTTGATCAAAAATTTCCAAGATCGGTTGTGAGCATATTAGGTTTTTCATCGTTTCAAAAGCATTTTGGCATTTATCAGTCCAAATAAACTTTTGATTTTTCCTTAATAAATTATGCAAAGGATCTAGTATTATTGCACTCTTCGGAATGTACTCATGATAAAAGTTGATTTTTCCTAGAAATTGTCGCACATTCTTTTGTGTTTTTGGAATAGGAAAATTCTTTATTGAAATCAAATTATCCTTTACTGGCTTGACTGAATTATTCTGAATTATATGACCCAGATATTTTACCATATCTGATGCAAATGTGCATTTTGTAAATTTTAATCTAAAACCTTCTGTTTTGATTGCATTCAGCAGCTTTGTCAGATGATCAATGTGTTCAGCAAAAGTTTTTGAAAAAATAAGAATGTCATCTATGTAATTGACAGCAAATTCGTTTAGTTTATATTTTCTCAATATATTGCATAATATCCTCTGAAAAATTGCCGGAGAAGTCTTCAATCCAAAAGGCAGGCAGGTCCATTGATAATGTCCCTCCTGTGTTACAAATCCTGTTTTTTTTTTGTCTTCAATCCGCAATGGAATAGACCAAAAGGCTGAGTTTATATCCAGCGTTGAAAAAAATTTGCAATTTCTGGTCTTTGTCATTAGGTCTTCAATCAATGGAAATGGTTGAGCTTGAGGTATTACTATTTTATTTAAGTCTCTGAAGTCTATGCATAATCTGGATCTTTTGTTTTCTTCTTTTTTAAATGCTAGAGTGACCGGTGCAGCAAATGGACTGTACGACTCTTCTATCAGTTTATTGTCTAATAATTTTGCTATTTGCTCTTCTATTTCCTTTTTATCTTCTACACTGCATCTGTAAGGCCTCTTACTACAATATTTATCCACTAATAAGTCTATCTTCGCTTCATATCCATTGACAGTGCCAACATCATATTTACTCTTCGCGAACACTGATGTGTATTTGTCTATTAGTTCATTTATTTCTGTTTTTTGATCATTATTTAAATGATTCATTGTTATTTTAAAATCTTCTTCTTTAACATGTTCGTTAAAATTAATTCTGTGTTTTTCTATATGATTAAATTTAGTATTCGTTTTCATATCTGTAGAATATTTTTCTTTTTTATTTGTATTATTTAGGCAGAGTTTCTGTGATATTTGTAAGTCTTCACTTTGGATAAGTTTGAAGTCTTTTATCATGTCTAATCCAATCAAAAAATCATACTTGAAATTGTGTTCATCAATAATGTACACATCAACTTTATTCTCCAATTCAAAAATTTTTATGTTTAACGTTGTCAAACCACTCGTCTTTTTAACACCATTAATCGTTACTAAATTTGCTTCATTCAAATTGTTTCCTTTTCCTTTTAGTTTCAATAATTTAGAATTAATTAGAGAAACATTTGAACCTGAATCATAAATTCCGTATATTTTTAATTTATCATTTAGTAATAGTTTGACTTTTATTAATGGTGTTACTATTAGTTTTTTTGATCATTTTCATTTAATTCAGTTTCTATCACTGAATTGTTTACATGTTTAATGGCATTTCTCTTAAATTTTTCATCCTCTTTTGTTTTGAACCAGCATGTAGCTTCAGGGTGGTAACGAATGCCCTTATTCAATTTTTCACAAATTTTACATGGATTTTTACCCCCATTTTTATTATGTTCTGCATTTCCAAATGTTTTCTTATTCATAAATCTTTTTTTGTTGACCATATGTTCATACTTGTTTACTTCATTAAACAAATCTACAGTATCTTGTAATCCTTCTCTATCGATCTTGTTAAGTATGAATTCTGGTAGTCCGGAAGCAACAAGATCTATCAAAGTACCGGTGTCAATTGATCTTCTCACATCCAATAGAAGTTTTTCTTTTCTCATAGCATAATCCAACAGAGAACCATCTTTGTATCTAAATGATAGTGCGTATGTGACAGGGTTCCATCCTTTGTTTGCAAATGATTCACAGAATTTGTTTTTCCATGTTGACCACTCTGAGTTCATTGTTAGTTTTATAATCATGGAACTGTACCAGTCTATACAAGATTTATCCATGAACAATCTGAGTATTTCTATTTTTTTTCCATCCATGGTCACATCAAACCGCAAACATTCTTTTTCAAACACTTCCATCCACTGGCTTGCATTTGTATTTTTAGTGCAGAATTTTTCTATAACAAACTTCTCAGCAATGTTTTTTAAGCTCTGTTGCTTATCTTCCATTAACTTTTCAATTAATTTTCCTAATGCATCTTCTTTTTGATGTACTTGTAAACTTTTTTCGTCCAATTCTTCGAGGTATTGGTCTCCAAACTGTAGGTTTCCATCTTCGTCTACATATGTTTTTTTTAGTTCTTCTGTCATGGTTAACCAGACTCTTCTAACCTGGTATCTTTTTTTCAAACTATTTTTTATTTTTCCAAAAGCACTAGTTTTCATTATCTCCTCGTGATAGCTGGCGGATCGTAGCATTTCTGGTATTGTAAACACTTTTCCATCACTTGTGACTATTTTTGTAATGCTAATAATATTTGATCTGCCATCGCATCCAGGTAATAGCGTAAATTCGAATTGAATTTTCTCCATTTTTGGTTTAAAACGAAATGTCGTTTTATAATATGTTGATAGGTTTAATTCCTTTTTATTAATTTCTAAATAAAACACTTGTGTTGCAAAGTTTTTTTTAACTAAGAAACGACATTTATGTTTATTAATATCACTTTGAATGGTTTTTTCTAACAATCAAATAATAGAATAACAAAACAAATGACAATCGATGATTGCATTCTAATTGACATTATAGGATTCAAATTTAAAGGGAATATATTTCCTTTACATATATATATTTATATGTATGGTGTATGATTTTGTATATGAAATGGAGGCCTCAGCACGGGTAAACCACCCAGTGAGGCCAACATCATTGAATTATGTAAAAAATGTAAATAATATTGCATCAAATAAATAAATAAATATGACCGGTCAGTGATTGTCGGCGGATGCTTGGATGAGGGAAGTATTTTCACCTTTCCAGCCGGACTCTCGCGACCCATCGCCTTGAACCGCAATTGGAGGGATGGATTCATACGTCCGTCGCTCCTGGACACGTTAAACCTCAGATTTTATGAACCCGTCATACCTTTTTCCTTCCCAAAACTTCCTATCCTTTCCTTCTTTTAAAAGACCCTCCATACGGCATCCTCTAAGCTCTAAGATGACACAGGCCCTGAGAGAAATTATTTTCCTCAGGGCCTCCTGTTTTGAGCTGATGTAAAAAAATAACAAAAACGCTCACAGTACTTTTCTTTGTAAAAAACATTTAAAGTAAAGGGTCTCGTGAATGTCGACGTAAACTTTTTCCAAATTTGAAAACGGAATAGAACAAACGACCCGTAAAAAACATCACCGGGTTAAATTGCGCGAAAATGGGGTAACTACCGTTAACTGGGGTGAAGTGGCAGCAGAATTTTTTTTTATCTTTTATGTGACATTCCTTTTTTTCTAATATAATATTCTAACCTTACTTAATATCAATAGGTAATTTGTTTTTATCGTTTCCCACTTCTGCATTCAATGAAACAAAGTCCGATTTAGAAATTAATTTTAAATATACCTATAAGATTAATTTTGTGGTTAATTATGTGGCCTAAATATTATATTTTTGGTAAATTTACAGTTTTAATGTAAACTTCGACCAACATTGAAAGAAATCACGTTTTATCATTTCTGGTGTAAAATCAATTAGTTCTATTCCTTGACAATATAATACATAATATAGTGGGCATACTTCTAGTAGTATGCCCACTTTTTATTATTTTTATTTAACGCCCGTAAGGCTTTTACAAACATAAAACGAGTCGAAATTTTAAATAATGCAGTAATTAAATATTATCAGTACATATATTATGATAAATATCAGCAGGTACAATAAATACTTTTCTTGTTTCTTTGTAGTTACGTTATTGTAGAATTTTGCACATTTTCGGCGGACTGGAAATAATCTTACGAAATCCAAAAAATAATATATATTTTTATTTTTGTAAAATCAATATCCAATCTTCAAATCACTCCAAAATGAACAGGGAAAGAAAACACAAAAGAAAGTAACATCTAGCGACTCCGAAGAATAAAATATTGTATAGTCATAGACATCCAAATTTAATAGACGAGAAGATACAGATGAAGGGTAAAACCAAACTATGGAGGGCGAAGAGGGGAAAGATGACTGTGATTCGGTAAAAAATCAATCTGACAGTATATAGGCATCTCGCATTATAATATCACCATTTAGTTCTTAAAAGTTTGCTTTTAAGAAGATTTTGATCTGCTTTTAAATTAGTATACCTTTTTACATGGGAGCGCGAATTGCTCGCCACGTTATTAACATATTTACGAAGTCCAAATGCGGCAAAGTAAAGTTCGCCCTTTTTCACAGAGGAATATTTTGTTGCCGTATTTAGTTAAGACACTTTTACAAATGTTTCATAATTTACTTACCCCTGTAACCAGCGATGAGCTCACTGGAGAAACGCCCACATTCGCTATGTTCACATGTATTAGGGTATAATGTATAGCACAAACTCTCATTTTTGTTCGTAAAATGAACGGTGTGAGCTTGGCGCTGGTCAGGACAAGAATGATGACGTCTAATTTTTTATATTCAAGCGAGGCTCTCGTAAGCCCAGCCGGCTCCATGGAACCGGTATGGGGAGGGGGAAATAATACACTTAGGGCAGGTCCAGATATATTCATATGTCCATGAATATAGTGGTATAAAGCACCTGACAAACCTCAGCGGCCAGATATTTAGTGGACCAAGGATCGAATCATACGAAATCAAAAAAAAATATATATTTTTGTAAAATCAATATCCAATCTTCAAACCACTCCACAATTAATAGGCAAAGAAAACGCAGATACTAATAAGATGACCGAATGTATAGGAAAAGGTGCAAAATGGAACTCGACGACAAAAATATGGTAAAAATCATTAAAAAAGTGCTTCGTAATCTCCCCACTCTTGTCTACTTTAGTTTTCTGACAGTTTTACTTCTACCACTACTGAATGATTTTGCGAGAAGTGTTTATGAATGATGTGTGTTTGCGTTAGTGCGAATGTCGAAGGACCTTGCGTATGTGTTTTGAGTGTATGATAGGCCACTGCACAAGTAAAAATGAATGCACATAAAGGGAAGGGAAGGAAGGGACTTACTGAGGAATCTTGTGGTATCTACTTCTCTTCTCTCATGAGTGGCCTTTGTTCATCCACTTGTATTTGCGGTATTTTACTTTCATATGCGGGTATAGAATGCAGGAGCGTAAAGTTGTATGCTTTCACGGCGAGGTTCGATTGACGACACACTGATTTATTTAACCGATTGTAATGGTAACGGTTCATAGGGATGTTAATAGTTCATAGGGATGGGATAGATGGGTAAAAAGGAACATGGATAGGTAAGGGACATGTGACAATCAAAACTACAAGCAGAGTCTATGATATATGTATATCATCTGCATACGTAGGTGAGTGTAGCTATGATTGTGTAAACGCCCAACCAGCTACTAAACTCTGATTTTTTTACGTAACTGAACAGCATCAGTCTTTTGCATTTTTCAAGCAATAATTTGAACATGTCCAGTGAAAAACTCACATTATTGCCTTTTATTGGTATTCTGGGCAATGAGGAGTACATTATTATAACTGTAGTTAATCGCAAAACTTGTGCACTGAATAAATTCCGACTTCTAGTAGTCTGGTAAATATTAGTGAAAACATAAAAGTGACGGATTAAAAAGCCTAAATATGATTTTTTTAAATTACGAACGTTGGCGAAATTTTAGTTATAACCAGTGAATGTCTGTATTTTTTTAAAATGATTTAAGAAGTAAATGATACATTTATGTAGAGAGATATAGATTCACAGACACACACTTATCTACCCTGATGATATGGACACTGTAACTCTGTACACAACGTTGGCTAAAGAAGGAGGTAGCGCAACACGGCATAACATAAATAACGAAAATATGTTTGGTCATGAAAATCTAAAACCATATCCCGCTTAGAGAGAAATCACGTCGACAGATGGAGCTGTAAGGTTCGCAAGACAAGTCGGTGGCAGGCTTCACCCAAAGATATTGAAATACAAGAGATATGCTATGATGTCCGCCCGACCATTAGCGAACTACCGTCTATTGGGAATAGTTTGAATACGGAAAGAATTGTTCACATAGTTGATTTTTTTGAAGATGTGCAATAGTATTGGTTAAAAATATACTTTGAATACGGAAAGAATTCGTTAATTTAGTTGATTTTTTTAAGGTGTGCAGTAGTAATAGTAATTAACAATATCGACGACGGCAGGAAATACGGGTCCGTGAAGTGAAATTTGTTTAGGTCTCGGCGGCCGATGAGTCTGCCCACCTGCTTCATGGTGGGCAGGATCGAGAGAGACTGGTTGAGAGTGGTCTTTTATCCTTTCCAGCCAGAATCTCTCGACCCACCGCCTTGCACCGCAGTTGGAGGGATGGTTTCATAAGTCCGTCTTCCTGGACACACTAACCCCTAGATTCCTACCCAATTCTCATAACTATTTCCTTCCCAGAATTTCCTCTCCTTCCTTTCCTAAAAAAACCCTCCACATCCTCTAAGATGTCATAGGGGCCCTAAGGGAAATTATGTTTATCAGGGCCTCCTGTGTGGAGCTAATGTAAAAAAAAAGCCCCACCCAGTAAAAACTGCCGATAGTACAACTCTTATATTTAAATATTTTTGCTTTACCCCTTGCGGGTTCACTTCACCCCAGTCGACGGCACAAATCTATGTAGTAATATTTTCCCTCTACGGCATTATCTCAGAACATTAGATTCCATTCCGGATTCCAGAGATTCCAAATTGAAATTTTTGATTCACAACGATAATCATCGTTTTTTACGATGCACGTGATATGTTTTACGTAAAATCTGTTTGATAAACAAAATTGTTTAGTGTGATGTACATTTTTTATGGAAGCTTATTTTGTGATTTACAAAATGATAAATAGAATGATTTCCGTCAGAGCCCATGTCATCTTTGGGAATGATGTGTTGTGGATTCTTTTAGGAAAAGATAAATGAAGTTCTGAGAAAGAAAAACGTTTGAGGGGTGGATAGTAATCTGGGGGTCAGTTGTAACATTGCTGCTAGCGAGGTGTCTCTACACGCAATTTTGCATGGCCTGGTTGGCTGCATTGTACACCGAATGGGGTTACGCATGCTTCAGGCGTGATTCTAGAATCTTCGGCTCTTCAGTTGACGGAAGTACCGCGGGTCGAGTGGTGGTGTTGTGGCACGGGCTGTCATTTGCTGGAACCCAAAACATCATTATCGGACTACGAGATGTGAGATTTAAATTTATTATTTAACAGATCGAGATATTGTTGTAGATATATTTAGAGATTACTGAGATTAAAATATGTTTCGTTTATACGTTACAGGCGCCCATCAGTTTAATCTTATAAATTATTACATGCTAGATTCGTATTGACACGGTTAGAGAATTTACGATCATTTACAGCTGGATAGATCTTTCGTATCCAGCCACCCCTGATGAGTAATTTTATTTGTTATATTAGAGTCTCATTGCTTATATTAGTATGTTCCCAAGGGCAGGGTTTGTAATTTACAATAAATTATTCAATGTTACTGACTTGGCATTCTTTTTATTACATACCTACCTTCATTGCCTTGCTTGCTATATCTGTGATTAAATACTCTATACATTGATGGATGACCAGCCTTGGTGGGAATAAATTAAAGTTGAATATATTATGTCACACAGTGTATCCAGGAGTGACGGACATATGAATCTATCCCCCCCACTTTAATGCACGACAATGGGTCGAGAGAGAGAACAGTCTCTCACGATCCGGTCCACCACGCAGTAGGTGGGCAAAAGCATCCGCCACAATGGCCTAGATAAACCTCGCCCCATAAACCCCGGACTCTCTCGACCTAATGCTTTGCACCGCAGTGAGAGGGATGGATTCTTACGTCCTGGACACCCTGACCCCCAAAATCCTACTCACCCCTCATATCTTTCCCCTTCCCAGAACGTCCTCTCCTTCCTTTTCTTAAAAAGGAAGGAGAGGATGGAATTCCTAAAGATGATACAGGCCCTGAGAGAAATTATTTTCCTCGGGGCCTCCTGTGATATATAAATAAATGTAGTACAAAAAAGTGACACGAAAGTAAATGGTTTAAGCCCAAGTGACACGACCAAGTGATTCAAATGCTTAAGAGCGTTTAACCAGCCGGCGGCCGAAAATCCACGTTTCCTCGAAAGTTGTTCTCACGATCGTACAGGGCGGTTCCAATGAGAAAGATTAATTATTCTCCGTACCAGCTTTTTAAAATTACAACTCAATATTGATTTTATTTCATTCCAAATTTGCCTTAATTTATACCTACATTCAAAAATGCTGAAAGGCGTGATGATAAAACTATTAAAATTATTTTGTAATTATTTTTTTTATTATAAGTGTTTATCATTTTTTAATAATGTCTAAGTTAAATAAGAATGTTAAAAAAATCTGAAATATATTAGTTTGTAAGTGCGCAAATAAATACACAAACGGGCAAATTTTCGTCAAGAAACACATGTACGTATATATTTTTTAATGATTTTATTTAAACTAAAATTAAAATTGTAAAACATGCGAAACCCAGATAATGATTGATTATATTATTTAAAATGGGAGTGAAATCTTTTTTGAAAATTTAACAAATCTGCCAACGACCTACGGTATAACCTTATTATACTAAAAATAAACATTTTTTCTCTAAATTTAAAACATGCGAATGCTATATAAACGAACAATCTTTCGAAATCAATTTATATTTTATTGTGGAAAAGAGTCAATACGTCTTAAATCTGATTTTAAAATGACATATTTCTGGTTTTCTCTGGTTATACCCTCCTTAAGTAGTCTAGTTAATTTTTTGAGAGTGAACATAAAATTAGAATAATGTGAGATATTCGTGCAGGGTCATTATCTAAGTGGCTAAGATTGCGGTCTGAAAAAATTGTAAAGTTTGCTTAGTACGAATAAATATAGGGTGTCCCAAATTAAAACAAAAAATAGCTATATTAAGGACATTAAATGTTGGCTGAAGGAACTATCGGAAAATGAACTTACTAGTATACTTAAAACATTGTCGTAGAAGTTTCTGGAAAACCTTATCCAAACCATGAAGTTGAACCATAGAAGTCGCTGAAAAATTATCCAAATCATAGTCTCCCTCAGCACAGGATCTACCAGTGAGGAGGACTACGAATATAATTCCAATTTTTTATATTTACCTAACATTTTTCATATAAAAATGTAAAAAATAATAAATACAGGGTGTCCCAATAGAAAGTTGATATTTGTTTTGTTTTCTGTGTGAACGCAACATTTCCGAGGGGCGCGGGGGTTATGTCAATCAGTAGTCTGGATCTTGGGAATTTAGTCGATGTGAAGCATTTCTCGGGAGCGACCGCGCGTTGTGCGTGCGTGAGTTTTACAAAAATGGTGATTCGGCGACTGTCGCGCGTAGAAGATTCTGCAATATTTGAGATTTTCGTCAATTCAATGATGCGCCAAGCATTCCTCTCATTCGAAAATGGGTCAAAAGGTTTGAAGAGATCGGTACAACGCTGGCAAAACCAAAATCCGGGCGACCAAGGTCATCGAGAATGGTAGAAAACGTAGAGAGTGTTTATCATTCTTTTTGTGACCACTTAAACTTTTCGATTCGGAAGCGCGCAAGTGCTTAAAATGTGTATAGATCATCGTAACACAGCATTTTGCACGAATACCTAATGCTGCACCCCTACAAACTTACTGGCTATAACCAAAGAACATGGTTCCAGCAAGACGGAGCAACATTACATACGTCCAATACGTCTCTGCCATGAGTTGGTGAAATTTTCCCTGGCAAATTGATCTCCAGGAGAGGTGACATAAATTGGCCTCCTCGTGGTCCTGACCTAACCCCTATGGACTTTTTCTTGTGGGGTTATCTCAAATCTAAAGTGAAAACCAAAAATCCGACTTCCTTGAAGCAATTAAAAGAAAATATCCGTCACGAAATGGCATCCATCACGAAGAATACCTGGCGAGCCGTCATAAGAAATTTTACTCTTTGATTAAATGAATGGTTTACATTTGGACGAAATTATTTTTCAGAAATAAATTCCCAAATTGTGTATTTTAGTATTTAATAAACATTTTTTCGATAGAACCCTTACTTTTTTTAAATCGATTCACTAAATATCAACTTTCTTTTGGGACACCCTGTATGTGGTGAAAAGTTCACAGATGTTTGTTTATTTAGTTCGCCAAAAAAATTCCCAGAAATCGAAAGAAGTGCCTTCTCACGGGATGACCCCCTTAATAATAATAATTCTTCTGTTTGATGACTCTTTAAAATGGTAAAAAGCTTTAGTAAACACATCAAATCGATAAGCAAAGAGCTTTCATAAAAAAAGCTTACGTTTTATGTCAGTAAGTAACGATGCTGTATCAACATTCTGTCATTGTGTGAACTGTATGAATCGATCACTGTCAAGCAATATACCAATAAGTAACAGAAAAAGTTTTTTTTTTATTCCGCAAAACTATATCTCCATCACCGCAGCAGTAAACCGAGACGATTAAATGCCAGACAATAATTGCTTCTTGTATCATATTTCCTTGTTCGTCTACCCTCAAACTTACGTTTTTTAAGAGGGTTGTCCAAGAGTTAAAGACCTTTCCTCATATGGCGGCACTACCGTGTAGCTCAGATTTTCCTCTTAAAATGAGTGGTGATCCGGCTTGGTAGCTGCTTCAGTGCGATCTTTCCTTCCGTTTGAAATGGGCGCTCCGCTGTCGATTCCCGCCGCCTGCAATGAGCATTCAATTATTCCCCTTCTCAACTAAGAAGGCGTCCGTTCCGTTGAAGTTCGGGAGCTCGAAATTTTGATTCCGGGGGTCAGTAAGTTGACCACACAAATGATATTGAGTGAAAATGGCATAATGTGCAAACTCGTTGATGATGCTGAAGAGCAAAATCGTATGGAAAGCGCTCGGTTTTTTCCAACCGAGGCCAAGCTTTTTTGGATTGACATATGGGTTCACCACTTAACCCCGGAATCAAAAAGGCAGAATCAAAAACGGCGTGATGGTTACTTAGTAAGTTAAATAATAATTTTCGTCTTTGAATACACTGGAATAATTGTGGTAGATGTTCATCAGGATAGGTACCTACTTGTTATTAATATGTTGAAACTCACTATTATATAAATATTATATGATTTTATTTCCGCTATCTTGTTGACCTATTAAAGTATGCGCGGGGGTCGAATGTCAATGAAAGATATCATTTAATAAAAAATGTAATTTTTCCTCGTACTTTCAGTGTTCTCTAAATTCACTGATATGATTAACCACAACGGTCATTATTATTATCCCTGTGATTACATATCCCGTTATTTTTTATTATTTAAATTAAACTAATAAATGTTAACCTTTCTGTGACCGTTTACTTTATATTAAACGAGCTGGAGCCCGGGCGTTGCCGGGTTTTTGCACAGATTTTTCAAAACAGGATGTGGATAGAAATTATATTATTTTTATAAGAAAAACTCTCTTTTATAACTTTTGAAAGTTATTCCCATCAATGTAATATATCATTGAAGAAGAAAATAACAAAAATAATCTAAACAAAAATATTAAAGAGAACAAGACACAGAAAAACAGAGAAAAGACAATGGTCCAGAATTTCCTCTTAATTTAAATGTCAGAATTGGAATGAGATGGTATAATAGGGCTCCTCTTTGTGCGGTGCTTATCTGTCTACTCTTTGTATGGTGCTTCGTAGCCTATGAGTCTCCTCTCTGTGCGGTGCGTCGTAGACTCTCCACTCATATCTCCTTTAAAGAAGGTTTCACTTCTACCGCGTATTAGATTAATACATATATCCCATAAAAAAAATCAGCTTGGGTTAGATCCGGGCTGCGGGGAGACCATGGAATATCTCCTCTGCGTGAGATCAGTGTGTTAGGGAAAATTTCTTAAACCAATTTCTTTTTCTCCATGACCTTGTTTGTTTTCCTGCCGGTTTGTTCAAAATTTTTAAACCATGATTTAATAAATTAACACTTGGGCACTGATTAATCCTCTGTAATTGGTAATGCGAACGAAATAGGCCGCTTGCGTCATTTTTATGTAAAACAGAATAAAATCATTGTTGAGCAGAAAAGAACAAAATCATTGTTTTTGTAAAAATGTTTTACCCAGAAAGCGCGTTGCTCTCCCGTAAAGCGATCCACTGTAACTAAATTTTCAAGAAGCGAGGAACCACACATAAGTGACCCCGCTCTCCTCCGCCGTTCGGAATCCCCGCTAGCACGATTACGAAAGTGCAAATGTTTATGGCCCACCATATATTTGGGTCATTCGTTTGTTAATTGATTTATAATAAAATTGTTCAAGTAAAATTAATCTAAAACCCTTTCTCTAAATATGTAGTGGTTTAGGCTTATTGTTGTTAAGTGGAACGTGATTATTCAAGAAATATAATTACATTATGGGCATATCCGTGTGGTCGAAGAATGCAAAATTTCTTGAAAAATATATCTGATCAAACTCTTGCATGTATTCTTATTCTTTCTTGAGCAACAAATCAATTTAAATTTTGTACAATTTCTAATATCTCGTTCAAAACGGGGAATCTACGAGGGCTGTCCGTAAAATAAGGTCTCCCAGGTGCTGCGGTCGCGAGGAAGATTTTACTCAAGGAATTTTCTGTCAACATCTTATCACTAGTGGTCTTACTGACCATATCACAGAGCTCCGAAAAAACGAATTACAAAGCGTAATTTACATTCACAACTGGTGGGTGCGGCGAGCGGAAGCTCTAGCGCGAACGGCTGCCATGTCGAAACTAAGCATAAACCACAAATCATTACAAATAGAAGAAAGAGACCTACATATTCTAGATAGCGAAAAATACCTGGGCTAACACGTAGAAAAACTAAAAGCAAAAATCATCCCATTAATTGGTGTATTCGGTAGAATTGCTCATATTTTACCAACAGAGATAAAGAGGGGCTTATACTTTAGCTTAATCCAGTCCTACCTAAATTATTTTAATAGAAATTTGGAGTAACACATGTATTACGTACTTAAATGACTCACAAATAATACAGAACAAAGTTATTAAAAAAACTCTTCAATTATAACCCAGACACTCCCACAAAAAAAACTATACCAGGAAATGAACCTTTTGAAAATAAGAACATTGTACGAAAATAACATATGCCTTTTAATCTACAAAATACAAAATGGACTTACTAAACACAAACACAACATATATAAAAACGTCACAAGTACACGAACATTATACTAGACAACATAATAAATTGTACACAAATACTGTCAAGACTGAAAGTGGCAAGAGAAGCATTGGCCACGAGGTGGTATACATATATAATCTCCTTCCCGATAACGAAAAAATGGAAAAAAAAATATATACCTTTAAAAAAAATTTATTTAAACTTAAATTGTTAGAACATATTAAAAATATTACTACTATACTATGCACTACTTTACATACTTTACTACTATACTCTGTACTTGTTAAGAAAGCTAAATATTATAATATTTCTTTTGCATAATAATAAAAAAATATTCCGCCACGATGCGTGGCGGAATCAGGATACTCGCCAGTGTTGCTGAATCGCGCGTAAAATCGTTCCTCGCGACCGCAGCATCTTGCAGACCTTATTTTTCGAACAGCCCTCGAATTTAAAATTGAATAACAAACTGGAATATTTGGCGAAAGGTTAAATCGGTAATGACTACCTCTAGAGATTTTCGATTCAGTGGCTGCTCGGGACTCTGTGTAATGATTCCTTGTTCGGTGGGAGAAATTTCATCAAATGGGGAGAACGGGGCAATTGGCCGTGGGACTGATCTGCTTTTGACATTATTATTGTATTTTTCAGGATTGGAGCTAAAATGGAAACGTGGTAAGTAATTTAAGTAATTATAAAGAGGGTAAAATGGAAAAGGAAGGAATTAAGTAGGCTGAATGCAAAATGGAATGGGCTAGAACTGAATATAAATTTAACAAAATACAAGCTCATAACCAAAAATAACGCAATATTGCTGAAACAAAACTAGAAAAGGTACAGAGTGTTGTATACATGGGCTGCAATGTAAATTATAGATGGGATCCTTCAGTTGAAATCAAATGCCGCATTGAGCAAGCACGTGCAAAATTTATCCGCATGAAAAAAAAATTCTGCAGTCATGATCTAAACCTTGGATTACGAACGCGAATGGTCAGATGCTACGTGTTTTCGATATTATTTTATGGAATGGAAGCATGGACGCTTACCGAAGAACTAATAAGGCGACTTGAGGCATTCGAGATGTGGATCTACAGAAGAGTTCTTAAAATAAGCTGGATGGACAGGGTTACAAATGAAGATGTTATGGTTCGGATGAATAAAGAAAGGGAAGTAATTAAAACTATAAAAATCCGAAAACTTCAATATCTTGGACATGTGATGAGACTTCCAGAGAAGTATGAGATCCTGCATCTCATAATGCAGGGAAAGATTGCCGGAAGACGGGGCCCTGGAAGAAGGAGAATCTCATGGCTGAAAAACCTGAGACAGTGGTTTGGCCAGTCTATCGTGGAGCTGTTCCGGGCCGCAGTAAACAAAGTCCACAGAGCCAACATGATAGCCAACGTCCGTTGAACGGACAGGGCACAAGAAGAAGAAGAGAATGCAAAAAAAAATAGATACCTCCCCGCTTTTAGTAATGCTTTCTTGAAATCCGACAATGCAAAAACGAAATAATAATATTAGCGTGGTTGACTCCAGTTCCTAGGTAGGAAGGTTTAAACCTCAGTCAAATCAATTCTTTTGATTTTTTTAAGTTTGAAAAGACATTTGAATGATTATTATTATTTGAATAATATTTTTTTTTTAAATTTAATTTTGCTCATTTCTGAAATCAATTAATAAATTTAAAAACATGCTGTATGCAATCAATTCATCTGTTTGAGTACCATGTTCGTGTGAATTCACACTGCGATATCAATAAGTTAAAATAAATAGCGTTTTTGATCCCTCCGGCACCAGAACATAGTCGGGAAGCACGCCAAACGCGCGCACAGCATATGTAAACGGTTGACATTTGTCACATGAGAACGGGTCGCTTCTTCGACTCGTTCTTGAGTTCAACAGCTCGGCTGTGGAACTATTTGCCGGCCTTTGTATTTCCTCCTTCCTAAAATATGGGTCTCTTCAAGACCAATGATCATTTCTTCCTCTCCTCAAAAAGACCCTCCACACAGCATCCCAGATGACTGTGTGGAGTTAACTAAACATCACGCCGTTTCCCGCAGTGGTAGGCAGAGGACGGACCGCCAAACAACTCGGTCTTGGCACACACTCTTTGCCTCATTCACATTCATACATCGTTTCATACATACTCTTCTATTATTCTGACTCTTGACATGGCCCGTCTCAAGTATCTGATTCACTTGATCGTGCCATGTCTTCCTCGGGCGTCCCCGACTTCTTCTACCATTCACATTTGCGTAATATATTCTTCTTACACTACTTCCTTCATTCATTCGCTCTACATGCCCAAACCATCTGAGGGTCCCTTTCTTAATCTTACTCATTACGCTTACATCAGCCTTGCATTCTTTGCGGATCTCCACAATTCTCACACGATCATACTTAGTTTTACCACACATACGCCTCAGGGATCTCATTTCAACAGCTTTCAGTCTGCTTTCATTCTTCCTCTGCCAGTTCCATGCCTCATTGCCATAAATCTGGGTAGGTACCAGGACTCCATTGTGGGCTGCTAGCTTCGCTTCGGTTGACATTTATCACATGAGAACTTGTCGCTTCTTCGACTCGTTCTTGAGTTCAACAGCTTGGCTGTGGAACGATTCGTCGGCCTTCTTCTTACGCCGTTTTTTTCCTTCCTACAACATAGGTCTCTTCAAGACCAATATTCTTACCTTCCTCTCGTCAAAAAGACCCTCCACACAGCATCTCAGATGACATAGGCCGTAAGGGAAATTATTTTCCTCAGGGCCTATGTCATCTTTCCCCAAGTCTTCCTGAGTGGTGTTAATGTATAAAAAAAAATAATGTTAAAACTATATGGAAAACCAGCTGTGAACTGGCGCTCTATCTTCCGGTACTAATTGTAATAAATTCCTAACTCCCGTCCGATTAGCTCCACGCACCGATTAACTTAGCCGATTATCTAGTCAGCAGTTAAAAGACTGTGAATGGTATAATTATATATAGCAACTACTTCCCTTCTCGTTTGCTTCTGTCGCGGTTTGAACTAGTTACTAACTAACCCTGGGGTGGTGAAGTGATGAATACGAGATACATAGATAGGACTAGCGAGCCGATCTTATCTGGTTAACAAAGTAATTTGAACGCTTGTTTTAAAGCGATCATTACCCTAATTTGTACCGTTTAAAGTAAAATCACAGAAATCTAAGAGAAGGGAACGCTTAGGCAGTTGGGATTTATTGTAAGAAATAATGGAGAAAGGGGTGCTAGGAAATTGTATGATGCTCAAGTCGGTGGAAGGATAAGAAGAATTATTTATTTATTTATTGACGGACTGACGCCCTATTGGGCTTTTACATCTAAATCTTCTATATATTTATTTTATTTATTTATTTGAGACACAAACAGGATATTTATAAAACGTTTTTGTGTGTATTATAATAAATTAATATAAATATAAATATCCCTAGACTAATGTGTCTGCAGTAATCACGTCATGTCAAGGGCATTTTCATAGAAGCAAATACATGAAAAATAATGAAATTTTTATTTATACATAACTTGAAAACATAAATACAAAATTTAAATACACAACAATAATAAGTATACAGCATTTATGAAGCATGTACTGAAAAGCAAAAAAACAACATTTTTTTGTTTTTGTTCTTAAGTGCACAAATTGTGGAGATATTTTTTGAAACATGTTATATTATTTATTATTATAAGCAATAATTATCAGCCTGAAAAACTCATCCACATTGAAAAATCTTCCGAGAAAAGATACCTACGTGACGCCAACGTGACTTGAACCCGTGCCCTTCTGATTGCCGGTCAGCTGCTCTCCCAATTGAGCTATGGCGGCTTATCTTATACACGCCAAATGATTCAATATATACTAGTGTTTCATAATGTGCTATGCATAAAAATCTTGTCTTAAAACGTTAGTTTAACAATTAAAAATAATAATTATATTATTTACAAAAATATCTATGAAAGTGTGTATTTTAACAAGATCGTTGGATGATCGAGACATTCTAGACATAGGATTAAAATATCCAGTATTATTCGTAAAAATTTCGGTCCAAAATATGTTAAGGGTTCTTGTCGATTTGGGCCTGGCGTATAACTTGATTTGGTTGGCTAGGTTACTATTTACACGATTATTCACAATTTGAATGACAAATGAAAAATGACGGACGACGAATGACGAATTCAACTATTAAAAAATTACAGCGTATTCTGTTTGCTGTGTATTTTTTTCTAAAATCGTAAAACAAGTTTGAATCGTGCTGTATTCAAGCAATGCATCTACATAAATACTGACAACTCTGGATGCGATACCTGTACGCGTATTGCTACACTTATTTTAAGTGAACTTTACAGAGTTTGAAAGAAAGTTGTCATAATTTATCAGAAAACAAACCTATTCAATATTATTATTTCACGGAATTAAGCCGTGAGCTAGCTCCAAAGTTTTCCCTACTTCAACTTACAAGTTTGCTAAAGTATATTGTATTCTTTTCGGAACGTTTCGGGGAAACCCTTATTCACACCATTCACACGAGGGTTTTTTTCGTCCAATTTCACACATGGGTCGTCATTATTTTGATACTATGAATTTGGAATGAAATAAAGGACGTGGAACTTAAGGGAAATTAAGGGAACGGTTACACGCGGTCTTTTTTACACAAAACTGAATTTTGGATATGAAGCCTAAATACTTTTGGGAATTCTTTGTGTTGGGTAATTTTAAGGAAAGGAACGAGAGGAAGTTCTGAAAAGGAAAAAGGAATAAATGGTGGATAAAGAAATAAATGTAGGAATCCAGATGTCCGTGTGTGTCAGACGTTTGAATTCATCCCTCCCGCTGTGGTGAAAAGAGTCCTGCTGGAGAGGTCCATGTTTTTTTTCGAGGATGCTGAATGCAGGTTTTTCTAATCTTTAACTGTGGACGCCGGGTCTCAGAGGCCCAGCCCCTTCTTCAATTTCTCGGAATAAACACCTTCCCCGCGCGCCCCACCCCCGCGCGTTTCAGTAGCTACAGTTTTAGTTGTGTTTGGACCAAAGAGGGAGAAAGTCGCGTCGTCCGGCACTTATCACGTGGGTAATAATCCTTTAAAATTTAATTAAATAATTAAAAACACTTCATTTAAAATTTGATCAGGGTGTGTGAGACCCGCTGACTATAATTTCCATACAAATATACTCGGTAATATTAGGTGCAGATTTTATTTTATTTTATTTTAGTGAGATGTGTCCCCAGCGGATTGCCGCTGGGGACTCATCTACATCTTTTACGATTTGATCAGTCTGTATTGACAGGCTGATCAAATCGTAAAAGATGTAGATTTTTCCCATAAAAACTCTCTAGAAAGACAACCCATGCCTATATTAACGGCAAGAAGCCAGTTTGTTTTCAGTGTTCCAAGCTTCTATGTTCTGGGTGCCAGTAATTTTACATTAGTCTGATCCTTGTCAGAATTTTTATTTTATTTCTTTCAAAAAATTCTTTTTGAGTTTTTGTTACTGTTTTCTTTATTAGCTAGGAAAAATTATTAGTTTTGATTTATGTGATACCTACTATAATTAAAGAGCCTTAATATGACCTCAAGTCAATTAAGACTAAAAACTCACTAAGTTTGTTAAATTTGGAAATAACTATTAAAATATGAATAAAAGTTAATAATTATAATTACTCGATCTTTTATTTATAAATACTTTATTTATATAAACTCCCTGCTAAAGTCAGATTGGTCCAGGTATGAAAATTAGAAGAATTTTATGAAGGGGTCTGTGTGACCCGACTTCCATGGGAGTGTAATTTTTATTTCACGTCCATAGTTAAGGGTTAAGGAGAAAAAGATATGGGAAGAAAAAGGTAAGAGATGTGGATAGAAATCTGGATATCGGTGAGTGACAGGAGTGACGGACAACCACTGGATGAGAGGGTCCAAAATGTCCTGCTGGAGAGGTAAAAAGGTCTCCCTCAACCAGTTTCTCCTGATCCACCCATGCAGGAGGTGGACAAACGCATTCGCCGCGAAGACCTAGATAAACCTCACTCCACGAATCCGGGAACTCCTGCAAAGTCGCTAAACGTAGCTAACCACTTGGGGTGGCCTATGGCAGAGGTGTTGATTATCCTGGGGCATCGGTACCCATAACCGCCTCCAAAATTGAACGAAGCATGAAGCGTCTCTGAATTTAGAAATAAGTGTAGAAATTTTCTTTGAATTTTTTCAATAGTATGAATATGAATTTTGTAGAAGGGCGACCAGACTATGGAGTTGTGTTCTATTCGGCTTCTTACTAGGGATGTGTACAATAGTTTAATGATTTAAAGTTTTGTTGTTCTTAATACAAATCCTAATTGTTCGTAATGTAAATTAAATTGTTTTTAATACAAATCATAATGTTTTCATACTCTAATTTGCAATTTGTTGAATGTGGACGGTGAAGTCTAGTTTCTCGTCCATTATTATTCCAAGATTATAGTGATGATGATTATTTAGTTAGTGGCAAGTCTGGCGTCATGAAATTTGCATTTGATTCTAGTGAAAATCATAATTTGACAGAAGTATTCAGAATAATTGGGAAATTCCATATTTTTAATGGGAGAAATGACCACCGTAGGGTTCAGAGTTAAGTGATCCCATTCCTAACTCCGTCACGCGATAGCAACATTACAGTTTGTTTCTGTGCTGCGTTTAGTATGGGGGGCAATAAGCTAACGTAAATACCTCACAGGGGGTTTCGGAAGATAGTTCATTTTTTATTTTTTTATTTTTATTTTAGTTTATTTAGGAAACAAACAGTTATACATATTTTAATAAGAAAGTAACATATTACATGATTGCATTAACCAGCGAAGTTTCCGCTACAATTTATAATATATATATAAAAACATGGATTAAAACATTAAAGAAAACATAAAGTGGTAGAAAAAAAAGAAAAATATATATATATATACAAAAGAAATGAAAGAAAAAAACACACACACAAATTAAAGCATATGGGATATATAGATCATCCAAATATTATTATTATTATAAAAAGAAGGAAAACCAACATAATGAGAATGAAAAAAATAACATGCAGCAGGGGTGGAGAGTTCGTAATTAACAATTTGTTTTAATTTTTTCTATTATGGATTTAATAAATTGGCCTGAGGACAAATGGAAAATATCAGCGTCGTAAAAGATATCATTGTATTTTGTGCACGTCCTTCGGAGAAATGAATGTTGTGTGTAATTTGTTTTTGAGTGTGGGATGTGGAATAGTTGGTTTGATCTTGTGTTTCTTATTGGACAGTGGAAATTAATGTGTTCTAGAAGATAGTTGTTGTCAACAACGTTGTTAATGATTTTGAATAAAAATTTTTGGTCGGATATATTTCTTCTATCTTCTAAAGTTGATAAATTATGGAATGTTAATGAGTCTTTTAGGTTTTCTGAAGTTCGAAAGGATTTAAAGTCTAGGTGTTTCAATATCTTTTTTTGAATTCTTTCTAACCTTTCAATATTTACTTTGTATTGGGGATTCCATATGACTGATCCGAATTCTAATATTGAGCGAACAAAAGAGACGTACAGTGTTTTGATTACGTGTGGTGACCTAAATGGTTTGGTCACTCTTATGATGAATCCTAGAAGTTTGTACGCCCTGTCACAGATGGAATTTATATGTGTTCGGAAAGACATTCCGGAGTCCATTATTATTCCTAAGTCCCTCACTTCACAACATCTTTTTATCTCTACGTCATTGATTTTGTACGGGAATATTAGGGGGTTTATGCTTTTGGTGAATGATATTGTGTTACATTTTTCCAGATTAAGGAACAGTTGATTGTTAGCACAATATATTCCAAGCCTATTGATATCATCTTGCAATTCTAGGCAGTCATTAATATTAGTGATTTTTTTGTAAATCTTAGCGTCATCAGCAAAAATTTGGAATTTGGAATTTTGGAATTTTCATTTATTGCGTTGATCAAAAAATGTGGTGATAACAGGAATTGCTCAGAAACAGGCGATTGCTCAGACGAAATTCGTTCATTTTCTCGTGTACCTATAGTCAGTAACGTCTAAGAAATTTCTCAAAGGGGGAGTCTGGTCCAGCCCAGGTTTTCGTAGTAAAACTTCTTTACGCACGCTTGACTTGGAGAGTAAGCTGGCGAATGCATGACGAGAGCGTTACGATAAGCGAGGCGAACGGTAGTTGAGAGGGAGATATAAGCTAGTGAAGATAAAAAGAAAGAGGGGTAAGATAGAGAGGTGCGACCACACATTTTCTTTCTCTCTTTCTCTCGTAGCCAGTTACGTTTCGTATATCGACACAGTGCAGGCCTATTGTCTGTATCAGACTGTAGGAGCAAGAGAGAGCAGTGCGCGCACACATTTTCTTTCTCTCTTCCTGTCATAGAGATGGAGCTAAAGAAGTTTTACTTCAGTTGTGTGGTCTAAAGCACACTCGTTTTCTTTTTTCAATGCGGTTTTTCTAAGATAAAATTTATTTTAATTCACGTAACTTTTGTTACGTATGAAGGTACATTTGAACAAGAAAAAACACTAATGAAAATTTGATTTTATAATTTGTACACCAATATGTAGATATAGCGGCAGCAAGCAGTCCGACCAAATCGGCTGGAATCATGAAGACCTTGGAAATAATTTGAAACATGAAATTCAAAATAATTTCATTATGGTATGAAAACAGAATGCGCAAGCACCACAGTTTGCAAAAAAAGTAGTTGATTGCAAAAATGGCGGAAATAAAATGAAAATTGACTTAAAAAAAATCGGTCGGTTTCGCAGTAACTTTGTCTTAATAATTATTATTTTCCATTAGTCGAGATTCATCAATATATAAATTTAATTATCTTTAATTTATGAAATAAATTTAACTTGGAAAACGTGGTTTTGAGAAAAATGCGAAGTTTTCGCTTGTAACCGGGCCACTCCGTTCTCCGTAATACCTGCTTGGCGCGTACCGCTCCTAAGTATATTTCAAGATCGAATTTGATGCTACAACTTTGGGAATGTAAGAATGTCTCTAGAACAGTGGTTCCCAGACTTTTGGCCCACGGACCCCTTTCCAAAACTGTTTTGGCCCATTGACCCCGGGGTGGGATAGCACAAAACGGAGGGGACGGAATATGATAGGGTGGGACGGCAAATTTACCACAACAGAGGGGGCGACATGGGATATGGGGTGGAATGGAGTAGGATGCGGTGGTGCGAAAAATCCCGCTCCATCCCACCCCATCACGACCCTGCCTGAAACTTCCGTATGAATAAAAATGTGCTAAGCCTTGCCGCAAACCCCCTGAAGTCATTCAGGGACCCCCAAATCATTTTTTATTTTCCACAGACCCCCTGAATTATCCTACGACCACTTTGGGAACCACTGCTCTAGAAGGTCATCTTTTTCTGCATCAGATTCTTCTTCATGACTAACCTCATCATAAACTTTGGATGGTGTTGCAGAATCTTGGCTCTTTTCATCGAAAGGTTGAAGCTTGCATTTTGTATTGTGTATTACCTTGATTTTGTTATTCTTTTTGTGTTTAGAAGGAGAATTGTTGTATTATAATGGAAGCATGAGATGTGTAAGTAACCCCAGACTCTCTGAGCTCAATACTCAAGAATAAATTATTGATTATGAATTTAACATCTCAAGGAATGGCAATCTGACAAATCTCAAGGGAAAAACAGATTCACTAACATTTTATGTAGTTCTCTGCAGCTTGGGAGGCCTCCCGTAATTTTATCCACTTAAAATTCAGATGTATATAATTTTTTGTAACTTTGAAACACGCACAAAGTCAGTCGTCAACTATACACAACTGGAGTAGAATTCACGATGAATTGCAAAATTTTCAAAACCATCAGGTAATGTGATAGTTGTTCACTGGTCACAATAATACATACTTTTAATAAATACATTTTAACTGTACTACCAAACCGCCAAGTTGGTGACAGCTCTGGTTCATTTGATCAAGCATGATAATATAACAGTTTCTTTGAACAATACGTTTTAGTGCCTCTGAAAATCTATAAATATCGACATAATCACCATTCTTGCAATATAAATATTAATTACTTTTCTCCAAACAAACTTAAACATATTTCAATGCCTAACCAAATTTTTCTGAAATTGCTGGCTGTTCTAATGGCGTCTTCAATGTTTCAAGCACGGTTTTGAAAGGGCTTGCAGCTTTATGTCAGTTATCTATTCCAAAGGGTTTTCTGTCTTCTTCTTGCAGAGGAGAAACTTGATAATGCAGATTACTTTAACGTCGAAAAGTCAAGTAACGTATTTGAGATTTTGTTGCTTTAGTTTTCAGTTAAACCCTTCGAATTTTCGAGAATATTCGCTTTTGGTGTCTCTTACAAAATGACATTTTACGAAAACTTTTTGTTATTACCCCTTCGCAATTAAAGCTCTATAAATAAAACATTTCTGAACATAGCCGAATGGTAAAAACTGTTTTAGAAAGGTTACAAAATAGGCTTTCAAATTATTATATTACAAATAAATATTAGCTTTTGTAAATATTAAAATTTAGAACGCAAACATTAAAAATACGTAAAAATGACTCACGTGATGTTTTTATGTGAAAACGGTACAAAAATCACAGAAATCACAGATTATGTAAACAACAATACTTATTCTATTGTATATATGTGTAATAAACACTTTTGTCATCTCACTATTTTAAAAATATTTAATAAAAATTTAAAATGTGGAGCGCGGTGGAGCAAATTTCCGCGGGTAAATATTTTTGTCAACTACACGACTGACAGCTGATTCCTGTTATGTATTTCCATAGACAACTTGACAGGGATGTGCAGTTTGATCGACTATCTACCTTTTACTTTTTGTTTTAGGGATGTAACTAAAACAATAACGGAATTAGAACGATTTCTATGGAAACACACGCGCTGACGTATAAACACGCTTATTGTACTTTACTGCTGTCCTATTTTTAACTTAAGCTTATATCTACTTACGTTGCGGAGGGGTTGTTCGTCTAAAATCTAAATGGATAAATAAACGAAAAAGAGAATTTCTAAAGCTAATCGGACAATAGGCCACTTGCATTACATTTTTTAATTTTTTTTTTCCGGTTTAGGAAAATATTTTAAGACATTCTGTATTTTTTTTTTTTTTAATCATTTTTTGAAACCCTGGCGATTTTTTGAAAATTTCATTCCACAAAATCAGACCATTTTTTATAAGCCGGAAAGACGGGACATAATTTTATGGGTGCGAAAAAAGAATAATTACGTGGCCGAAAATCATTAAAAAAAAGAACGTTTTCCACACGAATGGCACAGGAAAATAACGAGGCATACCAAAAATATTACATCTCATAAATATTTTTTTCCTTGATCCATCATATTGAACATAAATCATTATATGTATGTCATTGAGTTCAGTTTAGGTTAGCGTTTATATGTCTTAGTCATAAGCCACTAGCTATAAGTCTTAGATGTAAGTCACTAGTAATAATTGTAAATCTTAGTTGTAAGCCAGAAATTTTATTATTTTATGTATTTATTTGTACAGCGCCCTTGAGGTGATTTTTCGCGAAAACGGCGCTATATAAATTAGCCAAATATTATTATTATTATATTATATGTATAACGTATATATTACTAAATCCAATGTAATATACTTGTACTTGTAAATTATAATAATAATAAGAATAAAATAAAATTATGAAATAAAATAATATTATAAAATTAGATTTTGTTAAAATCATCACCATAACCATTATACCTCTTAGAACACTTCTAAAATGTACGGGGTTCTCTTCAGAACATCTGTCAAAAAGTCGAACCAAAAGATAAGTTCGCAGAGAACATACAATAAATCTAGTGAACGAATTAAAAAATTCGCCTGAAATCAAAGTGATGCCATATAAAAAAAAAAATCAGTGTGGAATTTTACAAAATTAATAGGAACATTTTCGGAGACGGGACATTTTCATGTAGTGACATCACGAGCCCAAATAATGGATTTATTTATTTAAAAAAAAAAAAAAACTATACATTTCTTAAAAATTTTACTAACATTTTCGCAATCTTAATAAAAAGATCTATTCACACGATTTTTTCCAAGTCATTATGAATTCAATGCAAGTGGCCTATTAACATATTTCTAAAAATATTTGGAGGGATAAAATCGTTTAATTACAAGCATTTAATGATATTATGAATTATTACACCGCTTTTATACATAATTCAAACACATTCACGTTGAAATACACACACACATGCTCTTTTACACTCCTATTTTTTATTTGTCGGTTATCTTTATTTCAAATCATTTCATAGCTTGTACCTACTAACCACGCCCTGTAAAATGTACATTACAATATAACTCAACAGATATTTCATACGGATATGTTATTGATTCCGATCTATTTAAAGATATCTAAATCCTTGTAAAATGTTTACCAACTATCTTCGTACATGTGTTACTGTAAAAGCCCGTACTGCGGTAAATCTTAAGATTTTTCAGTAAATTCTAAGATTTAACAACTTTTAACGGCAAAAGTCCGTTGGTAAATCCTAATATTTACTAGTTAAACCTAAGCTTTACCGTAGTGCGGGCTTTTTCAATAACATATGCACTGTTTGTTAGTAAAAAAATAATAATAAGAATTTTAAGGCCCAGGGTCCAGAATCAAGAATCTTATAGATTTTACTTTGAGGTATTAGTCGCCTATCTATATCTGGATTATTGGTTAACCGATACCTTTGCCATAGTTATCCCACCTGGTTCGCAACATAGCTATGTTTGGTGACGTTGCAGGAGTGTTCGAGTTCATGGGGAGAGGTTTTTCTCGCTCTTGACGGCATATTCGTCAGCCCACCAACTGATCTGACTACTGCTTGAGAGAAACCTTTTGACTTCTCCAGCAAGACTCTCTCGGAACATCGCCTTGAACCGCAGTGGGAGGGAGATTCATACATCCGTCACCCTTAGACACATTAACCCCCAGATTCTTACCCACCCCTCAAACCTTTTTCCTTCCCAGTACCTCCCCTCTTTCCTTTCCTAAAAGGACCCACCACACGTAATCCCCGAAGGTGAAAATCATTTTCATCAGACCCTCCTGTGTGGAGCTATTGTAAAAAATATATTTGACATTTAACCAAATAGTTAATCATAAAATTATTAATTATTTTCATCTAATGTGGGAAGCCATATTAACAAATAATCATGGCTCTCTAATGTGACATTTTAAAACACAACATAAATTAATCATTAATAAATTAAAACAAAACCAAATCAACGCGTTTCATTTCCTTCAACAAATTCGTAAAACATTCATGTTTCGTCTAAAGTTTAAAGCCTCGTTTTTACCGAATTATATATTACGAAACAAATTAAATATTATAACTTAGCAGAGACTGCATAATCCCCCTGTAGTTGAAACCTGTAATTTACCTTTTCTACCAAACACAAAATAATTCAAAATAATATATTTATTTTAATAATATTTATGAATAGCGACATAATTCATGATATCGGAAAACCATTTCAATGTGATGACTGTAAATTGCTGAAATCCCAGAAAGCCAATCTTTGCAGATTTGAAAGAAAAATAATTTTTGCCATTTTACGTCACTAATTTTGATTCTCGGGCCACATTCAGCCTTTACATGGGTACCGTAGGTTTTGTATGGGTACCGCCACTCCGGAAACCATTTATAGGATCACCAACATCTCTGCCATAGGTCATTCCAAGTGGTTCTCTACGTTTGGTGCCCAGGTTCATGGGATGAAATTTGTCTAGGTCTTGGCGCGGATGCGTCTGCCCTGCGTGGCGGACCGGATCGAGAGAGACTGGTTGAGGGAGGTTTTTTGACCTTTCCAGCCAGACACACCTTGCACCGCAGTTGGATGGATGGATTCGTATGTCCGGCACTCCTGGACACACGGACACACGGACACCCAGATTCCTACCCACCTTCCCAATTTCCTTCCCTGCCTTAAAAATATCTTCCAAAGCATCGCCAAATATGACCCTGAGGGAAATTATTTTCCTCAAGGCCTCTTGTATGGAGGGAGCTAATGTAAAAAAATCTCTCTACAGGAGGCCCTGAGCAAAATATTTTCCCTCAAGGCTTACGTCATGTTTTGGAATTCTGAGTGAAGGGTCTTTTTGAGGAAAAGTAGACGAGGACCTGGATCCACAAGAGACCCGCTGTTTAGATTTAAACCCAGGACTCAAACCAATTATGGAGTTGAGTTACCATCAAAGGTTGGATTGCGATCCAAGAGTTGTCTGATTTGTTCGTTAGATGTCGATAGAATCATTTTATTTTTGTCCCTTTCTCACACAACAAACAAGGTAAATATAGATGTACGAAACCTTTATAAAAAGGCTTGCATCGGTAAAATTAACTTACTTCTTTACGAAAACTTGCACTAAGAATTTAAAATACTACTGAACCCTTGTCCGTTGGATGGGGAAAGTTATTGTCGTCAGTTTGTAAATATTCAAATCATAACAATAAAAAATCAAGAACTTAAAGTTAAAACCAAAAAGTGCTTCATTTATAAAAAACCAGTCTACCCAAAGAAATTCTCCTGAGTGAAGACCTCCAATTTTTACACCCGCATTGAAGGAGGGAACTAAACTCAGAGGTCAGCTAATCGTTTGATAGCAGACCTCAAGAATGTCGAATGAGGCCCTGTGGAAAGGGGGAGGGGGAGTACGGGGAACGCGTGAGGACAAGAGGACGCGAGAGAGGAAGGGGAGGCGGAAGGGGAACGGGACGAATGGGAAAGGACACGCAGTAAAAAGAAAGGACACGGTTGAAACAATTTCTTAATTAAATGGCATAGCAATGCATGCCGGGAACCAGAAAGTATTACTTACAATATTTTTATTAACGTGGAACAAAATTTCATTTGTATATATAATTTCCAATTGAAATCTTCCCGAAGAATCTAAATGGTTTGACCATTTCGTTTGTTACTCTGCAAAAGTAACCGCGCTGAGTTAAATTAGTTCAGATAATCTCCACCTGAATAAATTCTAACTCCAGAACGCGAGAGCGGATTTAATTAAATTGTTTCTTAAATGGAATATTTCTAACCAATAATTTGAAGACCGAGACTTCAGTAGATACAAGGACAAAGGGAGTGCCGTCACGGGAACTGGGCCTCGTTAGCACTGAAGAACCTAAGTGTAAGAATAGTATTGTAAACGTGACAATAAGCTCAAGTTGACCTTACTTCTAGGACTCCAGCAAGAATTCCTAACGTCGATAAGTTAAAAAAAAATTATGATATCCTATTATTTTTTATTGTAAATTAGAAAAGTAAATATATGCAATAATAATATGTTACATATCATTCAGTTTTAATTACCCAGTTAGTAAATAAATAATCTCGGGTCTAACTGGGGAGCTACCTAGTCTATTTACTTATGCTATAATATATTTGGAAATAATAAATTACTTGAGGTAAAGTATTTGTGGAAGCAATATCTAATGCTTATAAATAGTATGTACAGTTGCAAAAATTAAAATAGAAAACTTTAAAAAATACTCTAAAATGTTACAAAATATGTCAATATGTTGGTTATCTAACATGTCAATATATTTTAAATAGTTTTTCTCACTATTTATTATACCAGATAAATCGTTAAATAGTTTAGGGCCTTTAAATTCGTTGTGCAGCTGTCGTGTTGCATTTAGGTGCATATATATGTTCCCAGATGTTCTAGATCTTATATAATTCGTGTTGAGGACACTTCGGATTCTATTAACTTTTAGAACAGCATTTTTTTCAAATAGTTTTAAAACCAGTAGGACCGTAGATTTATCAAAAAGTTCACGGGTTGAAAAACTCTTGGTTTTATTAAGAATAACTTTAAAATCTCTATTGCGAAGCTGGCTATATTTGTAGTCCAGTGAAATAATGACTATTGAGTGCACTGCAGTTTACAGTTTTATTTTTTTTTTAAGTTTCTTCATTCATTGAAAAAATCTCTTTTTACAAAAGTTGGGGATGTTTCGACCACCATGCTAGGCACATGCCTGTGTTGTGGTGGTCGATTTTTTATACAGTAAATTATCATATGCAATATAAAGAATGTGTGAGAGTATTAAGAAAATATACATACCTATGCATAAAATAATATAATAGAATACAAAATTGTTAAAAATAATTTAATTTAAAAGAGTTACGAGTATAAAATCAAAGTGAGTACTATATGGTAAGCACATGAGAAAGGATTTTTATGTTTAAAATCTACATTATCTACATTATTTAACACCAATTTTAGTACAATTAAATGTTGGGCTTTATTCTTCAAGTCCGGTAAATTATATTGTACAGCTGTATAATACAGTAGTATGTAGTATAATATAGTACAGTGTTGTTCATGTTTCAATCCGACGAATACTAAATAATAATTATTGTTACCATGGTTTAGTGCTGGGAAGTACACATGGGACTTCGTCGGATTCGATACACAGTGGTGCCAAACAGTTTTAAGTAAATAGTTTAAGATCTGTATTAATAATAATAATGTGTGTGAAATTATAACATAATCATATAACTGTTTTTTCCTCATTACTTATTTTATTTTCAGAAGGTTTCTTCGACTGGTAATAGCCGTTATTTTACTTTTTCTTTTACTAACACTATTATCTCTTTTTGATGTTACCTATTTCATGAGAATTATTCCACGGGCTGCTACTTCTATTTATCTTTTGTATAATGTTAACGTAAGTACTTGCATACTGCTTTCTAACCCCGTATGCGTGGACATTGGAGGGTCTAGAGTCGTTCAAATAAATGTAGCTTCGTTAAAAAAAAGGAGAGTCTTGACGTATGCGGTGAAGGAGGAAACCATATGTTTCCTTATGCGCCAATTCCAACTAAATAATGTTGCTATTGTTGAAGTTGTCTTTTATATCAAATATAATTTTCAAAATTAAATATGGCATTGAGATATTTACTAAATTTAAACCACACTATTTGGTTTTAATATCGGATACAAATATGTTGTTTAATAGGTTATTCATAGATATGACACAGCTGTCGATAATGCGGGAATTGAGGCTTAAATAAATACGGTTGCAACTTCAAGGTCGAGACCCAGATCATTCTTACCGCCTGCTAAATGGGCAATTTTGTATCCTGACGTCACACGCAGAACAATTTATAATACGAATAGCAGTGCCGGAGTAGTGCTGCACATCTTTGGGAGGCTGGTATGGGTACCGCCGCCCTGGAACCATTTGTTGAGCTGCGTGGCAGGCCGAATCAGGAGAGACTGGTTGAGGGAGCCATTTTGACCTCACCAGAAGGACTGTATCAGAACGTCGCCTTGCACCGCAGTGGGAGGAATGGATTCATACGTCCGTCACTCCTGTACACACTAACCCCCAGATTACTACCCACCCCTCATACCTTTGTCCTTCCCAGAACTTCCTATCCTTTCTTTTCTTAAAAAGACAGTCCACACAGCATTCTCTAAGATGACTTTGGCCCTGAGGGAAATTATTTTTCTAAGGGCTTCCTGTGTGGAGCTAATATAAAAAATAATCAGAATGTTCAGTTCACACGCGGTTGAAGTGAAACCTTCAGAAAAAAAAAGTTGACAAGAATTGGAAGGCTACGAAGCACCGCACAAAGAGAAGACTGATTATACTATCTCATTCTCTCGTAGGCTAAATCCTATATATGTATGTGTTCGTTTCTTTTTAGTTTCGATATTTTTTGTATAAAGAGAATCGACACTAAAGAGAATCGGAAGAAGCGTATCGCGGGTGTATTTTTGTGTGCAGATGTTTAATTCAATCTTTTTTACACGTGAAATATTTTCGATTTCAATTGGATACGAAATCACATTTCTAGGGATAATTCGTTCAGTGTTTGTTTGAGGCTGTAAGTTGAAGTAACCACAAGCCAAAGAATGGCAGTAGTTTTAGCTGGAATTCAAGCATAACCTTTGACTTTTTCAATTCATATTCGTTTCAATGGGATATTAGAAGGTTATGATAGTCATAGACCATGAAAACTGAATCTAAAGTTAAACGCTAGCTTAATAGTTTTTATTTATATATTAATCTCTATTTATTAGTTTTATTGTAACTAGCAATTACCCGGCTGCGTCACAGTGTCATTCATAGAAAGACTCTCCCATGCGTCCCCTTCCCCTCCCGCGTTACACTTCAAAATAATAATAATAATATTTGGATGACTTCTATAGCGCCACCTAAACGGCGTTGTACAAACCTATAACATATTTCTACCATATTACATCTACCTACAAACTAGACAAACCATTATAATAACACAGAGTTCATTAAAACGTCCCAAATACACAAATACTTTAATTTAAATAAATGTAACAATGTTACTTTGTTTGAATCACTTGTATATTTGTTTAAAGCTGACCGGTTTCGGAATGATCGTTCCTTCCTCATGGCAAACGTATACTGATATACAATTACAAAATAGTGGGTGGGAACAATGTATTATTATTACTAAGGATTCTGGTAGGGGTGGAGGCGTTGCTAGGGATTAATGAAGAGTGGGTGGGGGAACATATCCATTATTGGGCTGTAAGATAATATTTTTTTGATAATAAATTAATTATTTTTAAGGGTTATTTCCAAGGCTTCTAAGTTATCTAAGCGTTTTCCTTTATGGTTAATATGAAGAATATTTATCTCCGTATTTTTTTTTCAAAACTCTGGTTATTTTCAATGATATGGTTAGCGAACTCGAAAAAATTATTATTATTAAGACACCTTAAATGTTAGATACGTTTTAAGATTTTCACGGCCAAAAACATTTTCAAATAAATGAAGACAATATAAGCGAAACTCAATCGAAAATCTGGAAACAGAAAAATCAGAAAAACATATTGACACCTCTGGGACTCGAACCCAGGACCTCTTGCTTTCCGGGCAAAAGCAAGAGGTCCTGGGTCCTGGGTTTGCCCGGAAAGCAAGAGGTCCTGGGTTCGAGTCCCAGAGGTGACAATATGTTTTTCTGATTTTTCTGTTTCCAGATTTTCGATTGAGTTTCGCTTATATTGTCTTCATTTTTTTAAATATTACAATTTGAGGTTTTACTCATAAAGTTAAAAATTAAAAAAAAAAAAAAAAATCGTTATTTATTTTTGGGGTGTTATGCCGTGTTGCGCTACCTCCTTTCTTAGCCAATATATTTAATATATTTAATTTACACATACAGTATACACACACGGTCCTGAAGAAGGTTGAGTACAACCGAAACCCGTCGACGAATATAAATTAAAATAAAGTGGTTCTTAACAAAGAACTTATTTCATTCATATAATGTAAAGCCACAAACTTTCTTCATTGTTTAATTTATTCTTAGTAAAACCGAAGTTAAAGACATACTTCATCTTGTAAGGGGTATAATATAGAAACATTGATCTACGAGCATAGGGGTGGCTTGGGCTAGTTCAACACATAACTAATTACAGTAACTACAGGCGGGGAGGTTGAACAGGTTACAAAAGGTGAACTCCCTCGGGCGATGAGGGAGGAAAATATGTTTCCAGTGAAATTTTATATAATGTTCGAGTTATGGGTATTATCAAAGCTTCATAAAATTACTTGTAATTTTAGCTGGGTTATTTAAAAAAAACTTTTTTGTTTGTTTATTTTTGTCTAAATTAACCTCCAGGGTCACAGAATGCTTTTATAAAGGATGTTAAGGGACGTACTTGACTTACTTTAACCAGTGATTAAAAAATGACTACGAAATTTTCTGTCTCAGGTGACTTTTTAACATCTTTTTTCTTCGAAATTAAATAAAATAAAATTTTCCATTTCGTAAGTGTCAATATTTTATTTTTAGTGTGCATACCTCACAAGAATCCCAGCTGTTCCCGTCTGGAGCCAGTGAGACTATGGCATTCCCAATTGGGGTAAGTTGTGGGGCTGAAGGTAGTGAGGAGGGGAAGGATATGGGGAAAAGGAATGTGGGGAAGTACCTGGCGATTTATATGCGGTCACCAAACACGGCTAAAGCCATTTCAAGCAACGCACAGTGATTCGTTTCATAGAAGCAATGACGTCATGGCGACATTACCAGATAGACAGGATAATTAATGCATGCTTAATTGGGGTGATTAGAGTACGCTTATTGACTCATACCAGAGGCCTAAAGTCGAAAAATGTGTTTTGAAATTATCATTTGCATTTATTCGCTCGTCGCAGCTTGACGTTTAAAATTGTATGTTTGAAAAGTGTTTTTTTTTCGGTTCTGTAAAATGGAGGCTACTTCGGAAGGTATGTTTTAAAGTTTTTTCTTATTACTTTACTATAAATAATTTTAGTTGTTTTTTAAATAATAAATAAGTTTTGTGTTTTTTTTGGCCTAAAAAATATTAAGTTTCTAACTTCTCGAGAGTTTATCTCAGAGAGTATATCAAAATCGCACGATAATTTTCTTTTTTTTTTAAATAGTGCAACTAATATTCTATTCATATAAGTTTCGATATTAAATTAACCCGCACGAATCTACATTATTATTATTTTTTCTTTTTTCAGGAATTATATACGAGATTTCCACGCTGGAATTGTTCGTGACATGGAAGCGTTTGCCGAAGAAAGAAAATCTTGAGGGAATGTTTAACAAAGTTTTAAGTACATTTGAACTTGATAAGCTCGGTGCAAGTGGTGAAAAAAAGTTGAAAAACAAAATAAGGCTTATATCTTTGAATATTAGCAGAAAATGGACCGTAATTTTAGCAATTTATTACACTCAAAATACACTTTTTTTACTTTTTACATATAATTGTTTTATTATAAAACTCAAATACTCTATTAACACATTATTTAAAAATTATAAAAAAAAATTTAAAAAAACGATAGGAAAAAAAATTAATAATTTTTAACACTAATTTTCATAAAAATAGTATTGACTTCACCTCAATAGAGGGTTAAAAATAATTTGATCATGTTTAAGAGTTTTTAGCGTCTAGCATGTGTGAAACGAATCACTGTGCAACGTTTCAATTCTGAATGGTGGTCTTACACCAGGGCGATACTGAGATATAATATAATATACATATAAACTATTTTTAAATGAATAAATTGGAATAACACAATTTATCAAATAAAATGTATTACTTAATAACTTCGGGAGGACAACATGAAGACACATTTTAAATATTTGTAACACGTTCTTCAGAATTAATTAAAATGAACGCGACAGAAAGGTCGAATCTCCAGGCCTGCTAGGGTGAATTCGACCGTACTTCGTACAATATATTTGTTTACACGCTTTCTTCACTGACGTCGTTAAGATTCCCGCATTATTTTTCTTCTTCTTCTTTTCTTTGATAAGGCAAATTGGACAGTAAGTTCGTCCATACACGGTATATATTTGTATACACGGCTTCTTTACTTACGTCGTTAAGTTTCTGAATATATTTTAGGGTATATTGTCGTCTTCGCATATTTATATTGTCTGCTATATTTATGAATTATTGCAAGATTCAAACCCGAACAAAATGCTACGTAGAAAGTGTCTTTGATAAATTGTATGCTTTTTTATTTTTAATGTGCTACATCTATTGACTTTCCTGCAAGTCTAGGGTGAATATTAATTTTATTTTAATTTTTTATATTAGCTCCACACAGGAGGCCCTGAATAAAATATTCTCCTCAGGGCCTATGTCATTTTTGGGGATGCTGTGTGGAGAGTCTTTTTAGGATAGGGAAGGAAAAGTTCTGGGAAGGAAAAGGCTGTTAGGGGTGGATAATAATCTGGGGGTTGGTGTGTCCAGGAGTAACGGACGAATCCACCTCTCCCACTGCAGTGCAAGGCAATGTTCCGAGAGGGTACGGCTGGAGAAGTCAAAAGGTCAAAATATATTTTATCTATCCAAGTGAGAATTACGAAAACGCTCGCGGGCCACGTAAAATGGGCTCGCTGGCTGTATGTGGCTCGTGCGCCGCAGGTTTCTCATCACCAGTGTAGAAGTTAGTCTTTCACGCTAAGGTTCCAGGTTGAGTAGTGAAGCAATACATCCTTCTGCCTTTCCATGCGAGGAAATGTCTTGACGTAAATTACCATATAATTGCCCTACAGTAGTGAGTTCAACAGGTATTCCTAGGAAACCTGTTGTAGGAGAACACTAATTTGTTTTGTTTTAAAGGCTTCGAGCAAAATGCAGTTAGGAAATAGTTTCATATTGTCTAGCACGCAAGATTCCCCTGGGAAATTAATTTGTAGCCAGGCATTGGAAATTGAATTAAAACTACGTTGTTGTTTTTTGCAAATTCAATTATTACAAGGGTTTTAAACATTGAATTTTCTTCAAATTCTTGAAAAATTTAATATTTTATTTTACTATTTAATAGGCCAAAAGATATTGTAATATAACAGATGTGCTATCCGCAGTTTTTACTGCGTGGGACTGTGCTTCCTGGTGCCGCCGATTTTGTTTACCTATTACGCTACCCGAAATTCTAGCGATTTCTCACATACCTATCCCCCATAAACTTTTGAAGTTTTTAAGCTCTTAAAAAAATGTATTTTATTTTTGAAGATAACGTCTATACATTCCCCACGCCGAAACGCAAATTATACGAAATTCCCTCCATAGAAAAAAATCGCAAAGTGTGCTCCGAAAATTATTATTTTCACGTCTGTTTCAGTTATTTTACAAGTTATATATAAATATATTTTTTTTTTATTATTTCATAAATGTTTACATGATACATTTTTGCCATTTTTTAACTACCATACTAGGCTATTGCCCGTGTTGTGGTAGTCATACAGGAAATATTATTTTATGTCAACAGATAATAAAATATTAGAAGACGAAAGAAAAAAATAACATATTAAGGGATAAATAAAACTAAAAACAGATAAAAATAAAAATATAAGAATTAAAAGTAAGCTAAGAAATAAAGAATAAAAAGGTAAGTATTATTCTTCTTGAGATAAAAATAGAAATAAAATTTGTTAAGTATTATCCTTCTGGATATAAAAAAAGAAATAAAATTTGGTAAGTAGGTATACTTCTGAACGAAAGTACATGTTTGTAGTCACTTTTGATATTCTTTCTATGAAAGAGATTGGAAAGAGTGTTAAAGAAAGTAAATTTTTTTGTTTGTTTGTTATTTTTTTTTATGCAATATTAAGTTAAATTAATTAATTAATTAAATTTGTAATAATAATAATAAGTTTGTATGAAAAATTCACAGTGTGTCTTTAAATGCTGTTTTAAATAGCTCCCAAGAGATTTTTGCTCTATTTAAAACGAGTCGTGTTTTACTAAACATTTTCGCAATTTTCGCTTCAATTTAACAGTTTTAAATTAATATAAGCGCACTCTTTCCAACATTCGTAATTACATATTTCTCCATCTTCTTCTTTTTGAGCGGGGATACGGCGCCTTAACGAATAAACTAAACGAAAGTTAAACTAAATGAACGAATTCTTTCCGTATTCAAACTATACCTATTGTTAACAAATACTAATGCACACCTTAAAAAAATCAACGAAATGAACTAATTATTTTCGTACGCAAACTACTCCTATTACGTAGTAGTAGTCCGCCGACAGTCGCGCGGACATCATAGCATATCTCTTTTGTATTTCAATATCTTTCAATAGGCTCATGGGACTTTTACATAGGAGGCCAGGGAATAATCTCCCTCAGGAAAATAATTTCCCTCAGGGCCTATGTCATCAAGTGTGAAGGGGCTTTTTAGGGAAAGAGAGGGGAGGAAGTTCTGCGAAGGAAAAGGGTATGAGGGTTGGGTAGGAATCTAAGAGTCAATGTATCTAAGAGTGACGGACATATGAATCCATCCCTCCAACTGCGTTGCAAGGCGAAAGGTCGTTAGACCGGCTGGAGAGATCTAGGTTAGGTCTCCCTCAACCTATCTCTCTCTATTTTTGATTCTCTAACTGACAGCCCTGAAAAGCAGAACTAATTAGCAGTACCTGGAGTCATTTCAAACTGCAGTAATTTCAACTGAAGGTAACAATAATATTCTCATTACTAAGTTACTCCATTTTAGCCAATTCCTAGAATCCAACAATATGTACAAATAAAAGTAAAGTAGGTATATTATACTTGATGTTGAGAATTTTTCTAAGAAGTCACCTTTATTTACTTATTTTTACTCTGCATTAAAATGTGTATTTTGTACGAGCTCATATTCTTTTTTTTGTATATCATTGCAATGACCCTCCTGTGTACCACTGTGTATCATGCATAATGTATCACCGTATTGTAATAGCCATTTTATGGCGTTGAAATAAATAAATAAATAGATTGTCATACAAGTTTTATGGCCATCTGCTTCAACGGTTGCTAAAGGAAAAGAAATTGCTTCTGTTACTTGTCACAAAAATGCGTTTTTCAATCAATTTAACCGACTGTTTTATAGACATTAAAAAGTGATTAAAACAAAGAAATCCTTTAAAATTGAAATATTTTTCTCATTACCTCATGCGTAGAGCTAATGTAAAAAAAATATATATATATAGAACTAGCTGACCCGGTGACTTCGCACCGCTTCAGAATCAATAACTGTTGTGTTAACTTATTAGCTGAATTAAATTCAGTTTTCTAAGTTAAAAATTACACAACGAAGCAATTATCGATGCGCAACTGTCCGTGTTTTATTTTTGTCAGTATCAGAGATGGCGTTGTGTACAGATTTATATTTTTTTGTGATTTTCTTACTTTTCAACTTACTTACGGGAATTGCGTTTCATTTTCTTTGTACGTGTGAGGGAGATTTATTATAATTATTATATTTTTCCTTTGGACGGGTACAAACATACGTTCATCATTTGTCCATTTTCGACTGTTGACATTTAGTGTGTAAGAAAGAGGGGCAGCATTATATGTTTAAGAAAAAAAGCAAAACAACCAGCGTATGGAAATTTGACGTTTTTGAATTTTTGGAATTCACGCACTACTCAATATTATACTTATCACAATATTGCTGCAGCTCTTTCAAAAGATGACAATTCGTTCCATACAAAATGCACGAGCAAAAGAATTTTCTTCATAACTTTTTTTCGTGAATTTTTCCGATGTTTTAACAGCTATTCTGCTATTCGGGGCGGAGACAAATCCAACAAATCCAACAAATTTCCTCCTAATTGTATTTTTATGTTTAATATCCGAATTTATTGTAAAAAATTATATTATATTTTAGTTCAAAAGTTCTTGTTTTGTCCTGTGCTACAATAACACCGTTATTGTCTATTATTATTGTCCTGTGTGTGCTACAACAGCACTATTTTAATTAATCTTTTGTTCTCTTGTCATTGTTTTGTAAATACTGTAGATTCTTTATTTAATACTAGCTGACCCGGCCACGTAAAAAAACACAACGTCATCTACTGGATGGTTATCCAACCTTTATAACCACCGCCGTCTTTGACAGACAGATGCCGCGGAGGACATTAATTTATATTACGTAGAGATGGTGTGAAAATTTATAATAATGTGCATGAAATGCTTGGGGTAACTAACGTATTTAAGTTAATAAGGATTAATACTGTATCCGTCTAAATAACTTTTCAATTACCGCAATGTACGTGACCATTTTTTTAGAAGATAGAATGGGTATAGTAAGCTATCCGTAAAAGATAGATATATGCATTCGCGGACTTTTTTGTAGATCTATAAAAGAGGAATATCCCACTATGCATTGTTTTGTTATATCCCAAAAGGATTAGGCAGCGTTTTCGATCAAAGCTACCAGGCGGCTTGACTTTTTCCGACACTTCTAACAATTATAGTTATGTTTCAACCAATTTACACAAATCCTTGACAAATTACATACATAAACCTTCCTCACAAAACGCTCTATCTATTGGTGAAAACCGCAAGAAAATCCGTTGAGTAGTTTTCTAATTTATCGCGAACAGACAGACAAACAGAGAGACAACGCGGGGGACTTTAATTTATAATATGTAGAGAAGATAGAGATAGAGATTATTTAATCAATATTTTGTAATGGACTCGTAAGGAACACTGTAAGATTATTTTTTATTTATTTAGTTAAGCGCACTTGAAGTGAAATGACACAAAACTGCGCTATACAAATATTACGTTATTATTTTTATTAAATCAAAGATCATAAAAATCGGTCCAGCCGTTCTTGAGTTATAAAAGGTGTCACTAACCGGACTTTGTTTTATATATTAAGATTAAGAGGGAATTACCAGAGAAAACTAGAAATCTGTCATTTTTAAATCAGATTTTAGACGTATTGACACTTTTCCACAAAAAAATTATAAATGGATTTCGAAAGATTGTTCTTTTATCTAGCATCCGCATGTAGAAAAAATGTTTATTTTTTGTATAATGTGGTTATACCATAGGTCGTTGGCAGATTTGTTAAATTTTCAAAAAAGATTTTGTATTATACCACAGACATTTCAAATCATATAATCACGCAGTAAAATAAATCAATTATCTAGGTATCGCATGTTTTAGAATTTTAATTTTAGTATAAATAAAATCATTAAAAATATATACGTACATGTGTTTCTTGACGAAAATTGGTCCATTTGTGTATTTATTTGCGCACTTACAAAACTTAATATATTTCTGATTTTTTTTAACATTCTCATTTAACTTAGACATTATTGAAAAATGATAAATACTAATAATCAAAAAATAATTACAAACAGTACATTATTTTAATGGTTTTATAATCACGCCTTTTAGCATTTTTGGATGTAGGTATAAATTAAAGCAAATTTGGAATGAAACAAAATCGATATTGAGTTATAATTTTAAAAAGCTGGTAGGGAGAATAATTCATCTTTCTCATTGTAACCGCCCCGCACGATCGTAAGAACAACTTTCGACGAAATGTGGATTTTGGGCGCTGGCTGGTTAAACGCTCTTAAGATTTAGTAGGCAAAATACTAACATTTAAATATAAGTCAATCACTTAAAAGCTTTAGTATGTTTTCATTGAAATTATATTCCAGAGTAGTTCTGCGGTGGCCTTTGGCCTTTTGCATAGCTTGAATAATAATTCTAACCCAATTTGGACGTCTGTCTCGACCCAGAATTCATGAACCAATTATTTAAATTTATATTCAGAACATCCAATGATAGCCATTATTAATAAAGCGAATCAATATTTAATTGACTTCATTCGTGAGGTTCTTATATCATCTATATATATAAAAATGAATGCTTGTTTCACTTGGTCACGCCATAACTTCAGAACGACTTTACCTATTTCAATCAACTTTTTTTTGTTTTCTAATCCTTTGTAGAATAAAAAAAATTATAGAAAATTGAATAATTTCAGAAAACTTAACAACTCTTTTAACTTCGCACGTTTGATGAAATTGAATTTAGCAGGCAGCTGTTTTTTTTTGTATCAAAAGAATTGTCTATGGAGTTTTTAAATAATCGATATTTTAAATAGGTACCTAAGTTACGTTAAAATTAGGTTAACATTAACAAGTAGAAAGTAATGTAAGATCTATTATACAGAAGTAGCATAATTATACAATATTTTTAGTTGTGCATAGCCTGCCTCACTAGGTGAACCTGTATTGAGGCAGAATTTTTTGTAAATTGTTTCTCACAATTTTATCTATGGTTTTTTATAAATGTATAATGTAGGTTTCTATACAGCAAAAACTTTATTTTAGATTACATTATACACATATATACACAATACAAAAACTGCAAGGTTATTACTACAACAACAATTTGGTTGATTGTTCTTTTAACATACAAAAATGAATATTTGTAATGTACGAAAAATGAAAGTTTTAATAAAAACATGCAATAGGTGGCACGCTAGCTGTTTGAAAACTTAATGTACTGGGACTGAATATATGTAGGATAGTTTGCGGGACGAGGGAGCGGGAGAGGAGAGAGGGTTTGCGATGAAGATGTAATTGAATCGGGGTGAGTAGGCGATGCGGGAGGGGAACGGGGACGCACGGGAAAGGACATGCAGGGAGAAACAATTTTTTTTAATATGGCATTGCAACACATGCCGGGAAACAGCTAGTTATTAATTAACAACGCGAATCAATATTTAATTGGCTTCATTCGTGAGGCTGTTATATCAATGTTTAATAATATTGAAAAAGATTTAGGACTTATTACATATCCCGAGGTCCTGTCTAGAGCGTTCAGAGAATACCCGGTGGACGAGAAATTTAAAAAATAGGTATTTTATCAAACTGTGGCTACCGATCTTCTTCTTCAATGGCGCCTTGGCCTCCTTCAAGATAAGCCTCCACCGCTCTCTGTCCTCGGCCGTCGTCTTCCAATCTGCGGATTAGTCCTCCTGCATCCTTCCTGATATCATTCTCCCATCTCAGTCTAGGTCTGTCCGCCTTTCGTTTACCTCCCGGGTGTCCTGTCAGAACCTTCTTCGGTATTCGTGTGCTTGCCATTCGGTGCACATGTCCAACCCATCTTAGTCTTTGGAGCCTTAAATAGCTAGACTGTTATCAAGCGATCACTCCTCCGAATACTTAGCGAAAGGGAAAACTGCACCTCAATACCTAAAAAAAATTATCAATATCGAGGTTTTGTATTCTCCATTTTTTCCTCCAAATCTGGACAAATTTAAAAAAGTTTTTTACTAACAAGAAGACAATACTCTAACAGCCTTACTAAAAAAAAACCACAGCGCGAACGATTAATTGTGTTATTGCAATAACATAAATAATCCTCGTATACACTAAAACACGTTTTATTACCAATAACGTTTCTTACGTGGTCACGTTGTTAAAACGCATTGAAGATGTGACAACGTTGTATATGGTTTTAATTTACTAGGAAACAATGTTGTTTTAATTTTTCTCCGCAAGGGGCATTATTGGCGCGCCTATGCATTAGTTCTCCGGCCCGCGACAGCCCGCGATGACAAAACAGCTCGGTGTGTTTTATGGCGGGATATCGAAAATTTTGTGATTTTACTTAATAATTTCTATTGTAGTGACGAATTTACTCTTCTGTTCACATAATTGATATATTTACCATGTTATTTGTGTGGTTTACATCAGTTTAATCAAGTTATTGTACAAACGCCGTACTTTCAAAGTTGAACTGTCAGAATATTGTTTTTTATAGGTTACTTAAAAGATAAAATTTTCATTTTAAGATCTTTATTTTAAGAGAATTTCTTAAAAGTGATAATTTTTTATAATATTAAAATCTAATACATGTGTTCGTAAACGTATCAAAAAAATTAACGTCTTTAGAGATGCAAGAAATCTGTTTTAAATTTCGGTATTATTTCTAAGTTATTTTTTTGGCAATAAAAAAAAACTTTGAAATTTTTTATAATTTTTTTATTGTATACACGATGAAAAAGTGAGGTGATAGTTTCCTTCCAAATTTATTACATAAAAGGACTGTGTTTTTTAAATTTTGATTTTATTTAAATTTCTCTACATTTTGGTCAAAAATGTTGTGGGAGGAAATTTTTTTCCGAGTTTGAATCTTAAAATATGGCAGTTTTTGAAAGCTAAAGTGTATTTCAAATACTCAAATCTAAAAGGTAATTTTATCTAGTTTTCATAAATGGTATTTGTTTTTACAACACCTTCAAAAATAAGAAATATATAGAACATTCAAAATACCATGGAAAAATTACAAATATCGTTCGGACATCAATGGTTAAAACAGAGATAAACTACCCTCTCAGGCCGTGGAAACCATGTGTATTTCTTTCAAAGAACAAATTTTTAATTAGTAATGTTTTCACATCCGCGGCCGTTTGTCAATTGAATAAAATTTTCACTAGGTTTTTTAGTAAGGCTGTTAGTCTATAAGTTTTTTAATAAATTGTCTAGTTTCCATACTGAACGTCTATTGATAAAGTTCAAACCAGGCAATTTTAACGATTTTCAGAGGGTCTTAACTTCTATAAAAAGTAACTTATCAAAAAATGCAAAACGTACCGACACGCTAGTGGTCGATATTTACAATATTCTGCAGACCAGCGAGTTCCCGGCATGCGCTGCTATCCCGCTTAGTAAAAAAATTGTTTCTCGCTGCGTGTTCTTTCCATTCGTTTCTTTCCCTTCCGCCCCCCCTTCCCCTCACGCCTTCCCTCTCTCCTCTCCCCACTCCCGCTTTCCCCGTCCCGCGAACCTCCCAAGTTCTCTCCCCCATCCCGCATTCCATACATTCAGTCCCGCTATATTCAGTTTTTAAACAGCCCGCGTGTCATGTATTGCAATTTTTTAATACAAATTTCATAATGCCAGACCTCACCAGTATATATAGAAACCTTCGCAGGCGTGTTCACAACAATTCACCATCGATATCGGATGATCGGTTTAGCAACGCATAATTTCATGACGCCAAAGCTCACTATTACATACAGAAACCATCGCGCGCATGCGCTCATCAAATCCCCAAAGTTTCTTCGCAATCGGATGAATGTTTAGCAACACATTATTTCATGACACCAGAGCTCATTATTGTATATAGATACTATCTCGGGAATGCGCATATCAAATCCCCAAAGTTTCATCGCAATCGGATGGTTCGTAGACATCTCATATAGTCATATACATAGATACTCGCGTATATACCTACACCCAAGCAAGCATTTTTTGATTTTTGTATAAATAGATACAGATTTTTGTATAAATAGTAAGTACTTAATTCAATTCAATAAAATAAGAACATGATTCTATGAAGATGAGATTAGAAAATTGATTTAATAATTTTGAAATAACATTACGTCATAAATCGAATCGAAAAATTATGTTCGGCTGCTTTTAAGCTAATTATTCCCCTCGCTGTAACCAATTAAAAACTCTCAACAAATTTGAAAGCTTTCGATTGGCAAAAAAACTTTTTAAAGCGGCACATTAAAATTGATGGCTCTTTTTTAACATCATGGAAAAAGCTGACGAAAAAACATGACAGATCGCAGGTAAGGACATTTTTTTAAAATGCATGTTTATAAAATAATTAATGGTTTTCCGCAAACCGATACAATTTAACATTAGATTTCAAAATTTTTACATTATGATTTAAAAAATAAACAAAATATCAATGGGACCAGGCTAGATCCCTGGGGAACGCCATTGGTCTAGGCTGAGAGAAAACAACTTTTTCAGCTTTTTATTATTATCGTATTTTTTTAATAATTTTATTTTACTACAAAATTCTTACAAATTACATTATAAATTTAAATTCAACTTCAAAAAAAAACATTTAAAGCACAAAAATATAAGTACAAAAGGTTTAACTTATAGGTACATCCTATTTCTTCAAGCTAACCCAACAAAAACAATACTGTACAACTATAAATTATATAAAAAGAAGTCTGTATTTGCTTGCTTGCATGTATGTATGTTTTTAAACCATTCCTCCGATTGCGGTGGGGATTAGATGTGCGCATGCCCGCGATGGTTTCTATACATAATAGTGAGCTCTGGCGTAATGAAATTATTTTCAACCCCATTCATCCAATTGCGATGGTGAATTGTTGTGGGCACGCCAGCGAAGGTTTCCATATATATATATATATATATATTATTAAATGTGTACACAAAAATTATTTGGCACGCGAGCTGTTTGAAAACTGAATGTACGCAACGCGAGAGGGGGACTCGGGAGAGGGGTTCGTTGGACGGGAGAAGTGGTAGAGGGGAGTGGGGACTGTGGAGAGGCGGAACAGGACGAATGGGAAAGGACACGCAGTGAGAAACAATTACTTTATAAAGTGCGGATATATTATAAAACCCAACAATTAGATGTTATTTTGAAAATCAGAAGTTTTTAATTTATTTACTGGAGAGATTTTTGCCATAATGTATTCCCGCCATTTTAAATGTATCCGATTGCTTTTTGGATAAAAAAGGCAATTATCTCCTTCATTTAGCAATATTTTTTTTAAATAGTTATAGCTCCCGCGTTTGTGCTTTTGGACCTAAAACGAAGCTATTGAAATGCTTTATTTACTATGACCATAGATGTCGCAAATCCGAACTTCGTAGACTATTTTATAACGATGTTAAAAATAAATTTTTACAATGTTTTTTTTTTCACGCAGAATTTACGGTTAAAATTCAGCCCGTTTTCCATACATATGCACCTTTCATTATCAAGTATACCACAGTATAGAAATCGAAAATATGCTGTGTTGACTCGAATAAGTACCTCTCACGGCAGTTTCAAAGTAACAATCATGGAGGATTCGCGCGGTTATAAACTTTACAATTTTTTTTTAATATTTTTTTTTATAAATCCTACAAATATGAGATAAACGGTAAAATAAATGGTAAATTCATTGGCCATACAGTATTATAATAAGTTTTTATGTCTTCATGTTAAATTCGAAGGTATGATTTTTATAATGTTTGCGAAAATTTTATAAAATGATCTTCGAGTTTGAAAGACGATCTGATCGACCAAACGGAGAAATAAGTTTTAAAACGCGCTGTCGCTCTGGTGGCTATGAGGTATTTATTAATAGTTTAATGTAATGACTAAAGACCTTTGATTTAGATCCTTTTCAGTGGTAGTTGCATATTTACGCTCGATTTCGTTTATCGTTCAGATGCCTCACATAGTGACATAGTGACACTACAGGGTGTCCCAAAAGAAAGTTGATATTTGTTTTGCTTTCTGTGTGAACGCAATTTTTCCGAGGGGCGCGGGGGTAATGTCAATCAGTAGTCTGGCTCTTGGGAATTTAGTGGCTATAAAGCATTTCTCGGGAGCGACCGCGCTTGTGCGTGCGTGAGTTTTACAAAAATGGTGATTAGGCGACGGTGAGCGTAGAAGATTCTGCAATATTTGAGGGTTTCGTCAATTCAATGATGCGCCAAGCATTCCTCTCATTCGAAAATGGGTCAAAAAGTTTGAAGAGATCGGTACAACGCTGGCAAAACCAAAATCTGGGCGATCAAGGTCATCGAGAATGGTAGAAAACGTAGAGAGTGTTTATCATTATTTTCGTGACAACTCAAACTTTTCGATTCGGAAGCGCGCAAGTGCTTTAAATGTGCATAGATCATCGTTACACAGCGTTTTGCACAAATGCCTAATGCTGCACCCCTACAAACTTACTGGCTGTAACCAAAGAACATGGTTCCAGCAAGACGGAGCAACATTACATACATCCTATACGTCTCTGCCATGAGTTCGTGAAATTTTCCCTGGCAAATTGATCTCCAGGAGAGTTTACATACATTGGCCTCCTGGTCCTGACCTAACCCCTATGGGGTTTTTTCCTGTGGGGTTATCTCAAATCTAAAGTGTACGCCAAAAATCCGACTTCCCTGATGCAATTAAAAGAAAATATCCGCCACGAAATGGCAGCCATCACGAAGCCTACCTGCCGAGCCGTCATAAGAAATTTTACTCTTCGATTAAATGAATGCTGCGAACGTGAGGGTTTACATTTGGACGATATTATTTTTCAGAAATAAATTCTCAAATTGTGTATTTTAGTATTTAATAAACATTTTTTCCATAGAACCCTTACTTTTTTTTTAGTCGATCCACTAAATATCAACTTTCTTTTGGGACACCCTGCATAAACATCAGGTAGCTAAGTGGGCGGCAAACCGTGATGTTTTACCATTGAGCCCATCAAGGCTGTTATCAATGACTTTGATAGTGCAGAGGCTTTGCCAGTTTTCCAGAGCAAAGAAGCGTTTGACGATGCTAGTTTAAAAAAAACTAGCTATGATTAGCACTCATTTCGTCTGCATATCTGCAAGTATAAAAGTGCTTGAAACTCATGGTTTGGTGTTGAATGAATCTATTCAGGTTAAGAAGAAAATTCGCCTTATGAATTCCACGTTGCCAAAGCTATTCCCGAGTAAACTCAAAGAAAAGTTTGAAAACTTACTGAACAATAACCCAGGGTTCGAACCTTTGTGCCAAATTGATAGCTTCATCAATGGGGCAGGTGAAATTTTGCCCGGCACAATAAGTTAAAAAAATTAAAAATAAATAAAAATAAAATTCTGTCCAGTCACATCAGTAGACGTAGAACGCTCCTTTTCCGTTTACAAAAATATATTAAGCATTCGTAGACACCATTTGTCTACAGAACAGTACTTAGTCGTATACGTTTTTAAAGGTAAATTGTAAATTTCTTTGTTAAATACATTTTGTAATTGATATTTTCGAAAATACGATTGTTATCCTTGAGAACTAATAGCTTACTATAATAAAAATAAAAATTTAATAATACACCTTCCTGTATTATTTCATGTTGCATATTTCGGCCCTTTTTATGGATTTTCGTGCATATTTTAGCTATTTATATTGCATTTTTTGAGCTGTTTTTGTTGCATATAATCCAGTCTTTAGTAATGACAATTGTTTAAAAGACATAAGAGAAATATTAGTAGTTAAGGCATTGATTTATTCTGAAAATTTATTCTTAATCTTCCGTTAACCCAGATGAAAAATCAAGAAATCTTCATCTTTAGCGAAGCGAAAGACGAAGATTACTCGGACGTATCTGTTCTAATAAAGCGGGAAAGAAGACCATCAACCGACTCTATAAAGACAATAGGCCACTTGCATCACATTTAAAAAAAAAATCCGGTTTAGGCAAATTTATAATTTATTTATTTATTTACTATAGATAGATACAAAAGAGAGTACAAAATACATATTAGGAAGCTTTGCCTGTCCAACTAGGAAAGTTTCCCGTACCAGGACAGACAAATTTACAGGTTTAGTTCATATTATACATTACATAATTACATAACAAAAAAAATAGAAAAAGAACCTGGTAGCTAATAGTATATTCGAATTTCCCGAATTAACCTGATAACATATAATATATTCAGATTTACAGTGTATGAGATAAGTAGGTAAGTTAGTGGCATTGAAAAGTCAAAAAGTGTAAACCAAGTATTTGATAACAAGTTGGAGGAATTACAACAAGATTCACAATATCGTTTACACACTTTAGGTAATGAATTTGCTCATATCGATCATGCCGAAAGTCTGTCAACATACAAAAGATGCATTAGACAAAATTTATCTGCTAGTACTACATAATAAATAATAAGTATAATCATGTAACCATAATATTATGTCCTACCAGTATGCACTCTAATACCTATGGCTTAGAAACATATCATAGGTACCTATTTTTCATATCGCTTTGTATACTCCGTAATACCTTCCTTTTATTTATTATATTTTTTTTTTTAAATTTTGGTTATCTTCAATATTTGGCTCCTAAGAGCATTTCTTACTGTTTACTTGTCATACTTTTTTTATATTTATAACTTTTGTACTTTATATTATTTACAAAGGTAACTTATAGTTTATATTATTTCCTGCCTTTCAACTTTTATCTTAACTTTTTACTTTTACATTATACTTTATATTTTATAGTTTACACTTTTACTTTATACTTTCATTTTATACATCATAATTCTATTTACTACTCATTACCTTATCTCCTTTTTTTTACCCTTTGTTTTTATATTTAGCTTTACATTTATGTCACTTTCTTATGTTATTGTATTATAATATATATAAATATAATTATGTCAATGGCACATGTTGTGCCGTATGTTTCGAAATAAATAAATAAATAAATATAGAGAGATGTGTTTAAAAGTGTGAACTTATAATACATAGTTCAAATAAAATATTCTAAGACATTCTGTATTTTTTCTTTTTTTTAATCGTATTTTTGAAAACCTAGGGATTTTTGAAAATTTAAAACTGAAAAATCAGACCATTTTTTATAAACCGGAAAGACGGGACATATATTTATAGGTGCGATAAAACGATAATTACATAACCGAAAATCATCTTAAAAAAAATAACGTTTTCCACACGAATGGCACAGGAAATAACGAGGCATACAAAAAATATTACATCTCATTAATATTTTTTTCTCGATCCATTTTATTGATCATAAATCATTATAATGTACAACTTCTATATTAATAAATCCAATGTAATATACTTGTACTTGTAAATTATAATAATAATAGGAATATTATAAAATTTGATTTTGATAAAATCAACACCATAACCATTTTACCTCTAAAACACGTACCGATATCTGAAATGTACGGGGTTCTCTTCATAAGATCTGTCAAAAAGTCAAACCAAATGATAAGTTTCGCAGAGAACAAACAATAAATCTAGTGAACGTATTAAAAAATTCGCCTGAAATCAAAGTGTAGCCATATAAAAAAAAAAATCAATGTGGAATTTTACAAAATTAATAGGAACATTTTCGGAGACGGGACATTTTCATGTTGTGACGTCACGAGCCCAAATATTGGATTTATTTATTTAAAAACAAAAAAAAACTGTACATTTCTAAAAAATTTTACTAACATTTTCGTAATCTTAGTAAAAAGATCTATCCACACGATTTTTTCCAAGTCGTTATGAAATCCATGCAAGTGACCTATTGCTGTAATACTGTTGTAGTTAATCGATATGTGACGACATGAAAACAAAATTATTAATTCTGTACTAGACGTTTGTACATAAACTAAATATAATAGGGAGCTGGCCACAATGACACGCCAATGGAGTTTGGTACGCCAGTGGATTTTGGAATGCCACTGGTCTTTTAAATGAATTTACTACTTTGACAAAAATGCTTCTAGGTATAATGGCAAAACTGATTTGAGTACTGGATTAAAATAAATATTTTTCACTTTGGAGACTGTGGGAGACTGGGGTTTTTAGGATTTTAGGTTACTGGGATACTGGGAGAGGTAAACTGAATCTAAGACTGATTAAAACACTTGAAAAGAGGTTTGAACTTGGAGACTGTTGGTATCTTGAGTAGGTATTGTTTCTTCTTGGCTGATAGTTTTGAACTGACTTCCTACCGGTTTGACTTCTATTTTTATAGGGCAAACTCAGGTCGGATGTTTGGGGGACAGAACCTCCTTAATTTTTCTAAGGTACTTGTTTTAGGTAATTTCCCTGGTCGCAACGATTGGAAGTCAGCTGTGTTAAAATTATGTGTGATAGTTTTTGCCAAGATTTTACCAACTCAGGATCCCAAAGCTTCACATCATTTTTATTGTGTTTACAAGAAAAGGTACAAGTATACATATGTGATATAAGGTACAATTTTAAACAGTAAATATTTTTCTTAAAGTGCAACAATCACTGATAGACGTCAGTTTTTGGGTTGTTTTTGTAGTACATACTCATTTTTAGGTGATGATGTTTATTTCTTGATTCAAATTATTCCCAATTTCTCGAAATTGAGCTCCAAATTTTTCGGAAGATGAATTCGCTGTCGTAAATATTTACGATTCCGATTTTTCCTTTGTTCAGAATTGACCAATAGTGGCTCGGCTGGTCGCATGGTGGGGGTGACGTAAATAGTCAGCCATTTCCTTGGCGTTGATCATTGCTGTCTGGAGTCCCTTGTGGAAGCATTAGGTGGTTATTCAGATGTGTTTTCCAGTCCAATGAGGCTGCTGCATGTATTCATTATCAATTTCATTTATGTTTTCAATTGATTAGTTAGTTAAAGGACATAATAGCGTTGTAGACAAGTCATTTGGAAGGGGAACCACATGCACATAATTCCGCTAGCCAATAGCAACTCTCAGATTGTCGTGCTGGCGGCATGGTACTCTGTGGGAGCGTAAATTCCATTCTTGAATTTCCATGGTTGTCAAAAGCTTTCGCGCACTCGTTAGATGCACACGGATTCCTACGACACGTTCCATACAAATTCTATTAAAAATAACAGTCCATCGGATCCCGGCGCAATGAAGGCAAATGGATTGTTTATTCATCATTAAAGAATATACGATTTCAGAATCGTAATGGCCAGCTTTGAACTTTTTAATGCAAATCAATAAATGATAAAATTAATTTGACTCATACAAAATAATATTTTTGTAAACACGTAGGTTTGTTTGTTTGTCATCCTCTTATACCAGGCTTCCTCAACCGGGTTCGGCTCTTATTTTTCTTTTAATTTCCTAACACTTGCATCTGTAGGTATACATTTTTCTCTATAGATTTCAGAAGAATTATTCCACGAGCTGCCACATTTATTTCTCCTTTGTATTATGTTAATGTAAGTGCTTGCATACTGCTTACTAACCCCGTATACATGGACATTGGAGGGTCCAGAGTCGTTTAAATAAATGTAGCTTCGTTCAATAAAAAAATAGAGTGTTGAAGTGTGCGGTGAAGGAGGAAACCATATGTTTCCTTATAAAGCCGTTGGGAAAGTGATGGGGTCCTCTCCAATTTTTGTTTTCCAATGTTTAAATTGTTATTTTGTCGTATTTGTGCAAAATAATAATAGTTTTCAAATTATTCAGTAACATTAAATCGTTTTGGGTAGAGTATCAAATTGCTCATTCACTGCAGTTAGGTAATTTTGGTACTAGTAAGCAAATTCACTTCAACCTAGTGTAAATTATATAAAATATGTATAAATATTTAATTATTTTTTGATCACAATGATTCATAATTTTTCAATTATGTCTAAGCAAAATAAGAGTGTAAAAAAATCTGAAATTAGTTTGTAAAACCACAATGAATAGACAAACTGAAATATTTTTTTCACAAAACACTCTTTAAAAAATAATTTTATTGAACTAAAATTAAACTTCTCTAAAGTAGCTATTCTAGACAATTTATTGATTTATTTAACTGTATGATTATAGGATTTGAAATGTGTGTATTGTAATATAACATTTTGTTTGAAAATTTAATATATCTGCCAACGACCAACGGTATAACCATCTTATATATAAAAATCTCGTAACACGGTGTTTGTGGACGCAGTCCTCCGAAACGGCTTGACCAATTTTTATGAAATTCTTTATGTATATTTGGTAGGTATGAGAAGAGGTTTTAAAGTACATTTCATACATTTTTAATTAAATTTCAAAAAAAAAAATTTAAAAATTTAAAAATTAAAAAAAAAAAAAAAAAAAAAATACATTTCATACCGCTAGGTGATTATGGTGTCCCTATCTAGAAAATTTTAACAACTTTTATTTTTTTTTGGCATCAACAAATATCTATAACCGTATTTTAAAGATCGTATTTCAAAGACAACGAAATTATTTATGCTGTTGAATGACAGATGGCGCTACGTCTGCCTCATCGAACTTTAATCCCCACATGCGAAGGCATCATGTTGTCGCTTGGGCAAACCATCGAGCTTATTTGTGTTGGCTAAACACGGACTGACAAAAAATATTGTTCGCTCAATTGTTCTTCGAAATTCGTATTGATTTTCTTTATTCCATTTTCCTACATTAGTTGGTGTTTTTTGTTTTGTTTTTATCGGCGGTGATCGTCTACAGCGCTCCATTCCTCTTTCTGTCATAGATCCTATACAATATAATAATAATATATCTTTATTGAACAAAAATTTAGAGATATAGTTAATAGTTAATAGTTTAAAAGTTGCATAAGTACAAAAGTTAATAATGGTAAACAATATACATATAACAGTAGGTACTTAAAGAATAGAGATTTATAATTATAAACGTAGGTTTCTCGTAACCTGCCTCACTAGGCTAGCCTGTGTTGAGGCAGTAGTTTTACGTCAATTTATAATTCTGTGAAAATACCTACACCTATATTAGAAAATAATCGCACAATAGATTGGTTGCATTAATAATAACAATAACATAGGTACAATAGTGACAGCATTGATTCATTACTAATTTCGAATTCGGGTGAGTGCACCGGTAAATGCCCTATCATTATTTTTTATCCAAACTTTTATGTTTTTATTGAAATTTTTTTATACTAATTGGAAGAATGTTGTAAAGTCTTGTTGCAAGGTATCTGAAGCTACGTTGACCAAAAGTAGTATGAGTTATGGGAATTTGTAGTAATTCTTTGTTATTGTTTCGAATACAGCGAGTATTTAATCTTTTTCGTAGTATTTATGTATATTTGTGAATAGATGAGTGAGGATTGTTTTTGCGTATATCTGCCGAACATCAAACACATTCATAATATTAAAGATTAAGTTCGAATCTGTAATTAGAGGTAGTCTAAGAATTAATTTTATATTAGTTTTCTGTGCCTTTATGATAGGGTCTAGTGCTGATGCAGTGCCGCCTCCCCATGCTATGATACCATACTCAATAATAGATTGACAGACTGCAAAATAAATCATTTTCAAGTGTTGTAAGTCGAGAAAGTTTCGTATCGTTCTAAAAAAGTGCATGGTTTTTCTTATTTTGTTTGCAATTATTTGAGTGTGAATATTCCATTTGAGATATGGATCAATTGTGAGGCCGAGATACTTCAACTGTGTAGTGCGCTCAATGTAGGGACACTGACAAGATTCATCGGAATTTAAACATGTGTGTATTCTAATAGAGGGGTCATCATGAGATTGACCTGTTATATTTATGCTTGATGTGACATATTTAGTTTTCTCGGTGTTCAATGTGAGCGTATTTGTATCTAACCACTTTTTTATAATGTTTATATCCGTTTCAGCTTTTTTGTAAACAGCTTGCCATTCGTTATTTTTTATTTAACAACCAAAATATTCACAAGAAATAATTTATATGGCAGAACAACGTTCGCCGTGTCAGCTAGTATTAAAATAAAAATGAACTTTAAAAAAAATTTAAAACAATACTTTACCAAATAAAATAACAATCTCTCGAAATCACCATACATTTTTTGTGGAAAAGAGTCGATAGGTCTAGAATTTGATTTATAAATAATGTATTTCAGACTGTGTGTGGTTATTCCCTTTTAAAAAGAATTGAGAAGTAGTGAATTCAAGGATTGTGAATTTATTTTCCAATAAAAGTTTTTGTATTGAATTGAAATGATTCTCACGTTCGCGTCAAAGGATTAAAATTTTAATTAAAAATTGACAGTCGATAGCCGGGGGATAAATCGCCAACCACCCCCTCCGGGCGGGAGAGGTTTATGAGGTATTTGTTTTCATTTGAAATATAAATATACAGCCGGAACCGAGAGAGGGGTAAAGAAGGAGTTAGAAATTCAGGGGATGCTAAGCTTACCTTACAGAATAATATATTCAGATTAAAATTTCAGGTAAATTTCAGGTAAAGGTAAATTCTTCAAAACAATATTCTATTATTTAACACTAGAGTACACGCATGGGCTACATATATAGCCCAGGGTATTGTTTTTGTTCGTAACTTCGTGAAATCGCGTGATTTAACTTCGAGTCTCTAGCTAAGCTTCGATTGGTTGTTGCTCGACGCATTCAGTGTGGCGTGAGCGATCGACGCTGGCGCACGTGTGAAAAATAACGATTTAAAGTTGTTGGGCTACGTACGTAGCCCATGCGTGCACTGGCGGAACACAAGGAAAACTGTATAAGGCGTATATGTAATGATCACCAAATTTTAATTTGTCCTTATGTAATGATCACCAAATTTTTATTTGTCCTTCGTGTAACGAAAATTTAAAAAAAAGGTTTAAAAAAAAATGTAAGAATTAAACGAAAAGTTGATAGATCTCAAATAAGTAAAAATTAGGTGATTTTTTGAGAAGTCTGAAGTTTTGTTAATATTTTAAGTTTAAAAAAGAGAAGACGTATTTTTTTTTATTTTGGTTTACTTAATAAATGTCATATATTACAATAAATGTGTTTTATTTAAAAATTAAGCGATTATCTTTCAGTATATTTCAATTTAAAATGGGCTACAAGTGAAGCTCACGCGAGCACTCATGAACGTTTTAGAGGCGCGTGTACCGTAGTGTTAATGTTCGGCTTTGCCCGAGTGTCAACACTGTTTTTTCTTACCGATAGATATTATGATTTACATTTACAATTTGGGAGGCGGGGAAGCGTATCGCCGCCCCAGGAACTATTTATTGGATAACAAACACCTCTGACATAGGTCATCCAAAAGCGTCTATGACACAAGGCTAGTTTACAAGCTACTATCTGGGATATCCCTTTCTGTTAGTAAACTCACCCAGTGTCATCGTGTCACTTACTAACTAGCAGTTCAGGTAACTAGTGTAGGCGAGTAAAGTTCGTCAACTTTACTCGCCTACACACTGGCTCCGCTTGCTCGTGATTGGTTTATTTATGTTTCCAACATAGCTTCCGATAAACAGCTGATTTTGACTGTCAAACATCTGAAGAATTAGTTCACGCAGTCGTTGTTATTCTTGTTACTGGCGCTAGCAGCGGCCTCAGTTTCCCACGCTTCTGAGCGAGTGGACAGTTTTGTGTGTCATTATGACAATCTCACTCGCCGATTTACCCGCTTTTAAACTTAGTAGATAGTAAGTAGCTTGTAAACTCGCCCTGTATCATCGACGCTTAAGTGGTTCGCTACGTATGGTGATTTAGCAGAGGTGCCCGGATTGCCAGGTGGGGTGAGGTTTGTCCGGGTCTTGGCGGCGCGGCGGATTGGGAGAGAATGGTTGGCGAAGTCCCTTTGAATTCTCCAGCCGTTCTCTCTCGGAACAACGCCTCAACGCAGTGGAAGGGATGGATTTATACGTCCGTCACTCTGGACACACTGACCCCCAGATTCCTACCCACCCCAAATGATGTACCAGGCCGTCCAACTGTATAACAACATCCCGAATGAAATCACTGAGATAGAAAATATAAATAAGTTAAATAATTCAATATATACTAAAAATATAAATAATTCAATATATACTAGTATTTCATTCAACAATTACTGCTTGTTATATTTTTTCCACCTGAAAACAACCAACTTTATTTTTGCAAGGAAGACATTGTTAGTGTTAAATCCCTCGCTAGGTGGCGTCGAGACAAATTATGTCTGCATTTATTTGTTGAATGAAATACTAGTATATATTGAATTATTTGGCGGGTATTTGATAAGCCGCCATAGCTCAGTGGTCAGAGCATTCGACCGGCAATCGGAAGGACACGGGTTCAAGTCCCGCTGGCGGCAAGTATCTTTTCTCGGAAGATTTTTCAATGTAAATGAGTGTTTCAGGCTGACAATTATTGCTTGTAATAATTGTTACCCTTTGTGCTATGCATAAAAATCTTGTCTAAACGTTAGTTTTTAAATTAAAAAATAATAATTAAAAAAGAATTACGATAGTATGTCTACCTCAATTATTAATGTCTTTATTTATGTGCAATATATAAAAAATGATTATGTTTACCAACCAATGTAAATGTTTATATCTTTATAAAATATTAGCACACACAAAGATGTGAGCTAACTTAAGATTAATAAATAAATAAATAAATCCAAATACTCAGGATGACTAAGGCCCCGATGGGAATTATTTTTCTGAGGTCCTCCTGTGTGGAACTAATGTAAAAAAAAAATTACATTTGAAACAGACAAAATATGATGCCTTGCAAAGTATAGTCAGAATCTTAACGACGTATGTGAATAAGGCGTATACACAAATATTCGACGCACGACACCGGTGTGGTGGACGGACCTACTGTCGAATTTGCCCTGGCAAATCAACCCTTTGGAATAACAATGTTCCAACTATCGCGGTAACATCATGCGATAATAGGATCTATAGTAAGCTACTTTAGAGTTTATTATCGCATGACGTTACCGCGACAGATGGAATCATGTTATTTCACAGGGTCGAAATACTCTCAAATAATGTGGGAATCTTAAGGCGCCGTATCCCCCCTCAAAAAGAAGAAGATGGAGATAATACATAATTATGAATGTTGGAGACAGCGTGCCAATATTTAAAACGATAAAATTGAAGCGAAAATTGTGTTTAATAAAACACAACTCGTTTACAATAAAGCAAAAATCTCATGGGTAATATCCAAAATAGCATTTAAAGAAACACTGTGAATTTTTTCATACGTATAACTTCGAATATAAGTGAAATGAACGTGTTTATAATAATTTTCGGAGCATGCTTTGCGATTTTTTTTTTTCGAGGGTTTTATATAATTTGCTTTTCGGCGTGGAACCCGTCTAGATATTATCTTAAGAAATAACGTATTTTTTTAAGAGATACGTTTAAAATTTTCACGGCCAAAAGTATTTTCGTTATTTGTTTTTGGGGTGTTATGCCGTGTTGCGCTAACTCCTTCTTTAGCCAACGTTTGGACACTCGTGATGGACACTGCAACGATGTCCGAAACGTTGGCTAAAGATTTAGGTAGCGCAACACGGCATAACACCCTAAAAGCAAATAACGAAAATATTTTTTAAGAGCTTAAAAACTTCAAATGTTTAAAGGAGATTTGTAAGAAAGCTTAATGAAGAAAGCATGTACCCACACAAATATACGGCGTGCGGCTCGGCGCGGCGTATCGAACGGCGTATCGGTCGGCGTATCGGACGGCGTATGGGACGTAAAATTCGGAGTTGTATGTTTATTTAGTTTACAAAAAAAATCCAAAAAAAGAGCTATCACATTGGATGACCGCCTTAAATGTAAAAGGCCTCCGAAACAATATCCGCCACCGGATATTCCGATGACGTGTGAAATTTACGATTCTATAAAAGCTTTTGAGCATTCGTGTTGGTTCCGACAGACCTTTTTCAGTCATTACGTCCAACAAACATATATTATATTATCATGCCTTCACAGAAGACCTCTACCATAAAGACTGAGTGCCCACAAAGTCATCACCAGCATCAGCCTCAATCTGCTCACTCCTGGATGAAGAGGCCGGTAAAGCATTATAATATTTTTTATTTTTTTTATTTTATTGCCGGCAACCCGGGCGTTTATTTTAAAAATAATATCTTATACGAACAATTAAGTAACCCGCCTCACTAGACTAAATTTGTTCCGAGACGGGTACATGTTCATATACATAAACTTACACATTCATACTGTAATATCGGTTGCGATATGTTGATATCAGCTCCTAGGGCTGAGTCTGTTGTAAGGTCCAGCGGACTTACATTGGAAGTGTAGACGAATATTGGTAGGTAGTATTCAAATAAGAGAGAGTAACGGAATACTCTACTATTTATTGTGGAGCTGCCTAACACAAAAGAGGACGGATCTAGCACGCATCGCCTTATATAGATTCGCGCAAGCATGCTATCTCGCTTGCAATCATACAATTCACACAGACATTATACATACATATGTACATACTTATGTATATACAAATACATACATACATACACATATGCACACATACATACATACACACAGATATTCGCATACATGTACATAATCATACACATAACATAGATACTTATAAAAACATAAGTACATATAATCAAATAAAAATTATTGGGTGTTGATATAAAGTTATCCTGCAATTATTCCAAGAAGCTGGACTTTTAGAGATAAGAACAATTTACTGTATTCAATGTTTACAACATATATTTTCTCGAAATATTATTTTTACAAAAAACGAAAACCGATTTAGTATTAGGTTAAATAATGTATTTGAAGTTCTACTGTGTAAAACTAGGCTAGCGCAAAGACATGCGTATTTTATTTCACCAAAAATGTATAATTCTCTCTATAAGACTACAGAAATTGATTGTAAAAACATATCCTCCAACAGCAAATACAAAAATATTATAAAGTCTTGGATAAATACCGTTGATGCAAACACTTACTTGCTGTAATGTCACATCAACCTGATGTTACTTAAAATGTCGTTTGAATTGTAATTCAGTAAGCACTAATTTTATTTGGTTGTTAATTTAATGTTATTTTTTAATCTCTTCAAAGATATAATGTACTTATGTATATGAGTAAATTTTAACTGTTTTAAAAGCACACAAGTATACCCACGAACTGGCGATGCCTATGTGTGATTTTTTTTGGTTAATCTGCTAATTTATATTTTTCTCTACTTTTTTTTAATGTTTATATAAAAAAAGCCTGTATATATTGTAAAATTACCAATGTATGTACCAAAAAAATATTAATAAAAATAATAATAATAAAAAAAATTAACATATTTTCATAAAACCCAAAAAGTCATCAGTCCATTATAAGCTTTCCTTGAAGAAGGAACGCTTGTTCCGAAACCGGTCAGATTTACGCATTATATAAGTGGTTTATACAAAGTTATATTGTTTCATTTTTCATCAGATACATTATACAGGGTGTTAAGGGACGTACTTGACTTACTTTAACCAGTGATTCCTGACGTTATTTGGAGTAAAAAATGTAAATGAAATTTTGGTCTCCGGTGACGTTTTTGATGTTTTTTTTCGACAAAAACATAAAAAAATGGTAGTTGTTGAGCAGTTGGAGGCAGGGTAAGGGGTTCGTCGGACACCCGGCTGAGTGACCAGTGATGACATGCGGAAGAATTTTTTTTTGTTTGATTTTGAAAAAAAGTTTTAAAAAAAAATAGTCGTCAAAAAAAGTCACCGGAGACCAAAATTTCACTTACATTTTTTACTCTAAATAATGTCAGGAATCACTGGTTAAAGTAAGTCAAGTACGTCCCTTAACACCCTGTATAATAATGCTAGCATCTAAATCTAGAACTATTAAATGTCAACAAAATAATATAAATATACATATGAGGTAATAATAATATAAGCATTCGTAAAACAAAAGCAGTATTAGTAAGCAAGAATAAATTTTCACTAACTCTAAATAACTAACACATGTATATATGTAAAAAAAGAGTGAGGCTTATAGACTAAGATGAGATTACTAGTAACTTGGTGATGCTTGCACTTTTTTGTGTAGTAACCATGTATTGAACTAACTAAACTAACTAACCATCACGCCGTTTCCCTGCAGGGGTAGGCACAGAGGACGGACCGCCAAACAACTCGGTCTTGGCACACACTCCTTGCCTCGTTCACATTCATACATCGTCTCATACATGCTCTTATATTATTCCGACTCTTCACATGGCCCGACTCAAGTATCTGATTCACTTAACAATCTGAAACAAGTCCAAGTTGTACAAAACGCAATTGTAAAATTATTAGTCGTCCCTAATATTTTCAAACCGAGACATAATACACCGTTGCTGTTTCAGAGTTCCAAAATTTTACCGGTTAAAGCAATACTATGGCACAAAATTATAATTTACCATATATTTACCGATTATTATTTTTAATTGTTAAACTAACGTTTAAGACAAGATTTTTATGCATAGCACAAAGGGTAACAATTATTATAAGCAATAATTATCAGCCTGAAACACTCATCCACATAGAAAAAATACATGACGCCAGCGGGACTTGAACCCGTGCCCTTCTGATTGCCGGTCAGCTGCTCTCCCAATTGAGCTATGGCCGCTTATCTTATACCCGCCAAATGATTCAATTTATAATAAGCAGTAATTGTTGAATGAAACAATAGTGCAGTTACGCACTAGCGGTGCAGACCACCGAACGTGTGGTCAACGATTGCCCGCTCCATTCATTCCTTACAGGGATTTATGAGGTCCACAGGGCAACGCCTGAGGCCCTAGACTGGCTCGCAGACCTAGATTTCCCCTTCTGACCCCCCTACCACACGAAAGAAGAAGAAGAGGTTTAAAATTTAAAAAAAAACTTTGGAGGAAACAGACACACGTACAGTGTGTGTCTTATATCTTATCTCACCATTATTTAATGTGTTAGAAAAGGCTGCAGCATTTTATTTTTTATTTTTATTGGCAATGTTTATTTAAAATACATTTGAAGTTACAACAGTTACATAGTTACATAAGGTTAACAAATAAATTTAAAAAAATTGCCTTTCCTCACCATAAAGAGACAATGCTCTTGTGTTTGGTGAGGGAGTTCTAGCTCAATTAGTAAATTAATGATCGTGTAAGTTAGTAATAACGGCTATTGTAAATAATAAGTAGGTTAAAAAATCTTGTATAAATTTAAAAATAAAAATCCTGAAGAGTTTAAAAAAATCATAATATAAATTAAAAAATCATTATAAATGGAAGAATCATGTAAGTTAGTAACAAAAATTATTGTAATAAGTAAGTAAAGGATACGTAAGAAAGAACGCAAGATTTATACAATAGTAGACTCAGAGATTTAGAAACTAAGAAATGAAAGAAAAAAGAAGGAACAAATTATTTATAAAATAGCAGACTTTAAGATACAAAGTAAACATATTTGGGACTTTTATAGCAGTTTCAGGTAATTTTTTAATTTGGGCTTAAATTCCTGCATATTTTCGATGGTTTTTAATTTTAATGGGAGGTTGTTATAATAGATTATGGCCAGATAAAGATAGGAATTTTGGATGTGCTTAGTATTAAATTTAGGAATTTTAATAGTTTTCTGGTATCTTGCTGATGTATTGAATTGGAAGTTACGAGTATTTAATTGTATTTCTTTGTAAATTTGAAGTATTGAATATTTTTTATAGATTTTGTCTATTATAGGCACATTGAATATTCAAAAAAGAATTTCAGTAGGAAATTTAGACGGTTTTTTCAAGATTACCTTAATTATCAACCTTTGAACAATTTTGAGGGGATTCAAAATATTGTCATATGTTCCTCCCCAGCCAATAATACCATATTGCAATATAGATTGAACAGTTGCATAGTACACTCTTTTTAGGTTTTCTAAGCTAAGAATATTTCTAAGTCTAATAAATATATACATAAATACATTTCCTTATCCTTTTGACGAGTTCACAAATATGTGTTTTCCATTAAAAATGTTGATCTACATATACACCAAGATATTTGATTTTGGGAGTTGGACTAAGTATAGCACAATCTTGATTGCAGTTAGTTTTATTACATTTACTTTGGTGTATTATGATGTTTAAATTTGGTTCTAATTTGAATTTATTGATAGAGAATGGGATAAATTTTGTTTTTTCAGTGTTTAGAGAGAGGAGATTTTTAGCATTATTGTGATAAGTAACGTATGTTTATTGCCTCTTATATCTACGCCGTTCCGTAAACATGAATATACTAAAAGCGCCTTTTCAGTCTAGTTTGAAGGCTAGACAGGTCAACAAATATAATATTGATCTTTCTAAAATAATTATTATTTCCCGACAGTAAGGTTCTCGCTGTGGGCTGCCCGAGAGGCACATTAAAATAACAAAGTTAAAAGCTCAATCCGAGGATTCACTACCCAAAAATGGATAACTCTTGTCTGTGGCTAAACTGCGAGTGACGGAAGTTTTAAATAATTTTCTTAAAAATTAAAATTCGGGAACAGGCCGCTAACAATAACAGTCCTTATGTAGATGGCGATAAGGTTAAATCCAGTTTAACACCTACCGCCCGTTTTGATTAATTGAAAAAAAAAACATCGTCAAAAATGTTTTTTTTTATTATTTTGTGATGTTTAATTTGTTTTGAAGAGTTTTGTGTTTTATATCAGCTGTACACTGTAACTAACACGGATGTGTCAAAACCGGTAGTAGATAAATAAAAAATAAGTAACAAATGTACATGTTAAATAAAACTATGCAAAACATTTTTTTTATATTGTTACGTAGTTAATACCCAAGATAAAAAAGTATTAAAATGTTTTTCGATCATTTTTTAAGAATTTAATTTTTCACATTATACAATGAAGCCATTACCGAAAAGGTGTTATGAAAATATTTGCGTTGGACGCCAAAATGTTATGAAAATATTTAGCCTTCACATTGAAAGCTAAAATGTTAGGAATATAATACATGGAGAGCAAGAGACAAGTGTGATTATTACTAGAATTTATATCTCAGTGTGGACCTTAAGCAGGCGGCTGTGTAATACTTTGTATGAGGATAGGTTATTTAAATGATAGAGTATAGTGCTTTGACACAGTTAAATTAATTTATTAATTAATTAAAAATAATAATCAGGGCTAGACTAAATTCTGAATGGGCAAATTATGCAGCGTTAGTACCGTTTAATCTTGAGGAGTTGATGAATGGGTGAATGCCATATGTAGGCGATTCATGATGCTGCTTTTCTGCCTTCGGAGATGGGCGGTCAGCTCCCTCCGCTGCTGACATATGCTGAACGGCAGGCTGGAGCGACGAACAGGACTCCAGTCCCGCGGTTTCCCAACGACGTCCCGCCCCAGTGCGGTTGCCAGCCAGCCGACTATGTTGATGACGGCCAAGGTGGGCGATCTTCGGCCGCATCTCTGCGAGCACCTCTGGCTCCAGGCATAGTCGGAAGGTCTTATGATGACTGCGTCTGCAGATGCTGGATGTGGTTTTAATCCAGCAGAAATAATGTGCTCCCATGGTACTCCGCTGCTGATCCAGGATTTTAATGATTGTCCTGATGGTCTTCAATAATGGATGCCGCTGATGGGCGCGGATTTATTAATCTTCACATGTTGTTAAAATAATGGCGAACTACGACTATTTGATTACGTCGACCCGCCACAGGGACGGTGGCCATGGTCACCTGTGGCTGGTCAAAGAATGACGAGCTCAAGGCCAGTCCTGTCTAGTGAACCCCTCTGTGCAGATCCTCAGTATCACCAACTGAGCAAAGGTAAACATTTCAATGCTACCAATATAAAGATGTTGAATGTTAACAAACTTCACACCAAAAGTACCCATACACAGATAATTCACTTGTTACATTATTTTTTATGTAACAAAGGGTTTGTAAGTACGAAATTTTAAAGCAGTGGGCATGATACTTTATTTTTTTCTTGGCTTGTAATCAGACTAATTAAATTGAAACTAGGTTATTTCAAACGTAAATGTGTGATTTTTTGTCTTTATTCATTGCTTTGTAATTGTAATTTGAGGATTTTTCGATAACCATACTAGGCACATGCCCTTGTTGTGGTGGTCGAATTCACAGTATTTAATTAAAGCACCTAAAATATTTCATTTTCAAAACAAAAACACATGATTTTGCGTTACTCGATAGTGCATCGAGGGGACAAGGTTCATTAAAAAAATTGTGAGCACCATGCAAGAAATAATTGGGTGGGGAAGGAGATGGGGAAGATGAACGTGGGTAATTATCTGGCTTTTCGCCAAACACAAATAAAGCCATTTCTATTATAACGTATCTACAATTCTAGAATATTAAGATAATACACTATTTCAACGGTCCCGAATAACAATGTCGGATCTGCTAAAAATCTAAAATCTTTTTTGTTAGCATGTTTATTGGCTTATTGAGTTGATTAAAAAAACTGTTTTTTCTGAATTTTGACACAATTTTTTTCATGTATGTTATATTTATTGATTTTAAAAACAGTAAAAAGCAGAAACGAAACTGTAAACAGCTCTTCTGCAAAACTACAAAATCGCACATCCGACATTGTTCTTCGGGACCTTCGATTGCGAGATAACACAAATAAATTAATAAAACACCTACAGATTCGTGGCCAAGGATCATAACCAATCAAATAAGGTAATGCGTTTTATTCCAATAATTTTGAAAATATCAATTCATAATATAAGAGAACAAAAATATTGAATTAATAAAGTTTGCCGAATAGCAAAATTTTATGACGAGTACTAGTTTCAAAGAATTTGTTCAATTCATCAAATTTCAAAGTTAATAATTCAAGTTCTGTTACTATTCACGTACGTACTGTGAAAAAAACCAGCCCTTGATGATATTAATAATAACATTTAAATAAATGAAGACAATATAAGCGAAACTCAATCGAAAATCTGGAAACAGAAAAATCAGAAAAACATATTGACACCTCTGGGACTCGAACCCAGGACCTCTTGCTTTCCAGGCAAACGCGCTAACCACTGCGCCACGGTGTAGATATGAAATTCGGTCATGTTTAACTGTACCATACTTCAACTAAGAACCACCTACATTATCTTCATTTCCTTTAACGCATATATTATTGGCAACTATCTTTATGTATGATTGCAAGATTCCAACCCGAACTAAATGATATCAGTTAATAATAACAGACGGTTTTCATGGGGCGATTTCAGAGTAGGTACTTGAATAATAATAGAACTTTCACAAAAGTTATTGCAAGTTTATAAAATTTTTATTTCCAAATTATCTGAAACCACCTGCCCTAAAGGTATTTAATACAATAGTAGACAATGTGCTAAATATAGAACTCATAGAAATGACTATTGTGATAAAAAAATGTGGATTTAAATTAAGTGATTTTCTTTTATCGAAGGAAGCAAATACTTTGTGGAGTGACATTAAAATAAAAAAACACCCCCTCCTCTACCTACCCGGCCTGTAATTAATGTCCCTTTTTTCTATTTGTATCTCTTTCTGGCATCAATATGATGTCGTTTATTCTATTTCAATCTCTTTCACTCATTATTTTATTTTCTTTTATATCCGTATCTGTCTGTATGTAATTATCTTTAGTTGATATAATAAATTAGCCCTGACGAAGCTTGGGCTAAGCGAAAACGGGTTGGCTGTTAAATATTAATTCAAATAAAAAGTGGTGTTTTACGAAGGATGTTATTTCATACTTTAATTTCGTGATTAAAATGATTTTATTTCTTCGTAAATTTTGTATGTAATCATTTAACTAAATTAACAACAAATTCATTTAAACAATAAACTCTAAACACAAACACAGAATTCATTAAAACGTCCCAAGTACACAAACACTTTACACGACAACACGATAACATACATTTAAACACCATCCACACTAACTATTAAGATGGGGGCAAACGACATTAAAAACGAAAATAGCTGCGTAAATAAAATAAAAAAAAAATTATTAATGTTTATTCTTGATAAACAAAGTAATGACATAGAATTTTGTAGAATGTGCTGTATTGTTATAATATTTAGGTTAGTTAAATGTGTTTAATTATTGCACGTTAAATGAGTGAAAATGCAATTTTCTTTTTTACTTGAATTAAAAAAATGTAAACTCTACTCAAGAGGCCTTGATCAAATGATTTCCCTTAAGGCCTGTCATTGAGGATGCTGTGGGGAGGTTCATTTGGAACCACTATGTGGTAATCATATAAAAATACCTATACATAAATATATACTCGTAAGTGCAAGGGATGCCGAAAAAACCTCACATCGTACCTGGCTGTCCAAAAATTGTGGCTTTATGTTGAATTACAAGCTCTTCCGTAAAAAAATAATACGATTTACATAAATAAGTTATTACCACTTTAAGCCAACGGAAATACCTACTCAAAAAATGAACTCCACAAATTCCAACTCCGTATTCAAGCCGTGCCATCGTTCATTTATACATTAGCCGAACCACGAACTGACCTTTTGGCGGTTTTAAATCCGGACGGACTTAAAAGCAACCAAATAAAATATTTAGATATGGTACTTACCAGGCTTTCAATATTCCGGTCGGACTATAGAGTTTTTACTAAGTCAGTGGTGCCATTGGTTTTCAATGAAATCTATATGGATGGTATTTCTGTTGTGTAATATCTATCACTTCTTACTTAAAAAAGCACGTCACGACCGTTGAACATTGTATAAAAACTGCACATTTTTCTTTTTCAGAACGTTACTAAAAATATATATGTTATTATTATGTTGGCAACGTTGAACTTCGGTACGTAGGCGCATGCGCGAATCGGCCATATTATTTGCACGCGCGGCAAATTACAGTTTGAACATAAGATAATTTACACTTTTTGATCTCCATACAGGAGGCCCTGATAAATAATTTCCCTCAGGGCCTATGTCATCTTTGGGGATTATGTGTGGAGGGTTTTTTGAGGAAAAGAAGGAGAGAAAAGTTCTGGGAAGGAAAAGGGTTTAAGGGGTGCGTAGGAATCTGGGGTTCAATGTGTCCTGGTCATCCGCCTCCAAGACCTAGACAAACCTCACCCTATGAACCCGGGCACCCCTGTTAAATCACCAAACGTAGCGTACCACTTGGGGTGACCTATGGCAGAGGTGTTGGTTATCCAATAAATATTCCCGGGGCGGCGGTACCCATTCCCGCCTCCCAAATTGATTCATATTCATATTGACACTTGATTCACATAATTTTTTTTTTGCTTTATTTCTGTTCTAATAACCAATTCACTCTTATATTATTATTCAACATAATTACTATTGTTTCTGTTATGTTTCGTCTTTTTTATTAATTTAAATTGTGTAATGTTATCAAATTAGTTTTGTCGACAGAAAATAAATAGGTTATTTTTGAACCGTTATTTTTTAAATGTCTTTTGCCGCGTGAGTTTAATAAAACTCCGATGAAAGTAACATTATTTAATAACATAAATGCTTGGGGAAATAATTTGCTGAGAAAAATAATTATACTAATTCAATGGAAATCTTCAATTTGTCACAAAACAAATACAAAATGTCGTTAAAGAAGCATTTGAGTTTGTACTATAAATGCTGTATAATTTTTACTATCCATAATGCAAAGACCCCTATAAAGGGCGTTAATAAATAAATAAATAATATTTTTTAGCTGGTGAATGCAATCTGTTAAACAGTTTGTCTACTCTGTGGTTAGTAATAAGATCATTACAAAATATATATACCTAGTACTCTTTTTGTCGTCTTTGTTCTTCTAAATTAATGGCATATTATAAACACAGTTTTTTTCTTTTCATCTTAGTCTTCTTAAAATACGTTTCATATTTTATTTAAAATTAAATTTAAACACAAAAATCCTAACACACCCTAAACGTTTACGAGTACGTTATAATGTTCTCACCTCCCTCAGCTCAATAGGTACCCATTGTCTGTAAGAAACAAAATAAATCTAACAATGTTCTTCTTTTAATATCTACTGTATAATACCTCTGCCATAGGTCACCCCAAGTGATTCGCTACATTTGGTGACTTAGCAGGGGTGCCCGGGTTTATGGGGTGAGGTCCAGGTCTTGGCGGCTGATGCATCCGGGCCTGATGCGCCTGCCGCGTGATGGGCAGGATGGAGAGAGACTAGTTGAAGAAGGTCATTTATCCTCTCCAGTTATATATAAATATAAGCATTTATCCCCTCAACCCGTCGCCTTGAGGGATGGATTCATATATCTATTACGCCTGGACACACTTAACACCAGATTCTTACCCACTTATCATACCTTTATCCTTCCCAGAACTACCTCTCAGCATCCCCTAAGATGACTTTCCCCGGAGGGCAATTATTTTCCTTAGAACCTCCTGTGTGGAGCTAATGTAAAAAAAAGAGTTAGACCAGACGACTGAAATAAAACTTCACTAACTTATAAAAGAACATATGATATTGACATTGACATTGGGGTGACATATGACATTGGGGTGACATATGACCATGGGGTGACCTACGACCATGGGGTGACCTGCGACCTTGGGGTGACCTACGACCTTGGGGCGACCTACGACCTTGGGGTGACCTACGACCTTGTGGTGACCTACGACCTTGGGGTGACCATCCCTATCCTTATCCTTTTCAATTATAACTCCCCAAGTTCGCCTCGCCATCGATCACCGTTCGCATTTCGTAACATCACACTTTTCGTAACACATCACCAATTTTTGTAACACATTACCACTTTTCGTAACGCATTCACCAGCTTATCCCCCAAATCGAGCGTGCGTAAAGAAATTTTACTTAAAAAATCATTTAATTTTATTTTTATTACTCAGTAAAATTATTTACCTCAACACAGGCTTGTTCTAGCGAGTTTAAAAATTGAATAGTAAACAATAATATCTACTGTAACGTGAATTTCTTGGTAGAGCATCAGAATCTCCCTCAAGTTTGTGGGAAGGAGAATACAGTCTTTATCTTCGGGCATTTTTAGATAAATAAAAGAAATAATTTAGCAGTACAATATCACCTATATTTTAAAGGTATGGTGTATACATGGGTGCCCTCCAAGTGGTCAAGAATTCCACGTTTCCTAAAGAAATAATAAAATAACACATAAGCAAGAGAGCATACCTGTGGACCGTAATTTATCTAAATTATCCTGACTCTAACATTGACGTGAACCACTGTTAATAGGCGGCCAGGAGCACGCGGGGTCTCCATGGACAGGAACCGAGGAAGGCCCCGTGCCATGGGGACTCCTCACCAGGGAACAGGAACCAGGAAAGGCCCCAGAGGATGGGGACTCCTCCTCAGGGAACAGGAACCAGCATCAGGCTCAAAGTCCCGGTTGTGCGTACCGGTGAAATCTCGGTAGACTCCGTTTACCGATCAGCGCCAGGCCTCCATCCGCCTCAAATATCGAGTTCCGCGAGGATAACCCTTCTCAAAGCCTTGGCCACGTTAATATCATGAACGCCAAACACAGGATTACACCGATTATCCACAATCAAGTTCGAGTGAAGGTGGGCACATCGACAATATGGCGACTCCACCATTTAAACTTTAAAAAATCCCGTTTCACTCACGGAAACAACACGGCTCGCGGTTATAAAATAATCCATGATTCTTCTTTAAATGGGTAAAACCCGTAAAGGTGATACTATCACATATTTAACAAGCAACTTAAATAATTCGGCGACTTGTCGAATCACCGTCGGCTCCCTACACGACGAGAATTCAAAAAGTGCCTCTGGAAATAGATGGCGCTAGTCGCTAGCGGTTAAGAACTAATCGTTACGGCGATCATAATAAAACGTGAGCGGCCAGGTGAGTTTAAGATTAACTAGGTCAAGACAATATTTATTTAATCAAAATAAATATTATCGTGACACTACCATGAACGAGACAATAAACAAATAAACAAACAATGTTTGTATTGAGTCCTTGCGTAATGATTTTTCACAAAAACAGCGCTCTACAATCATCCAAGAATATTATTATTATTTAAAGTGGTTATTTTCAAAGCCTTAAAAACACACGCCATCTGTCTCCGAATGGAGCATGTTTTTCCAAACATAACAACATCAAAATAAATTCTATCTATTGACTCGGAATAACAAAGCAAAGAGAGCCATTGATCTGTTTTTTCTCCTTTGACACACAAATACGATATTGTGACATAGCAGCCTGCGGTCGGGGCTAGCAACAGAAGAGAGGGCATGAAAAGGGCAGTATTAAGTCGTGGACAACCTTTTAATTTGTTTATTTTTGAAGTAAATCTTTTTACGCATGCTCGACTTGGGGGGTAAGCTGGTGAAAAAGTTACGAAAATTGGTGATTGTTAGGGTAATCGATGCGAACGGTGATCGATTGCTAGGTGAACAAGCCATTTCAAGCAATCGTCCTCCAACGATCTAACGGAACTCCAACAACACGGTGGTGACCGCAGCCTTCCAGCACCAAGCGCCACTCCCGAGTGAGCGCTGGGCCTGAGCTCAATCCACGCCCTACATAAATGATTATTTACGATAATAAATTTAAATTTTACTTTTTTTATTTTTTTTAATTTACTGTGTAAATATAAAAAAAACTATATGAAAAACATCGCTATATATTATATTCATTATATTCTCCCTGACACGTTGGGAGATGGCTAATTTAATTTTTGAAGCTGGGGAAACACGGCAGAGCCATTTGGTCCCGAACCATTTGGATGAATCCATTTGGACACCGTACAAATTAGGGAGCCACGAACGACCGAGCCAAGGAGCCGAGACAGTTTGATCTATTTCCAGTGATACCATGTCCGAAATATGAAAATTTCTGGTGGCTAACTACTGAACGGATTTTCATGCGGTTTTCACCAATAAATAGAGTAATTCATGAGGAAGGTTTAGGTATATAATTCGTCAAGGTTTTGTGTAAATTGGTTAAAACATAAGGATAATTGTTAGAAGTGTCGGAAAAAGTCAAGCCGGTGAGCTTTCATCAAAAACACTGCCTAATCCCTTTGAGATATAACAAAACAATGCATGGTGCGATATTCCTCTTTTATAGATCTACAAAAAATTCCGCGATGACATATATCTTCCTTTAACGGATAGCTAACTATACCCATTTTAACTTCTAAAAAAATGGTCACGCACAATGCGGTAATTGGAAAGTTAGATAGGTACAGTATTAATCCTTATCAACTTAAATACGTTATTTACCTCAAGCATTTCATGCACATTATTATAATATTTCACACTATCTCTACGTATTATAAATTATTAAAGTCCTCCGCGGCGTCTGTCTGTCTCTTCGCGATAAACTCAAAGATGGCGGTGGTTACAAAGGTTGGATAACCATCCAGTAGATGGCGTTGTGTTTAGTTAGCCACAGCAACGCGTGGCCGGGTCATCTAGTGAGTTACTAAGTGTATATTGCTATATTAGGCATAGGTAATGTGTGAAATTTTCATAAAATACATTCTTTCGATCCCCGCGAAGGTTTCTGAATTATTATAACCACACCACAATACATCTGAAAAGTTTTTTTAATCATTACAAAACTGTCAAAAATTTCACCTTTTAGAATGACATTTTGCAAATCACCGATTGTTAAATCAAAATAAAATTTACGAAACTCTTTAAATTAATGAATTTAAAGTACTCACCTATGGTACGAGTATAAACCAAAATCGAATACTTAGAATCTAAAAAAAAATTGCTGACCCGGCAGGCGTTGTCTTAGCTATGAATATTATTTCAAAACATATTGTTTATTGTAATACTTTTTGATACAATTGTTTCTCTCTGCGTGTCCTTTCCCATTCGTCAAGTTCCCCTTCCGCCTTCCGTTCCTCTCCCGCGTCCCCTTCCCCTCTCGCGTTCAAACTCCGCCTTCCGTCTCCCCACTGTCCGTCGCCCGCTTTTTCCTGTCCCGCGAGTTCCTCCTTTTTCCTCCTCTTCCCCTCTCAATTTCCCCCCCCCCCCCCCCCCTCACCCCTCCCGCATTTCGTACATTCAGTCCCGGTACATTCAGTTTTCAAACAGCTCGCGTGCCACCCAAGTCGTACTTATATTTAAATTAACACGTAAAACTACCATGAATTTACAATTATTTTCTGCTTCCTATGGTTGTGGAGCCCTTTCCAGAATTCTAAATATTTGATATCCTTAGCAGGCGGAAGTCTCCGACTGTAGAATATATATGACCTCCGGATGGATAGCTTCGAGAGCCTTGTTTTACGGTGTTCCCGTTACGATTCCATGTTTAGGGACCTGAAATATTTACAGTCGTAAACGAATCGAATTTTCGGAGGCTTTTTGATTTTACCATGACGAAATCCATCCATTTATAAACAGTCCAAGTTCTTTGAGTCGCGGCGGCTCATCACATTATTAATTTTGAAGCCGAGGGTTTGTATCTTGTTATTTGCATGTCAATAATGCAAGGTTGATTTCATCATTGTACACAACGAAGCTGTGAATAGACGGAAATGTACTGTAAACTTGTTTGTGTAACGGAAATAAGCTTATTTAGACCTTACTTCTGGTGATAAGATCAAATCTTTTCGAATGTTAATATTTTGGAACCAGTTGCCATTGCTTGTCTCGGTTACTTTGTACCGGTGACTAGCGATCACTGTATGACAGTGGATTCGAGGAACAGTTTTTTGGAACCAGTTCTTATTGTAGCACGCCTGATTATGGGGGCAATTGAAATCTACAACCATTTTGAAGTACGAGTATACTGTAATACCAGCATTGTAGTGAAGTGAAGCTGGCAACACGCTATCGCTTCCAAGTACATAAGCACACATTTCACCACAAACAATTACACAACAAAATTATGAAACGTTGGCTAAAGAAGGAGGTAGCGTAAGACGGCATAACACCCCGAAAACAAATAACCAAAATTTGAATAACTGTTGAAAACTCATCCTTTATTCTTCTCCAATGGCGCTACAGCCCATTTCGAGCCTTGTCCTCCTTTAAAATAAGCCTCCACCGCCCTCTGCCCTCTGTCTTCCAATCTGCAACATGTAGTAATCCTCTTGCATCCTTCATGACATCTTTTATAACTCATCGTTAGTTATAGTAGGTACCTAATTGTAGAATTATTAATAAAAACAATAATTTGCTTAAATATGACAGCTGTCATAAATTCATACAAAAGAAAAAAATATTTCAATTTTTTCTTTTACATTAACTCCACACTGGAGGCCCTTCGTCAAAAAAAAATCAGGGCTTTCGTCATCTTTAATATAATATAATGACGTAGTATTTATATAGCGCAGTTTTGTGATATTTCACTTCTTCTTCTTCTTTGCGTGCCGTATCAGGTCCCCCCGACGTTGGCGATCACTCTTGAGAATGTCTCTCTGTCTTACGCTGCCCGGAATAGCTCCTCCACACTTCTAATGCCGGTCCACTGTCGTATATTACGCAGCCAAGACATTTGTCTCCTACCAGGCCCTCGGCGACCCTCTATCTTGCCTTTCAATATCAAACGGAGCAAGTGATACTTCTCCCCTCGAAGTATATGACCTAGATATGAAATTTTCCTGATTTTTATTAATGTAAGCAGTTCTCTATCTGATCTAGCCCGCCTGAGAATTTCTGTGTTAGTGATCATGTCGGTCCATGGGACCTTGAGCATTCTCCGGTGAAGCCACATTTCAAAAGCCTCTAACCTGTTCATGGTATTTACTTTCAAGGTCCATGTTTCACATCCATAGAGCAAGACCGACCACACATAACATTTTAGCATTCTCTGCCTTAGTTTTAAGCTGCGCTTTTCAAATCAAGTGCGCTTAATTATAATAAACTTAAAATTAATCCTATAGTGTTCCTTACGAGTCCTTACAAAATACAAAATTGATTAAATTATGTGAAACAAAGAACATACAGTATATACAAAGCAATTCCTAAAGAACAATATTAACAAAAAGAATTCATTGAAACTTAATTATAATAAAGAATAAGAGGCAGTTTACGTTTAGAAATAATAATAACAGAGTGCACATAAAACTATAGTAAGGAGGTAATCGAAACCAAACAATTACCAGAAACTTGGGGAACATGGCTTATTATAGTAGATTGAAAACAAGTTAAAATTCATGAAAGGTACGATTTTTAAATAAGTTTGTTTTTAAAGTTCTTTTGAATTCAGCCAAGTTCTGGATATTAGTAAGAGCTGAGGGAAGTTTGTTCCAAATAAGCGGGCCAGTTACACGAAAAGATCGATCATAATAAACGGCTCGATTTGACCTAGAAAGTTCGATTAAACGATTAGTAACATCTAGATCTGCTGACCTTAGAGTAAGCTGCCTATCGCTTAAGTTTTGTCGGACACATAGTTCCGATATATAGGCTGGCGCCATTCCTTGCAAGATCTTGAAACTCTATTCTTTCAGGGCATCGAAGCCAATGAAGGCGATCCCTTAGAAGCGGGGTAATACGGCAATACTTAGATTCACCAAAAATCATTCTCGCCGCAGCATTGAAAACGGACTGGATTCTATTGAATTGTAACTTTGAGAATTGTATCTTTGAGGATGATGTGTGGAGGGCTTTTTTAGAGAAAGGAATGAGAGGAAGTGCTGGGAAGGAAAACGTATGAGGGGTGGGTAGGAATCTGGAGTCAATGTGTCCAGTAAAAAGAACATATGAATCCATCCCTCCCTCTGCGTGCAAATCGAGGGTCGAGAGAGTTCGGCTGGATAGATATAGGTATGTTAGATTTATCTCTATTGTGTCTCCCGATCCGGAAGGATGAGAGGAAATGCTGGGAAGGCAAATGTATGAGGGTGGGTAGGAATATGGAGTCAATGTCCAGGAGTGATGTATGAATCCATCCCTCCCACTGCGGTGCAAAGCGATGGGTCGAGAAAATTCGGCTGGATAGGTCTATGTTAGATTTATCTCTATTATGTCTCTCGATCCGGCCCGCCACGCATAGGTTGGCAAACGCATTCGAAGCCAAGACATCTTTTTAAAAAGTTAAAAAATGAATTGAGAAAAAGAAATGCGAAAGTAATTGCGAATAGGGAATACTTAGTAAGTACACAAATCAGCATTGCTGAACAGTTAGTTGAAATCGGCCATTACTGTAATCCTGGGAAGACCCAAAACACACAGAGTATCCCCAATTACGAAGCAAATGAAATTCACAAAATTCCATTAATATTAATGGACACGACAGTGCTAAACTTAATAGTTCTTGATATTCGGTAATTGACGGTTACACCAAAATTGAACGCGGACAACAATTTTATATTATAGAATTGGATCTGGGAACACGGTATCGCATCTACACATCTGCTGATGATGGACACTGTAACAGTCTGAAATGTTGGCTAAAGAAGAATAACGCAACACGGTGCAACAGGGCATTATACCCCAAAAATAAATCACGATAATACTAAATACTTAGTTTTTTTATAATCTCAACTTATTTCAGATTTTTCCCAACATATGTATCTACAACTACATTTATCAGAATAAGATTAAAAAAGTTTTGTAAGACGTTATGGCATCAAAAATAACAATTTCCAGACGAGTTTTTCAGAAGAAGAATGTTGAAAATAGAAGTGACATTAATTTGTGTACTCCAGCTTATTCTCTCTCTCTCTGGTTTCAATCCTGGGATTGGTTTGCAGCAATGTCATCTATTCGTTTCTTCCACTCTTCCCTGTCTTGTGCGGCTCTTTTGAAGTCTGCGTATGATGAGCAGCGCACGTCCACCAGCAGGTCCTCCAGGTTCTCTCGGTGTGGGCGTCCCCTAGCGTTTGTCCCCTCGGTCATACCCTCCACTATGGCATGCAAGAGGCCTTCTTGTCTTATTACATGGCCAATCCATCTGGCGCGCCTTTCGGACAAGGTCCTGAGCAGGTGCCTTCCTCCTTCGATTCTTTGGAGAACCTCTTCATTTGTAATGTGGTCTCTCCAGGCAATTCCTAATAGTCTTCTATAGGACCACATCTCAAAAGCCTCTAGTCTCCGTTTATCTCTTTCGGATAGGCACCATGTTTCGCAGCCGTACATCAAGATACTCCATACATAGGTCTTGATGAGGAGTATTCTCAGTTTCAGGTCTATATTATTCGATTCAGAATTATTATTATTTATATATTTTTGAATGTAGCTATAACTTTGTGGTTATCCATTATAGAAAATGGAACAATACAACTTTAATTTAACAATACAACAATACTGTTCGAAACTGTCAAATTATTATAAGCTTTCCCTGAAGAAGGAACGTTTGTTACGAAACCGGTCGGATTTACGCATTATATAAGTGGTTTATACAAAGTTGTATTGTTTCATTTTTGTATAATTTATATGGCTATCAAAATATCGTTTTGCTTAAATTAGACTGTTATTATCCCAAAGGCAAGAAACAAATTGTTTATTGCAAAATTAAATACATTTTTGTAATATATGAGGTTTGTGTAGGTCTTGGCGGCGATGCGTCAGCCCACCTAGGTTTTATGTGGCGGGCCGGATTTGGAGAGGCTGGTTGAGGGTCCTCATCCTATCCAGATATTTCTCTCCTCCCTTTCATTAAAAAAACCCTCCACACAGCATCCCCTAAGATGACTTTCCTCGGCGCCTCCTGTGTGTAGCTAATTAAAAAAACGAGTGGTTTGAAAAATGTGTGTATTTCATTTACTTTAACGGCAGGGAAGTAATAAGGAAGGGGTGGGGAGTTCGGGAAGGGGCAAGGGGAACGAAGACGGGGTGATCACGGAGCGAGGGAATGCGGGAGGGTGGAAGGCGGAAGGAGACGCGGGAAGAAAAGGGGAAGGTGAAAGGGGACCGGTGAGGCAGGTGAAAGAACATGCAGAAAGAAAAATATAATATATGTGCAGCTCACACTCGGTAGAAGCGAAACCCTCAGAAAACTAAACTTCGAAAGAATGAGACGAATGCAGAGTATCACGAGTCGGATAATTGTTAGAGAGTTTATTTATTATAATATTGTTACCAAATTTAAACATTAGTTTGCATTTTATTCTACGAAGCACCGCATAAAGAGGAGGCCGATAGTCTATCTCGTTTTGTCTCAGGCTAAATCCTTTAGATGTATGTTTGCTCTTTTTAGTGTAGCTCCTTTCCGTTTCGTCGAGTTTCAAATCACAACGATGCTAAAGAAGTTTTCACTTCGACAATTTCTTTCTTCATGTGGCATTGCACTGCATGCCGGGCACTCGTTGGTTAATTTTATATTTTTTAGTTTTTTGAAACACAGCGCAACAAAACACTGACAACTTCCTTTTGAAATAAAGACGCTTTCTCTCGACCATCTAGTACAGAAAAAAGGTCTCCAACAAACTAGTGACAACTATTTTTAAGCAAGAGAAGTAAAAAAATCTGGACAAGGCAGTTGTTCTAACTATCTACAATCATCCAATAAGGGTCAAGTCAGTTCAGAACTTGTCACTACATTAATTGGACATCACTAGCACGAGTAGGCGAAACTGGGAAAAACTAGTTAGGAACTCCATCGATGACCATGTTCGACAATTTAACTTTGTGGATAGGGAAGCTTATGGCGTTCCAATAGTCCAGGAAAAAATCGAAATTGGAATTCACGCCCTTTTATGGGAGGAGTTTAAAAATACTTGAGAAAAGGCTTTTGGAAAGGTTGGAAAAGGTATTTGAGAATTTTTTTACAAGTTGATTGTAAAAAATATTAACTCATTTTTTTCGAATTGTTTAATGTAATAAAACAGAATTTTAAAAACTGATTTTACGGAACAAAGCGACGCGGAGCCTAACGTCCGTTCCCCGCTCTGTCCGGGGGCGAACTGATAAAAAAAACGGGCGTGACAAGTTATGTAGCCTTTCATTGGACGGCATAGAGTTCACTTTGAAAATACAAATTCGTCAACTGCCGGCCGTATTGTAAAATAACAACGCGAAAATGCATATTTTACACCATAAAAGTGGTCTTAAACAAATTTATGCGTTTTTTTTGTATGCATATTTTATTTTATATTGTGAACTTCGGGCTAGTCCTGGGTCGGTCGTGAATAACCCGCTCATTGAAACCCGCTCACGGACCACAAAAGAGTGAGCGGGTCATTTTTTCGTCAGCACCCGGGTCTCGCGACCCACTTCTCGCAACCGCTCTACTACTAGTACCTGGGTTTCGGGTGCGGAAGTGGCGGGGCGAACGACGATAGATAGATGTAATATGAGAGAGCGAGTGGGTTGTCAACACCCGGGTTTCGCCACCGTCTCTCCTGACTCAGGCAGTAGAAAGTAGCTGGGTGAAGCGTAATCGAGTTTCATATTTTGTGTCGCGAAAAGAGCGGGTCTTCGCGACCCGCTCATGACGCCAGTGCGTCGTGAGCGACCCGGGTCGTGTAAAACGATCGATCGACCCAGGACTACTTCGGGCGTAAGTATCAATATTTTTTGCGATTATTATACAATGAACTGAATTTGCCACATTAAACAATAAAAAATAGGAGAGCTTGGACTTGAAAGTGTTTTTAATAGACCTTATATTTTATTTTTTTTATTAAAAGACTTATAAAAAACTGACCGGTATTTTTAAGGGTCAAGATATGTTCTACACGCACCATTTAATTGAAGCATCTATAATACTTCTAAGCGATCATTTTTTAATTTTTTTTTATTTAGTAACTATATAATATTTTTTACATTTTTATATGAAACATGTTAGTTAGATGTATATATAAAATATATTCGTAGTCCTCCTCACTAGGAGATCCTGTGCTGAGGGGGACTATGCTTTGGATAAGTTTTTCAGCGACTTCTATGGTTTAACTATTGATTGGATAAGGTTTTCCAGAAACTTCTATGATGTTTTAAGTATACTAGTAAGTTCATTTTCCGATAGATTCTTCAGCCAACATTTAACGTCCTTAATGTAGCTATTTTTTATTTTTATTTGTTTGATACTAAGTGGAATCTAATTTTCAAAACAAAAACATATGATTCCTACCCACCCCTTAAACCCTTTTCTTTCCCAGAACTATCCTCTCCTTCCTTTCCTTAAAAAAAACCCTCCACACAGCATCCCCAAAGATGATATAGGCCCTGAGGGTAATTATTTTCCTCAGGGCCTCCTGTGTGGAGCACATGTAAAAAAAAAAAGATTTTGCCTTATTTAGTATGGCTTCATCTTAATGCTAAATCACTATTTCAAATTAATCTTTTACATACGAGTCGGTTTACATTATAAATACAAAAAAATATGCTTAGGATAAATTGAAGCCTTTTCTGCAGTTTTGATTGAGTAGAATTATAATAAAGTTGTTAATCTTAATATATAATACAAAGTCGGGTTAGTTACACCATTTATAACCCGAGAACGGCTGGACCGATTGTTGTAATCTTTGATTTGTTGGATTTTTCTTAATAGCAGAAAAGCTATTAAAACAACCTAAAAATTCTCAAAAAAAAAATTATTGTGAAAAATCTTTTCCTCACACATTTTGCATGGAACAAATCCTCATATTTTGAAAGAGCTGCAGGAATGTTGTGATGAGTATAATATTGAATAGTGCGTGAATTCTAAAAATTCAAAAATGTCAAATATCAATGCGCTGATTGTTTTGCCTTTCTTCTTAAACATATAATGCTGCCCTATTTTCTTACACGCTAAATGTCGAAAATGATTCAAACGGTGAACGTATGTCTGCACCCCTCCACAGGAAAAATACAAGAATTATCTCCCTCACACGTATAAAAAAAATGAAACGCAATTCCCGTTATTAAGTGGAAAAATAATAAAATCACAAAACATGGACAGTTGCGCATCGATAATTGCTTCATTGTGTAATTTTGAAACTAATAAAAAAACTGATTTTAATTTAGCCAATAAGCTAAAACAAAGGTTATTGATCTGAGGCGGTATGAAGTTCTCCGGGTCAGCTAGTTGCTTTATAAAAAACAACAAGTTCCCGCGTTAAGTAATTATTTCTTTCTCCGTAACATTTGGCATTCGTCCCCGTTCCTCATTATAATAACATTAATTTTTATATTATAAAGATACAGCCCACGTAAACATATAAACACACAGTAAACGTAAACACAGTCTAAATAAACCCTACAATTATCCTACTCCTGATACTCTGCATTGGTCTCATTCACTCGAAGTTTAGTTTTCAGAAGGTTTCACTTCTACCGCGTGTGAACTGCACACTCTGTTTTTTTTTTCATTATGGAGGATATCGGGAAATATGGAGGAGATGGAGATGGTGTGGTGAAGGTCAGCGAGTCGCTCAACACCTTGGCGGTGGAGATGACCTATCTTCCAGGCCGTTGCTCGACGCTTTGAGTCGCGGAGATGAACGGTGAGTGGCTCGGTGAGCTGAGCCACCAGCAGGTAGTCCTGGCGAGGCGGAGCATGTTTCCATGGCAGCGAAGCACGGAAGCATGAAATGGTGAGCTGATCCCTGGACTGAAGGTGACGCAAGCCTTGTAAGTCGCGGGATGTAGCTGATCTCAGGAGCTGAAGACACGATGGGCCTTATAGCTGAGACGTGGTGATGGACCTCGGGAAGCTGCCCTGGATGTGTGTAGATGCCATGCAGGAGCACTTGTGCGGAGATCGTTACATACGAGATGTTGACCGACTGGTGGTCTGATACTGACTGAGCGAGCGCCGAGCTTAGTCGCTTTATATATACCAGCGCGACCGGTGGAGTAATGTTCCATTCGCCGGCAATGTGTACACTAGAAGGTACTCGAACACACCCGGTGCTGATATAAACTCCGGACCTTTCTAGGCGGTGGCGAAATTATTAATCGTCGAGACGGCCGCGGCAGGCGAGCAAAGAATATCGTGCCGGCATAGGTAGGAAGGTACCTAGGCAAGTAGGTTGGCGGCGCCGCGCGAATATTAGGAGATGTTTCTCGAGTGTTCTTTCGATAGCGAAAGATAATGATGTGTCGCCACAGTAGAATAGATAATAAAAACTATGTCATAGCAATTCTCGTAGACCTTCAAAAAGCCTTTGACACCGTAAGTCATGAAATACTGATTAAAAAAATAGAAAAAACAGGTGTAACCGGTCCAGCTATCAAACTAATAAAATCCTATCTGTCCAACAGAAAACAATGTGTTAACATAGGAGATAAAAACAGTCAACTCGAGAGTATAAACTACGGAGTTCCACAAGGATCAATACTGGGGCCACTTTTATTCCAAATATACATAAATGACATCTGTCAGCTAAAACTACATGGTGAAATTTTCTTATACGCAGATGACACGGCAATTTTTTACTTCGGCAAAAACTTAGAAAGTCTATTAGAACAATCTCAAACGGATCTTAATGTACTAAACGATTGGCTAATACAAAATATATTAACAATAAATATTAATAAAACCGGTTACATGATCTTAAGCTCACCTAAAAGAATAATACCATCGCATAAACCATTACAAATAGAAGAAAGAGACCTACATATCCTAGATAGCGAAAAATACCTGGGCTTATATATTGATAAACATTTAACATTTAAACAACACGTAGAAAAACTAAAAACAAAAATCATCCCATTAATTGGTGTATTTGGTAGAATTGCTCATCTTCTACCAACAAAGGTAAAGAGGGGCTTATACTTTAGCTTAATCCAGTCCCACCTAAATTATTTAATAGAAATATGGGGAAACACATGCATTACGTACTTAAACGACTTACAAATAATACAGAACAAAGTTATTAAAAAACTCTTCAACTATAACCCAGACACTCCCACAAAAAAAATATACCAGGAAATGAACCTTTTGAAAATAAGAACATTGTACGAATATAACATATGTCTTTTAATCTACAAAATACAAAATGGACTTATACACACAAACACAACATTTATAAAAACATCACAAGTACACGAACATTATACTAGACAACACAATAAATTGTACACAAATACTGTCAAGACTGAAAGTGGCAAGAGAAGTATTGGTCACGAGGGAGTTCATATATATAATCTCCTTCCAGATAGCCTAAAAACGGAAAATAACATAAAAACCTTCAAAAAAAAACTATTTAAACTCAAAATGTTGGAACAAAATTAAAAATATTATTCTTATTACTGTACTATATATATATATATGCTCTGTATAAGTTAAGAAAGCGAAATACTATGTTTCTTTTAACTTAATAATAATAAAAAAAAAAAAAAAAAGAATCTTCACCAAGTAACAACCCTGATTTACCTTATGAACATTTTAAATTGTAGTGTTAATGGGTTGATCTTCTTTTTAACCTACATAAAGTTGTCACCACCAGAGATTGGAGAAAAATTCAAAAGAATAACCAATATTATTATTTTATAATTACTTTAAGATCTACTATACTAAAGACGTAACGACTGCGTGTGTTTAAAAAAATATGTGTTCACCTGCACCTCGACATGCTTATATTTTATAATGTTACAAAAAATGATATGACGACATAAAACTCTTTTTAAACTCCAAAAGGCATAACCTACCAAGTAACAGCGATTATTATTTTATATGATATTTAATAAAATATACAAAAAAAATTCCAAATAATTGTCTCTTACAACTTTTATTTCGTACGTCAACTCTGTCACGTGGGTTTTCATTCGAAATGGGTATACACGCAGCTCGTGTTTGTCACCCCCGATGGGCATTTTAGGCCCCCTTCCCCCCTTGTTACAATTTCCCCTCTGAGATCCCGAAAGAATTTCAATTTAAACAATAACACCTAAATTAAAAAGGTAAAGAAACAATAAATAAATAAATATATATGGGTTATCGTATCCCATAACTTTGTCAAAACTAAAAGATCACACGGATGGCATTTCTAAGGTGTCACTTACACTATAAAATACAATCATATTTTAATGAAAACGGTCACTTAAATGGAATGAAATCAATAATGTTGTGATCAAAACGGTTTCTTTCATATTTATTTCATAATTATTTGATAGTCACTTTAATATTGCTTAAGAAAGATTCGCTCTAATGTAATCGCTTATAAATCATTGTTTTGTTTCATTTTTTATTTTTTACACATATTTAAAAAACAAACCTAAGGACATATATTTTTTTTATCTATTATTGAAAATGGTATGAACTAATGATATATTGAATGAGAACATTTTGTCTGATCTCTTAACACTTTGTTATTAATTCATATATTTTTATCACTTATTATTTTCTCTGTTTATCATTTTATTTTTAAATTTTATTATTTTTCTTTTACTTAACTGTTTTGATGACCGATATTTGCGTGTGTTATTTTTATTAAATTGTGAAATTATTAACCCCAATACAGGCGAACCCTAGTGAGGTTAATAATTACATGCTAAAAATATATGTATATAAATTGTGAAGAAGCAATAAATAAATAAATAAATTCATTTATAGTATAAACAAATGTGAAGGAGGGGTGGAAATCTGACAGAGTGGTAAAAGTTATCTAGGTTAAAAAGAAGAACAACCCTAATATTAATGCACACCCCAATGGCGACTTTATTAATGTAATACTGTTAATAGCTGTAAATGTTTCAAATAAAAACAAAAATTATTGTTTCAAATATATGTTCAAATGAAAAACGTGTAAATTGTCAGTCGTAAAATGTAACCGATTTCCTACACGCCAGTCAGTGTGACAGACCCGCTGTTAGAAATATGAACAAGTCCATTTCGTATTGATTTCCCATTTAGTGGGCAGAATTTCCCATTGCATGACAACCCTTCGAACTTGTAAAACTACCCTTAGTGGGTTGGGGGGCGAAAAAACCTTCGGTAGACTTTATGACGACAGAAAAAGCCTGGCACACCAAAGTATGCGCTCGGCCCTTCGGGATCTGCGCGCTTTTACCAAAGTCACTAAATAACAAAAATAATGCATACTAGAAATTTCTGTGGTAAAGCTCTCGACAAGCAAACCGGAGGTCGCGGGTTATAAACCTGACGCACACAAGTAAATTTTGTTTATTAGTGTTATTTCGCAATTCCATTTTTTCCACTTTCCCGCGATCCCCCCTCTCTCCCCCTCACACCACCCTTCCCCCATTCCCTCATTCCCCTTTCCCCCTCCCTAATTCCCCTAACTCTTCTGCCTTCCCTCTTTGCGCTTAATTATATGAAATACCCACATTTTTCAAAGAACTCGCGCGCCACCTACTGTAAAATTTGTATACAATATATATTGTAACTAGCATAACTCCAGTGCTCTCTGTATATAACATATCCTTCAAAAATACAAGTGTGCAGTTAACATGCGGTAGAAGTGAAAACTGAAAACTGAAGTACACAAGAGTGGTGGTGACTTTTCAGAGGCGCCCGGGTTCATGGGGTGAGGTTTGCCCGTTTGACGGCGGATGCGCCTGCCCACCAGCTGGTTGAGGGAGACGTTTTGACCTCACCAGCAGGACTCTATCAGAACATCGCCTTGAACCGCAGTGGGAGGGATGGATTCATACGTCCGTCACTCCTATACACACTAACCCCCAGATTACTACCCACCCCTCATACCTTTGACCTTCCCATAACTTCCTATCGTTTCCTTTCGTAAAAAGACCCTCCACACAGCATCCCCTAAGACGACATAGGCCCCGAGAAAAAATATTTTTCTCAGAGCTTCCTGTGTGGAGCTAATATCAAAAAAAATCAGAATGTGCAGTTCACACGCGGTATAAGTGAAACCTCCATAAAACTAAAGAAGACAAGAGTAGGGAGGCTACGAAACAGCGCACAAAGAGGTGACCGATTATTCTGTCTCGATCTCTCGCAGGCAAAATCCTATAGATTTATGTGTTTGTCTCTTTCATTTCATCGAGTTTCAAATAACAACGCTGCTAAAAAAGTTTTCTCTTCAAAAAATAATCCCAATAAAATTGAATTTTTAATGGTTTGAACCAAGTTTGAACTTTTAATTGACTGCATATTAACAACACCCATATTTTCCAAGTTCAAATTTAATTTAATGTCAAATTGATTGATAACATTTTGTATTTGATCGAAGTGTACGTTCAAATCATTTACTACCATAACTAAATTATCAACCCTTTGCATCTACAAATTGGTCTGTACGCTTTGACCAGAATTGCTTCGTTTGTATATGTAGGTCCAGCAATAGCTTTCCATGTCCTCAATGGTATTAACACACCGTATTTGGGTTTAGGCAAATAGCATTAGGTGGGACGTTGTACAAGATCACCATAATCTATAATACTCAATGCAGCACAGGGTGGCTTTATACTTGGGACGCTAAGATTTATTATTGATTCTCTAACTGGCAGCCCTGAAAAGCTGAACTAATTAGCAGTACCTGTAGTAATTTTAAACTTCAGTCATTTCAACTGAAGGTAACAATAATATCATTACTAAGTTAGTCCATTTTAGCCAATTCCTAGAATCCAACAATACGTACAAATAAAAGTAAAGTAGGTATATTATACTTGTTGTTGAGAATTTTTCTAAGAATTCACCTTTATTTACTTATGTTTATTCTGCATTAAATTGTGTATTTTGTATGAGCTCATATTCTTTTTTGTTTCTTATAATCATAACCTATGTATACCCACTATTTATACCACTGTGTATCATGTATCACAGGATGTAATAGCCATTTTATGGCGTTGAAATAAATAAATAAATAAATATATTGTTAATTTAAATAACTAGCTGACTAACTAACTAACCATCCTGCCGTTTCCCGAAAGAAAAGACGGATCGCCAAACAACTCGGTCTTGGCACACACTCCTTGCCTCACTCACATTCTCTTATTCTGACTTTTAACATGGCCCGACTCAAGTATCTGATTCACTTAATCGTGACATTTTTTTATTTTTTTTTTATTACATGAGTTCCACACAGGAGGCCCTGAGGAAAACAATTGCCTTCAGGGTTTATGCCATCCCTGGGGATGCTGTGTGGAGGGCCTTTTTAATAAAAGGAAGGAGAGGAGAGTTCTGGGAAGGAAAAGGCTTTAAGGGGTGGGTAGGAATCTGGGGTTAAGGGTGTCCTGGTCATCCGCCTCCAAGACTTAGACAAACCTCACCCTATGAACCCGGGTAGCCCTGCTAAATCACCAAGCGTAGCGAACCACTAATTTCGCTTACATCAGCCTTGCATTCTTTGCGGATCTCCACATTTCTGATCCATGATCATACATGGTTTTACCAAACATTATTTTGCTTTCGTCCTTCCTCTACCAGTTTCATGCCTCACTGCCATACATCAGAGTAGGTACCAGCACTCCATTGTGGACTGCTAGCTTAGCTTCTTTTGACAGTTTGTTATTAGCGCCAACGGCGTTCAGTCCTCCATTAATGGAGTTACCTGCATTTACCCTTTTTTTCAATATCTCTATCAGCCTTCCCATCTCTCGTAATTAATTTTGCATTTGAGAAGTAATAGGCAGCATGGGTAGGATTCTTATCCGTCCTAAAGATGATTCTATAAAATCTTTTGCGACAGCCTAACGCATGTTAAATCGGCCGTAAACGATACAATTTGACAGTTTTCTTAAATGCTTTATTCCGTATCGCGCTAACGTGGTAAATACTGCGTTTGTGTTGATCCGGTAGTACCCGCTCAAAGAAGGATAGATATGTGAATACGAATGTTAGAGGGAGAGCGCTACTATTAAAAACGATAATATTTAAGCGAAAGTGGTCAAAATGTTTAATAAAACAGAACTCCTTTAAATTGCAGATCTCGTGGGGAATACCTAAAAGAGCATTCAAAGAAACACTGTGAATTTTTTCTTATAACTTGTAAAATAACTGAAAAAACGTGTCTATAATAATTTTCGAGGCATGTTTTCGCGATTTGTTTCTATCTAGAGAATTTCTTATAATTGCCGTTTTGGCGTGGGGAACGTATAGATATTATCTTTAAGAATAACATACATTTTTTAAGAGCATTAAAAAGTAAATTGTTTAAGGGAAATATGTAATAAATCTGAATCTGGTGGTCAATGTGTCCAGAAGTGACGGACGCACTGAGGTCCAAATCCTGCTGAGAGTCCTGCTGGAGAGGTTAAAAGATCTCTCTCAACCAGTCTCTTCTGATCCGGCCTGCCACGCAGTTGGTGGTAAGATGGAGGCAGAGGTGTTGGTTACACGTCTCCCAAATTTTGATAAAGAAAGTTATTTATTTATTTATTTGTAAGAAACAAACAACTTTTACATAATATATAGTGATACTAGAATGTGAGCTGAAGTCAAGCCACAGAAGTTTCTTATGCTAAAGTTCATTGGAAATGAAGTTTTAATATCTTATAATTAATTTTGGGTTTTAGGAAGGAGAGAGGAATAAAGGAAATGATAGGAAATGCTCCCGATACATGCAAATTTTGCATTATATTGTAGTCGAGGAATTGGGGATTTTTTTTCTAATATTTGTTCTACGTGTGGGTAAATAAAATAAATTGTATTGTCGGGTTGATCTTGATGAAATATTAAAATTTATTAAATTGGTAAGTTCTTGTGAGTCCAGGCCATTATTTAGAGTTTTAAACAATAGGATTTGATCAAAAATTAGATGTCGTATTTGGAGGGATTTGAAATGAAATGGAGTCCAACTAACGATTTTCGTATTAAAACAAAGGTTGTTTATCATTAGCGAAATGATTCATTGTTCAGAGCCTTTCACAATGTTGGAGAGCTTTCCTCGGAGACGCCAAAATGAAAAGCGGTAAATTATTCCACTTTCTCCAAACTTTTAAAACCGGAAATTTGTAGGGTCTTGTGGAATTTTTTTGGCACAAAAATTTGTATCTGTGTTGCGGAGAAAATGAGTTCTGAAGTTGTTTTCGCAGTCAATTATAACTTTGGCCGGAAAATTTTAAGTTTTTCAAGAAAAAAATATTTAATGTAGCATTTTTGTAAGCGTAACTTTTTGAATTATATTAATTTCGTATCCACCACGCTCCTGATGGAGGATTTGTTACTTTTTAGAGATTTAAAAATGCTTGATCCCCTGAAACGTTTCGACAAAGTTCTACAAATGACATTATTTTTTTTCAACCTTTTTTCAAGTGAAAGCATCTTTATTTATTTTTATTTATTTTAGAGAAAGCTGACAGCAAATCAGAGATTAAATAATAACACAATAATAAGATAGATAATTATGCCAATTATGAACTTTCCATTGACGATAGTGAATGACAAAGTGTGACATTGTAAGGGTGTTTTCTTAATTAATTAATTTTTTACTTACAATATATGAAGAGAAGGGGGGGGGAACGTAGGAATAGGATTAAGAGGCAAAGAAGGGAATATATAGGGATCGAACTTTCTAGTTTGAGTCATGTTGCTTAGTGAGTTTTCGTTTTATGTCACGTAAAGTCGAGATATAAATGGCAATGTGGTAATAATTAAAGTTAAATGCACGGACATACGAATATACATGGACCTGCCCTAAGTGATAAAAATGTATTATTTCCCCCTCCACATGGCGCCGGCTGGAGCTCCTCCTTGGAACCGGCTCGCTCCATGGGGAGGGGATAGAGCCTCGCTTGAATCTAAAATGTGTGACGTCATCATTCTTGCCGTGAACAGCTAGAAGGTAACATCCATACATTTAACGAAATACAACGCCAAAACGGTAGCGTATGCTATACAATATATCTACATATCAATGTGCACATAGCGAATGTGGGCAGTTCTCCAGTGTGCTCGTCGCTGGTTACAGGGGTAAGTAAATTATGAAACATTTGTAATAGTGTTTTAACTAAACACGGCAACAAAATATTGCTATGTGTATTGGGGCGAGTCTTTTTGGGGCGAGCATTTGGCCTTAGCAAATATGTTATTATCGTGGCAAGCAATTCGCGCTCCCATGTAAAAAGGTCTATTCATTCAAAGCAGATTTTGCTTTTAAGAACTAAATGGTGATATTGTAATGCGAGATGCCTATTTACTGTCAGATTGATTGTATAACGAATCACAGTCATCTTTCCCCTCTTCGCCCTCCATAGTTTGGTTTTATCCCTCACCTGTAACTGCTTGTCTATCCATTTGGATGTCTATGGTTAAATGAGTGTCTGGATCTGTATATAAATGAATACTGTTTGGAGTTGGTCTTGCAAAGAGGGAGATTAAAGGTAAGCGACTGTCTGCTGTTGCGATTTGGAACATGGAACGACGTTGCGATTTGGAACATCGAATGACGTTGACGAAGATCAGGACAATCGATTAAATTATGTGTAATTTTAAATAACATTACCGAATCTGCTATATTTCTTCGACAAGTTAGTGTCTGTATTTTGAAGAACTCTGCAGAGCCTTCGTTACTAATATGAGAGGTACCTTAAAAATATATTTTGAAGCTATCAATTCTGTTTTTGCAAAGCACCGTTGTGATTTAAAACATAATGAAACGGAAGCGAGCGACCCTAAAAGAGACAAACTAGTAAAAAAGAGAGAAATTTGTATAAAAATGGTGTCTGTAATTTATTTTTTATTTTTTAATCATATGAACTTACTTTAATTTGTTTGATGCCGTAAACAGAGTGATTTTTCTTACCTGAAAAAAAAAAGAAAACAAAATGTTAGAACAATATTTTATGGTTTACCACCATTTTATTTACAAGCCACAAACATCAAAATCTACTAGAGCCTCTGATGGACCTATCTGCCGGGGGCATACATAAATATATGCATGCTCCACATAGGAGGCCCTGAGAAAAATGATACCCCTCAGGGTATAGGGACGTCATCTTTGAGGATGCTGTGTGAAGGGTCTTTTTTAGGAAAGGGAGGAGAGGAAGTTCTGGGAAGTAAAATGGCATTAGGGGTGGTAGGAATCTGGGGGTCAGTGTTTCCAGGAGTGATGGACGTATGAATCCATCCCTTCCACTGAGGTGCCAGGCGATGTTCCGAGAGAGTGCTTGAGAAGTCAAAGGGACTCCCTCAAGACCTAGACATACCTCACCATCGTTGGCGTAAGATACAAATTTACTTGGGATAACAACATTACACAAATCAGATATAAATCAATATATACAGGGTGTTAAGGGACATACTTGACTTACTTTAACCAGTGATTCCTGACATTATTTGGAGTAAAAAATGTAAATGAAATTTTGGTCTCCGGTAACATTTTTGATGTTTTTTTAATTTATTTTTTCTACAAAAACATAAAAAAATAGTAGTTTTTGAAAAGTTGGAGGCGGGGTAAGGGGTTCGTCCAACACCCGGCTGAGTGACCAGTGACGACGTGCGGAAGAAATTTTTTTTTGTTTGATTTTGAAGAAAAAAATTTTGAAAAAAAAAAAAAAGTCATCAAAAAAAGTCATCGGAGACCAAAATTTCATTTACATTTTTTACTCCAAATAATGTCAGGAATCACTGGTTAAAGTAAGTCAAGTACGACCCTTAACATCCTGTATAAATATATAAAAAAAAATTAAAAATTGGGCCGAGCACAGTTCCCTTAGTACTTCCATTTTTTATCATTGTTTCTGTACAATAAAAAAAATGTTTTCCGTTTATCGTCTTTTGCATTTTCTTAATATATCGAATTTTTTAAATATCGAATTCTTCCAAAATTATGGAGTCGAAAAGTTTCAACAAGTTTTTTGTTTACATTTTCATGTTTGATATCGAAATTTTATTACTTAAAAATTTTAATGATTATTTCAAAAACTAACGTCTCGAAGATAATTTTATCTAGTTTTTACGTTATTAACTTCAAAAATATGAAAAATATGGCACATGTGTAGTCCAAACGACACGGTGAAATTTCATGGAATTTCGGAATGCTTCCGACGTGTTTAATTATTTGTTTCATGTGAACACAGCACAAGAGTACCAACTGCTTTCCAACCATCTGGATCCAGTGAAATTACGGCATCTCCAATCGGGGTATGTTGTGAGGTAATGAGGAGTAAATAAAGAATAATATAAAAAAATACTTTATTTTAAAAAATGAAGCTAGAGAGACAGAGTGAAAAATACGATCATACAATCTTAAAAGATGGGTCTTAAAAATGCTCGTAATAAGAAAACAAATTACTTTTATACAACTTGAAATAAATAATTGACTTTTGAAATAATTAGCAAAAAAGCAGCTGGGTCCATTGGACTCGTCCAAGACAGATGTTGACATTGAGTGACATTCTGTCCAACTTTTTACAAAATTACTTTTTAACGTAATGAACAGTTTTTAACAAGATTTTGACTGTCTTTCTTGAGTTGTTCTTACAATTTGAAGTAATTAAAAAAATCAGAGAGTGCAATTGAAAGTGAAGTGAAACTTCAGAAAACTAAAGTGGACAAGAGTGGGAAGACATGAAGGATGATTTTTTCATCGAATTCCAGTGCACCTTTTCCTATACATTTGGTTATCTTATGAGCATTTGTGTTTTCTTCTTCGGAGTCGCTAGATGTCGTTTTCTTTTTTTCTTTGCCTGTTAATTTTGGAGTGGTTTGAAGATTAGACAATGATTATACAAAAATATAAATGTTTATTTTTTTGGATTTAATAGGATTCGATCTTTTGTCCTCTGAATGTCTGGCTGCTAAGATTTGTCAGGCGCTTTATACAACAGGACTAAAGGAGACTCGCGTGGGACCGTGGATTTATCGTATTATATAGGAACCAAATATCAGTGCAATAATAAATATTTTATTGCTATCTCATTGTCTCCCTATAGACGTATGTGTTTAATATCTTTTCTTTTAGCACGTAGGCAACAAATCAAAAGCAAGGTGAAATTTCTAACGGCAAGGGCCATTTTTATACGTTAGCTCCACACATGTCATTTTGGGGATGCTGTGTGGAAGAAAGATAAAAGAAAAAGAAGGAGATCAAGTTATGAGAAAATTAGGGATGGTAAGGGGTCAGTGTATCCTGGAGGTATCATCTGGTATCATCCAGCAGTATCCATTATCATCCAATACTACTCAATTACAATTAGAATCAATCAACATCACTTAATTTCATCTAGAATCGTCGAACATCATCCAGTATCATCCAGTACCATTCAGTATCATCCAATAACATCCTGTATCTTCGAAAATTACCTACATAATGTCATTTGGTATCATCTGGTATCATCCAGCAGCATCCATTATCATCCAGTACTACTCAGTTTCATATAGAAACAATAACATGTTAGTGATGATATGCGTAAACAAAAAATACCCCTGCCATATTCTAGAAACATTTAACAATGTTTCTGATCAATTGTTCCTGTGTGTTCTACTTGGTATTAAAAATCTTGTACTTGGTTGTGTTTAAATTCCTCCCTCCTCTTCGGTAGAAGTCTATAAGTCACATACTGCTTCAATTGAACATGTGTCTAGAAACGCTGATTCTCTATTTATTTGTGGCGATTATAATTTACCTAAAATATTGTGGCTGAATGACGATCAAGGTGTCAAAACTCCTTCTAGTTATCTTTCTGCACAAGCTGTTGAAATTGTACATTTTTTTGCGTATTTGAATATGTTTCAAGTAAATCCAGTCACTAACTATCTAGGCTCTTGCCTGGATTTGATTTTCACTAGCATACTAAATGTCATAGTAAGTGAAGCTGATGTCTCTTTGTTACCTTTGGATAAATATCATCCACCTCTCTCTATTAACATTACACATTTTTTCAAATTTGATTCCTTGAAACCAAATGTCTCTTATCACTACGAATATCTTAACGGCGACTATTTTAATCTGAACAAATATCTATCCCAGATTGATTGGTCGACACTATTTTTAAATTCTGATATAAATGACGCTGTACTTAAATTTAATGAATGTGTATCACATGCTGTAGAATTGTTTGTTCCTAAGGGGTGTTACTCTCAACCCATGTTTCCAAATTGGTTTAGCACGAAACATAAACAGTTAATAATTGAAAAAATAGACTCATAAATTATTTAAAGGCACTGGGAACTTAAGCTTTTATCATAAATTTTCTCAATTAAGGGAACTATCCAAAATCGAATCAGCCAAATGTTATAAATATTTTGTAGAAGTTACAGAGACAAAGTTACTGCAAAATCCTAAACGATTTTGGCAATTTGTTGCGCAAAAGCGTACTGATAATGATCTTCCTTCAAGTATGTATTATTATGAAACTCATGCTACTAAAGGCCATGATATCGCCAATCTTTTTGCCAAACACTTTTCCTCTGTATATTCTGATGCATCATGCAACATCCCTCCACTTAACTATGACTATAATATTGATTTAAATGATTGCCAAATTACACTTAAGGAGGTTTACCAATCCTTAAATAATCTCTCTAACAAAAAAGTACCGGACCTGATGGCATTCCAGAAATCTTGCTAAAAGAATTTAAATATACACTATCTAACCCAATTTGTATGTTGTACATCTTGTCACTTTCATCTGGAACATTTGCTGACTCATGGAAAATTTTATATATTCGACCCATTTTTAAGTCCGGAAACAAGTCGAATATTGGAAATTACAGACCGATATCAGTTATATCTAATATTCCAAAAATATTTGAGTCGATAATTACAAAGAAAACTTCTCCTGTTTTCAAACGTGTTCTAATTTTCAGGAACAGCATGGATTTAGATCGGCGAAATCTACAACAACAAATTTACTTTCCTTTACAAGTACCATTGTGAAAGACTTAGAAGATAACACACAGGTTGATGTTCTATACACTGACTTCTCCAAAGCCTTCGACAAAGTTAATCACCGTATCCTCATGGCCAAATTTTATGCTATAGGCATTAGAAACCCTTTGTTTTCATTCTTTCACTCTTACTTGACAAATAGAAAACAAAGTGTTAAAATAAATAACTTTGAATCCTTTAACATTGATGTAACTTCCGGCGTTCCCCAAGGAGCCCATTTGGCCCCGCTTCTTTTTAACCTTTTTATTAATGATATCACTAAAAAATTTTCTCACACACGTTTCTGGCTATTTGCTGATGATAATAAGATTCTTAAGATTATTAAATCTCACCTTGACTGTTTACTATTTCAACTTGATATTGATTCATTTAACGATTGGTGCAAAATTAACTGCATGGAACTTAATTTGATAAATGCAAAATTTTGTCCTTTTATAGAACCAAAAAACCTATTCAGTTTGATTATTAACTAAATAGTGTTTGTCTATCTACTGTCACATCTATCAAGGATCTTGGGGTCACTCTAGACTGCAAACTTTCTTTCCGTGATCACATTAATAATATCGTAAATAAATCACTTAAACTACTCGGCTTCATTCATAGAATTACCTGTGACTTCAAACATGTAAGTACACTTAAAACTCTTTACTGTTCGCTGGTTCGCCCTCACCTTGAATATGCTAGTGTCATTTGGTCTCCTCACATTTGTCACATCGAATCCGTACAACATCGTTTCCTAAGAGGAATTGAACACATTTTGAACATGTCTTCTTTAGAAAAACGTAGAAAGGACTCTTATCTAATTTGCATATTTAAAATTATCAACAGTATTACTGAAACACCTGCATTATTACAACTTATCCAGTTTAACATCCCTTCCCGTAGCCTTCGAAATAATGAATTGCTGTTCCTCAATCAACATTCTACTAATTACGGATACCATTCTCCCTTATCCAGAATGTCGAGACTTCTCAACGCAAGTCAAAGCATTGATTTTTTGGTGTAAAACTAAATGACTTTGGCAATAGTGTATCTATATGTACTTTTTATATTTTATATTGTCATTGCTATTAATTTTATGTGCTCTCCCTTCACTGTCATCTCTGTTTTTTTATTCGTGTTATTATTATTATTATGTTTTTATTGGACTGTTGTCCGTAAATTAATAAATAAATAAATAAAACATCCAGTATAATCGAAAATCATCTAGCTAATGTAATTCGGTATCGTTACACAGTTTCATTTAGAATTAACCAATATACTTTTTTTTTTCACAGTTTTTTAGAGAAAATGTGTCCTTACTGTGGTACCCTGTTCTAAGGACATTTGAATCCAACCCTCTCACTGCGGTGCAAGGCGATATTCCAAGAAAGTACTGCTGGAGAGATTAAAATGTCTTCCTCAATTAGTCTCGCCCGGACGGACAGATCATCCGCCGAGACTGGGACAAACCTCACCCCATGAACCCGGGCAATCCTGCTAAGTGACCAAAGGTAGCGAACCACTTGGAGTGACCTGTGGCAGAGTTGTTGGATATCCAATAAATGGTTCCCGGGCGGCGTTACCCGTGCTCGCCTCCAAAATTGGGAACTTGGACCATTCAAAGAATTTCAGGGCTAGTAAGTTCACGTACGTTTTTTCGTACCTACATAATTTCTTTAAAAATATGTAGGTACGAAAAAATGTACGTAAACTTGAACATTAGCCCTGAAATTTATATATAATAATAGGCATAATAATATATAATAGGCATAATTTCTTTAAAAATATGTAGGTATAATTAATACACGGCACGCTTCAGATTGGTATGTACTCTGAGTATCGCACTGGTGGAGAACTACAACTCCTATGTTTAAAATGAAATCCTCGTAACCAATAAGGGATTTTGGCATTCCCTCTGCACACTTTTGTGAAAAATGGCATGATAGTTCATTACTTATACATAATATCGGCAAATATCATCCAGTATCATCTAATAACATCCAATATCATTCAAAATCACTCGTTTCGGTATCGTCAAAACATTAGATGTCGTCCAATATCATCTAGTATCATCCAGCATCGTCCCGTATAATCCAGCACCACTCATTTACATTTAGAATCGACCAACATCACCCAATTTTATTTAGAATCGTCGAACATTATCCAGTATCATCCAGTATCAACAATTATTATCATTCAGTATCATCCAATAACATCCAGTATCATCGAAAATCACCTACATAATATCATTTAGTATCGTCCAGTTTTATCTGATATCATCCAGCAACATCCATTATCATCCAGTACTACTTAGTTTCATTTAGAATCAATCAACATCACCCAATTTCATCTAGAATCGTCGAACATTATCCAGTATCATCCAGTATCAACAAGTATTTATCCTGTGTGGAGCTCATGTAAAAAAAAAAAAAAAAAAAGTATCATTCAGTATCATCCACTAACATCCAGTATCATCGAAAATCACCTTTTTTTACATGAGCTCCACACGGGACGCCCTGAGGAAAATAATTTCCCTCAGGGCCTATGTCATTTTCGGGGATGCTGTGTGGAGGGTTTTTTAAGGAAAGGAAGGAGAGGAGAGTTCTGGGAAGGAAAAGGGTTTAAGGGGTGGGTAGGAATCTGGGGTTCAGTGTATCCTGTTCATCCGCCTCCAAGACCTAGAAAAACCTCACCCCATGAACCCGGGCACCCCTGCTAAATCACAAAACGTAGCGAACCACTTGGGATGACCTGTGGCAGAGGTGTTGGTTATCCAATAAAGATTACAGGGGCGGCGGTACCCATTCCCGCCTCCCAAATTAAAAACATGAACATATTGTCATTCGGTATCGTCCAATGTCATCTGGTATCTTCCAACAGCATCCATTATCATCCAGTACAGCTCAGTTTAATTTGGAATCATCCAATATCACTCAATTTCATCTAGAATCGTCCAACATCATCCAGTATCATCCATTTTATCATTCAGTATCATCCATTTTATCATTCAGTATCATCCAATAACATCCAATACCATCTACATACGGTATCGTCACTCAGTTTCATTTAGAATCAACCAACATTACCTAATTTCATCTAGAATTGTCCAAGATCATCAAGATCTAGTCTCCTTCAATGGTAGCAATCTTCCGAACAGGCCCTCCATTGATATGCTTGACGTAACTCTAAGTGACCAGCTCGGATATGGGGGCTCCATCGATGTCTGAGTAAAGTTGGCCTCTCAAAAGCTGGGCGAACTACTACAGTACGCCTTGATACAGGGCCAGCAGATACTTTAATAGTACACAACTGCTAACCCTGTACAAATTTCAAGTGCGCCCCACGATTGCATTTGGCAGCCACCTCTGGTCTGGAGCTCCAAAATACCTGAAAAAAAACTCTCGATAATGTGCAGAAACGGGCGGTCCGTTTGATAGATTCTCCCATCTTAACAGACGATCCTTGTTCTACCGGTATTACAATGGAAGATGCTCCGAAGAACTAGCGTCATTAGCGTCATTAACGAGGAATTAGAGTCATTGATCCCTTCGGCACCGGTGCATAGTCGGGAAACACGCCAAACGCGTGCCCAACATTTGTACACGGTTGACATTTGTCACATAAGAACAGATCGCTTCTTCGACTCGTTCTTGTGTTCAACAGGTTGGCTGTGGAATGATTTGCCGGCCTCTGTGTTTCCTCCTTCCTATTGCATTGACTTCTTACTTCTTCAAGACCAATGTTCATTCCTTCCTCTCTTCAAAAAGACCCTCACACAGCATTCCAGATGACATAGGACCTGAGGGAAATTATTTTCCTCAAGGCCTCCTGTGTGGAGTTAATGTAACATAAAATTATAATAAAAAATACATTTATTGGCAAGGAATTGCCTTCTGAAATATAATGGAGGCTCCCCACATTCCACCTGAAGCGCATTATTTGGACTAAGACTTCATAGCTCCAATAATCATTCTTAGGGCTTTTGATTGAATTCTTTCCATTTTCTTATCTAAATATTTAGGGAGTGGGTCAAAAAGGAATGAGCCATAATCCAAGTGGCTCCGAACTAGGGAATTATACATTAATTTAAGAGTGGTAGGATGAGATCCCCACCATACTCTGGAAACTGCTCGCATCATATTAAGTCCCTTTTCACACTTTGTAGAAATTATCTGAATGTGTGGAAGCCAGGAAAGTTTATGGTTCAAAAGAAGAACAGATAGATCATCCAACAAAAAAAGAGAAGATAGATCATCCAATATCATCCAGTACCTATTATTCAGTTTCATACAGCAAGACACATACAGTATCAGTGTTATCCAGTGGCTACGGCAAATTTTCGATTGGCCAAAGATTAATCGAGAACAACCGAAATCATTTCTCTCCCCAGATCAAGAAAATTCATTGTAGTCCTCCTTGTAAATGTCATTAGTAAAGATCTCTACCGCTTTGTCTTTCGGATACCATCCCTTAATGTTCTCGCTGGGCGTAGGAAGTCCCTTTGAGTCAAAGAAACGGAAGGGAGGAAGCCAAATTATCATTATTAGAAGACCCTTAATGTTGGAATAGCTTTTTGATCGTCTGAATTAATTTTCAAATTATTGTCGGTACGATTTACTGTCGGCATTTTGCGGCAAAGCATGTTTAAAGTATTGTGATGGCTATCTGATATAAGAATGAAAGAAATAAAATGAAAGAAACAACAAAAAAGATAGCATGAGCCTCCGTGGTCGGGGAATAAGGCTCTCGGCTAGCAATCCGAAGGTCGCGTGTTCGAATTTTATTTAGTTGGTGTTATTTATTAGATTCACAAGATCTACATACATTACAACATACATTCCACCAACCTACAACTAAAACGACTTTTGGACAAAGAAATATGCAATACTTCTCTATAAAATGATTTTATTTACTCCCTCTTGCAATAAAAACTATTAGAAAAATAACCGACTTCAAAGGAAGCATTAATATATGGATTATGGACATGGGAAGGAAGAATATAGATACAATTTTGCAATCTAACAAAGATTAATTCTTGTATTGCACTTTCTTTTAGATTTAACTTTATAATTTTCCTATCTAATATTTTAACATAGGTATTTACTTATATTTCAAACAAGAAAACTTGCCACAGTAAGGACACATTTTTCTCTAAAAAAACTGTTAAAAAAAAAAAAATCGTAATGTATTCGTCAAAAATAATATACAGTATGTACGCGTCACGTTCCAGAGTGGAAGATACTCTCAGTATCGCCTTGGTGTAAGACTACTTATGTAGGTGAAGTTTTAACCGTGTTTGATGACCAGATCTGAATAGCCAGATATTTTCCCACATCCCTCGTCCGCACCTAGTTCCCTTCCCTCACCACGAAGAGCATTACGACATACAAGAATTGGGGATGCCGTAGTCTCACTGGCCCCAGAAGGGAGCAGTTACATTATAAAAGCATTTTGGAAGCTCCTATTTCGAAAAATATAAGCAAATTTGAGTTCATTGAGCTGGATCTCACACAGGAATAATTCACACAGAAATAACTAACGAACATCACAGATTTATTTTTCTACATGAGCTCCACACAGGAAGCCCTGAGGAAAATAATTTCCCTAAGGGCCTATGTCATCTTTGAGGATGCTGTGTGGCGGGTGTTTTAAGGATAGGAAGGAGAGGAGAGTTCTGGGAAGGAAGAGGGTTTAATGGGTGGGTGGGAATCTGCGGTGCAGTGTGTCCTGGTCATCCGCCTCCAAGACCTAGACAAACCTCACCCCGTGAACCCGGGCACCCCTGCTAAATCACCAAACGTAGCCATCAACTTGGGGTGACCTATGGCAGAGGTGTTGGTTATCCAATAAAGGTTCCCGGGACGGCGGTACCCATTCCCGCCTCCCAAATTGAATCCAGATAACAGTAATTAAGCTTAAAAAATGTGCTAGTAAAAATTCTACAATTTCAATGACCGTTTATCGCAGCTACATTGGATTAAAAGACAAGAAAATATATATCATTGAAGAAGAAGATAGCACTAACAATCTAAACGAAAATATGAAAGAGAACAAGACACAGAAAAATAAAAAGATAACGGTTGCTACTGGGACTCGAACCATTCGTCTTAATCGGTCAAATGCCTTACAAATTCGACTTCTGCCACCTCGTATTTCGTACACCTCATTTGCCCCGGTAAGACGATAAGTTCTGGGCTCGAGTCCCAATGGCGACCGTTATCATTCATATTTCATATATTCTTCATCAATGATATGTTACATTGATGGGAATAACCTTCAAAAGTTATAAAAAGTGTGTTGTTATAATAAAAATTGAAGAAAATATATTATTGACTAACGAAAATATTCTCTATTTAAATAAATTAAGATAATATAAGCGAAACTCAATCGAAAATCTAGCAACAGAAAAATCAGAAAAACATATTGACACCTCTGGGACTCGAACCCAGGACCTCTTGCTTTCCGGGCAAACGCGCTAACCACTGCGCCACGGATTTTCGATTGAGTTTCGCTTATATTATCTTAATTTATTTAAATTTTACAATTTGAGGTTTTACTCATAAAGTTAAAATAAAAAATAAAATATTCATCCTAGACTTGCAGAAAAGTCAATAGATGTCGCATATTAAATAAAATGGATAAAGATTTATCCAGACACTATCTAGAGAGCATTTAGTTCGGGTTTGAATCTTGCAATCATACATAAAGATAGTTGCCAATAATATATGCGTTAAAGAAAATGAAGATAATATAGGTGGTTCTTAGTCGAAGTATGGTACAGTTAAACATGACCGAATTTCATATCGACACCGTGGCGCAGTGGTTAGCGCGTTTGCCCGGAAAGCAAGAGGTCCTGGGTTCGAGTCCCAGAGGTGTCAATATGTTTTTCTAATTTTTCTGTTTCCAGATTTTCGATTGAGTTTCGCTTATATTATCTTAATTTATTTAAATATTACAATTTGAGGTTTTACTCATAAAGTTAAAATAAAAAATAAAAGAAAATATTCTCATCCAAATAAAGTTAAAAATAAAAAAAAAACAGAGACTTTTCACCAAGAAGAGCAAAGCGTACACAGATGGTTTTTTATGAAGTGTTTGACGGATGGGACGTGGAACATAATCCCCGAAAATATAGTTATCGGAATTTTTTAGCAAATATAAAAATATTTGGCAGTACATAAATAATTTTGCGATGAAAATTTTATGTGATGAAAGTAGAATTTTCTAGGCTAAATGTTTGCTCTACTTTACATAGACTTGCCGGCACTCGGTCCGTCTCGGCTTTTGTGTTAAAGGGTGTGAGACCTGAAAGCGTGGCATCCAATTAAAAACCTTTTTTTTTAACTTTATCGTCACAGAGGAAAATAATTAGGTGTGGGGGGCGTATTTGAGGAGATAAAGAAAAAAAATGGGTTTTGAAGAGGGAGAAATGAGAAAAAAACCATTTTAGAAAAGACACGTTCTCATGTCGCAAATAATTTCAACTGTGTACAAATATTGGGCGCGCTCAGCATATGTTTTGCTGATAGGCCCTGCGGGCGGCTTTTGGTTCGGCTTTGCCCAGTTTAAGTGTTTGTGACCAGTTTATAAATCCCATAGGAACTGGTTCCAAAGATAGCCGGTTCCTCCGAGCCTCTGAAATCCAGTGGCAGCTAGTCATAGGGACAAAGTAACCGAGACAGGCAATGACGTCATATATAATATATAGACGCGTGGTAGGTATTATTATTCAAAATAATAATAATATTACCATCAATCTCTTCATACTAGGAGAGATTCACGAAATTACAAATCCAATAGTATTTACGCCTGTCAAGCGATGCTTCTCAGGCTATCTGTTAACGTAAGAGGCGCCATCTTTTGACGTTATTGGCTACTGCTTGAATTCGGTTCTAGTAGCTTTTTAACATACTTCAAATACGAAGATGGCTTTATTCCTTAAGAGCGGTGTCAGGCAAGGGGGGAATATGTCTCCAACTCTATTTAATGTGTACATTAACGACCTCTTACAAGAGTTGAACGATACACGAATCGGTTGTCATATCTGCGGACAAGGAAGTAACAACATTAATTACGCCGATGACATGGTGCTGCTTGCACCTTCGATTAAAGCGATGAGACGACTTGTGCAAATATGCGAAGAGTACGCAAACTCTCATAACCTGTTGTACAATTCTAAAAAGTCAGTCATCGTCGCTTTCAAACACAATAAGGAGCCATCACATATTCTTCCAATATATTTAGAAGGAATTGAACTGCTTGTGGCCTCACAGGTTAAGTATCTGGGACATATCCTAACCGAAGACATGAAGGATATAGAAGATATGGAACGACAAAGAAGAGCAATTAATATACGGGCCGGAATGCTCTCAAGGCGGTTCTACCACTGTAGCGAAGATGTCAGAAAATTACTATTCAAGACATACTGTACTGCCCTGTACACGTCAGAACTGTGGACACAATACCCAGCAGCGCAATGGGACAAACTGAGGGTGTGCTACAATAATGCATACAGGCAACTTATGCAACTACCGAGGTTCTGCAGTGCCTCCACGATGTTCACCGAGGGGAGGGTGCACTCATTCCCAGCCCTACTTCGCCACCGACTAGCCAGCTTCTGGAGCAGGATACGGACTTCAACCAATATCATTGTCGTGGCTGCATCCGAGTGGCTCAGTTCCCCATTAAATGAGCGGTGGATGCAGATGATGAGGCGACCTCCATGATGGACTATCCCAAAATATCTTTTTATTTTTAATTCTGTCTACTTATTATTTATTTTAATTTTATGCTTATTTTTTATTATTTGTGTGATGAATTTTGTTATCATTTTATGATTTAATTAGGTACCTACCTAATATTTAAACTATTTTTTTTTCTTTTCTTTTATAGTTGTTTATGTAATATGGCAGACTAGGATTGCACTACCCTCCCAGTCTTGCTGGAATAAAAACTTAAATAAATAAAATAAAAAATTGCATAAGGCGCAAGGTCAGAGATGTATTTGAAGCCGGGTTCTTAAATTTCAATCTTTCAGTCGCTAAGCTCTTAATAACATTTGATGCCGAGGGGATCAATGACGCTGGTTAATGGGAGCATATTCTATAGAAATACCGGTAGAAAAAAGACAGATCTAAAGATTGAAATCCTTTTGTTGACAGCAAAATCTAACTAACGGACCGCCCGTTTCTGCACAGATTAAAGGGCTTTTTTTATGAATAGGACGGATTTAAATATTGTCAAGTTTCGTAGCCTGGAAATGATCTATCTAGATTCTAGATTATCTAGAATAATGAAGATATGAAAAACCATGGCCTTTGGTCAAGTTTAAATAATACAACATGCGTGGAAGCCAACAATAATTTCCAGAAATTTAAGTATTGTTGTATATTAAGCAATTTGCTTTTCATTATAACTTAACATATTCTTCAATTTGAAAGGTGGGTATAGGTACCGCTACCCGAGACCTTTTATTGGATAACCGAAACCAACACCTTCCATTGGTCGCCCCAAGTGATTGGCTGTGGCCGGTAACTTAGCAAGGAGTGCCCGGGTTCATGGGGTGAGGTTTGTCTGGGCCTTGGCGGAGGATGTATTTGCCCACCTACTTTGTCGTGGGCCGGATCGGAAGAGACTGGTTATGGGAGACCTTTTGACCTCTCCAGCCGAATTCACTTGACCCATCAACCGCAGTTCGAGGATTGATTCATACGCGCGTCACTCCTGAACACACTGACTCCCAGATTCAAAACCAACTCCACATGCCTTTTCCTTCCCAGAACATCCTCTCATTCCTTTTCCAAAAATATCTTTAACATAATACCTCCAAATTTATTTATTTATTTTATTCGGGTTGTTTATTAAACAGTTATACACTAAAAAATTATGGAGAAAATTACAATTTTTTTTAAAGTACGTGGGGGCAGTTTAACTATGTTGTGGCGTATGTCAAGAGATAGTTACTGAATTCTCTGTAGGTGACATTGAAGATGTCGATGCTCAATTCAGAGTCGTTAAGCAGTTGAGTCGCCCTGCTTAATGGTGCATTCTGATAGCCAGAAGTTCTCGCTTTCGGAGCATAAAAAAGTGCGTGGGATCTCCCACGAGTATACGCGTTAGGTACATATAAGTTGATTTCTTACAATATTGGCGGATTTAGTATAGTACCGGAGATTAACTTTAAAAAAATGTTTGCCTAAAAATATTTTTCGACGGGCTTCTAGTATATTAAAATCGAGAATTCCTGTTAAGATGAATATTTACGTGAAATCCTATTTAGATACTATTTTGATTAATCTTTACGACGAATCGGCCTACAGTATGAAACATCAAAAAAATATGCTACGGATAAATCGAAGTTTTTACTAGTTTTTCTATGCATTGGAATTACAATAAAATTATTATTTACGTAACAAAAAATATAAGCGTAAACCACCAAAAAAATGTTTTTTCATGACTTAACTATGAAGTAAAACAAGAAACCATTTTTAAAAAATACCCCTTTATGGCTAAGACTATTTTTGAGGTTTTCCGTGTTCTAACTTTTTTTCGTTCTTATAAAATTATGCACAAAATACATAAAAAAAACACTTTTTCGCTTACTAGCCTCGTGCAAAAAGACGCTCCATTTTAAAATTTTGCAGGCATGAGATTCGAAATATTTCTAGCGTTTATATTTCTCTTAAGAACAATGATGGATACAGGAATGGGCAGTATGTATATTCCCTCATATACAGGTAACGCATAAACCTTTTTTGCACATTTTCTATTTCTAGAATATGGTTTTGTTTAGAAGGGGCCCAAATAATGGAGCTATATTCCAGGATGCTGCGGACAAGTGCTTCATAATATGTTCTCCGTATTGCAATTCCATTTAATTAGTAAATGATCTCTCGTTACGAAGAACAAGTCCAAGCATTTCGTTGACGCGGGAGACAATGTCAGATATATGGGATTTTAAAGAGAGATTTGCTTCGAAAATCACGCCATGATCGTGGATCTCGTTTTTGCGTGTTAATATATATTTTTATTATCAAATATGACATAGTCCCTGAGGGAATTCTTCATCGTGGAGATGATGTAAAAATAAGTTATATATTATGTAGATGGCCTGTAAGGGTGATCGGAGAACTCAGGGTCATGCAACTTCAACACCTCCTTTAAAAAGCAAAGTGATGAAATACATATTTAAAAAAAATGGTTAAATAGGTAAGGTTTGGTTAGGTTATAAGCTATTTATCTTTTTTTTTCATAACTTTCATTGACTTTTCATAGAGGTGTTGAAATTGCAAACTTTTAATGATTCTGAATTGTCATTGTAAGTACCACATCACACTTTGATAAAGCCTTCGCAAGGCGAAACAGCTGTCACGCTTGATAATATAATCACAAGCAGAACTTGTTTTGAAATTGAAAATTTAAATTATTGTATTAATAGGGTGGGCTGAAAAGTAATGCATACATGCTTGTACAGCGCGAACAAAATGACCACCAGAAGCGCGCCAGGTGGAAATGAAAGTGACATTCCCCCTCTATACGAACGCGCAAGTTTGAGGTCATTGAATTCATCCAGTGTGTTTGTTTTGAGAAGCGGAAGTATGGAGCCATGTTTTCATGTATTTAAAAGTAAGGCTTAAAAAATACACGATATACCAGCGAAATAACTTTACTAAAACAACAAACAACTCTGCATTTCTTCCGCTCGCTCAACAAAAACTTGTAAAGATTGTGTGAAATACTCCTATCCCTCGAACTTTCAGCCATAAAAAGGCTTCTAAGTACGCCATATTACAAAATCGCGACCGCGTCACGTAAATTCACGTCATAAACGCGAATTAAAGACTCGGCGTCGCGGCGCTGAGGGGATATGATTAACGACGTCATCTATAAGGTTCTGCCTCTCCCTTCTTCTTCATATCCTCTTTTAACTACTCCTTCCCTATCTACCAACCGTTCCTATAGATTTTTTAATATTAATTTTTTGAAGTGAAAACTTGTTTAGCACCGTTGTAATTTGAAACTCGATGAAACACATGCATCTATAGGATTTGGCCTGCGAGATAATGAGACTAATCGATCTCCTCTTTGTACGGTGCTTCGTAGCCTATCGGCCTCATCTGGGTTGCGTGCTTCGTAGAATAAAATGTAAAATAAATTTTAAACTTGGTGATTATAATAATTTTAATACAATAAATAAACCCAATAATTATCCTACTTCTGATCTGCATTTGTCTCATTCTCTCGAAATTTAGTTTTCCGAAGGTTTCGCTTCTCCGCATGTGAACTGCACACATTTTTTTATGTGAATAAAAGAGAATAAAGAGTGCCAACCAGTCCGTCTCATGACTTTTGGGTTAGCTGTAGTGCTAATATTAAAAAGACGGCATTTAGTGCCGCTGTTCCCGATAATATTTTTTTGATCACCATCTAACATTTGAATCTACTGCCTAAACAAATTTTGTTCAAAAATCTTTTAATTTATCATTTTGTAATTTTAATTTGATTTTAAATTCTGGCCATTATGATTTAGTTGCCACAATGTAAAGTATACGCGTTGGCCCGCTCTTCTAGACAATTAGAGCGGCGGGTATGCGTTTATCAATTGGAAAACCTACACCTCTAGCCATAGGTCACAAAAGAGGTTCGCTACGAAACTAGAGGTGACTTAGCAGGAGTGCCCTTGTTCATGGGGTGAGGTTTGACCGTGTCTTGGCGGTGGATGCATCTACCCACCAACCGCGTGGCCTGTTAGATTGGGAGAGACTGGTTGAGGGACACCTTTTGACTTCTCCAGCAGGGCTCTCTGGTAACATCATGCAGTGGGAGGGATGGAATCATTCGTACGTCTTTTCTGGACACACTGACCCCCAGATTTCTACCCACCCCTCATAAATTTTTCCTTCTCTGAACATTCTCTCCTTTCTTTCCTAAAAAGACCTTCCACGGATGATATAGACACAGAGGGGAATTATTTCAGAGACCTGTGTGTGGAGAGTTAGTGAAAAAAAAATAACAGGGCGGTTTTGAAAACAAACGTTTTTTAGAAGCTCTGTCCAAAGGCAAATAAACGAAAAATTCCAATACGACCGGTTCTAGACCGTTCGATCAGCGGTGAGATCGGCAAAAATGTTCAAAAAAAATAAATTTATATGCGATTTTGACCCTTATGTATAAAGAAATTGTATCAAGAACAAGATCAGAATCGCTTGCGCCAACAGTACTCCCGATACCGCCAAAAGTTTCATTCACCTGGTAACACCAGTATTTTAAAATGAATTATCTGTGGAATATGAATGTTGCATTTGATGGTCGGTCACAAAAACTTCAAAAAACAAGTCAATTCATCAAATAAACACAAGTAATGTTATTTTTATCGATAGTATATTGTTCAAAGAATGTGTTTCGGTATATAAAATAAACGATTGCCTAAAATAAATTGACAAAATATCACTTCAAAGTATGCTTTCCGATATTTCGTAAGAAATGCTTTCCGGCTTATTACGAGTAATTCCTCCAATGTTACAGAGATAAAACAATACAGAATATACAATTCACACGCGGTAGAAGTTAAACCTTGAGAAAACGAAAGTTGACAAGGGTGGGGAATCTACAAAGCACCACACAAAGAGGAGATCGATTATACTATCTCATTCTCTCGCAGGCTAAATCCTATAGAGATATGTGTTTGTCTCTTTTTAGTGTAGCTTTTTTTTTTTTTTAAATACATACGTATACAGATTCATAGTAAAACATTTGATTCTTAAAACTAATAACGATATATAAATTTCTTTTTAATGAAACTACCCAATTCAAAAGAGAAAACATTTCTCGTGCTTGAATTTTGGAGTGTCATTGTAAAATGCATAGTTACATAGAGTATGTTATTACAAGTACTTATATTAATAAAATATATATTCTTGAAGACAAGTGTACATAATAACTGACAGTATTGTCAGAGTAGGTACATATAATAAAGTTGTAACAATTTGGTGCCTGCAAATAATGCGTATGTACTTTGCTTTCAATTTGATAATGCTATTTTTCATTTCGTCGAGTTTCAAATCACAACGACGCTAAAGAAGTTCTCATTTCAAAAAAACATTTTAGTTCCATTTTGTATTCTAGACTTTGTTGAAAGACTGTACGTTACCCACGCAGTCACCAGTTCTTGGTGCGTTTGTCGGGTGAATGGGGTGGGGGGGGGGGGGGCAGAATGTTGAATTATGGACAATCCACAGGGAGTTGTAGACTCTGAAGTGAGTTTTACTGGCGCGTTAATGCCGAGATGAGAGGCGGGTGAGATAGGGGGCTTTGAATTAACTAGCAGAGATAATGCAGACCGAATGCTGCACAGAGGACTGAAAATTATGTTTAAATGGACAAAAAATCTATTTTATGTATGGGTACCGCGTCCAGGGAACCATTTGTTGGACAACCAACACTTTTGCCACAAGTCACTCTGAGTGGTTTGCTGCGTTTGATAATTTAGGTTCGTAGGGTAAGGATTGTCTTGATCTTAGTGGCATGTGCGTTTGCCAACCTATGGCGTGGCGAACCGGATCGGGAGAGACTGATTGGGAGAGTCTTCTCCAGCTGGACTCCCATGTATAGCTTCGTACGTCCGTCATTCATAGACACACCGACTCCTCATACCCTTTTCCTTTTCAGAAATTCCTCTCATTCCTTTCCCAAAAAGACCCATCTACACAGAAAGATAACATAGACCACGAAACAAATTGATTTACTCAGTGTAAAGATAATTTAATCTTTATTATTAATTTTAGTATTTCAAAATTTGAAATTTTTTTTAAATATGATCTTTTTTTTCTCTTTAATTTTAAGTATTTCTTAATTTTATTTTTTTCGGAATGTTTAATCATCTGTTTTAATTAAATCGTATTTAAAATATTAAATGTACGACTACCACAACACGGGCATTAGCCTAGTTTGGTAGCCAAAAAAACAAATATTTATTTACGCCTATTTAGGCTTTTACATACATATATATAACAATATTAACGAAATTATACTAGTAAATAGTGCAGGAAACTACTGTTTAAAACACTTGCACAAAAATAAATACAAAGTAAAAATATTAGGTATTGAATTTGAACCACACAGTATGTAGGTACAAAATACAAAAAATCCGAAATAGTTTTTTTTCTTTCAGCCAACAAAATACTGTCAATGTGTTAGTCAATTTTAATAGCTTTAGCAAAATATTCCCCTATTTGATGAAAAAAACTTCAATAAGGTATGCTTATATAATAAAATTGATGTACTAAATATATCAAAAACATCGGAGTATTTGTTTCCAAGCTGTTGAATCCGTCGCATAGGAGTATAATATTGACTTGTTGGCTTAGAATTGCTACAATAATATGGTAGGTACTGTCTTGTATAACCTTGTCTTAAGGAAGGGTTATTTTTAAATCTCCATGTTCATAGAACATGATTTCACTATATAATGAAAATAATTAGAGACTACAATTTTTGGTAGAAATTGAACTCTAGGTTTGTTTAACCATCGTCATAATTGATATATTCAATAATCCTGTCTTAAGGAAGGGTTGTTTTTAAAAAAATCTCATGTTCATAGAACATGATGTCAACATGTATATTTATACATAACAAAATACCATGTAATATGTGTCGTTTCGTTTTTTCCACGCTTTTTTAAGTGCATGATGTATTGTTCCATACACTTACAAAAGTGTGATGAGTGTTTTCCATGTTTTTGTAGGTATGTGATGTATCATCCCACAATACCTGGGAAAACATGATGTAGTTTTGCCATACGTTTTTTTACCTGCCTGGAGTATGAAAAGAAATTACATATAATAAATCAGGGGTATCAAACATTGAATTTATGATTTTATACAAACTGGTTTAATCGGAAATGATTCTACGATCAGATAATTTTATTAAATTTAATGAACAAAGTACGTTATCATAATTTAGGCATTCACTAGGAATGCCCATTTTAAAATTCACATATCTTAAAAATTTATTTTGGATTCTTTCAATCGCATGTGAATGAACCTCATAATTTGGGGACCAAACCGTGGAATTGTATTCTAAATGACTCCTTACGAGTGACATATATAATGTTTTTACAGTATTGACATTGTTGAAATCACTAGATACCCTTAAAATAAATCCCAACATTTTCAAAGCTTTATTGGTTATTATTTCTATATGCTTGATAAAGTTGAGTTTCGTGTCAAACCAAATACCTAAGTCATTGATTTCCGAGACAGATACTAACGACATATTGTTAATGGAAAAATCGAAAAATATTGGATTCTTTATACGATAAAACCTCATAATTTGACATTTGCTTGTGTTAAGTTGTAAGCGGTTATCATGATACCATATAATAAATCTCAACAAGTTATTTGACAATATATGGCAATCATTAATGTTTCTGATTGCTTTAAATAATTTGAGGTCGTCTGCAAACATTAATACTTAAACATCATTGAAAATATATAACACATCATTAACAAATAATAAAAACAGGATTGGACCTAAATGTGACCCCTGAGGAACACCACTCCTAGCAGTGAATTTGTACGAAAATGTACCATCAATTTTAACAGCCAGTAATCTGTTGATCAAGTAACTGTTAAACCACTTATATAGTGAACCACCTATACCGAGTTTTTGCAGTTTATTCAGCAACAAACGCCTTACTCAAATCGGTATAAATAGAGTCAACTTGACATTTACTATACATGGAATCAGATTTATAGTTTTGATACGTTAATAAGATAGTAAGGGTAGATTTTCCAGTAGATAAACCATGTTGTTCAGGAGAAATGACGTGGTTTAATCGGAAAATAATTTTTTTAAGAAGAATTTTTCAAAAACTTTAGGAATTGTTGATAAAAGGCATACCGGTCTTTAGTTAATCACCTCGTGTTTATCACATTTTTTTAAATTTTTATTTATCTATAACTAATAAAAAAATTTATGAAATAAAATAAAAAAATATGATAAATCCAATAAATAACATATATGTAATTTTGGCTGGAAAACTAAGGACTTTATTCAATAATAAACTAATACTATTTTAATTATAATTTAAAAAATCTGAAATCATAGAAATACGTTTAAAATTATTGTAATACTTACGCCCAGTGCACATACTTTGCCTTTGTTCGAATTTTTTACTAACTCTTATTTTTAATATTTCCTTACGGTTTCAAATTATATTACCATGTATTTAATGACGGTTCCAATATAACAAAAATATGCAATGATTTGTCCAGGTTTTATTGCAATTGGGACCTCCATGATTTTTTGCCTCCAAAATATCAAAAATATGCAATGATTTGTCCAGGTTATATTGCAATTGGGACGTCTGTGCGGTGGCAATGTATTCGTTCCGGGTGTCGAAACGCCAAATACCTGCTCCTTTGTCGGAAAGAAGATTTGTTTCGCGTTTATGAGATCTTTTCGTTTGGGTCTTACCTTGAAGCTCATTATGCTCCTTGGCGCTGTGTTTTTAATTACTTCTCTTTATTGCCGTGTTCTACGTAGACTTCTATAGACATGGTGAAGGTATCGCAACTAGAGTTTTGTTGAATTGATGCGAATACCGCGCAAATATCAACCGTTTGCAGCTAGTGAAGCGGGGTTCAGAGACGATTAACGTCAAGTAAACGTAATTATGCAAAAAAAAACCATCCAATCAATTTTTTTTTTTAAATCATCTGTTTCATTCAACTAATTTCGGAGGCGGGTATGGGTACCGCCGCCCAGTAACCATTTATTGGAAAACCAACACCTCTGTCATAGGTCACAGCAGTTCTACCGGCATTTCAATGGAAGATGCTCTGAGAAACTAGCGTCATTGAGCCGTTCGACATCGGTGCATAGTCGGAATACGCGTTCCCAATAATGTACAAGGTTGAATTTTATCACACAAGAACGGGTCGCTAATAATCACAAGTCGCTTCTTCGACTCGCTCTTGTATTCTCGGCTATGGAACGATTTGCTGGCCTTTGTGTTTCCTCCTTCCTACAACATGGGTCTCTTCAAGACCAATATTCATTCCTTCCTCTCCCTCAAAAAGACCCTCCACACAGCATCTCAGATGACATAGGCCCTGAGGGAAATTATTTTCCTCAGGGCAGGTGTGGAGCAAGTGTAAAAAAAATAGTATAAATAAACAACATTCTTCCACTAACCAAACTTTGAAATGCTGCCACAGGCCTAAAAAAATTTCTATACCATAATCCCTACCTTAAAAGGTGCATATTAATATACCCAACATTGTTTCATCAATAACATTGAGAGTTTCGTTGGATACAACACTATGTATTCCGGGCAAGAACTCAATTATTGATTACTATCCATTTTTGATTCGCTATCTATTTAGGACTACAGTTAGAAATAAGTGAAATGTAAATTAAAATGAAGTGCTCTCATAGTTTATAAATAAATAAACGCTTTGTTTTTAACCCAATGAATAATAAAATGTAATCTTTAAAGTCATAAATACTCACTTTCAAGCAATATCCATTTTTTTTAAAGCCATTTCAAATAATATTTACCCCACATTCAGAATGAAAGTGTTTTGTTGGCGTTGTTTGTTTTATTTTTTAATATTTTCAAGCATTTATTATTCCTAACTCCTTTCCCCCACGCTAGATGGCGTTTGATATAATAAATAATACAATGTGTATACTGTTCATGTCCACACGGCACGTGTGTAAATAACACCACGGAAATACAATCTACCAGGATGTTTTTGAAATAACGCGACTGACTGGAAATGTCTACAAAATTATAAATTAAAATCTGTCTGTTCGCGATAAACTCAGAAATTACTGAACGGATTTTCATGAGATTTTTATCAATAGATAGAGTGATTCATGAGGAAGGTTTTGGTATAAAATTTGTCAAGGTTTTGTGTAAATATAATATATAAATGAGAATGTGGTGGACGAGCGGGCTGGAAGCGGGCGGTGTGGATTTGATTTGTAAGTAAATCGATAGTTTTATGACGAGTTTGATGAAATTTTGCACATGTGACCTTCAAAACCAGAGGAAGTTTCTGTTTACACTTACAAGACCAGTACTCGCGTACGCAGCTGAGACGTGCGTACTAACTAAGAGAAATGAGCGAGCACTGGACGTTTTCGAAAGGAAAATTTTGAGGCGCATTTTCGGACTAGTTCTAGAAGATGGATTTTGGCGCAGACGTTACAACAATGAGCTTCATATATATTCTGTTTAAGGAGCTAAACGCCACAAAATTTATAAAACTGGGAAGACTTCGGTGGCTGGGTCATGTGGAGAGAATGAGCGAGCATCAAGCACCACAGTCCGTGCTGAACTCAAGACCAATAGGGCGAAGTAGCCTGGTAAGGTCAAGATTAAGATGGAGCGACAACGTCCTCAAAGATACATCTACCTTGGAGCTTCTAAACTGGAGAGAGCTGGCACAAAACGCACCAGGGGTTGTAGTGCCAAGAGTGATGATGATGATAATGATGTAGTCTAAGACCACAGTGCAATAACTTTTAAAAAATGTTTTCAGACAACATATTTTCAACGAGCTTTCCAACATTTTGACCAAATGGTAACATGAATGGCATATATGATGCGAAAGACCTTTCTGTAACATGTCTAAAGTTTTGTTAGTTTAATAATTTGGGAGGCGGGTATGAGTATCGCCGCCACGGGAACCATTTATTGGATAACCAACACCACTGCCCTACTTCACTCAAAGTGGTTTGCTACGTTTGGTGACTTAGCAGGGGCGCCCGGATTCATGAGGTGAGGTTTGGTGGCAGATGCGTCTGTTCACCAGCTACATGACAGGCCGGATCGGGAGAGAATGATTGAGGGAGTCCATTTGAGTTTTCCATCTATACTCTATCGGAACATCGCCTTGCACCTCAATGGGAGGGATGGATTCATACGTCCGTCACTCCTGGACCCACTGACCCATCCATGAATCCCTCCAGATTCCTACCCACCCGTAACACCATTTTCATTTCTAGAACTTCCTCGCCTTCATTTCCTAAAAATACCCTCCACACAGCATCCCTAAATTCAGTGTGTGCAGTTCACACGCGGTAGAAGTAAAAACTTCAGAAAACTAAGTAGTTAAGAGTGGGAAGGCTATGAAGCACCACACAAATAGGACACCGATTATACTTAACTATTTATAGATGTACGTGTTTGTCTCTTTTTAGTGTCGCTATTTTTCGTTTCATCGGGTTTCAAATCACAACGGTGCTAAAGAAGTTTTCACTTCAAAAAATAAATGTCAGTCCAGGACAATTCAATTGTATTCAGAAAATAATAAATGTTAAAAATGTTTTTTAGCTGAATCAAAAAGTTTTGAAAGGTGAGGCACGTTGAAACAAAATCGAACAATGAAACAAACAATTGTTAGCAAACAATTAAAACATTTTAATTGATTTCTGTTTATGACAACACGATGATTTCTGAAACATGGCCACCACGCACCGTCAACAATTTTAATTGCCTAACAACTTTTTTTAATTATGTGTTTTTGATTTTGATCGTGTTTTTTCTTCTTTTAGTTACTTTGTACGAACTTTAATTCGTCGCTTTTCCTTAGATTTTTCTGGGTCTCTAAAACCTCCAAACGATATTCTTCCTACAACATGTTCCTTAAGCCGCGGCCATACCCCATTTCTACCGATTTTTTACATATGTACTTTAAACACCTGTTATGTTCGCACATACGTCAAAACAGTTGAAGAAGCGGCGTCTCTCCCATAGGTTGACAATCGAGTGTTTCTGTCGATGGATTCGCAAATTGTCGCAATGGCGCTACGATCGCTTAATAACAGGAGAAAAAGGAAGCTATATAAGGACAAACGCACTTAGATTCGTCCTCTTTCTTTCTGCAGGTAGATCTCATACCACAAACATCGTGTAGTTCTCGCCCGGGGCGGTGGCCCTGTGGGCGCCCCTTTTGGGTACCTCAGACCCTGGCGTTGGCTGTAATTTCTGAATATCAAGTGACTGAGAACCTGGAGCCCTGATCTTAGAAGCGGAGCATCATGTCCACCTTCGCCCTGGTTGGATGCTGGCCCGCAATGTCCAGCGACTGATTCCTGCCCTCCGGCTAAAGACTCTGCCAGTCCGGCATGAGCTCTTAGCTGGCCCTTTCACCCCACAATCCCTCAAGATGACCAAGGTAGTCTTCTTATTATAACTGTAGATATTCGAGCCATTAACTTCCAGTTTAGTATCATTTCAAAGTACCTAACTTCCGATTTTAAAGCTATCATTCAGGTCTTAAAAAGTAACGTTCTATTGTATAGGTAACTAAAACCCTTTACTGTAATAAATATGCTTTGTTAAATCGACTTTCAATTACATTCATTCATCTTGTCAAGAGTGCGCGAATCTAGCCCTGAGAGAGTCTATGTGTAGGTACGTAGTGAGGCGTTCTACCCGCTCACAGTACACCGTACTTCCAATTTAGTAAACATAACACACCTTACGTTTTAAAGCTCTTAAAAAAGTAAATGTTATTCTTAAAAATAATATCTATACATTCCCCACGCCGAAACGTAAATTATATGAAATTCCCTCTATTGAAAAAAACATATTTGGTGTCGCTTTATTTTATGTTTTCTTTTGCTTATTTCGTTAATTTGAAGATTGGAATTGATTTTACAAAAAACAAAAGTATCCAATTTTTATTTGGATTTCGAAGGATTTGACCCCGGCTCGGCTAAATGTTTGTCTGCAAAGGTTTGGCAGACGCTTTATACCGCTACACCAAAGGGATGATAAATTAAAATTGGATGATAAATTAAAATTTGACGAACACTTCGAATACATAACGAAGAAAATTGCTAAAAAAGTCGGATTCCTAAAAAGGAACAGAAATAACTAGGATCTCAAGACAACCCACCTTGTTTACAATTCTATTGTAACTCCGCATTTAAATTATTTTTCTAGTGTTTTATTCCTATGTAACGAAGTCCAAAATAATAAACTACAGGTTATACAAAATAGAGGGATGAGGATGATTTTAAAATGCAACTTTTTTACTAGAGTTGCAATTATTTTACAAAATTTAAATATGATGACAACAAAACAACATATAATACATTAACAATGATATACAAGCTTAAAAATAATTTGCTCCCAAATTATCTGCAGAATAATATTATGTTTCAAGAAAATGTTGACAATTATCCTACGAGAAGAAGCGGAGACTTTAGGCTTCCCAAAACTAAACTTTCGTGCACACAAAATAGCGCGTTTTATAAATGGCAAACAGTCTGCCAAATGTCGTAAAGGAAGCCTCAAGTCTCAGCACTTTTCGTAGGATATGTATATTATATGTAAAAAATATTTTTTGATTTGTAACATACTTACCAATAATATTTTAGTAACGTATGTAGTTATCTTATATAATGTATTTTTGTCTATTTATCTTTTATTCTTAAAATGTATTTGTAGATGTTACTGTACTTCGTAAATTGTATTTTTTTCTTTTTCCTACTAGATGTATGAAAAAAATTACTTACATCTGAATAAAAATTTCAAAAACAAAAACAAAACAAATAAAGGAGACTTGCGTGGAACTGTGGATTTATCGTATTATATTGGAACCGAGTACCCTTGAATTAAATAAATATTTTATTGCTATCTCATTCTCTTGCAGGCTAAATCCTATAGATGAATGTGTTTGTCTCATTTTAGTGTCACTCATTTCCGTTTCATCGAGTTTCAAATCACAACGGTGTCAAAGAAAGTTTTGCTTTAACAAATGTAGCACATAGTCAATCTGTGTTGGCACTCTTGATCTTAAACTATCTTGTAAGATTCAAGAACTACTATGCGGTATTTAAAATATATCTTAAAAACAGTGGTGGTCCTTCCCACAGGCAAATTGGTCAAATACCTCACAAAATTATAAGATGACAGTAAAACATAATATTATGAAATATTTTGCAAATTAAAACAACTGGTATTATTCTATAGTGGTATCATGTCTTCTATCTCTTTGCGCGCCATACAATAAACGAGATGGAACTATGTCACCTGTTAAAAATGTTTTCGGATTCTGAAGTCAGTTTGGGTTGTTGCCGTGAGGGAGACAGCGTAATGAATATCATGCTCATAAATATCGGGCTCCATCGAAACCAGAGTTAAGTTAGCCTTTCAGAAACTGGGTGTACTGAACAGAACCCGCAGATACTTTAACAGTACCCAACCGCTAACCCTGAACAAATCGCAAGTGCGCCCCACGGTTGAATTTGGCAGCCACCTCTGGTCTGGAGCTCAAAAATACCTAAAAAAAATCCTTGAATCTGTGCATAGATTTTGATAGATTCTACCATCTTAACAGACGGACTACAATCTTTAGAGCGTAGCCGTCAGGTGGGAATGCTGTCCTTGTTTTACCGGTGTTTCAATGGATGATGCTCCGAGGAACTAGATTTGATCCCCTCGGCACCGGTGCATAGTCGGGAAACACGCCAAACACGCGCCCAACATCTGTACACGGTTGAAATTAGTCACATGAGAACGGGTCGTTTCTATGACTCGTTCTTGAGTTCAACGGCTCGGCTGTGGAACGATTTGCCGGCCTCTATGTTTCCTCCCACCTACAACATGGGTCTTCACTCCTTCCTTTCCTCAAAAATACTCTCCACACACCATATTCAAAGATGATAAAGGCCCTGAGGGAAATTATTTTCCTCATCCCTAAACCGCCTCTGCTTAAAATATTTTCTTCAATCTTAAAAAATATCGCTGTGGTCAATCTATACAATTTAATTTCTATGGTTAGGTTTTAATACGTTATAACACATTGGCTTTGTACTGAATCAATACTGAACAAGTTTTCGTGGAGTAATTCAAAGAAAAGCCTTCGTCTAGAAACTGGAAACTTTCTCATTATTAAAGTACATTCATTACGGTGTTAGAATAATTATAATAGGGGTGTTTAACTCAATCTTGTAATGTGACAATTTAAAAAATATGTACGAGGCTTGTCCAAGAATTTTTTAAATTTTTTATTTAGTAATTGTCCCAAAAGAAAGTTAGTATTTAGTGGATCGATTTTTAAAAAAAGTAAGGGTTCTATCGAAAAAATGTTTATTAAATACTAAAATACACAACTTGAGAATTTATTTCTGAAAAATATTATCGTCGAAATGTAAACCCTCACGTTCGCGGCATTCATTTAATCGAAGGGTAAATTTTCTTATGACGGCTCGGCATAATTGCATCAGGGAAGTCGGATTTTTAGCGTACACTTTAGATTTGAGATAACCCCACAGGAAAAGTCCATAGGGGCTAGGTCAGGACCACGAGGAGGCCAATTTATGTCACCTCTCCAGGATATCAATTTGCCAGGGAAAATTTCACGAACTCATGGCAGAGACTTGGACGTATGAAATGTTGCTCCGTCTTGCTGGAACCATGTTCTTTGGTTATAGCCAGTAAGTTTGTAGGGGTGCAGCGTAAGGTTTTTGGGCAAAATGCTGTGTAACCATGATCTTTGCACATTTAAAGCACTTGCGCGCTTCCGAATCGAAAAGTTTGAGTCGTCACGAAAAGACTGATAAACACTCTCTACGTTTTCTATCGTTCTCGATGACCTTGGTCGCCCGGATTTTGATTTTGCCAGCGTTGTAATAATCTCTTCAAACTTTTTGACCCATTTTCGTATGAGAAGAATGCTTGGCGCATCGTTGAATTGACGAAAACCTCAAATATTGCAGAATCTTCTACGCGCTACAGTCGCCGAATCACCATTTTTGTAAAACTCACGCACGCACAACGCGCGGTCACTCCCGAGAAATGCTTCATAGCGACTTAATTCCCAAGAGCCAGACTACTGATTGACATACCCCCCGCGCCCCTCGGAAAAGTTGCGTTCACACAGAAAGCAAAACAAATATTAACTTTCTATTGGGACACCCTGTATTTATTATTTTTTAACATTTTTATATGAAACATGTTAGGTACATATAAAAAATAGGAATTATATTCGTAGTCCTCCTCACTAGGAGATCCTGTGCAGAGGGAGACTATGATTTGGATAAGTTTTCAGCGACTTCTATGGTTTAACTTCATGGTTTGGATAAGGTTTTCCAGAAACTTCTACAACGATGTTTTAAGTATACTAGTAAGTTCATTTTCCGATAGTTCCTTCAGCCAACATTTAATGTCCTTAATGTAGCTATTTTTTGTTTTAATTTGTTTGATACTAAGTGGAGTTTGTTATATAACTTTACTGCTAAAAATTCAGAACTTCTTTGTCCAAACGAAGAGTTACACTTTGGTATATTAAGTATGTTTGTTTGTTTGGCTCTGGTTTTATGAGCATGTAAGGAAGCCTCTGAATCATTTTTGAGGTGATGTACTGGAATGTTTTTGGCATAGATTTTCTGTATGCTTGGAACATCTAACTGTTTAAAAATTTCTGTTTTCGACGACCTTAGGAGAGCTATAGTATGGTCTTTATGATGCAATTCTGAGAAGTTTAGATGCTGCTGAGCCCCATCCTATTTCTCCATATTCCAATCGAGAGTGGCATAAAACATAATATACTCTCTTTAAATCCCTCATTGACAAGATGACAAGAATTAAAGACTGATTCTTATTTTCGGCGTCATGGACATAATTTCTTAAAATATGGCGGCACTAACAAGACTTTCACCTAAAAAATAATCGGTGATCCGGCTTTATAGCTGCTTCAGTGCGATCTTTGCGTCCATTTGCGATCGACGATCCGCTGGAGAATCCCGCCGCCTGCAAGATCCGCTCAATTATTCGCTTTCTCAACTAAGAAGGAGTCCGCCCTGTTGATGTTCGTAAGATCGCATTTTTGATCCCAGACGATAAGGTCAATAAGTCTACCACACAAATGATTTTGAGGAAACAATGACGTTTGTAAATTGCGTGCTCGTTAGGTTCCCAAAATGCTGAAAAGCAAAATAGTATGGAAAGCGTTCAGATCTCTTTGAACAGTTTATTCCAACGAAGGCGAAGCTTTTTTGGGTTGAAAGATGGGTTCATCACCTAAACCCGGAATCAAAAAGGCAATCAGTGACATGATTTGCATCTTTGTCTTCACTTGAAGTAACATTTAACAGGAAAACATTTTGATAGCGACTAGGACGCGGAGGGAGAAGTGATAGCATATTTGGCGGCGTCTGCGATAAGGGAGTCAAGGACCTTGTGCCACGGCTCACCAAGTGCATAGATCATAACGCGGACTATGTTGAAAAATATTGGGGCTATGTACCTAAAATGTCGTATGATTTTATTTTAAATATAAAGTATTACTGAATTTTCAAATTAGAACGGTCTTTAATTCTTGGACAACTTTGTATACGTATATTTAAATATATTATCGGATTTTCATTTACAATAATAGCTCCACACAGGTTGCTCAGAGGAAAATTATTTCCCTTTGGGCGTATTTCATCTTTGAGGATGATGTGTACAGGGTCTTTAAAAAAAAAGAACGGAGAGGAATCTGGGCGTCATTGGGTCTAAGAGTGACGGACGTATGAATCCATTTTCAATTTGGGAGGCGGTAATGGGTACCGCCGCCCCGGGAACCCTTATTGGATAACCAACACCTCTGCCATATTTCACCCCAAGTGGTTCGCTGTTTGGTGATTTAGCAGGGGTACCCGGGTTCATGGGGAGAGGTTTGTCTAGGTCTTGGAGGCGGATGACCAGGACAAACTGACCCCCAAATTCCTACCCACCCCCTTAATCCCTTTTCCTTCCTGGAACTCTCCTCCCCTTCCTTTCCTTAAAAAACCCTTCACAGAGCATCCCCAAAGATGACATACGCCTTGAAGGAAATTATTTTCCTCAGGGCCTCCTATATGGAGCTGATGTAAAAAAAAATCCCTCCCACTGCGGTGCAAGTCGATGGGTCGAGATAATTATGCTGGAGAGGCCAAATGACAAACCTCACAACATGAACCCAGGTACACCGGATAGATGTGAAAGGTAGAGGAAGGAAGATGGTATGAGGGGTGGATAGGAATCTGGGAGTCAGTGTGCCCAGGTCAGTATTAATCTATTCCTCCCACTGCAATGCAAATCGATGGGTCGAGAAAGATTGAGAAGTCAAAAAGTCTCCCTCAACCAGTATCTCCCGATCCGGCCTGCCACGCAGTATTCGCAACCAAAATCAGACTGACCTCATGAACCCGGGCACTTGGGTAGATCTACGGCATGGGTGTTGTGTTGGTTATCCAATAAATGGTCCTGAGGGGACAGTACCCATACCTGCCTCCCAAATTGTGACAAATGCCAACGGTGTACACATTTTGGGCACGCGTTCGGCGTGTTTCCTGAATACGTGATCAATGACGCTAGTTCCTCGAGCATCTTCCTTGAAATACTGGTAGAACAAGGACAGCATCGCTCTTAATATTGCTCTGTAGAGTGATGAAATTATTTGATAGAGCTTACAAGCCGCATCTAGACGACTCGCGGGCCGCATTTGGCCCGCGGGTCCTGTCTCAGACATCCCTGAACTAGACTCTGTTCTCTGAATCTCTCTTTATCTTTCCCATCTCCTATTTCTCTTTGACAACGCCTTACCCTAACTCTTACACGAGGCTACAATAACCTCGTACGGACTTAAATTGTCACGGAATTCAACACCATTATTTGTTCATACAATGAAAATACAATGTTACACCGGGTACTAATTCCTGTGTCGCTATTAAATTACACAGGCGTTAATTTCACGTACATCCTACCAGAATTACATACGGACAAAATAACACCTTTTTATCATTAACTCCACACAGGAGGCCCTGAGGAAAATAATTTCCCTCGGGGCCTATGTCTTCTTAAGGGATGCTGCGTGGAATATTTTTTTAAGGAAAAAAAGAAGAGTAAGTTCTGGGAATGAAATAGGTATGAGGTGGGTAGGAATCTGGGGATAAGTGTGTCCAGGAGTGACGGATGTATGATTCCATCCCTTAAAATGCGGTGCAAGGCGATGGGTCTCTCTCGGTCCGGCCCGCCACTCAGCAGGTGAGCAGACACATCAGCCACCAAGTCCTTGACATATCTCACCCCTTGAACCCGAGCAACCCTGTTAAGTCACCAAACATAGCGAACCACGTGGGGTAAGCTATGGCAAAGGGGTTTGTTATTTAATAAATGGTTCCCGGGGAGGCGGTACCCATACCTACCTCCCAAAACGAGATTATACGATATGGAGAAAATTTCCCACAGTATGCCCTGGGCATGCTGTGTGAAGCTAACGTAAAAAAAATCGAAAGTTAAATGTATTATAAGTATTTTCAGCTCCACAAATGCTTCAATTATATTATCCCGTAATTTTTCTTGGGTCTGCATTAGTCTTAATAAGCCAGGTACGTCTCATACGTCATATGTATATCTGGCAACGTTAAATTATCGTGTAAACGCGCTTATGGGTCTGATTTTTTAAATTTAATATCCATGAAAAAAAAATTAAACCAACTAGCTGGTTCCCGGCATGAGTTGCAATGTCATATTCAAAGAAATAAATTGTTTCTCCCTGCATGTCCTTTTCGGTGAGTCCCCGTTCCCCTCCCTCATCCCTTCCGCTCCCGCGTTCCCCTTCCACCTTCCTCTCTCCCGCTCCTCCTCCCGCGTTCCATGTATTCAGTCCCAGTACATTCAGTTTTCAAACAGCTCGCGTGCCACCTATTACTATTTTTTTTATTCAAATTATCATTTTTCATAAATTACAAATATTCATTTTTGTGAATTATAAGAACAATCAATCAAATTTGGTACCTAACATAGGTATCTATTTAAAATATAATCTATATTTTTCAAAATCCATAGACAATTCTTTTGTTACAAAAGAAAAAAACAGGTGCCTGCTAAATTCAATTTCACCAAACGCACGAACTGCCAAACGCGTGAAGTTAAAATAGTCTGAAATTATCCAATTTTCTGCGCAATTTTTCTTTCCGTAAGAACCTTCTACAAAGTATTAGAAAACTTAAAAAAAAAGATTAATGAAATAGATAAAATCGTTCTGAATTTATGGCGTTACAAGGGGAAACAGGGATTCATTTTTATATATTGAGATAAAAATCAGTTACGAACTGCCATCGCATTCCATTAGTCCCAAATAAATTCTACATTTTATCCAAACAACGTCAAGCATAATAGTGATCCCCAGCTGCAAGTTTGTGACCAGAATGCAGCTGTTGCAGGGAAACTAGCGATAGCCGTTGCACTTAAAAACTTCAACGGCAAGACGAATCCAAGTCGTGTTTTGCATTCATTATGGGCAACCTTCAATAAAGCCGTTTATGTACGAGAAAAGCGTACTAAGTTGCAAATCGTCTTTTACTGCAACATCACAATATTCCCGCTTAATCACAGGAGACCAAATTTGTCCCAGTAAATTTACATATTTAAAAATACTACTCTAAGACAAAGGTTGGGTTCCAGGGATTAAGACGCCAACATATGAATATTCAGAATATTAACGACGTAAGTAAAGAACCCGTGTATACAAATTGCGACTCGCGACCCGTCTATTGGACGGACCTACTGTCGAATTTGCCGTATCAAAAAAAAAGAAGAAAACAAATAATGTGGGAATCTTAACGACGTAAGTGAAGAAAGCGTGTAAACAAATATATGCCGCGGCACGGCGTATTGTACGAACGTACGGTCGAATTCACCCTAACAGGCCTGGAGATTCGACCTTTCTGCCGCGTTCATTTTAATTAATTCTGAAGAACGTGTTACAAATATTTAAAATGTGTCTCCATGTTGTCCTCCCGAAGTTATTAATTCGTCGTCTAGAAAAATAAAATCTGGTGCTAACCGCTAACTTTATAGTTGAAAAACGGATTATAAAGTTTTGTAAGGTACTGTTTTTATTAATCTTAAATATAAATATTTTAACTCACATTCCTTGTGCGGCATAGAAATAAAAAAGGTATTATATTTACGAATTCGCCAGAAATTATGAAAATATGAGTTTTGAGCAAACAAAAAATATTAGGGTTGTGTACCGCCTTGAGAAATTTTCTTACAAAAACAGCACGATAAAAATTATGAGAGTGTTATTCTCGGCCACCACAAGGAGGGCATGTGCCTAGCATGGTGGTCGAAAAATTCTCAACTTATAAAATTGACTAACTTTTTACAAATTTTTAAGTTGTGAATATATAGCGTGTTGTTTTCTCTTTCCAACACCGCTTAGATCATATTTTTCACTATGATAGTAAGAGAGATACAACGATTTCTTTGAGGTTTATGTGAGCTGGGGCAAATATGGTCTCCTATGATTAGACGGGTTAAATATATAATCCGATTATTATTATTTATAATAACTCTCTCAGAAGGCCCTAAGGAAAACAATTTACCTCGTCTGAGATTCTGTGTGGAGGGTCTCTTTGAGGAGAGGAAGGAATGAACGTTGGTCTTGAAGAGACTCATGTTATAGGAAGGAGGAAACACGGAGGCCGGCAAATCGTTCAACAGCCGAGCTGTTCTACACAAGAACGAGTCGAAGAAGCGACCCGTTCTCATGTGACAAATGTCAACCGTGTACATATGTTGGGCACGCGTTTGGCATGTTTTTCGACTTTGCACCGGTGCCGAAGGGATCAATGACGCTAGTTCCTCAGAGCATCTTCCATTGAAATACCGGTAGAACAAGGATTGCATTCATACCCAACGCCTGTGCTCTAAAAATTGCAATCCGTTTGTTAAGTTAGAAGAATCTATCAAACGGACCGTCCGTTTTTGCACAGCGTCGAGGATTCCAGTGGTGGCTGCCAAATTCAACCGTGGAACGCACTTGTGATTTGTACAGGGTTAGCAGTTGTGTTCTATTAAAGTATCTGCGGGCCCTGTACAGTACGCCCAGTTTTGAGGGGCTAACTTAACTCTGGCTTCGATGGAGCCCCCATATCTGAGCTGGTCACTTAGAGTTACGTCAAGCATATCAATGGAGGGCCTTTTCGGAAGATTGCTTCCGTTAAAGGACACTAGATTTTCATTTCGATCCCTTTTAGACGTAATCAGACAGTATTGGGACTTGAAAAAATTAAATTCAACGAGATTATTTTTACCCCGAGAGAAAACACTCTCGAGGTAACCGTCCATTATTTGTTTCAAAGCCCTCCGAGCTGTTGGAATTTGTGAGCCCTTGGAGGGCTTGTCATAAAAAAAACTATCATGGACTGTACTGTCATCCTCATAACAATGAATTGGTACACATGACAAAGGGTCGTTGATGTGCAACGAAAACAAAGTCGGAGACAGCACCGATCTCTGTGTGACGTCAGCATTTAACGAGTGCAAGGAAGAGGTGAAACCATCAACAACCGTGTGAATTGACTTTTCCTTCAAAAAGTCGGCAATCCACGTACACAAGGATGCGGGAAGTCCGTAAGATGGCAGTTTGTTGACAAGTCTACGGCGCCAAACCCGGTCAAAGGCTTCGGAAATGTCCAGTGCAACCGTTTCAGTCTCACCGAAACGTTTCTTGCCCTAAACATGTGTCACATACGCGAGAAGGTCGCCGCACGAGCGGTTCCGCCGGAAACCGTATTGACGGTCGTTAATAATTTTTTTCTTTTCAAGGTAGGTGAGAAGTTTGTCGTTGATCGCACGTTCCATTCCCTTGGACAGAACTGATGTGATCGGTATGTGGCGGTAGTTGGCCGGGTTGGAGCGGTCACCCTTCTTTGGAATAGGATGGATAACCTTTTTTTTCTAACCAGAGGGCACATAACCAGACTTCAGGGACATTTTAAAAAGCTATGGAAAGAATAAAAAAATCTTTATTTACATTTATTTATTTATTTACGGACTTACGTCCAATTTAAAACACAGTATCACGAAGTATAGAAATGAACAATGTAAGGATTCGGATGGTACATGAAAGCAAAGACAAACAGTGAAAATAGAAGAAAAAATAAGTGTCAAGTCACGGCAAGACCTTGCAAAAATTAGGGTGAATAGGAAATATCTTCATTTGTTTAAAGAGCGACAGAAATCATTTAAGCTAATACCAAAAAATCAAGGTCTTGACGTGAATTGACCATTCTACATATTCTGGATAGTGGTGAGTTATAACCATAGTTAGTCGAGTGCTGATTGAGGAAAAGCAGGTCTTTATATCTGAGTCTACGAGAAGGTATATTAAATGTGGTGAGTTGTAGTAATGTAGGCGAGTCGATTAAACAGTTAATAATTTTGAAGAAAAAAAAAGATCAGATTTTATCCGACGGTCTTCTAAAGGAGAAAGGTTTAGAGTTTGTTCAATTTCAGCATACGAGTAATTGCCTCGCTCTAATCCTAGCCTCCAAGCAATTCTCTTTAGGAACCGATGTTGAACGGATTCAATATGACGAATATGGACAGCATAAGAAGGAGACCATATAACACAAGCATATTCAAGATGGGGGCGAACCAAGGAGCAGTAAAGAGTTCTTAGGGTATTTATGTTTTTGAAGTCAGAAGTGGTTCTAGTGATAAAACAAAGTAGCTTGAGAGATTTATTAATAATCACATGGAAACCTTCCAGGAATCCGGAAAAGTGGCAGATAATAATATTTCAGGTATACCATCAGGACCAGTGCTTGTTTTGCTGGGAAGATTTTTTAAGTAATTGAAAACATCTACAAGTGTGATTTCGCAATTATTAAGGTCAATAGTATTAGCATATTTAAGTGCATATGTTATCAGTATAGACAGAGGAGAAATGTTCAGCAAAAAGGTTGGAAATATAGAAATCGTTGGTAGCGTGAGTTTCATTAAACAATTAACTTGAACAGAGATCGTTATCAATACGCTTTTGTTTAATAAATTTCCAAAATTGTTTAGGGTTAAGATTTAATTTTGTCTCAGTGAGTTCAATATAAGATTTGTAACACAAGGCAGATTCAGTTTTGGATAGTTCTCTTAACTGAGAAAATTTTTGATAAAGCGCTAAGTTGTTCGTTAATTTGAATAACTTGCGTGTTTTATTTTTTTCTATAATCAAATGCTTTAGTTTTATACTGAACCAAATAGGAAATTTAGGCTGGGAATAAGTTCCCCTTGGAACGAAAAAATCTATAGCATGAGTTATACATTCTTTGAATTTAAATATAGCATCGTTAATATAGTTGTTTGATAACATACCTGCCCAGTCATATTGGGCAAGGTACCTATTCATGCCAGTATAATCACCTTTGTTAAATTTGTAGTGGAATGTAACTGCTGATTTCAGAGTATCACTTTTGAAAGGATTAGTGAAGTTAATATCGACTGTTGGATGGTATTTATCTATTGGTAATATTGAGTCAGTAGCTTCACATGCACAAACGCTAGGCATATTGGTAAATATTAGATCAAGACAGTAACCTCCACAGTTATTGATCGAGTTTAATTGGTACATATTCAGGAAGGCAAAGAAATTTACTATTATAGAAGCATGAAGGGATACATTATTAGGAGTTTTCACGCCATGACTATCATTAAGCCACAATATTTTAGGAAGATTATAATCACCACAAATAAGTAAGGAATCGGCCTTTATGGAAACATGCTCAACTGCTTCAGTATGTGACTTATAGATTTCTATTGAAGAGGAGGGGGGAATTTATACACAACCAATGACAAGTTTCTTGGAACCAAGTAGAACACAAATAAATAATTGTTCAGATACATTATTAGACGATTCAAGAATGTGGCAAGAGTATTTTTTTTAATACATATCATTACCCCACCTCCTCCACACTTGTTCGAAGAGGAAGAACAGTCACAGCGAAAAATAATGTAGTCATGTAGTCCAAGTTCTGTTGAAGCAATATTGTCTCAGTAAAACATAAAAAATCATAAGGGCATACATTTACGGAGCATCTAAAGGAGTTTAGCTTAGTATTGAGACCACGAATATTTTGATAATAGGTGGAAAAGTTAATATTAATAAGGTGTCGATTCTGATTCAGCCTAAAAAATTGACTCGAGATAATTCGCGTCTCTCAGCGGCTTGGCGGGCAGGACAGTCAGGGGAGCCAGTGTTGTGTGTGGCCGGTTTTCTGAAGAACTTACAGGTAGCACATGCTGGTGGCTTTTCAGGAGTTGGGCAAGCATCTCGATTGTGTCCAGGTTTTCCACAGTGAGAACACGTAGGCGTGTCTGCGTTACATTTCGACGCCGTATGGCCATAAAGTTGACAGTGTCCACATTTTAGACAGTCAATCCAATCCCTTACGGTAACTATTTGCCAGTCCATAGCCAGTTTAGAGAAGCGAATGAGGGAGTGACGAACAGAAGGGGAAACTCTGAAGACATGAGTGCACGATCCGGTACGAGATCCTACTTTGTGAAAGAACGGCAATTTATCTTTCAATTCATTCATTTGTAGACCGGTTTCTTCGTGTGTTTGCTGATGGATTGCCAAGGTGATGTTCTCGAGGGGCACAACTTGAGGTAGACCATGGATAGCTATCCGAGGAAGTTTATGCGAAGAAACTGCTGCTTTCAGACCAGCATCGGATAGGGTCGGTGCATTGGCAAGTTTTATGGCCTCTGCATCGGTACTTGGATGCACGACTACACCTCCGTTCCTTATTTCTCGTACCCCCGTGATTGTAATTCCCAAAGTTGATGGGTTAGTTGAGGTTTTGAGAGTTTCAAGGGTACTGCTGGAAGGAAGTGACTGGTCATCTTTGGGGAACATAAGTACGGCTGGTCTTGCAGGATGTATAGGGGCACTGTTTCTTGTGTTCGGAGGATATTTCGGGAGGACTTGGTTGGACGTAATCGAACTATACGTTCTGTTCCCATTTTCGGGTGTTTGATTTGAAGACATATATTTGTTGGTCTTCAATTCTCCTTCAAGGCTCCCTAACTTTACACCCATTTGACCAACATTACCCAATAGATCGGTGAATTTGGGGGCGAGTTTTGCTATTTGTTCCTTGGTGAATTTGTTTGATGTGTCCATTATGATAATATTTAATAGGTTTAAAATAGAGGTTGCCTTTGCCAGAGTTTATCTGATCCATTATAATATTATGGATTATTATTTTGTACGTTGCGCCTGATGGTAGGTAGATGTTAGAATGGTAGAATATTCTGTTAACTTTTTATCTATGGCTTCAAATGTCACTTGTCTTCAAACTTCAAATTCAAATGGTTTCAAATTCAAATATCACTTGTCATGTTAATTTCAAGATATTATTTTTAAATTCATTCTTATAGTATATCTGTTCTCACTATGATTATTTATTGATTGGAAAACGATCCACTATTTTAATGTGATACACTTAGTTTTGTGTGAAAAACACAATCTAGAGATCAATTTTTGAAACTTTTTGTAGGACAAAAATATGTGGTTGCTTATGAAAAACTCCATAGATGATATTAGATATAAACGAATCCCCGTTACCCTTGGTCACGCCACAACTTCAGAACGACTTTACCCTTTTCATTCATCTTTTTTTTTTAAGTTTTATAATACTTTGTAGAAGGTTCTTATGGAAAGAAAAAATAATAAAATAGCACATAAAATTTGATAATTTCAGAAAATTTAAAGACTATTTTAGCTTCGCACGTTTGACACTTCAAGCGTTTGATGAATGTGAATTTAGCAGGCAGCTGTTTTTTTTTAACCAAAGAGTTGTCTTTGGATTCTTTAAATTACAGAAATTTTAAATATGTACCTGTGTTAAGTACCAAATTAGATTGATTGTGCTTATAATATACAAAAAAGAATATTTATAATATATGCAAAATAAAAATTTGAATAAAAAAATTGTAATAGTTGGCACGCGAGCTGTAAACTGAATATACTGGGACTGAATATATGGAACGCGGAGGAAAGATGAAGGGACGGGGTAGAGGGAGAGGTGAGATGGTAGGTGGGGAAGGTGGAAGGTGGATGCAGGAGTGGAACGGGGACGCACGGGAAAGGACATGCAGGGAGAAACAATTTATTTCTTTGAAAATGGCATTGCAACGCATGCCGTGAACCAGCTAGTTTTTTCCGTGCGTATCTATGACCAAATGAGTAAGTTACGTACGAATGAACTATTCATCATTTAATCAATAATAGGCCACTTGCAACACATTTAAAAAAAAAATCCGGTTTAGGCAAATATTCTGTATTTTTTTATCGAATTTTTGAAACCCTGGCGATTATTTGAAAATTTCGATCCGAAAAATCAGAACATTTTTTATAAACCGGAAAGACGGGACATAATTTTATAGGTGCGAAAAAACGATAATTACGTAGCCGAAAATCATTTAAAAAAATAACGTTTTCCACAAGAAAGGGCACAGGAGAATAACGAGGCATACCGAAAATATTAAATCTCATAAATATTTTTTTCCTTCATCCATCTTATTGATCATAAATCATTATAATGTTCAACGTCTGTATTACTGAATCCAATGTAATATACTTGTATTGGTAAATTATAATAATAATAAGATTATTATAAAATTTGATTTTGTTAAAATCAGCACCATTACCATTATACCTCTAAAACAGTACAGAGAGCGTAAAATGTACGGGATTCTCTTCATAACATCTGTCAAAAAGTCAAACTAAATGATAAGTTTGCAGATAACAAACAATAAATCTAGTGAACGTTAAATGTCAAATTCAAAAATTCACCTGAAATCAAAGTGTTGCCATGTAAAAAAAATAAATCAGTGTGGAATTTTACAAAATTAAGATGAAGCTATACGTGAAATCACTGTTTAGATTAATCTTCACGAAGAATCTTTTTACATTATGAACATCAAAAAATATGCTACGGATAAATTGAAGTTTTTACTACCGTATCTTTGTATTGGAATTACAATAAAATTATTATTTGCGTAACAAAAAATATAAGCGTAAAACACTAAAAAAAAATTTTTTTCATGACTTAACTATGAAGTAATGTAAGTAACAATTTTTTGAAAATACCGCTTTACGGCTACGACTATTTTTGACTTTATCTATGTTCTAACTTTTTTTCGTTCTTATAAAATTCTGCACAAACATGACTTAACTATGAAGTAATGTAAGTAACAATTTTTAAAAAATACCCCTTTACGGCTAAGACTATTTTTGACTTTATCTATGTTCTAACTTTTTTTCGTTCTTATAAAATTCTGCACAAACATGACTTAACTATGAAGTAATGTAAGCAACAATTTTTAAAAAATACCCCTTTACGGCTAAGACTATTTTTGACTTTATCTATGTTCTAACTTTTTTTCGTTCTTATAAAATTCTGCACAAAATAAATAAAAACAACTTTGGCTCTTACGTCAAATTTTTCGAACCATGCTAATTCATACGATCTGCGGCCACTGCCTGTATTTCACCATAACGCCGCGAGTCAGGGGGGTATAACTCCGAACTTTTTTGTGTCGTGACGTATGATTCATGACCATATCATTTTATTGGTCCAAATTTCCATAGAAAGACTGTTGAGAACTGAGTAGTATATCTAAGTAGGATATCTATGGCATTATATGTCAAATAGAGATAGCACATTGTTCGAACCGAATATTCCTAACCTCCCAACGCCGGCGTAAATATTTGTGAAAATGATTCCTTGATATCATTGCGGTTTCGAAGGCTGTGAAGATATTGATTCAATTCGACATAAGTTACCGACCCACTTAAGGAGTGTCCCGAAGCCTGGCAGCAGCAATTCGATCCTCAAAAGCATCCCGGGTGAGCGTTCGCTTGGTAATCGGCGTCTGGTATCTTTTGTTTAGAATAATGTGAAAATTGACCTGCAATATTGTGTTTTTCTAGATAAAATAATTGATAATCAATACCAGAATGTAATATCAGTGATACAAGGAGGACTTCCACAAGCTTTACCTTCGACGAGGACAAAATCAACGACTTCAAAGAAGAGGCAGATGATGAAATCAGAGATTGGCTCAGATTTGGTACGTTTATAAGTACATTTTAATAATATTTGGATGATTTGTATAGCACCGTTTTTGTGAAAAATCACCTCGTCTGTAATGGACTGTTGGTACCTGCCCTGATGTATGGCAGTGAGGCATTGAACTGGCAGAGGAAGGAAAAAAGTAGATTGAATGTTGTAGAAATGAGATCCCTGAGGCATGTGTGTAGTAAAACCATCCATGATCGTGTGAGAAACGTGGAGATCCGCATAGAATGCAAGGCTGATGTAAGCATACTGAGTAAGGTTAAGAAAGGGACGCTCAGATGGTTTGGCCATGTAGAGCGAATGAACGAGGAAAATAGTGTACACGTTCCAAATGTGAATGGTAAAAGAAGCCGAGGAAGACATGGCATGACCAAGTGAATCAGATACTTGAGTCGGGCCATGTCAAGAGTCAGAATAATAGAATAGCATGTATGAAACCATGTATGAATGTGAACGAGGCAAGGAGTGTGTGCCAAGATTGAGTTGTTTGGTGGTCTGTCCTCTCTGCCCACCCCTGCGGAAACAGCATGATGGTAAAGTTGGTCATTTAACTGGACTACCTTTTTACACGGTGCAATTATAGGTTTTTGTTTTGATGTGGTAATTTGTTTGAAATATTGTGTTTTTCTAGGTAAGAGGAAGTCTCAACTCTCACCCAGAAAGAGGAGAATGCAGTTGCAAATGGCGGGGACCAGGCGTCAATTGAGATAGCCCAACAAAATAATGCAACGGAACGCATCGCTACGAGTATTGAAGATTTTCTTTCCGGCTCTCTCTGAATCCATATATTTAAAGTATGCTCAATATAGGATGAAATTGTTGTCCTCATTTATCTTACTTGTCTTGTTGTTCTTATTTATTATTTATAAGACATCACAATGAACATCCTTTTTTTTGGAAATCAGCAAAATCCTATAAAATTATCCTAAAAAGACGGTTTTGTAATGAATATCTTTCAACACCTTTAAAATATGTTTGTATATTATTTTGTGAATTTATACATATGTAGATTAATAAATAAATACTTTTAACATCTTGGATATTTTATTTTTAAAATAATTTTTAGGCTGATAAATTAGGTAGTGGGTAGGGATTTATATTGTTTATGGTAGTACCCTTTTTTTTTTTACTTTTCACCATCCTTGTCGATGGTATGTGACGTCAGAGTAATAAAATTTTCATTTTGACAGTTAAAATAGTGTCGAAACCAGTTGGGAACAAAAAGCCCCAAGATATCGATCTAGGTATTAGTTCATTTATGCCGCGAGTCGTGGCCCGAAACGGACGTGGAATCTGCGGCCGTGCCTTCTACGTTTTTTACTTGTAATATAATCGTAGGAACGCAGCGGATTAGTTGTTACGGCTAGCATTTTTGGTTCTCAAACATTGATGGTTAGTTTGTTTTTTTCTGATATTAATATTTTTTCATGACGAAAATATTATACTTATTTATCCCAAGATATTTGTGAACCGATAGTTTTATTCCTTATTTGTCTAAATTGATGATTTATTTCTGGAAGAAATGCTTTCCTTTTGTTTTTATGGTGACTAATAATGAGTTTTTATAGGTCCATAATTAATTGAAAATGGGGAGTAAAATTAAAATTTCAATTAGGGATCCTCCCTATATAGTCGATGCAATCAACGCCAAACTCAAAAAAACACTTTCTCGACCTCCAACAAAGCGTAAATTAACATATCCAGATAAAATAACAAATCCCCGCAAATTGTAAAAGTTACGCCTATAACGCAATCATCAATAGAGTGAATAGTGTGAATGCGGTGCGGTGCAGACCACCGAACATGTGGTCAACGAATGCCCGCTCCATTCATTCCCCGGCGGGATTGATGAGGTCCACAGGGCAACGCCTGAGGCCCTAGACTGGCTCGCAGACCTAGATGTCCCCCTCTGACCCCCCACCATACGAAAGAAGAATAGAGTTACAAAATGATATAATTACCAAAAATGAGCCAGCAACAACTATTCCTGATTTCAACTATTTTGATGTTGAGAATGGCTTATCATTTGATAAATTTTAGGTTTACGAATATACTGCATAAATTCAGTATAAGTAGATCAGAGTTAGTATTTTTTCGTTTTCCTGTAAATAAAAAAAAATTGTATGTTCCATAAATCTAACGAAGAATATTTTTTAAATGTGTATAGCTGTGAGCTGTTCCTTGATAATTTCTAATACTGAGATTCGTTTGTTGTTGTGATATATTTTTTGAAATTGTGTATTTAAAATGAAATTTACAGACATTTTTTTATAATTTTAAATTCTGTTTAATTTTTGTTTATGCTTATTTTTTGGTTATTTGTGTTCGAAATTTATTTTAATTTATTGTTTTCATTAGGTACCTACCTAATACATAATACGTTATCATATTTTATTTCTTTTAGATTTTTATTAACTCTGTAAAATATTATTGTTTATGTAATATGGCAGACTGGGATTGCACTGCACTATCCTCCAAGTCCTGCTAGAATAAAAACTTACATAAAAATGTTAGGTATGTAAATTCGAAGAAACTTGTTTTGTCTTAGAGACAATAGCTTTTTGTTTGACAAGCCCCCAAAGGGCACACAAACTCCAGTAGCTCGGAGGGCTTTGAAGCAAAGAATGGACGGTTACCTCGAGAGTGTTTTCTCTTGGGGTAAGAATAACCTCGTCGAATTTAATGTTTCAAAGACCCAATCATGTTTGATAACGTCTAAAAGGGATCGAAATTAAAATCTAGTCTCCGTCAACGGAAGCAATCTTCCGAACAGAACGTCCATCGATATGCTTGGTGTAACTCTAAGTGACCAGCTCAGGTACGGGGGCTCCATCGAAACCAGAGTTAAGTTAGCCTCTCAGAAACTGGGCGTACTGTACAGAGCCCGCAGATACTTTAATAGTACACAACTGCTAACCCTGTACAAATCGCAAGTGCGCTCCACGGTTGAATTTGGCAGTCACCTCTGGTCTCGAGCTCCAAAATACCTAAAAAAAACCCTTGACTCTGTGCAGAAACTGGCGGTCCGTTTGATAGATTCTCCCATCTTAACAGACGGACTGCAATCTTTAGAGCACAGGCGTCAGGTGGGAATGCTGTCCTTGTTCTACCGGTATTACAATGGAAGATGCTCCGAGGAACTAGCGTCATTGATCCCCTCGGCACCGGTGCATAGTCGAGAAACACGCCAAACACGCGCCCAACATTTGTACACGGTTGACATTAGTCACATGAGAACGTGTCGTTTCTATGACTCGTTCTTGAGTTCAACGGCTCGGCTGTGGAACGATTTGCCGGCCTCTGTGTTTCCTCCCTCCTACAACATGGGTCTCTTCAAGACCCGTGTTCACTCCTTCCTTTCCTCAAAAAGACCCTCCACACAGCATCTTCAAAGATGACATAGGCCCTGAGGGAAGTTATTTTCCTCAGGGTCTCCTGTGTGGAGTTAATGTAAAAAAAATATATATATACATAGAGACGCACGGAATACACAAGAATTGCTCTGTTTTATTTCGCAACGTAGCGCGCTGTCCATCTCAGTTGGCTCAGTTGCCGAGTAGAGCTTGCGTGGGGCGGCTCTGTCACCACAGTACGTAGGTACAATAATTACGGAGAAATACAACACCATTCGTCCGAAATACGTATATTTCCTTTTGTGTAACTTTCAGACTTGTTCGTATAATAATTTTTTTGAAGTAAAACTTCTTTACGCACGCTTTACTTGGGGAGTAAGCTGGTGAATGCATAACGAAAGCGTTATGAAAAGTGTGATCGGGCGAGGCGAACGGAAGTTGAGAGGGGGATATATATTTTTTTGGTTTATTTGCGCATGCCGGGATTTGAACCCGCGATCTCTGGATCGCTAGCTGGCAGCCTTACCCCTCGACCATGGAGACCTCGAAATTTTACTTTTTATTTAAAAATAATATATTGTACCTATTCGTTTTAATTATGCTCTATTCAGTATAGGTAGATGCGAGTTAATTTATTATATGATTATTTATTATATTATTTGATTAAGAACAAAAGCAAAACAATCAGCTCATTGACATTAGATGTTTTTGAATTTTTGGAATTCACGCACACTTAAATATTATAGCTATCACAATATTGCTGCAGTTCTTTCAAAATATGAGAATTCGTTCCATACAAAATGTATGAAAAAAATAATTTTCCTCATAACTTTCTTTTTCGTTAATTTTTGCGAGTTATTCTGTTCTCCGAGGCGGAGACGAATCCAACAAATCAAAGATCATCAAAATCGGTCCAGCCGATCTCGAGTTATAAATAGTGTAACTAACCCGAATTTGTTTTATATATGAAGATTTCACAATCAAGTTTCTTATTATTAATATATGTATTTAATGTAATGTACTAATAATGCACTTTCATGATATTTTTGTTTGAATTTTAAATAATCAAAATCAATTAAAATTTTATGAATATTAAACTTTATTAGCATTTCCCATTGTTTGAGGATTGTCAATAATATTAACAACGCTCCTGTCCGGCCGCTGCTGGCCAAATAGAATTGACAGTATTCATCCGCCGGGTAACAAAGTATTAACAAGTGTATGGAAGCATCGGCGAACGGAGATCTCGCTGGGCGCTTCTTACGTATTGCGAGCACAAGTCATGGCTTCAATATTTAATACAAATTACTTGCCTCGTGCAAATCAGACCAAAATATGAAAGGCGCGGGGCGCTCGGTTTTAAATTTTATAAAGCATAAGAATCCAAATATTTCTAGCGTTTATATTCCTCTTAATAGGAACATTTTCGAAGACGGGACATTTTCATGTAGTGACGTCACGGGCCCAAATAATGGATTTATTTATTTAAAAATTAAAAAAAACTGTACATTTCTTAAAATTTTTACTAACATTTTCGTAATCTTAGTAAAAAAATCTATCCACACGATTTTTTCCAAGTAGTTATGAAATCCATGCAAGTGGCCTATTCATAGTAGCGATGCCCCTGACTACATAGATAAGTATGTCATTCTGCAACTGAAACTATTTGTTGTACACATACCCGTATTACTGCATTACATACACGAGGCACAAACTTCGTTTTCAAAGAACGTGATTCAATTAGCCTTTTGGATATTTTGCAAGTGCAGCAATGTTACTTATGCCCACTTTTCCAAAGCTCCAACTTAACTCTTAAGTTAAGTTATTCCCATTAAGTGCAAACCATTCCCCAATCCCTCGTTTTATGGGACCACTTTAATGGGAGCAATCTACAAACTCCTGCATACATAACTACCCCACTCTCTAGGACAGTGAAGGGCAACCCGTGGCGTTTAGTTTATTACGGCCCAGTTTTAAAAATAAACAATAACCTTCCCGGGTTAAAAGAACAATCTGACAACGGTTTCATGCCAAATCAAACTGAAACCAACTCAGAACCACCTCAGAAAAGTCATTAAAATCTATGAAATAATAATTTAAAAATAGCCGGTGACCTTAACCTAACTTAACCTATTTAACCAATTTTTTATATTTTTTTATCATGACTCTTAATGACCTTTCTAAGGTGCTTCTGAGTTGGTTTCATTCTGAGTTGGCCGGTCACCCCTGACAACATATATTTTTTAAATCGCCTACTTATCTCATTGAGGATGATGGAATTACTTGCAAAGGGTGAATCCGCTAACTAACTAACAATATAAGTAAATGTTTCGAATTTGTTGTTATTGAAAACGGTTCTGATTTAATTGTAGTTAGAGATTTTATGGAATTACTTGGTATTATTATTAGTTGTGCTAATAATTTTCAGGTTGAAAATAATATTTGTTCTATCGGTGAACACAGTTTAGATGTAAATACGCTGAAATCACAATTTGGAGATGTGTTGACAAATAATTTAGGGAAATTTAACAAATATAGTGTGGAACGTGCGGTAGCCATGTTAGTTTGTTTTTGATTTAATTTAACCAGCAAATGCAGAAAGGAGGGGGAAGAGGTGTATGTCTGAGAAGGTAAAGTGGAAAATATTGGATAGGAGGGAACAGCAGAAAAAGTTTTATAAATCTAAAAAAAGAAATACAGAAAATTATGTAGCTGGGAAGAAAGTCGTGGTGAGGGACTTTAGAGGGAAAAAAGGTTGGATTGCAGGTATTGTTAAGAAAAGAATTGGAATAAATACCTACTTACCGGTCAAGTATGGAAAAGGCATCTGGACCAACTTACATCTATGAGTGTGAAGTGGAATCCGATGAATATATTATCTTGTAAAGATCTTGGCTCTGATACGATGGTAACAGACCTAGACCTTTCCCATTTTTTCCGGAAAGATGCGGGTCGTCTCCTTTGTTTCAGGAACCACCATGGCAATTTCCTTGGGCTGGAAGGCTTCGGCAGAAGACGGCTTGAACTATGATATTTTCATACGCTTATTTATTATTTGTAATCAAGCTCGGGTTGTATTGTAAAAACCCGGAAGGAATTCTCCTCTTACGTGGGGGAGAATGTGGTAGCTACCTCCTTGATAGACGGGCGCTGGGAGCGCACGTCTATGGTTTGAATATAGATCATGGTGGTGTATTTGTCGTTTAATATATTTGATAATATTGTTTTATTGTTCTTTAATTTTGTAACTGAATTAATAATGGTTTTATCAATTTTTCATATCAAGTGAAAGATTGTTAATTGCTTTTATTATATGATATTCATGGGATCTTTGTACAAAGCTTGTGTTTACCGTCAGAGTTTATATGTTTTCTTTGTACGCTGTCTAACAGGTCTGTTAGAAAAAAACTTGTCTAAATGTCTGTTTGTTCACTTAAAAAGGTTGCGTGTCACTGACATAGAATCTACATCCAGGTAGTACCTATAATAACACTTAGATATCTAATTAGGACCAAGTTCTGTTCCATTCTTAGAGTGCTATTATAAATATTCTTATTAGTTCTTTGGATAATTGTCTTTTAAGTTCTCTAAACTTCTACTTGGGGAAAATCGATGCTAATTTCAAGGAAAGCATCATTTTGGTGAATTTTATAAAGAAATGGGAAAATAATTCACCGACTCCAGGTATTTTCATATCAGAGGGTTCGGCTCTGTGGAACTCCTAATTGGACCTATAAATCCTACTGATCCCTCAATATTTTAAAAATCTTTTGTAATCCTACATGTATTTAAAATTGCTGATTTTTGCTTTAAAATTAGTGTTTTTTGCTTTAAAATTACTGATGATAAATTAATAACAATAATTAATTAATAATAATAATTAATTACATTATGATTATTATTGCTATCGAAAATCTTATTCCTCACTTATTGAACGCTTTACGATTACTTAACGATCTACGATTACTACGGTACAGTGACGACATAAAAAAGCATCAACCATATGTTATTTAACCTAATGTTTCAGCAGCTCTTTCTTATACGTTAAATAATGGTGAGACAAAAGATGAGCCACATAATAAACGTGTGTTTATTTCCTACGAAGTACTATTCACTCTATTTTCAATTGATATTTGTATTTGGGTATGGGTACCACCGCTCCGGGAACCTTTTATTGGTTAACCAACACTTCTGCCGTTGGTCACCCCAAGTGGTTCGCTATGTTTGATGACTTAGGAGGGGTGCCCGGATTCGTGAGATGAAGTTTGTCCGCGTCTTGGTGGCCGATACGTCTGTCCACTTGCTGCGAGGTGGGCAAGATCAAAAGAGACTGGTTGAAGGAGATCCTTTACCCTCCAGCCAGTATCTCTCGACCCATCGCCTTGCACCGAATTCGGAAAGATAGATTCATATGTCCGTCACTCTTGGACACACTAAGCCCCAGATTCCTACCCACCCCTTATACCAATTTCCTTCCCAAAACTTCCTCTCCCACCTTTCAAAAAAAAACCTCCACACAACATCCCCTAAGATGACATAGGCCTTGAAGGAAATTTTTATAAATAATAAATATATAGAAAAATGAAACAATACAACTTTGTAAAAACCACTTATATAATGTGCAAATCCGACCGGTTTCGGAACAAACGTTCCTTTGGAAGGGAAAGCTTATACTAATTTGACAGTTTCGAACAATGTTTTATTATGGTAGGGGTGGAGCCGTTGTTAGTTAATAATGTAGATTGGGTGGGTAGGTATTAGTGTAGAGTGGGTGGGTAGGGGAACAAATCCATGATTGGGCTATATGACAATATTTTTTGTTTGTTGATAATAGATTCATTATTTTTAAGGGATTTTAAAAACCACCACTCACCTACCCACCCACTCTACACTAATACCTACCCACCCAATCTACATTATTAACTAACAACGGCTCCACCCCCTACCATAATAAAACATTGTTCGAAACTGTCAAATTAGTATAAGCTTTCCCTGACGAAGGAACGTTTGTTCCGAAACCGGTCGGATTTGCACATTATATAAGTAGTTTTTACAAAGTTGTATTGTTTCATTTTTCTATAATGGATAACCGCAAAGTAATAGCTACATTCAAAAATATAATAAATATATAACTTATTACGGATCAGCGAAGGCGACGGGAATTGCGTTTCGACTTTTTATATGTGTGAGGGAGATGTATGATAATGATTGTGTGTTTCCTTTTGGGGGTGCAGACATACGTTCACCATTTGTCTCATTTTCGAATGTTGTTATTTAGTGTGAAAAAAAGAGCTGCAACATTATGTGTTTAAGAACAAAAAAAAAACCATCAGCGCATTGACATTTGACGTTTATAAATTTTTGGAATTCACACACACTTCAACATTAATCTTGTTAAATATATTCCATACTTTCAAAATTATCGTCAGGGCTCGTAGTATTGTATGGGTCTACGGAGACGTCACGGTGCGGTGTGTGAGAGAGAGGAAAGAATATGATTACTTTTTCCTTTTTTTTTAGGAAACGGACCTGCGCACATTGTGTATCTCATCTTTTGAAAGAGCTGCGGCATTATTGTGATAAGGAAGGTAGGATTAATGCCTGTTTTTGTCATCACGGTACCGTAATCGTGGATCATTACGATAATAATAAAAAACACTCATTCGAATGAGAATAAGACGTAGTTCCATTCGTTCTCACCTTTTTAAAATTTACGTGCTAAACTCCCCCTACTTTCTACGATCTGGAAGTGCCAATTTTTTGGTTTTCCCTCTTCAAACAATTATCCTCTCTTCTATCAAGCATTATCTAAAATTGCCTCCCATCCATTCAAAATCTCATCTCAACTCCAATCTTCAATAAAATTTGAAATTTGCCCGTTTAAATAAATTTAATATATAATTTCACCTTCCAATTATGGAGAGAGCCATGATATGAATTGAGGGTTAGATGAATAGATTGAATCTAGAATATCACTGAAGAGCGAAAGCCAGAAATTGTTGAAAAAAATATAATTAAACTGTTATATATTGCTCTCCCGTCTGGAACCCAATTTTCAATATTCATGTACGAGCTGCGAAACAGATTCTTAAGCTTGCTTAGTTTTAAAATGTATGCTTAAATCAATGTCTAACTAATATAGCCCTTTATGGTATAAAATCTTAATATATAAAACAAATTCGGGTTAGTAACACCATTTATAACTCAAGAACAGCTGGATCGGTTTTTATGATCTTTGATTTGTTGGATTTGTCTTCGCCCTGAATAGCCGAATAGTCATGAAAACATCGAAAAAAATCACGAAAAAAATAATAATTAATAAAAAAATTACCACTAACATTTACACATCTGCCCTGATGATGGACACTGTAACGCTGTCCGAAACGTTGGCTAAAGGAGCACGGCATAACACCCCAAAAACAAACAACAAAAATGAATAAAATTCTTAAATAAATGAAGACAATATAAGCGAAACTCAATCGAAAATCTGGAAACAGAAAAATCAGAAAAAACAATTGGGGAATTGCTTGGAGGCTAGGATTAGAGCGAGGCAATTACTCGTATGCTGAAATTGAACAAACTCTAAACCATACATAAAGATAGTTGCCAATAATATATGCGTTAAAGAAAATGAAGATAATGTGGGTGGTTCTTAGTCGAAGTATGGTACAGTTAAACATGACCGAATTTCATATCGACACCGTGGCGCAGTGGTTAGCGCGTTTGCCCGGAAAGCAAGAGGTCCTGGGTTCGAGTCCCAGAGGTGTCAATATGTTTTTCTGATTTTTCTGTTTCCAGATTTTCGATTGAGTTTCGCTTATATTGTCTTCATTTATTTAAATATTACAATTTGAGGTTTTACTCATAAAGTTAAAAATTAAAAATAAAGAATAAAATTCTTTTCATCACACATTTTGTATGGAACGAATTCTCATCTTTTGAAAGAGCTGCAGGAATATTGTGATAAGTATACTATAGAGTAGACCTTAATAATAATTATACAATGTGTTTAATTAATTCTTCTTAATTAACTAAGTGACCAGCTCAGGTATGGGGGCTCCATCGAAGCCAGAGTAAAGTTAGCCTCCCAGAAACTGGGCGTACTGTATAGGGCCCGCAGATACTTTAATAGTGCACAACTGCTAACCCTGTACAAATCGCAAGTGTGCCCCACGGTTGAATTTAGCAGCCACCTCTGGTCTGGAGCTCCAAAATACCTGAAAAATACCCTCGACTCTGTGCAGAAACGGGCGGTCCGTTTGATAGATTCCCCCATCTTAACAGACGGATTGCAATCTTTAGAGCACAGGCGTCGGGTGGGAATGCTATCCTTGTTCTACCGGTATTACAATGGAAGATGCTCCGAGGAACTAGCATCATTGATCCTTTCGGCACCGGTGCATAGTCGGGAAACACGCCAAACGTGCCCAACACGGTACACGGTTGACATTTGTCACATGAGAACGGGTCGTTTCTTCGACTCGTTCTTGTGTTCAACAGCTCGGCTGTGGAATGATTTGCCGGCCTCTGTGTTTCCTCCTTCCTACATGGGTCTCTTCAAGACCAATGTTCATTCCTTCCTCTCCTCATAAAGGCCCTCCACATAGCATCCCAGAAGACATAGGCCCTGAGGGAAATTATTTTCCTCAGGGCCTCCTGTGTGGAGTTTGTAAAAAAAAATCATAGGGGATGCTTTGTGGAGTATTTTTTAAGGAAAGGAAAGAGAAGAAGTTCTGGGAAGGAAAAGGTATTAGGGATGGGTAGGAATCTAAGCATCAGTGTGTCGAGGAGTGACAGATGTAAGAATCCATCCCTCCAACTGCGGTGCAAGGTAATGGGTCGAGGGATTCTGGCTGGAGTGGTCAAAAGACCTCTCTCAACCAATCTCCCTCCGGCCCGCCACGCAGCATGTTGGCAGATGCAATTGCCGCGAAGATCTGGAATAAACCTCACCTCATCAACCCGGGCACCCCTGCTAAGTCTGCAATCTTAGTGAACCACTAGAAGTGACCTATGGCGGAGGTATTAGTAATTCAATAAATAGTTGCCTCCCAAAACAACTCCCGCGCTAGCCAATTCTGTCGACATTTCGCAGAAAACTTGAGCTCGCAGCTAGCGCCACACGCTAGCCAGTAGCGAGAATTACGACTACCGCGCGAACTAATTCTGACAGTTACGAAATCAGCTGTTGGTGGGTCGCCATCTTGATACAAGCGCTAGCGAGTAGCGAGCAAAGTTGACCACCTTTCAACTTTTTTTGTAGATTGTCCACAATCTGCTAGTTATCTAGTAATACGATTACTAGTAATATTTTACTAACAGATAGTGAATTTCCCTGCTAGTAGCTTGTAAACTCACTCAATGTCATCGAGGCTTTACTTAAACTAAAAAGACTCAGAACAAGATGGCAAGCAAAACTGTTCGGCCTATGCCTCTCTCATCATAAACAAAAAGCATCTCTCATGAAAGAGATGCACCATGGACATTCCAATGACCAATCATGAAGCGTTTTTGGTTTACGGCTTTTTAATAATTTTTTAAGAACGTTTAATTAATTCAGAATAATAATATAGAAATATATTTATATACTAGCTGACCCGACAAACGTTGTTCTGCCGTATAATTATAGTGAATATTATGGTTGTCAAATAAAAAATAACGAATGTATTGTAAGTGTGTGGGGATGGGATCCATGGCAGAAAGAGATGGATGATCGCCGACAAAAACAAAAAACACCAACTAAAATAAGAAAATGAAATAAAGAAAATCAATACGAATTTCGAAGAGCAATTAAGTGTACCATATTTTTTGTCAGTCCGTCTTTAGCCAACACAAATAAGCTCGATGGTTTGCCCACGCGAGAACACGATGCCGAATGAAATATCAAAATGACGCGACGCTTCTCGTGAATGTCTTACGCATGTGAGAATGAAAGTTCGATTAGGCGGACGTATAGCCATCTGTCATTCAACAACATAAATAATATTGTTCTGTTTGAAATACGAAAGACGGTTAAATTTGTTCATAAAAAAATACTAAAATGGCGTTTAAAAATGGAAGGGTGGGGGTAGGAGGGTTAAAATTTGGGGTTATGGCTATTTTTTGATGCCAAATAAAAAAAATACAAAAAACATTGTCAAAAAAATACTTTTTTTTCTGGATAGGGACACCCTAATCACCTAGCGATATGAAATATACTTTAAAACCTATTCTCATACCTACCAAATATACATTAAAAATTTCATAAAAATCGGTCAAGCCGTTTCGGAGGAGTGCGACTACAAACACCGTGACACGAGATTTTTATGTATAAGATTTAGAATCGATGTTTTTTGATCCTCGTGCATGAACGAATTATTTATAAGTCAAAATATTTTTAACTCAACTTCTTTACTGTCGGCGAATCAACTGTGGGTCACCAATTTTAATTACCCATCAAAGCACAAGAAAATTCAGTTTTCTTCTAATTATATTATTAGTGTTCAAGAGAAATGTCTTCAGTGCTTTCCGTAATTTAACACAGTAATTTACTTAGTGTCAAGAATTAAGGGATTCTGCGTAGGAAGCATATAATCACATTAGCAATGTGTCACTGAAAACACCAATTGGAGAATGTAGCACACAGCACAAAATTATACAGAGTGTTAAGGTTCCTACATGATTTACTTTAAACCAGTGCTTCCTGACATTATTTGGAGTAAAGAATTTAACTTTAATTTTGGTCTCCCCTGACTTTTTAGATGATTTTTTTTAAATTTTTTTTCTTCAAAATCAAACAAAAAAATCATTCATCTGTCGTCACTGGTTACTCAGCCGAGTAACCAATCAACCCTTGATCCCGTCTTTAATTGTCCACTACCTACCGATTTTTTATACTAAACTAACTAACTTACCATCACGCCGTTTCCCTGCAGGAGTAGGCATAGAGGACGGACCGCCAAACAACTCGATCTTGACACACACTTCGTGCCTCGTTCACATTCATACATCTTCTCATACATGCTCTTCTATTATTCCGACTCTTCACATGGCCCGACTCAAGTATCTGATTCACTTGGTCGTGCCATATTTTCCTCGGGCGTCCCCGACTTCCTCTACCATTCACATTTGCGTCATATATTCTCCTTACACCCCTGTCCTCGTTTATTCGCTCCACATGCCCAAATCATCTGAGCGTCCCTTTCTTAATCTTACTCATTACGCTTACATCAGCCTTGCATTCTTGGCGGATATCCACATTTCTTACACGATAATACATGGTTGTACCACACATACGCCTCAGCGATCTCATTTCAACAGCATTCCCTTTACTTTCATCCTTCGTCTGCCAGTCCCATGCCTCAGGCCATCAGGGTAGGTACCAGGACTCCATTGTGGACTGCTAGCTTCGCTTCTTTTGACAGTTTTTTATTAGCGCCAACGGCGTTCAGTCCTCCATTAAGAGAGTTGCCTGCATTTACCCTTCTTTCGATATCTCTATCAGCCTTCCCATCTCTCGTAAACATACTTCCCAAGTACACAAACTCATCCACCTGCTTCAAGTATTCATCATTCACAATTGTTTTCGTACTCTCTGTTTCATACACCATGACTTTAGACTTACTTAGAATCATCATTAACTCGTTCTTCATACAAACTTCGTTCGTCCTAGACACTAGAGACTGTTGATCTTCCATAGTGTTATAAATCAGCACCGCATCATTTTATTTTCTGAGTATAAATAAACCCTTTTTTTCTGCAAATAATGTCTGGAATCACTGGTTAAAGTAAGTCAAGTACGTCCCTTAATAACCTGTTTAAGTACTTACGTTACAATGTATCGCACCTTAACATATTTGCTTTCGCAAGGAAAAGTGAAATTATTTGTACTATTTATTGGATAACCAACACCCCTGCCATAGGTCACCTCAAGTGGTTAGTTACGTTTGGCGAATTAGCAGGGGTGCCGGGTGCCGAAGTTCATGTGGTAAAGTTTGTCCAGGTCATGCGGCGAATCCGTTTGCCCGCGGGCCCGACAGGGAGCAACAGATTGAGGGAGAGCTAACCTAGACCTCACCAGCTGGACTCTCCCAACCCATCCACTTGCATCGCAGTGGGAGGGATGAATCATACGTCCGTCACTCCTGGACACATTGACACCCAGATTCCTACTTAGCCTTCATAACTTTTTCCTTCCCAGATATTCATCTACTTCTTCTACTTAAAAGACCCTTCACACAGCGCCCCCAAGGATGGCATAAGCCCTGAGCGGAATTATTTTCCTCAGGGCTTCCTGTGTGCAATTCACACGCGGTAGAAGTGAAACCTTTAGAAAATTAAAGTAGAAGAGTGGAGAGGCTACGAATCACCGCACAAAGAGGAGACCGATTAGTCTATTTCTTCCTTTCGCATGCTAAATCCTATAGATTTATGTGTCTCTTTTTAGTGTCGCTTTTTCGTTTCTTCGAGTTTTATCACAACGGTACTAAAGAAGTTTTCACTTCAAAAAATGTGTATGCTGTCCACACGCGGTAGAAGTGAAAAAACTAAAGTAGACAAGAGTGGGGAGGCTATGAAGCACGGCACAAAGAGGAGACCGATTAGTCTATCTCAGAGGCTAAATCCTACAGATGTGCGTGTTTGTCTCTTTTCAGTGTCACTTTTTCGTTTATCGAGTTTCAAATCACAAAGGTGTTAAAGAAGTTTTCACAAACTCCGCAGTAATTTCATTAAATTTGGGAGAAGGGTACCGCCGCCCCAGGAACCATTTATTGGATAACCAACACCTCTGCCATAGGTCACCCCAAGTGGTTCGCTACGTTTGGTGACTTAGCAGGGGTGCCCGGGTTCATGGGGTAAGGTAGGTCCGGGTCTTGGCGGCAGATGCGTATGCCCACCAGCTGCGTAACGGGCCGGATCAAGAGAGGCTGGGTGAAGGAGGCCTTTTGACCTTTTCAGCCGAACTCTCTCGACTCATCGCCTTACACCGCAGTTGGAGGGATGGATTCATACGTCCGTCACTCCTATACACACTAACCCACAGATTCCTAACCACCCCTCATACCTTTTTCCTTCCCACAAATTCCTTCCCTTCCTTAAAAAGACCCTGGTGGAGATAACGGTACCAAGATTCACATACCTAGGCTCCCTGATAACAAACGACAATAATACCACAGAGGAGATCCAGAAGCGCATAGTGAACGCAAATCGCTGTTATTTCCGCCTACAGAACCAATTAAAGTCCAGACTGCTGTCCAGAAACACGAAGATATTAGTGTACAAAACACTTATCAGACCAGTACTTACGTACGCAGCTGAGACTTGGGTACTAACTAAGAGGAATAAGCGAGCACTGGACGTTTTTGAAAGAAAAATTTTGAGGCGCATCTTCGGACCGGTTCTAGAAAATGGATTTTGGCGCAGACGTTACAACAATGAGCTCTATACTTTGTTTAAGGAGCTAAACGTCGTAAAATTTATAAAACTGTGAAGACTTCGGTGGCTGGGTCATGTGGAGAGAATGACCGAGCATCAAGCACCAAAGTCCCTGCTGAACTCAAGACCAATAGGGCGAAGCAGCCTGGGAAGACCAAGACTAAGATGGAGCGACAACGTCCTCAAAGACATATCGATGTTGGATTAACTGGAGAGAGCTGGCACAAAACCGAAATGAGTGTAGGAAGACTGTTGAGGAAACCAAGACCCACCAGGGGTTGTAGAGCCAATAGTGATGATGATGATGATAATGATGGTGGAGATGATGTAAAAAAAAGATCAAAGTTGAGTAATTCAATTTACTTTTCGAAAATAAAACAAAACAACAATATGCTCTGTAAAGTCGTTAAAAATAAAGCAAGACCTCTCTTCGTAGAGAACATTTAATTTGTGGGTTACTTGAGATTCTCATCACGGAAAGAAATAAAAACTTCTTTCCCTCAAAAGGGCAATGAATTTATGGTTTTTCTCTCACAATAGATTTTTCCTTGCGGTAAAACGTGCTCTCGCTTCGCGTATATTTATTTCTATTGAGAGTTAACTTTGCCCCATAATTATCATTGAATTAAATGGTCGTTTTGCGTTTTGCTACTACCAACTCCGGAACGAGAAAAATATTGAGAAATTTTTATTTTCAAAATACACAAATACACATATCGGACAGCCTTCCAGTGAGTGTCAAATGATTTTGTTGAGTTGATTATTATCGACTGGAGTGATTATGGTTGAAAAATTGACTACTTTTATTTTTCTGCGATTGATAGCAGTCCAAAATTGGACCATATTTTCCTACCATTCGTAAAACATTTATTGTAATTATTTAAAACATTTCCTTGACCAGGCATTTATTTTAAAACGAACCTATTGAAATGCTTTATCTATTATGACTATAGATGTCGCAAATCCGAACATCGATTAGAACGATGTTAAAAATTAATTTAAAAAATATTTTTTTCACGCCGAATTTTTGATCAGCTGTTTACGGTTAAAATTAAGTCCTTTTTTCATAAATTTGCACCTTTTATTATCAAGAATATCAAAGACAATATACAGAACTAAAAATATTCTATGTTAACTCGAATAAGTACACGGCAGTTTCAAAGTAAAAAAAACACGCAGGATTCGCGCGGTCATAAACTTTTTGATTTTTTAATATTTTTTTTATAAATCCTACAAATATAAGATAAACGGTAAAATACAGGTTAATTCATTGGCTTTATATCACTATAATAAGTTTTTATGTCGCTATGTTAAAATTCGAAAGTATGATTTTTTTAACGTTGGCGAAAAATTTAAAAAATTATCTTTATTTATTTATTTCGCGGATCGCTCCATGTTTATAGAAATGATACCGTTTTTTATTTATTTATTTAACGCCCAGAGGGTGTTCAAGTTGTCGTTGCCCAAGCATTAATCATCCTTATGTGGTTTTTTGCTTTGGTGTAGCTTAGGTGTATAAGGATTAGCCCCATCTTCGCACAACACGGTATTACTTCTGCATAAATAAACACACTCTTCACTACAATCTTATTTGCACTGATGGTGGCCACAGTATGTACGCTATCCGAAATGTTGGCTAAAATTGAAGGAGGAAGAAGAAGACGGTATAATAACCCAAAAATTAATCTCGATAATACTCAAAAATCCACTCGAAAATCACATGTCATTCCAAAAAGTTCAAAGCATATTATTTTAATAATTACGTTTGATTTTTTATAATTTACCCTAAGCTAGGTATCTGGATTACGTTACCAACCTAGATTATTTTACCTTATCCGTTTTCTGGATTAAATTACATTACCTGTCTGTATAATGTTACGTTACCTAGATTACGTTGAGTTACCTGTCTGGATTACCTGTTACTCTAATATCGTCAGGTTACCTGTCTAGATTACGTTACGTTACCTGTTACCTGGATTACGTTATGTTACCTGTCTGCATAACGTTACGTCACCTGTTACCCGAATTACATCACTTGTCTGGATTACCTATTACTCTAATAACGTTACGATACCTGTCTAGATTACGTTACGTTACCTGTTACCTGAATTACGTTATTTTACCTGTCAGGATTATGTTACTTTACCTGTCTGGATTACGTTACGTCACCTGTTGTCTGAATTACGTTACATTACATTTTTTTTTTACATGAATACCGCACAAGAGTCCAAACAGCTCCCGTCTGGATCCAGTGGGACTATGGCATCCCCAATTGGGGTATGTTGTGAGGCTGAAGGTAATAGGGAAGGGAGGGAGATGGGAAAGAGGGAGGTGAGGAAGTACCTGGCTATTCAGATCTGGTCACCAAACACGGCTAACGCCATTTCAAGCGACGTTTCAATTCTGAATGGTGGTCTTACACCAGGGCGATACTGAGAGTATCTTCCACTCTGGAACGTGCCGCAAATATACTATGTATTATTTTAAATGAAAAAATTGTGAAATAATACAAATTAATCAAATAAAAATTATTTGCCACGCCGGGATTCGATCCCGCGACCTTCGGAGTGCTAGTCAAGAGCCTTACCGCTGGACTACGCCGGCCGTCAAATTTACTTTTTGGCTTGACTTAATTTAATTTTGTATGTATCTCTTTATTTTTTGTATTAGCTGTTTGTCTCTTACAAATAAATAAATAATTTACCAGACAGACTAAAAAAAAATTTAAAAAATTACCGGTCTGGATTAATTACGTTACTTTGCCTGCCGGGATAACTTTATAGCCCATCCAGACTCACGGCGAGAAGCCCCGACAACACCCGAGAAGCGAGAATGTGAGGTGTTTCTCGCATTGTCTTTCTCGGGCTCGCCTCTTCTCGGATCGCTGTCGGTAAATTTGGCCGCTTCAAAGGATTTCTCGGGCGAAAAGCGAGAAGGCTGCTTTACGTTACCTGATACTTGGATTACGTTACGTTACCTGACTGAATTACGTTACGTTATCTGTAACCAAAATATTTTTCAACCAAAATTATATTCATCAAGGACGTTCACAGACATAACCCAAGTATGTGCAATGAAATCAGACTACCAAAAAAGTACGAAGCCAACACGCAATTAACCTTTCCCTTACTGTGCTAAAAAAAACGCGCGCTCCGGTGCTGTGTAATCAATTCACGTGTCAAAATTAGCGATTTTATCTCGGAAATATATCAACATTCATAGCTAATCGCTTTTTTTTTATCATAATTTGTGTTAAAAGTGATAATAATTGTAGTTTAATTGCTGAAAACATGAAAAAACCATCGTCCGTTGCTCAAAAACGGGCGAGGAGACCATCTCAAACGATTGCCCGCGAACGACTGAGGCGCTAGATGCTAGAATAGTGCTAGACTGCTACCCAATACATACAGCTATGCATGTGGTCGAAACACAACTGCGCACGGCGGCGGTCTCTGTTACTCGTGTTCCCGTATAGCGAAGTAGAGCGAGACGTCACATGGCGTGTCATCTCCCCCCGCACACTCTTCGCGTATCACGGTCCACACTGGCATACGGTTGATTGTATTTGTGGTTTATTCCCGATATTTAACAAAATATCTCTGATTTTGAATTAAATTTGCTAATTATTTAAAATATTAAATTTTAATTCAGTGCGTAAATGTATAACGAAGGAATACCTAAAATCTGAACCCAGAATTCATTATATTTATAGAGATATAAAAGTTATTAGCAGCAATGTGTAGTATTTACACTTTACAGACCAGGAAAGGTTAAACAAAGAAGTGAAGTATCGTAATACTTAGCATAAAGAAGGATTGTAGGAACCACGTTTAACCAGAGAGAAAGTAATAATACGTAAGTTATAATAAATTAGTCATTTGTTTACTAGTTTAAATAAATTAAAAAAAACATTATTTCTGGATTCAGAAACAAAGACCCTACGCCTAACAGCTCTGTTACGTATGTAGATTAAATTTTGGTCATATCTTCACTGTAAGTTAACGTTTCTAATTTAAATATTTAATTCTAACATATTTCACGTAAAAAGGCAAAATCTCCCTTTTTATACTCCACATAATTAACACCGTTACATTATTATATAAAAAATGGGTGAATTTTCACCGCCGAATTTAAATAACACCGCAATAAACCACGCATGGGTTGAAAAGTTACCCCCACAGAACACTGCGTTATTACGTTACATTACGTTGTGAGAGTTATGCTCTTGGGGCGTCCCACTAAATCCTGGCTAATCTGAATCTCGTGCGTAGGTACCTAATATTCTAAGTTAGATTAAAAATGCGCCAACATGTAGGGAAAATAACACCTCTGCAACTTGTTGGCGTGACGAGATTTTTCTGTCATACTTAATCGTCAGTTGGTACGTTAATTTGTAATGCCTGGGGTGAAAACAGCGTTACTGCGCTCTGACGGTAGAATTTTGAACCAAGCCTTTTTTAAAATTTTAATTTAAATTATTTACATTAAGGAATTAAATGCTTTTATTGCGCGACTGACGCAGATGTGTGAAAAATCTTCGGTTATTCTAAATTTTTTACAAATCAGTTCCAATATTATAGGTCTAATTATATATTTTTTATGAATTAATGAGTATAACCTCATATTATAATATTTAATCAGTGAAGACAATATTAGGCAAGTACGTTAGTTCCACACAGAAGGTCCAAAGGAATATAACTTTCGTCGGGGCCTAGGTCATCTTTGGGGATGCTGTGTGGAGGGTCTTTTTAGGAAAGCAAGGAGAAGAAGTCATGGGAAGGAAAAAGGTGTGAGGGGTGGATAGGAATCAGGGGGTCAGTGTGTCCAGGAATGACGGACGTATGGATCTATCCATCGCACTGCGGTGCAAGGTGATGTTCCAAGAGCTGGAGAGGTCGAAAGGTCTCCCTCCACCAGTCTCTACCGTTGGTGGGCAGACGCATCCGCCGCCAATATCCAGGCAAACGTCACCCCATGAACCCGGGCACCCCTGCTTAGTCACCAAACGTAGCGAACCACTATGGGGTTACCTGTGACAGAGGTACCCTAACCCGCCTCCCAAATTACAAGTTTGGTGTAAGTAGCTAATATTGTCTTCAATGATGAAATAACGTAATAACTTGCGTACGCCGGGATTTGAACCCGCAACCTCCTGATTCGTAGTCAAGAATCGTAACCACTCAACCACGGACGCCCCGAATTATTATATTATTATTTTTTTTTCACTATTTTTCGCTTTTCCTACCACGCAACGTTAAGATTTTCGTTTGTTCGTTTAAATCCATTTAAATTCTGCAAACGTTCAAACTCCATGTTTTATGGACCTAAATCCATAAAATATTTATGGCAAGTAAAAAAACTAACAAAAATTTCAGTTGATGGGATATCCTGAGGATTCTATTTACATACAGCCGTAAAATGGCAGGCAGCATTGATTTTAATTTCACTAGAAGAATATTCTTTATGAAATTATATTTATATATATACTTATGTTTTTATGTGTATCTATGAGTACGATTACGAATGTGTATATGTATGTGTGTGTGCATATATGTTTATGTATGTATGTATATATATGTATATATTTGTGTATATATATATATATATATGTATGTATAAATGTATGTGTGTGTAAGTTTATGTATATATATGGTACATGAAACGTCAAACGTATTTTATAAACCTCTACAATCATCATCATCATCTGTGGCTCTACAACCCAGGTCGGGTCTTGGCCTCCAGCAGAGCCTGCCTCCATGACTGTCGGTGTTGTGCTGCGTTGCGCCAGTTTCGGATGCCGATGGTGCTTGCATCCTTCACCACTCCATCTAGCCATCGAAGCTTTGGTCTTCCAAATCTTCTCCGACCCCCAGGTGCACCATCCATAATTCGCTTTGGAATATCTCCTTCGCTCATTCTCTGGATATGTCCAGCCCACCTGAGTCTTCCAGTTTTGATTTCCTTGGAGATATTAGGGTCCTCGTAAAGATCGTATAGCTCCTGGTTGTATCTGATACGCCATTCTCCATTATCAAACCTCTACAATAATAAACCTAAAAGTGTGATAAAAAGTGAAGTAGACCATTACAATCAGTGCAGTCCTGCGCAGTTTTGAACGCGCTATCGACGGGTGTTTATGCCTTCTAATTTTTCCACACGGAAATATCAAAATATGTGTTTTTGAAAAATATTAAACGGCACGCCAAAGTTCACAGTTTAATTATTTCAAAGAAAAAAACATTGCTATTTTCTGAAGACTGGTGGAAGTAAAATTAAATAAAAGTTAATAAAAAGTGAACAATCCAGTTACGGTGTTTTTTATTTAAAAAAAAGTTAAACAAGTTGCAAAAACATTCTAGTGCGACAATAAAGACAATCAATAAATCACACAAATAAATACGAGTGTTCTTCCTGGGATTCCGAATAGGGCCCGTGGCCTTGTGGGCCAACGCGTCGGAACTGCTTTTTGCCCGAAGTAACAGAATATTGCCGCGCTCGGTTCGAAACTCACACCTGCGAAATTTTTTTTATTTTTTATTTATTGAAAATTTTTTATTTTTTTTGTTTTTAATAAAAGATGTAAATTCAATTACTACACATCCGAAGGAGTGAACAAATCTAAATATGGAGGAATTTATAGAAGACATAAGAACTGATATTAATAAAATAACAACTGTTAAAGACTCTAAAATAAAACAAAGTGTAGAAAACAATATTAAAAGGCTGGAAAAAGCGATCAAATGCGAACATTTAAAACTACAAAATAAAATAATTCAATTGCAAGAACAAATAATTCAAAATAATGAAAATTACTGTCAAAAATTAGAAAAAATAATTATAACAAATCAAAATGTTAAAACATACGCTGAAGTTAGTGCGCAAAACAAATCCCCGGTTTTATATCCCATCATTATAAGCTCAAAAAACGAAAAAGAAGATATCAAGGAAATAATAACTAAGAACGTAAAGATTTCTAAAACTGGCGTTGGTATTGCTAGCATCAGAAAAACATCGAAAAACCAACTTATTATCAACCTTAACAAAGAAGAAGACATGATCAAGACAAAAAACGAAATTGAAAAAATGAACCTTGAAGGAATTAACGTGGGCGAATTAAAGAAGAAAAGTCTGTGTATGATCTTCAAAGGAATCGACGAGAACTACAATAAAGACGAATTTTTAAATGACTTAATCCTACAAAACGAAGACATAAACATATTAAATGTAGAAGAAAAAATCAAAATAAAAGGAATAATCAACATTAAAAAATATAAACATATTAACATTATTATCGAATGTAACGGAGACATTAGAAACTTACTACTTAAAAAAAAAAAAGTAAACCTGGGTTTCTCCCAAATTAAAGTGGAAGACTGTAACCCGTTAATGCAATGCTACCATTGCCAGAAATATGGCCACACAGCTACGCGCTGTCTAATAATAAACGAAAAACCAATCTGCCCTCACTGCGCTGGAGATCACGGACTCAAAGACTGTCAAAACAAAAATGAAGTGCCAAAGTGCATCAACTGCACAACTAACAACCTATTTAAAAAGAGTTCTTATCCAACAAATCATAAAGCCAACAACGAAGAATGCAAACAACGCATAAAAATGTTACAATTTGCAAAGGAACGAATCGACTACAACTAAACATTGATGATTACATTACAAAAAAAATCGACCAAAACTACAATATTACAGAAGAAATATGCGAAAACGTTGACGAAATAAACAAATGGTGTCATAATACTGATTCCGCTTTTCTAGTGCTAAACATGAACATAAGAAGCCTTTCAAGAAATCTAGATGAATTATTAATAAACATTAATAATTTAAGCACATCACCGGTGTGCATAGGGTTAACTGAAACACACTGCAACAGCGATCAATACATAAGTGCGCTACCCAACTACCGAGGAATTGCAACCAAAATATCTATAAACAAAAATAGTGGAATAATTATGTTCGTACGCGACGATTTTGAAGTGTTAAACACAGAAGAAGTGAACATTGAATTTGTCAACTGCTTAAAAATAGATATTAAATTTAAAAATTGTATTTATAGAATTATAACAATATACCGTACACACAAATCAAACATAACGAATTTTACAAACGAACTTTATCTATACCTGAATAAATTAACAAAGATTTTTACGATTGTATGTGGAGACTTTAACATAAATATTTCTAATAACCATAATTCAATTGAAAAAAATAACTTCTTGAACATGATGACTCATCACAACTTCAAATCGTGCATTAATAACTATACCCGAGAAGTACCAAATCAAACGCCATCTTGTCTAGACCATATTTGGTGTAATGTAAACCTGAATAATATAAAAAATGTCAAATCTATGATTTGGAAGATAAACATAACCGATCATCACGCAACACTTTTTAAATATGAAACTAAAAATAAAAACAAAAACATACATAAATTAAGTACCACAAAAATCACATTAAGCTACCAACTATTAGAAAAATCACTCTCAACAGAAAAATGGACTGAAGTAATTAACAGTAAGTGCGCTAATGAATGTGCATATTTTTTTGAAAAAAAATTATCAGAACACATTTTAAATGCCTCTGAAATTAAAAACTTGCATCAAAACTCAAAAACAAAAAAAATTAAACCCTGGATCACTAACGGATTAGTAAAAGCAGTTAGAAAAAAAATAAACTTTTCAAACTAGCTCATCAACCGAATGCTAAAAAATCAATTATTTCATATTACAAAAAATATAAAAACATATTAACAACTTTAATTCGAAAAACGAAAAATAGCTACTACTCACAACAAATTATAGAGGCCAAAAATAATAATAAAAAATTTGGACTACAATAAACGAAATAATAAATAAAAATAAAAAGAGAAGTTGTATATCCGTTGATGTCGTTTCTCACCCGGCATGCCGCTTAAAGTCTCGAAAACCCTTCTGGACGGAAGGAGAAAGACTCCTTCGAACACCTCTCACCCCAGAAGATAGGTGGAAGCTTGAGTGGCAATCAGCCAACGTCAAAAACGCCCATCTCGTGCAAGACCCCACTGAGAGACAGCCTGGGTTCTCATTGCCTCGCAAACTCTGGACTGCCATCAATAGGATAAGGTGCTCCCATAGCCGTTGTGCTCATATGATGCATAGATGGGGCCTTAAAGAGTCGGCGACGTGTGAATGCGGTGCGGTGCAGACCACCGAACATGTGGTCAACGAATGCCCGCTCCATTCATTCCCCGGCGGGATTGATGAGGTCCACAGGGCAACGCCTGAAGCCCTAGACTGGCTCGCAGACCTAGATGTCCCCCTCTGACCCCCCACCATACGAAAGAAGAAGTATATCCGAAATTTCAGATGGGAAAAAAACGTACAATGTCCAACTCGACACTAAAAAATGCTGCAATATTTTAAACAACTATTTTGTAAATGTTGGAAAAAATCTGGCAAACGCTATACAAACATCTCCCAACAATAATAAAAATAATCCCCACACTACCCAACACCAATATAATAATTTCAACAAAATAACAGAAACTGATGTTGGAAAAGTTATCGACGATTTAAAGGGGGGCTCTGCTCCCGGTTATGACAACATAGATGTAAACATATTAAAAACAATGAAACAATATCTAATTTGCCCATTAACTCATATAATAAATACAGGCCTTATAGAAGGTGTATTTCCAAATAATTACAAAAGAACAATAATAACACCGATATATAAAGCAGACTGCCCAAAAGACCCACAAAATTACCGCCCTATATCCCTTTTATCTAATATATCAAAAATATTCGAAAAAATTGTAAAAAACCAAATCTGGGCCTTCTTAGAACAACATCACATTATAAATTCTAAACAGTATGGTTTCAAAAAAAACACCAGCACCCATGATGCCATTGCGAAAATAACAAACTACATATATACCGCCCTAGACTCAAATGAAAAATGCATTGGAATATTTATTGACCTTAAAAAAGCATTTGATAGTATATCTCATACTAACTTAAATAAAAAAAAAATCAAATCAATTGGAATAAATGGACTGGTGTGCTATCCTGGATTATAAGCTTTTTGGAAAATAGACCACAACAAGTAAAAATATTAAATGAACTAAGTGATTCCGAAAGTAGTAACTTCTCCATACCACAAGGCACAGTTCTAGGACCACTTTTGTTCATATTATATGTAAATGATATATTTGAAGTTGCTAAATACGGGCAAATTATCTCATATGCAGATGACACAGTGCTTCTTCTAAAAGCAAACACATGGTTAGAACTGAATTAAAGGGCTAACATAGACATGAATGAATTAAAAACATGGTTTGACAATAACCTACTAACATTAAACTCTAAAAAAACACATTACATACCATTTTTCATAAAAAAACCAAACACGCCGTATGAAATAAACATAAGGATCCATTCTGCACCACACACTCAACAACACCACTGTAACTTATTGTGTACTAATATTGAAATGAAAACTTCAACCAAATATCTAGGAATCACTATTGACCAATGTCTAAAATGGATACCGCATATAACCATTCTTAAAAACAGAGTACGAAAATTGACATATATTTTTAGCTGTTTGAGACACATTCTAAGTAAAGAACTACTGAGAATGACGTACTTCGCACTCTGTCAATCCATAATCCAATATGGTATAATAGGATGGGGTGGCGCCTATAAAACTCACACACAATCTCTTTACATTGCGCAAAAACTAATAATTAAAATAATATTAAAAAAATCATTTCTATATCCATCTGAACTCATATTCAAAGAATTTAAAGTCAGAAAATTAAATACTCTCTTCCTGTATCATTCAACCTTACAAGTTTACAAAGAGGATATCCTAAACAAATCCATACCCTTCAAAAACACAGTAAATTTTAGGAAAAAATACACGTTACCAATTCCCATTTGTAAAAAAACTTTGGGTCAACAAAACTATAAATACTTTGGAACAAATTTCTTTAATAAATTACCAGAAAATATAAGATCCCTTAAGGACAGTTACAAAAATTTCAAAACACAATTAAAAAAATATACTGAAAACCTTAACCAAAAAAAAAATTATAAATAATAATTAAAAAAATATATACATATACACACATATGTTTCTCTTATTCTTAATATATACTAAATTAAAAAAAAAAAATCAAAATAACCTAACAAATAATGCTTTCTCCCATACACACAAGCATTTGCTTATTATGGGAGAACATTTAAAAAAAATATGTATATTTGTATTTAATAATTGTATTAAGTTTTTTTTTATTTTTTTAAAGACTTTCATTATATTTATGTATCTATTGTATGTACTGTACCAAAAAAATAAAAAAATTTCAATAAAAAAATTAAAAAAAAAATATATATATATATATATATATATATATATATATATATATATATATATATGTACCCGCCTCGGAACAGACTTAGTCTAGTGAGGCGGGCTACTAACTTGTTTGTATAAGATATTATTATTACAATAAACGCCGGAGTTCCCGGCATTAAAAAAATAAAAATAAAAATAGCTGTTTAGTTCTGAAACCCTTTAAAAACCCATGTTCCCAAGTCCTTCATTGTTCATTTATTCCTTTGTCTTCCTCCTTTCCTTAAAAGTCCCTACTTATTAGGAAAAGAAGATGTTTCATAACTACGTGGAACCCATCTCCAATATTGACACCGAAATTTAAAATTACCTACTTCTATGAGTTAAAAAATCACAGTGACATCGGTCACATCTCGCCATTGAAATCTCGTTATTAACCGCAAAATTACTAATATAACCCCAAAGTGTTGGTAATTGTGACCTTGCATTGACCGTAATTGTGGAAAGTAGCCAGCACCAGGGGCGATCCGAAACGTAAATAAAATATACGTAAAAAATTAAAAAGTAAAATACTAATTAATGAACCCCAAAGTGTCGGTAATTATTGGGACCAAGTTGTGCCGTTATTGAAGTGAGGTGCAGCCATCACCAAGATCGGTCCTGAAAGAGCGGATGAACCCATCAAATGGTAGGGACTTATCCTTCCATTTGCCATTTCCAGTGATTGAGTTAAAAACGTAGTCAATAGGCCACTTGCATTGAATTCATAACGACTTGGAAAAAATCGTGTGGATAGATCTATTTATTAAGATTGCGAAAATGTTAGTAAAATTTTTTTGAAATGTACACTTTTTTTTTAAATTTTTAAATAAATAAATCCATTATTTGGGCTCGTGACGTCACTACATGAAAATGCCCCGTCTCCGAAAATGTTCCTATTAATTTTGTAAAATTCCACACTGATTTATTTTTTTAATATGGCATCACTTTGATTTCAGGCGAACTTTTTAATTCGTTCACTAGATTTTTTGTTTGTTCTCTGCGAACTTATCATTTGGTTTGACTTTTTGACAGATTTTCTGAAGAGAACCCCGTACATTTTAGAAGTCGGTACGTGTTTTAGAGGTAAAATGGTTATGGTGCTGATTTTAACAAAATCAAATTTTATAATATTCTTATTATTATTATAATTTACAAGTACAAGTATATAACATTGGATTTAGTAATATATACGTTGTAATAAACATAATGATTTATGATCAATAAGATGGATCAAGGAAAAAAATATTTATGAGATGTAATATTTTTGGTATGCCTCGTTATTATCCTGTGCCATTCGTGTGGAAAACGTTCTTTTTTTTAAAATGATTTTTCGGATTGAAATTTTCAAAAAATCCCCAAGGTTTCAAAAATACGTTTAAAAAAAAATAGAGAATGTCTAGAATATTTAATAATTAGAATATTTGTCTTAACCGGAAAAAACTTATAAAAATGTGAAGCAAGTGGCCTATTGTCTTGTTTTCGCATAATTTAGATTTACAGTCCATTTTTCTCTCGTGTCACGACATTGGTAGAAAACATTCAAGAAAACATTCAACATAAATTTATAAAATATCTTTCCTTTAAATTCAACAATAACTTTGAAGTAGTATATCTCTACGCTTTGAAGTCTCATTTCAAACACTGCAACAAAGGCGAATCGTAGCAGATTTAACATTTATACCCAGAATTTTAAAAAATAACGAACTTATTTCCCTAATTAATTTTAACACACTTTTAAGACGTACACGCAATTAATTGCAAAAAATTAAATGCAGCAACTAATTCGCCAATTAACCGTGCTCTTCAAACGTTTAATAATATTTGTCAAAATTCTAACATCGACATTTTTTTCCGATTCACTGCCCAAACTTAAAAAGAGCATCATGCCAATAATATAAATTGATCAATGCGCATACAATCACTTCACAAATCACCACTTCTCACATCTACAACATACTCACACATACACACAACTACCTTCTACGCACATCACCCCGTAATTACTCGTACTTAATATACGTAATATAATAAACACTACGACACTACAAAGAAACTCATTACCTTAACTAAGGTACTAATTGTTTCTATTGATAAATAAATAAATAAATCTTTAGCGCATAGGGAGTGTGGCGAACCCATTGCTCAGAGAGTGGAAACACGACCTGCAATAGGAATCCCAAGTTAAAGTGTGAGCTACCGTTCGGGCTGAATGTCCCGGGGAACAGTGTCTCCAAGAAACAGGGTCGCATTTCCCAGTATTTATTTAGGCCTTACCCCAGCACTCGCGGCTCTGCAGGAGTGTAACTTCTATTTCTCTAGACTAGACCATTAAAAAAACGAGTGTGCTTTAGATAACACGACTGAAATAAAACTTCACTAACTTATAAAATAACATATGACATTGGGGTGACCTGTGACCTTGGGGTGACCTACGACCTTGGGTTGACTTACGATCTTGGGATGACCTATGACATTGACATTGACATTGGATAAAATATGACATTGGGGTGACATAATATGATCATGGGGTGACCTATGACCCTAGGGTGACCTACGACCTTGGGGCGACCTATGACCTTGGGGTGACCTACGACCTGGTGAACTATGGCATGGTTATTCAATAAATGATTCCTTGTGCTCGCACCTCTCTTGCCCCTACAGTAATATACGAAACGTAATTCTCTCTCTCTTTCTATCTTCACTAACTTATATCTCCCTCTTAAATTCAAGCTTGCGTAAAGGCCCGACCGTTCGCCTCTCCCGATCACCGTTCGCATAGTTCACCGTTCGCATCGATCATCGTTCGCATCGATTACCGTTCGCATCACACTTTTTCGTAACGCATTCACCAGCTTACCCCCCAAGTCGAGCGTTTTACTTCAAAAACTACGAAACTTTGAACCTAAGAGAGTTAAGACTACCCCTGTGGACTCTTCATCTGTGGGGCCTTCAAGGAATAAAAGATGAGTGGAGATGAGAGATGAGGCCATCTTCCCTAGGTAACCAAGGAAGATTGGAGAAGAGAGCTAAGAGCACCTCCTTATACACTTCCTTGGTGGGGCCTTCTGGGAACCGAAGAGGTGTGGAAGGGAGAGACGAGGCCATAGACATCAGAATTCAATAGACCAGAAGATACAGACGAGGGGGTAAAACCAAACTATGAAGGGGGAAGAGGGGAAAGATGACTGTGATTCGTTATACAATCAATCTGACAGTAAATAGGCATCTCGCATTACAATATCACCATTTAGTTCTTAAAAGCAAAATCTGCTTTGAATGAATAGACCTTTTTACATGGGAGCGCGAATTGCTTGCCACGATAATAACATATTTGCTAAGGCCAAATGCTCGCCCCAAAAAGACTCGCCCCAATACACATAGCAATATTTTGTTGCCGTGTTTAGTTAAAACACTATTACAAATGTTTCATAATTTACTTACCCCTATAACCAGCGACGAGCACACTGGAGAACCGCCCACATTCGCTATGTGCACATTGATATGTAGATATATTGTATGGAATACGCTACCGTTTTGGCGTTGTATTTCGTTAAATGTATGGATGTTACCTTCTAGCTGTTCACGGCAAGAATGATGACGTCACACATTTTAGATTCAAGCGAGGCTCTATCCCCTCCCCATGGAGCGAGCCGGTTCCAAGGCGGAGCTCCAGCCGGCGCCATGTGGAGGGGGAAATAATACGTTTTTATCACTTAGGGCAGGTCCATGTATATTCATATGTCCGTGGACGAGGCCCTTTTCCCTCATGGGGACTTTAGAGAACTAAGGAGGAGTGGCGAGGAGAGATGACCCATGGAAAGATGCATGGTAGAACCAAAAGACATAACCTCATATCCAATTACTACCTTGGTGAACTTTATTAAAATAACAATTATAATCTAAACGAAAATATGAAAGAGAACAAGACACAGAAAAATAGAAAAATATAATGGTCGCAACTGGGACTCGAACCCAGAACCTCCAGTTTTAACGAGACGTTCGCGTTTACCAATTCCGCCATTGCCACCTTCTGTCAAACCGTCAAATTTATACTAAAATTATAATAAATCAAATTGGTCTTTTCGGTACAGCAAGGAACAATCTCGATAATTCTATATCACTTCAGGTAGATATTTCCTACTTTACTGAGGGAGAAAGCCTGACGTAGCAATTTAGCACATACTCGTATAGGTAGGAGTGGAATCTCTACCTAATACCGAGCCAGTGCTTACCGAGCAGGCAGTATCTACTGGTAGGTGAGAACATTAAAACCAAATTCACTTCAGCATTTTTTTGTAATTTCAAAAACGTGTTAAAGCAAAAAATGTTAAATGTGCTTTTAAACGACATGAGCGGAAAGATTTGGTTTGTCAGTTTATTTAACCAAATTATACCAATTTGAAATATATCTATTTGAATTTCACTTTTGTTTGTTAGACGCAGAATTTTGGAAGTGGAAATTAAACAACATCCCGACTTCCGATCGATCTGAAACGCGACAGATAGGCTCGTTGTTGATTAAAATGCATCCTATTAGCTTTTAGTGGCATTCATGCACAAACTCACAGACATATTATAATATATACACGTTTTGATAATATCAACAGAATATATCTTAAAGACATCGGTAAAATTAATAAACGTTGGTTTTATTTCTTGAGGGTATAACCAGAGAAAACCAGAAATATGTCTGTTCGTTATTTGTTTTTGGGGTGTTATGCCGTGTTGCGCTACCTCCTTATTTGGCCAACGTTTCGGACAGCGTCTGATCAAATCAAATCCGGTTGATGTGTCTACCGGATCTGCCCTGCTGATGGACACTGCAACGCTGTCCGAAACGTTGGCGAAGAAGGAGGTAGCGCAACACGGCATAACACCCCAAAAACAAATAACGAAAATACTTTTGGCCGTGAAAATCTTAAAACGTATCAAAAATATGTCATTTTTAAATCAGATTTTAGACGCATTGACGACGCTTTTCCACAAAAAATTATAAATTGATTTATAAAGATTGTTTTTTTATCTAGTAAACGCTTGTTTTAAATTTTGAGAAAAAATGTTTATTTTCAGTATAATAAGGTTATTGGCAGATTTGTTAAATTTTCAAACGAAAACTCTCATTTTACAAGACATATTTCATACCATGTAATCATACATTATTGTAAATCAGTACGTTATTTAGCGAACGCATGTTTCAAAATTATAATTTTAGTTCAAATAAAATCTTTAAAAAATCCAAACACTTATTTATGGCGAAAATTTCTCTATTTTTTCAATTTATTTATGGTCTTACAAACTTATATATTTAAGATTTTTTTTACATTCTTATTTTACTTAGACATTACTGAAAAATGATAAATACTTATGATAAAAAAATAAATACAAAAAGTACCTAATTTTAATAGTTTTAACATCACGCCTTTCAGCATTTTTGGAAGTAGGTATAAATTAAAGCAAATTTGGAATGAAATAAAATCGATATTGAGTTATAATTTTATAAAGCTGGCACAGGGAAAAATTAATCTTTCTCATAGGAACCGCCCTGTACGATCGTAACAACATCTTTCGAGGAAATGTGGATTTTCGGCCGCTGGCTGGTTAAACGCCCTTAATGTTTGATCATATTGTTTATGTTTTTCAAATTATCACATAATTTTTATGTGATTTAATTTAAAATTATCCAACAACACATTTAACATCTATATTTTTTTTCTATCTATTGTTGTTTATGTTTTTCTCTAATCATTAATGTTTTTTATGTATCTAACATGTATCTCTAATATTGAACCTTCACTGAAGCGTCATGCAACCATGTACCATGTAATTTTTTTAAATAAAAACTTTATATCTCCTTATATCCCCAATAGATTAAAATAATAAAAAACGAATAAATGGAATAAGTTTTTTTAAATTAACTAACCAAAAGGAGGATAAAAATTTTGTCAGGTTATTCTTATTCTATAAACATTTGTCTAGGCCAAAAATGTGTGAATTATTAGTGTGCCGTAAATCAAACAGTATTAATAGCCTTGCATCTACGTGGTCGAATTCCAGAATCCTACTTCCATTGCATGTCCGACGCACGCCTTATGCACCGCACCACAAATAACATCTGTGTTCGTGAAATTTCAAGCAAAGCTACCTTTGTAATTCGGTTTTTAATTTAAGAATCTGCCAAAAGATGTCGCTTCTTCCGTCAGCAGCTCGCATATGGACGTTTATTCCCTAGGTATAAGTTCTAGGATTTTTAGGCGGCTTTATGCTATACATATTACATATTATGGCGTCATTGTGTGACTCGGTTACTTTGTTATGGGTTACTTTGTCTCGGTGACTAGCTGTCACTGGATCACAATGGATCCGAGGAACTGGCTATTTTTGGAACGAGTTCCTAGTTCCTATCGGATTTATAAATGGTCACCAACACTCAAACTGAGCGTTTCCGAACTAATGGCCGCCCGCAGGGCCTAGCAGCTAAAACCTGCGGAGCGGGTTTTTTACTACTAGTCGCCATGAATATGGGTAAAAGGCAAAAATCGCTTTCACATGATTTTTTTCTTATTTTTTATTTATTTTGTGAATAATTTTATAGGAAAGGAAAAATTAAATCAAGGAAAACTGTCACAGATATTTTTTACCAACAATTCGTATTTTTTTAAATTATGTTTTTATACGCATTCATACATTTTTAATGATTTCTTTTGTAGTTAATGCTTATATTTTTTAAAAAGTAATTTACAATTTTATTATAATTCTACTTAATGGAAATGGTAGGAAAGGTTTCGATTTATCCAAAGCATTTTTTTTGTATTTATAATGTAAACTGGTTCGTAGTAAAGATAAATCTAAAATAGTGATTTGAATTATAGGTTATCTTTTAATATATGTTATGTCTGTAGGTACATTGTCGAGCCGAAACGGTAATTATAAAAAATTCTCGATAGAAAAAATCCCAAAGTACGCTCCGAAAACTATTAAAACACATTTTGTTCTGTTTTTTAACATTTTATAGCTATGAAAAAATTCACAAATGAAACTTAAGCATTTGTAGAGATTTTTGCTCTATTTAAACGAGTGGTGTTTTATTAAATACTAGCTTTTTCCCGGCATGCGTTGCTATGCCATATAATAAAGAATATTTTTTCCTTGCGTGTCCTTTCCCATTCGTCCCGTTCCCCTTCCGCCTCCTGCGTCCCCTTCCCCTTTCGCGTTCCCACTCCGCCTCCTTCACCTTACATCTTCCCACTCCACCACCTCCCCTTCCCCCGTCCCGCGAACCCCCTCCCGAGTTCCCCTCCCTCCTCTCATTTTTTCCTCCCTCCTCCCGGATTCCCCTCAACAACCCCTCCCGCGAAACCCCAACCCTAGTTCCCCTTCCCCCCTCCTGTATTCCATACATTCAGTTTTCAAACAGCTCGCGTGCCACCTTTTGCAATTTTTTTATACAAATTTCATAATGCCAGAGCTACCAGTAGTTTTATACAAACCTTGTCCTGACAATAACGAACACAAAAAAAAAGAATTACTTATCCAATTTGGTGCAGTCGTTCGGACGTTATGCGCATACATTTCGGCGATTCATTTTTATTTATATAGATTTTCACTTTGTCTGCTTAATTATAATAGTTTTTTTTAATATGAGCCCGCTCCCTCTTACATTCCTATTTTCATATCTCCCTCCCTCCCTCTTCTATAAATCTTTACAGCTACGTTTATAAATCGTTTATAAATCTTGTATTCCTTACAACCAGAACAGAGTGCATTGCTTTAGCGCTCCTCTTACGTTTGCAGCATGAAAATTGTATTACGAGTATGTTCCTTCGTACGATCGATATCTCATTCATATTCGATGTCCCCATTCTCAGTATGTGTTTCTGGTGGAGATATTTCAAAGCCCACCGTAGAGATGAGTCGACAGAAGTGTGATTTTGGCGTGTCCGTGTGCCCGAAGTGAGAAGCTGTTTTTGTTCGCGCCGATAATAGAATTTATTTATTTAATTAAATAAAGACAATATTAGCGAAACTCAATCGAAAATCTGGAGACAGAAAAATCAGAAAAAAGATATTAGGTAGTCGACAAGATACTTGAATCGTCGATTATTATGCTTGCAAATCCCTGTGGAAGTATGGCCTAAGCGTTCACTCTTACGTCAATCAGCCTTTTCAAATATCACCTTGTTTTTCTTTAATTAACGGAAAATCATTCTGATTGCCCTACCTGAGACCTTTGAAAGAGAGAGTACCAAAACAATGTGCAGCATAGTAGTGAATGATGAATACTTGGAGCACGTGGATGAGATTGTCTATTTGAGAAGTATGTTAACGAGAGAAGGATGGCTGATAGAGATATTGAAAGAAGGGTAAATGCAAGTAACCCCATTAATGGAGGACTGAATGCCGTTGGCGCAAAAAAAAACTGTCCATAGAAGCGAAGCTAGCCGTCCATAATGGAGTACGGAAACCTACCCTGACGTATGGCAGTGAGGCATGGAACCGGCATAGGAAGGATGAAAGTAGACAGTATGCTGTAGAAATGACATCCCGGAGGCAAATGTGGGAATAAACCAAGTACTATCGTGTGAGAAACGTTGAGAACCGCAAATAATGCAAGGCTATGTAAGAATAATGAGTAAGATTAAGAAAAGGACGCTCAGATGGTTTGGGCATGTAGAGCGAATGAACAAAGCAAGTAGTGAAAGAAGAATATTATATGACGCAAATGTGAATGGTAGAAGAAGTCGAGGACGCCCAAGAAAGACATGGCACGACCAAGTGAATCAGATACTTGAGTCGGAATAACATAAGAGCATGTATGAGACGATGTATGAATGTAAACGAGGCAAGGAGTATGTGCCAAGACCGAGTTGTTTGGCGGTCTGTCCTCTCTGCGGGGAAACGGCGTGATGGTTAGTTAGTTAGATTTAGTTTACCTGAGACCTAAAGATCGAGAGTCTTGTGAAAATTGGCGACATCACCTTATTTCCAACCGCTATAGATAACACTTCTAGGAAAAAATCTGCTCAGTGTCAAAGGCGTATTATTTGTAAGTAGAATCATGCCGTATCTCTTTGGGGACATTTGTTCTACATAGGGAAATCTTTGTTATATGTTTGGTTAGGAACATTTCAAAGAAGTGAGAGATTTCGTGGTTCTGTTAGCATGGGAGGAATTTTAATGAAAATAAAGGTGTTTATATCTAACTTACTAAAGCCTCGATGACATTGGGCGAGTTTACAAGCTACTATCTGGGAAATTCACTATCTGTTAGTAAACTCGCTCAGCGTAATCGTATTACTTGCTAACTAGCAGATTGTTGACTATCTATGAAAAAAGTTGAAAGGTCGTCAACTTGACTTGCTTCTCGCTTACTCGTGATTGGTTTATTTATGCGTTCAATATGGCCGCCAACAAACAGCTGATTTCAACTGTCAAACATCTGATAGAATTAGTTCACGCAGGCGTCATTATTCTCGCTGTGGCGCTAGCAGCGACCTGCGAGCTCAGTTTCAAACAAAAATGTCGTCGGAATTAGTTGCTACTGAGCGAGTGGATAGTTTTGTGTGCCATCGTGACAATCTCGCTCACCGATTCACCCGTTTTTAAACTTAGTAGATTGTAGCTTGTAAACTCGCTCAAATAATCGAGGCTTTTGATGATATATGGCAGCAGCGGTAAGAAGAGACCTTAAATTGTGACGTTTTATATTTGATGTGAAACTTTTATAGCCCCGCTATGATTTGGATTTCGGATGAAACGGAAATGACGATTACTGCACCTGCGACGCATCAAATGCGCTCATTTACAGCTTTATTGTCACTTTTAAACGCCTGTCTCGATACAGGTATATCCAAGTGAGACAGGCATAAAAAACAACGTAAATATACCTTTTATAGATAAATAAATAAAAAAGGATCCTATTGGTTGAGATATGAAACGGAAATTACGCCGGTCTGCGCTCACTGGTCGCTTTAATTATGATCTCACTATTCGAGTATTGGTTGAGATTGTTTTGGTTACGTTTCGCTTCTACCGCATGTAAACTGCACACGATTTTTTTTACATGAGCTCCACACAGGAGGCTCGGAGAAAAATAATTTCCTTCAGGGCCAATGTCATCTTTAAGGATGCTGTGTGTAGGGTTGGTTTAAGGAAAGGAGGGAAAGGAGAGATCTTGGAAGGAAAAGGGTTTAAGGGGTAGGTAGGAATCTGGAGTGCAGTGTGTCCTGGTCATCCGCCTCCAAGACCTAGACAAACCTCACCCCATGAACCTGGGCACCCCTGCTAAATCACCAAACACAACGAACAACTTGGGCTGACCTATGGCAGAGGTGTTGGTTATACAATAAAGGTTCCCAGGGCGGCGGTACCCATTCTCGCCTCCCAAAATGAAGACAATATTAGCGAAACTTAATCGAAAATCTGGAAACTGCAAAATCAGTATAAATATATTAGGGTGGGTCACGACTGCATGGGAACAAAAAAATCTGATTTTGGTTTGTCCAAAAGTGAAAAGAGGGTGTTAAATGAAGATATAAAATAATGTAATTTTTTTAATAATATTTGGATATCATCTTCTTCCTCCGGATTGTCTTTGAAATTTAACATCATAGAGAAAAACCCATCCTTGTTAAATCTCAAAAAATTGTTAGATAAACCATTAAAAATTAACTATTCTCAATAAAGTAAGAAATAGTGGGTATATTTTGATTTATTTATTAAAAAAATATATTATATAATAATAATAATAATAAGCCTTTTTATTCTGGACTTCTGTTAGGTATGTATTAGACATGATCTTATTTGTTATAGTATATCCCGAAGCTCAGTTTGCCTCTTGGCATAGGCCTCCTCTAACATTTTCTATTGGGACCTGTCACGCGCTACTCTTCTCCATTGATGTCCAGCAGTGAGTTTTAGGTCATCTTCCCATCTTATGTGTTGACGTCCTCTACTTCTCTTGCCATCTCTGGGATACCAGTCAGTGACATTTTTGCACCAATTCTCTTGTGGATCGCGTATCATGTGTCCTGTCCATCTCTACTTTTGTTGGTCTATTCGGGTAACTACATCGGCAACTTTAGTTTTATTCCTTATTATGCTACCTCTCACTCTGTCCTGTTTCCTTGTTCCTGTCAAACTTCTCTCCATGGCTCTCTGACAGCGTTCCAACTTTTCTCTGTGGCGTTTGGTGAGTTCCCAAGTTTCACATCCATAGGTGATGGCTGGAAGTATACACGTGTTGAAGACTTTCCTTTTTATTTGCATACTTAGCTCCTTAGATTTCAAGACTTCTTTCAAAGACCAGTATTTCTTCCATCCACTTGCTACTCTTCTCTCGATTTCTTTAGTGGTTTGATCTTTGTGAGATATTATCTGTCCTAAATAGATGTAATCTGACACATATTCGAGTGGTTGGTTGTCAATTTTTATAGTTACTGGTTCAGAGTTTGTAAGCAATTTTGTTTTGTCTTTGTTCATGCGTAGGCCGACTTTCACACTTTCCTCGTTTAGTGATTCTATCATTCTAATTATATAAAAATATATTAATATATCTCAAGGCAGTGTATTCAAATACCAGCAAAATCCTTCTTAAACTCAAATTTTGGCATTATTTTGCGAGAATCAATCTTGGGACTTTTCGTAAATGATTTCGTAAAAACATACTAGGTATATTTGCTATGGAACATTACAAAAAATGTGGTTTAAAGGATTCATAGTAACTTTTATATACACTAGAAATAACCCAGAAATGAAAATTTACAAAACTATGAAGTCAATCCGGAGGAAGAAGATCGTTTCAGAAATTTGAAAAATTTTATACTCATCGTTTTGAACTCATTTAGCATCCTTTTATCGCTATTAGAATTTAAAAATAACATTATTTTTAAATATCCCACCTTCTCTATATATTATAAATTAAAGTCCTCCGCGTCGTCTGTCTGTCTGTCTGTTCGCGATAAACTCAAAAACTACTGATCATGTGGTTTTCACTAATAGATATAGTGATTCATGAGGATGGTTTAGGTATACAAATTGTCAAGGTTTTGTGTAAATTGGTGGAAACATAACGATAATTGTTAGAAGTGTCAGATAAAACCAAGCCGCCTGAGAGCTTTCGTCAAAAACACTGCCTGATCCCTTTGATAAAAAACAAAAAAATGCATGGTGGGATATTCCTCTTTTACAGATCTACAAAAAAGTACGAGATGGCAAATATCTATCTTTTACGGATAGCTTACTATACCCATTCTATCTTCTAAAAAAAATGTCACGTACAATGCGGTAATTGGAAAGTTATTTAGACGGATACGGTATTAATCCTTATCAACTTAAATACGTTAGTTACCTCAAGCATCTCTACGTATTATACGCGGCGTCTATCTGTCTGTCTGTCTGTCTCTTGGAACACTAAGATGGCGGTTTTATAAAGTTTGGATAACCATCCAGTAGATGGCGTTGTTTTTAGTTAGCCACAGCAAGGCGTGGCCGGGTCAGCTTGTAATATAAATATATGGACCAGAGTGAAGGAACTCACAGCTCTGCCACGGAGCCTAAGACTAACAAAATCCTCTTAAAATAAATCAATCACACTTTCAAATTTACTAAAAATCCCTTATAGATAAAAAAACCAATATCTTATCTACATAAAATAATAGCATTATACCAAATTGTTCTTTCTGTGTAAGATAACACGTCCATAAAAGCCGAGAGCATTTTTTTCCAAAGGCAAATTGAAATCTCCACGAAAATAAAACAGTAAACTTTGTAAAAAGTTACGGGTCGTTACCTTCTTACATTGTCTAACTTTAAGAGTTAATGGACCCCCTTTGATTTAGTTTCCTTAGATCTGAGCAACTTCAAACATCTTAAAATTATTTTACTTAGCCAGCTGTCGTAGTTTTTTTTCCTGTGAGTGATTTACCGACTTGTTGTTTTCAACTTGTGGAGGTACGAGATCTTTGAAGTAATAAATATTTTATATAATGAATAACAGATCACTTTGTATAAACCACTATATTATAAACAATATGTACATGTTTCGATAACAATGTTATGTTATTTTTTGGATTTAAATATTTCTATCATTAATAATAAATTTGAATTTAACATATTCACAAATATTAACAGCTTTTCATACCTTGCTAAGTAGATTAATTAATGTTCCCTTATCTTTGAGTAATTTTAAAAGAGAATTAAATACTATTAAACAAATTGCAATTAATAACGGTTATAATTCAAAATTAATAGACAATATGTTAAACAAAAAATATAAGAAAAAGTTTTTTAGATCTTTTGTTTATCCACACGTTGTTGAAAATGATAATAATTGGAGAAATTTTTTATTTTTAAATAAGAACATTTCAAATTTAATAATTAAAATGTACAGCCAGCTTTTTATACAAATAACAAATTAAAAAATTATATATTAAATAATAAGGATAAATGTGATTTTTTGAACAAATCTGGGGTTTATAAATTAATTTGTAATGATTGTAACTTTTTTTATATTGGAAAAACTTCTAGAAATTTTAACATAAAAGTTAAGGAACATATAAGATGTTTAAATAATAATAATTATTCTGAATTTGTCAACCATATTTTGGAAACAAGTCATTCTTTTGATATTAACACAGGTCTTAAAATTTTACATACTAACACTACGGGCATACAATTGGATAATTTAGAAATTTTAGAAATTATAAAAAGCACTAATAGTAAATTAAATATTATAAATAATCAAACATTTTTTTAAAATAGCCATCTTTTAAATTAATTTTCTTATTAATACTTACAATTAATTATAATTATTGATTTTTTGATTTAGACTAATTATTTTAATTATTGTTCTTAAAAGTTTTTTATTATTTTTTTTTTTTTTACATTAACTCCACACAGGAAGCCCTGAGGAAAATAATTTCCCTCAGGGCCTATGTCATCTGGGATGCTGTGTGGAGGGTCTTTTTGAGGAGAGGAAGGAATGAACATTGGTCTTGAAGAGACCCATGTTGTAGGAAGGAGGAAACACAGAGGCCGGCAAATCATTCCACAGCCGAGCTGTTGAACACAAGAACGAGTCGAAGAAACGACCCGTTCTCATGTGACAAATGTCAACTGTGTACAAATGTTGGGCACGCGTTTGGCGTGTTTCCCGACCATGCACCGGTGCCGAAGGGATCAATGATGCTAGTTCCTCGGAGCATCTTCCATTGTAATACCGGTAGAACAAGGATAGCATTCCCACCCGACGCCTGTGCTCTAAAGATTGCAATCCGTCTGTTAAGATGGGAGAATCTATCAAACGGACCGCCCGTTTCTGCACAGAGTCGAGGGTATTTTTCAGGTATTTTGGAGCTCCAGACCAGAGGTGGCTGCCAAATTCAACCGTATTATCTAAATGCAATTTTATTTTTCCTTAAATTAATTTTTTATAACTATTTTTATGATTTGTAAGTAATTAATCACCTCTACTTTTTAATATTTTATCTATGTTATAGTTTATTCTAATTTGTCTTTATTTGTCTATACTTGTTTGTCATTTATTTTTCTTTATATTAACATATCCTGATGAAGATAACATTGTTATCGAAACATGTAGATATTGTTTATAATATAGTGGTTTGTACAAAGTGATCTGTTATTCATTATATAATTAATGATGCCACAAAGTACTTTTGCGAAGTTTGAAGAAATAAATATTTTACATTATTTTACTAAAACATAATAGTTTTTTGATCGCAGTATGTTTTTAGAGTGAAATCTCTCACTTATAACTTTCTAGCAGATCCGGCCACACGTTGCTGTGGCTAAAGAAACACAACGCCATTTACTGACAACGCAATTACTTAACTTTTATAATCAACGCCATCTGTTAATTTGCGTACATATCAAATCCATACCGCCCGTTGCCAGCCCGCTGCCAGCTGCCCTCTTGCCAGCCCGCTTCGTTTGTATATTACATATTTCAACCAATTTACCCGAATCCTTGACAAACTATATAACTAAACCTTCCTCATGAATCACTCTATCTTTTGGTGAAAACGGCATGAAAATCCGTTGCGTAGTTTAAAAGATCTAAGCGTACAGACAGCGGGAGCGACTTTGCTTTATGTTATGTAAAGATAAGTTATATGTCGCACAACGAGACTAGGGGGGTATTTCACCATCCTCCTGATAGCTTACCCGTAGGATAACGATTTATTTTTATTTTTATATTAGCTCCACACAGGAGGCCCCTGAGGAAAATAATTTCCCTCAGGGTCTTTGTCATCTTTGGGGATACTGTGTGGAGGGTCTTTTTTAGGAGAGAAAGTTGTGAGAAGGAAAAGGGTATTAGGGGTGGATAGGAATCTGGCATGAAGGCACCTGCTCAGGACCTTGTCCGAAAGGCGCGCAAGATGGATCGGCCATGCAATAAGACAAGAAGGCCTCTTGCATGCCATAATGGAGGGTATGACCGAGGGGACAAACGCTAGGGGACGCCCACGCCGAGAGTACCTGGAGGACCTGCTGGTGGACGTGCGCTGCTTATCATATGCAGAATTCAAAAGAGCCGCACAAGACAGGGAAGAGTGGAAGAAACGAATAAATGAAATTGCTGCTAACCAATCCCAGGATTGAAACCAGAGAGAGAGAGGAATCTGGGATTCAACGTGTCCAGGAATGACGGGTGCATGAATCCATCCCTCCCCCTGTGGTGTAAAGCGGTGTTCATGAAGTCAAAGGGACTCCATCAACCATTCTCTCCCGATCTGGCCTGCCATGCAGCTGGTGGGCAGACGCGTCCGCCGCCATGAACCCGGACACCCCAAATGAATCGTGTTTAATAGATCGAAAATGTACGTCATCGTATGGATTATCTATGAGGGGGATGGGGAAATACCCCGTTAGCATATTGTTTTTACATATTTCACGCCTACTTTTTTGTGAATACCGCAGAGGCTCTTAAAAATCTAGTCTCTTTCAACGGAAGCAATCTTCCGAACAAGACCTCCATCGACATGCTTGGTGTAACTCTAAGTGACCAGCTCAGGTACGGGGGCTCCATCGAAGCCAGAGTTAAGTTAGCCTCTCAGAAACTCGGCGCACTGTACAGGGCCCGCAGATACTTTAATAGTACACAACTGCTAACCCTGTACAAATCGCAAGTGCGCCCCACGGTTCAATTTGGCAGCCAGCTCCAAAATACCTAAAAAAAAAAAAAAAACCTTGACTCTGTGCAGAAAGCGGACCGTTTGATAGATTCTCCCATCTTTAAAGGCGGACTGCAATCTTTAGAGCATAGGCGTCAGGTGGAAATGCTGTCCTTGTTCTACCGGTATTACAATGGAAGATGCTCCAAGGAACTAGCGTCATTGATTCCCCCGGCACCGGTGCATAGTCGGGAAAAACGCCAAACACGCGTACACGGTTGACGTTAGTCACATGAGAACGGGTCGTTTCTATGACTCGTTCTTGAGTTCAACGGCTCGGCTGTAGAACGATTTGCCGGTCTCTGTGTTTCCTCCCTCCTACAACATGGGTCTCTTCAAGATCCAAACAAAACTATCTGGAGCCGAAAAATCTATGGCATCTGAAGTTACTGGCTATTCAAATCTAGTCACAAAACAGGGCGAATTCAGACAAGCGATAACCTATAACGTTCTCAACATTTGGTGAGATATGTGAACAAAAAGTTTTAAGGTTATTTAAAGTGAAATTAAATAAATTTACTATATTACAAATGTTATTCCACTGCACCATTTCTATTGTCGTGCTTTGCCTAGCTGGAACATCTGTTCTGCCATGTGGTATCTTGAATAAGTAGCGGTGACAACTGGAGCCAAAGTTTTCCAACATACCCAAATATTATTTTCTATGAAAAACTAGAATTAGTTAGAAGCCTGATTGAATATTTCTCAGTAGTTTGGTCTCCTTCTTACAAAATTCACATTAATAACATTGACAGGCGTAAAATAAATTATTTGACATTTTTATTCAAAACACTAAATTCGAATTTTGCGAAGTCCCCTAACTCAAACATACGAATACCCTCACTAACAACATGACAAAATACACTATTCTACTGCAGCATTCATAAGCGTAACTACATTGCTCACTCTCCGATACAAATATTTCGCACTACGGAAAATCAATATTTTAGGTGATATTGACATATTTAATATCGAGTCAGCGAGTTTTGTGGATCATGCATGTAAAATATGTATTCCTAAACACATCTCGAATTTTTGTAAACCTTTTAAAACGCTGAATTTTTTAGTTTTTGTTTATTGTATTTTAATGACTTGTGTGCATTTTTTATGTGATGTAATTTTTTTTTAATTATTTCTTCCTTAAGAGGAAATACTAGCGGCGTTTTTTCCATACAAACGTATTCCCCGTTTATCTGGATTTTGACCCTAGAGCAAATTTTTTTTACATAATATAGATATTAACTACTAGCGTGTCAGTACGTTTTGTTTTTTTTTAATAATTTACTTCTTATAGGATAATTGAAAAAACGGTAAAGCAAAGGCTATACAAATTTCTTGAAGACAATGACATTTTGTCAGGAAATCAATATGGCTTCCGCAAAGATCGTAGTGCCGCAGATGCAATTGCAACTTTTACAAAAGCAATCTCTGATAACCTTGATAAAGGCCGCAAGCCCCTCGCTGTTTTCTTGGATCTAGCCAAAGCCTTTGACACTGTCTCTCACCGCATACTTTTGAAGAAACTCCTTCAGGTAGGAATAAAAGGTACTCCCCTCAAATGGTTTGAGAACTATCTAACAAATAGGTCACAATCGTCTCTTGTAAATTCTGCTAAAGAATACAGAAGTACAAGTTTACCAATCACGTACGGTGTGCCTCAAGGCAGTGTATTAGGCCCACTTCTCTTTCTAATATATATTAACACTTTATGTAACTTGGGAATTGATGGAACTATAATATCTTTTGCCGATGATACGGTAATCATCTTTGAAGCTGAAAATTGGAACTCAACTATGGAAAAAGCAAATAAGGGCCTAAATAAAGTAAAACATTGGTTAGATGACAACCTTCTGACTCTTAATGTTGACAAAACAAAATATTTACTTTTCTCCATACGTAAAGTCACTCCTCCCCAAAACTGTCCTAATCTTATCATTCACTCATGCTCACAGAACCATATTACCCCTACGCCTCCCCACAATAATTGCTCATGTAACAACCTAAAAAAATCTGACCAAATTAAATATCTGGGGATTGTTATAGATGACCAACTGCGTTGGGAGGACCATGTCAATTTTACAACAAAAAGACTCCGCAAATTGTGCTATATATTTCTCTCTCTCAGATCAATCCTGAAACTTCAAACAATTAGATGCATATATTTTGCACTATTCCAATCAATAGCAACATACGGTATCGTGGGATGGGGAGGCTGTGCAGCTTCAATTATATATCCCATGATCTTAATTCAAAAGCTGCTACTAAGGATTATATTAAAATGTCACCCATCTCACCCATCAGAGCCACTTTTTAAAAAATTCGCAATCCTAGACATTAGACAATTATACGTTAAGACAATTCTCATACGTTAAGACAATTCTCATACACTTATGATTTAACACTCAAAACTCAACAAAATATTTACACCCGCTATTCATCACACCAAAAATGCAAAATTCCTCCAACAAAAACAGCTTTCGCCCAACGACAGTTCTCTTACATCGCGCCTAAAATGTTCAACTTACTGAGTATTGATATTAAGACATCGAAAACTGCTGATCTTTATGCCATTAATATACAGAACTGGTTATTTACTCGGGGAAGGAAATATTATAAAGAATGCCTTACATCTTAAAAACTGTTCTTATTTTTTCATATTTCTAGAGTAAAAAATCTTATCTCTAAATTAATTTTCAACCAAAACTTTATATTATGCTGATGCTTTTTTTCATATTTTTTGACATTGTTCGTCCATTTCATATGCTGCTTAGGAATACTTGCTTTTGTTTTTTGGGGTCAAAGACTATCATTGTTCATCTGTATAGATGATTTACATATTTATTCTTATTTTGTATTTCTATTATCCTTAAAATATTATTATTTTGTTACTTTTATTTTTATTTGTTATTCTATTTTATTTTTATTTATACAAGATTCACCTAGTTTAACACCTTTCCTGTATGTGATCATGTACCTAATACTAGTATAATAGATATGCTATATGCTATATGTTTGTACTTTCATCTACATATATATGGATGATTATTAATATTATATACTTAATATCTTATGAATCTCGACTACCATAATACGGGCATTTGCCTAGCTTGGTAGTCGAAATACCATGTAAAAAAAAAATCCTGTAATAAACAAAATGAATAAAGAAAATTAAAAAAAAAAAAAAAAAAGAAGTTAGGACCTTCCAAAAATGAATAAAATTGCCTAGTTTAAACGCCGTCAAAAGACGTTCAGTATACAAACTAAACAATGTATTTTTAAAACAAGCAAAACGTACCGAGATAGAATATTTTCTTCTAATATAGTAAGTGAAAAAAAAATTAAAATCGGTCCAGTTTTGGAGAAGAAAAATGGGGAATACAAAACATCGATTTTGACGATTTTATTAAGGTATTTTCGGCCCGATATGCAATTGTCCCTTTGCAGTTGTCCTCAGTTCCCCTGAGGGGAGCGCGGAGTGGAACAGAAGACATTCGTTACAATACCTATCGGCGATATTTTTAAATGACCGGCATAGCTCTTAAGTTTCAAAATTATCTGTCTTATTAAATTGTACTACAAATCATTTAGAAGCCCTCTGGCCGTTAAATAATAAATAAATATTGTAAAAAAAAAAATTAAAAAAATAAATAAAAAAATTCTCTAGTCACTTAAGTTCCGGATAGTTGGGAAGTTTTTTGTGATTTGCGATATTCACATTAATTAGAATAAAAACCTTTCTTAGTCTTCAACCTCCCTTGACCCTAATTTTTCCTGATAACTTTATGGGGTTGGAAATAATATCAATAAATTCTGCTTAAAAAATTACCCCTTAAATAATTCCGGACAACCTTCGTACATAATGCTCATATAATTTGACCGAACACGCAGGTTTGTTTTTTGGGGAAAATTCTTTAGAAGGCTCGGCACGACATTTCGTCGAACTTTTGATTGATTTAGGTTGACTCGATAATAACACATTATTATTTAATGGCTTTTGGAAAATGCTACAAAAATAACTTTGTAAATAAACAAGAAATGGATGTAAATAAGAAATGGATGCAATATTAATGCGCGATAACTGTAGCTCATAGGTTCTCGATCTTATTTTGCCCACCGCCGACTTTAAGAATATTTTGAAGTGAAAGTTCTTTACCCCGTTACGCCTTCCGTTCATGGAGATACTTACAATCTACGTAATTGTGACGAAACCACAAGTACCCTGCTGATATACCACTTTTTTATGTGAACGGGCACCAGCAAAATCGTACGGGGGGTACTTACGATCGGCGCGTATCATACGCGCACGAGGATCGAGTACCTTGTAAGTATCTCCATGAACGGAGGCACTTAGAGTGATTTAAAATTTGGATGAAACGGAAATGGCGCGCTACGGCACCTACGAAGCATCAAACTACGCTCAAGGCTCCTGATATAAAACGGACACAACGATAGGTCTGCGCTCATTGGCCACTTTGTTTTTTTACGGATCGTCGGAATATAATACAGTAAATTCGCGCCTTGCCGCGTGCGTCCCGTAGCGCAGCGGTATAGTGCGTCACAAACCTCAGCGGCCAGAGAAATCCAACGGACGGAGGTTCGAATCCTACGAAATCCTAAAAAAATAAACATTTTTATATTTGTAAATCTTCAAACCACTTTAAAAAAACAGGCAAAGAAACCGACATCTAGCGACTTTCTAGTTTCACTTCTATCGCGTGTGAATTACAGAGTGTATTTTTTTTTCTAGAGCCCCCCATTTTTTTTACTTTTCATCTGTCATGATTCTGGAACAGCTATCGCCACGATTATATTTACTACAACTTTTTATGGGGGGGGGGAACGTTATCAATAATTCGGTTAAAAATATAATAAATTATTTATTACACCTTTTTGTTTAGCAAGTTAAAAAAGCGTTTTTGTATTTTAAGTACCGGGTTGCTACCTCCTTCCTTCTTGTACTCATGATATGGTGTCAATTCTTTATAATAATAATACGCATAAGATTATTAGTAGGTACGTGATTGGTGTGTTTTTTACCACTCCTCACTGTGCCATCTCAACGCCCTTAATTTTCTCTGGGTCTTCTACTGCCCCCCCTAAAAGTCTCAAACGCCCACAGAGTGGGGCGTTATCGCCCACGTTGAGAATCTATGCTGTAGCGTATAAGAATATGTACATATGTAGTTTTCTTTTATTTGCCTTTTCAATGTAAAACGTACATTAAATGAATAAATAATCATGCATACTTGCAGGAATTCGTGTTTAAAACTATCTAAATTAAAATATGTGACAGTAAATATGTAAATATCACACAAATCTGACAGGAGATAACGTCCGTTATCTAATAACGATCCCACAAAAGATAAAGAATCGCTCGGCAGATGTGGTTAGCGTAGGAAGTTATGTGTATATTTTAGGTGTCTGAACAGATGTCAGTAATGTTGTACTATAGGAGACGAACGATTACGGAAATTGCCGATGATATCCGATGGCCAGGTGGGCGCCTTCAGTGTCGAATTCTCCTGCATCAAAGAAACTCACGGTAGACCGCAATAACAAAGTAAATTTTGGATTAATCAAATGCACACCTACCAGGAGATATTCTCAGTAGCGCCCCGGTGAAAGACCACAATTCAGAAATGAAACTTTAACCGTGTTTATTGACCCGACCTGAATAGCCAGGTGTATTCCCACCTTCATCATTCTAATTACTTTCTACTCCACCTTCAGCCTTATAACCCATATCCCAAAGCTCCACTAGCCACGGGCAGTTCAAATTATTTATTTATTCTTTCAAAAACATTACAAAATTAAAAATTTTAATGTGTTTTTAAAATACAATTGTAACAGTATTTATTACATTAAACATAAATGGTAGGCTAAAAACTATACAAACATTTATAGAGCTTGCCTTTTAAAAGCAGCTTCACTAACGCTAAATATGTCGATATCCGAATTAATTCTATTCAACAGCAAGATTGCTCTCCCGACCGGCATGACCATTGGCAAGTTAGTCCTGCAGGCCGGAAGATAGAACAGCCTTTGCTGTCGGTGGCGAAGATAACCATCGGGAACATAGAAATGAATGCTCTCCAAGATAGCTGAGTTTTCAAACCATCCGCGAATCAATTTGAAGAAATGCGTAGCAATGTGTACATCCCTTCTGACTCGTAGATGGTTCATTTCGAGCATACCCAAAAGAAAGTCAGTAGGATAGAGCCACGGGTAATAGCCGTACTCCCTCATGTACAGAAATCTCAGAAATTTTTTCTGAACTCTCTCCAACATGAGGGAATATTTTACTTGGTGCGGACTCCAAATTACTGACCCACTTTCAAGTCTACTCCTTACTAGGGAATTGAATAGGATTATGAGAACCCGGGTATCAGTTGGAGCTCTTGTGCAATTTGTGATGTTTTGGTAACCAATCAACCATTTATTTGATAACCCTAACCTGCCTTTGATCACTTCAAGTGATTCGCTATGTTTCTTGACTTAGCAGGAATGCCTATTTTTTTGGCTTATCTAAGAATTAAACCTTCCTTCCCAGGGATTGACTAAAATAAATTAACGCCTTCAACAGAGCTAAAAACTGAGCCAGATCCTAATTGGATATGAACCGAGACGTAATTCGTATATTAGCAGCTGAAAAATTAAAAATATCAGAAATGCCTATATGGCCGCACGTGGATTCGATATTGCCACCAATGCATTGTCGTCGACAACGAGTCTATCTGCCGAGTTTCAGCTTTATCAAATACTGGGAAGTGAGTTCATTTCCAGTTCCAAGATACCACTTCTTTCATCAATTCAATCGAGAAATAAAATTGAAATTCAAGATTAAAAAAAACGTTTCAAAAAGCACTCCGTAGCGCATGACGGAATTGACAATGCGAACATCGACGTAATAATTTCAGCCAGAAAAGTTATAATTTCATAGTTTTACTCGAACCATCATACATTTTTTTGAAGTGTAAACTTCCTTAGCACCGTTGTGATTTGAAACTCGATGAAACGAAAAGTAGTGACCCTAAAAAGAGACGAACACATACTTCTATAGGATTCAGCCTGCGAGAGAATGAGCTAGTATAATCGGTCTCCTCTTTGTGCGGTGCTTTGTAACCTTCCTACTCTTGCCTACTTTAGTTTTCTGAAGGTTTCACTTCTACAGCTTGTGAATTGCACACTATATAATGCTGTTTTGAAAGCTTTTCAAAATCTAAAAATATTTCTCATAACGTAGAGTATTCTCTAAGCTTTTGCTAAGTCAGTTTCGTAATAGTTGTACAAACTCCACTTCGCTGTACCCACTGTATAGAAAAAGCCTAGAAGTGTGATCTGACAAATTGAAGACAAACTGATGCGCTAATTACCATTAAGAGCTTCCGAATTTAAGGCCTCAGGTTGGCTGACGGAATTGATTAAGATCCAGTAATTGATTAAAACCGCTCAAAAAGAAGAAAAAGGAGAAATATGTAAATGTTGGAGGGAACGAGCTAATATTAAAAACGATAATAGTTAAACTTAAATTGTGAAAATGATTAATAAAACATGACGTATAAAATAGAACAGAAATCTCGTGGGGATTGTCTAAAATAGCATTTACTGAAACACTGTATATTTTTACACATACACACAACTGTTAATTTTCCGAGCATACTTTGCGATTTTTTTCTATCGAGGGAATTTCATAAAATTACTGTTTTGGCGGTATGGATATTATTGTAAAGAATATTATGTATTTTTTAAGAATTATATAAGCAGTGTTCTTTTAATTTAATGGTAAATCAAAATTTTAATTTTATTTCAAGTTCTGCAAGTATTTTAGTTTTTATTATTATGTATGAGAGCTGTGTCAACACGTAAGGTCATCACCAAACTGTGGTATTACGACGTTTATAAGACTAAATATTTAAATGACGTTTAATTTATAAATATTTTATGATTTACTTATAAAATCAATTGTTTGAGGCACTTACGTCTAAGGTTCCGTTATAAGCGTTCAACGAGAAGAAGATAACTTCAGATGGTTTTAAAGGGACATGTGTAAATTCTAACGATAAAGAGAGCGTGCTTACATTAAAAATGATCACAACGTGTTATTTTTACAACTATGAATACCATTAAAAGTGTGTGGAAGACTTAAAGTTAATTTTTCTGATTCTGTTCATTTTACTAAAATGTGTTATTTTAATATTTTCATTCAAAATTATCGATTTGAAAAACCGCACTTTCGGGAACATTTCCAATTGGCTACAACGTCATTACAATATAGGAAACGTCATTGGCTGTTAAGACGACTGTCATCAACATTGCCCGGAGTGACGTCAGCGCCGCCGAAATCATGAATAAAAACGAACATTGTGTTTTGGCGGCAAATCCAAAAAGGCACATTTTAAATCGTTACAGAAAATTTATTTGTCAGTATAAAAATAAAATAAAACTGTATTCATTTATGTAAACAAAAAAAAAATAAAATTTGAAAAAAAGGGAACATACCGTATTATGAGATTGCAATAAAATATTTAAGTATTTCACGGGTACTCGATTTTTAATATAATAAGATAAATTCATGGTCCAACTTAGTCTAAACGAACGAACCTTAGCGGCCGTAAATTCATCAGACCATCGGTCGAATCTTAAGAAATCCAACTTTTTTTTTTTTTGTAAAATCAATATCCAATTTTTAAACAACTTCAAAATTAACAGACAAAGAAAACACAAAAGAAAGCGACATCTAGCGACTCCGGAGAAGAAAACACAAATACTAATAGGATGACCAAATTTATAGGAAAAGGTGAACTGGAATTCGACGACAAAAATATGGAAAAAATCATCCTTCACATTGATAAAGAAAATGCTTCGTAGTCTTCCACTCTTGTCTACTTTAGTTTTCTAGTGGTTTCACTTCTTTCGCGTGTGAATCGCACAGGCTGATTTTTTTGGTCACTTCTACCGGTGTGCCCATTCAGTGTCCGTACCCAAGCGTCCCCTGTTGTTCCCGCTAGGAACTTAATCTAGTGAATAAAGGAGAATTTATGATAATAACAAACTTAGTTTCAAACTTCAATAAAATCATATTTAGAAAACAGAAAGCTCGCAGAGAAATATTATAATGATAAGGAAAAATACCTCGAACAGACCTCGGCAGGAAGTATTTATTATACAGAATAATTTAATAGAAAAGTAACTAACAGTGCTAGCGGTAAAATATCGATTCGCAAAAAAATAAATTGGTCAAGCTGAATGTATTTAGCAATTTGAATGAAAAATATTATTGCTCTAAAAAGAGAGCAGTTGGGACTCTTGTGCAGTATTCAGAAGAAAAAATATTATGTGCAAATAAGAACCTTCAATGGTTTTTTGCTAAGCCGACCGCACGTATATGTAGTGGTGCTGCGAAACTGCGACTCCACTGTATTTTTGGCGGTTAAGTGTTGCAGAGCAAAGCCGTACGCAACCCCCTAAGGACCAGTCCCGAAACTACATTGCTCGCTAAGTTAATGGGAGGATATGCATTAGGAGTGAAACGGATAGTTGTTTGGCCGGATACCGGATATCCGGCGAGCTGCGAGGCCGGATGTACGGATATCCGGCGGCCGGATATTCGACCCATTCAGTATTTAATCATTTCAATAATCTCTTTGTTTTTTACGATTTTTTGTTCACTATAATGGTGATTGTGATTAGTTAATCATGTTAATTTAAGTTTTCGGTACTCTGCGAAGTTTTTGCAAGTTTTTACTAAAAGTCTTTAGTTTAGATATTTACTATTTATGTATCTATCATTAGAGTGAATATCTCAGAAGAAATTTTTAGTTTTTTTGGAAGACCTTGGCTTTTTTGTAACTTTTTCGGCTTTAAATAAAAGCCGTCATAATTATAAGCAATTTTATTGATGTTTACCTCACAAAGATTAATTTATTGCATTTTATTATAAGAAATTGTCGTCTTTTTTTAATATCCGGTATCCGGCCGGATAGTAAATTTAGGCCGGATAGGCCGGATACCAGATAGTTACCGGATATCAGTTTCATCTCTAATAAGCATACACTCCCAAACCCGATGGATAGTGTCTGTCGATGGTACAGATCTGGGCTTCTGGAAAACAAAATAAGCCCAGATTGGATAAAGGAAAATAGAACTCACTCAGTCGCCGAATCAGTAGTCCGGTCACCCCTCTTTATAATTGAGGGTTATTTTAAATATTGCTTTGTCATTATTATTTTTTTAAATGCGCAAGTAATTGGTAGGCTCAATTAATCATTTTAATTTTTAACACTGCTGCGGTATTTCAAATATCCGTGATGATTATTAACCCTTTTAGCAGGATGGCTAACTTATCCGCCTTCAATTTGTTCACGGGCCGCAGGGGGTATGCAGTAAAGAAGCAGACATGTTTTTCGAAATCAATTTTTCGAAATCTATTGTTCGAAATCAATTGTTTGAATTTCAGTTATTCGAAAGACCAATTTTTCGAAAGACTAATTTTTCGAACAGCAATTGGCCGAAAGACATACTTTTCGAATTTGTTAATCAACTCTTAAAATATATATTTCGCTTGCTTATGACATGACTAACGAGATACTTTTAGGGTAGGTTTGGTTAGGTTAGGTTAGGTTATTTTAGGTTAGTTGAAATTGCCCATCCTATAATAAAATACTCTTGTACCATAGACATCAGAATCAATAGACCAGAATCTACAGATGAGGGGTAAAACCAAACTACGGGGGGCGAAGAGAAGAAAAATGACTGTTATTCGTTAAAAAATCAATCTAACAGTATATAGGCATCTCGCATTATAATATCACCATTTAGTTCTTAAAAGCAAAATCTGCTTTGATTGAATAGACCTTTTTACATGGGAGCGCGAATTGCTTGCCACGTTAATAACATATTTGCCAAGGCCAAATGCTCGCCCCGAAAAGATTCGCCCCAATTCACATAGCAATATTTTGTTGCCGTGTTTAGTTAAGACACTTTTACAAATGTTTCATAATTTACTTACCCCTGTAACCAGCGACGAGCACACTGGAAAACCGCCCACATTCGCTATGTCCATATAATATGTGGGTATAATGATAGCACAAGCTACCTTTTTGGCGTGTTATTTCGTAAAACGTATGGACGTCATTTCCGCGCTGGTCAGTACAAGAATGATGACGTCACATATTTTAAATTCAAGCGAGGCTCTCTTCCCTCCCCGTGGAGCGAGCTGGCTCGAAGGAGGAGCTTCAGCTGGGGATGGGGAGGAGGAAATAATACGTTTTTATCACTTAGGGCAGGTCCAGATATATTCATATGTCCGTGTCTTGTACGCACTGTATACATACTTTATGTCAATGCGAAAAACCAGTGTTTCGGTCAATTGATGTTCGAAAAGTATGTTTCCGAAAACTTGATGTTGAAGAATGGAATTTGAAAAATTGATTTCGAAAAATTACAATTCGGTCAATTTGCCTAGACCCATGCAATACGCAAGCTTGACGTGGTTAACTTTGCAGTTGCTAACGTTTTGATATTTTTTAAAACGTATAAAACCAAATTAATAAAACAATAACAGAAAAAACAACAGAGCATCGCAGGCGACAATTTTGTATCCACAAGGCCAAACATATCGACGGTAACGAAAAACAATGTCGGATATGTTAAAAATTGAAAATCGCGTTGTTGGCGTATTTTAATTTCTTTTTTCTTGATTTAAAAGTCTGAATTTTCTCATTTTTTAATGAAATGAAATGAAAAATAGGTCTGTTTTTCTAATATGATCTCAAAACAATACAAATGCAGAAACGAAACTTTAACAGCTCTACTGTAAAACTTCTACATAAATTGGACATCTGACATTGTTCTTCGTGACCGTCGCGTCGCGATAGTGTCGTTTTTAACATTCAAAATACTTGCAATTTCGAATGGTTGATTCAAAACTGACACACAAAAGTTTGTCACGAAACCCTCTCGTGTTTTCGAATATAGATTTCGAAAACATTAAATATTTGATCATAGCCCCGCAAATCCGAACGATTGAATGTAAAACGTACAGTTCTAAAACGGAACCCATGCAAAAACCAATCATCGCTAAAATGTTGCTAGGTTCAAATTGAAACAATAAATGTTGTTGATTTCTATCGTACGAAAAGGCTCGCGGGTTGCTGCTTATCACAGGTGTATATCATTGAGGGAAATAGAGTGGTGCCGTCAAAATGGCTAATCCTTTGATGGGAAAGCCTGAATACACTACTACTGTTACAATAATTGATTTCATACAATTGATTTTGCTCTTTTGGCTGCTCAACTATTTAATGTTGAAGTGAAAACTTCTAAAGCACCGTTGTGATTTGAAACTCGATGAAACGGAAGCGAGCGACACCAAAAAGCAGTAGCGGTCTTCACAGGGGGACAATGTGGACAGTCCCCACCAGTTACACTCGAAACCAACAGTCTTCACCAAAATGAACGAATAGGCCACTTGCATCATATTTAAAACAAAAATTCGGGTTTAGGCAAATATTCTACCACATTCTGTATTTTTTTTAAGTCGTATTTTTGAAACCCTGGCGATTTTTTGAAAATTTCAATCCGAAAAATCAGACCATTTTTTATAAACCGGAAAGACGGGACATAATTTTAAAGGTGCGAAAAAAAAATTACATAGCCAAAAATCATTTTAAAAAAAGAACGTTTTCCACACAAATGACACAGGAGAATAACGAGGCATACCAAAAATATTAAATCTCGTAAATATTTTTTTCCTTGATCCATCTTATTGATCATAAATCATTATAATGTTCAACGTCTATATTACTAAATCAAATGTACTATACTTGTACTCGTAAATTATAATAATAATAAGAATATTATTTATTTATTTATTGCTTCTTCACAATTTATGAACATATATTTTTTGCATGTAATTATTAACCCCACTAGGGTTCGCCTGTATCGGGGTTAATAATTTCACAATTTAATAAAAATAACACACGCAAATATCGGTCATGCAAAACAGTTAACCCTTCAAAAATTTGGCTTTTTTTTCGGATCGTCAAAATATTTTCGCTTTACAATAAAATGCAAATATTTGGAATATTTCTGAACACATTCAAAAACTAAAAACTGTTTTAGAATGGTGATGAAATACGCTTTCAAATTATAGAATTCTAAAAATATATATATTTTTTAAATTATAAATTTTTTGCATACAAACATAAAAAAGTTTTCAAAATGGGTCACCTTATGTTTTTTCTAACTTAAGTTACTGATAATAAAAAAAAATTAAAACAGATGCACATTTTATTAGACAAATGTATAACAAACACATTATTGTAACCTCAATTTTTTGTCGCTCTATGAAATTTTTTATTAAAAATTCCCGAAGTTTCAAATTCTTTTTTCAATTTGCGATTCAAAACTTTGTGTACATAAAAGTGTACATTTTATTTTTTTGGTGGCTATTTTTTAGATTGGAATATAAAGCATGATGTTTTTCCTTTCTAACACCGATTAGAACATATTTCTAACTATGATAGTAAGGGAGTTACGGCGTCTTATGTGAGACCTATGTGCGTTGGGACAAATCTGGTCTCCTGTGATTAAACGGGCTAGGTAAAAGCAAAATAATAAAATTTAAAAATAAAATGATAAACAGAGAAAATAATAAGTGATAAAAATATATGAATTAATAACAAGGTGTTAAGAGATCAGACAAAATGTTCTCATTCATTATATCATTAGTTCATACCATTTTCAACAATACATAAAATTTAAAAAAAATGTATGTCCTTAGGTTTTTTTTTTAAATATGTGTAAAAAATAAAAAGTGAAATTTTTTTTTTTAATTTGATTTTGTCAAAATCCGCACCATTATCTTAAAAAAATTATCATTACTTATCATTACTTCTAAAACACGTACGGACAACGTAAAATGTACGGGGCTCTCTTCATTACATCTGTCAAAAAATCAAACCAAATGATACGTTCGCAGAGAACAAACAATAAATCTAGTGAACGAATTAAAAAATTCGCCTGAAATCAAAGCGATGCCATATTTTAAGAAAATAAATGAGTGTGGAATTTTATAAAGTTAATAGGAACATTTTCGGAGACGGGACATTTTCATGTAGTGACGTCACGAGCCCAAATAATGGATTTATTTATTTAAAAATAAAAAATAAAACTGTACATTTCTAAAAATTTTTACTAACATTTTCGTAATCTTAGTAAAAAAAATCTACCCACACGATTTTCGGCAGATCCGATAGACGTGTGATCTGCCCTGTATCTGTCGGATCTGCCCTGATGATGGACATTGCAACGATGTCCGAAACGTTGGCTAAAGAAGGAGGTAGCGCAACACGGCATATTACCCCAAAAACAAATAACGAAAATACTTTTGGCCGTGAAAATCTTAAAACGTACCATTTTAGCATATTATCACTTATTCCTAGGGAAAATAGTTTTTGGATTAGTAGTTGGGATTCTTTGACAAATGCCTTTGAAAAGTCTGTATATATGCAGTCGACTTGTTTATTTTCTGCAAAAGTTTGTTTTATGTAGTTTTGAAATATTGTTAAGTTAGTTGCGGTACCTTTGATAAAACCGTATTTGGTCAATTAATTTTATTATATTGGGATAGATTTAATTTATTATTCTATCAATATACTACTAACAAGATATCCTAGGTTCACATCCGTTACCTTTTTATTTTTCTCAGTCTTGTTTTTTTCATATTTTCTTTCAGTTTTATAAGCATTATCTTCTTCTTAATTATTTATTTGATAATTGGTAGCGTTGTGCGGTTTATTCTAGATGTGGCCAATTATAACGAATTTAAATTAATTTTTCTATTTTTTTTTCTTTCTCGTATGTCCGAATTCTTCTGAAAGAATCTAGTTGCTGTGAATGCTTTTTAATGAAAGCTTTGCTTTTTAATCGACTTCTCAGCAATAAACCTTTTTGTGCTGCGTTTTACGTCCAAAACTTTTCTCATTTGGCACTAATTTTTCCAAGAAAATTTTATTTTCCTCGTAATCGCACCAAAATTCTTATTTTTATTTCAACCACCGAGAATTAGGGAGAGAAAAAATAGTACGAACCGAAAAGAAACGAAAATTTTATGCATCATTTTTACACTACAAGAGTTAACCTTTCCTGGTCTGTAATGCGTAAATACTACACATTGCTTCTAATAACTTTTATATCTCTATAAATATAATGAATTCTGGGTTCAGATTTTAGGTATTCCTCCGTTATACATTTACACACTGAATTAAAAAATAATATTTTAAATAATTAGCAAATTTAATTAAAAATTTGAGATATTTTGTAAAATATCGGGAATAAACCACAAATACAATCAACCGTGTGCCAGTGAAGAGTACGCGAAGAGTGTGCGGGGGGAGATGACACGCTATGTGACGTCTCGCTCTACTTTGCTATACGGGAACACGAGAAACAGAGACCGCCGTTTTGTGTTTCGACCGTCGATACCTACGATCGCGTAGTAGCTAAACATACATAGCTGTATGTATGCATTGGGTAGCAGCCCAGCGGCCAGCGCCTCAGTCGCGGGCAATCCTTTGAGATGGTCTCCTCGCCCGTTTTTTGAGCAACGGACGATGGTTTTTTCATGTTTTCAGCAATTAAATTACAATTATTATCACTTGTAACACAAATTACGAAAAACAAAAGCGATTAGCTATGAATGTTTATATATTTCCGATATAAAATCGATGATTTTAACACGTGAATTGATTACACAGCACCGGAGCGCGCGTATTTTTTTAGCACAGTAAGGGAAAAGTTAAATCCACTGGGATATTTTCACAAACTACATTATAAATGCTTGGAAGATATAATTTTTTTTTTATTCTGATCACTGTACTAAAAATGTGCAATTTTTAATATTTTCATTCGCAGTTTTATTGATTTGAAAAATCGCATATTCCGTAACGATTACAACTGACCATGACTACGTCATTATGACTTAGAAAACTCCATGTCTGGTAAAGGGCTGTGACAAACTTTGAATCGCCGAATTTATGAAAAAATTCAAACGTCGTTTTAGCGGCAAATCAAAAATGGTACGTCTTAAAAAGTTATTAAAACCTATTAGTCGACATAAAAATAAAACGAATATACCCTCATTTTAGTATTTTTTTACAACCACTTGGGGTGACCTATAGGAGAGGTGTTGCTTATCCAATAAATGGTTCCAATGGCGGCGGCACCCATACCAATCTCCCAAATATCCTACGCACAACCCCCAACAAAATATCTACTAAAACCTAACCTAACCTAGCCTAACTTTACAGGATGTATGTATTATTTTTGTCCCATTTTACTATCTTTTAACAACAAATTTTTATCATTAGGTAATGTCTGTATTATTTTTGTCCCATTCTACTATTTTTTAACAATAATTTATTATCATTTGGTGAAGTCTGTATTATTTTTATCCCATTCTACTATTTTTTAACAATAATTTATTATTATTAGGTGATTGTCTGTATTATTTTTGTCCATTTTACTATTTTTTAACAAAAAATTATAATATTATTTTTAATTTATAAACTAACGTTTAGACAAGATTTTTATGCATAGCACAAAGGGTAACAATTATTATAAGCAATAATTATCAGCCTGAAACACTCATCAACATTGAAAAATCTTCCGAGAAAAGGACACGGGTTCAAGTCCCGTTGGCGGCAAGTATCTTTTCTCGGAAGATTTTTCAATGTTGATGAGTGTTTCAGGCTGATAATTATTGCTTATAATAATTGTTACCCTTTGCGCTATGCATAAAAATCTTGTCTAAACGTTAGTAAATTAAAAATAATAATTAATATTTGACAAGTTTAAGTATTTCCCCAATAAATGTAGTCATAATTTGTCTCGACGCCACTTAGCGAGGGATTTAACACTTACAATGTCTCTCTCGCAAAAATAAAGTTGGTTGTTTTCAGGTGGAAAAAATATAATAAGCAGTAATTGTTGAATGAAACACTAGTATATATTGAATTATTTGGCGGGTATTTGATAAGCCCCCATAGCTCAGTGGTCAAGAGCAGCAGACCGGCAATCAGAAGGACACGGGTTCAAGTCGGAAGATTTTTCAATGTTGATGAGTGTTTCAGGCTGATAATTATTGCTTATAATAATTGTTAAAAATTTATGTTCTTTACAGGTTGTCTGTATTATTTTTTTCCATTTTTTTGTTAGGTTGGGTTAGGTTTTAGTAGATATTCTGTTGGGGAATGTTTTGTCCGTAGGATATTTTGTCGAGGGCTGAAAAGTCGCGGAACCGGGCATTGGGCAAGCGTTTTTATTGTGAAGTTCAGTAGTTTTATGTCGTAACAGTTGCATGCATGAATGGAGGGTCCAAAGCTATAACCCACCCTAACGGATCAGTGGAGGTAATCCACCTCTTACCCGCCTTGGTATAAGTAACTGATGGTTACTCCTTCAAGGCTCTCGCAAGATTCTAATTTTTTTTGTTAAACGAAGCTACATTTATTTATTTTGAACGAATCTAGACCTCCAGTGTCCATGCATACGTTGTTAGTAAGCAGTATGCAAGTGCTTAACAGGAAAAACAAAATGCAAAAAATAGGTTAGTAAGACAAAGATAAATTAAACAGGGCAAAAGAAAAACTCATTCATGAGGCTCCATGAGGCGACATTGCATCTGTAAAAACCCGCAAGCACCTGCATAAAATAGAGAACATAAGTAATACAATAAATCTCAAATCAATTGGCAAGTACCAACAAAAAATGTGAATGGCTTTCGGTCTGATCATAAACTACACTTAGCTACCCTAACGGATCAGATCTCGTTACATATTAACAACACGAATGCGAAGTTTTATACCGTACCCATAATCTTAATATATAAAACATACAACTCGAGAACGGCTGGGCTGATTTTGATGATCTTTGATTTGTTGGATTTGTCTCCGCCCCGGATAGGATAATAACTATTAAAACATCACAAAAGTTAACGAAATAAATAGTTATAAAGAAAATTATTTTCCCCATACACTTTGTATGGAACGAATTCACCTATTTTGAAAGAACTGCAGCAATATTGTGAGGGGTATAATATTGAACTGTGCATGAATTCCAAACATTCAAAAACGTCAAATGTCAATGCGTTGATTGTTGTGCATTTGCTTTTAATCATATAATGCTGCTCTTCTTTCTTACACACTCAATGTCAATAGTCGAAAATGAGACAAATGGTGAACGTACGTCTGCACACCTCCAAAGGAAAAATACAATAATTATAATAAATCTCTGAAATGAAACGCATTTTTTTACATAACTCCACACAAGAGGCCCCGAGGAAAATAATTGCTCTCAGGACCTATGTCATCTTAGGGGATGCTGTGTGGAGGATCTTTTTTAAGGAATGGGGAGGATAGAAAGTTCTGGGAAGGAAAAAGGTATGAGGGGTGGGTAGGAATCTAGGGGTCAGTGTGTCCGGGAGTGACGGACGTATGAATCCATCCCTCCAACTGTGGTGCAAGGCAATGGGTCGAGAGAGTCCGGCTGGAAAGGTCAAAAGGCCTCCCTCAACCAGTCTCTCTCGATCCGGCCCGCCACGCAGCAGGTGGGCAGGCGCATCAACTGCCAAGACCCGGACATAAGTCACCTCATGAACCCGGGCACCCCTGCTAAATCACCAAATGTAGCGAACCACTTGGGGTGATCTATGGCAGAGGTGTTGGTTATTCAATAAATGGTTCCCGGAGCGGCGGCACCCGTATCCGCCTCCCGAATTCCCGTAAGTAATTGTAAAAGTAAGAAAATCACAAAAATATAAATCCGTACACAACGCCATCTCTGATACTGACAAAAACAAAACAGGGACAGTTGCGCATTGATAATTGCTTCATTGCGTAATTTTTAACTTAATAAAAAAACTGAATTTAATTCAACAGCTATTGATTCTGAGGCGGTACGAAGTTCGTCGGGTCAACTAGTACATAATATAATATAACATGTGGAATGAATATAAATTACACTAGTACAGGAGTTTTATTGAATTTCACCATTATTTCCATGAATCATCCCATGCTCCAGGATAGGGTTGAAAAGTGCCCCAAATAACGACCCTGACTACTTCGCATGGTCGACTGATATAATCCTACATCAATACGATATTGACCAAATCCGTCATCTATGGTCAGTTATACCCTGGAGCAATCACGGGAAACAAATAAATTTGCCTCGATAGCTCGCGATTTCACAGACGATCATTTTTTTAATTTTTCGCCAACATTAAAAAAATCATACGAGGGTCAGTCAATAAGTAATGCCTCCTATTTTTTTCTACTTACTAAAGTTAGTTTAGTGAAAATTTTGAATTTGGTGCAATTCCTCAAACCTTTTACTACAATCTGCTGCAGTAGTATTTTTTTACTTCAACTGGTGGCAGCACTGCAGTCGCTTGCAAAATGGCCGACATCGGTGTTCGTGATAGATAGCGTTCTGTGATTGATTCTTGACTGTAGAATGTGAAACGCAAAAAATCACATTCACGAAAGACTGAAAAATATGAACCGTGATGCAACAGTGGATGTCAGCACTGTAAAACGATGGGTTCGTTACTGTAACCAAGCTGAAAGACAAACACCGCTGGCTGAAGAAAAGCGGAGCGGCGCAGGCCGTTGATTGCAGCCACTGCACTCATTCGTGGTGACCCGAGATAACTACAGATCTTGCATTCTCTCCCTCAGTAAAGGCAGTATGTTGAAGATTATTAGACAAATGATTTTTCAACAAAAGTTTTGCAAGGTGGGTACCAAGAAACCGGTTAGAATAAAGAAACTAGAAAAACAATGGCCTCACAACACGTGCAGCTCTTAGTTTCTGGAAAAAATTGTGACCGGAGACGAAAAATGGGTTAATTTTTTTTAAAATCTGAATCAAAGAGGCAGTCAATGGAATTGCATTACACAAAATCACCAAGGACAAAAAAATCAAAACTGTGTGATCGGCGGAGAAAGTTATGGCGATGGTGTTCTGGATATGACTTTGCTTTTTACAACACTGTGATACATGCCCTTGTTAAAAGATGGACCAAAGCTGTGGAAACGGGCGGAGATTGCATTGAAAAATAACAAATTAATCGTCAATAGTGTGGTTATCGACCCCTGTAATTTCATTTTTTATTACTTGACAATTAAAAGAGAAAAAAATAGGAGGCATTACTTATTGACTGGCCCTAGTACCTTCGAATTTTAACATGGAGACATAAAAAGATATTATAGTGCTGCATAGCCAATCTCGTATTTGTAGGATTTATAAAAAAAATCGTAAAGTTTTTTAACCGCGTGAATCCTGCGTGTTGTTACTTTGAAACTACCGTGAGGGGTACTTATTCGAGCCAATATAGAATATTTTCGATTTCTGTATGTTTTCTGTGGAATACTTGATAATGAAAGGTGCATATCAGAGGAAAAGGAACAAAATTTTAACGGTAAACAGCTGATCAAAAATTCGACGTGAAAAAAATATTTAAAACAATTTTTTTTTAAATCGTTCTAAAATACGATGCTATTAATTGCAGAAAAATAAAAGTGGTCCATTTTTCGACCATAATCGCTCCAGTGGATGAATCAATATTTGCGGTATAACGGTCAACAATTGTTAAAAGATATTTAAAATGAAGATGTTAAAAGAACTTTAGCTAGGCCTCCGCAGTATTAGTATTTGTATTTAAGATTAATAAAAACAGTACCTTACCATTAATATATTTTACGCACAATGCTTTTAAAACTTTATAACCCGTTTTTCAACTATAAAGTTAGCGGTAGACCCCAGATTTTATTTTTCTAGACGATAAATTAATAACTTCGGGAGTGAGACATGGAAACAATTTTAAATATTAGTAACACATTCTTCAGAATTAATTAAAGTGAACGCGGCAGAAAGGTCGAATCTCCAGGCCTGCTAGGGTGAATTCGACCATACGTTCGTCTAATACGCCGTGCCGCGGCGTATATTTGTGTACACTCTTTCTTCACTTACGTCGTTAAGATTCCCACATTATTTGTCTTCTTCTTCTTTTCTTTGATATGGCAAATTCGACAGTAGGTCCGTCCAATACACGGGTCGCGAGTCACAATTTGTATACACGGCTTCTTTACTTACATCGTTAAGATTCTGAATATATTTTAGGGTATATTGTCGTCTTAACTGCCAATATACGCATTTATTTGAATTGAGTCGTTCGTATTGCAAAATTACTGGATTATTATTTTTTATGTGAATACCTCACAAGAGTCACAGCTGCTCCTGTCAGGAGGAGGATGAGCCAGTGAAACTATGGCATCCCCAATTGGGGTATGTTGTAGGGTGGGGAAGGTAGTAGGGAGGGGAAGGAAATGGGGAAAAAGAAGACGGGGAAGTACCTGGTTTTTCAAATCTGGTCACCAAACACGGTTCTGGTCGCAAAAGTCGTAGTGTATTTAAAAAGGCTCATTTAGCTAGAAGATATAAGAAAACTCAAGAATATTTCGTATGTCTTACAATATTGTTTATAACATTAGAGAAAGAAAAAATTCTTATGTTTATGAAAAAAAAACATTCATTCGAAACCGAAACTAATGCCGAAACTATTTTCTTTTGCCAAAACCGAACCTTCAGTCGGTCACAAGAAATAATATCTAATTTTCTATCGGTTATTTCGTATTTCGACGTAGGTGGGTTTCGGTGTAATGTGGTTTATGAAAAAAATTGCTTACCAGTTCCGGAAGCGTCTTAGAAATTTCTAAGAAAAGTTTTCTTACCTGTAAAGAAAAGAAAAACAAATATTAGTTTAGTAATTCGTCCAATTTAATGTTTCAAATAATGATGATCTAGTCTCCTTCAACGGGAAGCAATCTATCCAACATGCCTTCCATTGATATGCTTGGTGTATCACTGTGATCAGCTTAGGTATGGGGGCTTCATCGAAGCCAGTGTCAAGTAAGCCTCTCAAAAGTTAGGCAAGAGCCCGCAGATTCTGCAAATATTACACAACTTCCAACCCTGTACAACTCGAAAGCAAGAATTTGGAAGCCATCTCTGGTCTGGAACCTTTGCAGAAACGGGCTGTAAGTTTGGTAGACTCTCCTGTCTTAACCCTTGATTTACCCGGTGAATTCATAAATACACAATTTACCTGGTGAAATAAAATCGTAAATTATACACGAAATAAACACTTTTTTAAATGAAATGCTAGTTATATTTATTTATTACATATTTGGTTTTACAATGGCATAGGTTTTTACTTAATCACAGACTTTTATTAAGAAACTTCTAGAATATGGCACTTTTTGTAGCAAAATTACGAACTTAACTTCTAGTCTCAACATTTCAAAACTAAACAATGTTTCTTGGTAATTCTTAAAGAAATAAAACAAAAACATAATCAATTCTAACAAAAAGTCAAAAAAAGAACATGGTTCGAAAAAAAAGTAATCACGCTAGTGGTGTCCCATGGACTCCATCAGTATGATAACTTACCAATAGGAGCCACTCGCATCGACGAGCCGCTCGCACAATTTGGAATTCCAAAAACGAATGGTTTTATGAGCGCTGAAAGTTATCAATGGAGTCCCAGAGACCTACCGGGTAAATTAAAGGTTAACAAACAGATTGCAATCTTTAGAGCACAGGCGTCAGGTAGGTATGCTATCCTTGTTCTAGCGGTGTTACCATGGAAGATATTCGTGGAACTAGCGTCATTGATCCCTTTGGCGCGTTATTGGTTGATCTGTTCAACAACTTGCTGTGGAACGATTTGCCAGCCTCTGTGTTTCCTCCCTTCGACAATGGAGGTCTCTTTAATCTTAAACTGCTGACGTGGGGGCCGCTCCGGCCTTGCAATAATAATAATCTCGAAATACTCCCCTCTCCCACGCGTGACGCTTATGCCGCTTCCAGTAGCTTCGAATTTAGTGACGCCAGAGCAGTAAGTTTTAAATTTTTAAAGTTAAATTTCTGTAAGTAAATTCAATTCAATTCTTTTTGCTGGCCTTTCTGACCCGTCGTCAGTACTTACGTTAAGTTGATTTTTACTATATAAAAATATACATAAACAACTTCACTAAAGTTTTATACATATGTATAGTTTGATTCATTTTAAGATTTTCACGGTCAAAAGTATTTTCGTTATTTGTTTTTAGGGTGTTATGCCGTGTTGATGATGGATACTGCAATGATGTCCGAAACGTTGGCTAAAGAAAGAGGTATCGCAACACGGAATAACACCCCAAAAACAAATAACGAAAATGTTTATAGTTTATTCTAGACACTATTGAAATATTATAATAAAAGTGAGTTCATTTTTTTATTCAATTTAATCGATAATACAGACTGATTTCTGATCTCAAATGATTTTCGGAAAAATTATTACATTATATTAAAATTGTCAAATATAAGTTAATTAACACTAAAAAAGTATTTTATTTTATTTAAATTGTCCATTAAATAATAATTTGGACCCAAAAATTTAATGGATCTATAATATATAAACATTTAAAATAACGGGCCACCCAGGCCCCCCGTCAGATAATACGTAAAAAAAATCACGTCAGCAGTTAAAGGTTAAGACCGCTAAATATATTCAAATTTGATATATGCAGCGTGTGCCTATGTACATTGGGAGCCCCAGTTGGGGGTGTTGATGTGAGTCTCAATGGAGTGGGGAAGAGAAGGAGATGGTGGAGAGGAAGGTCGACAAGCACCCGAGTCACTTAACACAGTCTATAGCCATTTTAAGCAACTTTTCATCGGGGCAATACTGGAAAAATCTACCACGCCAAGGCTATTCATTTTACAACACTTTTCAAATCGTACTGAGAATGCCAACTGATTCTAACCAACTGGAGCCACCTTGAGACTATGGCGTCCCAAATTAGGGTTGTGTTGCGAGGCTGAGGGTAAGTGGGGTGGGGAAGGAAATGGGTGGAGAAGTTTTTTTTTATATTAGCTCCACACGGAAGGCCCTGAAGAAAATAATTTCCCTCAAGGCCTATGTCATCTTAGTGGATGCTGTCTGGAGAGCCTTTTTAAGGAGGGGAAGGATTGGAAGTTCTGGGAAGGAAGAAGGTATGTGTGGTCTATAGGAATCTGGGGGTCAGTGTGTCCAGAAGTGATGGATGTATGAACCCATCCCTCCCACAGGGGTGCATGGAGATGGGTCGAGAGAGGAGGTCAAAAGATCTCCCTCAACCCGATCCAGACTAAGCAGTATGCGGGCAAATGCATCCGCCGCCAAGACCTAAACAAACCTCACCCCAAGTCACCAAACGTAGCGAACCACTGTGACCCATGGCAGAGGTGTTGGTTATCCAATAAATGGTTCCCGGATCCACCTCCCAAATTGATCTGGCTATTCAGATCTAGTCACCAAACACAGCTAAAGCTATTTCAAACCTAGTCTTAATAATTATGAATTGTGGCCATACACCAGGGCGATACTGTGAGTATCTTCCACTTAATAAGTCATGCATTTAAGGGTTGCTTACACTTATTCACTGGAAACCTTGTACAGTTTCATAACTACCCGTGCAGAATTTACTGATAAATCATACGGTCTATTTCCTGCATTAGCAGACCACAAAGTGTTCTGAGTGCTGACCGTTAAAGCCCTATAGCGTTACATTCCTTGTAACAATACCATCTTTGAGAAACATAATGCCCCCTATTTCCCCTGTTAACACAGACTGGGCGATGTTCCCCGTTGGGTCTGTTTCTTCGCAAAGATAACTTGGGTAAATTTCATTACTTCGAAGAATCTACTCGCAACCTCCCTCTCCCCATCTCCCCCATTCACTCCTCCTCTTCCCCATCTCCTACCCCGGCACGACCTCGAATGAGATGTTTGATCTCAAATATTATCAATCTCTAATACGGTCTTGGCACATTCTAGGAATATCAATGAGTAAGTGAAAGAAATAAAAGAATTGGGTGCAATTAACCATAAGGGAACCAAATACTCGAAGCATTTTGTTAATATGGTGAAAATCGACTTCAAAGTTTAGAAGCTTTTCTAAGATACCATAGATATTATAGATAGTGATATTTTTTTTTTTAAGTGAAAACTTCTTTAGCCAGTGGAGCGCTTTTTGCCACAATATGGCACTATTTAAAATACCTCAGATCGCTTTGCTGCCAATTTTGGCAAATTTTCCCTTATTTGTAAGTAATTAAGTAGAAGTTTACGATTTTATAATATTTTTTTTATAAATCCTACAAATATGTGATAATCGACGAAAGATAGGTGAATTCATTGGCTATATAGAACTATAATCAGTTTGTATGTTTCCATATTAAAATTCGGAGGTAGGATTTTTTTAATGTGGGCGGAAAATATCCAAAATGAGCACCAAAAAATCTCGAGCAATTGGAGAAAAATGTTTTAAATTACGCTTTCGCTACAGTGGTTAACACTGTTGTGAATTTAAACTCGATGAAACGAAAAATAACGACTTTTAAAAGAGACAAACACACGCATCCATAGGGTTTATTTAGCCTGCGAAATATTGAGATAGTATAATCGGTCTGCTCTTTGTGCGGTGCTTCGTAGCCTCTCCACTCTTGTCTACTTTAATTTTCTGAAGGCTTCACTGCTAGCGCGTGTGAATTGCACAATCTGTTTTTTTTTAAAGTGAACACTTCTTTAGCACGGTTGTGATTTGAAACTCGATGAAACAAAAAATAACGACACTAAAAAGAGACAAACACATACATCTGTAGGATTGAGCCTGCGAAAGAATGAGATAGCAATACAAGCATAATAATTAAGGGTTATTTTATTTCCCAATAATTAATATTTCATCATAGAACAGTATACTATTTTGATTATTCTGTGGGTATGTGTGTAGAGATGAATTAAAGAATTTAGTTTAAATCACTGAATAATTTATTAACGAAAGTTACAAAGTATATTATTAAACAAATGTGGAACGTAGCACTGAGTTCTGTGTTTCTTGAAAGGTATTGACTGACTGGTGTCCGCCGGTTCATCATTTATATAGGCTCTCGCGCGGTGCATTATCAATGGAATATTCGGGAAGAATCTCCAGGCTTCTCGAAGGTCGGCACTAATCGCTGAGCGTCTGGAATTTGCTTATCAGCGCAATTTGATACTCTTGTAGCTTCTAGCAGGTTCGTTAGTCGCTGTGCGCTGCAGGGCTACCACAGATTTATAGGGCTGCCACAATTCTTTGAAACACAGGAGACCGTATTTATCTCAGCTCACTTAAGTCTCATATAAATCGTTGTATCTCCCTTACTGTCATGGTGAGAAATATGATTTCAACGATGTTCAATATGCTAAAATGGTTTACAAGCTGTTTATTTAATAGTAAACTGGTCGTTAAAATAAAATCTTGTATGTCGAAAGCTTTCTGCGCTACTAGTGGCCTACCGCAAGGTAGTCACCGCAATTTTAAGCAGATGTCCAAAATTTTATAATTCGCTAAAAAGAACAAATTTGTGATATGTATTGTGCATTTTTTTATTCATTTATCAAAGTAGCTTCTAATAATCCGAAAGATATTTTGATAAATGAACAAAAAAATATAATTCGCTCACCGCTCCTAGATATGTTAAGCCAATTTTAAATAACTACATAAACCTATGAGTCATAATTTGGGAAAAACTCATACAATGATCAGAATATACTTTCAGTCGTAAAGTAATTGGGGAAACTTTAAAAGAGTAATAATCATTGATGAAAAAAAAAATTTAAAAAAATAAAATGATAATTAAAGCAATAAAAAATTTTCATCATGAATACTTATATAAAAATAATATAAATACGTCGCCTATAAGTGGTATGACCACAGTTTGATGATGCCTTCAGAAGGCGAAGCAGCTGTCACGCGTAATAATAAGTACATAGCAAAACTTGTTTATAAATAAACTGCTTTTATAAATTGAATAATAATATTATTGAATACATAAAAGATATTAAAATTAAAATGGAGATACTCAAAACTTAATTTACAGCGCCCATGAGGTGATTTTTCACAAAAATAGCGCAAATTATCCAATTATTATTATTATTAATAAATAAAAAAATAAAAAAAAAAGTATTATATTTAATCAATATGTATGTTCAAGTCTGATCCCCGAAGCCCTTGAGGTGAAACATAAAAAATACGACAAAAAAGCTAAGTACGCAAAATTTATACTATAAAAATGTGTATTTTTTCCCCCTTTTAACAAAATTCGTCAACGTACGTCTCTATCCGTGTTATATATGATGTGTGCAGAAATACACTTGTTCTGCTGGGTCCTAAGTAAACACCTCCAGAGGAAGGGGGTGGGAGAGAGAGAGGGTTGTTTGCTACCCTCAAGAGTAATGGCTTGACATCATTTCTTAAGAGTTTGCACTACCCCAGAATATTACATTCCTAAAAGTGTGATCTATGACTTCCAGAGAGCTAAATAACTACTCCCTGATGAAAGACCATCATTAAGAATCGAAACGTTGTTCGAAATGGCTTTAGGTGTGTTTGGTGACCAGAAGAGCGATTCCGTTTCTTTTGTGGATACGGAATCGATGCCATACGTAATCTTCTATCAAATTTGTGTAATATTATGTCTTGTAATTTCTTTTTTTTATGGACTGATATGTTAGCTGTCGTATTTCAAGTAGTTTAAAACACGAAATGTTGCAAGTATGCATGATTATTTATTCATTTAATGTACTTTTAAAGTTATACATCATGCATTTGACGATTGAAAAGTTTTGTTTCAATCTAAATACGCATGAATTATTTAATTTACCCAAATTAAGAACCAATTTAAGGCGCTGCAATCGGGCTCAAAAAGAAGATGGAGAGATATGAAATTACGAATGCTAGAGGAGCGCGCTAATATTTAAAGCGACAAAATCGATGCGAAAATTGTGAAAATGTTTAATAAAACACGACTCGTTTAAAATAGAGCAAAAATTTTGCGGGAGTAAACAGCATTTAATGAAACACTGTGATTTTTTTCATACATATAACTTGTAAAATAACTGAAACAAACATGTTCATAATAATTTTTGGAGCATACTTTGCGATTTTTTTCTATGGAGGGAATTTTATATAATTTGCGTTTCAGCGCAGGGAATGTCTAGATATTATCTTCAAGAATAACATATATTTTTTAAGAGCTTTAAAACTTAACGTGTGGGAGATATGTAAGAAATCGGTAGAAATGCGGGTAGCGGCCGGCGGCTTAAGGCAATATTTTTGGACAATATCTGAATATTTGAGGACAATTATATTAATTATTTCACTAACCACCGTACTTTTAAGCACGGATTATGGGAATTATATTTCATTTCAACAAATACTACAAGAAACAACTATTAACGAGCAAAAAATAGGTTATAAGTTCTTAATTTGGGCAAACTAAGTAATTCATGCATATTTAGATTGAAACTTCGCAAATTCAAATCCATGATATACAACTTTAAACGTACACTAAATGAATAAATAATCATACATTCCGTGTCTTAAACTAGTTAAAATACGACAGCTAACATATCAGTCCGTAAAAAATGCAATTGCAAGGCATAGACAATCACACAAATTTGGTAATAGATTACGTATCAAATCGATTTCGTATCCACAAAAGAAACAGAATCACATGGCAGATGTGAATATTTAGGTACTACCCCCGCTACCTTCAGCCTCACAGCATACCCCAATTGTCGACTATGCTACACACTAAATGTCAACAGTCGAAAATGGGACAATCTGCGAACGTATATATGCACCCCTCCAAAGGAAAAATACAATAATTTTAATAAATCTGCCTCACACTTATAATGAAAATGAAACGCAATTCCCGTAAGTAAGTGGAAAAGAAAGAAAATCACTAAAATTATTAATCCGTACCCAACGCCATCTCTGATACTGACAAAAACAAAACATGGACAGTTGCGCATCGATAATTGCTTCATTGTGTAATTTTTAACTAAATAAAGAAAACTGAAATTAATTCAGCTAATAGGTTAACACAACAGTTATTGATTTTGATCTCCGGGTCAGCTAGTTTGAATATAAAGCATGGTGTTTTCTTATTCTAACACCGTTCAGATCATATTTCTGAGCTCGATAGTAAGGGAGACACAACGATTTCTATGAGCCTTATATGATTTGTTCCGAAAAGCGAACAAATTAGCCTGAGGGTTTAAGAAATCATTTTTGTACAGAGCTGTTTGATATTACACAAAGCAAATATATTCATACAAAAAGCTTGTTCGCAATGATACAAATCTTAATATACAATATTTTATATCAAATGTTTTGCCTTTCATCCGAAATAATGTAAGAAAATATTATATGAATGACTCCGCCAAACCACAAGTACCGAATTTATTGGATATTTTCATCTCAGCTTTTCTATCATCTCGAAAAATATTGAACATTTCACTTCGTCTGTTTTCCCTATTGAAATCTTCAAGGAATCAAATTCTCAGTGATAATAAAACGCCCTCGTTCCTCTAATAAGTGATTCATGACTAACTAGATCAACCGCTTATTTCAATAATGTGCCAATGTATAGGTAATTTATTATTTCACCAGCTGGTTCCTGGCATGCGTTGCAATGCCATATTCAAATAAATAAATTGTTTCTCCCTGCATGTCCTTTTCCGTGCGTCCCCTTTCCCCTCCCGCATCTCCTACCCTCACGCAATCCCATTCTACTTTCCCGTCCGCCCTCACCCCTCTCCACGGTCCCGCAAACCCCCCTCCCGCGTTCCATATATTCAATCCCAGTACATTCAGTTTGCAACAGCTCGCCTGCCACTTTTTACAATTTTTTTATTCAAATTTTCATTTTTCGTATTTTTTTTTTTTACTTTAACTCCACACAGGAGGCCTTGAAGAAAATAATTTCCCTCGGGGCCTATGTCATCTGGACTGCTGTGTGGACGGTCTTTTTGAGGAGAGGAAGGAATGAACATTGGTCTTGAAGAGACCCATGTTGTAGGAAGGAGGAAATACAGAGACCGGCAAATCATTCCACAGCCGAGCTGTTGAACACAAGAACGAGTCGAAGAAGCGACCCGTTCTCATGTGACAAATGCCAACCGTGTACAAATGTTGGGCGCGCGTTTGGCGCGTTTCCCGACTATGCACCGGTGCCGAAGGGATCAATGACGCTAGTTCCTCGGAGCATCTTCCATTGTAATACCGGTAGAACAAGAATAGCATTCCTACCCGACGCCTGTGCTCTAAAGATTGCGATCCGTCTTTTAAAATGGGAGAATTATACGTAGGTATATTACAAATATTCATTTTTTAATATTACAAGATTAATATCAATCAAATTTGGTACCTAACATAGGTACCTATTAAAAATATATATAATTTTAAAAATTCATAGACAATTCTTTTAATACAAAAAAACAGCTGCCTGCTAAATTCCATTTCACCAAACGCGCGAAGTTAAAAAATAGTTGTTAAGTTTTCTGAAATTATTTAATTTTCTGCGCAATTTTCTTAATTTTTCTTTCCGTGAGAACCTTCTACAAAGTATTAGAAAACTTGTTTGAAAAAATATGAATGAAATAGGTAAAGTCGTTCTAATGTTATGGCGTGACCAAGGGAAACAGGGATTCATTTTTATATATGTAGAGATTAATTAAGGGAGACCTGTTTGCCTCTCCAGCAGGAGTCTCTCCGAACCCAGATCTTCCTCTCCTTACTTTAGTTTAAAAAAAACTCCACACAGCATCCCCAAAGTCTGATGCCACACATGAAATTATTTTCCTCAGGGCCTCCTTTGTGAGACTAATATTTAAAAAAAAAACCTGTGCTGTTTTCACATTTAAAAGAATCGTAGAAGTAATTGGATTTCGTAGGATTTTACCCACGATCCACTGAATGTCCGACCGCTATATAGTCAAGCACTTTATATTACTAGACCAAAAGAGACTTGCCTGGAACCGTTGGTTTTTTGTTTTCTATCTCACTCTCTGGCAGGCTAAATCCTATAGATGTTTGTGTCTTTCGCTCGCTTCCGTTTCATCGAGTTTCAAATTACAACGTCGCTGAAGAAGTTTTCACATCAAAAATAAATATATATTTACAAAGAAATGACCAACCTAGTGCATCGTTTACCCATGGTTCCGTTGATAATCATATAAATCAAATATGTATAATACAATGTTTTTCGACAAATATGAATAAATTTTAAATAAAACGAACCTATTGACGCAACTATGTATACATATCTATATACCTTGTTCCATTTCTCTACACATCCTTTTTTTAACACAATTACCTGTCCCTCCTGACAATATTACCTACCGTACAACAATAAAATCAATATGTCAGTCAGTCTGTTAAAAGAAACTGTGCAACGAACACCATTATTCTCTCAGTTTTATATAACATCGACCAGTTTATGGAAGCTTGTGCAATGAGTGACTTAGTGCTCCCTCAGACCCATAATATTGAGCCGAACATCAACCATAAGGGGTAAGTCAGTTTCCTTCCCCATTCATCTGTTTACCATTCCCCATGGTTGTGTCAAAGTATTCACAAGCATAACATTTTTTTAATATATTGATACAGTCCACTCCACGTGTCGCATTTGCGATACCAGAACCTATTACGATTTCCTTGAAAGAAACCTAAGATATATTGTTACAGAATTTCCTTTGTGTCCAAAAATTCAGATATGAATAATTTTCTGGTTACCGATTTCCTTGGAGGCGTTTGTCTTTTCTGATTTCCTGGAATTAACTTAATTATGTAATTTAAATAATATTTCATGAACTAAATAATATATTTTAGGGTTCCTTGATAGTTGATCCGCCGACAATTGACCCCCCGGCATACTTATATACGATGTGCAGTCGGTTTGGGGAAAATACTGTATACCTAATTACACCAAATATAACTAAATGACCCCGAAGGGATGTAATTTGATGTACCACCGAGTAACATTAATATAAAACATATTTGCATTCAAATGCCTCAAGGAACAATCTACTTCTCTAAATACTGAGTATACCGCGCATAAGTACATAAAATCGACACTTGAGTATTTTAATTTATTTTTTAAAGTAATACAAACATTCCCGGGTAACGAATAACCCGATAATATTTAAAAATCTCCTACTACCACCACAGTAAGACGAAAATGTTGCTTGAGTCTGAGGACTTAGTCAACCGAGAAATCGAACATGGAACGCCTGGGTGGGACTCAAACGCGATGCCCACTCAACCACTGACCGTTCAAAAAATTCGTATATAAATCCGGAAAAAATCGTTTCATATTTAAAGCGCTCAGCGGAAAGTGGCCCAACATCATTTATTATATATTTTTTGTCATATTATCTCTGAAGCCATAGTGGCCCAATTTAAGTTTTCACTATTTCAAACATCCTTTGAAATCAGTGAAAACTAAAAATGGGCCACTGTAGCTTCATAGATATGAAAAATATTTAACAATATGATGTTTTCGCTTATGTGGGTTGGGCCACTCATTTATACCAACTTAATATTAAGGGTATTTTTAAGCCGATATTAAGTTTGAAATTGGTAAATAATGCACTTTTTTTTTTTACTAAATATAATTTCGGGGGGCCAACTGTCGGCGGATCAACTGTCGGCGGATCAACTGTCGGTGGATCAACTGTCGGCGGATCAACTGTCGGCGGATCAACTGTCGGCGGATCAACTGTCGGCGGATCAACTGTCGGCGGATCAATTGTCGGCGGATCAACTGTCGGCGGATCAATTGTCGGTGGATCAACTGTCGGCGGATCAACTGTCGGGTAACCATTTTTAGATATAATTTGAGATTTTCACAGCCAAAAGAATTACAGTGATTTATTTTCGGGGTATTATGCCGAATTGCGCTTCCTCCTTCTTTGGCTAACGTTTCCGGCAGCGTGGACATGTAGACAGTACAGGGCAGATGTGTAATCGAAGGCTTGACGACGGGCCTAAGCTCAATAGTTCTTTGTATCCGGTAATTGACGGCTACACCAAAGCTAAACGCAGAAAACCGTTTTGAATTATGCTGTAATACGAGCTCGTAGAGGAGTGGAGCTGGCAACATGGTATCGCATCTAAATGCATAACCTTACACTTTCTAATCTGCCCTGATGAGAGACACTGTAATGCTGTCCGAAATGTTGGTTAAAGAAGAAGGTACCGCAATACGGCATAATACACCAAAAATAAATAACTTGAACGTATTTGTAATTTAATAAATAATGGTAACGAACAAAACATTATTATTTTTAGAAGAATTTTTGTGTTTGAATTCGATAAAAGATTTGACCTTTCTAAAGCTTTACGGGCTTACTAAAAATATCAAGAGTGACGCAATCGGAAATTAAAATTAATGTTGTGATTACAATGATTTATTTTTCAAATTATCAAGTTTTTCAAATTAAGCGTCAACGGACGATTTGTCAAAGACATTAATTTAAATTAAAGCACCTACACTTGGTGAGTTATTTTTTTTTATATTACCTCCACACACAAAGAAAAATATTTTAACTCAGGGCCTATGCCATGTTAGATGACGATGTGTGGAGGGCTTTTCAAGGAGAGGAAGTTCTGTGAAGGAAATATGTACGAGGGGTGAGTATCTGGGGGTCAATGTGTCCAGGAGTGATGTACGAATGAATCCATCCCTCCAAACGCGAGGCAAGGCAATGGATAGAGTGATTCCTGCGGATAAAAGACCTTCCTCAACCAGTCTCTCTCTCGATCCTGCCCACCACGCGGCAGGTGGGCAGGCGCATCAACGGTCAAGACTTGGACAAACCTCACCCTGTGAACCCGGGTACCCCTGCTAAATCACAAAATGTAATAAACTACTTAGCGTGAGCAGAAGTTTTGGTTATCCAATAAATGGTTTCCGGAGCGGCGGTACACATACCCGCCTCCCAATTTTTGGTTTGAAACACAGAAATATCGCCTGACAATTACGAGGTTTGCGTTATTTACATTTCGCATCATGAAATCAGCAAAATCCGCCTAATTCGCACAAAACTTCGCGTCGCATCTATCGCAAACGCAAAATTTTCCGGTATCTTTGCATTAGGCAATAGGCACCCAACCTGCAGGTATTTAAATTATTTGGGCATCATTTTTATTTTGTACCAGCTGGTTCCCGGCTGCGTTGCAATGCCATATTCAAAGAAATAAATGGTTTCTCCCTGCATGTCCTTTCCCATGCGTCCCCGTTCCCCTCCCGAATCCCCTTCCCCTCCCGCGTTTCCCTTCCACCTTCCCCGCCTACCCTCTCCCCTCTCCCGCTCCACCGTCTCGTTAAACCCCTTCTCGCGTTCCCAGTACGTTGAGTTTTCAAACAGCTCGCGTGCCACCACTTACAATTTTTTATTCAAATTTTCATTTTTCATATATTACAAATATTCATTTTTGCTGCCTGCTGAATTTACATTCATCAAACGCGCCAAACGTCAAACGTACGAAGTTAAAATAGTAGTCAAGTTTTCTGAAATTATCCAATTTAATAAGTATAAAAAAACTTGAATAAAAAAAATATGAATGAAATAGGTAATGTCGTTCTGAAGTTATAGCGTGACCAGGGGAAACAGGGATTCATTTTTGTATATACAGATTTTGTTTCAGCTCTTTTTGCCCTATCGCAGCATTGTATGGTGGTTCCGCGCATTTTCATCCCACGACAAAACATCTACTAAAACCTAATCTAACCTAACCTTACCTAAACTAACCTAGCCTAACCTAACCTAACGAAAAATGGTACAAAAATAATACAGACATCCTGTAAAGAAAATAAATTATATTTCAAAAACGGTTATAAGAAAGAACTCAGCGTATTGGAGATAGATTTTGTCCGTGGGATATTATCTCGAGGGATATTTTTTCGGAGGATATTTTGTACGGTGGCATAAATTGAATGGTTGATAATTGGTGTGTTCATACAAACAGTTCTCCTAGTCGTCTTGGGAGGAGATTACTTCTTGGGAAAGAATAGAATTATTTTGTATTAATCTGGGATTTATTTAACACTTCGCGTATTACAAGTGGTGACTATGATAGTCGGTCTAACTGGAAGCTGGCTAAATGAGATCTGAATTGAGAGAGCTCCTGCAGACTGCACCCAGGCCCTTGGCCCCTGGGGCCCAAACTCCGAACTAAACTAACTGTCATCTAGCGGACTTTCGGGACAGCTATTTAGCACTGCTCTCTATGTGACAAGCTCGGAAGCTTTGAGATATACCACATCAATAAAAAGATAAGTTGCAAGAAGCAATAAAATATCTAAACTTTTCAAAATTCCAACAATAACCCAGTTCGACAGATCAAAGGGACACAATCCAATTTCAAAAAACATGTTATTAGATATATTTTTCCGAAGGCACGGGATCAAATAACCAACAAAATGGAAGATATAAAAACAACCTTCAATTTTGAATGTTATTGCCGGTTGAATGTAAAGTTACTATTGGCGACACATCTCTAATACCCCTTCAGGGAGCGACTCTCCATTCAATACCTCCAAAGTGCCCTTAGACCTACGATATACGATAGTCAAGATTGCCAATCAATTTTCTTACCTGACACCAAAAGACTAATAAAAATAATTCACTTAGAACATAGACCTTGCCAATTTCACAAAAGAAGATGGAGATATATGTAAATACGAATATTAGAGAAAGGGAAAGTTAAATATTAAAAACGATAATATTTGGGGTGTTTCAGATTGTTTTTTGTTTTTGATACTTAAAAATAAAACACCAGAATTCTTTCAAAGTTGTTATAATTACTGTTAAATTAAAGAGCAGGTTTTAAAATTTATCTATGAAAAATAACCGTTTGTAAGTGCGCACCGGCCACTTCTTCACACTCATTTAGCCTGGCACTAAAATTTTGAATATCTCGCTACAGCGAGCTACAGCATCACTCTTGGAATAGCGCTAATTTTATCTGTGATTCTTTGCTTTAAAACATTCAGGTTGAGTGGCAATGGGTTGTAAACTTTACTTTTTAAGTATCCCCGTATGAAAAATCAGCAGGCGTTAAATCTTGGCTCCTCGGTGGCCAGTACATGTCTCCTCGGCGACTTATTACTCTTTCAGGGAATAATTCGTGAAGAGCAGCTAGGGAGTCATTTGTAACATGGGAAGTGTCTCCATCTTTTTGGAAAAATGTGTTTCAGTTGTAGCCGACCTGATTTTGCACATCTGTAGCCAGAAAAGTCCTGATCATATGGCAATATCGATCAGAATTAAATGTCCGAACGCGACAATAGGTCGTCTTCAAAAAATTAAGGGATGATAATTCCTTGTCTTGTGAATGCGGTCGGCATTCATGCTCGTCCTCGATGTCCTTTTGCGCCCAGTTGATTTATCCGGCATTGTGTTCCCAGTCTGTTCAAACTTGCGTACCCAATGCTTGATTAAATTCGCACCTGCACATTTCTCAGTGGTTAAATTAAAATGTGCCCTGAAAAGACGTCGAACAATAGTGTACGAATCGTTGTTTTTATAAAAAGCTCACACGCAAAATGCGCGCTACGGTCCCGCGAAGCGACTAAACAAACCCGCCAAGCATTTGAGACCACTCCCCTCCCCCGGCTATCTGTGTTTGGCGCGTAACGGTCAAACAAAAAATTAAAAACAATATGCGACACCCTATATAAGCGAAAATTGTGAAAACGTTTAATAAAACATGACTCGTTTAAAATAGAGCAAAAATCTTGTGGGATTATCTAAAATAGCATTTAAAGAATTACTGAGAACTTTTTCTTATATTATGTAACTTGTAAAATAACTGAATAAAGGTGTTTTTTAATAATTTTCAGAACATACTTTGCGATTTTTTCTATCGAGGGTATTTCATATAATTACCGTTTTGGCATAGGAAATGTATAAATATTATCTTGAAGAGTAACAGATATTATTTAAAGAGCTTTAAAACTTAAAGTATTAAATGAAAACATGTAATAAATCGATAGAAATGCGGGAAGCCGGGCCTTAAGTATTTAGTTAAGCAATTCAAACAGCAGTTTTAAAGTTTACTAACTAAAGGCATAGTTAAATGGATTCTTAATAGAGTGACACTTTTCCGACGTTTGCGTGACGTTTATTATTTAATTTCGTAGATATTTATTTAAATAATCTAATTTATCAAATTAACATAAAAAAATTGTCTATGTAAATTGTCATTTCTACTTAGGACGTCTAGGATAGAGGAATGCTAACAAATATCTCTCTATCTCATCACACAATCCTTCCTGCATTCAAACATCACAATCTTCTATTATATCAATACTTGATCTGTCCGAATTTGATTTGATTTAGTCCTGGGTCGCTTGTAAACTACCCAATCATTTTAACCCGATCGCGAACCACTGATGATCGATTAAAAGGGTGATTCTGTATCTTTTGTAACACGTGTTAACTCGGCCGTATATGACATATTTAGACAATTATCTTAAATGCGGTATTCTGTACCGTGCTAACTAAATACTGCGCTTGTGTTAAGACAAAAAAACTTAAAAATAGTTACGCTAACGTCGGAGATGACGGCGCGTTTGCCGCGTAGAAAGATGTTAAGTAATCGTTAAAAGATGTCAGTCGCGGGAAAATTTGCGAATCGAATGTCATTGTGTACACACATCAAACTAATACGAAAAATGGATAGTCATTTGTGAAAATGATAGTAATTTATGTTTAAGCCTATTATATTAGGCTAAAATGTAAGTAGTTTTAAAACTAATAAATAGTAATATGTAAGTGTTTTTTAAGTAGATCATTATTCCGCACAAACTTACATCAACATAGGGGCCATTCATTTATTACTTAAGACGAATTTTGCTAGTTTTCGATCCCCTTCCCCCCTATTATAAAACAAAATAAGAATAGGCCGACCCCCTCCCCCCTCTTTAATATTTATTACGTAAGAATCCAGAGGAAAAAATGAACACACGTTTGGTTTGTTTTAATGTTTGTTTGCGCGTGTCCGTTGCCATGGAAATGGAAATCATTTACCTATACGCATCCGAGCGAACCTCGGCACTCGCGCGGTAGTCCGCGCTTTTTTTTCAAAGTATAATTTTAACTTTGCGCAATTTTGTGATCTTACGTAAGAACTATCGAGACTCCCTCCCACCCTCTTATAAGAAAAAATAACCCCCCCCCCCCCAAATTGTCTCACGTAAAAAATGAATTGCCCCTTACGACAGGCACAGACAAGCTTTTGAAAGCCATAGAACATCACAGAAATTTGACAGCCGTTAACTATGACGGACGCCTTTCGACATCTCAATAATTATCTCGTAATGCTGTCTTAACGCAAAGATAACTCAAAAGATACAAAATCACCCTTCAGGATACACTTGTGTAACGTTGAAACATAAAATCTCTCAGCGTTTTTCTTTTTACGTTAACTCCACACAGGAGGCCCTGAGGAAAATAATTTTCCTTAGGGCCTGAGTCATCTTTGGGGATGCTGTGTGGAGAGTCTTTTTAGGAAAGGAAGGAGAGGAAATTCTGGGAAGGAAAGGGGTATTAGGGGTGGATATGAATCTGGGAGTCAGTGTGTCCAGGAGTGACGGAAGTATGCTTCCATCTCTCCCATTGCAAGGCTATGTTCCGAGAGAGTACAGCTGGAGAAGTCATCGGGATTCCCTCAACCATTCGCTCCCGATTCGGCCTGCCATGCGGCTGGTGAGCAGATGCATTCGCCGCCAAGACCCGGACAAAACTCACCCAATAAACCAAATTTTACATCTTCAGAAACTGCTATTTTCCTAAGTTTTTCCCACAGTTTATTATGACATACACGGTCAAACGCTTTGCTTAAATCTAGAAAGCAGGTATAGATTGGCGTTTTCCTTAGTTTATAATAATTGCTAAGTCACCAAACGTAGTGAACGACTTGGGGTGACCTATGGCAGAGGTGTTAGTTATCAAATGAATTGTTCCCGGGACGGCAGTACCTATACCCGCCTCCCAAAATTAAACCTGTACATTTTTACGTTTACCTAAAACAATTTTCTTTTACATGTGTAGGCCAATCTAGCATGAGTTTTTCAAATGTTTCTAATACAATAAAACGGCTACTGTTGAAGTAGTTATTTTTCCATTAGTACACTTCCAAGTCCCAGGTACACGAAGAGGGTGGGGAGGGGAGGGCGGGACGGTCTAGGATATGGGGGAAAGGAGGGAGTGGGTAGGTAATGTCTCTACCCTTCTCACCTAACATCCCCAATACACGTTATATTATATTAAGGTATCACCAATGCAAAGGCGAATCCAGTATCTACATGCGAAGTAGTGCGAAGAAGATTTTATGCAAAGGGTTGTAATTATATTTTGCAAGAGATGATAAAAATAAATTTCTTTAATTATATCATCTGTTTTTTATTCAACAATTCTTTATTAAGATATATTTTTTGATTTTCACCGCCAAAAGTATAATTGTGATTGTTACGTTTTTGGTTCTTATGCCGTGTTATGCTTGTTTTACAATACAGGAGGCTCTGGGGAAAATATTTTCCCTCAGGCTTTATGTCATCTTTGGGGATGCTGTGTGGAGGGTTTTTTAAAGGAAAAGAGAGGTGGGTAGGAATCTAGGAGTCAGTGGGTCAAGGAGTGACCGACATATGAACCCTCCCACTGCGGTGAAAGGCGATGTTCCAAAAAAATTCTGCTTCTCACACAAGGTCTCCCTTAACCAGACTCACCTGATCCACCTGCCATGCAGCTAGTGGGCAGACACATTCACCTTCAATACCCGGACAAACCTCACCATACGAACCCGGCACCTCTGCTAAGTCAACAAACGTAGCGAACCACTTGGGATGACCTATGGCAGAGGTATTAGTTGTCCAATAAACGGTTCCCGGAGCGGTGGTACCCACACCCGCCTTCCAAATTACTTTGTCCATCATCACTACAAATGTGTGGATTGCGTTGAAGAGTGTGTTTATTTAGACGGAATCAGTGCTAAGCTTCATAACTCTTGGCGTCCGGTATTAGACGGCTACACCGACACTTAACACAGAAAACCACATTAAGGCCAATTGACCAGTGGCCGAGAATTCAAATTTCGTCGAAAGATGGTCTTGGGTTGCAAGAGTATGCAACTGTACAGGGCGGTTACGATGACAAAGATTCATTATTCTCCGTGTAGTTACCGGCATTTTTAATTACTAACTTAATATCGATTTTATTTAATTCAAAATTTGCTTTAATATATTAATAAAAATGCCCAAACGCCGGATGAAAAGATATTTAAAATTTGGAAAATTTTAAAGTATTTATAATTTTTCGATTTTTTTTTTTTTACATGTATACCGCACAAGAGTCTCCAATCGGGGTATGTTGTGAAGCTGAAGGTAATGGGGAAGGGAAGGAGATGGGGAAGAGGGAGGTGGAGAAGTACCTAGTTATTCAGATCTGGTCACCAAACACGGCTAACGCCATTTCAAGCAACGTTTCAATTCTGAATGGTGGTCTTACACCAGGGCGATACTGAGAGTACCTTCCACTCTATATATTATTTTAAATGAACAAATTGTGAATTAACACAAATTACTCACATAAAATTCATTTGCCGCCCCAGGGTTCGATCCTGCGACCTTCGGAGTGCTATTCAAGAGCCTTACCGCCGGAATACGCCGGCCATCGATAATGTCTTAGTAAAATAAACGTGTAAAACAATCTGAAATATATTACTTTGTAAGACCATAATTACTCGTATGTAGATAAACTGAAGTATTTTCGTAGCAAAACACGTGCACGGATTTTTTCGTGGAACTTTCCTAGATAAATAATGCATTGATTTATTTTACTGCATGAATGAATAATTTTAAACGTGTGTTGTATAATACAACATTTTGTTTGAAAATTTAACCAGTCTGCCAACAACCAACGGCATGACCTTATTACTATAAAAATAATCATATTTTTTCAAAATATAAAACATACCTTTACTAGACAAAATTAAAATCATTCGAAATCAATTTTTTTTTTTGTAACGAGTATCTATCTATACGTCTAAAATTTGGTTTAAAAATTACATATATCGGGTTGTGTCGCTCTACGAAGTAATGAATATTACGAATAAATAATGTGTTTTTAAATACATATTTCTAGCAACGTTTCGAAATTGAATGGTGGTCTTTCACTAGAACTTTGGCAGCATCCACGACTCTGGAACGAGCCAAAGTTGATCTAAAAAGTTTATTTTTCTTCACCTCCTATAAAAGTTGTTAAAACAATTACTTTTAATTAAGACAGCAAATAATGATGAAAATTTATGCGACATTTAAAGTGACAGACTGTTTTTAATAACCACCCTGACGGTAAGCCAGCATTCTCCCTCTAACCTCGTGCCTTTCGCTTTTACCTTGAAAAACGACACCACCCCTAAAAGGGGGACGTTCAAAATTAATGATGTTTTCTCCCATTTATTCGCAGGGAACATCTTGTTATTACTGTAAGGTTATAAAATAATATTACGCCCAACGAATGCATCCAATTAGATAATTTAATACTTTCTGTAGATTTAATATAACAGATGTGTGCGCAATTTAAAATCATTACTTTATTTGATACCAGCTTACCCGGCCACACGTTGCTGTGGCTAACTAAACACAACGCCAGCGAAAAATTATAATAAAGTGCATGAAATGCTTGAGGTAACTAATGTATTTAAATTGATAAAGATTAATTAGTACTGCATCCATCTAACTTTTCAATTAACGCATTGTACGTGACCATTTTTTAGAATATAGAATGGGTAAAGTAAGCTATCCGTAAGAGGTAGATATATGCCATCGCGGACTTTTTTGTAGATCTATAAAGGAGGAATATCCCACCATGCATTGTTTTGTTACATCTTAAAGGGATTAGGCAGTGTTTTTTATGAAAGCTCCCAGGCGGCATGACTTTTTCCGACACTTCTAACAATTATCGTTCTGTTTCAACCAATTTATACAAATCCTCAACAAATTATGTACCTAAACCTTCCTCACGAATCTATCTATTAGTGAAAACCGCATGAAAATCCGTTCAGTAGGTTTTGAGTTTATCGGTAACAGACAGACAACGCGGAGGACTTTAATTTATAATACGTAAAGATGTAGAGACTAGCGAGTTCGCGGCATGCGTTCCAATTTGTTTTTTTTTTTACATTAACTCCGCCCAGGAGGCCCTCAGGAAAATAATTTCCCTCAGGGCCTATGTCATCTGAGATGCTGTGTGCAGGGTCTTTTTGAGGAGAGGAAGGAATGAACATTGGTCTTGAAGAGACCCATGTTGTAGGAAGGAGGAAACACAGAGGCCGGCAAATCATTCCACAGCCGAGTTGTTGAACACAAGAACGAGAAGAAGCAACCCGTTCTCATTTGACAAATGTCAACCGTGCACAAATGTTGGGCACGCGTTTGGCGTGTTTCCCGACTATGCACCGGTGCCGAAGGAATCAATGACGCTAGTATTATAATACCAGTAGAACAAGGATAGCATTCCCACCTGTGCTCTAAAGATTGCAATCCGTCTATTAAGATGGGAGAATCTATCAAACGGACCGCCCGTTTCTGCACAGATTCAAGGGTATTTTTCAGGTATTTTGGAGCTCCAGCCCAGAGGTGTCTGCCAAATTCAACCGTGGAGCGCACTTGTGATTTGTACAGGGTTAGCAGTTGTGTACTATTAAAGTATCTGCGGGCCCTGTTCAGTACGCCCAGATTTTGGGAGGCTAACTTAACTCTGGCTTCGATGGAGCCCCCATATCTGAGCTGGTCACAGAGTTACACCAAGCATATCAATGGTGGGCCTGTTTGGAAGATTGCTTACGTTGAAGGAGACTGCAATGCCACTAATAAAAAAATTGTTTCTCCCTGCGTGTATTTTCCCGTTCGTCCCGTTCCGCTTTCACCTCCCCCTCCGCTCGCATGTCCCCTTCACCTCACACGATCCCCTTCCCTCTCCCGCGTTCAATATATTCAGTCCCGGTACATTCAGATTTTCAAACAGCTCGCGTGCCACCTGTTGCATTTTTTTTACATATTTTAATTTTTTTGTATTACAAACATTCATTTTTGTATAATATAAGAACAATCAATCAAATTTTGTACCTAACGTAGCTACCTATTTAAAATAAATATAAATTTTGATTAAATTTAAAGTATTCGATTTTGATTAGTGCCATAGGTGAATACTTCGATTAAATTCATTAATTTAAAGAGTTTATTCGAAAATTAAATTTTGATACAATCAATAATTTGCAAAATGTCATTCTCAAATTGTGACATTTTTGACAGTTTCGTAAGAATTTTTGTAATGATTAAAAACACTTTTCAGAAATATTGTTTATGGTATCTTTGAAGATAGAGAGAAATCTTCGCGAAAGTGGAAAGAAGGTATTTTAAAAGTTTCAAACATTTCCTATGCTTAATATAGCTATGCATAGATATTTGACATATAACGATTTTGTATATGTACGTATATATCATAGATATATGAATATTAGTAGACCTGCCCTAAGTGATAAAAGCGTATTATTTCCCCCTCCTCAAACCGGTTCCATTGGAACCGGCTGGGATTGAGTATGGCTTCGCGTGAATCTAAAAAATATGACGTCATCATTCTTCTGCGAGCCAGCGTCGAGCGCTCATCGGTGCATTTTACCGTGTAAATATATACTATCACTCGAGATACATTGCGTTTGCTCGTCGATGATTATTGGGGTAAGTAAATTATGAAAAATTTGTAAAAGTGTCTAAAATAAGCGAACTTTACTTTGCCGTATGTAGACTTCGCAAATTTGTCAATTCGCGCTCCCATATAAAACGGTCTATTCATTCAAAAGTAGAGTTCAATTTTAAGAAATAAAAGGTGATATTATAATGCGAGTTGCCTATATACTGTCATATTGAGTTATCGACGAATCACATATCTCCAAAGTCATCTTCCCGCTCTGCGCCTCGCTGTAGTTGTTGTATACCCCTCACCTTTATGTTCTGGTCTAGTAATATTCATATGTCTATGGTATATATAGATTTTTGTATTATGAAAAACCTCGTGGAAGAGTTGTATGAACTTTATTTTTAGAATAACTTAAGGAGTATAACGTCAAATTGCAGAGGAAAGTATTCAAATATGGAATAGTATCCCTAATATGGAATACCGGCATTTCTTGTAAACAAATACTCCTAGACGCAATAAACAGAGATAGTTTATCTCTTTCAATCACTACACGCGCGTACAGGTTTCAGTCAGTCGAGCGAGGGCTGTGTCCGCGGTGAGACGGTTTTTTTTCTTCTGAAGATTTTCGAGAAGAAACCTGGATCAAATGCCTCATGTACGGACTCTGGCACATGGTGCAGAGTTCGACACCTGGATTTGTTATTATTGCAAATTGGTTAAGTTCATTTTTATATTTGACAAAAGTATCTGAAGTGTCTCGTGGAAGTTGAGCTTGATTTTATTTTTGTAGTGTTCTATGTTTGAGGTATCTATTCCATCATTAGATACCTTTATGTTGATTTTGTAAGGAAAGGGAGGAAAGTAAATTTGACAAGGAAATAGATATAAGGAGTGGGTAGGAATCTGAGACTTAGTGAGTCCAGGAGTGACAGACATATGAATCCATCCCTTCAACTGCGGTGCAAGGCGATGGGTCGAGAGACACTACCTGGAGGATAAAAGATCTCCCTCAACCAGTCTCTCTCGATCCTGCCCATCACGCAGCAGGTGGGCAGATGTATCGGTCACCAAGACCTGGATAAACCTCATGAACCCCTGCTAAGTCACCAAACGTAGAGAACCAATTGGGGTTACTTACTGCAGAGGTGTTGGTTATCTTTAAATGGACACCGCGGCGGCGGTAACCATACCCGCCTCCCAATCATATATTATGTTACATCAATATTCTTCAGAAGTATTGCTAAAAGAGAAGCGTAGTACTGCCATTTAAAATGTATTCAATTTGATAAATGAAAAATAAATAAAAATTTCATCAAACTTTGGGAAACTCAACAATATGATGAATGATGTTTGGAAGGGACAATTTGATCCACGTTCATACATTATATTGTGATACGAGAAGGACAAGGGGATTAAATGCTTTCCTTTTGGGAGCATATTTGAATAACATTTGCAAAGAAAATAGTTTTCTGTAGCGAATTTATCGTCAAAATATTGTTATAAAGGATTTGGTCGACCGACCAAAAGTATTTATTTTGTTGTTTTTTTTCAGGTTTTCATATTTCAGTTCCAACTGCCCCCAACCGTCGTTTTTATCTATGTTTTTACATTAGCTCCACACAGAAGGTCGAAAGAAGTAAGAAAAATAATTATGTCAGCCTATGTCATCTTTGGGGATGCCGTATTAATGGTATATTTAGTGGAAGGAAGGACAGGAAGTTCTGGGAAGGAAAAGGGTATGAGGGGTGGGTAGAAATCTGGGGGACAGACTCCAGGCATATGGGAGCAGTTGGGACTCTTATGCGGTAATCACATAAAAAAGGACTTCTCTGCGCTCATTCTACAATTGGTTATACCTACATTGAAAAAAAAAATTCTCTTTGTAACCATGATTCAATTATTTAATTTTTTAATACCGGGGTTAAAATCAATTTAATTTTAAATCCTGAAGATGCTTATGTTAAGCGAAACCGGTCGGTGTTGAAAATATAAAATAATTAAATCGTGTTTACAAACAAAGTGATTGTTTTATTTCAATTAATATGTCAAGTCACAAAGTGACTGCTTTCTACCAAAATATAAAAAAAAATTGGAAAATAAAACTTTTTTAAAAGGTGATTTTGTAGAAAATGTCGCATCTTGTTTTGCAAATCCCATCGCTGTACATATATATATATCCCTCTCCCAATCCCACCCCATTGAAGGGTGGCTTGGTTGGGTGGGTAGGGTAGATAGATAATACATGCACAGCCGCAGTACCGCATCCCTAAAGGCCGTCTGCCTACGCGTGCGGTGCGGTGACCTATGGGGGTGGATTCACCCCGCACCAGCTACCTCTAAACGGCAAACTCGGCCCATGGTCCGGGCTGATTCGAAGCGACATGTTGCGACAACGAAATTGAGGCTTTGATACTTTTATTTCATAGTCGATTAGTACCTGATGGCTCGTTCAGTATTTATGAATAGTTTGAGGTCGTCGAACCTAAAAATATTGCAGATGGAGAAAACATTTTTCAATTCTTTCAGAACCTATCACATGAGTAGGTCTAACTGTACATGTAACAACTCAGCAGTACTCGTTATTTTTGAGTGATGTAATGTAACAACTCAACAGTACTCGTAATTTTCTAGTCACGTAATGTGACAACTCAGCAGTTTTTTTTAATTCTCGAGTAATGCAATGTAACAATTTAACAGTACTCGTATTTATCTAGTCACGTAATATAAGTCTGCAGAACTCGTAATTTTCGAGTCATGTAATTAAAAATTTAGCGGTACCCGTAATTTTCGAGTCATATAATGTATTTGATTTTGGAAGGGAAGTATGGGTACCGCCGCTCCGGAACCATTTATTTGAACTCCTACCCTAGGTCATCCCAAGTGGTTCACTACGTTTGGTGACTTAGCAGGGTTGTCCGGGTTCGTGGGGTGAGGTTTATCCAGGTCATGGTGGACGATGCGTCTGCCCACCTGCTGCGTGGCGGGCCGGATCGAGAGAGAATAGTTGAGGGAATTATTTTGACCTCTCCAGCTAGAATCCCTCGACCAATTGCTTTGCACTGCAGTTGGAGGGATGGATCCGTCTCTCCTGGACACACTGACTCTCAGATTCCTATCCATCCCTCGCCCCTATTTCCTTCCCAAACTTACTCCCCTTCCTTTCCTTGTAAAAACCCTCCGCAAACCATCCCTAAGATGCTATAGGCCCTGAGGGAAATTATTTTCCTCGGGGCCTTCTGTGTGAAGCTAATGTAAAAAAATGTAACAACTCACCAGTAGGTACTTCAAATTTTTGAGTCATGTAATGTAACAACTTACCAGCCTTCTTAGTTCTCATATCATGTATTGTAACAATTTAGCAGTAGTCGTATTTATCGAGTCATGTAATGTAAAAATTCTGCATTCGGCAGTACTCGTAATTTTCAGATCATGTAATATAACAACTCAGGTAGGTACTTGGAGTTTTCGAATCATATAATGTAATAACAGTATTCGTAATTTTCGAGTCATGTAACTCAGAGGTAGATTCTTGAAATTTTCGTCATATAGTGAAACAACTCAGCAGTACTCATAACTTTCTAGTCGAATAATGTAAACATAACGCAGCACACGTAATTTTCGAGTCATGTAATGTAACAACTCAGCAGTATTCATAATTTCTAAGTAACGTGGTGCACCAACTCGATACTCGTAAGCCTCGAGTCATGTAATGTAACAACCCAGCAGTACATTACTCATGTAATGTAACGACTCAGTAGCAGGTTCTTAAAATGTTCACCTTAATTTACACCTCGGCAATGTTTTTTTGTAATTGCGTTTCCTATATCTGCCACTGAATAAAGAGGAGTTTTCGAGAATCACTTCAAATAATTTCAAAATAAAAATTTCTTAATGGGAATACGACAACCTGTTCCGAATCCATTAAATTGTGATATTAATTGATACTGTGCGGTGTTTAGTTTGTCGAGGGTGCCAATGAACGATCAAATCCTTTACAAGGGTTCGAACCCTTATTATAATCATAATGGTAAGCTGATAGTCCATTTTATAATAATAATATGAAAGGGTATTTAAAATAACGAGGTATGATTTTCAAACAGATGGGGAGAGATTTTAAATGTGTATGAAATTGATACAAGAGGTAATTGGGTTTTTCTCGGCGTTTTTGTGATATTTCGAGATGCTGAGCTGTGTGGAAGAACTTTCAAAGAAAAGAAATAAGAAAACCTTGCTGTACAAGAGATTCGTGTTTCAGAATAGTCAAACAGTAAAGCTAACAAGTTTTTGTGTAACAAATTATTTCAATTAAGTTGTGATGCTGGGCAAGTTTTCAATGAAAATCGGTGATAAAATCGGTGATGGAATCGGTGATGAAATCGGTGATGAAATCTGTTTTGAAATCGGGATACAATCGGTGATTACACTAGTGATGGAATCGGTGATGAAATCAGTTATCAAAAGGGATGAAATCGCTGATTACATTAGTGATAATACGATTTGGGAGGCGGGAATCGGTACCGCCGCCCCGGGAACCTTAACTGGATAACCAACACCTCTGCCATAGGTCACCCCAAGTGGTTCGCTACGTTTGGTGATTTAGCAGGGGTGCCCGGGTTCATAGGGTGAGGTTTGTCTAGGAATTGGAGGCGGATGACCAGGACACACTCAGATTCCTACCCACCCCTAAAACCCTTTTCCTTCCCAGAACTCTCCTCTCCTTCCTTTCCTTAAAAAACCCTCCACACAGCATCCCCAAAGATGACATAGGCCCCGAGGGAAATTATTTTCCTCCTGTGTGGAGTTCATGTAAAAAAAGTGATGTAATCGGTGATGAAATCAGTTATGAAATTGGAATGAAATCAATAATTACATTAGTGACGGCATCGGTGATGAAATCATTTATGAAATCCGGATGGTGATGGACTCGGTGATGAAATCAGTTATGAAATTGGGATACGATCGGTATGGTACATTGGTGATGGAATCCGTGATGAAATCAGTTGTAAAATCGGTATAAAATCGACGACTACATTGGTGATGTAATCGGTGATGAAATCAGTTATCAAATGAAATGAAATCGCTGATTACATTAGTGACGGAATCGGTGATGAAATCAGTTATCAAACGGAATGAAATCGGTGATGAAATCAGTTATGAAATTGGGATACAATCAGTGATTACATTGGTGATGGAATCGGAGATGAAATCAGTTATGAAATCAGTATAAAATCGGCGACGGTGATGAAATCAGTTATGAAATCGGTGATCACATTAGTGATGGAATCGGTGATGAAATCAGTTATGAAATCGGGAAACAATCGGTGATTGCATTGGTGGGTGGTGAAACTAGTGATGAACTAGTGAAAAATACCTACCACACTGCAACGCGCTACAAACATACTTACGATATTGGGCAATATGTGTCAGAACTTACCCGACAAACGACCAGTAATTCCTGAGCTTATTGGAGTAAACATCTCTGTTGTTATGTAGATGATATTTTGGTCTTCTGTGAAATTATATTTGCTTTTTTTTCCAACAAAAAAATATCTTTTTTCTATCAGCCCAACCCCCACCCTAACTGTCCTATAGAAAACTACTGATTTTATATGTTCTAATAAACTCAGGAATCACTGGTTTAGTTCGTCGTATACATTTTGTATAACTGACTGTACACTTCTACTTTGAAAATACCTTTTCATTTCAAAACAACCATCAAAGAAAATACGTAATTTTCCATTCTAATTGAATTGCGCCAATAAAATTAACATTCGTTCAACGTTCCGTGCATTATAAAATTTCCAAACGAAAAAACCCTTTCCATACATCACTTATTTGTAAGTAGCACACATTTTCCATGAAAAGAATTGCGAAAGGGGTTGAAAACACAGAACGGAAAATTCTTGAAGTGCTGTATAAATATTAAACGAATTTGACAATAAAGAAAGTTAATTTGCCCAAGGAAAGATTTCGAAATGTTATTTGTTTGTGTTTTAAGAATATGGATTACATTTATACAAATATAATTTACAAAATATTATATTTAAGGTCATCATTGGTCATGCATACCTTATCAAAAAAAAAAACTCTTGTGCCTAATAAGACAGCCTCGATTCTTACTTAGGATGTATGTTAAAATGTATTTTGTATAAAATATTATATTTTTATTTTTTTAAGAGCGTTTAACCAGCCAGCGGACGAAAATCCACATTTTGTCGAAAGTTGTTCTTCCGATCGTGCAGGACGGTTAAAATGAGAAAGATTAATTATTCTCCGTACCATCTTTTTAAAATTATAACTCAATATCGAATTTATTTCAATCCAAATTAGCTTTAATTTATACCTTCATCCAAAAATGCTGAAAGGCGTGATGATAAAACTATTAAAATAGTATACTTTTTGTAGTTATTTTTTGATTATAAGTATTTATCGTTTTTTAATAATGTCTAAATTTAATAAGAATGTTAAAAAAATCTGAAATATATTAGTTTGTAAGTGCGCAAATAAATACACAAATGGACCAATTTTCGTCAAGAAACACATGTACGTACATATTTTTTAATGATTTTATTGAAACTAAAATTAAAATTCTAATACATAACTTTGCTAGATAATGTATTGATTTATTTTACTGGATGATTACATTATTTGAAATGGGTGTGGTATAATACAAAAACTTTTTTGAAAATTTAACAAATCTGCCAACGACCTATGGAATAACCTTATTATACTAAAAATTTAAAAAAAATCTTAAAATTTATTACATACGAATGCTAGATAAAAGAACAATCTTTCGAAATCCATTTATAATTTTTGTGGAAAAGAGTCAATACGTCTAAAAACTTTTTTGAAAATGACGTATTTCAGGCTTTCTCTGGTAATGCCCCCATTTGGTTGATAATACAGCGCAATTCAGAAGGGAAATTATTGTATATATTTTGGCTAAATATAATGATTTTACATTTGTGTTTTTTTTTAAATTAGTTGTAATACATTGTTATCCATTTCTCATTATTTTGTAAAATTCTTAATATTATGCGTTATTTTTTTTAACACATTTTTTAAAATGGCAGTTTGCTTAAATTTGCCATTACTGGGCATTACTGACATATTCGGTAGTGGAAACAATTTAAAGAAAATAATTCCCCCTCGGGGCCAATGTCATCTTTGGGGATGCTGTTTGTAGGGTATTTTTTAGGAAAGGAAGGAGAGGATGTTCTGGGAACGAAAAGGGTATAAGGGGTGGGTAGTAATCTGGGGGGTCAGTGTGTCCAGATTATATTCTGAGAGAGCCCTCCTGAAGAAGTCAAAAGGTCTGCCTCAACCAGTCTCTCCCGAACTGGCCTGCCACGAAATTTAAATATACGTATCGGATAAGCCTCACCCAATTAACCCGGGCACCCCTGCTAAAACACCAAACGTATTGAACCACTTGGGGTGACCTATGGCAGAGGTGTTGGTTTTTTTTTTTTTACATGAGCTTCACACAGGAGGCCCTGAGGAAAATAATTTCCCTGAGGGCCTATGTCATCTTTGGGGATGCTGTGTGGAGGGTTTTTTAGGGAAAGGAAAGAGAGGAGGGTTCTGGGAAGGAAAAGGGTTTAAGGGGTGGGTAGGAATCTGGGGTTCAGTGTGTACTGGTCATCAGACCTAAACACACCTCATCCCATGAACCCGGGCACCCCTGCTAAATCACCAAACGTAGCGAACCACTTGGGGTGACCTATGAGGTGTTGGTTATGCAATAAAGGTTCCTGGGGCAGCGGTACCCATTCCCGCCTCCCAAATTGTTATGGTTATCCAATAAATGGTACACCGCCCCCCCCAAATTGTAAATTTCGCTAGAAGTAAGGATAAAGTTACCTTACTTCACGACATGGTTTATGAATTCTTTTGGAGGCTCATCTATTCATTGATTATATCTCATCATACGGAAGGGGTAGTTCTCCCTTATAACCATAAACTTGCATCCCTTATTACCACCTCTTAGATTATTTTCACCTCTTCCTCTCACTCGATAAATGCTGGCGTCCCGCAGGGATCGGTTCTGTCTCCAACTCTGTTTTTGTTGCACATCAACGACCTTTTGTCATGTGCACCAATTCACTGCTACGCGGATGACAGTACAGTTCATGATAGCTTTTTGTTTGACAAGCCCCCAAAGGGCTCACAAACTCCAACAGCTCGTAAGGCTTTGAAGCAAAGAATGGACGGTTACCTCGAGAGTGTTTTCTCTTGGGGTAAAAATAATCTCGTTGAATTTAATGTTTCAAAGACCCAATCTTGTCTGATTACGTCTAAAAGGGATCGCAATGAAAATCTAGTCTCTTTCAACGGAAGAAATCTTCCGAACAGGCCCTCCATTGATTTGCTTGGTGTAACCCTAAGTGACCAGCTCAGGTATGGGGGCTCCATCGAAGCCAGAGTAAAGTTAGCCTCCCAAAAACTGGGCGTACTGTACAGGGCCCGCAGATACTTTAAAAGTACACAACTGCTAACCCTGTACAAATCGCAAGTGCGCCCCACGGTTGAATTTGGCAGCCACCTCTGGTCTGGAGCTCCAAAATACCTGAAAAATACCCTCGACTCTGTGCAGAAACGGGCGGTCCGTTTGATAGATTCTCCCATCTTAACAGACGGATTGCAATCTTTAGAGCACAGGCGTCGGGTGGGAATGCTATCCTTGTTCTATCGGTATTACAATGGAAGATGCTCCGAGGAACTAGCATCATTGATCCCTTCGGCACCGGTGCATAGTCGGGAAACACGCCAAACGCGTGCCCAACATTTGTACACAGTTGACATTAGTCACATGAGAACGGGTCGTTTCTTCGACTCGTTCTTATGTTCAACAGCTCGGCTGTGGAATGATTTGCCGGCCTCTGTGTTTCCTCCTTCCTACAACATGGGTCTCTTCAAGACCAATGTTCATTCCTTCCTCTCCTCAAAAAGACCCTCCACACAGCATCCCAGATGACATAGGCCCTGAGGGAAATTATTTTCCTCAGGGCCTCCTGTGTGGAGTTAATGTAAAAAAAAAAAAAAAAAAAAAAAAAAAAAAAAATATGGGATCAGCATTTCAACCGGAAACATCCACATAAACAGGGTTGCTTATCGGAAAAACCGAGTAGGGGAAGGGAGCAGCTTACAAAGCTTGAAAGGTCCTGTAGACCCTTAGGGACCTTTCAATTTCAAATTAAAAATTATGTATTACAGTATATAAATGGAAACACAAATAGAAAATTGGAATATAACAAGAAATTATTGCTATTAAATAATAATAATAATAATAATAATTTTTTCATAAGAAGTTATTACTTTGTGGTTAGACATTATATTATAAAAATAATCTTTATTCCAGGATGTGGTGAGGATAGTGCAATCCCACACGTCCCATATAGTTATACATATTCATATATTTACACAGTAAAGAAATAAGAACGTAAATAGAAAATAAAAATAATAGTAATAAGAATTAATAATAACAAAAGTAAATATTCAATTATTATGCAGGGCGTGATCTTAAGTGCGCTCCGGCCCATCGCTCGCTCAGGAGTGGAGCAAACTAAACTAAACTCTCAAATTTGTTTTTTTTGCCAGTGGGACGATGGCGTTCCAGTTTGTATTTTTGTTTTTTTTTATATGTTAACTAGCTGACCCAGCCACGCGTTGCTGTGGCTAATGAAACACAATGTCATCTACTGGATGGTAATCCAACCTTTATAACCACCGCCGTCTTTGAGTTTATCGTGAAGAGACAGACAGATGCCACGGAGGACTTTAATTTATAATACGTAGAGATGGTGTGAAAGATTATAATAATGTGCATGAAATGCTTGAGGTAACTAACGTATTTAAGTTAATGAGGATTATTACTGTATCCGTCTAAATAACTTTTCAATTACCGCAATGTTCGTGACCATTTTTTTATAAGATAGAATGGGTATAGTAAGCTATTTGTAAAAGATAGATCTTTTTTGTAGATCTATAAAAGAGGAATATCCCACCATGCATTGTTTTGTTATATGCCAAAGGATTAGGCATCGTTTTCGGTGAAAGCTACCAGGCGGCTTGACTTTTTCCGAAACTTCTAACAATTATCGTTATGTTTCAACCAATTTACACAAATCCTTGACAAATTACATACTTAAATGTTCGTCACGAAGCACTCTATCTATTGGTGAAAACCGTATGAAAATCCGTTCAGTAGTTTTCGAGTTTATCTCGAACAGACAGACAGACGACGCGGGGGACTTTAATTTATAATATGTAGAGAGTAGAGATAGAGATGTAGAGATTTTTAAAAATGTTTTACAATTACCATTTGCCTAAACCGCAAACGGCATTACCTAGCTCAAAGGATTTGGATCACATTCAATCTATACGAATATAAAATTCGTATAGCGTGCATAAGACGTATATTTCTGCAAAGCCCGTCTGCACTTATATCTGCGGGTTCCCCAATCCGGCACATGGCTGCTGAGTTTATATAATCCCTTTTTAATGAGATCTCGTCCAGGAAAAAGTTACCTGACTGGCCAAGCTTTCCACTGCTTACGATGCAAAGTACCTCAGTATATTATGTATACGATTACTTCCGTCCATGTGAATATATTTAACTTCTTTTAAAGTTTATCTTCAATGCGAGAGAGTTGTTCCTTGCATATTTGAGTGTCAATTTGGAAGGCGGGTATGGTGTAAGATCACCATTCAGAATTAAAACGTTGCTTGTTTAGCCGTGTTTGGTGACCAGATCTTTATAGCCAGGTACCTCCCCAACTTCCCCTTCCCCTCCCCATTTACCTTCGACCTCACAGCGTACCCCAATTGGAGAAGCCATAGTCTCACTGGCTTCGGGTTGTTGAGATCAGTTGGGATTCTTGTGCGGTATTAACATAAAAAAATCATATTTAATTCATATAAAATAATTTATACCTACTTAAATACACTTGCATCATGTTCCAGAGGGTTCCGCGACAAAATATCCCAGATAAAACATCCCCCGACAAAATATCTACTTAAACCTAACCTAACCTAACCCGACAAAAAAAATAATACAGACATCCTGAAAAGACAATGAATTATTGTTGTCAGTACTATTTTTGTTCCATTTTTTTGGTTTAGGTTAGGTTAAGTTTTAGTTGATATTTTGTCGAAGTATATTTTGTCGCGGGATAAAACGCACATTACCGTTCCAGAGCAGTAGATACATTCAGTATCCCCCTGGTGAAAGACCATCACCGTTAAGAGGGTATTACCGGAGAAAACCAGAAATATGTCATTTATAAATCAGATTTTAGACGTATTGACTCTTTTCCACAAAAAATTATAAATGGATTTCGAAAGATTGTTCTTTTATCTAGCATTCGCATGTTTTAAATTTTAATAAATAATTGTATATTTTTAGAATAATAAGGTTATACCATAGGTCGTTGGCAGATTTGATAAATTTTCAAAAAAGATTTTGTATTATTTCATACCCATTTCAAATCATTTAATAATACAGTAAAATAGATCAATGCATTATCTAGGTATCGCATGTTTTAGAATTTTTATTTTAGTTTAAATAAAATCATTAAAAAATATATACGTACATGTGTTTCTTGACGAAAATTGGTCGGTTTGTGTATTTATTTGCGCACTTACAAACTAATATATTTCAGATTTTTTTAACATTCTTATTTAACTTAGACATTATTGAAAAATGAGAAATACTTATAATCAAAAAATAATTACAAAAAGTACATTATTTTAATAGTTTTATCATCACGCCTTTCAGCATTTTTGAATGTAGGTATAAATTAAAGCAAATTTGAAATGAAATAAAATCGATATTGAGTTATAATTTTTAAAAGCTGGTACGGAGAATAACTAATCTTTCTCATGCTAATCGCCCTGCATGATCGTAAGAACAACTTACGACGAAATGTGGATTTTCGGCCGCTGGCTGGTTAAACGCTCTTGAGATGAAGTTATACGTGATATTTAGATACTATTTTGATTAATCTTTACAATGAATCGGCTTACAGTATGAACATCAATAAATATACTACGGATAAATCGAAGCTTTTAATAGCTTTTCTATATGTATTGGAATTACAATAAAATTATTATTTACTTAACAAAAAATATAAGCGTAAACCACAAAAAAAAGTTTTTTCGTGACTTAACTATGAAGTAATACAAGAAACAATTTAAAAAAAATACCCCTTTATGGCTAAGACTATTTTTGAGGTTTTCCATGTTCTAACTTTTTTCGTTCTTGTAAAAGTTTGCATAAAATAAATAAAAACCACTTTTTCGCTTACTAGCCTCGTGCAAAAAGACGCTCGATTTTAAAATTTTGCAGGCATGAGATTCGAAATATTTCTAGCGTTTATATTCCTCTTAAACGCTCTTAAGTGGAACGTTCGCGAGGCGTATTTCGCCCCGTTTCATGCAAATCTTAATTTTGGATTTGAAATCAAAATACCTAACCAATCTGAAAAAATATTTTTCTAATCAAAAGGTGTACTAAATATCTAGTACGGATGTGAGCTACTTTATTTATTTTTGCTTTAAATTATACGTTCGAGGCCGTTTTTCTATTGAGTTTCGCTAAAATTGTCTTCATTTAATTAAATACATTAATTACGTTTTCACAACGTTATTGAGCGCCTTTGAATACAGCGGCAGGCAGGTTGGCTAGCTATAACAGGGCTGAAACCGCTGCAATCAAATACCAAACAACTCGCACTAATGGCACTGCATTTGCAAAGGAAACAAGGCTGAAAGCACTGAATAAACAATCCGTGGAAATGATCTATTTTCGTAGATATTAGCCTTATTGAATTTCATATACCTACGAAGCCTACTATTTCCAAAATTATGTTTAATGTAACAATGCCAGGACTGAGCATTTCAGAGAACGCATCGTTGCTACGACTCATTTATTGGATAACCAATACCTCAACTGTAGGTCACCCCAAGTGGTTCGCTACGTTTGGTGACTTAGCAGGAGTTCATGGGGTGAGTTTTTTTTGGCCTTGGCGGCGGATGTGTTTGCCCACCTAATATGTGGCAGGCAGGATCAGGAGAGACTGGTTAAGGGAGAGCTTTTGACCTCTCCAGGCGGACTCTCTCGACGTCTGTATTATTTTTGTCCCATTTCACTATTTTTTAACACTAATTTATTGTCTTTACAGAACGTCTGTATTATTTTTGTCCCATTTTACTATTTTTGAAACATAATTTATTTTCTTTACAGGATGCCCATATTATTTTTGTCCCATTTTTTGTTAGGTTAGGTTAGGTTAAGTTTAAGTAGATATTTTATTCGGGGATGTTTTGTCCGTAGGATATTTTGCCGGGGGATGAAAAGTCGAAACGGAACCGATTATACTATCTCATTCTCTTGCAGGCTAAATACTATAGATTTATGTGTTTGTCTCTTTTTTGTGTCGCTATTCCGTTTCATCGAGTTTCAAATCACAATGGTGGTAAAGAACTTTTCACTTAAAAACAAGTTCAGCGCCCTCTACAATTATCGAAATTGTTATAAATTTCACCTGAAATAAGAAGGATAAATTGGGCCCACTTCTGGCACACTGACACGCCCGCAATGCACTTCCACGGCTCGTACTAATGGGAACGGTGTTCGTAAAGGTAACAAGCAACCTGCGTGCAATTCCAGCAGATGAAAATTACACCGAGCTCGTGGGATTGCAGAATTGTGGGATTGTGGGATTGTTGAATCCCGCTGCTGATGTGATGGGATTGAAACAGTGTGCTATGCACTTAACTGATGCATGTTTTTGTAAGGCTTTTTCATCTCAAAAGCTCCGGAAGTGCAATAATAATTCTGTAGAAACACACTTTTGAAAGAAACATTGTACTTTTGTTTTCTTTGAACTGAATGCTGTAGGAATGAAAGTTCCATGCCAAGTGATAATGAAACCAACTCAGAAACACCTCAGAAAAGTCATTAAAAGCTATGAAAAAATAATTTTAAAATATCCGGCAACCCTAACCTATCTTCACATATTTAACCATTTTTTTAATATTTTTCTTATCATCGCCGCCGCTACACGAATTTCTACCGATTTTTTACATATCTCCCTTAAACACGTTAAGTATTAAAGCTCTTAAAAAATATATTTATATATATATATTACTCTTGAAGATAAAATCTAGACATTCCCAGCGCCGAAACGCAAATTACGTAAAATTCCCTCGATAGAAACAAATCGCAAAGTATGCTGCAAAAATTATTATAAACACTTTGTTTCAGTTATTTTACAAGTTATATAAGTTATACGTATGAAAAAATTCACAATGCTATTTAAGACAACCCCCGCGAGATTTTTGCTCTATTTTAAACGAGTCGTGTTTTATTAAACATTTTCTCAATTTTTGCATCGATTTTGTTGCTTTAAATGTTAGCGCGCTACATTCGTAATTTCATATCTCTCCATCTTCTTCTTTTTGAGCCCGGTTGCGGCGCCTTAATTCTGAGGTGCTTCTGAGTTGGATTCATTCCGAGTTGTCCGGTCACCAGGAATAAGATCTGCGTTTGGTAAAATCATGTTTATATCGGACGTGCCATTCTGAATTATGTTTTAAAATTATTTGTATTACTTTAATGTCTACATTTTTGTATTCTGTACCTAACTGTATGTAAACCTTTTTAAAATAAACAATGGGCACTAGCAGGTAGTGGGAACTTAGATCCCGGGCATATCCGTACCTACCGACGGTGAAAGCGACTTGACCAATCATAGGCTTGGGCTAGGGGTCTAACGGTACATCCCTTGGCCACGGTCAAGTGCCTAATTTAACAAAAAGGCAAGCTTTCACCGTCCAAGCCCTCTTTCTCATCGGATCTGCCTAGGCGACGGACCCTGCCCGGGTCTGCCTGCCGCCTGCTAGCCGCCTCTCTACTGCCAATTTCTGTGCGTTTTAATATTTGGCTTGGCGTGTACGTTTGTCGTGTTTTTACCAACCCCCTATTACAGTCTGTATACCGACGACGGCCCGTGCGGTATATAGTGGTCCTTCGAGCCGGATAACAACACGCCATCACGTCTACACGCTATCACGTCTTGAGCCCCTACGTCTCGAGCCCCCATCGCCCGGGCTCCTTCGCCCCGGGTCCCGCACCTCTCTGCTCCGATGATGACGTCACGTCCGGATCGTTAACTGATGACACCGTCCGGATGCGTGTCCAGCAGATTGCAGACATATTGGCAGCACTGAGGCCTGCCCAACCAGTCAAGCCGGTGACCTTTCCGGATGCGCTGCCAAAAGCTCCAGCCACGCCGGTGACATTCCCGGTTACTGCATCCATGTTGGTGTTCCCAGATGCGCTGCCAAAAGCTCCAGTCATTCCGGTGAACATCTCAGCCCATGCTGTAACCACGCCGGTGATCTTCCCGGATGTGGTATCCCAAGCTCCAGTCACGCTGGTGACCTTTCCGGATGCGCTGCCAAAAGCTCCAGCCACGCCGGTGACTTTCCTGGTTACTGCACCCACGCCAGTGTTCCCGGATGCGCTGCCAAAAGCTCCAGCCGTTCCGGTGACCATCTCAGCCCATGCGGTAACCACGCCGATGAAATTTCCGGATGCACTGCCAAAAGCTCCAGCCACGCCGGTGACTTTCCCGGTTACTGCACCCACGCCGGTGTTCCCGGATGTGCTGCCAAAAGCTCCAGCCATTCCGGTGAACATCTCGGCCCACGCGGTAGCCACGTCGATGAACATCACGGCCCATGCTGTAACCACGCTGATGATCATCGCGGCCACAAGGGACCATGTAACCACGCCGGTGATCTTCCCGGATGTGGTACCCCAAGCTACAGTCACGCCGGTGACCTTTCCGGATGCGCTGCCAAAAGCTCCAGCCACGCCGGTGACTTTCCCGGTTACTGTACCCACGCCGATGAACATCTCGGCCCATGCTGTAACCACGCCGATGAACATCTCGGCCGCGAGGACCCACGCTACGACCACGCCGATGAACATCTCGGCCGCGGGGACCTACGCTATGACCATGCCAATGAACATCTCGGCCGCAGAGACTGACGCATCAAATACGCTAGTGAACTTCCCGGCCCCTATGTCCGTTACATATAATAGGACAACTCAACAAGCGATCATATTGCCTGCAATGGGACCTAACATGTGGGTCCCAGCGATGGGACAAGCAGCCTCCCCGAACGACGAGCCGCGGGTCAATCACTACAAAGTTCAGCCCGCCAGTCAACCAATTGAATATGTAACTACTCAGCCCAGGGATAATGCGCACCCCAATTCAGTGACGGGGTATCTAGCCGCCCAGTATAAGCCGTGGCCCGTCTTCAGCGGACGGCCCGCCGACTCAGAACCATGTGGGGATATACCTACCGAGCAGAGGTATAATGTACGCCCCGACCCAGAAACGGGATGCCTAGCCGCCCCATATGACAACATCTGCAGTGGACAGCTCGACAGACAACCCCGGGGTGTTATACCTACTCAGCTCAGGTATAATGTGCACCCCGATCTGACGGCTAACGCCGGCCGCCACCCCAAAATAAGCGGCCCCGCAACGCCCGACCCCGAAGTGCCTGGCATTGCTTTACCAGCGGCTCCCGGCTCAATCTACGCCGGCCGCCACCGTGCTTCAGGCGGGCCCCGAGAAAACACATGCCGCTGTCCCGAAGATCGCGGTGCCGCATCGCCTGGCCCAGAGAGCCCGGCCAGATTGTGGGCGCTTTCCCGGACAAGGAAACGCGCACGACGAGGACGACAATCTACGCAGCGACGACAGCGCAGCCCATCACACTTCGTCCCAGCGACTCCGTCTTCGGCCGCCGGAGTTGCCGACACGACGCACGTCCTCCCAAATAGCTTGACGCACTTGTGCGTCCGGGGGAGTATATCGGACGTGCCATTCTGAATTATGTTTTAAAATTATTTGTATTACTTTAATGTCTACATTTTTGTATTCTGTACCTAACTGTATGTAAACCTTTTTAAAATAAACAATGGGCACTAGCAGGTAGTGGGAACTTAGATCCCGGGCATATCCGTACCTACCGACGGTGAAAGCGACTTGACCAATCATAGGCTTGGGCTAGGGGTCTAACGGTACATCCCTTGGCCACGGTCAAGTGCCTAATTTAACAAAAAGGCAAGCTTTCACCGTCCAAGCCCTCTTTCTCATCGGATCTGCCTAGGCGACGGACCCTGCCCGGGTCTGCCTGCCGCCTGCTAGCCGCCTCTCTCTGTCGATTTCTTTGCCTTTTATATTTGGCTTGGCGTGTACGTTTGTCGTGTTTTTACCAACCCCCTATTACAGTCTGTATACCGACGACGGCCCGTGCGGTATAATGTTGCTAATTTGATGATGCGTCAAATAATGGAAGGCTTCAGATGGTTCCGCACAACAGTCCCAACTGCTCCCAACGGACTGCAATCCTAAATGTGAAATGTTGTGAGGCTGAAGATATTAGGGATGGAAAGTAGATAATGTAGAGGAAGGTCGGAAAATACCCATCTACTCAGATCAGGTCACAAAACACCCTTATGGCTGATTTTTTAAAATTTTATTTGTTTAATTTAACGCCCGGAAGGCTTTTACGTGATTGGTAGCACAGTTAGAAAGAAACAACAAAAATTAAAATTACATTATATAAAAAATGCAGGAATGCACAAATCATAAAAATACGAGAAACTAAAATTGAAAAACACAACGATTTAGATAAGTTTACAAAAGTACAAGATGTGATTAGGGATAGTGTTTGAAAAAATATTTTAAATGATTCACAAAATTCGTCAAGTTGATAATAAATAAGTCAACATCAATTATTTTTTTTATTTGATAAACTAACGTTTTAAGACAAGATTTTTATGCATAGCACAAAGGGTAACAATTATTATAAGCAATAATAGAGAACTCCAGTCCAATTTTATTTATTTTTTTAAATGAATAAAGACCTTCAAACTTAAATAACTGCATTTTTATTTTTATTTTTATAGTTAGTTTTAATATTTAAAATAATTGTCAAAGTTTTAATTTTTAAAGACTCCCGGAAACGCACCGTATCTATGGTGGTCTTCACCCACCGATAGTTTTTTTACTTTTTAAGTTTTCATTTTGAATCAGTGATGTTATGCCGAGGAAAATTTCCCTAGATCTAGGGGAGAAAAATATTTTTTAGGGATAAGGGAAATCAGGACAAAATCTAGGGAAATTTCGAACTCTGGCAAAATTTTTATTACATATGACAATATTACTGGTATTGTTTATATTAATATATATACGTATATATATTTTTTGGAATTCCTATGAATCTTAATTATTGTTCATGTACTTACATGCAATGTTGTTTTTAACACTGACAACTCAAAATGATATTAGGGAACGTACCCATACTACGTGACACGTTCGGGGGGAGGGGGGGGGGTCTTCAAAATACCACTCTTGGTACAAATGAGCGGCGGGTTGCTTATGATTTTTATTTTGCAAAGTGTTTTTTTTTTATTTGGAATTCAGTGGTGAGTGTATTCGTACTTTTAAATTTTTGTTTAGTGTTTTATTTGGAAAATCACGGTATTATTAGTATATTTACCAAGTTCCGATATCTTTCCAATTAATTATCATATTAATTAACATATAACAGGATTAGTGTTACACAATCGGATGGCTACGTAGGTAATTGCGTAAATGTGAAATTCTAGGGAAATTTCACTTCGAAATCTAGGGAAATAATTTTTTTGGGCAGAACATCCCTGTTTGAATGAAGAACCAGAAGAACCCAGAAGAATCATGGCGGTCATCATGACTGGTTTATTTATGGCGGTCATGGCGGAATGCTTTGTAATGACTTTTAGGTGTGAGGTGTGTTTTTTATTCAAGATTAACTGCTTTTAATATAGAAAAACATTGGTAAAATGACCACATTTCACCGCTACTGTTATTGTATTTAATAAAATTGCAATATAAAAACAATAAATCATCTTTTTCATTGCAAATACATGTGACATCGTGTTTTGTGTCAGGCGTTACTTTGTAGGTGCATTGCTTTATGTATAATACATACAGAAACACTGGTATTTATAATACACTGATCATGACGAGTGTGTAACAACTTGTATAAAAAGCCCTATACTAAAAACAATTTGAAAAAACATAAGCAAATGTCAAAAAATGACACGACTTTAACCTCAAATAGACAAAATTTATTGCAGATTGTCCGCAAATATAGCCCTTTTCGTAAATTGTTGAGGGCCTTAATTATGTTTCAATAAACACAATAACTATTATTTATCTAAATCTCTATAAACAGTATGAAAATAAACCAAAAACACGAAATGTTGAATTGCATAGGTACGTGTGCACTTCAAGTCATTTCAAATGTCAATACAATACAATACACACTATCACCAGGTGACAGGTTAACAGTGACGTCACCGTTAACCATTTCAGTAATGCCAACTTAACGCTGTGTTTTGAGAAGAGGTTTAAAAATGCACTTTTTAATAATTTTTTAAAAACTCTGCGTTTAATATTATGAAATAAAAATATTCAGAATCAGCGTTTCTTGGTCTATATGAACATATTTTTTTAAAGCCATAATATTTTTCACTGGAGTTCTTTATTATCAGTTTGAAACACTCATCTACATTGAAAAAATCTTCCGAGAGAAGATACTTGCCGCCAACGGGACTTGAACCCGTTTCCTTCTGATTGCCGGTCAGCTGCTCTTGACCACTGAGCTATTATAATAAATAATTATAATAATTGTTACCCTTTGTGCTATGCATAAAAATATTGTCTAAACGTTGGTTTATCAATAAATAACATAATAATTAATATTTGACAAATTTATAAATGCAGACATAATTTGTCTCGACGCCACCTAGCGAGGGATTTAACACTAACAATGTCTCTCTCGCAAAATAAAGTTGGTTGTTTTCAGGTGGAAAAAACATAATTAACAGTAATTGTTGAATGAAACACTAGTGTATATTGAATTATTTGGCGGGTATTAGATAAGCCGCCATAGCTCACCCATAAATTCGACCCGGCAAATGATTCAATATATACTAGTGTTTCATTGAACAATTACTGTTTATTACATTTTTTCCACCTGAAAACAACCAACTTTATTGTTGTCAGAAAGACATTGTTAGTGTTAAATCTCTCGCTAGGAGGCGTCGAGACAAATTATGTCTACATTTTTGGGGGAAATACTTTAACTTGCCAAATATTAATTATTATTTTTATTTGATAATCTAACGTTTTAAGACAAGATTTTTATGCATAGCACAAAGGGTAACAATTATTATAAGCAATAATTATCAGTTTGAAACACTCATCTACATTAAAAAAATCTTCCGAGAAAAGATACTTGCCGCCAACGAGACTTGAACCCGTGTCCTTCTGATTGCCGGTCAGCTGCTCTTGACCACTGAGCTATGGCGGCTTATCTAACACTAGTGTATATTGAATTATTTGGCGGGTCGAATTTAGAGATAAGCATTTTTTAAGTATTTTATTTATTATTGGTACTTTTGTAAGCAACATTTAGATTAGCATTATAGCGATAAGGAACGTATTTTTATTGCCTCTTTTGCCATCACGGTACCGTAACCGTGAATCGTCACGGTAATTATAAAAGCGCACAATGTACGGAAGGAAGTTGTATGTTGTTAATGCATTAATCATTACTTTACATTAACACGGCGCTAGCATCTCTCGAGGGAAACTTTTGTTTCCCACTTCTAACGAGTGCTCGAGGCTTGAGGCGTTGAACTTTACGAATCTGAGTCACTCTATCTCTAAAACACGAGATGTTCGTTCTTTCTTTCAAGGTTTATTTATTATTTACTAGCGAGTTCCCGGCATGCGTTGCAATACGACTCAAATGAAGAAATTACCATTCGTCACCTCATTTGGATAGGGTTCTTAAAAGGGTATAACCAGAGAAAACCACAAAGTGTCACTTTTAAATCAGATTTTAAACATTTTGACTCTTTTCCACAAAAAATTATAAATTGATTTCGAAAGATTGTTCTTTTATCTAGTAAACGCATGTTTTAAATTTTGAAAAAAAATGTTTATTTTTAGGTTATACCATAGGTCGTTGGCAGATTTGTTAAATTTTCAAAAAAGATTTTGTAATATACAACACCCATTTCAAATCATATAATCATGCAGTAATATAAATCAATACATTATCTGGGAAACGCATCCTTCAGAATTTAAATTTTAGTTTAAATAAAATCATAAAAAAATAAATACGTACGTGTGTTTCTTGACGAAAATTGGTCCGTTTGTGTATTTATTTGCGCACATGTTTGAGATTTTTTAGAATCTTATTTAAATTAGACATTATTGAAAAATGATAAACACTTATAATCAAAAAATAATTACATAAAATACATAATTTTAATAGTTTTATCATAACGCCTTTCAGTATTTTTGGATGTAGGTATAAATTAAAGCAAATTAGGGATGAAATAAATTCGATATTGAGTTATCATTTTAAAAAGCCTGTACGGAGAATAATTAACCTTTCTCATTGGAACCGCCCTGTACAATCGTTATGACAACTCTCGATGAAAAGTGGATTTTTGGCCGCTGGCTGGTTAAACGCTCTTAATGATATTTTTTTCAAAAATTATCTTTGAATGCCAAAGCTTTTCAAAGTTCACGAGTATCGCAAATTCTTTAACGACGAAAGTCTTATAAAAGGTTAGTAAATTCCTTATTATATCTGTGTACTCGTCACCTCAATAGGATTCTAACTGACATTTTTTAAGTGAAAACTTCTTTAGCACCGTTCTGATTTGAAGCTCTATGAAACGAAAAAGCGATACAAAAAGGAGGACAAACACATACATCTATAAGATTTAGCCTGCAAGAGAATGAGATAGAATAATCGGCCTCCTCTTTGTGCGGTGCTTCCTACTCTAGTCTACTTTAGTTTTCTGAAGGTTTCACTTCAACCGCGTGTGAATTGCACTTATGTTTTTTTTCATAAATGACCTTTGAATGTCAAACCATTTCTTTGATCATTTCTATTCTATACCCTAAATAATTTGCAGCACCATCTGCGTTGAATTTTCGTAGATATACTCGTATATTTATTTTTATTTCATAAAATTTTATTGGTTATAGATTTTTTGTTTTTTTTTTGGCCACCATACTAGGCTAATGACCGTGTTGTGGTACCTAGTCATACTTAATATTTTAAATTGGAATTAAAAAATACTATTTTATTGAAACAGATAATTAAACATACTTAATAAAAATTAAGAAATACGTAAAAGTAAGTGAAAATTAAGAGAAAAAAAATCATATTTTAATGAAAAATTGAAATAAAAATGAAAGTTCTAATTTTGAAAGACATAAACTAATAATAAAGATTAATTGTTAGGAACTCACGTGTTCTATACAAATTTATAAATTAAAACATATATATAAATTGAAACATAAAGAAAATTAAGTAAAAAACTAAAAGAAAAAAAAAATTAAAGAAAAATAGAAATAAAAATTTTGAATTGCTAAAATCAATAATTAAAATGTAGTTTTAAGGCTCTGCAAACCGGGCCCAAAAAGAAGAAGATGGAGAGATACGAAATTACGAATGTTAGAGGAGAGCGCTAACATTTACAGCGACAAAATCGATGCGAAAATTGCGAAAATGCTTAATAAAACACGACTCGTTTAAAATAGAGCAAAAATCTCGCGGGCATTATCTTAAACAGCATTTAAGGAAACACTGTGAATTTTTCATACATATAACTTGTAAAATTGAAACAAACGTGTTAATAATAATTTTTTGAGCATACTTTGCGATTTTTTTCTATCGAGGCAATTTTATATTATCTGCGTTTCGGCGCGGTCAAAGTCTAGATCTTCAAGAATAACATATATTTTTTTAAGAGCTTACCGTGTTTAAGGGAAATATGTAATAAATCGGTACAAATCCGGGTTGCGGGCCCTTAAGAACTCATGTATTCTTTGAAGTAGGCTCGTGTAAGTATATATTATGTACGACAAAGTTCTAAGATCAAGCATTTTAAATAATCATATATTTTACAAGGTTCTAATAATACTTACACTCTCCATTTTGTTTGTTTCTGACGTTGGCCGTTTTTACGAGGCGCATTATAGTTCGTCACTTTGGTTGGATAGTGTTCTAACTTCGCTTTACCATGTTTTGAGGTTTCAAAGTTTGCAAAGACGATTCTTCGTAATCTATCCAACAATTTTTTTAATTTTGATTTTCAAACTTGTTTTAAGTATTTTAGTTTATCATATTTAAAAAGGAAGTTTCCCTAGCTTGGAATTGTATTAGGGAAGTGTAATTAGAACCTTGTGCAATGAATTATTATGCCCTAGCTCAGAGATGGCGAACCTTTATGTATCAACGTGCCATTTTTCTAAAGAAGTTTAATGAGGTCATAGACGTGCCATCAAATAATTTTGACTTTGTGATTATTAAGAAAATAATAATAATAAATACTTACTATCAATTAAAAACTCTTTATTTATTACTACTAAATAGGAACATTTTGCATTATACGCGTAATTTAAATTAAAGTTAAATTAATGTGACTTCTGTTGTTGCAGGTTAGATGACATATAACATTTGTTAGGGTTGTAAGATATTACTTTTAGCAGACTGCATGCTGAACTGGAGTCATCTTAACAACGGTTTCAAACTCTGCAATGTTATTCATCTCTGAAAATAATGACTCGCAGGCATAGGTTGATGATAATATTGTTAAAATAGCATGAGCCAGCTCATCAGCTCTCAGCTTCAAATAATTACATGTGTCACACATTCCATGTTTCCAAAATTTCGTTCTTAGCATTTTTACTTATATGTATTAACTGTCTATTTTTCTGTTGCAATTAATTCTAACTCTCTCCTTATTTCAAAAATTTTTTTAATCCATTCTGTAGCGTAGGGATCACTCGGGTTCGCTAGTTCACCTACTATTCACTTTACACTTTTTTTCGTAGTGCGTAATAAATTTTGTGATCACTGATCAGTGACGTGCCCAAAATATTGTATAAATAATAAATACGCGTATCATTGGTTCGCCATCCCTGCCCTAGCCGGTTGCACATGGTTCTGTTTGCATGGTTAGGTATGTTCTAAAGTGATCAGTGTACGTCCTATTTAAATATTTTCCTTTGTAATATGTTCATTTAAAATACTTTACACAAGATTCAACCTCAAAATCAGAAATTGGTATATAGATAATGAGAAATGGTCTTTGCAAACTTTGTCACCTCGTATCTCAGGTATTGTAATGTTAGAAACCTATCCGAATGAGGGGATCCATTGTGCTTGATAATTGCCTGAATTATTTTTTAAAATAACATTGTTTAGGTTTCTTTAAATTTTGAATGTGTGTCCGATGACTGCCTGCGTGCTCTAATAATAATAATAATAATAATGTTGGAGGATGTGGGGAGTATAGTGCAATCCCACACGTCCCATAAAGTTGTACATATTTACACAACAGATAAAGTAAAAAAAAAGGAAATAGAACAAACAAATATAAAAGACATGAGCGATAATAGAAATAAAATAAATAATCAATTATAATGTAGGACGTGGTCTGGAATGAGCTAGGGCCCAGCGCTCGCTCAGGAGTGGCGCTTGGTGCTGGAAGGCTGCGATCACCACTTTGTTATCGGAAGCCATTAGCCGCATCCTGGCTCCAGTGACCCGGTGTCTCATCAGACCGGCGAATCCGTGTAGTCCTAGCTCCGTAAATATTGAAGATGCACTGCTGTATCTTCTGTATCCAAATATAATTCTGCAAGCATCATTATATTGGATCCGGAGTCGTTCTATTGAGCTGGTACGGTAGTTACACCATGTTTCACATGTATATAGGTTAGTGCAAAATTGAAAAATGTTTTTTTTACATTGTTACTGCATTTGAAGAATCTTCGGGCAATCATATTAGACAGTATACTGATATGAATTAATTCTGTCTCGAGTGACGCTTATATCTGCATCGGTTCCATGTCAACTCAGAATCAACTCAATTCAACACCTCTTCGAAAACTTTCTTAAAATCTATAAAATCAGAGTGTGCAATTCACACGTCGTAGAAGTGAAACCTTCAGAAAACTAAAGTAGACAAGAATGTGGAAACTACGAAGCACTTTTTTATCAATGTGATGGATGATTTTTTCCACGTTTTTGTCGTCGAATTCCAGTACACCTTTTCCTGTATATTTTTTTATGTGAATACCTCACAAAAGTCTCAGCTGTTCCTTTCTGGAGCCAGTGAGACCATCCAATTGAGGTATGTTGTGAGGCTGAAGGTAGTGGAGAGGGGAAAGAGATGGGAATGAGAAAGGTGGGGAAGTTCGTTCGTTTCATTTGGTCATCTTACTAGTATTTGTGTTTTCTTCTTCGGAGTCCCTAGATATCGCTTTTTTGTGTTTTCTTGTCTTGTTTTTTTTTTGTCTGTTCATTTTGTAGTGGTTTGAAGATTGGATATTGATTTAACAACTTATTTTTTTGTATTTCGTAGGATTCGATCCTTGGTACGCTAAATGTCTGGCCGCTGAGGTTCATCAGGAACTGTTTGGTGCTACACCAAAAGAGACATAAATTGAACGAGTCTAATTCGGCAAAGTTGTTTCTTACTGTATCCGTGTCTTCAGGTCTTTCCGCCCTTAATCCCAACACTTTCCTCGAGGGCCCACCGGGAAGCCGGCTTAGGGGCGCGGACACCGAGTTTCGTTTGCGGCTGGACTGATGGCTCCGCTTATCCTCGGCGGGACTTCCGGATGACTGTAGCTCAGCTGCTTTGGTTAAGTCAAACAATCTCATTGTAATATGTAAATTTTTTTATTCTATTAACTTTTCTTCCTACATATTAACAAACTTTTATTTCAGCTACATCAGGTGGCGGAGATGAGACGTGATACTATGAAATAAATAATTAACAACATGTACGTACTCGCATACTGCCTGCTAACAATGTATGCCCGGATATTGGGGGTCTAGAGTCATTTTAAATAAAAAGTAGCTTCTTTATAAATAAAAAATTAGAGTCCTGACGAGAACGGTGAAGGAGGAAACGATCTGTTTCCTTAGAACGCCTTGGGAAAGTAGTGGGCAACCTCCAATGTATCCGTTTAACAAAAAAAAATGAGTCTTGCGAGAGCCTTGAAGGAGTAACCATCTGTTACTTATACCAGGGCGGGTAAGTGGTGGATAACTTCCAATGTATCTTGCAGAGTGAAGATTTCCCTAATGATGGCAAACCTTCGATAGGAGAGAGACAGAAGAAGAAAAACAGTAATCGTCTAAGATTTAGCCAGTGAATATTACAAACCTATTTCAAGAAACATTAAATACTAATTGAACTCATGCTTAACATCTGTAAATATTGCCTCAAAACCTTTAATAAGGTCAATCTAACAAAAAATAAATAAAATTTCCTAAAAAATAAACCCTTCAACCAAAAATGTTCGTCTTTGACTGAAATTCAGGTAAAAATTGCTCATTTACTCGTGTATTCAGATACACTCTGTCAAAACCTTTGACCTCTGCTATAATTGAATTTATTTTTTACCAACCCTTAGTGCAAACCTTTTCTACCCTTTGGAGGCAAAGCTTAAATCGGGGAGTAACTCCCACCGATAAGGGATGGTTGAACCGACGAACTGAAATAAAGAAAATGGGGATTTTTTAAACCCTAATTACTATTCTCCATCTACTAAATTGGGGGCACTTTTAAATTTAGAGTAACAGCGGTGCCCCGCAAGGTCGGGTTTTAGGACCATTCTTATCTCTTAATTTTCGTAGTTAGTGCAAAAATAATACTTTTTTAAATTTTATAAAACCCAAGTGTAATTGCAATAAATATTTCGTTTACTGGCATGACGATAAATATATAATAACTAGCGAGATCCGGCATTTGCTATGCCACTTAATAAAGAAATTGTTTCTCCCTGAGCGTCCTTTACCATTCGTCTCGTTCCCCTTCCTCCTCCCCTTCCTCTCCCGCGTCCCCTTCCCCTCACGCGTTCCCACTCCACCTTCCCATTCCCCACCCCCCTCCCGAGTTCCCCTCACCGCTCTCTCGCATTCCATACATTCAGTCCCGGTACATTCAGTACACTCGCGTGCCACCTATTGCAATTTTTTTATACAAATTTCATTATTCCAGAGCTCACCAGTATACAGACCATCGCGGGCACATTGCACATATCAAATCCCTAAAGTTTTATGGCAATCGGATGAATGGTTAGCAACGCATGATTTCATGACACCAGAGCTCAGTATTGTACATAGAAACCATCGCGAGCATGCGCACATCAAATCCCCAAAGTTTCATCGCAATAGGATGAATGATTTAGCAACGCATAGACGTCTCATATACACACTCATATAAATACATACTAATAGAAATGATGAATAGCTAAAACGTTAATCTCACGGTAATAGTTTTCGAACGTTCTAAGAAACATTTGATTTAATGGCCGTTTCGCTTTACTGACAGTTGTTTTTTGTACAAATTAAGTTGAAATGAAGAGTTACTTCAATAACTTTGGGCGTATTTTCAGTTTCGTATTTGAAAATGCTTTCAGCAACAGAAAAGGACTGCCTTTTTTAGAAACTAAACGTTTCCTAAAATGGTTTTAGCTATTCAGCGAGGTGTTTTTTCAGACCTTAAAACATTTTGAATCCTACCGGGAACCATTCTTGTTTTCTTACTTACCGCCAGTTGAATTGTTTCCATTTCCTGTTTACGTGTTCAGAAAAACAACGATTTGCCTTTTTCGTGCAAAGTTTGCAAATAATATTATGATTTTTTTATAATACTAGCGCAAAACCGTGTAAAATCACTGGATATTATGATAATTAAAGTATTTCATTTGCTAAAAAGCGTGGACCAGTGAAAAAACACGAAATAAAATAATACACATTTCAAATATGGAATCAAAATAATTTTCTGGTGAAAAAATATCTTATTAATTAATTAATTAATATAAAGGTGAAAGTTTGAATGGATATATGGATGTATGTTTGTCACTCTTTGACGCATAAAATACTGAATGAACTTTAAAAATTCTTTCAATAAAAGAAAGCTATGTTATTTGCGTGTAATATAGGCTGTTTACATTGGTAAGTTCTGGCGTTATGAATAAGCTCTGGCGTTATGAAATTATTTATTATACGTTTATTGTCCAGACGAAAAACAAAGCGTTGCTTGGTAACTATAGGTAATTATTTGACGTGCGCTGTCGTTTTGTTATTTGTTTAGGTTGCTTTGGAGATCCCATTGATAGTTAAAATTATAATAATCTATACTAATATTTTAAATGCGAAACGGCGAGTGTTCGATTGTTACGCTTAAATAGGTGGCACTCGAGCTGTTTGAAAAATGAATGTAACGGGTATAGAGTGGGGAGAGGGGGTGGGGCGATAGGGGGGGGATGCAAGGGGTGGATAGTGGGGGTGGGGAGAGGGTGGGGGAGTCGAGTGGGGATAGGGTAGGTGGAGGAGGCGGAGTGCGAACCCCCTAATTCTATGCGAGCGATGCCAAGGGCAAAAGCTAGTATTATACATATAATATAGGTTCGTAGATGGTTCATCGCTTGTCTGAATTCTTGATGTTTCAGTTAAAATTAAATTATTTTTTACATTAGCTCCACATAGGAGGCCCTGAGGAAATAAATCTCTCAAGGCCTATGTCTTCTTTGGGGAGGAGAGGAAGTTCTAGGAGGAAACGTGTATGAGGGGTGAATGGAATTTTAGAGTTCAATGAGTACATGAGTTATGGACGTATGAATCCACCCTTCCACTGAAGGGAGATGGGTCGAGAGAGTTCGGCTGGAGATGTCTAGATTAAGTCTTCCTCAACCAATCCAGCTCGCCATGCAGCAGATGGGCATACTCCTCCGTCGCCAAGGCCTAGAAAAACATCACCCCATTAAACCGAACACCCCTGCTAAGTCACCATAAGTGAATCCCTTGCGGCGACCCATGGCAGGGATGTTGCAAAAATATTTTATGTTAAATAAATTGTATTGCGGGTAGGTACTTTATCGCGTCTGAATTTTCCAAACAAATGGCAACTGTTTCAAAGCAATTTTGAGTTTCTGGAGTTCATTAAACAGGAGTTACAGACACACAGCCAAAATTTGTGTTTTAACATGTGCTCCTGAAAATCCCTTCTCTATGTATTTGCTATTCGTAATTGTAATGTTTGGTATTATTTACATTCAAACTCTATTAGTTCTGTGGGGGTACTTTTCAATATCTTTAGGTTCTTGATGACAAACTGGTATTTACAATGCTGCAAGTCACACGACCTGTCTGTACTAGTGGCTAATTGAATCTGGGTGGTAGGCTGGCCAGAACCAGTCTCGGCGGCCATCGCCTATTCAGGTGCCCATGGCGGTCATCGATCAAAGCACTTTCCCTGCTGGCATCTGACGGCATCACTTAGAAGTTTTTTCAATGCATTTCAGTAACCAAGCCACCATCTGAGGGACCCTTTCTTCATTTCTCTTTGAATTTATATTAGCCTCGCAATCTTTTGTTTCTCCTCTGTCGTATTAAAAATATATCATACACGACTTTTATAACACACACCAGGGATCCAATTTACAGTGCATTAAATTGACTTTAATATTTCCACTGCTGGCTGCAATCCTCTCTGCAATACTTGCTTCCTTTCACATCTTTTCATTAGTACATAACATATTCCCTTTTTAAAATATTTCTGCGCCAGACTTCCAACTATACTTTTTATTTTTATATTAGCTCCACACAGAAGGCTCTGAGGAAAATAATTTCCGTCAGGGCCTACATCATTTTATGAGATGCTGTGTGTATGTCCAACAGATCTTTCACCAATTATAAATATTTCGACCGTGCTGGATGTAAATGATAGACATTTTAAGAGGAAACGTTGGTGTCGTTTTGTTCATACAAACGTATTCTCTATTTCCTAATTGGATTTTGACAGTAGTGCTTACATATATTTTTTTTTAATTTAAGGCGCCGCAACCGCGCTCCAAAAGAAGAAGATGGAGAGATATGTAATTACGAATATTAGAGGAGCGCGCTAATATTTAAAGCGTTAAAATCGATGCGTAAATTGTGAAAATTTTTAATTAAACACGACTCGTTAAGAGCAAAAATATAGAGCAAAAATCTCCTGGGGGTTGTCTAAAACAGCATTTAATGAAACACTGTGAATTTTTTCATACAAATAACTTGTAAAATAACAGAAACAAACTTGAAAATACAAAAATTTCAGAGTTTACTTTGCGATTTTTTTCTGTCGAGGGATTTTCGAGGGTTGTTGGGAATGTATAGATATTATCTTTGAAAATAACATATGTTTTTTTATATGTTATTTTTTATTTATATTTATATGAGATATTGAAAGGAGGGTAAATGCCGGTAACTCCATTAATGGACGACTGAATGCCGTTGGAGCTAATAAAAAACTTTCAATAAAAGCGAAACTAGCAGTCCACAATGGAGTCCTGGTACCTACCCTGATGTATGGCAGTGAGGCATGGAACTGGCAGAGGAAGGATGAAAGTAAACTGAATGCTGTTGAAATGAGATCCCTGAGACGTATGTGTGGTAAAACCATGTATGATCGTGTTAGAAATGTGGATATCCGCAAAGAATGTAAGGCTGATGTAAGTATAATGAGCAAAATTAAGAAAGGGACCCTCAGATGGTTTGGGCACGTAGAGCGAATGAACGAAGAAAGTAGTGTTAAAAGAATATATGATGCAAATGTGAATGGTAGAAGAAGTCGGGGACGCCCGAGGAAGACATGGCACGATCAAGTAAATCAGATACTTGAGACGGGCCATGTCAAAAGTTAGAATAATAGAAGAGTATGTATGAGACGATGTATGAATGTGAGTGAGGCAAAGAGTGTGTGCCAAGACCGAGTTGTTTGGCGGTCCGTCCTCTCTGCCTACCCCTGCGGGGAAACGGCGTGATGGTTAGTTAGTTAGTTAGTTAGTTTTTTAAGAGATTGAAACTTCAAATTTTTAAGGGAGATATGTAAGGAATCGGTTGAAATTTGGGTAGCGGCGGCTTAAAATAGATGTCAATTACTGGCACGTCCCTTTGTTTTCTTCTTCTTCGTGTGCCCTATCTCTATCTTGCGCTGCCCGGAATAGCTCCTCCACACTTCTAATATTGGTCCACACTCGTACATTTCGTTATCCAAGACATTTGTCTTCTACCAGGCAATGGGCGACCCTCTATCTCGCCTTTAATTATTAATTAATAAACCTTTTGTTTTACTTTTTTTTAATAAGTTACTTCTAGAGTTGGTAGTTTGGTACCCTTCAAAATTCTTAAAATTGCGTAAATGACATTAACAAATTACGTTCAGTATACAAATTTGATAATGTATTTGAAAAAGAAAAACGTACAAACATAGAAAATTTTCTTCTTATACAGTTTGTGAGAAAAATCTTTAGAATCGGTTCAGTTTTGGAGGAGAAAACAAAGAAACACAAAACTTGATTTTGACGATTTTACTTATGTATAATCAGCACGATGTGCGATTGTCCTGTTCGCTCAGTATTCTAGGAAAAAACGAAAAAATACATATGGTGACCCGACAATTCGTCCTGCGACAATTCATCCGGCGACAGTTCATCCTGCGACAGTTCATCCGGCCGACAGTTCATCCTGCCGACAGTTCATCCTGCCGACAGTTCATCCCGCCGACAATTCATCCGGCAACAATTCATCCTGCCTAATCATTTAGAAAATTTTTATTAAGTAAGTATGCAAAGAGAATATACGGCCGTACAACCAAAATCGATATACTTATATCTGATGGCATCTTGAGTGGAAATCCGCTGTAAAAATATTTTTACTAACAATAATTTCGACTCTCCGAAGAAGCATGCGTGAATAACAAAATACGACATACTTGTACTTATAGGTTATACTTATAGGTTAGGTTAGGTTAGGTTAGGTTAGGTTGAATTGTCAGGATGAATTGTCGCCGGATGAATTGTCGGCGGGATGAACTGTCGGCAGGATGAACTGTCGGCAGGATGAACTGTCGGCCGGATGAACTGTCGCAGGATGAACTCTCGCCGGATGAATAGAGAACTCCAGTCCAATTTTTTTATTTTTTTTAATGAATAAAGACCTTCAAACTTAAATAACTGCATTTTTATTTTTATTTTTATAGTTAGTTTTAATAGTTAAAATAATTGTCAAAGTTTTAATTTTTAAAGACTCCCAGAAACGCACCGTATCTATGGTGGTCTTCACCAACCGATAGTTTTTTTACTTTTTAAGTTGTCATTTTGAATCAGTGATGTTATGTCGAGGGAAATTTCCCTAGATCTAGGGGAGAAAAATATGTTTTAGGGATAAGGGAAATCAGGACAAAATCTAGGGAAATTTCGAACTCTGGCGAAAATTTTATTACATATGACAATATTACTGGTTTTATTTATATAAATATATATTTATATATTTTTTGGAATTCCTATGAATCTTAATTATTGTTCATGTACTTACATGCAATGTTATTTTTAACACTGACAACTCAAAATGATATTAGGGAACGTACCCATACTACGTGACACGTTCGGGGGCAGGGGGGGGGGGTCTTCAAAATACCACTCTTGGTACAAATGAGCGGCGGGTTGCTTATGATTTTTATTTTGCAAAGTGTTTTTTTTATTTGGAATTCAGTTTCTAATTCAGTGGTGAGTGTATTCGTACTTTTAAATTTTTGTTAAGTGTTTTATTTGGAAAATCACGGTATTATTAGTATATTTACCAAGTTCCGATATCTTTCCAATTAATTATCATATTAATTAACATATAACAGGATTAGTGTTACACAATCGGGTGGCTACGTAGGTAATTGCGTAAATGTGAAATTCTAGGGAAATTTCACTTCGAAATCTAGGGAAATAATTTTTTTGGGCAGAACATCCCTGTTTGAATGAAGAACCAGTGATGCCAACATAGCAACTTTATAGATAGATCTAGCTATTATTTGATGTCAGACAGCTACATTTTAATGAAACTTGTAGCTTAACTTTTTAGCTACTTTTTATAGCAACTTTTCGTCATTGTTTGATATTTCGATTTCGTCATGAGAGAACATAAAATGCTACGTCGTATAGTTAAAAGTAAAAAACAAACGCGACTCTATGGTCATAGACGCTATGGTATAAGTGGCGTTAGCCGGAAAATCCCCGTTTCCTGCTGCACTAGCTCTCCCTTTTTGGAGTACAGTGCCACAATCTTTTCTATGACAATCAATTTCTATGACATAAACAACTAGCGACACCACCACCGGAACAGATAACTTTGTGGCACTGTAATATTGTTCTGTGCGCTAGCTAGCTACGACAGACAGAATACAACCAAAATAGTACGCACTACTCTTATTCTACCTTGTGTTGTTTTGTTTTATCCAAATAAAACCTGGAAATAAAACGATTGTCAGAATTTAGAAGATTGGGGGGGGGGGGTTAAAAATTGCAAAAAGTTGGTCACGTAGTATGGGTACGTTCCCTTATCTACTTACTGTAACGTTTAGCTACTTCTAGCAACTTTTTGGTTTAAAAAAAACTGGCAATCTAGCAACATTTGTAAGATGTCTAGCAATTTAGCATAGCTAACTGTTGGCAATACTGTGAAGAACCCAGAAGAATCATGGCAGAATGCTTTGTAATGACTTTTAGGTGTGAGGTGTGTTTTTTATTCAAGATTAACTGCTTTTAATATAGAAAAACATTGGTAAAATGTCCACATTTCACCGCTACTGTTATTGTATTTAATCAAAGTGCAATATAAAAACAATAAATCATCTCTTTCATTGCAAATACATGTGACGTCGTGTTTTGTGTCAGGCGTTACTTTGTAGGTGCATTGTTTTATGTATAATACATACAGAAACACTGGTATTTATAATACACTGATCATGACGAGTGTGTAACAACTTGTATAAAAAGCCCTACACTAAAAACAATTTGAAAATACATAACCAAATGTCAAAACATGACATGACTTTAACCTCAAATAGACAAAATTTATTGCAGATTGTCCGCAAATATAGCCCTTTTCGTAAATTGTTGAGGGCCTAAATTATGTTTCAATAAACACAATAACTATTAATTATCAAAATCTCTATAAACATCTATGGTACCTGGCCCGTAAGGCAACAAGAGACGACAAATTTAAATACGCGTGGATTAAACAAGGACGTATATACTTGCGTAAGGATTTCGGAACGCCTGCAATACTCGTCAGTGAAACAAACAAAGATCGATTATTGTTATCATTACCCGAAATGCCATCAACAAACTAAATATAATGAACATCTGTTTGATAATATTAATATCCTCAACTATTATTTCTTTCTACATAATATTTACCCTCGTAACACGATCATGTATAAAATCAATATTACTCCAATGACTACCTCTTTGGAGCGAAATTCTTTTAATTTAATTCTTCATATTTTTGGCAAGCTTATGGATGTATGTCTCTCATTTTTAATTTTCTGTATACCACAATACTTTATGTTTTATTTTATTTATATGCTTATGTTTTATAATCTTTTTAAGCGTATGTTTATAATTTATATGCTTATGTTATACATTCGCAGCAACTATGAGTACATTTTATACACCTATGCTTGTATTATAAATACTTTGTATGCTTATGATAAATATCCACAACAACTTAATCCTTTTATCACTGGTATATTTTATATGCTTATGTTTTATTTTCTTTGTATGCTTATGTTTTATAATCTTTTTAAGCTTATGTTTTATTTTCTTTTCAAACTTACATTCTATATTCTTTATGTGCTTATGTTTATAATTTATATGCTTATGTTATACATCCGCAGCGACTATAAGTACATTGTATACACACCTATGCTTATATTATAAATACTTTATATGCTTATGTTAAATATTCGCAACAACTAAATCCTTATACCACTTATATACTTTTTATGCTAATGCTGATGTTTTATACTGTTTATAAGCTTATGTTTTATTTACAGTTTATTTTTTACATGCTTATATTTTATATTCTATATACGCTCGTATTATATATTATCTATACGCTTATACTATATTTTCGCAACAACTATTTGTATACCTTATATATCTATGTTTGTATTACATATACTATATATTCTTATATTATAAATTCACAACAACGAAATTCTTATTTCACAAAGCTAACACTATATGCTTATGTCAAATATTCATTATGTGCTTATATTATATATTCACAACAACTTTATTTACAGTTTATATATTTATGCATATGTTATATATTTATATCAACTAAATCTTTATCTCATAAACGTACTAATGTCACTACAACTTGGTTGTTAATAATTTATGCGAAACAAAAAACCAGAAAATGGAAGACATAGCAGATTTAATAGATAACACAACACCAATCCCATGTATATCTACCAATGATTCCGAAGTAGTACGTCAACTATTATTTAATTCAACCCTTTCGATATTCTCTATGAACATAAGAGGTATAAACAAAAATTTTGATGAACTCCTAATTCTCCTCACTGACCTTGTCTCAGATTTTGATATAATTGTCTTGAGTGAATGCTGGATTCAAGAAAATTTCATCCCTAAAACGATAAGAAACTACAATCACTATAATACTCTACACAACCAAACTCAGAACGATGGAGTCATTGTATACATTAAAAATCACATCTCACACTCAGTAAAAGAGATCAAAATTAAATATGCAAACTGTCTACAAATTCAACTTGATAATCATATAACACTTCTTACAATGTACAGATCTCCGAATACACATAATATAACCCCATTCATACATTCACTGCATGAAATTTTATCAAACATTGAACGCTGCCAAAACACCTTTATAATTGGTGATCTTAACATAAATATAATTAATAAAATGCACCCTCAAGCTAATGATTACCTAAACGCACTAACTTTATTAGGATATTTTCCAGCCGTTACAGCACCAACTAGAGAATCAGATTCAAACACTAGCAGTTGTATAGATCATGTATTTGTTAAGAGTGAACTAGACACCAAATCCATTGTCTATCAATCAACTCTTATAGATCACTATTCAATCATCACTTCTCTCTCGCATAAAAATCACAAATCACCACAAAATACTTCCCCCCAAGAAAAGATCTCATATGAAACTCTCCTAAACAGTGTCTCTAAAGAAAACTGGGAACTTATCTATTCTTGTACCGACGTCACCTCTGCATGTGAATTATTTATAAATACCTTACGTAACCACTTAACCGATGCTACATCATACACAAAAAGTAAAAAAAAACGATCTGACACAAAACTCAAACCATGGATCACTGCAGGAATTCTCTACTGTATCAGAAAGCGCGATAAGATTCATAACTTCTGTAGAAAAAATCCCCACGATTATGCATCTCTCTTATTCTACAAACGTTATAGAAATAACTGTAAAAAAATAATTGACAGTGTTAAAAGAGATTACTACCATAAACAAATCAGTGAAGCTAACGGTGATAATAAAAAAAATTGGAATATCGTTAAAGATATAGCCAATATTAATAAAACCAATACACCCATTGTTAAGATTAACATCGTAGACCAAATATTACATGTCAATTCCGACCCCGAAAAAATTTCCGACCATTTCAATCAATTTTTCTCCAATATTGGATCTAACTTAGCAAAAAATATTTTAGACAGACACAACGTCTCAGACAAAGATCTTGCAAACAATATACCCCTCACTAATCTTAGCTATAACCCTTTCCACTTCACTCCCACTACTGACGCAGAAATTTTAGAACTAATCTCATCCCTTAAAAACAGTAACTCTGTAGGTATAGATCACATTTCAACAAAAATCATCAAACATATCCAAAAATATATAGCCTCACCTCTGAAACATATAATCAATCTAAGCTTTAAAACTGGTATATTTCCTAACTCCTTAAAACAGGCCACAATAATCCCAATATTCAAATCAGGAGACAAACTATCTGTAAATAACTATCGACCGATATCTTTACTTAGCACAATATCTAAAATCATAGAAAAAGCGGTGAAGAATAGACTCTACAAGTTCCTTGAAGATAACAAAATATTATCGGACAACCAATATGGTTTCCGCAAAGGTAGGAGTACCTCAGATGCAATAGCCGCCCTCACAAAAATAGTTTCCTTTAATCTCGACCTTGGTCGAAAACCGCTTGCTGTTTTCCTCGATCTCTCAAAAGCATTTGATACGGTCTCTCATCCCTTACTGCTTAAAAAACTTCAACAGATCGGAATAACTGGGATACCCTACACATGGTTCGAAAACTACCTAACAAACCGAACTCAACAAACTCTTATCCACTCTGACAAAATAAATAAAAGCAAAAAATTATCCATGTCTTACGGTGTACCGCAAGGCAGTGTACTAGGACCAATCCTATTTCTTTTATACATCAACACACTATGTACCATGGATATTGGAGGTAAGATATTATCATTTGCTGACGATACAGTCTTAATATTCGAAGATGAAACATGGCAAGCAGTTATAAACAAAACTAATAATGGCCTAATAAAAGTGAGGCATTGGCTTGACACAAATCTCCTTACACTCAATATTGACAAAACACAATTTATGACGTTTTCCATATGCAAACATAATTTTCCCATCAACTGCCCTAAACCAATAATTCACTCGTGTTCACTAAACATGCACCCACATCCACCCGGAACCCCACCTATTACAAATTGCACGTGTCCTACCCTTAAATCATCTAAGGAAGTTATATCTGGGCATAATCATAGATGACCAATTACGTTGGGAAGCACACATAAGTGGCACAGTTAAAAGACTCCGTAAGCTCTGCCATATATTCTGCTCTCTTAGATCCATCTTAGACCTAAAAACACTCAGAAGCGTATATTTTACCCTTTTTCAATCCATTGCAACATACGGTATTTTGGGATGGGGTGGTTGCACAGAATCCGCCATTAATCCAATAATTACAGTTCAAAAACTAATACTGAGAATCATATTTAAATGCCAACCTACCCACCCCTCTAATGTGCTATTTACTAAATTTAAGGTCTTAGATATTCGCCAACTATTCACTAAGACAAGCCTATTCTACATACGGAAAAATAACCTACTGGTGGCTCCACAACATCAAGCCAAAACCCGCTTTTCATCAAATCTGGGATGCGTGGTCCCAAAAACTAGAACCATATTCACTCACCGACAATTTTGGTTCATTGCCCCCAAAATATACAATGCATTGAGCACCGATATAAAATCAAATATTACCATACCTCTTTTTACTATTCGTGTTCAAAATTGGATATTCGAAAGGGGACGAGATTTTTTTAAAGAATATATGACTTCCTAACCATTTTAAAAGAAAATAAAATAATTAAATCAACTAAATAAAATATCATACTTGACAAACCTCCAGTAAAAATTTTAGCTTTCATAAAAAAAAAAAAAATTATAGATTAACATATTTAAATCCTACTTCTTAGTATTTTATATAGTTATATTTTAGTATTTTATTTTTTATATAGTATTTTATTTTTAACTTCTTTAAAACATTTTCTTTTTTATAATCCTTTATATATTTATATATATATGTATATGTATATATATTTATATATGTGTGTTTGTATGTATTTATATGTATTTGTGTATGTATGTGCATATGTATTTGTATGGGCATACGTATACATATATCTTGTTATATTTTACCTTAAATATTTTTATCTTTTTTCTTTATCTTGTTTCTAATATCTTATAATTTCTATTTCAAACCTATATTTTGTTCTAGTTCATTCACTGTATAACTTATATCATGTATGATTACCTTAACACGGGCATTAGCCTAGTATGGTAATGAAGAAAAAAAAAACATTAAAGTGTATTTTCAAAAATTGTATGAAATAAAAAAAAAAAAAAAAAAAAAAAAAAAGTATGGAAATAAACCAAAAACACGAAATGTTGAATTGCATAGGTACGTGTGCACTTCAAGTCATTTCAAATGTCAATACAATACATTACACACTATCACCAGGTGACAGGTTAACAGTGACGTCACCGTTAACCATTTCAGTAATGCCAACTTAACGCTGTGTTTTGAGAAGAGGTTTAAAAATGCACTTTTTAATAATTTTTTAAAAACTCTGCGTTTAATATTATGAAATAAAACTTATATATTCAGAATCAGCGTTTCTTGGTCTATATGGACATATTTTTTTAAAGCCATAATATTTTTCACTGGAGTTCCTTATTGTCGCAGGATGAACTGTCATGGAACCATACATATACAATATATTATGCTAATAATTAAGAAAAGACAAAGATGAAAAAAATTGACAATCCTCGGCTAACACAAATAGTTTAACGATATTTTTAAAAGTTCCCAAGGAATTTGATGACTTGACACGTTCTGTAAAGCTATTAAATATAAGTGGAGCCTGATACGAATATTTTTTTTAACAAATAGAAGATTTGGTTCGAATTGTCGCCAAGTTCAGACCAGAGCCAATTCAATTAGTAAAAATTAGCTGTGTTCTTTCTGCAATATTAATATTATTAAGAAATCTACAAAGCGTTCGATTTCAATTTCAGTGCCGGCAACCCGGGCGCTTATTTTGTTTTCATTTATGAACATAGTTTTCTTTTACCCATCTCACTAGATAGAGTCTTAGATAGAGTCTGTTCCGAGGCGGGTAAATAACATATTATATATTTTTTAAAGATACGCATCAACAAAGATATGTATGTATATAAAAAGATAAAAATATATGCATATTGTACACGTACATGCACGTACGTAAATATTTATAAGTTTTTTTTATTATTTGATAAATTTCCATAAAAACGTTGCATACGTAATATATGATTACACATGGAGATAATAAAATGTAAATACAGTAGGTACGTGATTTATATAATTAATGTTAATAATAATTGGATGACTTCTATAGCGCCATTTTCGTGAGAAAATCACCTCAAGGACGCTTTAGTTGCATATTTTATTATATTTGAAAATTGTATAGTTTTGTGAGTAATTATATGAAAAGTGAATGTCCATAAAATGTACTCCTGTTAGTTTTTAAGAATATTTCGAATGTTTGTTCTTTCCTTTTCAGTCAACCAGTTCGTGTGATACATAGCTGTTTTGCATTAATGACATTCTATCTATAATATAAAAATGAATCGCTAAATGTGTTGGTAAGCGCAAATCTCGAGATCAGCTGAACCGATTTCGCTAATTCTTTTTTTAAAATATTCCTTGAAGTACGAGGATGGTTCTTACGGAGAGACAAATTAAGAAAATTGCGCAGAAAATTGGATAATTTCAGAAAACATGAGCATGTCTGACAGTTCGCGTATTTGAGAATGACATTTTGCAAAACATTGATTGTTCAATCAGGATTCTATTTTTGAAAATCTTTAATAAATTTATTTAAAGTAGGTACTCCCTTAATAGCTTAAATCGAATCAATAATTTTAGATATTTTAAATAGGTACCAAATTTAATATACATGAAAAATGGAAATTTTAATAAACATTGTAAAAGGTGGCACACGGGCTGTTTAATAACTGAATTTATTGGGATTGAATATATGGAACGTGGGAGGAGGGTTGACGGGGCGAGGGAGCGGGAAAGGGAAGAGGGAAGGCGGGGAAGGTGGAAGGGTAAGGGGACGTGTGAGGGGGGAGGGGGGTTCGCGGGACGGGGGAACGGGGGAGTGGAGTGGGGAGAGGGAAGGTGGAGGTGACGGAGTGGGAACGCGAGAGGGTAAGAGGACGCAGGAGAAGAAGGGGAGGCGGAAGGGGAACGGGAAGAACGGGAAAGGACACTCAGGGAGAAACAATTTCTTTATTAAGTGGCATAGCGACGCATGCCGGGACCAGCTAGTTTCTTATAAAATAAACAATTGGATATCTAGTGTATATAAATAAAATTCATATAGATTACGGTATTTGAATTTTGGTAGGAAAAACACAAATATATTGAAATTACTGTCAGTACCACGACACTATTGGAACCGTTATTAAATGGACGTGTTTGTAACTTATTAAGAAATGTAATAGTACCAGCATTTCTGTGCCAAAACACGCCTTAGCGTCACGTAGATATTCGTAAGTACGAGCTGCCTTCTTCCTTCTGCCTAAGAAATGGTTTTATAGTCACTTATTTTCGGAGGCTTTTTTCGGTTTGAAACAAAAAGCCTTACTAAGATCATTGGAAAATATTTTCTGAGATTGGCCTTCGCAGTTGGATACAATAATCACACTGTGTTATTTGTAGAAAACGTACTATCAGTTAATTTGACGTACGTGACGTAATATCACTTACATATATATGTCGTGATTTTTGACGGTTGTTTGCTAATGATGAAAATAAAATTATTATTAATTTCAGAGAAATCATCTCGTATACACGAAGTATCCTTATAGAACGTAACACCAAATGACGTAACCTCACAAAACGTAACACCGCATGACGTAACCTTATAAAACGTAACACTGCATAACGTTACCTCACAGAACGTAACACCACATGACGTAACCTCACAAAACGAAGCACCGCATGACGTAATCTCACAGAACGTCACACCACGTGTCGTACCCTTACAAAAACTCACATATCGCCATACCATCATGGCGTAACCTAACAAAATGTAAAACCACATGACGTAACTTAATAGAACGTCACACCACGTCAATAACCTTATGAAACCTCACAGATCGTCACACCATCATGGCGTAACCTAACAAAACGTAATACCAGATGACGTAACACTACGTTGCGTAACCTCACAAAATGTCACAGGTTGTCACACCACATGACGTAACCTTACTAAACTTAACCCACTAAACATAACAACACTTGACGTAACCTGGTATATCTTCACAGAACGTAACAACAAATAACGAGGCATGCTGAGTCTGTTCTACAAGTATTTCAAGAAGAAAAAGCTATCAGCATTAATCCCCAGTGCAGCACAGAAACACCGGTTCATACTCGACACCAAATTCACGAGAACCTGTCGTTTTTCCGACTTCGTGACTCCGTTTTCATGTAAGTCGGTCAACATTTGAAACGAACCGCTGGCATCTGTTTTTCCTTCCTCATATCAGTTGATTTTAGCACAAATCAACCAATGTGTGACGGATTTTAAACACACGGGAAGTCGCCATAAGATGTTTCATTGTCGAGCAAATCTGAAATACGGTGGATGTGAAATTGGACGTATTTTTCGAATCCTACAACGACTTTGCAAGGTTTTCGGAACATTATTGGACTGCATTAACTGTTCATTTGTAATCAGTTATACGTAAAACTGTAATGTTACAATACAATGTACATGTATAAAACAAATAACTGAAAATTAAATTCAAACCATTTTGTAAATCACACTGTAATGTCCATTTTATATCTTATGAAAGAACCTGCGAGAATACCCCGTCTTTTCAGTGAAAAGCTTGGGGAAGTATATTGCCACCCTGTTGGACGACATTGTGAGACGGATTAAGGAAAGGATTTGCTGTTAATGCAGGTCTTAAAGAGAAGTTAGGATTAAAAGAAGAAGAAAAGATAAAAGCTTCTTGCAAAAACTAGTTGGAAAAATGTCATCAAAACAAACCATCGGCAAAAGGGGTTATTTTCCTTTTCAAGTATGGAACATTCAGTGCCAATATTTAGCATTTTTAATGAGGAACGGTCCGTTTCATTCAAATTTTAATTTTGGATTTAAGGCGATCCAATAATCCATGAAAAAATCGAAATCAGAATTCACGCCCCTTTATGGGTGGAGTTTTAAAATACTTGAAAAAAAGCTTTTGGAAAGGTTGGAAAAGATATTTGAGAAATTTTTTTTACAGGTTGATTTCGTAAAGTCCTGTAAAAAACATTTACTCCTTTTTAAAGTATTGTTTATTGTTAAAAAAACTGAAATTTAAAATTGATTTCACGGAACCAAGCGACGTGGAGCCTTACGTCTATTCCCCGCTCCGTCCGGGGCCAAACTTATAAAAAAAATGGGTGTGGCAAGTATGCAGTCCTTGGGTGGACGGCATTGTGTTCACTTTGAAAATCCAAATTCGTCGACTGCCAGCCATATTGTAAAATAACAACGCATATTTTATTTTATTTTGTGAAGTTCGGGCGTAAATGTTCTTTTTTTTTGCGATTATTATAAAAGAAACTAAACTTGCCACATTAAACAATAAAACCTTATCCGAAAGGGGTTTATAAATAGGAGAGGTTGGACATGTTTTTTATAGACCTTATACTTTATGTTTGGTCATCTTATTAGTATTTGTGTTTTCTTCGTCGGAGTCGCTAAATGTCGCTTTATTTTGTGTTATCTTTGGCTGTTCATTTTTGAGTGGTTTGAAGATTGGATATTGATTTTTAAAAAATAATTTATTTTTTTTGGATTTCGTGGGATTCGATCCTTGGTCCACTGAATGTCTGGCCGCTAAAGTTCGTCAGGCGCTTTATACCACTAGACCAAAGGAGATTTCGTGGGGCCGTGGATTTATCGTATTATATTAGAACCGAGTACCCTCGCAGGCAAAATTCTGCGATCGAGTTTCAAATCGCAACGAAGCTAAAGAAGTTTTAACTTCAAAAATAGCATCAGAATTTTACAATATAAACAGCCTTACTAAAAAAAAACCACAGCGCGACCGATTAACTGTGTTATTGCAATAACATAAATAGAGCTCGTATACACTAAAAGACGTTTTATTACAAATAACGTTTCTTTCGTGGTCACGCTGTTAAAACGCATTGAAGATGTGACAACGTTGTATATGGTTTTAATTTACTAGGAAACAATGTTGTTTTAATTCTTCTCCGCTAGGGGCATTATTGGTGCACCTGTGCCTATCGGCCCGCGATGACAAAACAGTTCGGTGTGTTTATGGCGGGATATGGAAAATTTTGTTAGTGCCTACATGTTGTGATTTTACTAAATAATTTCTATTGTAGTGACGAACTTACTCTTCTGTTCATATAATGGATATATTTACCATATTATTTGTGTGATTTACATCAGTTTAATCAAGTTATTGTACAAACGCCGTACTTTCAAAGTTGAACTGTCAGAATATTGTTTTTTATAGGTTACTTAAGATAAAATTTTCATTTTAAGATCTTTATTTTAAGAGAATTTGTTAAAAGTGATATTTTTTTATAATATTAAAATCTAATACATGTGTTCGTAAACGTATCAAAAAAATTAACGTCTTTAGAGATGCAAGAAATCTGTTTTAAATTTCGGTATTATTTCAAAGTTATTTTTTTGGCAATAAAAAAAACTTTTAAATTTTTTATTATTTTTTTATTGTATACACGATAAAAAAGTGAGGTGATAGTTTCCTTCCAAATTTATTACATTAAAGGACTGTGTTTTTTAAATTTTGATTTTATTTAAATTTCTCTACATTTTGGTCAAAAATGTTGTGGGAGGAAATTTTTTTCCCTGTTTTTCCGAGTTTGAATCATAAAATATGGCAGTTTTTGAAAGCTAAAGTGTATTTCAAATACTCAAATCTAAAAGGTAATTTTATCTAGTTTTCATAAATGGTATTTGTTTTTACGACACCTTCAAAAATAAGAAATATATAGAACATTCAAAATACTATGGAAAAATTACAAATATCGTTCGGACATCAATGGTTAAAACAGAGATAAGCTACCCTCTCAGGCCGTGGAAACCATGTGTATTTCTTTCAAAGAACAAATTTTTAATAAGTAATGTTTTCACATCCGCGGCCATTTGTCAATTGAATAAAATTTTCACTGGGTTTTTTAGTAAGGCTGATAGTGTTTGGACTAGTCTCCAACATGTTTGAAAATCGAGAATTTCCTGAATGGTAGTCAAATATGAAAATCGATTTGCGTCGCCGCGACGAGACATAGAGTTACAATCAGGTATGAATATTTTAGTGATTCATGCCTAGTTCTACGTTGTGGCTGATTTAATTCCTAGTCGTTATTACTTGCTTATTACCTACCTACAAAAAAAATGAAAAGGAATATATTTTTTTAAAGTAATGGTTAAAATGTATAAATACTGGTATTTTTGAAGTAAAACTTTTTTCCGCACGCTCGACTTGGGGGGGTAAGCTGGTGAAAGCGTTACGAAAAGTGGTAATGTGTTACGAAAAGTGTGATGTTACGAAAAGTGTGATGCGAACGGTAATCGATGCGAAAGGTGATCGGTGGCGAGACGAACGGTCGGGCCTTTACGCACGCTTGACTTGGGGAGTGATAAGGATAAGGATAAGGATAAGGATAAGGATAAGGATAAGGATAAGGATAAGGATAAGGATAAGGATGAGGATGAGGATGAGGATGAGGATGAGGATGAGGATGAGGATGAGGATGAGGATGAGGATGAGGATGAGGATGAGGATGAGGATGAGGATGAGGATGAGGATGAGGATGAGGATGAGGATGAGGATGAGGATGAGGATGAGGATGAGGATGAGGATGAGGATGAGGATGAGGATGAGGATGAGGATGAGGATGAGGATGAGGATGAGGATGAGGATGAGGATGAGGATGAGGATGAGGATGAGGATGAGGATGAGGATGAGGATGAGGATGAGGATGAGGATGAGGATGAGGATGAGGATGAGGATGAGGATGAGGATGAGGATGAGGATGAGGATGAGGATGAGGATGAGGATGAGGATGAGGATGAGGATGAGGATGAGGATGAGGATGAGGATGAGGATGAGGATGAGGATGAGGATGAGGATGAGGATGAGGATGAGGATTAGGATGAGGATGAGGATGAGGATGAGGATGAGGATGAGGATGAGGATGAGGATGAGGATGAGGATGAGGATGAGGATGAGGATGAGGATGAGGATGAGGATGAGGATGAGGATGAGGATGAGGATGAGGATGAGGATGAGGATGAGGATGAGGATGAGGATGAGGATGAGGATGAGGATGAGGATGAGGATGAGGATGAGGATGAGGATGAGGATGAGGATGAGGATGAGGATGAGGATGAGGATGAGGATGAGGATGAGGATGAGGATGAGGATGAGGATGAGGATGAGGATGAGGATGAGGATGAGGATGAGGATGAGGATGAGGATGAGGATGAGGATGAGGATGAGGATGAGGATGAGGATGAGGATGAGGATGAGGATGAGGATGAGGATGAGGATGAGGATGAGGATGAGGATGAGGATGAGGATGAGGATGAGGATGAGGATGAGGATGAGGATGAGGATGAGGATGAGGATGAGGATGAGGATGAGGATGAGGATGAGGATGAGGATGAGGATGAGGATGAGGATGAGGCTAAGGATAAGGATAAGGATGAGGATGAGGATGAGGATGAGGATAAGGATGAGGATGAGGATAAGGATGAGGATAAGGGTAAGGGTAAGGGTAAGGATAAGGGTAAGGATGAGGATAAGGATAAGGATAAGGATAAGGATAAGGATAAGGATAAGGATAAGGATAAGGATAAGGATAAGGATAAGGATAAGGATAAGGATAAGGATAAGGATAAGGATAAGGATAAGGATAAGGATAAGGATAAGGATAAGGATAAGGATAAGGATAAGGATAAGGATGGTCACCCCAACATAGTAGGTCACCCCAAGGTCGTAGGTCACCCCAAGGTCATAAGTTACCCCAGTATCATAGGTCACCCCATGGTCATATGTCACCCCAATGTCATTTGTCACCCCAATGTCAATGTCAATGTCATTTTATAAGTTAGTGAAGTTTTACTTCAGTCGTGTGGTCTAGAGCACACTCGTTTTTTTTCATTAACTCCAGACAAGAGGCTCTTAAGAAAATAATTTCCCTCAGGACCTTTGAAGATGATGTGTGAAGGGTTTTTTAGAGAAGAGGAACGAGTGAATTGAAGAGACCCACGTTGTAGGAGACAGGAAACACAGCCGAGATGTTGAACTCAAGAAAGCAACTCGTTCTTGTGTGACAAATAATGTGTGATATCTTCTATTGTATTACCGGTAGAACGAGGACAACATACCTACCTGACTCCTGTGCTCTGAAGATTGCAATTCGTTTGTTGAGATAGGAGAATCGATCAAACGGGTCGCCCGTTTCTGCACAATCTCAAGGGTTTATCCACGTATTTTAGGACTCCAAAGGCTAGAGGTACCTACCAAATTCAACAGTGGATCGCACTTGTCATTTATACGGGATCAGTAATTGTGAACTATGTGCAGTATCTGCGGGCCTTGTAGGGTACGCCCAGCTTCTGAGAGACTAACTTGACTCTGGCTTCGATGGAGGCTCTCTACTAAGGTTATTATAATATCACAGTCCTTATTTGAGATTCCTGTTCATGATTTACTCATCTTTACGTTTGTAGGCTTCATGGTCACATTTTTAACTCTTTTTGTTGATTTCTTCGTCTTCATGTTTGTTGACTGCAGAAAGCATTTGTTGTTTCTATTGGTATTACTTCATTTTTACAACTTCCTCATCTTTACTGAGCCTTGTTCTTGTTTATCTCCATTTTAGTTTCGTGATGGTGTTCTAACCAAAAGATGTATTTAATTTTAGAATTTTAAGTTAAGTTTGAGGTTTTTTTTTCGTTTAGTACATGTAGATGTGTTGGCCAGTAAGGTACAGTTTTTTTCCTTTAATTGAGAAGAGTTTTTTTTGTTTTCCCTTTAGAATATTATTCGTTTTCCTGAGCACATGCCGTAAAAACTTTTGTAGTAAAGCGGTGCAAGTTTTTCTTCCCGTAGTATTAACTTTCCACCAGATAATAAAAAAGATATTAAAGAATTATAGAAAGAAATCAGGAAATACGTAAAGGCCGGACCTAAAAATCTTACAGAAGTTGGATAAAAAAGGGCAATAGAAATTTCAAAGAAGATAAACTAGGAAACGACATTAAAAAAAAATTGTTACAGCAGAGGTTTTCTGGTGAAAACGAATATGAAAAATAACATTTGGTAATTACGAAACATCCAGTTCAAAAGATTATAGACCATGGAACAAAGTTATTTTTAATTAAAAACTCATCTAACTAGACTGACTATTACTAACTATGGCATCTCTATTGGGGTATGATGTGAGGCTAGAGCTAGTCGTGAGGTGAAAGAAATGGGGACGACGAATGTGGGGAAGTACTTGGCTATTCACATCTGGTCACCAAACACGGCAAAAGCCATTTCAAGCAACGTTTTAATTCTGAATAGTGGTCTTAAACCAGGGCGAGTATCTGAGAGAATCTTCCACTTTGGAAAGTGCCGCAAACTATATGTATATAAAAATCTAAAAATGTTTGTATGTCCGCTATGCGTTGCTAAACCATTCATCCGATTGCAATGAAACTTTGGGGATTCGATGTATGTATGCCCGCAATGGTTCCTATATATGTATACAGGATGTCCGGGGTTAAAGTGCATTAACTTCGGGAGGTGATTCTACATGATAGTATAAGTATAAAAGATAAATAACTTTTTTCGAAATTCCAACTTTTAGGGGTAGGTTTGAAGTTAAAAGATAAAATTAGTCCGGCGTGTGCTGCCAGATTTATTATTTTCCGCTGTTACGATACGGGCCAATCACAATCGAGTCGGGCGCCCGGCAGGCTCTCAGCAAGTAAGATCGCACCCCACACTAAGGATTTTTAGTAGGTACATCTTTTTGTATGGGAAAAAAAATGTTGGAATTTCGGAAAAAGTTGTTAATCTTTTTTACTCCTACCATCATGTAGAATATCACCTCCCGAAATTAATGCACTTTACCCCCGGACACCCTGTATATTTATAATAGTGAGTTCTGGCATTATAAAATTTGTATAAAATAATTGCAATAGGTGGCACGCGAGCTGTTTTAAAACTGAATGTATCGGAACTGAATGTATGAAATACGGGAGGAGGAACTCGGGAGGGGTGTTCGCGGGACGGGGGAAGCGGAAGAAGGGAGTGAGGAGAGGGAAGGCGTGGAAGGTGGAATGGGAACGCGAGAGGGGGAAGAGGAAGACGAGGCGGAAGGGAAGGGGACGAATGGGAAAGGACACGCAGAGAGAAACAATTTCTTTATTAAGTGGCATAGCAACGCATGCCGGGAACTCTCTAGTGTACTATAAATTAGTTTTAATTATTTGATTGTGAATTAATACAAATCAATCAAACAACGGAATTTGAACCCGCAGCCTTCGGATTGCTAATCGAAACCCCCACCCTCGACCACAGAGGCATGATTATGATGGTAGCACTGCAAAATAAAAACTTTATATTTGTGGTTTTTAGGAGTTCTTAAATAATGTAGAATATTTTTATTATCATTTTCTTGCGCAGAGATCTTCCCAGTGTAATCTACCCCAGTGGTTTACAACCCTTACTACAATATTATTTATTGTAGTATGGGGATATTTCTGGGATGCGTTTCCCGAGAAACCTCGAACATACTTACACCCAGTGAGAATGCGGGCAAATATTTTATTTTATTTACCCCGTCGCCTCTTGGAGTTTTTTCACTTCTTTATGGAGGGAATTTTGTAAGAGCCGCGTTGGGTCGTGAAGTTTTTGCGAACTTGCGTACCAAACAATTGACTTTTTTGTGTTTTTTTTCGTTTTGTGTAACGACCGACGCTGGCCATTTAAGTTGGTATGTATTATCGTACTACATTATATAACCAATTCGACTGGTTTAGGGCGGCCTTCAGCGACCTTGATTTCTTAGAATGTAACTGAATAAATTAAATTTGTTCATCGATTGTCCATTCTCTAAGCAATGTATTTTCATTCAATTTTCAGAAAAATATCTTTGATCCATTTCTTAGTGTCTAAATCTTTGCATCCCATATTATTTTAACCCCTCAGGCCTCGGGTATATTTTGTCTGAAGGTCATAAATGGAATATTTCTAAACATATCCGAATATTAAAAACTGTTTTTGAAAGATGATAAATGAGTTCCCAATTTTTATATTTCGAAAAAAACTTTTAATATTTTAAATGGTAAAAATTTGAATGCAAACATAAAAATTATTTAAAAATGGGTCTCCTTACGATTTTTCTAACCAAAATTTCATAACAAAAAAAACAAGTGTGCTTTAGACCACACAACTGAAATAAAATTACAAGACAAACCTCACCTAATGAACCCAGGTATCCCTGCTAAGTTACCTAACGTAGCGAACGGGGTGACCTATGACCTAGGGGTGACATATAACATTGGGGTGAAATATGACCATGGGGTGACCTACGACCTTGTGGTGACCTACTACCTTGGGGTGACCTACGACCTTGGAGTGACCATCCTTATCCTTATCCTTATCCTTCCCCAAATCAATTCAATTCAATTCAATTTATTTATTCTTTAAAAACATTACAAAATTTAAAATTTTAATGCGTTTTTAAAATACATTTGTAACAGTATTACATTAAACATAAATATAAATGGTAGGCAAAAAACGCTTTATAAGCATTAATTGAGCTTGCCTTTTAAAGGCTGCTTCACTGACGCTAAATATGTCGATATCCGAATTAATTTTGTTCAACAGCAAGATTGCTCTCCCGACTGGCATAACCATTGTCTATGCTGTCGATGACGGAGATAACCATCGGGAACATAGAAACTAATGCTCTCCATGATAGCCGAGTTTTCGAACCTTCCACGAATCAGTCTGAAGAAATGTGTTACAATGAGCACATCCCTTCTGACCCGTAGAAGGTTCACACCGAGCATGCCCAAGAGAAAGTGGGTAGGGTAGAGCCACGGATAGTAGCCATATTTCCTCAGGTAAAGAAATCTCAGAAATTTCTTCTGAACCCTCTCCAGCATGAGGGAATACTTCACTTGGTGAGGGCTCCAAACCACCGACCCACTCTCAAGCCTACTCCTAACCAAAGCATTGTAAAGCGTGCGTAAAGGCCCGACCGTTCATCGATTGCATCGATTACGCATTCACCAGCTTACCCCCCAAGTCGAGCGTACGTAAAGAAGTTTAACTTCAAAAATAAAAACAAACACTTTTTTTACTAGGCGAATGTATTTTATTGCCCATGCCCATACAAACTTGTTCCTGACTTACCACGGACTCTTTGCTTCTTCTCTACGACCAATATTGCCCAGGATGCACAGTATTTATATTTTCTTTTGTGTTTATTTGTTTTTCATGCCTTGCATCATTGAACGCTCATGTTTTGATTTCAGGTACTTGGTTTAATGCCTTACACTTTTATGTTATTTTGTAACATTTACTTTAGTTATGATTAGTTTTTTTAGTTATGATTACCGCGTAGAACTGAACTCACTTGTTTGTTCTGTGCCGTCCTTCTCCCCATATAAGGGGTTGGACCCTGGACCGAGTCCCCGCCTGCTGACCATGGCCGGTCTTATAGAACTAGTGGAGTTGCACCTGTCTGTCCCCGTGACATGAAGAGGCTGGGTAGAAGGCTGAACGGCATCCGAAAGCTGTCCGTCCCGCCGATATTATTTTATATTATTATATTATTTTGTTCACTATGTTTTAAAAAAATGTATATAATTGCCTTGCGATTTGTTTTGTTAATAATTACTATACTACCTGTTAATTTATGCCATGTTCCTTATTTTGTTTTGTTTGTCTTTAACTGTTTCAATGTTTTACTGGATGAACTGAACTCCAATTTTTTTTTTCCCCCTATCCCCATACGGGGGTGTGCTGGACCTCGTCCCTGCTTCATCTTTAGTTACATTACTAATTTTGCAGATCCTTCTCAAATCTATCTGCGCCTCCCCCAATGACATGTGCAGGCTTGAGGCTTGATCAGACGACCTTGACTATCCTTTGTCCTGCCTCTGACTACCCAACGCTGAATTTTCTTTTAGTCTTCGGGTATTTTACCCCAAATATTCAGTTAACATTCTTTGAGGCTTCACTGAGTGGTTGGCTAAGGGACACGGAAGCTCAGTGTAGTTTATGATCAGACCGAAAGCCATTCACATTTTTTGTTGGTACTTGCCAATTGATTAGAGATTTATTGTATTACTTATGTTCTTTACTTTATGCGGGTGCTTGCGGGTTTTTACAGATGCAATGCCGCCTCATGGAGCCTCATGAATGAGTTTTTCTTTTGCCCTGTTTAATTTATCTTTGTCTTACTAACCTATTTTTTGCATTTTGTTTTTCCTGTTAAGCACTTGCATACTGCTTACTAACAACGTATGCATGGACACTGGAGGTCTAGATTCGTTCAAAATAAATAAATGTTGCTTCGTTTAACAAAAAAAATTAGAATCTTGCGAGAGCCTTGAAGGAGTAACCATCAGTTACTTATACCAAGGCGGGTAAGAGGTGGATTACCTCCACTGTCTGTCCCGCCTCCGGCGACTCGACGCTTTTCTCCCTAGGGTCTTCTATGATTTCCAGTTACTTTCGTCTAGTCTAGGCTCCACCGGCTAGCTGGCTTAAGGACGACGCCGCCGGTTATCGGGAGGCCGGACAATTAGCCTTTTTCATTCTCTCGGGTACTGCCGGTAGTCAGGTTGCGGTGACACCGGTTCTACTCTGTATATATACATTATTTTTCTTTCGTTTCTTTTTTCTTTTATGTACAGTGCCCGGTGCTGCCCGCCGGATTGTGTGTGGTCTTTCGCTGTCATGAGCTGATTACTCATGACGGCTGCTGTCATTTTGGATTACTTTATTTATTTTTATTTTTGGTTGATGTTACTAACAACTTGTTTGACTATCCATGAGGCTCACTGCTTTTGCATTGACAACTCTATGGGCTTTAGAATTGTAGAGATTGACCATTACAGTACAGTCCTGCAGGCGCGCCCGCATACCGCTACCTAACACAGTATGAGGGGACATTGAAGGTCTAGATTCGTTACATTAAATGTAGAGCAGTTTATTAAAAAAATTAGATTCTTGCGAGAACTCCAAAGGGGCGACCATAAGTTGCCTATACCGGGGTGGGACAGTGGTGAGTACTTCAATGCCCATACCAACTCAAGTGTCGTTCCTCCAGCTTACTGTTTATGTCCGTGATAGTCGAAGATCCGAACTAGAAACGACCTTCACCCGTCTGTTTAATGGATGAGAAGTATTTCATATCAAATTTAATATATTAGAAAATATATCTCGAGTGGGTGTTTGGGCAGTAGTTATGCCAGGAAAAAAAATAGACAACACAACGTTTGTATATTCTATAGCAGGGGTGGGGAACCTTTATAGCGTCGCGGGCCATTTGGATGTTCATACTTTAACCCGCGGGGGGGGGGGAGCCACATTCGAATCAAAGTACTGGTTTTACTGAAACTAATTGAAAAAATAATTACGTAACTGCCAACACTCTTCAATTATAGCTACACTCAGAACATGCAAACGGTTTTCCTATAATGCTGGCTAGTTTCAATTTAGATTAAATTTGCATGCGGGGAATTAAAACTACACTCAGAATATTAAAATGACTTTCCTCTTATTCTGGCAGCATAAACTACGAAACTATAATTTCATTAATGCACTTCCAACATAAGAAATGCGTCAGCAAATGAAATCACATCTGATGCGTTTTCTTTGCATTCTTAACACAGAACTGGTTTTAATAACAGGTTGAATCTGTACGAGGGGAATTAAAACTATACTCAAAATGTGAAATTGTTTTCCTCCAATACTGGCAGTACATATGCAACTACAAATTTATAACTGCACTTCAGATACGAGAGTGGTTTCTTACGAAACGCGTTAGCGAGATAAAACCCCACCTTAAATTTTTTTGTTGCATTCTAAACACAGAACTGGTTTTAATTATAAAGTGAGTTTGTATGCGGGGAATTAAAACTTCACTCAGAACATGAAACTGGCTTTCCTCTAATTCTGGCAGCACAAAGTAAGCAACTAGATTTTTTTAAATGTACTTCTAACACGAGGGATGCGTCAAAAAATGAAACCCTTTTGGAATTTTTTCATTGCATTCTAAACACAGAACTGGTTTCAGTTATAGGGTGAATCTATACGCGGAGACTTAAAACTACTGAGTGTAGCCATTTTACTGAGTACGTTTAAATGGCTATTCTCTAATACTAGCAGCACAAAAGAAACTAGAATTTTATAAATGCACTTCACTTAATATAACCAGTGGTTCCTGACTTTATTTGGGGAAATAGTTATATCTAACTTTTAGTTCATCATCGCCTTGAAATTGAATAATTTCGTGCTGCAGATTATCAGGCACATTCGATGGTTCGACGTTGAACGGTGTTGCAAATATGTTCAAATCCGTTTGCTCTCTTTTCACGCCCTTAAATCGTTCATTAAATGCCTCACTTAATTTCGCGCACTCACCAGCGTATTCAACCGCTGTAGAAGGCTTTTGTCCTTGCAGTGTTGGGAATTGCGTCATGTTATTTATTCATTTCCAGTTACTTTCCAACTTACAAATGATTTCACGTTTCACTCAGCTCCAGCTTTTCTTTTCTTTGAAGTTGTCATTAATAGGATTTTATTGATTTACTATCCACCTTACTCCCGCAACCATGACTAGAAAATAATGTTTATGCCTAAGATTCCCCTCCGAATAGGGTTGCTATCAATCCTGAAATATCGGGACTGTCCCGTACAAGAAGATAAAAGCTCCGATGGAATTTCACTATCGTTTCATAATAATACATTAAAATAAATGTAAAATGGAAGGTTTAAATTTATATCTAAACTACTTGCTAGTAACGATTTTGTAATATCGTCTTTAAAAAGCATCTGAAACACCGTTAAAAAATTTATCCCGTTCTGTGTAATTTTTTGTGGTTCTTTCAGCAGGCCGCACCAAAAGTGCCGCGGGCCGCAGGTTCCCCACCCCTGTTCTACAGGCTTCATACTTTCGGTTGGTATTAAATTTATTCGTTAAAATTATGAGTGCAATATTTAAAAAAAGTTTATTTTTTATTTTTAATTAATCATAGTCTGGCCTCGAATTTTTTAGACAACCCACTCGAGATATATTTTGTAATATATTTAATTTGATATTAAATACTTTTCATCCATTAAACAGATGGGTGAAGGTCGTTTCTAGTGCGGATCCTCTAATACAGTGTTTCCCAAACATTGTTCTGCCGTGGCCCGATAATTTTCACACTGCCCCTTCGTGACCCACTTAATACGTTTAAACCCAAGCTGGTTCCATTAGGTAAAATAATATATATTTATTAATAGTAAAAATCTTTTATTAATACTTCATATTTTGGTTTTTTATTTTTTATTTTTATTTTATTTATTTTAGAGAAAGTTGACAGCAAATCGTAGCAGCCTATCGCCTATTTGTCACTAAATTTTAGTGCCAAGTATGGAGCTGCTGCTTAATTGTTACTAAAGAATCCAAGTTGGCGGAAAATGACGAAAGTTTTATCCTAAGGTCTGGTTCCACTTCAAGTCCGTTTCTATATTTATTTTTAAGGTAAACTAGTGTTGAAAACCCAGCTTCACGTTTATAAGTTGTGACAAAATGCATTAAAAAAGTTATTGCTCGATAAGCTAATTTTGTGTATTCTTGACGACAAGATAACCAAAAATCCATCAATGGTCTTAGTCTTGTGTCAAATATATCTTTGAGTGATGTGTCAGTTGACAGTTCAATTAACGAGTCGACATCTGAATCTGGCAATTCGTGGCAAATTAGTTTCGGAATCTAACTTGAATGTAAAAGGGTTTCTTATCCAAGCTTTGTTGCTGTCGATTGGAGGAAAATATTCTTGAAGATTCCTCTCTAGTCCTAATAAATGTTCTTTAATTTTAGTTAAGATGTCTTGTGGCAACGCAATCATGTTTTAGTCTTTTTGTATTTCATTTAAATGACTAAATGCTTTGAAGTTCTCTGTTTCTCCTGAATGGTGTGAACCTGCAGGTGACTGAAGGAACTAAATACCTTGGACACATAATCACCAGTAATCTGATGGACGATGACGACATCGATAGGCAAAGAAGAGCTCTCAGTGTAAAAGCTAACATGCTCAGTAGAAGATTCCGCCTTTGCAGTACTGCTGTAAAAAGGACGCTCTTCCTTTGCTTCTGCGCAACACTGTATACGTGTGAACTCTGGGCAAACTACAAGAAGAGTAGTATAGAAAGACTTCGGGTTCAGTATAACAACGCCTTCCGCATAATGTTTGGTCTCCCCAGATATTGCAGCGCTTTCCGGATGTTCACGGAGGGGCGAGTTCCTGGCTTTGCAGCCCTTATTAGATCCAGGGTGGCAGGAATTAGGGAAACGATAACCAGCTCTGGAAACATCCTCGTCATGGAAGCCCGCCTCAGTCCATCATCCAGTATTGATGCACACAGGAGAAAAATACTGGCTCCTTACGTGCTCACAGAATCCTGAAAGCTTAATATTATTATTTCTTTTGTTTTTCCTTTTACTACTATTAGCTTATTATCTTTTTTTTGTTTCGTGTACATTCATATCCACCTTCTTTTTCTTTTTTTCCTTTCAAATACTTTGTACATGTATGTGTATATTACCCTTATGGAATGTGTGGGATTGCACTCTCCTCCCCACATACTGGAATAAACACTTATTTATTTATTTATTTATTTTATTTATTTATTGTTTCCGCGCGTTGTGCCCACACATTAAGCTTTTTTGCTTGCGGCTTCCACCTTGCCACTCGGTATTTTATTTTGAGGGCCCGGTACCGGGTCGCGACCCGGCAAATGGGAAACCCTGCTCTACTATGAAACCCGAGCTACCACGATGTACGTCTCCCAAATTTAAAATGAGTTTTCCAATAACCGAATTTCCAAACTTCTAAAATATCAATAACTTCCAAAATTACCTCGGCAAAACGCACGAAACATCATCCGTTTCGCGTTTTACAACATCCCCTCTGGATTTCGACGCACCATTAACTGTCGGATTAATGAATGCTGCCTTCGGATCTGAAATAGAGCCTCCCTCGCTTCTGCCAGTCGTAACTCGCCCCTTGCCACATAACCTAGGGTGCCTGGAACCTACCCCCTGCCTACCTACCCTTAACGTACACTCGAATAAGGGGTGCTAGAAAACTGAATTGAAATACACGGAGTTTGCATAAATTGAATTAACCAACTAACCATCTCACCGTTTCAGAAGGTACGGAGAGAGGATGCACCGCCGCAACCATTCAACATTTTAATGACCCAGATGGAATAATTATGTCTTATTTGGATATGGTTTTAGGGTTTCACTGCCAAATGTACGTTTGGTATTTATTTTTTCATTCAGGCAGCTTTACAGTGTCCGTCGTCAGGGCAGATGTGTTCGAAACGTTGGCTAAAGAAGGTGGTTCTAAGTTGGTTTCATTCTGACTTGTCCGGTCACCATTTTGTCAGATCCAAATATTTCAGTTTTGCAATAAAATCCAAATAAATTAAACATTTCTGAATGTATCCGAAAACTAAAAATTATTTTGAAAAGGTGATAAAATACGCTTTCAAATTTTATAATTAAAAATAAACAAATAATTTTTTAAATATAAATATTTTGTATTCAAACATAAAAAAGTTTTAAAAATGGCTCACCTTACGTTTTTTCTAACTAAAATTATTGATAATGAAAAAAAAATAAAAACACATTCATAATTTATTAGGCGAATGTATTAGAAATGTTATCGTGAACTCACTTTTTTGTTGTTTATGCAAAAAAAATCATAAAAATTCTCAATATATCTTTTTTTTTCCAAATTGCGGTCGTAAACTTCGAATTCATAAAGATGTTCATTTTATGAGTTTATTTATTGTTCTGAAATTTGAAATAAGTTAAAAATTGTTTTAATTTCAATTTTAATGTTCATTTTAATTATTTTGGTTGGTTTGGGTTTAAATCATATTTCTAAACATGATAATATTATTATATATTCGTATGGTTATAGTTATTTGTATTATAGTATATTCGGTTTTCAGAACAATTCATATAGGTCTCATAGAAACAATTGTATCTCCTTTGCTATCGCAGTGAGAAACATGATCTAAACGGTGTTAGAAAGAAAAAACTTCACGCTAAAAATTCAAATCTAAAAATTAACACCTTTATGAACCCAAAGTTTCCAACAACAATTTGAAAAAAAAAAAAATGAAACTTCAAAAATTTTCTAAAATTATTTTCTAATGAAACGACTAAAAGTGAGGTGATGATAACGTTTATATTGCATTTGTCCAATAAAATATACGTGTTTTTTATTTTATTCCATTACTAGTATTTTAAGTTAGCAAAAACGTAAGGAGAGACATTTTAAAAAATTTTTAAAGTTTGCATTCAAAATTTTATAATTAAAAAGGTGGTTTGTTATTTCTAATTATCGAACAGTATCTATTAATAGGCTTACGTCTGCATGGTTTAATTTCAGAACCCAGCTACAAGTGCATGTCAGACGCTACCCATACGCGCCGCGCCACAAATAACATCTGTGTACTTGGAATTTCACACAAAGCTACTGCTGTAATTCGGTTTCTAATTCAAGAATTCGATCCAAGATGTCGCTACTTCTGTCAGCAGCTCGCATGTGAGCGTTTATTCCCTAGGTATAACTACTACGGATTTATACAATTTAAGTATCTTTCCTGATAGGGAGAGATTACATAATTACATATGGCGTCATTGCCTGTCACGGTTACTTTAACTCGGTGACTAACTGTCACTTAATCACCGTGGATCGGAGGAGCTGACAATTTTTGGAACCAGTTCTTATCGGATTTAAAAAATGGTTACCTAAACTGGGCGAAGCCGAACTAAGAGCCGCCCGAAGGGCCTTGCAGCAAAAACCTGCGGAGCGGGTTTTTAACTGCTAGTAATATATAATAGTGTAGTTTTTAGTTTCTGGATACGTTATATGGTCGAGGCCTAAGGTGGTATATCGACTTTCAAATCTCAACATTCAACTCGTCCTGTATAAGCGTATAATATATTATTATTTAACTACAAGACGTAAAGATACTATATTACGACCTAACGACTGGAACAGATATTTTGAGGGGTTCCGCGACAAAATATCCGCGACAAAATATCCCACGGACAAAACATCACCCAACAAAATATCTACAATAACCTAACCTAACAAAAAATGGGACAAAATAATACAGACAACTTGTAAAGACAATAAATTATTGTTATATGTATTATTTTTGTCCCATTTTCAAATTTTTAACATAATTTATTGTCTTTACAGGATGTCTTTATTATTTTGTCCCATTTACTATGTTTGCACAATAATTTATTGTCTTTACAAATAACTTTTTTAAATAATTAATTAATTTAAATTAATAATGTATCATTGAAGAAGAAGATAATTCTAGGACAAACGCATCCGCTGCCAAGACCCAGACAAACATCACCCATGAACCCGGGTACCCCTGCTAAGTCACCAACATTAACTTATTGGATAACTTACGTCGTCTAAACTAATTAACGTTTGGTGATTTAGCCAGAGTGCCTGAGATCATGGCGTTAGCTTTGTTCAGGTCTTGGCTGTGGATGCGTCTGCCCACCAACTGCGTGGAGGGCCGGATTTGGAGAGACTGGTTGAAGGAGGCCTTTTGACCTCTCCAGCCGGTCACTATCGACCCATCGCCTTGCACTGCAGTGGGAGGAATGAATTCGTACGTCCGTCACTCCTGGACACACTTACTCCCAGATTCGTACCCACTTTACTACTCAGATTCCCACCCTCTTAAAAAGGTCCTCCACACATCCTAACCAAAGATGAAAAAGCTTGGGGCCAAATTATTTTCCCCTATGCCTACCTGTCAAAAAATCACCTGAAGATTTTTTTCTGTTTGTTTCAGATGGGAGCGGGAATGGGTACCGCCGCCTCGGAAACCATTTATTGGATAACCAACACCTCTTTCAAGTGGTTCACTACATTTGGTGATTTAGCAGGGGTGCCTAGGTTAATGGGGTTCATGACACACTGAAACCCAGATTCCTACCCGCCCCTCAAATATTTTTCCTTCCCAGAACTCTCCTCTCCTTCCTTTCCTTAAAAAAAACCACCCACACAGCATCCCTAAAGATGACACAGGCTCTGAGGGAAATTATTATCCTCAGGGCTTCCTGTGTGGAGCTCTTGTAAAAAAAAATTAATGGGTGCTGGCAAGATTTGATAAAACTACACATATTTCATAGTTTTTTTTTTATGAAGGAAGTCCAACTGAAAACTCAACACCTCAATCCGTTATCCTATTGTTCCAAACCTACAGATACGTCGTCTCCTCTCGTACACGAGTGAAAAAATTAAAGCCATGTTTGAAAATTCATTGGATCGTGTTTTCTGTGCTCGTGCAAATAAATGGTCACTAAGGTCTGCTAGTCGTGAACTGAATTATTTTCGCGAATAGCATCAAAGTCGTTCTCAGAGACATTTATGGATATTGAAATGAACAAACTAAACTTATTTATATAACAATTATTATAAGCAATAATTATCAGCCTGAAACACTCATCTACATTGAAAAATCTTCCGAGAAAAGATACTTGCCGCCAACGTGACATGAACCCGTGTCCTTCTGATTGCCGGTCAGCTGCTCTTGACCACTGAGCTATGGCGGCTTATCAAATACCCGCCAAATAATTCAATATATACTAGTGTTTCATTCAACAATTACTGCTAATTATATTATTATTTTTACTTATTTATATTCTGGAGTTATTATCTAATTATTACTTGTTTATATTCTGGAGTATGGAACTCTTTAAACTCTTAGAACTAACTATAGAACTGAAGTAAAATGAACACCTTGGGGTAATACAGGGTATCCGGAGGATTTAAACCAGAATTCCTGAGAATATTTGGAGTGAACGTGAACAATGTACATTGCATTTTGCTGTCCGATGACATTTTTTTTTTCAACATTTCATAAGAAAAACTCTCTTTTTATAACTTTTGAAGGCTATTCCCATCAATTTAATATATCGTTAAAGAAGAAGATAACCATAATAATCTAATCGAAAATATTAAAGATAACGAGACACAGACAAACAGAAAAAGACTATGGTCGCAAATTGGGACTCGAACCCAGACCTCTCGTCTAACCAATTTCGCTATTGCCACCTTCTGTCAAACCGTCATATTTCTCATATTTCAAATTTTAGTGTTAAATTTTAATTTTTCTGTGACTTGTTCTCTTTCATATTTTCGTTTAGATTATTATTGTTATCTTCTTCTTCAATGATATATTACATTGATGGGAATAACCTTCAAAAGTTATAAAAATGGAGTTTTTCTTATAAAAAATTGAATATTCATTTAGACTTTTATAAAAAGTCAATAGTTCCATATAAATATCCGAGACGCTATCCAGGTTACAAACCAATTCTTAGAATGATTGTTTCCAACAAAAAGGGTAGTTGCCCGTAATATGGAAAAAAGAATTTGTAGAAGAAAATATTGTTAATACTAAAATTTGAAATATGATATTGACAAATATGACGATTTGACAGAAAGTGGCAATAGCGAAATTGGTTAACGAGCACGTCCCGGTTAGACGAGAGGTCTGGATTCGAGTCCCAGTTGCGACCATTGTCTTTTTCTGTTTTTCTGTGTCTTGTTCTCTTTTATATTTTCGTTTAGATTATTATTGCTATCTTCTTCTTAAATGATTTTTTTTTTCAATTAAAAATATTTTTCACGTCGCAACTGAGTAGTCGGTATAGCCTAGCGGGTCTCGTGACAAGCACTCCGTCGCATTCCAGCAGCACGGTAACACACGAAACAGCGCGCGTATAAAAAAAAATATATCATCGGACAGCAAAATGATATCTTATTTTTTTCCCTCAAAATGTGCTCAGGAATCGCTGTTTAAAATCCTTCGTATCCGTGCTGTTATTTAATTTCTTGCTTATTTTTTTAAGAAAAGCACAAATAGAGTTATTGTAAACCCTTCAAGCTTATAAATACTTTTACCTACAACCTGCAGGTTCTAACAAGGTGACACAGTGGAGTATTTTGCCTCGAAAGTTGGCCAAAACTATTGAGTGAGTTTTTTCGAGTTGATTCGTAATAGAAGGCATTTTAGAGGCATGGCTTTATATTTTTTCCACTAATCACACATCTTCTTCTTCCTTGCGTTGTCCCAATTCATTGCCTAGGTAGGCTGTTGGGGCCGGCTCTTCTCGTTCTCAGGTTGTAATATCTTCTGTTCTGGGTATCGCCTTCATCCAGGCCGTTTCTCTGAAGAATTTTGGAACATTGAGTCATCCAGGAGTTCTTCGGTCTTCCTCTGGATGACTCTCGGTGAAGCTCCATAGACATTGCCTGCCTCACTGTGTGGTCTGATGGTCTCCGTCTTATGTGTCCATACCATCTCAAATGTCGTTCTTCCAGCTTACTATTTATGTCTGTGACACCCAGGCTACCACGAATGAGTGAACTTTTGATCTTATCTTTTAGGGATATTTCCACTAATCACACATTAAATTCAATAAACTATGACTGGCCACTAGACGGACACTAATTAAGTTAAAATGTGTTAAGCAATTACAGCAATTTTGAAATTATTTCTTTTTTAAATTAAACTTATTTTACTGAAATGATTTTAAGCAAATCTCTTTTACTATTGGGGCATTAATTGATTTTTTGAAGCCTATGTTCCCAAAGCGTTAACTTTTCATTAATATTACCATTAAAACATTGTTTCTTAAGCTCGTCAGTGAATTTTAAAAAAAAAGTACAATTGCAGAATATTTGACAAAAATAATACATAAGATTTTAAGAAAATCCTTTTTTGTCACCTAAAAGTTTAAAGTGGTGCGTAACAAAATGTCGCAAAAAGCGCACAATGATTTTTGAAAAATCTTATCCAGAATATCCAAATTTTATAGTAATATCATAATTATAAGCAAACTCGATTAAACTCACATACCTTATTGGTTTTGATGATGGATGATGCTTATACGGAAAAATATATATTTTTTAAGAGTTAAATGCACGTAATCAAAAATATAACTATGTCGACTACAAACAAATTACAAATCTTCCACATATTTATTATATACTCGTATATCCAAAAAAAATTTGGAACTCTTCTGACAACGTCCTAAAAACGTCAATGTAAAAACACAAGCGACGAGAACAAACAAAAATGATTCACACAATGAGTGCGTTAAGGAGAAATCGGGCGGCGCGCGGCGTTTTTTTCCATACAAAGGCATTCCCTAATTCCTTTCTAGGTTTTGATGATTAAACATTTTTTAATACTAGTACTTTCAAAGGAAAAGTTTCCTCTTAAGACTTTCTACCAGTAAGGTAGTTTGGCAGGGAGTGAGTAACATTTTAAATGGCCGCCATGGAAGGACTATCGAACTTTCAGAATATATATATTTGGTTTTTAAAAAGGTTAACGTTTCCAACTTACTTTATTTTTTTTTTTTTATTATTATTTTTTTTGTTTCTTTAGGAAACAAACAGTTTTACATATTTTAATAAGAAAGTAACATGGTTGCATTAACCAGCGAAGTTTCCGCTAAAATTTATGATTTTTATAAAAAACATAGATTAAAACATTAAAGAAAACATAAAGTGGTAGAAAAAAAATATATATATATATACAAATCATATAAACCCAAATTAAAGCATGTGGGTTATGTAAATCATCCAAATATTATTATTATTATAAAAAGAAGGAAAACCAACATAATGAGAATCAAAGAAAAAATAACATGCAGCAGGGGTGGAGAGTTCGTAATTAACAATTTGCTTTAATTTTTTCTATTATGAATTTAATAAATTGACCTGAGGACAAATGGAAAATATCAGCGTCGTAAAAGATATCATTGTATTTTGTGCACGTCCTTCGGAGAAATGAATGTTGTGTGTAATTTGTTTTTGAGTGTGGGGTGTGGAATAGTTTAACCTTGTGTTTCTTATTGGACAGTGGAAATTAATGTGTTCTTGTTTCTAGACTTACGGCCAACTTTCTCCATAGAGATACTCGTCTATGCGACGCGACGCGACGCGACGTTTAAATATCTCATGGAATTTCAGAATGCTTTCAAGGTATTTTAAATGTGCTAAATATTTTTTAATTTGTCGTAAAAATCAGATTAAATTCTCTTTTAATTTTTGGTATAATATTTAGTAATATTGGTATTTGAAAATAAAATTATTTTAGTATCAGTTATGGAATGTTTGATACTAAAATTCTTGTAGACTAGAGGCGTTTATAATTTTGAAAGAATTTGTTATTTATATAAACAAAAATTTTAACAAAGAAAACCGACTTCAAAAAAAAAACTGTTGCAAAACTAAAAAGTAAACAAAAATAATTGCGTATTCTGCTACAACTTACTTTATCTACTCATCAATATGTAGGTACGATTGTCATTATTGGAGTCGGTGTCAGCCAAGGTGGGTTTCTAACTACATACGTAGTTACAGGTTAGATGTGCTTGTGTTGCAAGCGCGACTTTTTTTTTTTTTTTTTTTTATTGAAATAATAGATAATACATAATATAATCAACAAACAAGTCCTGTTAAGCCAATTGAATCGGCTTGTCAACAGGTGCTTATATTTTAGTTACATATTTATACATTTTTAAAATTTAAAATTTACATCTTATATCTACAGATTCAACATTTTTTCATACAAATCAAAATCAATATAAATCTTTTTTTTCCGATAGCCAATTTTTCACCATATATTTAACCTTATTCATAGAATTACATTGCTTTATAGTGTCAGGCAATAAATTAAATATCTTCGGTATGATGTATTCAAACGTTCTCTGTCCGTACTTATTGTTAAATTTCGGAACTATTAACCCGTCGTTACGCGTAAATCTAGTGCTGTATTTATGTTCTAATTTCTCTTTATGCTGCGGTGTAAATATATGCTGAATTATAATTTTGTGCCAAAGTATTGCCTTAACAGGTAAAATTTTGGCACTCTGAAACAGCAACGGTTTATTTTGTCTCTGTTTGAAAATATTAGGGACGACCAATAATTTTACAATTGCGTTTTGTACAACTTGCACTTGTTTCAGATTGGTTATAGTAGTATTTCCCCATTTTGTTAATCCATATCTTATAATAGATTCTGCTAGTGACATATACATTATTTTAAGTGTTTCAATTGATAGGAAAAAATTTAATGTGTACATTCTGCCAGCAATCGATCTGAGTCTTTTACAGGTTTTTTTATATGTTTGTCCCATTTAAAAAAACAATCTACTGTAACACCAAGATACACGTATTCCGAAACTAATTCTAAGCTTTCACATTGACAATTATTTGGAATATTTTTATGGATGTAATTAAAATTATGAGAAATAATATTAGGATTAAATTGAAATTTGGCATTAGGTGATCTTATATGCATTACTTTGGTTTTTTTAGCATTTATTAATAGTCCTGCATCATGTGACCATTTACAGAGTTGATTAAAGTCAATTTGCATGAGTTCAATTGCAATTTTTAGATCTTTATGTGATATGACCAATGCCGTATCACCTGCGAATACAAAATGTTTCACAAAAGAGAAAAGTTTTTTCATTATGGTTACATAAATTATATATAGTGTAGGTCCTAATATGGAACCTTGTGGAACTCCTGCAGATACATTTTTTGTTTTACTAAAAGTATTATTTATTTTGGTACATATTTTTCTATCTCTAAGATAATCTTTAAATAAATTTAACACATTTCCTCTTATTCCAATTTTTTCTAGAGTTTTCAGCAGTTTTTTTGAGTTAATTGTGTCAAAAGCTTTAGAGTTATCAATATATAAAACAATAACATGTAATTTATTATTTAATTGATTATTTACGTAATTGGAAAAATCTTGCAGTAGTTTTTCAGTATTTTTTTTTCTTTGGAAACCATATTGACTTGGATCTATGATAGAGAATTTTTCAAAATATTTATTTAATTTATTTGATAAAAAATTTTCAAGAGTTTTTTCTAATGCTGGTAGAATACTAATAGACCTATAATTTCCCAGTTCAATGTGTTGATGAGGCGAGAGGCGAAAGGCGAGAGCGAGGCCGCGGCGGGAGTGGAGCTGTCAAGTGAACACGCCGAGCACGCGTCAAGTCGCGCGTACGACACAAGCACATCTCGCCTATAACTATGTATATAGTTACAAACCTACCTTGGCTGACACCGACTACAATAATAACAATAATTGAAATGGTACCACACGGGAAGCACCAGCTTTCAAACAAAAAAAGAATCATCAATATAGGTTCACCCAGTCGAAAGTTCTGAGGCAACAAATATAAAAATAAATTAAAAAGTCAGTCGAATTAAGAACCTCCTCCTTTTTTTCACTGTCACTTCACTTTTCATGCCGTTTATACAATAAAGATAAATATTTAAATAATTTTTATCATTCCCACAATCAAGGCCAAAATCCCGCCAATTTTTAATCATACACTTTTCACAATTTTTGTGATTTTATCCATGGAATCTTAAATATTTGAGACAAACTGAGAAGAATAAATCACATCTCTGCGCTTTATAGAAAAAAAAGATTAAAAACTTTAACAATTTATGGACGCCCCGGTCAGATCTGTCCCTCACCGGCTCTAATGGAAAATTATGTTTGTGCTAGTAGTGTCCTTCTGAGGCTGGAAGGGTTAGCACAAATTAGGACAAATAAATTACATTTACTTTGCAACAAAACTCCATAACATCCTTCCCCAAGACATAAAACTAATAAAAAAATTCTAATGAATACAAATCTACAATAAAAATATGGCTGAAAGAGGTCAGTTAAAAGACACTAAAAACGACATTGAAAATAAATAAACTATATTTAAATATTTTATTTTTAACTTTATGAGTAAAACCTCAAATTGTAATATTTAAATTAATGAAGACAATATAAGCGAAACTCAAATCGTTTTTCTGATTTTTCTGTTTCCAGATTTTCGATTGAGTTTCGCTTATATTGTCTTCATTTATTTAAATATCTTTAGTCTGCCTCGGCACAGGAAACCCTAGTAAGGAGGACTAAGAATTACAATATATAAATGTATATTTTTTTACGTTAACTCCACGCAGGTGGCCCTGAGGAAAATAATTTCCCTCAGGGCCTATGTCATCTGGGATGCTGTGTGGAGGGTCTCTTTGAGGAGAGGAAGGAATGAACATTGGTCTTGAAGAGACCCATGTTGTAGGAAGAAGGAAACACAGAGGCCGGCAAATCATTCCACAGCCGAGCTGTTGAACACAAGAACGAGTCGAAGAAACGACCCGTTCTCATGTGGCAAATGTCAACCGTGTACAAATGTTGGGCACGCGTTTGACGTGTTTCCCGACTATGCCGAAGGGATCAATGATGCTAGTTCCTCGGAGCATCTTCCATTGTAATACCGGTAGAACAAGGATAGCATTCCCACCCGACGCCTGTGCTCTAAAGATTGCAATCCGTCTGTTAAGATGGGAGAATCTATCAAACGGACCGCCCGTTTCTGCACAGAGTCGGGGGTATTTTTCAGGTATTTTGGAGCTCCAGACCAGAGGTGGCTGCCAAATTCAACCGTGGGGCGCACTTGTGATTTGTACAGGGTTAGCAGTTGTGTACTATTAAAGTATCTGCGGGCCCTGTACAGTACGCCCAGTTTCTGTGAGGCTAACTTTACTCTGGCTTCGATGGAGCCCCCATACCTGAGCTGGTCACTTAGGGTTACACCTAGCATTTCAATGGAGGGCCTGTTCGGAAGATTGCTTCCGTTGAAAGAGACTAGATTTTCATTTCGATCCCTTTTAGACGTAATCAGACAAGATTGGGTCTTTGAAACATTAAATTCAACGAGATTATTTTTACCCCAAGAGAAAACACTCTCGAGGAACCGTCCATTCTTTGCTTCAAAGCCCTACGAGCTGTTGGAGTTTGTGAGCCCTTTGGGGGCTTGTCAAACAAAAAGCTATCATGAAATGTACTGTCTTCCGCGTAACAGTGAATTGGTGCACATGACAAAAGGTCGTTGATGTGCAACAAAAACAAAGTCAGAGACAGAACCGATCCCTGCGGGACGCCAGCATTTATCGAGTGTGAGGAAGAGGTGAAACCATCGACTACCGTCTGAATCGACCTCTCCCTCAAGAAGTCGGCAATCCGTAAGAATGCAGTTTGTTGACAAGTCCTCGGTGCCAAACCCGGTCAAAGGCCTTGGAGATGTCCAGTGCAACCGTTTGGGTCTCACCGAAATGTTCCAGGCATCGCCCCCAAACATGCGTCACATACGCGAGAAGATCACCGCACGAGCGGTTCCGCCGGAATCCGTATTGACGATCGTTAATAATTTTGTTCTTCTCGAGGTATGTGAGCAGTTTGTCGTTGATCACACGTTCCATCACCTTAGACAGAACTTATGTGATCGCTATGGGGTGGTAGTTGGCCGGGTTGGATCGGTCACCCTTCTTTGGAATAGGATGGATAACCGCTTTTTTCCAACCAGAGGGCACAGAGCCAGTCTTCAGGGACATTTTAAAAAGCTTCGTCAAAATCGGAGCTATTTCTGCATATATATATTTCTATACTTAAATTCAGCATTATATTTTGTATGTACAATTATTTTATGTAGTCGCTAAAATAAAATAAAAATTAGTAAACAAACAAATCTGTCTCAAGGTTTTTGAAATGATGAAATGACGGCACAAGAGTTGCAACAATCCAGTGGAACTGTGGCATTCCTTATTTGGAGTAAGTTATGAATTATAATGCTGAAAGAAGTGATGAAAGGAGAGAGATACGTAAGATAATGGTTGGTAAGAGCCTGGCTATGAGCCAGGGTGCTGAACGCGGCTAAAGCCATTTCAAGACGCGTTTCTGCCTCGAATATTGGTATTTCACCACACGGATAATGAGAGATTCAAAAACTAGATAATTTAACAGGAGACTTGTCTTCTTAGGGGATGCTGTGTGAAGGGCTATTTTAAGGAAAGGGAGGAGAGAAAGTTCTGGGAATCAGATAGATGGTGGGTAGGAATCTGGAGGTCAGTGTGTCCAGGAGTGATGGACGTATGAATCCATCCCTCCAACGGCGGTGCAAGGCGATGGGTCGAAAAATTCTGCCTGGAGAGAATAAAAGACCCCCTCAAACGGTCTCTTTCGATCCTGCCCAACATACGGCAGGTGGGCAAACGCATTGGCCGCCAAGACCTGGACAAACCTCACCCCATGAACCCGGGCGCCCCTGCTAAGTCACCAAACGTAGCGAACCACTTGAGGTAACCAATGGTATTATCCTTCAAATTCGTGTTATCATTAAACCGGTATCTTACCCTATTAAGAGATTTGATGGTCGTTTGAACCATAACGTATTGATATATACCACATTTTGAAAACGAAAATTGAAACAGCTTTTTCAATTTCTATTTCGAATTTAAAATCAGATTATGTTTGAAATTACAGCTGGGCGCCGTAGGAAGCTCGCCGCATGAGTTTTTGTTTGCACCAAATACATTTTTGATAGATTCAATAATAATAAATGTGACCAAACTTTTTTCCGGAATTTACTTAAGTTGGGTATAAATGAGGAAAAACTGGGAGTGAATTATATTTTAACTTACTACATGGTTTCAGCATAGATATGTATGCAAACAATAAAGGATCTTACCTTATTTTGTGACAGTTAAATAGATATTATTTAGAAAAATGAAACAATACAACTTTGTATAAACCACTTATATGATGTGCAAATCCGACCGGTTTCGGAACAAACGTTCCTTTGTCAGGGAAAGCTTATACTAATTTGACAGTTTAGAACAATGTTTTATTGTGGTAGGGGTGGAGCCGTTGTTAGTTAATAATGTAGATTGGGTGAAAAAAAAAACCGAAAAAAAAAAGTGAAACCGGTCGGATTTGCACATCATATAAGTGGTTTATACAAAGTTATATTGTTTCATTTTTCTATAATGGATAACCACAAAGTAGACTCGCAACAATAACATTTGGCTGTCATCAGTTCTTTTGTTTTGCTCTTTCAAAAAATATTCTTAAACCAATCTTTTTATTGTGTTTTGGCTGTAAAAAGTTTAGTGTGTTGGAATCTTCTCCCCCCTGATCTTCCAGGAGTCACTTCTTGCTGCTCATTTTCAGATATTTATATAATTTTTTTACTTCTGTCACTTTTTATATTAGCTGTAATTTTTTGAACAATGGAGGAGGATTTCCCTCCTGTACCCCTTACAAAGCCCCCAGATCCCCCTCCTGACCCTCCAGATGGAGACATTTCAGATAAAATAGACTTTTCAGAACATTCAAACATTTCAGACAATGAATCTGTCATCCTAACCTCAATTAAAAAAAGAAAATTTAGTCCCCTTTCCCCAAAAAAACATGATTCGCCTTTGTCTTCTCAGTCCCCTCCAGCTCTTCCTCAACCTCCTCCAACAATCTTTTACTCTACTCATTCCCGTGGCCCCTACATTGTATCTGCGCAAAAAACTGAACAAGGTAAAACCATCCATCCTCTTGAATTTGGTAAATTCCTTTCAAATAACAAGAACCTTTCGATTAAACCTGGAGGTGTTAAAGCCGAGGGTCGCTTCCGAATCTCTGTTGAATTCCTGTCAGGTTCAGCCGCCAACAACTTTATCAAAAATATATTTATTTCATCAAATTCTAAATTCAAGGCGTACATCCCAACTTTCAATGTCACTCGAATGGGCCTGGTCAGGGGTATCTCGACCGATCTGTCCATTCCAGAAATCCTGTCCTCACTTTCAACCCCCCAACATATCGGCAATCCCATAAAAGCCAGGAGGCTAAATTATAAGGACACCTCTGAGGGCATCGTTTCCTGGAAGCCCTCCCAATCTGTCGTCATCACATTCGAAGGACAATCTCTTCCCTCCCATATTTATTTATTTTTCAACTCCTTACCAGTTGAAATGTACACTTATCCCACCACTCAATGTTACAACTGTTGCCGTTTTGGTCATACCAAAGCTGCATGCAGATCCCCTCCCAGATGTTTCAAATGTGGAGAAAACCACTCGGCTGACCAATGTTCTTCTCTCTCTTCACCTAAATGTTTTAACTGCTTAGGCGCTCATTCCGCCATTAACTCTTCTTGCCCCGAACAATCTCGCCAAAAAAATATAAAAATTTCTATGGCCTCTGAGAACTTGTCTTTTCTGCAGGCTTCTAAATTATTCCCGCCTGTCAAAAAATCATTTTCCGAGGTTTTATCCAGTAACTCTTCATCCAACCCTGTCGCCTCCTCCTCAACATCTTCCCGTTCAACAAAATTCACATACAAAAACCCTATCTCTAAACAGGCTCGTGGATACGATCAGCAACAACACAACTCACTTCTCTTAAATCCCAATGGTTCTCCTCTTTCACACGCCACAAATGGGTGCGCAAACAATTATAATTCATCCTCAACAAACTATCAAAAGCTTTCTGAACAACTCTCCCAAGATAATTCTTCATTTATTCAAACTCTTATTATGCTTCTAATTGACCTAATTTCTTCTCAAACTAATCTACCGTCCAACGCTGCTTCTATTATTTCCACATTAAAATCATTTATTCAAAATGGCTCTTCAAGATGTCAGAATTCTTCAGTGGAATAGCCGCAGTGCTATTTCTAACAAATCAAACCATCTTAACCTATTAAATTCAAACCTTGTTTCTGTGGCTGCTGTCTCGGAGACATGGTTTACTCCATCCACCCACTTTAATGTGGGAGGGTACTCCTGTCTCCGCGATGATCGCCCGGAAGGTACGGGCGGAGGTGCTGCCCTTTTTATTAAAAAATCCCTTCCGTTTTTCCCAATAAATAATATCAAACCCCCCAATGCTGACTTTCAAATGGTTGCAGCTAAAATAAAGGACACTTCCTTTGTTTCTATCTATCTTCCCCCAACATCGCACTTCAATAAACAAGCGTGGTTGCAAATTGTCCGTCAACTAAGCCCTCCTTTCTTTTTATTGGGTGATTTTAATGCCCATTCTCCCGTCTGGGGTTCTGTTTTCTGTGATCGAGACGGTCGAAGTGTGATGGATTTCCTAGATGAATCCAACCTTTTTCTTTTGAATGACGGATCTCCTACTAGAATCTCTCGCCCCAACACAAACCCCAGTGCAGTGGATCTCTCCATATGCTCTATTAATCTGGCACCTCTCTCCTCGTGGGTGGTGTCCCCCGACCCTTGCTCCAGTGATCATTTCCCGATCACCATCACTTATCAAACTTCTTTCCATTCAGACAAGTCCCATATTTCGACAAAGATTAAAACAAAACACACCAAATGGGACGAATTTAACTCACATATGGATAAGTTTATACAAAATTTATCCTATACCGATACATTATCTGTCAAAGATGACTACGATAACTTCAAATCAATGCTCGTAACTGCAATCAATAAATCAAATCCTCCCCCCTAAAACCAAATCTCTCAAAAAACTCCCTCCAACTCCCTGGTGGGATGAGGAATGTTCCAAAGTAGTGAGAATTCGGAAAGCTAAATCTCTTTCCTATCGTCACAATATGACTATGGAGAACTATCTCATATACAAAAATGCCGAAGCGAATGCCAAAAGGGTATTGAGGTCAAAAAAAAGATCCGGGTGGTACAACTTCTGCAGTTCAGTATCTCCGAACACTCCAATTTCGGAAGTTTGGTCTATGATTCGAAGATTTCGATCCTCCTTCAGTCCAACATCTCCTCGAGCTTCTCATTCTAAATGGATGGACGAGTTCTTGGACAAAATTGCCCCCCCTTCTGTACCTAACTTAGATGAAATAACTCCAATCCACAACACTCCTATGTCTGATCATTGGCTTGACTCTCCATTCACTTTAATTGAATTAAAAAATTGTTTATCAACAGTCAAGGACTCATCTCCAGGCAGAGATGGTATACCTTATAGCATTATCAAAAATAGTAATGATAATGTTCTAAATCACTTTTTAAGCATCTTAAATAAAATCTTCCAGACTGGCATAATACCTGATGACTGGAGTTCTCAAATAATCATCCCAATTCTAAAATTAAACAAATCACCCAATTCTGGATCCAACTATAGGCCAATTGCTCTTTCATCCACCCTTAGTAAAATTTATGAAAAATTAATTAAAAACCGGTTAGAATTTTTCGTCGAGAGTAATCATCTTCTCTCTCCATCCCAATTTGGATTTAGGAAAAAGAAATCTACACAAGATAACCTTGCCATCATCAGCACTGATATTAATTTATCCATTTCTAACAAAGAAGTATGTCTTGCAGTCTTTATAGACATAGAAGGCGCCTTTGACAATGTTTCCATTCCAATTCTTAAAAAAAAACTTTTAGGCCTTGGCTTACCCCTCATGTTTGTCCAATCTATTATTAATCTTTTTCTCGATAGGAAAATTTTCATTGAGCTACCAGATGTTACTCCTCAGAGTAGGTCAATTTGGAAGGGTTTACCCCAAGGCGATGTATTATCCCCCTTACTGTATAATATATACACACACGATATGCATGTCACCATTCCCCCTCAAGTAAAAGTCGTTGAGTTCGCAGATGACATAGCTTTCTTCTTATCCAAAATCATTCCATCCGCCGTCAAATATCTTAATGAAGCCATGGATGCCCTTTGCACATGGCTTACTTTAAATGGTCTTGAACTTTCAGTACAAAAGAGTCAGTGTGTTACCTTCTCAAATCGTCATAATAATCCCCCTGTTCAAATTTTATTTAAAAACTCTCCAATCCCCAATGCTTCCGAAGTAAAATTTTTGGGAGTAACATTTGATAGGAAACTTAAATGGTCTTCCCACATTAATAATATAGTTACTAAATGTGAAAAAAATTTAAATATTATCAGATCATTGACTGGCGTTTGGTGGGGTGCTCATCCTATCTGCATTAAGTTGCTCTACAATGCACTTATTCGAAGTCATCTCGACTATGCCTGCCCACTTTTTAGTACTGCATCCAAAAATGCACTCAGTAAATTAGACAAAATTCAATCTAAGTCATTGCGAATAATAACTGGCGCGATGCAATCGTCGCCCATCAATTCCCTTCAAGTAGAATGTTCTGATCCTCCTCTTTATTTAAGGCGTCAATTATTTGCTGACAAATTTGTTCTTAAATGTTTAAATTCTAAAAGTCATCAGATTATTCCCAGAGTCTCGTTGTTCAACGACTCAACACATTCATCTACAATCAGAGCTCGAACTAAACCTCTCCCTGCCATTTGTAAAAATTTTCGCTCTCTCTCAGAGCTTCAAATTATCAAAAATGATATTCTTCCTTTGTACAAATTAAAATATAGTCACGTCACCCTATCCCCAACGATTTTAGAGGGGATCGGCATCCTTAAAAGTCATTCCAATCTCCCAGCCCGTACTGTCAATAATATGTTCAATGACATTATTTCTTCTAAATGGCCCAACTCTTCTCTTTTATTTACTGATGGCTCCAAATCTCCGGACTCTCCTAACTGTGGTATTGGTATTAACGTTTACCACAATAATTCTAATGAAAGAATATTTTATTCAATTTCAAACCAATTTTCAATATTTTCTGCCGAGTGCATTGCGATTATTGAATCTCTCAAATATATAATAAAAAATAATTTTGAACATTCTCTTGTTCTCTCTGACTCTCTCAGTTCCCTCCAAAAACTTAAAACAAGTCCTCTTCTTCATCCTGATGATCACTTTGTATGTCTTATTCGAGTATTGATAACCTCCATTCAAAGCTCTGGAAAAACTGTCACTCTGATTTGGATTCCTGGACATGTTGGCATAGTGGGTAATGATATTGCTGATTCCTTGGCAAAACAAGGAGCGTCTAACCCTACCGTTACCCTCGTAAACCATATTCCCCTGTCTGATATTTTTTCCATCATCAAAGATAGATCCCGCAATGTTTGGACAGAGTATTGGAACATTGCTAGTCAATCCAAGGGTGCCCGCTACGCCTCAATACAAAGGACTATCCCATCAAAACCGTGGTTTCAAAAATTCCCCCATTTTTCCAAAAAATAAATTTCCTTACTTATTCGTATGAGAATCGGACATTGTTCCGTTCCTTCTCACCTTTATAAAATTCATGTGCTTGACTCCCCAGATTGTACGTTCTGTGGTCTAGATGTGGGAACTTTAGATCACATATTTTTTGATTGTCCCTCTCTAAATAAATATCCTCTCTTCTATCAAGCGTTATCAAAAATTGCCTCTCCTCCATTCAACATCTCATCTCTTCTAAGTCTGAACTCTACTCCAATCTTCCATAAAATTCTGAAATTTGCACATTTAAATAAAATTAATATATAAATTCACCTTTCCATTCTCTGTTATTATAAATGATGGCCTAGAACACCCTTGAAGGGTGAAAGCCAGAAATAATTGAAATTGAACCACAAAGTAATAGCTACATTCAAAAATATGGATATTATTTATTTATTTGTTATTAAAACATGCACAGTACATTATGGTACAAGTTGTAGGTATATTAAATTAAATTATACCATTAGCGTAGTACCTAGCATATAAGTACGCAGAATATCTTTAGGTAATTTGCCCTGAGATAAGAACGGTTCATAAAACTTAACTAATAATATTAATAAAAAGGGAGAAAGTGTTTGGAGATATAAGAGAAATTTTGATATCAATAATTATGCACCACTCGTGTAATTCAAAGAAACATATATGCATTTACCGTGTTTTGAGAAAACAGTGTCCGAAGAATGTTTGAAGAGTTTTCAAATATTTATTTAACAACTGCAAAATACAAGTGTTCTTTTCTGAACCTAATCGGTGAAAGGGGTTTTTTTATTTTTATTTAATTAAATAAGTTTTAAATTCAAAACATGTTAAATTTGGAATATTTACAAAGGAACCTAATATCTTACAATAACGGTGAAATTAAGAGATAAATGGCAATGTGGTATTTTTGCACAAAAAGTTGGTAAATTAACGGATATTTCTGTGAAATTTTGAATTACGTGAGCGATTTTATAAGATCCATAGCATAATATTAGGAAGGAAAATGCTTCCGCGACCTGAAAAGCGGGTTAGGTAATCTAAGAAAATTAAAATGCACTAAAAATCATCGCGTGAATTTATTAACGCTATATTTTAAGTTCAAGTATTGGTATTTGCTACTTCAGCATTCAAACTTTCTGTTTTATAGAGATAAATTTTAGCTAAGTAAATTAAATTTATGCCTACGAAATAAATATTTACTTATAATTTTGTCTTCCTTCAACTTAGTAGGTACCTTTTATCTGTAAGAAACATTACACATAACAATATTAGTCTTTCGATACCGATGTTATTTTAAGTTAAATTATTACCTAATAAAATCAACACAGGCTTGTTCTTATGAGTTTTAAAATTGAATTGTTAACAATAATACCTATAATGTAAAGAAACAATAAATAAATAAATATTCAAAGAGTCTTTCTGTTTAAAAATATAAATTGGGGGATAATGTACCAATAGCTTTCCGCATGCTTACATTTTTTCGCTTCTGGGATGAGTTAAATAAAATTCGATAGAAAAAATTGTTCTCGTTAAAAAACACATACAAGTTTAAAAATCATGTGGACGATTTCGTCGGGTTTCGTCGTAGGCACCCTCAATCATATAATCTCCATCCTTTAATCAAGAATATAAAAACTGTTATGCGATCTTAATAGCATAACCACTGTAGTCATCTTAGATTTGTTTTTGAAAAATCTGATTTACTACACAATAAAACATACAAACATTTGTGCAAGAACACGTAATTTTATATTTCGTAACTTGGCACAAACCAATTCTTAGGTGTCCATTACTATTACTATGGATTTTATTTATGGAGGCTTTGTCACCTGACAGGGGAAGACGTATTGTCAATTTTCCCCGTGAAATATTATTCAGCCGTGCCCACTTTACCCTTTCCCCACCCCCTCCCCTAACTCATATTGCTCGCAAATCCCGCTTGTCCCCTGTGATAACTCGCTATGGTTCCCTGTCAAGTGTTATTGGAACACTGAATAGAAAATTTCCAGAACTGTTATGTGTATCGATTTAAACGAAAATTGATGTAGTGTCACCCACACATCTTTTTCAGTTTCAGTGCTGGCAACCCGGGCGTTTATTTATTTTTCATTTATTTACAAAGTTTTATTTTACCCACCTCACTAGACATAGTCTGTTCCGAGGTAGGTAAATAACATTTTATATTTATTAAAAAGGATATGAATATCTTCTTCCTGGCGTTGTCCCAACTCATTGCCTAGGTGGGCTGTTGGGGTCGGCTCTTCTCGTTCTCAGGTTTTAGGTTTTTCGGTTCTGAGTATCGCCTTCATCCAGGCCGTTTCTCTGAAGTATTTTGTAGCATTGAGTCATCCAGAAATTTATATATTTATTTATTTAATACATGAATTATCGAGAGTACATATAGTTTTTTGTGATATTTCACCCTCCATGCTAGGGATGACCCTGTGTTATGGCGGGTGAAGTTTACAGTTTGCGGATATACATTCATTAGTATAGATTGAAATTTTTCACTAATTGATACTAGCAACACAAATTCTCCTACAATAAGAGAGTTTATGTAGTTATATTGGATTACAAGAATAAGGTGAAGAAGTTAAAGAATTATTGGAAAAGATAAGTTATTTTTAGTAAATTAAGGAATTATTGATTTATATATAGTTCACAGTAATCAGTCTTATACATATAATGCTGCTTAGATAGTAAATAAAGATATTTTATGTTTTACCTGCTCTTAATACTATCTCTTTGTTCTAATACTCATTCTTTGTTCTTCGAGTCGGGCCATGCCAAGAGTAAGCATAGTATGCATGAGACGATGTATGAATGTGAATGAGGCAATGAGTGTGTGATAGGAATGTGTTGTTTGGCGGTCCGCCCTCTTTGGCTACCCCTGCCTGAAAACAATGATTAGTTAGTTAGGTTGTTCTATGAGAAGTTACACGCTCGGAAGGTAGGTTAACCTTAGAAAGATAGGCTACGTAAAATTTACGCATGCGTGTTAGAATTATTGCTCTCTCGTTCTAATTAGTGCGAATCCGTCGCTGTCAAAGATATTGAAATATAAGTAGATGTGCTATCTGCTGTTTTTACTATGTGGGTCTGCGCTTCCGGGTGTCGCCGATATTGTTTACCAATTAACAAATAAACTAAAAGAACAAATAATTAACGAATAAACCATACGAACGTTAAACTAAATGAACGAATTCTTTCCATATTCATAATATATTGTTAACCAATATTAATGCACATTTTCAAAAAATCAACGAAATGAAAAAAATTCTTTTTGTATGAAAACTACGCTAATTAGCGCGTAGTCCGGCGACAGTTGCGCGGACACCATACCATATCTCTTCTGTATTTGAATATCTTTGGTCGCTGTGCTTTTCAGACATCTCACTCGCTGCTTGGACCTTCCGTGGGGCGCGCGCGTCACTGAGGTAGGTGTCACCAGTTTTGAGATATAACGACTGCGTTAGTCAAAACTTTGGACTCTACAAATCGATGGTCAAAAAGCAAAATATTGATACGTTCCAAAGCTGTATCTTATTGATTTTTATTTACATGTTATTATTAAATATAATATATCTTTAAATAAATGAAGACAATATAAGCGAAACTCAATCGAAAATCTGGAAACAGAAAAATCAGAAAAACATATTGACACCTCTGGGACTCGAACCCAGGACCTCTTGCTTTCCGGGCAAACGCGCTAACCACTGCGCCACGGTGTCGATATGAAATTCGGTCATGTTTAACTGTACCATACTTCGACTAAGAACCACCTACACTATCTTCATTTTCTTTAACGCATATATTATTGGCAACTATCTTTATGTATGATTGCAAGATTCAAACCCGAACTAAATGCTCTCTAGATAGTGTCTGGATAAATCTTTATGTCCTGGGTTCGAGTCCCAGAGGTGTCAATATGTTTTTCTGATTTTTCTGTTTCCAGATTTTCGATTGAGTTTCGCTTATATTGTCTTCATTTATTTAAATATTACAATTTGAGGTTTTACTCATAAAGTTAAAAATTAAAAATAAAATAATTTATCTTAGTTATTTAATATATTAGTCAAAATGGCTGATTATTATAAAAAAAGCTGCAAAAAAGCGAAATACCCTTGCACGATGATGTCGTTTCTCACCCGGCATGCCGCTTAAAGTCTCGAAAACCCTTCTGGACGGAAGGAGAAAGACTCCTTCGAACACCTCTCACCCCAGAAGATAGGTGGAAGCTTGAGTGGCAATCAGCCAACGTCAAAAACGCACATCTCGTGCAAGACCCCACTGAGAGACAGCCTGGGTTCTCATTGCCTCGCAAACTCTGGACTGCCATCAATAGGATAAGGTGCTGCCATAGCCGTTGTGCTCACATGATGCATAGATGGGGCCTTAAAGAGTCGGCGACGTGTGAATGCGGTGCGGTGCAGACCACCGAACATGTGGTCAACGAATGCCCGCTCCATTCATTCCCCGGCGGGATTGATGAGGTCCACAGGGCAACGCCTGAGGCCCTAGACTGGCTCGCAGACCTAGATGTCCCCCTCTGACCCCCCACCATACGAAAGAAGAAAAAGAAGATTATAAAAAAATGTGATTTGAGATAAAAGAAAAATTATTCCCATTTTGTTGATTATTGCAGAAGTTTCATGTTTCGTTTAATTTTTCATATAACAAATAAATATATATTCAAAAAAATGTTTATTTCTTGTGTCATTTGTTTGTCAAAATATAATACCGATTGGTTTATTCAAATCTATTTCATAACATAAAATATTACAGCTAGTTGAAAGTCATGCGTCAATTTTACGTATGATTATCATACATAACAAGAAGACTGAAGACAGAATGCTGTAGAAATGAGATCCCTGAGGCGTATGTGTGGTAAAACCATGTACGATCGTGTGAGAAATGTGGAGATCCGCGAATAATGCAAGGCTGATGTAAGCGTGATGAGTAAGATTAAGAAAGGGACGCTCAGATGGTTTAGGCATGTAGAACGAATGAACGAGGAAAGGAGTTTAAGGAGAATATATGACGCAAATGTGAATGGAAGAGGAAGACATGGCACAACCAAGTGAATCAGATACTTGAGTCGGGCCATGTGAAGAGTCGGAAAAATAGAAGAGCATGTATGAGACAATGTATGAATGTGAACGAGGCAAGGAGTGTGTGCCAAGATCGAGTTATTTGGCGGTCCGTCCTCTCTGCCTACCCCTGCGGGAAACGGCGTGATGGTTAGTTAGTTAGTTAGTTTATTATCATACATCAAAATATGATTATCTTTCTTGGGTTAACAAAGACGAGGAAAAAAAGTCATAAGTTTGTTCGTATCATGCTGTCTTATTCATACATTTACACATTAAATTATCAACTCAACGTTTGATTCCACGTTTTTTTTGTAATATAAATAATATGAGTTACATTTCCACATATTATTTTTTTTTTTATTTTTTTTTTTTTTATTAATATATTTTTTTTTACAGTTTTTTAGAGAAAATGTGTCCTAACTGGGGTACCCCGTTCTAAGGACACATTGTACAAGTTTTATTATTTGAATTATAAGTAAATACCTAATCTATGTTAGAATATTGCCAAGGAAAATTATTAAGTTAGATCTAAAAGAAAGTACAAAACAAAGCATTATTCTTTGTTGGGTTGCAAAATTGAATCTATTTTCTTCCTTCCCATGTCCATAATCCATATTTTTATGCTTCTTTTGAAGGCGGTTATTTTTTTGTGGTTTTCATTGCAAGAGAGAGTAAATTAAATAATTTTACAGAGAAGTATTCCATATTTCTTTGTCCAAAAGTAGTTTTAGTTGTAGGTTGGTAGAATGTATGTTGTAATGTAGATCTTGTGAATCGGCCCGAGTTTGTCTGTGTAAAGTTATCCTGATTTTTGAATGCGTACATTAGAATATCTTTTGTATATAATTGTTTCAGTGACATTAAATTCAGCGCTTTAAAAACATAGTCTCTAGGGGTTCTGATGGGTACTCTAAGTATAATTTTCAGAATTGCCCTTTGTGCTATTATGGTTTCATAGTGGAATCGCATGAGCTTCCCCATCCGATAAGACCATATTGTAGTTGAGATTGGGCTAAGGCATAATAGATTTTAATTAGCTGTTCTTTATCTAAAATGTTTCTTATTGTTTTGAAAAAATAGGTTAGTTTTTTAAATTTGTTGCTCACATATATATATACATATTACAAAATATTATGTTAAGGTCATCATTGGTCATGTAAACCTTATCAGATGTAACACGTTACCAGAATTCACTCATGTACAAAAGGATGAACAATGAACCCGAACAGAGAAATCCAAAATTTAATAGATAGAAAGATTACGGATATTTGCTTTATGGAATCCATTTCAAGGACAAAATATCGTAGGATACACGTAGAATATACGTGTATTTATCTCATTTCCGTTTCCGGAAAAGGTATGGAAGCGTAAAGGAAGATATCGAAGCCTTCGTGGGGGTCCTTTAAAGGAGAACTGACGAGGAACCATAAATGCAAACTTGGTAAACAGGTTTGTCGTTCCAAGTGTGTTCGATGATTTTTGTTGTATAATAAAAGGTGATGTATTTTCAGCTTCGAGTGGCTTCCTTCACCCAATAACCACTGAGGTATGTACTGAAATAACATTGATAACAGAAAACTCTCTTATTACATTGATAACAAAAACTTTTATGCAAAAAGGAGACAAACCTTGTGTGTATCCAGAATGTCGAGACTTGTTAACACAAATATATCTATACATAATCCACCTATTTTGAAAGAGATTAACTTATATGTCCCAGACAAGTATACTCGTGGAAGGTCCCATTCCCTTTTTTATGCTCCAAAAGCTAGGACTTCTGCCTATCAGAACGCGCCAGTCAACAGAGCGACTGAACTGCTCAACGAGTCTGCATTGACCATTGACATTTTTAACGTAACCTACAGGCAGTTTAACAATTATCTTTTGACGTATGTCACAAAGTAGTGAAACTGACCTTTTTATGTGTTTTGCTATACTTTTTGTCTAATTTGTAATCTTCTCCATAATGTATTGGTGAATAACCGTTTTACGGAGAACATGGAAAATAAATAAATAAATAAATCAAAGCATTGAATTTTTTGGTGTAAGCCTAAGTGACTTTCGGCAGTCGTTACGCAATGTGGTTTTTTAAAGTCTTTTTAAATCCATCTTCAAGCTACTTGTAGTTATCTTCTCTATGTACTTTTATATTATATGTATTTTGTCAATGCTCTTCATCTATATGTAATCTCCTTTCATTGTGATCTCTCTTTTTTCTTTTCTGTTCGTGTTATTGTTATATTGTTAATTGTACTATTTGTCCGTAAATAAATAAATAAATAAATATTAGTTACGAATAATCCGCCAATATTGAGAATTGAGAGAAAAATGTTATATATATTCATGTATTTTTTTTACATTAGCTCAACAAGGGAGGCTCTGGGGAAAATAATTCCCCTCAGGACCTATGTCATCGTTGAGGATGCTGTGTGGACGGTCTTTTTAGAAAAGCAAGAAGAGGAAGTTCTGGGAAGGAATAAGAGTATTAGGGGTTGGTAGGAATCTGGAGGTCAATGTGTCCAGTAGTGACAGACGTATGAGTCCATCCCTCCCACTGCGGTGCACGACGATGTTCCGAAAGAGTACGGCTGGAGAAGTCGAAGGGACTCCCTTAACCATTCTCTACCGATCCGACCTGCTATGCAGCTAGTGGGCAGATGCATCCGACATGACAGACGCATCACGCCGCCCAGACCCAGACAAACCTCACCCAATAACCCGGTGCTATAATGCTAAATCACCTAACATAGCCAACCATTTGGGGTGACCTATGGCAGAGGTGTTTGCTATCCAATAAATGGTTTCCGGGGTAACCCATACCCGCCTCGCAAATTGAATTTTCAATGATTAAACATTGAAATATTTAATCATTGAAAACAATATTAACGACTCTCAAACGAAAATCTGAAACTGAAAATAAGAAAAAGGTTCGGTCATATCTAGGAATTGAACCCAGGACCTTAGCTTTAGCGAGGCTCTTACCTAACCACTGAGCTAATTTGACCCTATTGCTTTCGCTTATATTTAACAGTACTTTCGTACTCGTACTTTGAGTAATAACTACCAAAATTATCTTCACTTTCTTAACGCATATTTTTGTTGGCTCCTGTCTTTATGTATGATTGCAAGATTCTTCATAGTGTCGAGAATAAATACATTCATTTTTATTTTAATGTGTGCTATCTATTTTTCTACAAGGCCAGGGAGAAAGTATAACGTGGGTGGACCATGAGAGGTCATGCTCTTTGTAAGGCCAATTATTATAAAGTAGTATTTAATAGTTGGTAATATTATTACTTATAATCATACTTTAAATTATTTTATTTTAGGAACATTACTGCCTTACAAGGAACGAACCCATAAGAAGGCCATTTTGGTCGGTTATATATATTTTTTAATTTCATTATAAAAGTTATCGGCAACTTATTTGATACCAATATAATACACTTTAATTTTTTTTAAACATTTCCACGAATACATTCTTAGTTTTACGATAGTGCTTAAGTACAGTTTGTTGAGTATTTTATGTGAATTTAATATGGTTAGTGTTTAATGTTAATGAAAGACCTTCTTATGTAGTTGTATAAGCAGATATTTTGATTGTCACAACGTTAATTTTAAGTTTAACGACTGATTTATTATATCAGCCTTGAATAGAGCCTTGTTCCTTGCAAGGCCTTTTTGAAGAGTTTAATAAAACTTAGATTTTAATAAATAATCTTTGACTGTGCAATGAAAAGAAAATTATAACTTACATAATAAAACAAAGTGTTACTTGAAAATTTGTTTGTTTTTTAAATAAAGGAATAATAACTGCATATTTATTATGGTGGCCTTCCATGATACATCCAACTTATATATATATATTATTTTTTAATAACGTAACGGTAAAACCTCAAATAAAAAAATGAAGATAATGTTTATAGTTCTTAGTCCTTCAAGAGCATTCAATTTATATTTTATAATGTCAATGTCCGATCTAATGCTACATTAAATTGTTATTACGTTTAAATTATTTCTTGTATTTTCTTACGCTCGTATTTTACTGCAACGTGGAATTATTGTTAATGGTGTATTTATACAGTTGATATTAAAATATAATAATGTTTTTCAACTTTCATTGGACGAGATTGTAAAGTAAAGAAAGCAAGCAAAGTCGACAGGTAACATTATGACACAAATCCATGGAAGTCCAAAGACAATATAGGTTTTTAAAGAATTTTCTTGTGAAATGTTGGAAAAATACCGTTTTCCTTGAAATTTTCATTCTTTGTTTGGAAAATTAATAAATTTATGATTTGGACTAATCAGCCAACAAAACATTTCTCTTTAGTCGTAGACTGAGAGGATAGAACGAAACACAACTTCCTATAGGCATACTTTTCTTGATTCCATGACACAATAAAAAACACATTACATACCATTTTTCATAAAGAAAAACAAACACGCCGCATGAAATAAACATTAGGATTCACTCTGCACCAAACACTCAACAACACCACTGTAACTTACTATGTACTAATATTAAAATCAAAACTTCAACCAAATATCTAGGGATCACTATTGACTAATGACTAAAATGGATACCGCGTACAATCATTCTCAAAAACAGAGTGCGAAAATTAACTTACATTTTTAGCTGTTTGAGGCGTATTCTAAATAAAGAACTACTGAGAATGACGTACTTCGCTTTCTGCCAATCTATAATCCAATATGGAATAATAGGATGGGGGCACCTATAAAACTCACACACAATCTCTTTACATTGCGCAAAAACTAATAATTAAAATAATATTAATGAAATCATTTAGGTTTTATTTATTATAACATTGTTATCGTGTTTAAAAAATTATTTTACATTTTATCCTACGAAGTACCGCCGATTAGTCGATCTCATTCTCTTACAGGCTAAATCCCATAGATTTAGTCTCTTTTGAGTTTCAAATCACAACGGTGCTAAAGAAGTTTTCTCTTCAAAAACAGAGTGCGCAATTCACACGCGGTTGAAGTAAAACCTTCAGAAAACTAAAGTTTACAAGAGTGGGGAGACTACGAAGCACCGCACAAAGATGAGACCGATTATACTATCTCATTCCCTCGCAGGCTACATCCTTTAGTGTCACTTTTTAGTGTCAATCGGTTCTTTTTCATCGAGTTTCAGATCACGACAGTGCTAAACATGTTTTCACTTCAATAAAAATATCCATTGAAACACACAGACGAAATCAAGACTTCACAAGATCAATAGAACTTCCATCAAGGAGAATTATTATTTGTTCTTTTTTAATATTTCCGTTAGTCTAACGGTTAACGACTAACGACCAACGACTAACGAACCTCTAACGACGGTTAGTAGACAGTAGACAGTGTAGGTAGCAAGTACTCGTTACAACTTCCTTTCTGTGCCAAAGGCCAATAATAATTCCTGGTAACAAGTGTCTTATCCCCATTGATAGAGATCTGAGACATGCAAACTGTGGCTCGCATAAAAAACATTATCACTTCTTCAAACACAGCAAATTTATTTTGTGGCACGATTTTAATTAAAAATTTTAATTATTTATTTATTTTATTTCTATTCTTGAACATACACAATACAGATTATTACATCAGTTTACATAGATATTAAATTTAGTAATAAGGAAAAAAAAGTTAATGGTCAGTAACTGTATTTATATTAGGGTGTGTCAATTATTTCAACTTTTGAATTCAGAAACGCCCGGGGTCTCAAAAGTTGCGTCTTGCAAAGAAAAAGAGAACTGCATTTAAATTTTTTTAAATGGTTATTAGCCCGCTAAAATGCATTTAAAATCAGAAAACAAACCTAAAACCATTTTTTTTAAATTTTTAATATATTTTTTTTCCAATAATTTAACTTTCTAACGTTTGTTTGTTATTAAAAAATGCGTATAACTGACAAAAAAGAAAAAAAAAGTTTAAGTTTATGAATACGTAAGTCAACAAGAATTCTGATTTTATCCAAAAAAGTGTTATTTTCCCCTTTTATTTTTTAAACATCACATCACAAATGTTAAGAAAAATATTTTTTTGGGTTCTTTGTACTGCAGTTATGGAATGAAAATTAAGTTTCGTACAAAATATAAAATCTGAACCACTTGTTTTACTTTTTTCCAAATCACGAAATCTATTTTATTTCAAAACTTTCGGCCATTTTAGCGGGCTAATGGTGAACAACAATTTCATTTATTTTTACGTTTTCGAATAGCTACAGATCATACGAAACTTTTGAGACCCCGGGCGTTTAAAAATATGGCCTTTATTTTTTTCTCTCTATATGGAGAGCGACACAAGCTAATGTATATAGGTAAGTACCTAGTAGTATTTTGTGAACACCTCACTAGGCGAACCTGTGCCGAGATGTTCCCATGTTTGGGAATAAATGCTATTCTGTCAACATAAGTAGAAATACCGTATCCTCCTTGATATTGTCAAGAAGGACACTGTGGGTCGACCCATGGCGGCAGTATCAATAGATTACTTTGTTTTAACCACGTTTATTGTTCAAAATCAACATGTTTACTAGAACTAATTACAACAATAGACAAATAGTGATTGTGAGCTTTTATAATTATCGTGACGATCCACGTTTACGGTACCGTGACGGCAGAAAATGCAATAAACATAAATTCCTTTTCACTATGATGCTGCAGCTCTTTCTTACACATTAAATAATGGTAACACACAAAAAATACGTGTGCCTGTTTCCTCCAAAGTATTATTTTTTGCGACGGGAATTGCGTTTAATTCATTTAATATGTGTGAGGGAGATCTATGAAAATTATTGTTTGTTTACTTTGGGGGGGTGCAGACATACGTCCACCATGTGTCTCTTTTTTTTGCTGTTGTTATTTAGAGTGTAAGAAAGAGAGGCAGCATTACATGTTTAAGATTAAAACCAAACCATTAGTGCATTGAAATTAGATGTTTTTGGATTTTTGAAATTCAGTCACTCTTCAATATTACCCTTGTAAATGTATTCCATACTTTCAAAATTATCGTCATGGCAAGTAGTATTGTAGAGATCCACGGAGACGTCCAGACATACGTCCACCATGTGTCTCTTTTTTACTGTTGTTATTTAGAGTGTAAGAAAGAGAGGCAGCATTACATGTTTAAGATTAAAACCAAACCATTAGTGCATTGAAATTTGACGTATTTGGATTTTTGGAATTCACTCACACTTCAATGTATTGTAAATGTATTTCATACTTTCAAAATTATCGTCATGGCAAGTAGTATTGTAGAGATCCACGGAGACGTCACCTTGCGGTATGTGAGAGAGATGCAAGAAAATGATGACTTTTTGAAAGAGTCATTGTGTATCTCATATTTTGAAAGAGCTGCAGCATGGTAGCGAGAAGGAACGTATGTTTATTGCCTTTTTGCCGTAACGGTACCATAACCGTGAATCATCAACGTGGAGATAATGTAAAAAACAAAATTTAAAATGTTTGCAATAGTTTCAAAATTCAAAGACGAAAAATGGGAACACGTTTGTATTTTTTTTTTTTAATATTTTTTTTTACATTAACTCCACACAGGAGGCCCTGAGGAATATAATTTCCCTCAGGGCCTTTGTCATCTGGGATGCTGTGAGGAAGGTCTTTTTGAGGAGAGGAAGGAATGAACAGAGTCTTGAAGAGAAGATAGGAAGGAGGAAATACAGAGGCCGGCAAATCATTCCACAGCCGAGATGTTGAACACAAGAACGAGTCGAAGAAACGACCCGTTCTCATGTGACGAATGTCAACCGTGTGCAAATGTTGGGCACGCGTTTGGCGTGTTTCCCGACTATGCACCGGTGACGAAGGGATCAATGATGCTAGTTCCTCGGAGCATCTTCCATTGTAATACCGGTATAACAAGGATAGCATTCCCACCCGACGCCTGTGCCACCCATTCCCACCCGACACCCGACGCCTATGAAAGATTGCAATCCGTCTGTTAACATGGAAGAATCTATTAAACGGACCGCCCGTTTCTGTATGGACAAATGCCGCCCGCGTTCCATTTTATTTTATTTTTAAATAGAAACAAACAGTACATTAGGGTGTGTGTGTGTGAGGGTGTGTGTGTAAGTTTGTGTGTATGTATTTAAGGGCATTGAACAATTTATATTGTTGACATGATGTTCTTTTTAAATTTGGGCAGTGAATCGGAGAAAATGTCGATGTTAGATTTTAGATCAATATCATTGAACATATAATAATAATAATTGGATAATTTGTTGAGCGCCGTTTTTGTGAAAAATCACCTCGAGGGCAATTTACAATTTATTATGAATCTTAGGCTCTATCTTATTTTATTATTTACAAATAGATACAGAAACAAACTTACCTACAGGACACTTCCTATAAAACACACTTTCTTAGAAAGTTTATGCTTGGGGAAGATACGAGGAGCACGTGGAGGACATTATATTAAAAACACTGAACATTGCATGACTTTACCCTTGCTACCCTCATAACTGTTGGTTTTACATTTATATTTATATTTATAAGAAGATTATTTATTATATATTTATTTTGAAAGTCTGGAGAATTTTAAGAATTTGCTTTATTTTTACACAATGTTAAAAATAAAGCAAATTAGTTATTTACAATGAATTTATTATTATTATTTATATTATTTACAAAAATTAGTTATTTACAATGTCGCGAGCCGTGAAGGCGAAGGTGAAAGGTTTTTTTTAACTTATGGATACGACTGTCTGAAAAGATGAGTTTTAAGTTTGGCTCTGAATTCCGCTGAATCTGTGATCATTCTTAACTCGTGTGGCAGTCCATTCCAGGCTTTAGGTCCTGACACTCCGAAAGCAGGCTCACCGAATTTAGTATCTGGTGTGCGCTTTGGTTCCTTCATCCTTCCGACAGCTAATGTTGCTGCTGACCTAAGGGTTGATTGTCGAGAATTGGAATTTTCTGGAATACACATTTCCGATAAGTAAGTCGGAGCCATTCTGTTAAGGGACTTTAATACCATCCAGCAGAGCTTAAACTGGATTCTCTCGGGGCACTTGAGACAGTGAAGATTTTTGAGATGCTCAGAAATACGAGAATATTTAGATTCGCCGGTGATGAGTCTTGCCGCAGCGTTGAACACAGATTGTAATTTGTTGATTTGATATTTTGGGAGACTAGCATATATTCCGTTGCAATAATCTAGACGTAAAACAACATACGAATTGACTAGTAATTTAGTTGCCTCTGTTGTCAAGTTTCTCCGTACTGCTTAAATTTGCCTTAATTGAAAGAACCCCGTGCTTACAGTTCTGTTCACTGGAGTTTAAGGGAAAAATCAGCGTCCAGATTGACGCCTAGTAGTTTTATGCATGCTTTGGAGTGATGTCACTTCCTGAAATGGTTATTGGGGAGTTATCAATGTTACGCTGACGTCTACTTGTGGCTGACGAGAGAAACTCAGTCTTTGCAGGATTGATATGAAGAGCACGATTGAATGGAGAATTAGATGCTGCATTCGTCTTGTAATTAAGCGTGTGGAATAGTTCTGTATGGCGTGTGCGTCTTAATGATATGTTAAAATTAACTAGAGGAAGAAGTTCGGTACAGTCAATGTTAATCTTTTAAATTTTGTGTATAAATGTCAAATCAACTGTTGTTCGCCTTTGCAAAATTTGAAATGTGCATTCAAAGTTTTATTTTATAAATTTGTTTTGAATATGTTCTATGCTACCTATGTATACTTTTTATTGCGGGTTCCAAATTGGCGATGCATATTCCAGTGTACTTCTGACTAATGCAAAATATAACATTACTACGGTACGCGAGTTACTGAATACTTTACTTATACGAAGAACAAAACCAATAAGAATAAAATAATAATTTTAAGCAATAACGTAGAATTTAGAAAGCAGAGACTTGTATCTGAACGCATTTGTTCAGTCGGCTACTAAACTGTCAAATTTTCGACTAATTGCATTAAGATCAGCACAGTTTGCGAAGCTCTAGCCATTTCCCGCCCTTCCTGCTTTTTGTCTGAGAATTCCTTGGCAGCCTTCCAGCGCCGGAGCGCTTTGCGGGCAAATCTGAGAGGTTGTCGCGCGAAGGGCGGCTGTCGAAGTAGGGCGGCTTTTGGAGGGCGGAGGCGGAAAAACTAAACGGATTAGGTCGCGAGGGCGGCATGCAAATTGCACGGATTATACGCGATGGTAAACAAAACGGCGAGGCAGTTAGAAGCTGTGTTAATATTCAAATGCTGCAAATATATAACATACAATGAAACCGGTCGCAAAAATTAAAATTAAAATAACAAATGTACATAGAAAATTAAAACTTTTCAAAACAAAAATGTCTAGAAATTGTTACATAGTTAATGCCGAAGAAATACAAAAAAAAGAACCTACAATTCGCTACTATCAATAACACTCCTTATGTAGATGGTGATAAGGTTTGAATTCACGTTTAACACTAGTTTTGATTTATTCAAGATAATAACATCGCCAAAAAGAGTGTTTTATTTTATTTTGCGAAGTTTAAATGTTTTATAATAATTTTTCACATTATCCAATAAAACCATAACCGAAAAGGGTTTTATAAGTAGGAGATTTTGAACTTTAATGCAGTTCTTACATGCCTGATATTTTATTTTTTCCTTGGCTTATAAAATCAGAGTGTGCAGTTCACACGCGGTAGAAGTGAAACCTTGAAAACTGAACTTCGAGAGAATGAGACGATTGCAGAGTTTCAGGAGTCGGATAAATGTAGGATTTGCTAACTTATTATAATATTGTTACCAAGTTAAAACATATTTTACATTTTATTCTAAGAAGCACAAATATTAGGTCGATAGGCTGCGAAGCACTGCACAAAGAGGAACCGATTAGATGTACGCGTTTGTTTGTCTCTTTTTAGTATCGCTCGTTTACGTTTCATCGAGTTTCAAATCACACGGTGCTAAAGAAGTTTTCACATAAAAAAAAAACAAATTAAAGAATTCGAGTGCAGTTTACACGCGGTAGAAACGAAACTTAAAAAAAACAATCTCAATCAATACTTGAAAAGTGAGGTCATAATCAAAGCGACCAATGAGCGCAGACCTCGCGTAATTTCCGCTTCATATCTCAACCAATAGGACCCTTTAAAAGTGACATCATAATCAAACGAGCGCAGTTGATGCATCGCAGGTGCAGTAATCGTCATTTCCGTATCATCCAAAATCCAAATCATAGCGGGGCTGGTTGGGCGTTTACACAATTCATAACTACACTTACCAACATATATCTACATATATCAGAGACTCTGTGCTTGTAGCTTGATTGTCACATATTGCTTTCCTATCCATCCCTATTATGTTCCTTTTCCTACCCATCCCTATGTACCTGTTATTTCGTTACCACAACAATCAGTAGTCAATCGCAACTCGTGGCGAAAACATCTAATATTCCGCATGCCGCATTAGCAAATAATTTTCATACCGCATAAATTATGAGGTTCATTCCATGCAATTGAAAGAATCCAAAATAAATTTTTAAGATATGTAAATTTTAAAATGGGCATTCCTAGTGAATGCCTAAATTACGATAACCTACTTCGTTCATTAAATTTAATAAAATTATCTGATCGTAGAATCATTTTCGATTTAACCTGTTTGTATAAAATCATTAATTCAATGTTTGACACCCCTGATTTATGGTAACCGACGAGTTCATCGAAAATCAATTCATCGAAAGCAAATTCATCGAAAACGAGTTCATCGAAAATCAATTCATCGAAAGCAAATTCATCGAAAACGAGTTCATCGAAAATCAATTCATCGAAAATCAATTCATCGAATGATCAATTCATCGAATTGCCAATTCATCGAAAAACATTTTTTTTGTAGATATTAGAGCTGTTAAAATTAAATACCCAAAAAGGTCTGTTTAACTGAGTTAAATGTGTTTAGCAACTGTCAGTTTCGTAGTGACAATGTAAAATTTATAGGTCATCTCTTCGATTTCCGATTGTCTGATACTGCAAAAATGGGATATCTAAGGAACGGTGACCAGACAACTCATAATGAAACCAACTCATAAACAACTCAGAAAGGTCATTAAGAGTGATGATAAAAAAAATATTTAAAAATTGGTTAAATAGGTTAAGTTAGGTTGGGTTAGGTTAGGTTAGGTTAGGTTAGGTTAAGTTAGGTTAGGTTAGGTTAGGTTAGGTTAGGTTAGGTTAGGTTAGGTTAGGTTAGGTTAGTTTAGGTTGACCAATGCTTTTTTAACTTCTCGGTCCGCTCGGCATTTCGCTCAAATATCAACAAAATATATTTTTTCGATGAATTGGCGATTCTCATCGATTCTGATCATTCGATGAATTGGTTTTCGATGAATTGATTTTCGATGAATTGGTTTTCGATGAACTCGTTTTCGATGAATTTGCTTTCGATTAATTGATTTTCGATGAATTGATTTTCGATGAATTCGTTTTCGATGAACTCGTCGTGAACCCTGATTTATTATATGTAATCTCCTTTCATGCTTCAGGCAGGTCAGTTACAAGACAGTACCTACCATATTATTGTAGCAATTCTAAGTCAACATGCCAATATTATACTCCTATGCGACGGATTCAACAGCTTGGAAACAAATACTCCGATGTTGTTGATATATTTAATACATCAATTTCAATATATAAGCATGCCTTATTGAAGTTTTTTTCATCAAGTAGGGGAATGTGTTGATGAAACTGTTTGAATTGACTAGCATATTGGTGGTGTTTTGTCGGCTGAAGGAGATAAGCTATTTTTGTATTTTTTTTGTTTTTATATTTTATGCCTGCATACTGTGTGGATCAAATTCAATAGTATTTTTGCTTTATTTATTTTTTTTTTTATATTTAATATAGATATATAGTACAGTGGTTTATATAAATTACATATCGGTATACAAATTATTTAAAATTGCAATCTCACCAAAGAAGAAACTAGTTCTTGTGCTTGATGAGCGAGTTACACTAATTATAACAGAAATAGAATAACATTATGCAATAGGTAAGTATATAATGGGAACAATTGAAACTTCTGGATTATCTATAAGTGTAGGTGTACATACATGGGATACGGTTACATACTAAAATATTGTGTACTTAAGTGAAATTCGAAAAATCTAAATAAAATAGAGATGAATATTGTGATGAATTGCATTGATCAACAGTGAAAATTAGGAAATATCGTAGCTTCCCACTTTAATTTAAAAAGAAAATATCAATTACTTATAAAACGGACACGTCTACGACATCTATCGGATTAGAGTAAAGTGAATTCATATTTACGGTAGGGATCTATAATTAGACAAAGTGAGACGAGTATTGATAAAAAAATCACAGATGGTATCAACTAATAATCAAAGACAGGGACTCCCCAGTATGCTTTAGGCCGTGATATATTGACAGCCAATTGAATTGCAGCAAAAGCGATTAAAAACCAATTCAGCCTATCAACGGGAAGAGGGCCGAGCCCATTTTTAGAACAAAGGAACGACCTTTGGACCTGGCAATTAGTAATGTGATTAATGAGTTTGACGTTCCCACCAAACCGAGAGGTGAATAAACTCCATGGGAAGAAATAATCTGTTCAGGGACAAAAGAACGATGACCCCAAGAAATGTTATGATTAACCGGTACGTTCCAGGGATCAGAAACCCTAGTTCTCGAACGCATTAAAGCATATCAGGTGCGGAAAAAAGGATACACGTAAACAACGTTTGAAAAGTTTAAGTGAAAAATTGCATAGCAAGTGACGAAAACGTGTTGTAAGGTGTTAGGGAGATTTCATCTATAATACGATTGTTTGTGACGACCGGAGATGATCGATTCGAGGGAAAACGTGCTAAAGGAAATGGAAATGTTGAAAAAACAATGGAAAATTATTGTTATCAATTCTAGACGGAGCTAGGATATTACGATGAAAGATTTAGGGAGGAAACGTCAAAAAAAATGAGAGTTTTAAAGAATAGGCGAGGGTATATTTCAGATGTCTAGAGCAGTAACAAGTGTTAGAGAAGAAATAGAGTGCAGTACGGAGGGGAGTGGAAAATGCTGAAAACATTGCGATAGAAAAACTCAGGAAAAGGAGTCATTTTACGTAATTAAAATGGAGTTTATAGAGTAACATAGTACGCGAATTGCAGATAAAAATGAGGCATTACAATGGTTGTCGATTTCAGATGTATTTTGTTGTGATAAACAAGGAATATTCGAACATGAAAATTGTTTAGATAAGGGCAATTAGTCGTTAAAAGAGCTATAAAAATTATCATGGGTCTTATGAAATATTTACATTAAAGAATTCTCGTAAAAGTTAACGACACTGAAATAAAAAAGGATTTATTGCCAGGTGGGTACAGGAACTAATGTATACAACTGTCAAGGCATATGGTTTATGGGATTTTGCGTAAGAACGGGACAAAATTTGGGAGGCGATCTCTATGAAGCAATAAAAATGACAGGAATTTAAGGGCCGAAGTGGGGGTATCTCCTATAAAGATGTTAAAAAATGATATATTTATTAATAACAAATAGAAAATGAAATTTTCCAAGAGGCAGCAAACATCAAAAAACGATATGGTTATATCGGGGAAGTACGGGGAAGTGAGGGGAAAGGAGATACGACAGAGAAAAACAAAGGAAATCTTAGATTAACAGTGAATAAAATAAATACGGCTTGAAATATAAAAATCTATAGAGATATGAACAATAGCGTAAGAATAAATAAGGAAATTCATGGAAAGAGTGTCGTGAATAAAAGAAAATTCGAGAAAAAATGGAAAATTCAAATATACGACGTAAATAGAGAAAATTCGGTTTTAAATGGAAAGGGTCATATAGAATACAGAAAAACTCGAGGAAAAATAATAAAATAAAAATGAACAATTTGCGAGAAAGACTTCGACATGAAGATATCTCTGATAGGCGAATTTGGGGACAGATTTGGAACATATGGTAGATGCCGTACGCACGGACATGTTACGGAATAGATGAAAATAGAACTTTAAAATTATTAAATTCAAGCTAATTTTGTATGAACAACAGGACAAAGGAAGTTGGGCCATTAAACATGGATCTTACTAAATCCGGATCTTGTAAGTATGAAAGTACGAGACAGAATTGAAAGTATCAAACACGGAAGGTACTAAGAGACCGCATTCGACAATAATGGAGAGGTTTCAAGAAATTACGAGTTGATAGTAATTAGATTGGTTTATTACAGGAGATTCAGATACGATCTTTTGGACCTGAGAGGGGTATAAAAGTCTAGACAAATGCCAGTTGAGGACAGTCTACGTCGTGGTCGAAAAGGTTGTAACTTCGCGGAACGTGACGAAACGGTGGGTGACTTAAAGTGGAAAAATTCTAAGTGATAATTATTTTGATACTTAGAAAAATTTCACATTCTAGTCAGTGATATACAAAAAAATACTTTGCAGTTAGAGTCAGTGGAAAATAAAAATTAAAGCCAACGCATTAATTACTTGTGAAAAATAAAAGTGCTCGTGATAAATACAATTTGTTTTAGTGGAAAATTCGGATTTTATAATCACTTAATATCGTATTTTTAAACTTAGAAATTTCGCGTTTAATATTAGTGCAATAAATAACTGAAGTGATGTGATAATTTAGCGTGATGAAGTTATAATTAAATACGTGTGTTCAATCTAAGTGAAAGTGTTCTAACAAATAATAAATATTTAAATTAATTATCTTAAATAATAATAATAAAACAAAATAATATTTTATTAATACATAAAATTTCGGAGGGATAAAAATTTAATTTAACAACAATTTACCATCTCTAAATTAATCGTGAAGTAACTATCATTTAAAGTGTTATCTAACCACCGAGTTTTGAAATAAAATACAGTTTAGAACGATAGAGTTCATACATCATTTTAATTAATTAGATTAAATGAAAAAAAAAAAAAATTGAAGTCAAAAAGATTTAATTAAATTTAGGAAAATAAAAAATTAATTTAGGAAAATCGCAGCAAGGTTACCGTGTATTTCCCGGTCGGAAAAAACCTTGGTAGGGGTAAGTCTTTTCCGTTATAAAATTTTACAGATTCCAAGGAGATAGCGGAATGCAGCAAACATTGGTATTTGGATTAATTATTTGACCAAGATATTACTCGCTTAATATGTGATATGTAACTATATTAAAATATTATAAATATAATAAGTATATTTTATATATTTATATATGTATGTATATAAACATATATATTTGTAATTTTATTGTTCCCAAGAAAATTTTTAATCAAAAAGGAAAACACTTATATAAAAAGAGGAAAAGGGTATCGATTCCTACCTCTGAATTCATCAATAACTATTGAAAGTAGTTATGTGTGATAAATTTACAAATCAATATTTTATATTTAATCTTATGTATGTATTAATATAATTTCAGAAAATCCAGAGCATTTGAAATAAGTTATGATATTAGAAATTATTTCAATCAAAAAATTTATGTATGTACATATCCATATTATAAATTATTTATTGAGACAAAGTATATATAAATGAATAAATATGTATACGTAATCGGGTATCAGACTAGACAATTGCGCTAAGTACATCATTATCAAACAAAGAAAAATTTTTAGAGTCATCTCACACGTCTCCGGAATGTCTAAAGTAAACATACCTCATACGCTTGAATCTAGGTCACGAGGCCGTCGAGAATGTTTACAAAGCTCAAATTGTTTACAAAATAAATCGGTCACTGGGGCACTAGTTCGAATACAGTAAAAAGGAAAAAAAAAATGACCTTGATTAGTGGATATCGTACTTAGGTATTAACTTCTAGGAACGGGATAAAATTATTATATTGCGCAATTATTAGGAACAAAAGAAAAAAAAATTAAACACTATTTTTAATTTGAACGTCAAGAGGTATCTACAGACCTAAGCAATTGAAAATTAACAGATTTATTATAGCAGTTCAAAAAAGGTGTATTGAAGATTTAACATGAAACAGTTGATAAAGCACGGGATAGTTCAATAGGGTGTATTGAAGACTTACATGAAACAGTTGAAAAATCACGGGATAGCTTAATAAGGGGTAATGAGGATTTACATGCTTCAATTGAGAATCACGGGATAGCAAGAATTTATCAAAAGTTGAACATTGGAGGGGAGGGAAAGAAAAAAAAATACAGTTCAACCAATAGAAGGCAGTGGTCGCTTCTATAACAAAATCAAACCATAGAGATGGCGGATCTCTCAAACAAAACCGTCAACAAAACCAAACAAAAGCTTGGAGTTATGGCGAATCTCCAGAACACATCGCCAGATAAGATCTTATTGTACTAGTATATATTTATATTTCACACTATTCTTACGTATGTATTCGGTATCAATCTGAGGATTGTGCAGAATCCGATGGGCGAGATCCGAGCTCGGGATGCGTTGCAAGTAGTTTCGTATTGCGAGTTATAAACCTTCCCAAAACGTATGTTTACATATATATCTTTTTATGTACTGTTCATTGAATGAAACGAACTCACTTACAATTAGTGCTTTAGGCCTGTCGGGTCACTCTCGTCTCATTTCTTGAACGTGGAGGGAGGATTCACGACCCGTAACTCCACACAAACCCGTGAGTATATGATTGCATATAGGACGAAACCGGTTCGCCCTAAGTAAATAGTAAACTTTGGAGGAGTAGGAATTTGGAGGTATCTGGGCTCGGGGGAAGACCTGAAGGCAGTGCATGATGGCGAAGGAAGGTTCATTGGGACGCGATAACTTAGGTATCAATCAATTGAACCGTGCCAAAAGACTGTGCGAATTTTGGGAGGACTCCTGATCACCCTGCTTACTTGATGGAGGCAGGAGCCAAATTTTGCCAGAAAAAGGGTTATTCTGAGTTCGTCAAATATGCAATTAACTAATTACATTAACCTACTAAATCCATCTTTGTATGTACCTTATAGCAGCTGAATCTAAACGGAGGGGCGCCCAGCAGATACGAGATACAATCATAATCAAATTTACTAACATTTAACCATTTGAGTTATATTTAATTATCTGTTCAATTTGTCATGTGTAGTTTCGATTAGTATTGCTTATTCATGAATTCATTAGGATGTAGGGAATCATAATAAACGTCAAAGGGAAGTTAGTTCATTTAGAGAAATTACTTAAGGTTAAATTTGCAAGAGAGAGACCAATACAGTTTGAAATTCAACACTCTGTTTAGAATCAAGAGGGTTACCACAAAATTTAAAGTAATTAAAGTCCTATATCATAAATCAAAAAAATTACACAACGTTTGATGGAGTTTAATTACAACCTAAATACGAAAATATTTACGTTCAAAGTCGTAAATAACGTATTTATTAGTTAAGTACATATATCGCTAAAGGTATGTAGTACAAGGGAGCTTTAAGTAGCTTTCTGTAGTTATCAGATGAAATAAGGGTCCAAATTTATAAGGGCTTGTGTGACGTAGGGGAGGAATTTTCCATCCCCACCACACATATGCAAAGCCTTAAGAATTTAAATATCGATCAGAGCCAAGAGAAAAGGCGAGAATATTACAACTGTCTTGCCGATGAAAGGAGAGTTAAATAAGTATGAAAAGACGAAACATTACGACTGGTGCCAAGTGCCCAGGAGTAAATAAAATACAGACAAATATAAGAGAAGAAGAAAAGAGATACATCACAACTGGTGCCGTGACCAGGAGATCAGAGTTTTACAAGTTGTTTTAGAAAAAAAAAAAAAAAAACTTTTATTGGTCAATCTATTGCAAAAAAAAAAAAAAGTGAAGAAAAAAAAATAATAATAATAAGTAGGACGTTATGTTAAATGAAGTGATAATAAAAATAAAATAAAAATCAGAACAGTGCGCCGTTAAATAAACACGAAAAAAATATATAAATAAATAAATAAATATACGAAAATAAATATATAAACAATACATTTAAATATAAAAAAAAGTGTTAACGAATAAACTCTACATGTTTTAAAATAATTTATAAAAGTTCGATATAAAGTTTAAATCAAGTGATCATGAATTTGTTGATTGCTTATGAGATTATAAATATCGTAACAAAGAATGTAGGTCAGATACAAGCGTAAACAGTTTATTCAAGGCGGGCCATAAATTGACAGAATAATGGTATTGACATTCCTGAATCCAGAATGTTAATGATCGTAATGTAAACAATCTGATACGAGATACCGCGGTGTTTGTAAGCATCGAAAGATTGATAACCTAAGCATCGAAAGTGATAACAAAGCATCGAAAAATTTTGAAGTAGGCGACATCGGGGGTAACGCGCATCGCTTTAAGAGATTGTAGAATAAACAAACTCGAAAATGATATCAACACTCGGTTACGGAAAAAATAAACAGACTTTACAGATAAAAACGGGGGAACTTACCTACATAAAGTGACCCTTTGTTTATAGTTAATGTTGTGGGTTTGTATGTGAGGATTATCACATAAAAAGTCATAACATAAAAGATAAGGAACATAAAATAAAAATAACATAAAATATTTGATTGGGGATAGTGTCGAGTTGAGAACTTTAATATCACAGGCGAATGTTTTATAGGTATATACCTATTTAAGGGAACATTTGATCATTCGGACCAAAAAAAGGAGGGGATTTGACGAAATAACATCAAGATAGGTATTGCGAACTCTAAATAGATTTTGCGAAAATATCGTAGGTATTGCGGAACTTGAAGGAATGGTTGGCATTCTAAACAATGAGTAATTATTGGTTGAACGAAAATCACGGGATATTCATTAACATTGGAGTAACAATATTCATTCCGTTTTTTTGCAATTACCTACATTTAATTGAAATGAAGAGTGATGGTAGAGTTGATCTAATTTGGGTTACAATCATCATGCAAACAAATATAAATAATTGAAAATATTGTGTTTTATAGGGGGACAGGTTCCAAAAAAAAAAAAAAAATAAAAATAAAAATAAAAATAAAAATAAAATAAATTATAAATATATATAGGTATATTTATAATAAATAGTTGGTATTGAGTTAAATTCATTAAAAATTTTAAACAAAAAATGGCGGAAAAAAGGAAAGTGGATGCGACGGAATTAGAAGCTAAAGAAATACCGTTGGGAGATGAATTACGGGAGATATTTAGACGTTCAAAGAGGTCTAAGTTACGAGTCGAGGATATGATAGAAGTCGTTCAGCCAGAGGGGGAGACCGACACAAAATCGGAGGAACAGGGCGAAAATAAGCGAGAGTGTGAAGAGAGACTCACACATGATATGTTACAGGAAAAACCCGAGGAAAAGGAACAAGAAAAGTTAACGAAGTAAAAGGAAAAATAAAAAAATAAAATAAAAAATACAGAAAAACGAGAAAATTGAAAAAAAAATAAAATAAGTAAATAAATAGAATAAGGAAGGCAACATAATTTACATAAGGTAATTTAGGAAATTAAAATAGAGATTATAAGGTTGTCGCTTAATAAGATAAAATATAAACATTAACCAGGCGGCACTCGGAAAATAAAGAAAATGGTTGGGAAACGTGGAACAAGTAGGCGAGCCCAGGCTTTAGTGACAGCAATCGGGGAAAATGTCACAACCGAGACTTCAACAATAAACATAGGAGATATAACTACAATAATTCAGGCAGCTTTGGCACCGCTCGTCAATAAGATGCAAGAACTCAAGAAACAATTGGAAAGCCCAGCAACAGTGGCGGTGATAGGAGAGGATAGTGCGCCGAAAAGCGTTCTCCAAGTAGTGGAAATGTTACCACAGCAGGAACGACCATCATTCTCCGGTGGAAATCAAAATCCCATTAGTTTCCTGGAAGATTTGAAAGAATACACTAGAAAAGTGAAACGAACGGATCCATTAGTCGTCGTACGGGAAAATTTGAAAGGGGAAGCTAAATCGTGGGCAAAATTGTACAATAAACGATGGGAGACTATGTTAGATTTCGAACGAGATTTTTTAGCTACCTATTGGGGAGACATAAAGAAAAATGAAGTTCGCCGTCGTCTTGCAGAAGGGGTATATGATGCCAAGAAAAATATATCCATGCTCACTCATTTCGCAAACTATTGGGAGCTAGCGAAGGCTTTAAAGATTACTGACAAACCGTTGGGCATAGTTGACGAAATTATGAGACATTATCCGAAGGAAATTCAATCGCTATGGTTTTCGGGGCAATCAGGAGATGAGATTGTCGCCGCTGAGTTTCTACGAAAACTAGATACAATGGTATGTACACCAGAAGAACGGAACATGAAGAAGAGGAGTGGGGAGGAATCCAGCAAGAAGGACAAATACCGTGACCGTTACCGCGCCATAAAAAGGAGGATACACGCAATTGAAAGTGTGGGCGAAAACGCTAGTTGCAGCAAGTGCATCGAAGTTAACAGCTCACCAAAAGAAAATTCTACAATAACTACAGCCGGGAAGGAGCTAATGGTCGCAGCCAACTCGGGAGATAAAAGGAGATTATAGCGCTTTACATTTAGCGAGATATTACACAAGTAATAAGAAACAAAAATCAGGTTTACAGTTAGTGGAAATCAACGGATAGAGTGCGAAGTTTACAAATATTTGTAAATGTTAATAAATAAATAAACGATTGAGAAATACAAATAAAAATATGTTAGGGTACATTATAATTGGGGAGGGGGAAGAAAGAAAATTACTAAAATATTAGATTATCAGATTGCTTGCGAGGGGCGGATCGTCGTCAAGTCTTTGAGGGTGAGTGGACAAGTTCTTAATAAGCGACAATCATATTCAATTATTGAAATAGAGTAAGGCAAATAAATTCGTTAATTTTGATTTTCTAGTTGAAAAAAAAAAAAATTGACCTTTTTATGTGTTAGTGAGAAAAAAAAAAAAAAATGTTAGATAAGTAAGAACACTCAAAAGGAGAGAAATTGGAGATATTATATGGCACACAAAAGGGACATTTTGAAAAATAAACAATGCCTAGGAATTTTTTTTTTTTGAAATATTGAAAAAAGAAAGTTTATCTATAGATATAGGGTAGACATTAAGTATAGAGATAAAAAGGTAACATTTGAATTAAGGTATAAATATTTTAGATTTCGAAAAAAAAAAAAAAAGGAAAAAAGGAACGCTGAACCAATTCGAGGATAATAAAGAACGTTTATAAAAATTTAAATATTAGAGTGGACAACACTTAGGCTAGAACAACTTTGGATGAATTAAGAAATTACAATTAGAAATTAAGAATTATAAAATAAAGTTTAAATAAATAAAGAAAAAAAAAAAATGCTGGAAAATTTATATGAAACATGTATACCACTGATTGTCGGATTGGGTGAGGTCGTGCGAAAACACACATTTCACAAAAAATATTCATATTTACAAAACAAAAAACAATTAATTGCACACCAAGAGACCACCCGCTTTTCAGTTGTTCGAAAGGCCGCGAGATTGTAAACAATCTTTACTTAAATCATTGTAAGGGAGGTCTTAGTCCAATTTGGTTGGGGACCACCAAAACACGCGAGTCGAGGGGCGTGTTCCAGCAAAAAGAAATTAATTTTGAATCTATCAAAATTAAAGAAAATTTCATAAAGTAAAATCTACGCGAAAAGAAAATAAAGAATACAATGAGACTCAAATTCAAGATTGTTAACAATCCGAGCAAAAGAGAAGAGGGAGATAGGAAGTAATAGGATGCGGAGAAGAGATAGGGGATAACAAAATGAGGAGGGGGAGATAGGAAGTAATAGGATACGGAAAAAAGATAGGGGATAACAGAATGAGGAGGGGGAGATAGGAAGTAATAGGATACGGAAAAGAGATAGGGGATAACAAAATGAGGAGGGGGAGATAGGTAGTAATATGACACGGAGTAGAGATAGGGGATAACCAAATGAGGAGGGGAAGATAGCTAGTCTAAATTTGAACACAATTTCGGTGTCTAACGAAAAAAAAAAAAAAAAAAAAAAAAAAAAAAAAAAAAAAAAAAAAAAAAAAAAGAAGAGGACATTAAAATAAAATACAACGTTAGCCACAGCAAATTGAGTTCAGAGGAGGGAACTGTGATGAATTGCATTGATCAACAGTGAAAATTAGGAAATATCGTAGCTTCCCACTTTAATTTAAAAAGAAAATATCAATTACTTATAAAACGGACACGTCTACGACATCTATCGGATTAGAGTAAAGTGAATTCATATTTACGGTAGGGATCTATAATTAGACAAAGTGAGACGAGTATTGATAAAAAAATCACAGATGGTATCAACTAATAATCAAAGACAGGGACTCCCCAGTATGCTTTAGGCCGTGATATATTGACAGCCAATTGAATTGCAGCAAAAGCGATTAAAAACCAATTCAGCCTATCAACGGGAAGAGGGCCGAGCCCATTTTTAGAACAAAGGAACGACCTTTGGACTTGGCAATTAGTAATGTGATTAATGAGTTTGACGTTCCCACCAAACCGAGAGGTGAATAAACTCCATGGGAAGAAATAATCTGTTCAGGGACAAAAGAACGATGACCCCAAGAAATGTTATGATTAACCGGTACGTTCCAGGGATCAGAAACCCTAGTTCTCGAACGCATTAAAGCATATCAGGTGCGGAAAAAAGGATACACGTAAACAACGTTTGAAAAGTTTAAGTGAAAAATTGCATAGCAAGTGACGAAAACGTGTTGTAAGGTGTTAGGGAGATTTCATCTATAATACGATTGTTTGTGACGACCGGAGATGATCGATTCGAGGGAAAACGTGCTAAAGGAAATGGAAATGTTGAAAAAACAATGGAAAATTATTGTTATCAATTCTAGACGGAGCTAGGATATTACGATGAAAGATTTAGGGAGGAAACGTCAAAAAAAATGAGAGTTTTAAAGAATAGGCGAGGGTATATTTCAGATGTCTAGAGCAGTAACAAGTGTTAGAGAAGAAATAGAGTGCAGTACGGAGGGGAGTGGAAAATGCTGAAAACATTGCGATAGAAAAACTCAGGAAAAGGAGTCATTTTACGTAATTAAAATGGAGTTTATAGAGTAACATAGTACGCGAATTGCAGATAAAAATGAGGCATTACAATGGTTGTCGATTTCAGATGTATTTTGTTGTGATAAACAAGGAATATTCGAACATGAAAATTGTTTAGATAAGGGCAATTAGTCGTTAAAAGAGCTATAAAAATTATCATGGGTCTTATGAAATATTTACATTAAAGAATTCTCGTAAAAGTTAACGACACTGAAATAAAAAAGGATTTATTGCCAGGTGGGTACAGGAACTAATGTATACAACTGTCAAGGCATATGGTTTATGGGATTTTGCGTAAGAACGGGACAAAATTTGGGAGGCGATCTCTATGAAGCAATAAAAATGACAGGAATTTAAGGGCCGAAGTGGGGGTATCTCCTATAAAGATGTTAAAAAATGATATATTTATTAATAACAAATAGAAAATGAAATTTTCCAAGAGGCAGCAAACATCAAAAAACGATATGGTTATATCGGGGAAGTACGGGGAAGTGAGGGGAAAGGAGATACGACAGAGAAAAACAAAGGAAATCTTAGATTAACAGTGAATAAAATAAATACGGCTTGAAATATAAAAATCTATAGAGATATGAACAATAGCGTAAGAATAAATAAGGAAATTCATGGAAAGAGTGTCGTGAATAAAAGAAAATTCGAGAAAAAATGGAAAATTCAAATATACGACGTAAATAGAGAAAATTCGGTTTTAAATGGAAAGGGTCATATAGAATACAGAAAAACTCGAGGAAAAATAATAAAATAAAAATGAACAATTTGCGAGAAAGACTTCGACATGAAGATATCTCTGATAGGCGAATTTGGGGACAGATTTGGAACATATGGTAGATGCCGTACGCACGGACATGTTACGGAATAGATGAAAATAGAACTTTAAAATTATTAAATTCAAGCTAATTTTGTATGAACAACAGGACAAAGGAAGTTGGGCCATTAAACATGGATCTTACTAAATCCGGATCTTGTAAGTATGAAAGTACGAGACAGAATTGAAAGTATCAAACACGGAAGGTACTAAGAGACCGCATTCGACAATAATGGAGAGGTTTCAAGAAATTACGAGTTGATAGTAATTAGATTGGTTTATTACAGGAGATTCAGATACGATCTTTTGGACCTGAGAGGGGTATAAAAGTCTAGACAAATGCCAGTTGAGGACAGTCTACGTCGTGGTCGAAAAGGTTGTAACTTCGCGGAACGTGACGAAACGGTGGGTGACTTAAAGTGGAAAAATTCTAAGTGATAATTATTTTGATACTTAGAAAAATTTCACATTCTAGTCAGTGATATACAAAAAAATACTTTGCAGTTAGAGTCAGTGGAAAATAAAAATTAAAGCCAACGCATTAATTACTTGTGAAAAATAAAAGTGCTCGTGATAAATACAATTTGTTTTAGTGGAAAATTCGGATTTTATAATCACTTAATATCGTATTTTTAAACTTAGAAATTTCGCGTTTAATATTAGTGCAATAAATAACTGAAGTGATGTGATAATTTAGCGTGATGAAGTTATAATTAAATACGTGTGTTCAATCTAAGTGAAAGTGTTCTAACAAATAATAAATATTTAAATTAATTATCTTAAATAATAATAATAAAACAAAATAATATTTTATTAATACATAAAATTTCGGAGGGATAAAAATTTAATTTAACAACAATTTACCATCTCTAAATTAATCGTGAAGTAACTATCATTTAAAGTGTTATCTAACCACCGAGTTTTGAAATAAAATACAGTTTAGAACGATAGAGTTCATACATCATTTTAATTAATTAGATTAAATGAAAAAAAAAAAAAATTGAAGTCAAAAAGATTTAATTAAATTTAGGAAAATAAAAAATTAATTTAGGAAAATCGCAGCAAGGTTACCGTGTATTTCCCGGTCGGAAAAAACCTTGGTAGGGGTAAGTCTTTTCCGTTATAAAATTTTACAGATTCCAAGGAGATAGCGGAATGCAGCAAACATTGGTATTTGGATTAATTATTTGACCAAGATATTACTCGCTTAATATGTGATATGTAACTATATTAAAATATTATAAATATAATAAGTATATTTTATATATTTATATATGTATGTATATAAACATATATATTTGTAATTTTATTGTTCCCAAGAAAATTTTTAATCAAAAAGGAAAACACTTATATAAAAAGAGGAAAAGGGTATCGATTCCTACCTCTGAATTCATCAATAACTATTGAAAGTAGTTATGTGTGATAAATTTACAAATCAATATTTTATATTTAATCTTATGTATGTATTAATATAATTTCAGAAAATCCAGAGCATTTGAAATAAGTTATGATATTAGAAATTATTTCAATCAAAAAATTTATGTATGTACATATCCATATTATAAATTATTTATTGAGACAAAGTATATATAAATGAATAAATATGTATACGTAATCGGGTATCAGACTAGACAATTGCGCTAAGTACATCATTATCAAACAAAGAAAAATTTTTAGAGTCATCTCACACGTCTCCGGAATGTCTAAAGTAAACATACCTCATACGCTTGAATCTAGGTCACGAGGCCGTCGAGAATGTTTACAAAGCTCAAATTGTTTACAAAATAAATCGGTCACTGGGGCACTAGTTCGAATACAGTAAAAAGGAAAAAAAAAAATGACCTTGATTAGTGGATATCGTACTTAGGTATTAACTTCTAGGAACGGGATAAAATTATTATATTGCGCAATTATTAGGAACAAAAGAAAAAAAAAATTAAACACTATTTTTAATTTGAACGTCAAGAGGTATCTACAGACCTAAGCAATTGAAAATTAACAGATTTATTATAGCAGTTCAAAAAAGGTGTATTGAAGATTTAACATGAAACAGTTGATAAAGCACGGGATAGTTCAATAGGGTGTATTGAAGACTTACATGAAACAGTTGAAAAATCACGGGATAGCTTAATAAGGGGTAATGAGGATTTACATGCTTCAATTGAGAATCACGGGATAGCAAGAATTTATCAAAAGTTGAACATTGGAGGGGAGGGAAAGAAAAAAAAATACAGTTCAACCAATAGAAGGCAGTGGTCGCTTCTATAACAAAATCAAACCATAGAGATGGCGGATCTCTCAAACAAAACCGTCAACAAAACCAAACAAAAGCTTGGAGTTATGGCGAATCTCCAGAACACATCGCCAGATAAGATCTTATTGTACTAGTATATATTTATATTTCACACTATTCTTACGTATGTATTCGGTATCAATCTGAGGATTGTGCAGAATCCGATGGGCGAGATCCGAGCTCGGGATGCGTTGCAAGTAGTTTCGTATTGCGAGTTATAAACCTTCCCAAAACGTATGTTTACATATATATCTTTTTATGTACTGTTCATTGAATGAAACGAACTCACTTACAATTAGTGCTTTAGGCCTGTCGGGTCACTCTCGTCTCATTTCTTGAACGTGGAGGGAGGATTCACGACCCGTAACTCCACACAAACCCGTGAGTATATGATTGCATATAGGACGAAACCGGTTCGCCCTAAGTAAATAGTAAACTTTGGAGGAGTAGGAATTTGGAGGTATCTGGGCTCGGGGGAAGACCTGAAGGCAGTGCATGATGGCGAAGGAAGGTTCATTGGGACGCGATAACTTAGGTATCAATCAATTGAACCGTGCCAAAAGACTGTGCGAATTTTGGGAGGACTCCTGATCACCCTGCTTACTTGATGGAGGCAGGAGCCAAATTTTGCCAGAAAAAGGGTTATTCTGAGTTCGTCAAATATGCAATTAACTAATTACATTAACCTACTAAATCCATCTTTATATGTACCTTATAGCAGCTGAATCTAAACGGAGGGGCGCCCAGCAGATACGAGATACAATCATAATCAAATTTACTAACATTTAACCATTTGAGTTATATTTAATTATCTGTTCAATTTGTCATGTGTAGTTTCGATTAGTATTGCTTATTCATGAATTCATTAGGATGTAGGGAATCATAATAAACGTCAAAGGGAAGTTAGTTCATTTAGAGAAATTACTTAAGGTTAAATTTGCAAGAGAGAGACCAATACAGTTTGAAATTCAACACTCTGTTTAGAATCAAGAGGGTTACCACAAAATTTAAAGTAATTAAAGTCCTATATCATAAATCAAAAAAATTACACAACGTTTGATGGAGTTTAATTACAACCTAAATACGAAAATATTTACGTTCAAAGTCGTAAATAACGTATTTATTAGTTAAGTACATATATCGCTAAAGGTATGTAGTACAAGGGAGCTTTAAGTAGCTTTCTGTAGTTATCAGATGAAATAAGGGTCCAAATTTATAAGGGCTTGTGTGACGTAGGGGAGGAATTTTCCATCCCCACCACACATATGCAAAGCCTTAAGAATTTAAATATCGATCAGAGCCAAGAGAAAAGGCGAGAATATTACAACTGTCTTGCCGATGAAAGGAGAGTTAAATAAGTATGAAAAGACGAAACATTACGACTGGTGCCAAGTGCCCAGGAGTAAATAAAATACAGACAAATATAAGAGAAGAAGAAAAGAGATACATCACAATATAGATTGATAATACATAGAAAGAAAGAGAAAAACAGGTAATTATTAAATTAATTATTCCCGATGAAGTGTAGCTTCAGTTTGAGTTTCAGTTTATTGATGTCTTTGGTTTTTTTTATTTCAATCGGAAGGTTGTTGAAAAACTTTATTCCCAAATAGATATAATTGTTTTGCATTAGTTTGGTATTAAATTTTGGTATTTTGAAGTTGTCTTCATATCTTTTTGATTGATGAGTTTCAAATTTTTTGATGATATTATCTTTGTAAATTTGGATAATTGCATTTTTCTTGAAGATATTCTCTACTTGAGGCACCGTGAAATCGGCGAAAAGCGTTTCTGTTGGATAAGTGGAGGGTTTCTTTAGGATTACTTTAATGATTAGCTTCTGGATCACTTTGATCGTAGTTAGAATATTATTGTATGACCCCCCCCATCCAATAATTCCATATTGAATTGATGACTGGATTAGTGCATGGTATACTCTTTTTAGATTGTTGAGTTTTAAAATATTTCTTAATCTTATGAATATATATATATACATTTTCTGATACGCTTAACCAATTCACAGATTATATTTGTTTATGTGCAAGTGTTGAAAACAGTCATTTCCTGCACTATTTACTAGTATAATTTCGTAAATATTGTTAAGTGTATATATATATATATATATATGTAAAAGCCTAAATGGGCGTAAATAAATAAATAAATAATCCCGCATACTAAAAATACTTCGATTAATAGTCTTATGACTGTGCGTCATCAAACCCAGCCGAGATAGAAGAATAAGAGAAGTGCCACAAGGTTCCGCAGTAAGTCCCTTCCTTCCTTTCCTTGTGTGCTTTCATTTTTAGTTGTGCAGTGGTCTTTCATACATTTCAAAACACATAAAAAACATTCAAGGTCCTTCAACATCCACACATAAATCACACATCAGGGGTTGTAGATGTTTCACTTCAAAAACTGGTTTATTTTATAGGCAAACACGAATACGTGTTCTAATCTCAGTACTCAATTAAAGCATCCAATTTTCAGACTAAAATTACATGATTTTGCACTACCTATGTAGTTTTGCTTCAACTTAACAAATTAACAAAATAACAGAAGTCTTCGCGAAACAAAGGTAAACTAACGCCATACTTCAAAGAAGAAACCTGACGTATTCCCTCATCAAATAAACTAAGTTAGGTTTACATTAGAGGCCTATATTAACAGAATTTAATTATGGTTCCACCCTTCGGGGCAAATGCTACATAAGTTTATATTCGCTTGTAGGTACCACTATCACTCACAGTCTGTTGTAATAAACATGCATATCCTTTATACCACAGGCAGCGGTGGCGGTTTGAGGGGTTGAAAAGTGGAAGGCACAAACATTTTTTTATAGTAAGTTTTAAGTATACCTTAACTCAGAAAAAAAAAATGAATCTTTAATTTGGGAGGCGGTAAAGGGTATCGCCGCCCCATTAACATTTATTGGATAACCAACACCTATGCCGTAGTGGTTCGCTACGTTTGGTGACTTAGCAGGGGAGGCCTGGTTCATAGGGTGAGGTTTGTTTAGGTTTTGGCGATGGATGACATGGACACACTGAACCCATACCTTTTTCCTTCCAAGATTTTTTTTCTCTTTCCATTCCTTGAAATGACCCTCCACGCAGCATCCCCAAAGATGACATAGGCCCTTAGAGTATTTTTTTTTCCTCGGGGCCTCCTGTGTTGAGCTGAGGTAAAATAAGAAGAATTACCTACGTCAAACCATAATAATAATGTGCAAACACAAGACAGACCGTCAACTGCAAATTCATCATACTAAATTAGACCAAATATCACAAAACCAAACAAAACTTTGTCACCTAGAGCTAGTCGTAAATTATCGGGCCTACTTCGGAAGTGTTTGTTTTTGAGGCGCGTCTCATATTAAACAACAAGCGACCTTTGACTACCGTTCATTTCAATTCCACGTGACTTCCCCACCGTCTACATGAAATCAGCGGCTGTCGGAGGCGGGCCCTATCTCCGCCTCACTAGCGTATTATTGAACCGCGTTTTGCAGTAGAAAATCCACGCGTGAATAGTTCATAACATAAAGACAACCCAGTGAATGCGAAAATATTCATGGGTAAAAATTAAATTGAAGTAACTTTAAGACTTATAATATAATTTAATATTGGCAACATTTAAATTAAATTTTTACTACAGTTTGGATGTATGGATACATGTATCCTTTTCCCCTCCCTTTTATATTTTTATGGAGAGGCATAGTCTTCCCTGCCTCATAGCACAAACCGCCACAGACCTACATCTGCCAAACTTGCAAGCCACAAGAAATTTGAAAATTATTGCATCTTGATTTTGGGCCAATTTTGCAAATTGTCCCAATTCCCGACGCTGGATTACTACCCAGTATATGTTTTTTTCGTACAGTTTCCAAATGGAACATCTTTTCGTAATATGGATTTGGGATGAAAAATAGGACGTGGTCTATTTTCGTTCAGTTTAAAATGGCGGACATTATTTGATATCTATCATCTACCATTGTTGAAAATAACTATATTAAGTGGAAATGTTGCTTGTGTGGTGGTGTTCAAGGTGTTATTTCTAATAATAAAATTTGAAAACAGTTTTTAGTTATCGGATGCGTTCATAAATATTCCATTTATTAAGAATTTATTGGAAAGAGGAAATATTTTAACCTCCGACAAAAAACTAAAAATTAGTAACAATCCATAATTTCAGTCAGTTCGGTGACATAAGGCCTGAGAAAATGGATCTTAAATGTCGTCATTGTGTTCGTCCACGCAACAATAATGATATTTCTATAAATTCTACTTTCTACAATTTTTGTTATTGATTCCTGTATAGACTATAGTTTTAAGTAAGAATCCGAAATTTCAGTCGGTTCGGTGTCGTAGGGCCTAAGTTATGACCGACCCCAAGTTTTACAAAGTGTAACAATTATTATAAGCAATAATTATCAACCTGAAACACTCATCCAAATTGAGCTATGGCGGCTTATCTTATACCCGCCAAATGATTCAATATATACTAGTGTTTCATTCAACAATTACTGCTTATTATATTTTTTCCACCTGAAAACAACCAACTTTAGTTTTTGCGAGAGAGACACTGTTAGTGTTAAATCCCTCGCTAGGTGGCGTCGAGACAAATTATGTCTTCATTTATTGGAGAAATACTTAAACTTGTCAAATATTAATTATTATTTTTAATTTTTAAACTTACGTTTTTAAGACAAGATTTTAATGCATAGCACAAAGGATAACAATTATTATAAGCAATAATTATCAGCCTGAAACACTCATCCACATTGAAAAAAAATATAATATGCAGTAATTGTTGAATGAAACACTAGTATATATTGAATCATTTGGCGGGTATAAGATAAGCCGCCATAGCTCAATTGGGAGAGCAGCTGACCGGCAATCAGAAGGGCACGGGTTCAAGTCCCGTTGGCGTCATGTATTTTTTCTCGGAAGATTTTTCAATGTGGATGAGTGTTTCAGGCTGATAATTATTGCTTATAATAATTGTTACCCTTTGTGCTATGCATTAAAATCGTGTCTTAAAAACGTTAGTTTAAAAATTAAAAATAATAATTTTACAAAGTGTTAAAACATCCAAAACCAAGTGTTAAAACGATGTTTTTTTTTTTAATTCTTCTTCTTCAGTCAAAATCAAAAAATTTAAGTCGGTTCGGTGCCATAAGGCCTAAATTGTGACCGACCCTAAGTGTGACAAAACGCCCGTAAAACGAAGATCTTTTGTTTAATCTTCTTTTGGAAAGTTTTTTTTATTTAATCGTGTATAGACCATGATACTTAGGTAGAATCCAAAATATCAGTCGGTTCGGTGTCATAGGGCCTTAGTTATGACCGACCCCAAGTTTTACAAAATGTTAAAACGACCGAACACAAGCCTTAAAACGATGTTTTTTTAATTCTTCTTTTTGATGATTTTTTGTTTGATTCGTGCAGACCAGGATTCTTAGTTATATTCCAAAATTTCTTCATAGGGCTCATTTTCGGAAATTTCACCAATTTGCCTTGAATTTAAGTTTTCCAGACACAGCGCAAACCGAGGTAAGGTAGCTCAGCTAAATGAGGGTGAGTTTTGTTCCCACCAGGATGTAGGGGCAGGTTCTCTATTTGATGTATTGCATGCTGAATTACCTGGGGTGTTAATGATGGAGGTTCTAGGCGTGAAGTCGGCCGGTGTTTACATTTTAAAATGAATATTAGACATACATAAATCCGTTGGTGAAATATTTACCCGTTTTGAAGGTAAACTTGTTAAAGTTCAACTAAAGAGGAATTTTATTTTTTTACATTTTTTTTACACAGAAGGCCATAAGGAAAAACATTTCCCTCAGGGCCTATGATGTCATCTTTGGGGATGCTGTATGGGGTTTTTTAAGGAAAGGAAGGAGAGGAAGTTCTGGTAAGGAAAAAGGTATAAGGGAAGGGTAGGAATCTGGGGTTCAATGAGTCTGGGAGTAATGAATTATCCCGCGACCCAAGTTTTATTTACTTAAATAAAACAATAACTTTGTAACCACGATTATTTTTTTCGTTTTTTTTTAATACCGACCGGTTTCGCTTAATACAAGCATCTTCAGGGAACAATTTTAAAATTAATATAAACAATAAAAATAAATTTATATAAATTTAAAAATAAATAAACAAAATTTTGAAAAATAAGTATTAAAATTAAAAAATCATTTAACGAATTATTAGGTACAGCAAACATCTTGTATGAGTATGTGAAACATTATTTATTTATGATATAAACTCTAATATTTAGGTCATTAAAGGATTCTATTTTTCACATATTTATAGACCTTTACAAAATGAATAATCATTTTTTTACATTACTTCCACAGCGGAGGGCATTAGGAAAAAAAATCCCACAGGGCCTATGTCATATTCAGGAATGCTGTGTGAAGGTCGTGTCAGATTTAAAGGGAGAGGAAGTTCTGGGAAGGAAAAAGGTATGAGGAGTGAGCTGGAATCTTAGTGTTAATGTGTCCAGGAGTGACGGACGGAATTGATCCCGACGTCGGCAAAAAATCCCGCCAACTTACTCACGGAAGGAATAACACCTACAAGAAAAAAGGGGACGATTTCTGAGCTCTATTGTGACTGAAGATGATAGAGGGTGACTCATAACACGCCTGGGAAAAAAACAGATGTCAAAATCACAATTTCGGGCAAAAAAATCACGGCCTCAGTGTTTAGGAAACAAAAAGGCAACATTTTGGTCGAATTTCTGCCTCAGGTTGAGACCATCAATGCACAAAACTGCTATGATACCCTAAAAAAACTCAAAAGGAGCATTCAAAACAAAAGGAGGGAATGCTGACCAGAAAAGTGTGCTTGTTTCACGAAAACGTCCGTCCTCACACAGCCTTAGCCAACAATAAGCTCTTGGACTAATTTGTTTGTGATGTTCTCCGTAATCGCCTGACTTGTTGACCCTGATAATAATAATAATTATAATAATAATAATTGGCTAATTTAATATAGCGTCGTTTTCGTGGAAAATCACCTCAAGGGCGCTGTACAAATAAATAATATAAAATAATTAATATTACTGGCTTAAAACTAAGATTAACAATTACAACTAGTGACTTACATCTAAGACTTATAGCTAGTGACTTGAGAGAGCTAGCTCTTTCGCCCTTTTAGTTTTCGTTTCGAGCGTGTTTATTCCCTATATTTGCCCTTTTTTATTCGACTTGCCACATTTTCTCTCTGCTGGCAACACTAGTAACGCGCATCTCAGATCACGTGATGTTTTTGTTTGTCATATGACTCGTAATGCACCAGGTAGGGATTAGCAGGATTAGATTAGATCACGTGATGTTACTGTTTGTCATATGACTCGTAATGCACCAGGTAGGGATTAGCAGAATTAGATTAGATCACGTGATGTTATTGTTTGTCACATGACTCGTAATGCACCAGGTAGGGATTAGCAGGATTAGATTAGATCACGTGATGTTATTGTTTGTCACATGACTCGTAATGCACCAGGTAGGGATTAGCAGGATTAGATTAGATCACGTGATGTTACTGTTTGTCATATGACTCGTAATGCACCAGGTAGGGATTAGCAGGATTAGATTAGATCACGTGATGTTATTGTTTGTCATATGACTCGTAATGCACCAGGTAGGGATTAGCAGGATTAGATTAGATCACGTGATGTTATTGTTTGTCACATGACTCGTAATGCACCAGGTAGGGATTAGCAGGATTAGATTAGATCACGTGATGTTATTGTTTGTCATATGACTCGTAATGCACCAGGTAGGGATTAGCAGGATTAGATTAGATCACGTGATGTTATTGTTTGTCATATGACTCGTAATGCACCAGGTAGGGATTAGCAGGATTAGATTAGATCACGTGATGTTATTGTTTGTCACATGACTCGTAATGCACCAGGTAGGGATTAGCAGGATTAGATTAGATCACGTGATGTTATTGTTTGTCACATGACTCGTAATGCACCAGGTAGGGATTAGCAGGATTAGATTAGATCACGTGATGTTATTGTTTGTCACATGACTCGTAATGCACCAGGTAGGGATTAGCAGGATTAGATTAGATCACGTGATGTTATTGTTTGTCATATGACTCGTAATGCACCAGGTAGGGATTAGCAGGATTAGATTAGATCACGTGATGTTATTGTTTGTCATATGACTCGTAATGCACCAGGTAGGGATTAGCAGGATTAGATTAGATCACGTGATGTTATTGTTTGTCACATGACTCGTAATGCACCAGGTAGGGATTAGCAGGATTAGATTAGATCACGTGATGTTATTGTTTGTCACATGACTCGTAATGCACCAGGTAGGGATTAGCAGGATTAGATTAGATCACGTGATGTTATTGTTTGTCACATGACTCGTAATGCACCAGGTAGGGATTAGCAGGATTAGATTAGATCACGTGATGTTATTGTTTGTCACATGACTCGTAATGCACCAGGTAGGGATTAGCAGGATTAGATTAGATCACGTGATGTTATTGTTTGTCATATGACTCGTAATGCACCAGGTAGGGATTAGCAGGATTAGATTAGATCACGTGATGTTATTGTTTGTCATATGACTCGTAATGCACCAGGTAGGGATTAGCAGGATTAGATTAGATCACGTGATGTTATTGTTTGTCACATGACTCGTAATGCACCAGGTAGGGATTAGCAGGATTAGATTAGAACACGTGATGTTATTGTTTGTCATATGACTCGTAATGCACCAGGTAGGGATTAGCAGGATTAGATTAGATCACGTGATGTTATTGTTTGTCACATGACTCGTAATGCACCAGGTAGGGATTAGCAGGATTAGATTAGATCACGTGATGTTATTGTTTGTCATATGACTCGTAATGCACCAGGTAGGGATTACCTGGATTCCAGGCATCGATGGAAACAAAATATAAAATTTATTGGTAGATAAAATTATTCTATTTTGTGTTCCGTATCGATGCCTGGAATCCATTATGAGATGTGTTTGCTCTCACCTGGTGATCTGAAAACTGATGTCTTCAGATTATCATTTTTCATCTTCCTGAAGGCATATGAACTGAAAGGCATATAAATTAAACCGATGAGCAGGCGCAGAAAGTGATCCTGAAGTGGGGAAGGAGCTGGTGGGAGAATTCTTTGAGGAGGGCATAAAAAAACTTGTGCCACGGCTCATCACATGCATTGAACGGGTTGACGATTTTTTGGAAAAAAATCAACAAGTGTATCAACAATATCCTGTTTTCTAATACACTTTTGAAAAAATAAATAAAAAATGAGTATATTTACTTTCTAAACATGCCTCGTAATTTAATTTATTATTGTGTAAACATATTAAAAATGCTGAGATGAATGGCGTGCTCACTTTTAATTGGAATTTTCACTGTAACCGTTGTAAGCTCATTGTTATAATTAAATGTGATTTATTCTGTTGGCGAACCTACAAACAAAATAATAAAATAAGTGATATGACCACAGTTTGATAATACCTTCAGAAAGCGAAACAGCTGTCACGCGTTATTTATTTATTTGTTTATTAAGACATACACAGTACATTATAATACAGATTATAAGGTATGTTAAATTAAATTATTACATGGTTATGTACCTATTACGTAAGTCCACAGAATGTCATTTGATAATTACGCCTGAGATATGAACCGGTCTTAAAACTTAATTATTGAATGAATGAAGTAATAATAATAAAAAGGAAGAAACGAGAGGGGGGGGAGATAGGGAGACATTTTAAAATCAAGAATTATATGCTCACTAATTGTAATTGACTGATTAAAGTTTAATGAAAAGTTAAGTGTAAGTAATTTTAAAACAATTATATCACGCCAAGAAATTTAATAAATTAGTTTTGTATGTTTGCAAGGAATCGTGAAAAATGTCTAAGTGTAGTAATTTTTCATAGTGGTTATAAGTTATGATTGCGCGAGTAATTGGTGAGTTACTCGCTGCATTAGTGTTATTGGATTGTATATGAAAAAGAAAAGTGTGCCTGGTACGCCTCTAAACCAATAGTGGATAGCAATTCAGGACTATCTATTTTATTATTTAGCAGGTTTTACAGAAACAGCAGATCTGATAATGTGCGTCTTTTTTGTAAACTTAACATGTTATTTGTAGTTTTGTTGTATTTCTTGAATAAATATTTAGAGAATTTATTCTGTATACTTTCTACTATATCTATGTACACCTTATATTGAGGATTCCATACCGGGGACGCATACTCCAGTGGACTTCTGACCAATGAACAAATATAAAAATAATATAGCAGAACTTGTTTTTATAAATTCAATAATAATATTATTGAATATATATAAGAAATAAAAAAAAGTAAGGCTGTGTGCCTGAAATAAAAAATTTAAATTTATGATTAACGATTTGCTATCACTGGGATAAAATAATTTATCTTCCTCGTTGAAATCTGCGTTATTTAACTTTTAATGTATCCACACAGTATATTCTAAAAAGCGATCATAAATTCAGAACTTTGTTCAACTTTCAATCCATTTATGAAGCTCGACTACATAATAAAATTACTAAAGTTCATAATGTAAAACCGACATAATCGCCCTGTCTCAAATTTTCCACAAAACTTCTACGGGAAGTAATTAATTATATTTTAAAGTCTGGCTAAAATAAATATTTTTATTTTTATTTTTTTAACTTTATTAGTGTCCCAGATGTGTCAATATCTTTTTCTGATTTTTCTGTTTTCAGATTTTCGATTGAGTTTCGCTTATATTGTCTTCATTTAATTAAATAAAATAAATATATTACTTGTAAAAAAATTGATACTTTTTTAACCTTAGTTCCACACTGGGTACCCTAAGGAAAATAATTTCCCTCAGGGAGTATGTCAGCTTTGGGGATGCTGAGTGGAGGGTTCACGACGAGTTCATCGAAAACGAATTCATCGAAAATCAATTCATCGAAAATCAATTCATCGAAAGCAAATTCATCGAAAACGAGTTCATCGAAAACCAATTCATCGAAAATCAATTCATCGAAAACCAATTCATCCAATGATCAATTCATCGAATTGCCAATTCATCGAAAAAATATATTTTTTTGATATTTGAGAGAAATGCCGAGCGGACCGAGAAGTTAAAAAAGCATCGGTCAACCTAAACTAACCTAACCTAACCTAACCTAATCTAATCTAACCTAACCTAACCTAACCTAAACTAACTTACCTAACCTAACCTAATCTAACTTAACCTATTTAACCAATTTTTAAATATTTTTTTATCATCACTCTTAATGACATTTCTGAGTTGTTTATGAGTTGGTTTCATTATAAGTGTCTGGTCACCGTTCCTTAGATATCCCTTTTTGCAGTATCAGACAATCGGAAATCGAAGAGATAACCTATAAATTTTACATTGTCACTACGAAACTGACAGTTGCTAAACACATTTGACTCAGTTAAACAGACCTTTTTGGGTATTTAATTTTGACAGCTCTAATATCTACAAAAAATGTTTTTCGATGAATTGGAGATTCGATGAATTGATCATTCGATGAATTGATTTTCGATGAATTTGCTTTCGATGTATTGATTTTCGATGAATGAACTCGTTTTCGATGAATTTGCTTTAATAAATTGATTTTCGATGAACTCGTCGGTTACCGAGTGGAGGGTGTTTTTAGGAAATGAGGGAGAGTTCTGGGGAGGAAAAAGGTTTCCGTGACAACTCAGAAACAAGTAGTTTCAATACTTCTTTAAAAAGCGTTAGAATCGTCAAAAAATACTCTAAACTAGCACATAACCTAACCTAACCTAACCTAATGTAACCGGTAACCGACGAGTTCATCCAAAATCAATTCATCGAAAGCAAATTCATCGAAAACGAGTTCATCGAAAATCAATTCATCGAAAGCAAATTCATCGAAAACGAGTTCATCGAAAATCAATTCATCGAAAATCAATTCATCGAATGATCAATTCATCGAATCGCCAATTCATCGAAAAACATTTTTTTTTGTAGAAATTAGAGCCGTCAAAATTAAATACCCAAAAAGGTCTGTTTAACTGAATTAAATGTGTTTAGCAACTGTCAGTTTCGTAGTGACAATGTAAAATTTATAGGTTATAACTTCGATTTCCGATTGTCTGATACTGCAAAAAAGGGATATCTAAGGAACGGTGACCAGACAACTCATAATGAAACCAACTCATAAACAACTCAGAAAGGTCATTAAGAGTGATGATAAAAAAATATTTAAAAATCGGTTAAATAGGTTAAGTTAGGTTAGGTTAGGTTAGGTTAGGTTAGGTTAGGTTAGGTTAGGTTAGGTTAGGTTAAGTTAGGTTAGGTTAAGTAAGGTTAGGTTAGGTGAGGTTAGGTTAGGTTAGGTTAGTTTAGATTGACCAATGCTTTTTTAACTTCTCGGTCCACTCGGCATTTCTCTCAAATATCAACAAAACATATTTTTTCGATGAATTGGCGATTCGATGAATTGATCATTCGATGAATTGGTTTTCAATGAATTGATTTTCGATGAATTGGTTTTCGATGAACTCCTTTTTGATGAATTTGCTTTCTGAATTGATTTTCGATGAATTGATTTTCGATGAATTCGTTTTCGATGAACTCGTCGTGAACCAATGTAACCTATTTAATCTATTTTTTTCTATCACTTTTAACGACTTTTCAAATGAGTGTTGAAATTGCATGATTCTGAGTTCAATTGATTATAAATTATTAATGGACATCATTTTAATTTTTATTTTACATGTTATCGTTTTTTACAAAATGTGGTAATTTTTTTTTTTAAATATTTTTTATTTACCCATAAATAATTGCCCAAGTTGCCTCTAAAATCAAGAAACATTAAAATGTTTAATGGTCTATAACTTACAATTTAAAGATAAAAAAAATAATGTAGCTATAGCCATTCCTACTAAATATTTGATATACCTTTTGATTACAAAAATAATTTTTGAAGTAAAACTTCTTTACGCACGCCTGACTTGGGGAGTAAGCTGGTGAATGCGTGACGAGAGCCTTACGAAAAGTGTGAACGGGCGAGGCGAACGGTCGGGCCTTTACGCTTGCTTGACTTGGGGAATAAGCTAGTGAATGCGTGACGAGAGTGTTATGAGAAGTGTGATCAGGCGAGGCGAACGGAAGTTGAGAGGGAGATATATGTTTTTTTCAATTTAGTTAAGTATTTTGAGCTCATATCCAAAATTAAAGTTTATATAAAACGGGCTGAAACGGGCCGAAACAGGCCGCGCAAAGGTTCTTCTTAATACGAATACTCGAGGCAAAAAAATGTATATTCTTGTAGTGTCTAATGTCGCCACCACGGACATATGAATATATCTGGACCTGCCCTAAGTGATAAAAACGTATTATTTCCCCCTCCACATGGCGCCGGCTGGAGCTCCTCCCTGGAACCGGCTCGCTCCGTGGGGAGGGGATAGAGCCTCGCTTGAATCTAAAATGTGTGACGTCATCATTCTTGCCGTGAACAGCGAGAAGCTAACATCCATACATTTAACGAAATAACACGCCAAAACGGTAGCTTGTGCCATACAATATATCTACATATCAATGTGCACATAGCGAATGTGGGCGGTTCTCCAGTGTGCTCGTCGCTGGTTACAGGGGTAAGTAAATTATGAAACATTTGTAAAAGTTTTTTAACTAAAAAAGGCAACAAAATATTGCTATTTGTATTGGGGCGAGTCTTTTTGGGGCGAGCATATGGCCTTAGCAAATATGTTATTAACGTAGCAAGCAATTCGCGCTCCCATGTAAAAGGGTCTATTTATTCAAAGCAGATTTTGCTTTTAAGAACTAAATGGTGATATTGTAATGCGAGATGCCTATATACCGTCAGATTGATTGTTTAACGAATCACAGTCATCTTTCCCCTCTTCGCCCTCCATAGTTTGGTTTTACCCCTCATCTGTAACTTCTTGTCTATCCATTTGGATGTCTATGGTCGCCACGAATATTGGTTATAGACATAAAAATCTCCTGGCAAATGGAGTCTACGAGTAGCAATAAATTATTGAATGATTTTATTAGAACGAAAAAAAAATTATCAAGGGAAGCTGTCACAGATAATCTTAGCCATATCGTCGTATTTTTTGTAGATTTTTCTTATATTTATCGTATATAATCGTTTACATTACTAATAAAGTAAGTAGCGAGAACCCGGCATGCGTTGTAATGCCATTCAAAGAAAGAAATTATTTTGTATTTTAATACTGCTTATTGAAATGCTTTTGACAGCTATCCATGTGAAAAGCACGGATTTTCCAAATTTACTCCCTGCTGTCCTCTGCCGCTTCTATGTCACCTTTGCAATCCCTCCCTCTGTCTCTCCCTCACATATTTGTATTAATTATATATTATTAAATATTTTATTCATTTTATTAACTACATATTTTATTTATTTATCACCATGTGGTGTGCTGGAGATCGTCCCTCCTAAATGTTTAGTTACATTATTTTTCCTTGCAGATCCATCTCAAATTTATTTGCGCCACCCCCAATAATATGTGGAGGCTTGAAGCTTGCTTAAACGGCCTTAACTTTCCTATGTCCCGCCTCCGACTACTCAACGCTGATTTTTTTGAAGTCTTCAGGCATTTTACCTCTATTATTCAACTAACTTACTTTGAGGCTTTACTTTTACTGAAAGGTTGGCTAAGGGACACGGATGCTGGGTGTGGTTTATATCAGGTTGAAAAAAAATGAAAAATAGCCCATAACCAGACCCAAGGTAACCTATTTAACCATTTTTTATGTACTTTTGTCATCACTTTTAATGATTTTTCAAAAGAGGTGTTGAAGTGTCATGATTCTGAGTTATCCGGTCACTAAAATTATGAAAAGACAGTTTGGGTTAGGTGCGAAAAAATCTATTTTCAGAATGATACGTTATTAGATTTTCAAGGCCAAAAGTATTTTCTTTATTTGTTTCGGGGGTGTTATGCCGTGTTGCGATACCTTATCCAACGTTTCGGACAGCGTTACAGTATCCATCATCACACATGTCCAAACATCTGCCCTGATGATGGACACTAACGTTTTACAATGTAATTACAATTACATTCCATGTACAAATCGTAACAGCAAGCAGTCGCTTACCTTTAATCTCCCTCTTTGCAAGACCAACTCTAAACAGAACTAATTTATCTACAGATCCACACACTCATTTAACTTAAATTATTACCACATTGACATTTTTAACTCAACTTTACATGACATACCAAGCAACATGACTCAAACTAGAAAGTTCAATCCCTATATATATTCCCGTCCTTTGCCTCTTAATCCTATTCCTATGTTCCTCCTCCCCCCCCCCCCCCCTTCCATTTTTATATTTTGTAACTAAAAAATAAAACTAAGAAAATACCCTTACAATGTCACACTTTATTATTAACTATCATCAGTGGAAAGTTTTTAGCAACCATGCATTGTTGCTACGTCACTCGGTTGACCTCAGGTAGTGGATACTTGATGTTGGGTTGCTGGTTGCTGGTCATTGGTTGCTGGTTGCTGGTTATTGGTTGCTGGTTTTCCTCAGATGTTCCGCTCGTAAGAGACATGATGATGATGATTGCTGTGCGAAATTTATCACCGAAAAGTTTATTTCGTGCGCGACGTGCTCGCGGTAGACGTATTTACACGCGTCGTGCTCACTGTAGAATTGTCCGTGCACTTCGAAGGTCACCAATGTACGTCGTGCATCACGTCGGGGTCACCAATGTAGGTACTCGAGTGTAGGCTGGTGGTTAAATGAAGAAAAACGAGATTGCGTGATAAAATAAACCTTTAATGAGTTCCCACAATAATTATTATTCGTAAGCACACAAATACGGTCAGTGTAACAGTTTGACGATATTAAATAGTACACACTGGGTCAAGGTTGATTGCGGATAGACGAGGCGACTGCTCGGTAAGTTGAACGAATACTGGTACTTTCTTTGTTGCTGGGCGCCTTTTATATGGCCAGACGAGTGGAGTATTAGTGGTAAATCGTCACTCGGCGAGTTGCTCGAAAGCGCTGGAACTCTGCATTTCAAGCGTACAATGGTTCGTACCTTTTCTGGAATGTGTGAGAGGTAGGTAGGTCCACGACTCTGTTTCGATGCACTAGGTACTTACTGCTCAGTCGTGTACCGTCCATGCTCGACGGCTGGCGGGCGCTCTAGTAATTTCGCTTGCATATATTTGAACACAGGCGCCGCCTATGGAAATATCGATACGTTTCGGGTGCAATCCAAAGCGTGACGTAGCAACAATGCGTGGTTGCTACAAGTTCATAATTGGCATAATTAACATCTTATTATTGTACTATTTTGTAATCTCTGATTTGCTGTCAACATTCTCTAAAATAAATAATAAAAAATAAAATAAATAATGGTAGGAAAATGTGGTCCAATTTTGGACAGCTATCAATCGCAGAAAAATAAAACTGGTCCATTTTTCGACTATAATTGCACAGTGGTTAAAGGTGTTAAAAGACATATTTCAAAAAACAAGGTAAGTGAATTGAATAGAATGAATAGTTCATTTTTTGAAATAAACGATAACTACGACACGCAAATCCCGAGTATGATTTTAGCAGAATCGATCGATAACTGACTGAAAAAAAATCATCAATCATCTGTATGTTTTTTCTGTATTTAATTTTTTGTTTTATTTATTTATTATAAAGACAAAGTAATACAATATGACAGGAAAAAAATATAAATATTTTACAGAAAAAAGAAAAGTCCCAATAAACTACTTTTTAGTAGTTTGTCAATGGATGCTTTTACTTTGAAGATAGAAATAAACTTATTTTACTCTATTTTGTACTTACAATTTTTGTGTTAGTGTCTAATACAATTTTTTTCTTTCGGCGAGCAAATTCTTCAACATAATATTTGTTTTACCATTTGTACATTTTTTTATTTCAGCAGGTAACATATTTAATAAATTTGGTATCATGTAGTCCAGTGTTCTTTGTCCATATTTGTTTAAGTGCTTAGGCACAATTAGTCCTTCATTTAGCGTAAAACGGGTATTATAAGTTGTTGAACTTATAAATAATATGGATAACAATAAAATTATTATAAGCAGCAATTATCAGCCTGAAACACTCATCTACATTGAAAAAATCTTCCGAGAACAGATACATGCCGCCAATGGGACTTGAACCCGTGTCCTTCTGATTGCCGGTCAGGTGTTCTACCACTGAACTATGTCGGCTTATCTAATACCCGCCAAATAATTCAATTTATACTAGTGTTTCATTCAACAATAACTGCTTATTATATTTTTCTATCTGAAAACCACCAACTTTTTTTTTTGTGAGAGGCATTTTTAGTGCTAAATCTCTCGCTACGTGGCGTCGAGACAAATTATGTCTACATTTTTATGTGAAATACTTTAACTTGTCAAATATTTATTATTTGTGTATTTTTGTGGGCGGCATGCATCTTTTCTCGGAAGATTTTTTCGATGTAGATGATTGTTTCAGGCTGATAATCATTGCTTATAATAATTGTTACCCTTCGTGCTATGCATTAAAATCTTGTCTTAAACATTAGTTTATCAAGTAAAAATAATAAATAATAAGGAATTTGGATGATTTAGATAAACGTTTTTACATATTTGATTGGGGTAGTTTCGTCGTTAATTCTTCCACCAAATATAAGAGCGCCCCAGATTTCGTTAAGTTGTCGATTCTTTGGATAAGAGGCCACCCTCGCATTACTAGCGCCACCAATCATAATATACCGATTTTTTTTTCAATATTAGGAAGGGAAACTATCCAAAATCCAGTTTGAGGATTATTAATTATTGGAGTGACACAGCAATCGATTTAAAAATTATCATTTTTTCTTAAAAATTTGTTATAATACAATATAATCGATTTATCCCCAAATTTGTCAAATTAAAATGAACAGTAAAATAGCTTTAATCACAGTTTTATTATTTAAAAAAAATTCAACAGAAATTATAAGTTGTAAAATAATCAACCGAAATTAAAAGTTTTTTTTTAAATAATCAACAAAATTACAAATTGTTCGTTGACTCTGTTGACTTCATCTAGTGACAAGTTTGATTAGAAACTTCAACTAAACAGCTTTCAAAGCACAAAAGATGGCGTTAATGTCATGTTATGTTTATAAACATCATAGAGGTTTGTGCTCCGGATTCCGGACCAATGACAGAGCGTAGCAGGGCTGCGAATGAAAAAATTGGCAGTGTAAAAAAAATCGATTACTAATTAATCGATTTTTTAGAAAATTAAAATTGCTTAATAAAATCGATTTTCGTAAAAAAAAAAGGATTTTTTTCATAATCGATTATTTTTTACTCCCTACTAGCTATGCCAGTGCATACACACATGCATACAGCACACATACACTGCATTTAACAATTTACTTCTTAAAATCTATGCAATCACTTTTGTTCGCAATGTTCTCTCCTGAACATCATTAATTAACAATTATTATTATTAGCTAGGAAATATAGAGGGAGCTAAAGTTTAGCGTAATCCAGCTTCAGGAAGATTATAGTTGCGGTTTCTTTGCTGTGGTTTGAGTCTCAGATAAGTTACCTAATCCACTTTTTGCTGTATTCCGCGAAGAGAAGGGGTTCTGCCGCCCGCTGTAATCAGCAATACGGGCAACTGTTATGATAGGCAATTTTTTAGAAGGTTGCTAATGGCTTTCGTAATTAAACCAGATCGCTGTAAGGTAAAACTTTAAACCGAAACTGGTAAAAACTCTGAAAACAAAAATTATTTTAACAATTTTTGATAATTTTGATTGTACTTTTTATTCGTTCGAATTTAACATTCTTTGTTGCTGTTTGCATTCTTCTAACTCTCAAATTATTGTCTTTCTTTTCGCTTCTCTTTCTAAAAATTGTTTTTATTATATTTATTAAGGTTGATTGATATGCTTGGTGTAACCCTAAGTGACCAGCTCAGGTATGGGGGCTCCATCGAAGCCAGAGTAAAGTTAGCCTCCCAGAAACTGGGCGTACAGTATAGGGCCCGCAGATACTTTAATAGTGCACAACTGCTAACCCTGTACAAATTGCAAGTGCGCCCCACGGTTGAATTTGGCAGCCACCTCTGGTCTGGAGCTCCAAAATACCTGAAAAATACCCTCGACTCTGTGCAGAAACGGGCGGTCCGTTTGATAGATTCTCCCATCTTAACAGACGGATTGCAATCTTTAGAGCACAGGCGTCGGGTGGGAATGCTATCCTTGTTCTACCGGTATTACAATGGAAGATGCTCCGAGGAACTAGCATCATTGATCCCTTCGGCACCGGTGCATAGTCGGGAAACACGCCAAACGCGTGCCCAACATTTGTACACGGTTGACATTTGTCACATAAGAACGGGTCGTTTCTTCGACTCGTTCTTATGTTCTACTGCTCGGCTGTGGAACGATTTGCCGGCCTCTGTGTTTCCTCCTTCCTACAACATAGGTCTCTTCAAGACCAATGTTCATTCCTTCCTCTCCTCAAAAAGACCCTCCACACAGCATTCCAGATGACATAGGCCCTGAGGGAAATTATTTTCCTCGCGGCCTCCTGTGTGGAGTTAATGTAAAAAAAGGTTGGTATGAGGATCCTTTTCTTAATTTAAAACACTCTGATAGATTTTCACTGAGCTAATTTATATACTGTCGTCACGTACGTTATAATCTACGCATTCACAGAGGGCGCCAATTAAATTAATTAATGTTTTTAATACTTTTGGCATATTTTGCTTTAAGATATTGAGGTGATTTAATGGTTTGCGCCCGTACATATTTAATAGGAATATAAATAAATATTTTTGTTCATAAACAAACCCGAATCTTTCAAGAAAGGCTGAAAAATGCGACATTGGATTGAGTCACCGATACAAAATTGAATTTTTCAGCCTTTCTTGAAATATTTGGGTTTGTTTATGGACAAAACTATTTATTTATATGCATATTAAATATGTTCTGGCGCAAACAATTAATTTACCTTAATATTTAGCGTAACGTGCAAAAATTATTAAAAACCTAAAATTATTTGATTGGCGCCATCTGTGAATGCGAAGACTATAACGTACGTGACGTTAACCTTAAACATGATTAAGACGTTAAGACATGCTACAAATTTTATGCAAAAGCTGCAAAAAATTGTAAAAACAACATTCGAGGCCGGTTCCCCATTTATTTTTAAAGGCTAAAGATGTCTTGTATTTAGTTGTATGATTGGCAATAAAAAAGGAGAGAGAATACACTGGGAACAAGCCTTAAACATATATCAAAAAACTGAACTACAAAAATACTGCGCTGTCATAGTTTTTAAAAACAAATTTGGCGCTATCTGGCTAGGCAGTAGCAATCTGCATTACCGACATACAACTTGTAGGTAATCAACTCAGATAAAAATAAAAATAAAACTACAGGTGTCAGTGACTACACTAATTCATGTTACAGATTCTATGGTACCGCTACATGCTTGCGACAAACGGCTTGCCGCAAGCTCAGACAAGCTCTGGCAAACGAATGGCTGGCGCGGCGGACGTCTACTTAGGCTATACTATGTTTGCGTTAATCTATTTTTATTTTGGTTCCATGCCAACTCAGAATGAAACCAACTGAGAAACACCTAAGAAAGGTCATTAAAAGCTATGAAAAAATAATTTTAAAATAGCCGGTAACCCTAACCTAACTTAATCAATTTTTTTTTTCATGACCTTTCTGATGTTGGTTTCATTCTGAGTTTATTATTTTCACCTTTATTTTACCGCGAAACAAAAGACAAGGGGAAAATATATTTTTTATACCATTGAACCATTGAAGAAGATAATACTAATAAAAATATGAAAAAGAACAAGACACAGAAAAATACAATGTCTAGTTCACACGCGGTAGAAGTGAAACCTTCAGAAAACTAAGGTAGAAAAGAGTGGGGAGGCTACGAAGCACCGCACAAAGAGGAGACATTATCTCGCAGGCTAAATCCTATAGATTTTTTGTCTCTTTTTAGTGCCACTTTTTCGTTTCATCGAGTTTCAAATCACAACGGTGCCAAAGAAGTTTTTGCTTCCAAAGGTAGTGATCGCAATTGGGACCCGAACTCGATGATCACTTGTCTTTACATAATATACATATTGTCTGGTATTATAAAAAAAAGTTTTTCTAACAAAAATCATATATTTTTTATTGTAATATTGTATAAATCATCAATAAAATATTATTTATTTATTTTGACTTTTTAGGTAAATCCAGTCGCAATAAATTACGTAAGTGCATTAAATTTATGTACTTATACATGTTAATAAGTCAGGCTCGCCTTAAACGCCATTCATATGTCTCGTAATATTATATTACCATAGACCGCACGGAGCAAAAACGGCGTGCATTCGCCGCCAGCTCGGAAGTTCCACTGAGCGTGACCGAGCGCTTGGCGCTTGCCGCTTGTGGCCAAATTATCCGACCTCGCCGGATCGGTGGCAAGCTCTTGCAAGCCTACGCAAATGCGCGCTCCAGACGTTGGGACTTGTGGACGCTTGCCGAGGCTCGCCAAGCATTTGGACCCGGCTTAACAATATTCATCTTCTCTTTCTGTACATTATTCCGTCTGTCTTCTCTTTCTTTTCTTTAACCACTGGAGCGACAGCGCAATTTAAAACTTTTTTCTCCGATTGGTCAAGATCTTATTGGTACTCATTTTTAATATTTTCCGCCCACATTAAAAATACATTCCTCCGAATTTTAATATGGAGATATACAAACTGATTATAGTTCTATACAGCCAGTGAATTCACCTATCTTTTGCCGATTATCACATATCCGTAGGATTTATAAAAAAAATCGTAAGGTTCTGCCTAATTACTTACAAATAAGGGAAAATTTGCCAAAACTGGTAGCAAAGCAATCCGAGGTATTTTAAATAGTGCCGTATTGTTGCAAAAAGCACTCAAGTAGTTATTCTCGTACATTTCATTATTCACTATCCTCTCTATTTTCTTTTCTTTCTTCTGTTTCAATGGCCTTTGTGGTCGAGGGGTGAGGCTCTTGACTCGCAATCCGAAGGTCGCGGGATAAAATACCGGCGTGGAATAATAAATTTTATTTGATTAATTTGTGTTATTTCACAATTAATTCACATAAAATAATATATACTATACTAGCAGACCCGGCCACACGTTGCTGTGGCTAACGAAACACAACGCCATTACCCAACCTTTAAATTAAAATCCACACCACCCGCTTGCCAGCTGCCCGCTGCCCGCTGCCCGCTGCCTGAATTGAATATTAGAATTTCTCGGCTTTTCTCTACTATAATAAGCATGTATTATACATATAAACCTTGCCCTTGAATCACTCTATCTATTGGTGAAAACCGCATGAAAATCTGTTTCGTAGTTTAAAAGATCTATGCGCACATACATTTTGAGCGACTTCATTTTACATATACTATGTAATGCAATTCGAGCGATCGCCACTAACTATACAATGCTTGCAATGCATCACTGGATATTTGAAAAGGGAAAATCAAATACCTACTTACTCTAGGACATCTATTTTCCAATTTCTTCATTAGAACGAATTTCAAAAGTGACTATAGTACGGCCCGACAGCCGTTTTAAATCGCACAAAAATATGTTTTCTTTGAATTTCTCGGCTTTTCTCTAATATAATTTACATGTATTATACATATAAACATTCCTCTTCAATCACTATATCTATTGGTGAAAACCGTATGGAAATCCGTTGCGTAGTTTAAAAGATTAACGCGTACATACATTTTGAGCGACTTCATTTTATACTATGTAATGATGATGATTTGCGGCACGTTCCAGAGTGGAAGATACTGTGGAGTATCGCCCTGGTGTAAGACCACTATTCAGAATGAAACGTTGCGTTCAAACCAGGCAATTTTAACGATTTTTGGTGGGTCCTAATTTCTATAAAAAGTGACTTATCAAAAAAAGCATAAAGTATCGTCACGCTAATGATCGTTATCTACTATATTGCATTAAAACATATTAGAGGAATTCGGGAACACTTTGTATGGACAAAACTTTCCTTTTATGCTTCGTCTTAGTACTGGGGAATCAAACGTGTGAAAAAAAATGTATTTTCATCTTGAGGCTCCTGACAAAAGGTGGCTATCACAGTCAATATTTGCGCACTTGTAATTTATACAGGGTTAAAACTCACAACACGTGTATTATTACAGTAACTCTGAACCGCAGGCCCAACTTTGGCTATAAATTAGAGGTGTGCAGTCCATAGAGGCTGTTATGTTGTTAAACTCCATTAAAAACTTTGTACAATTCACACCTTTTTCTATTAAGTTTTCGAAAATTCTTTCCCCTTGTTTTTTCTAGTGGGAAAAAACAATTTACCGTTTTATATGGACTGCCGCGCCATTAAAAGGATGGAGAGGAAGCTCTGGGGAGGATAAGGGTATGATGATGAGTGGCTAGGAATCTGGGAGTCATTTTGCCCAGGAGGCCAGGAGTGACGGATGTATGAATCCATCCCTCCCATTGGGGTGTATGCCGATGAATCGAGAGAGCTGGAGAGATCTAGGTTGGGTCTTAGGTCTCTAGATCCAATCTAGACAAATCTCACCCCTTGATCCCGGGCAGCCCTGCTAAATAACCTACGTACATTGTATTTTTTTTTTAAAGTTGCCGGTAACTCGGGCGTTTATTAACATCAACAGTTATTTACATATGTGCGCTACCCGATTCACTAGACAATATCTGTTCTGAGCCGGGTAGCAGTATCTATCATTACATATATCAATAGAGATTAAAGTGAATAAAAATACAAAGTACAAATAAAAAACTTAATATTATCGAAGGAAGCAAATACTTTGTGGTGTGACATTATATATTAAATTAAAAAACACACTTTGTAAAGCACCACTTTTTATTAGAATTGATATTTAACAGCCAACCAGGTTTCGCTCATTTCGAGCTTCATCAGGGCTTATTATAACAACTAAAGATAATTATCTACAGACATACATTACAGACACACAAGTCCCATTTTTAATTTATTCCGTTAACATCTTCTTCCTCCCTCTCCCTCCCCCCCTTACTTACCCATCCTGTGATTATTTTTGTCTCCCTCTTTTCTATTTGTATCGCTTTCTGGCACCAATAGGGTGTTGACTATTCTGTTGCCATCTCTTTCACTCATTCTCTTATGATGTCTGTAGATAATTATCTTTAGTTGTTATAATAAGCCCTGATGAAGCTCGAGATGAGCGAAACCTGGTTGGCTGTTAAATATCAGTTCTAATAAAAAGTGGTGCTTTACAAAGCGTGTTTTTTTAATTTAATAAAAAACTTAAATAAAAATACAAAATACAAAAGAAAAACTTAAATAAAAATACAAAAGTTTACCTACATAAAATAATCTAAGTAAATATAAAATATTACAAACATATATAAAATAATTGAACATTTTTTAGTGTGAAAGTTCTTTTTTTTTAATTTTAATATATTATGTTTAAATAACAATATACTACGTATAAAAAATTAACACGGTCGGTTTGCAAGTAACTTGTTAATGCAAGTCCTTTTTTGTTCATATATATCATTATTTGTATATCTCATCTTTTGAAAGAGGTGCAGCATTATAGTGATAAGGAACGTATGTTTATTGCCTTTTCTATGTCATCACGGTACCGTGAATCGTGACGGTAATAATTACAACGCTCATTTGTAAGTATCTGCTTTCAAATCTCGTAATATCAGAAGAAATTTTGATTTTGATTAAAAAAAAAATCGAGTGCAGTTTACACGCGGTAGAACCAAATTTTACCAAAACAATCTTAACCAATATTTGAAAAGTGAGGTCATAATCAAAGCTACCAATGTGCCCAGACCTCACGTAATTTTCGTTTCATATCTCAACCAATAGGAGCCTTTAAAAGTGACATCATTATCAAAGCGGCGGATGAGCGCAGTTGATGCGTCGCGGGTGCAGTAATCATCATTTCCGTTTCATCCGAAATCCAAATCACAGCGGTGCTATAGAAGTTTCACTTCAAAATAGAAAATTAGAAACAAAACTTCTTTGTACACGAGATTATTCTGTTCACAAAATTATGTTATATACATATTATGTATACCCAATATGAAGAGGTTCTCAAAGTTCACTAACCGTTTTCTACTAAATTTGTTTCTGAGCGAAATCATTTAGTCCGCCTCTTCCCAAATGACAATGTGTCAGTGTTTTTGCAATATTTGTAAAAGGTATTGGAATCCCGTGGGTTTCAAAAGGTTCGATACAAACAAAAATGACAAAGCAGCTAATTTGATAACATGTCTGTTACGCGAAATATTATTTCAAATTTGTTTAAAGTTCAGGTTAAATTGCAAACTGTGAACTGAATCATTATTTCAAATAGCATGTGAATATGCGAGTATCGAACAGTATTAATACGTTAACGTCTGCATGGTTGAATTTCAAAACCCGGCTTCGAGTGCATATCTGACGCCACGCCGCGCCACAAATAACATCTGTGTATATGAATTTTCAAACAAAGCTACATTTGTAAATTGGTTTCGGATTCAAGCATTCGTCAAAAGATGGTGCTACTTCCGTTAGCAGATCGCATGGGGACGTGCCCCTGGCAGATGTAAGTACTACGAATTTGTGCATTTGTAATATCTCTCCGGATACGGAAAGATTGACGGTAATATTCAGTTGTATCACGCGGTTATTTATTACATATGAAGTCATTGCCTGTCCCAGTTACTTTGTCCCAGGTGACTAGCTATCAGTGGCTGACAGTGGATCCGAGGAAGGGGCTATTTTTGGAACCAGTTCCAGTTATAACATGGTCTCCAACACTAACTGGGCGAAGCCGAACCAAAAGCCGTTTCAAACCTGAACCCGAAGTTACACCAATTTCAAACCTAAAATTGACTTCAAAAATATCTTTAATACATAAGTTAGTACGGTTATATTAAACGGTTTTATTTACAATGTCGATATTTGTACTTATATGCTGTAATATACAGTATATAGACAAGTAGTTTTACCCTTGATATGTTTGAATAAAAATATGTTTATAGTTTTGATATTCACCCCTTCGGGGACACTTAGTTATATTTTGTGTAAATAGGTTTACAGTATTTCCATTTATCTGAACCGACTGTGTATTGAATATAGTTAAGTATGCCGGAGGGCCAACTGTCGCAAGATCAACTGTTATAGAATCGAAAACAGCCTGTATCTCAAAACTTGGTGTTTCGCATAACGCTGTTTTACAGCATAAGGGCTCAATTGTAAGCTGTTGCATTTGATTCCCGGCGAGCGAGTCAGTATGGCGCAGTTCGCAATCGGAAACGACATTGTTCCGCCCTTGCTCTTGGCATCGCTCCAGCGAAATCAGGCGGCTACATCTCTCGCTGTAATCTGCAGGGATAGATGTGGCTAATCTGACATTGTCTGGGAGAAACACTTGTTGGGATAATATTAGACTGTTTACTATAGGTTCTATATCATAACCTTGGAATAGCAAGGTTCCATTTGAAGTAGAAATGCCGCGCTATAATGCACTTTACGTAGAAAAACTAAAAGCATAAATCAACGTCCCACCTAAGTTATTTAAAAGAAATATGGAGTAACGCATGCATTACGTACTTAAACGACTTACAAATAATACAGAACAAAGTGATTAAAAACACTTCAATTATAACCCAGACACTCCCACAAAAAAACCATACCAGGAAATGAATCTTCTGAAATAAGAACATTGTACGAATATAACATGCCTTTTAATCTACAAAATTCACACAAACACAACATTTATAAAAACGTCACAAGTACACGAACATTATGCTAGACAACGTAATAAATTGTGCACTAATACTGTCTAGACCAGTGGTGCTCAAACGGTCGATCGCGATCGACTGGTCGATCGCGAGAGCTTTTTGAGTCGATCTCGAGAAAAAATTGCCGATGGTAGATCTAGTCACAGTTTTTGTTTCAGTTGATCCTCAATTAGGCCTCAATAAGACCGCCCATTTTCATGCCTTTTTGTATATTATTTATTTGTGGTTTAAATTATCAATGGTTGCGCATTTTTATTATATTTTTACTCTATCCTCAACTATGGTATACGACGTCACAAGTCCGCAAAGAAAAAATTGTCTAATTATTTCATATTCATGGTGAAATATCGTCAAATATTGCCCCCTTCAAAAGCGCGAAGTTATCGGTCTAGTTTCTAGTGTGTGGTTCGGTTTATTTATGAGTCAGTTAGTCCGAGTTGTAACTTGAAGGCGATACAAAGTTTATTAATAGAAAAATACAAAATGAGTGCAGTGAATAGAAGTACAAAGTATCATTTTAATAACGATTGCTAGGAAGAATTCTTATTTTGTATGTAAAGGATAAGTGCATTTGTCTCATTTGCCGTGCGTCAGTTGCAATACCTAAGCGTGGGAACTTAGAAAGGCATTCATGAAAACCATTCATTAAAACTATGAAAAGGATTTCCCTCCACAGAGAGAATTAAGAAAACAAAAAGTATGTGATGTGATGATTTGTTTTAAAAAAGAAAGAACCTTGTTCACAAGACCAGCCAAACAATCAAACGCTGCAAAGATCGCATTATTTAAAATATTTCATGTATTAGCAAAACACAAGAAACTACTTGAAGATGGAATGGTTGTGAAGGAAGCATTTGTTGAAGCGGGTTAAACTTTATATGGAAATTTCCATGTGTTAAACCGTCCACGAGTTCTAAGTACGAAAATAGCAGGAAAACCATTTTCGTGTTTTAGGTATAGTATCAATTAAATATCAATTCAATTCGGTGTAGTATAAATTAAAGCCGAGGACTGGCAAGCAGATTAAGTCTTACGTTATAACCAGTTTCATGTTCCGAATGATCTGTCAAAATTCCAGTAGTGGATTAATCTCCTGACGCATTTCGAAGAAAGTCGTTATTTTTTTTTTTTTTTTTACATTAACTCCACACAGGAGGCCCTGAGGAAAACAATTTCCCTCAGGGCCTATGTCATCTGGGATGCTGTGTGGAGGGTCTTTTTGAGGAGAGGAAGGAATGAACATTGGTCTTGAAGAGACCCATGTTGTAGGAAGGAGGAAACACAGAGGCCGGCAAATCATTCCACAGCCGAGCTGTTGAACACAAGAACGAGTCGAAGAAACGACCCGTTCTCATGTGACAAATGTCAACCGTGTACAAATGTTGGGCACGCGTTTGGCGTGTTTCCCGACTATGCACCGGTGCCGAAGGAATCAATGATGCTAGTTCCTCGGAGCATCTTCCATTGTAATACCGGTAGAACAAGGATAGCATTCCCACCCGACGCCTGTGCTCTAAAGATTGCAATCCGTCTGTTAAGATGGGAGAATCTATCAAACGGACCGCCCGTTTCTGCAGAGAGTCGAGGGTATTTTTCAGGTATTTTGGAGCTCCAGACCAGAGATGGCTGCCAAATTCAACCGTGGGGCGTACTTGTGATTTGTACAAGGTTAGCAGTTGTGTACTATTAAAGTATCTGCGGGCCCTGTACAGTACGCCCAGCTTTTGGGAGGCTAAATTTACTCTGGCTTCGATGGAGCCCCCATACCTGAGCTGGTCACTTAGGGTTACACCAAGCATATCAATGGAGGGCCTGTTCGGAAGATTGCTTCCGTTGAAAGAGACTAGATTTTCATTTCGTTCCCTTTTAGACGTAATCAGACAAGATTGGGTCTTTGAAACATTAAATTCAACGAGATTATTTTTACCCCAAGAGAAAACACTCTCGAGGTAACCGTCCATTCTTTGCTTCAAAGCCCTACGAGCTGTTGGAGTTTGTGAGCCCTTTGGGGGCTTGTCAAACAAAAAGCTATCATGAACTGTACTGTCATCCGCATAACAGTGAATTGGTGCACATGACAAAAGGTCGTTGATGTGCAACAAAAACAAAGTCGGAGACAGAACCGATCCCTGCGGGACGCCAGCATTTATCGAGTGTGAGGAAGAGGTGAAACCATCGACTACCGTCTGAATCGACCTCTCCCTCAAGAAGTCGGCAATCCACGTACACAAGCATGCGGGAAGTCCGTAAGAATGCAGTTTTTTGACAAGTCCTCGGTGCCAAACCCGGTCAAAAGCCTTGGAGATGTCCAGTGCAACCGTTTGGGTCTCACCGAAACGTTCCAGGCATCGCCCCCAAACATGCGTCACATACGCGAGAAGATCACCGCACGAGCGGTTCCTGTTATAATATTTAGAGTTAAATTTTATTTCAAACCATTCTTCAAAATTAGTGATTCGTTGGAAAACCATAAGCGTGTTATGAGAGTAATAGTAATTAAAGCTGGGGAGCAACAAAACTCAACCTTAATTTAAAACCAGTTTGGTGATCAGAATGTAAAATTTCACTTGCGGATTCATCTGCTGATACATTTCAAAGAAAAACATTCTCTTATTCGAAGTACAGCTATAAAATTCTAGTTGCAGACTATGTATGTGAAGCCAGAATCAAAGAGAAACCATTTTCATGTTCTGAGTGTAGTTTTATTCACCGCATACAGATTTAATTTAAACCGGTTTTTTGTTCTCAAAATAGCGATAAATTAAATAACATTTTGCCGATTCTTCGTGTACAGAGTGAAGCTTTGCATTTCAGTTGCATGTCATGTGCTGCAAAATTCTGAGAAATTGACTGATCCGTGTGTTACTATTATTTCGGAACTCTGATGCAGAAGCAATCTGAAGTTAAAACCTGCCTTGTGTTAAGAAGATGCGAAATCCTATTAGATGGATACCATTCTCGATTTCCGAGAGCAGTTATAAGTTTGTGGTAGAATATAAACATGATTTTTATTGCGGAATGCTCGTCAGATGTGATATAAAAATCGGCGCAAAATAAGGTCGCAATGAAAAAAAACTAAAAATGGAGAAGAATAGGTATACCTTTAAAAAAAACTATTTAAACTTAAATTATTAGAATTAAATTAAAAATATTACAAATATACTATACAATATACATCTATATATAGTCCAAGCTGCCGAAATGAGGTACTTGAGAGGAGTGGCAGGGGTTACGAAATGGGATCATACAAGAAACTCTACTCTTCATAGAAAAATCGCAACTGAGGTGGCTTGGGCATGTACTAAGAATGTCTGATGACCGAATTCCGAGGAAGATACTGAGTGCGATTCCAGAGGTTAGACGTCCAGTGGGCCGCCCCCAGACACAGTTGGGCAAGGCAACTACAGAAACTGTGTGAGGAGAGGATGGGGCTACCATGGACAGACGCCGAACAATCAGCACAAGACAGGGACGCATGGAGGAGCCTTGTCGATGCAGAGGGTCCCCGACCCGAATGGGACAAGGGGAAGAAGATGATGATGTTGATACTATACATTAATTTATATATAAACTCTGTACTTGTGTCTGATTAAGAAAACCAAATATTATACTTCTTTTAACTTAATAATAATAATAATAATAATAATAAGAGAGCCGAACCCTCTGATATGAAAATATCTGGAGTCGGTGAATTATTTTCCCATCTGGTCTCTGGTAGGTTGACATGTTGTTCTTGTATTGTTTTGTAATTATAATACTTATATAGTGCAATTGCATAACGTGGATTGACCAGATGATCATTTGGGAAGTGTATGAAAGGGTTTAGTTTTTCCTGTGGGGAAAATTAAACCCGGACATTTAAATCTGGTGCTATAAAATGTAAAGGAAATATATTCTCTTTAAATTTGAATCCGTGTCAGTTAGAATGCAATCATCAATTGTCACTTGTTTCGTTTTTCTATTATTTGATTGTAAAATATGAGATTTTGTTAGAAGAAACCATTCAAAGGGACGTGATATATAAATAAACATAAATGTCGTTTCTTTGTTAAAAAACTTTGCAATAAAATTGTTTTATTTGTAAATTAATAGAAAGGAATTAAACTTCTCAACTTATTATAAAACGACATTTTCTTCAAAGCTCAATATCGCTTATCAGCGCATATTCATATTTTGTGGAAAATGTTGCTTGTGTCGTGGTGGAGGACTTAGCCAGCCGAGGAATCGAACACGCCATGCCCGATTGGGACTTGGGACTCAAACGCGATGCCCACTCAGCCAATGACCGATATATAATATATAGACGCATGGTAAAAATCACAACGCGGTATTATTATTCACAACTGCCAGTTACAATAATTATAATTTCATCCACCCTTCCATACCCAGAAAGATCCACGAAAGTACGAATCCAATACGCCTGCCAGCCGATGATTCTAAAGCTAGCTGTTAACGAAAGTGGCGCCATCTATTAGCATAGCTTTAAGGCTCTGCAACCAGGCACGAAAAGAAGAAGATGGAGAGATACGAATGTTAGAAATTACGAAATTACGAATGTTAGAGGAGAGCTTATGTTACAGCGACAAAATCGTTGCGAAAATTGCGAAAATGTTTAATAAAACACGACTCGTTTAAAATAGAGCAAAAATCTCGCGGGCATTATCTTAAACAGCATTTAATGAAACACTGCGAATTTTTTCATACATGTAACTTGTAAAATAACTGAAACAAACGTGTTAATAATAATTTTTGGAGCATACTTTGCGATTTTTTTCTATCGAGGGTATTTTATATAATTTGCGTTTCGGCGCGGGCAAAGTCTGGATATTATCTTCAAGAATAACATATATTTTTTTAAGAGCTTTAAAACTTACCGTGTTTAAGGGAAATATGTAATAAATCGGTACAAATCCGGGTTGCGGGCCCTTAATTCGGTTCTATTATGAAAGTAGATTTTAACAAACTCCACGTACGAAAACGCCTTCGCGTAAGGCTATTAATACTGCCAGATATACTCAATGAAAAGTGGTCTATGGAGTTAAAAAGTTTGGGAATCCCTGCATTAGGGTGTGAAAATATATGCTTCGTATCCATTTATCAAACAAATAATTGCAGTGGACACGTTAGATTGCAATTGCATGCCACTTTTCACAGGGTGACAGCAAATGTAAATTGTTTATAATTAAAAAATAAAAATAAACATTTATTTTTTGTAAAACCACGAGTTTTATTAAGTTATTTACCGATCGGTTTCGCTTTGCTCAAGCATAATCAATTTGGGAGGAGTTGTGGGTACACAGCTACCCCGGGAACCATTTATTGGATTACCAACACCTTTGCCATAGGTCACCCCAAGTGGTTCGCTACGTTCGGTGAGCAGGGGTGTCCGGGTTTATGGAGTGAGGTTTGTCCGGGTCTTGCCGGCGCATGTGTTTGCCCACCAGCTGCGTGACAGGCCGGATCGGGGGAGACTGGTTGAAGGAGACCTTGTGACTTCTCATGCAGAACTCTTATGGAACATCGCTCGCCTTGCACCGCAGTGGAAGGGATGGATTCATTCGTCAGTGACTCCTGGATACACTGACCCCTAGATTCTTACCCACCCCTCATACCTTATCCTTCCCAGAACTTCCTCTCCTTCCTTTCCTCTAAAAGACCCTCCATACAGCACACCCAAATATTTTCCTATCACTATTGTCATCATAAAAAAAATCATCTTTGGGGATGCTGTGTGGAGGTTCTTTTATGGAAAGGAAGTAGTTCTTGGAGGGAAACGGGGTTCAGTGTATCCAGATGTGAAGGACGTATGAATCCATCCCTCCCACTACGGTGCAAGGCGATAAGAGAGAGTCCAGCTGGAGAAGTGAAAGGATTTCCCGATCCAGCCCGCCACGCAGTAGGTGGGCGGACGCCTTCGCCGCCAAGACCTGGTAAACCGCATCCTACGAACCAAAGCATTACTGTTAGCACACGTAACGAAGCACTGGAGTAACCTACGACAGAAGTTTTCGTTATCCTATAAATGATTCCCGGGGAGGCGATACCCAAACCCGACTCCCAAATAATAAAAAATAAACGTTATGCTAAAAAATATCTTTCTGAAACACCCTGTAGGTGTAGAAGCAATCAATTGAACTAAATTGATTTAGCCTGTAGTTGCAAGCTGTTGATGTGATTAATTGAATAATAAAACGCTGCAATTTTAAAGTGGAGGGATTTTTTGATGAGAAATTTTAAATGTAGAATTTTTAGGGGTACGTTGAAAGGAGGCTGACAAGGAGTTTCGTCCGTAAATAAAATCAAATCTTTCAATAATTTCCCTCTACATCATTTTTTGGGATGCTGTGTGGAGGGTCTTTTGTAGAAAGTAAGGAGTGAACATGTCGTAGGGGGGAGGACACACAGAGGTCAGAAAATTATTCCACAGCCGAGGTGATGAACTCTAGAACGACCCGTTCTCACGAGACAAATTCCAACATTGTACAAATGTTGGGGGCGCGTTTGGCGTGTCTCCCGACGGCGCATTGGTGCCGAATAAATCTCAGAACATATTATTTTTTTCTGAATACCTCATCAATTTGGGAGGCGAGTATGGGTTCCCCCGTCCCAGGAACCATTTATTGGATAACCAACATCTCTGGCACAGGTCACCCCAAGTAGTTTGCTACGTTTGTTGACTTAGCAGGGGTGCCCGCGTTCTTGAGGTTTGTGCAGGTATTGGCGGCGGATGCATCCGCCCACCTGGCGGAGAGAGACTGGTTGAGGGAGACCTTTCGACCTTTCCAGCCTCATCCAACCCATCGCTTTGGACCGCTGATTGAGGCGTGGATTCATACGTCCATCACTCCTGGGTACACTGACCACCAGATTCCCACCCACCCCTAATACCTTTTTCCTTCCCAGAACTTCCAATCTTTCCCTCCCTTAAAAAGACCCTCCACACAGCATCCCCTAAGATGACATTGGCCCTGAGGGAAATTATTTTCCAGTATCTGGTCGTCATATTGAAATACGGGTAGACTAATTGTTACATAAAAGTATTTATAACAAGGTGTGTGCACCATCTTATACACACTCTATTTATGGTTTCGGTGTGTGGCGGTGGTGCCCATTGACATTTGGGCATTGGTAATATTGCGAGCCCTGCAATATTTTTGAATGCAACAGTTGGTGATCCTGGACAAATTGAAATCAGGAGATTTGAAAAGAGAGCTCATCATTCTTTGTACTGCAGCCCAGAGCATTGGGCGATCCTCTGGACCCAAAGACGACGAATCGACTAAAAATCGCTACGATTAAGATCATAGATGTTGGAAGTGACTCTCGCCATCTTGGAAGCTGACTTTAAATCATCCTGTGAGGATGATTGGCCTCTGAAGTCATCAACCTGTCCTGCTTCTGGATTGTCCTTTTGGCTTATAGCCAATGATCTGCTGCCCTGCCATTCTCGCGATGTGAGATTCCTTCTACAAAACGAGGAGTTTTCGACAAGCCACACTACGACTTATCACGGTATCACCATCAACCTATTATCTAAGCAAGTCCTTTATGCCAGACAGTTTTAGAATTAGGATGTCCTTTTTTTAATTCACAATGTACTTTTTTATTTCGAATACCTTTTTTTCGTACTAGAACCTAATCCTTGTATATGGCATGTTGAGTCCTCATTGCTCATAATAATCAATATTTCAATAATCTACATTGTTGCCACCTCATCCCCGGTAACATAATGTTGCCTGTGCTCTATGACAAAAACCTCTTCTCCGTTACCTTCAGACATGCAACATAATCAATTTATTTATTGGGAATGCGATAGTTCTACGGGCTCCGCGCAGTGAAGTTTTTTGTAGTATTAAAAAGAAATTATTTGATCACGAAATATTGCGTCCAAGCAAACAAACAAAAAAGTTGAGAGACAAATGTGTAGCACGTCTACACTTTCCGCAGATGCGGGTAAATTCGACCGCAATTTCCCTTGTGGGAAATGGGGTAACATTGTACGTCAGCCGGGGTAACTTTGCCCGGCTTTTTACAAAGTTAGCAATATAATAATATTTCCAGCCTCTGCGCTGACAATGCGATATTAAGGGTTAACTTTGGACCACGCGTGACTCGGAACAAAAACTCCAACTAAACATAATTTTACGTAATTAACATGGAATGAAGATTGCGAAGTTATTCCGTTTTACGCTAGGGACCTTTTGTTCGGAAAGAGAAAAGAATATTGTATTCAGAAAATATATAGTTCAGAAAGATTTTCAAGTTTTTCGTACGGTAGCTATGACGGCAGAATAGGTATGAATGGCTACGAACTTCATTTTTTGGTCTCGAAGTGATTAAAAATAAATTTATATTATTTTACCAGCTGACCCTGCAAACGTTGTTCTACCATATTAATTATTTCTAGTGAATATTTTGGTTAAATAAAAAAATTACGAATGTATTGTGAGTGTGTGGGGATGGGATCCATGACAGAAAAAAAAACACCAACCATTTATTTTCTCAATTCAATGTATTTCATTAAAGTGACGAACATATTCATTGTTTGATCTCTTAAAAGTTAAATGTAAAGTGAAAAAACTAGGAAAATAAAATAAATAAAATCAATATTAATTTCGAAGAGCAATTGAGTGTATGATATTTTTCGTCAGTCCGTCTTTAGCTAACACAAATAAGCTCGATGGTTTACCCACGCGAGAACATGATGCCGAATGAAATATCAAAATGACGCGACGCTTCTCGTGAATGTCTTGCATGTTATGTATTTTTTTTTTTTACATTAACTCCACACAGGAGGCCCTGAGGAAAATAATTTCCCTCAGGGCCTATGTCATCTGGGATGCTGTGTGGAGGGTCTTTTTGAGGAGAGGAAGGAATGAACATTGGTCTTGAAGAGACCCATGTTGTAGGAAGGAGGAAACACAGAGGCCGGCAAATCATTCCACAGCCGAGCTGTTGAACATAAGAACGAGTCGAAGAAACGACCCGTTCTCATGTGACAAATGTCAACTGTGTACAAATGTTGGGCACGCGTTTGGCGTGTTTCCCGACTATGCACCGGTGCCGAAGGGATCAATGATGCTAGTTCCTCGGAGCATCTTCCATTGTAATACCGGTAGAACAAGGATAGCATTCCCACCCGACGCCTGTGCTCTAAAGATTGCAATCCGTCTGTTAAGATGGGAGAATCTATCAAACGGACCGCCCGTTTCTGCACAGAGTCGAGGGTATTTTTCCGGTATTTTGGAGCTCCAGACCAGAGGTGGCTGCCAAATTCAACCGTGGGGCGCACTTGCGATTTGTACAGGGTTAGCAGTTGTGTACTTTTAAAGTATCTGCGGGCCCTGTACAGTACGCCCAGTTTTTGGGAGGTTAACTTTACTCTGGCTTCGATGGAGCCCCCATACCTATGAATGAAACCTTCTCACTAAATAATATACTTCAGCGAAAACCTATTATTGGTTAAATTTCGGTACATATTTCATCAAACATTATTAATAATTGTAACTATTGGTTTTCCTAATAAAATAAAATTAATATAAAATAAAATAAATAAAGTTCGATGAGGCGGATCTGTCAAAAAACGACATAAATCATTTCGTTATGTTTGAAATACGAACGACGCGGCATTTTTTCATACAAAAATGCGATTAAAAAATGGGAGAGTGGGGGTAGGAGGGTGAAAATTTTGAGTTATAGGTATTTTTGAGTTATAGGTATTTTTGAGTTATAGGTATTTTTGAGTTATAGGTATTTTTGATGCCAAATAAAAAAATAAAATAAAAAAATTGTCAAAAAAATAGAATTTATTTCTGGATAGGGACACCCTACTTTTAAAGTATATTTCATACATAGCGGTATGAAATATATCTACTTTAAAACCTATTCTCATACCTACCAAATACTTGTACCTACATAAAAAATTTCATAAAAATCGGTGAAGCCGTTTCGGAGGAGTGCGACCACAAACACCGTGACACGAGAATTTTATATACCTAAGGGCCCGCAACTCGGATATCTACCGATTTATTACGTATTTTCCTTAAACACGGTAAGTTTTAAAGCTCTTAAAAATATATGTTATTCTTGATGATAATATCTAGACTTTGCCCTCGCCGAAACTCAAATTATATAAAATTCCCTCGATAGAAAAAAATCGCAAAAAAATTATTATAAACACATTTGTTTCACTTATTTTACAAGTTTTTTTTTCAATTATTTCTGGCTTTCACCCTTCAAGGGTGTTCTAGGCCATCATTTATAATTACAGAGAAAGGAAAGGTGAATTTATATATTAATTTTATTTAAATGAGCAAATTTCAGAATTTTATGGAAGATTGGAGTAGAGTTCAGACTTAGAAGAGATGAAATGTTGAATGGAGGAGAGGCAATTTTTGATAACGCTTGATAGAAGAGAGGATATTTATTTAGAGAGGGACAATCAAAAAATATGTGATCTAAAGTTCCCACGTCTAGACCACAGAACGTACAGTCTGGGGAGTCAAGCACATGAATTTTATAAAGGTGAGAAGGAACGGAACAATGTCCGATTCTCATACGAATAAGTAAGGAAATTTCTTTTTTGGAAAAATGGGGGAATTTTTGAAACCACGGTTTTGATGGGATAGTCCTTTGAATTGAGGCGTAACGGGCACCCTTGGATTGACTAGCAATGTTCCAATACTCTGTCCAAACATTGCGGGATCTATCTTTGATGATGGAAAAAATATCAGACAGGGGAATATGGTTTACGAGGGTAACGGTAGGGTTAGACGCTCCTTGTTTAGCCAAGGAATCAGCAATATCGTTACCCACTATGCCAACATGTCCAGGAATCCAAATCAGAGTGACAGTTTTTCCAGAGCTTTGAATGGAGGTTATCAATACTCGAATAAGACATACAAAGTGATCATCAGGATGAAGAAGAGGACTGGTTTTAAGTTTTTGGAGGGAACTGAGAGAGTCAGAGAGAACAAGAGAATGTTCAAAATTATTTTTTATTATATATTGGAGAGATTCAATAATCGCAATGCACTCGGCAGAAAATATTGAAAATTGGTTTGAAATTGAATAAAATATTCTTTCATTAGAATTATTGTGGTAAACGTTAATACCAATACCACAGTTAGGAGAGTCCGGAGATTTGGAGCCATCAGTAAATAAAAGAGAAGAGTTGGGCCATTTAGAAGAAATAATGTCATTGAACATATTATTGACAGTGCGGGCTGGGAGATTGGAATGACTTTTAAGGATGCCGATCCCTTCTAAAATCGTTGGGGATAGGGTGACGTGACTATATTTTAATTTGTACAAAGGAAGAAGATCATTTTTGATAATTTGAAGCTCTGAGAGAGAGCGAAAATTTTTACAGATGGCAGGGAGAGGTTTAGTTCGAGCTCTGATTGTAGATGAATGTGTTGAGTCGTTGAACAACGAGACTCTGGGAATAACCTGATGACTTTTAGAATTTAAACATTTAAGAACAAATTTGTCAGCAAATAGTTGACGCCTTAAATAAAGAGGAGGATCAGAACATTCTACTTGAAGGGAATTGATAGGCGACGATTGCATCGCGCCAGTTATTATTCGCAATGACTTAGATTGAATTTTGTCTAATTTACTGAGTGCATTTTTGGATGCAGTACTAAAAAGGGGGCAGGCATAGTCGAGATGGCTTCGAATAAGTGCATTGTAGAGCAACTTAATGCAGATAGGATGTGCACCCCACCAAACGCCAGTCAATGATCTGATAATATTTAAATTTTTTTCACATTTAGTAACTATATTATTAATGTGGGAAGACCATTTAAGTTTCCTATCAAATGTTACTCCCAAAAATTTAACTTCGGAAGCATTGGGGATTGGAGAGTTTTTAAATAAAATTTGAACAGGGGGGTTATTATGACGATTTGAGAAGGTGACACACTGACTCTTTTGTACTGAAAGTTCAAGACCATTTAAAGTGAGCCATGTGCAAAGGGCATCCATGGCTTCATTAAGATATTTGACGGCGGATGGAATGATTTTGGATGATAAGAAGAAAGCTATGTCATCTGCGAACTCAACAACTTTTACTTGAGGGGGAATGGTGACATGCATATCGTGTGTGTATATATTATACAGTAAGGGGGATAATACATCGCCTTGGGGTAAACCCTTCCAAATTGACCTACTCTGAGGAGTAACATCTGGTAGCTCAATGAAAATTTTCCTATCGAGAAAAAGATTAATAATAGATTGGACAAACATGAGGGGTAAGCCAAGGCCTAAAAGTTTTTTTTTAAGAATTGGGATGGAAACATTGTCAAAGGCGCCTTCTATGTCTATAAAGACTGCAAGACATACTTCTTTGTTAGAAATGGATAAATTAATATCAGTGCTGATGATGGCAAGGTTATCTTGTGTAGATTTCTTTTTCCTAAATCCAAATTGGGATGGAGAGAGAAGATGATTACTCTCGACAAAAAATTCTAACCGGTTTTTAATTAATTTTTCATAAATTTTACTAAGGGTGGATGAAAGAGCAATTGGCCTATAGTTGGATCCAGAATTGGGTGATTTGTTTAATTTTAGAATTGGGATGATTATTTGAGAACTCCAGTCATCAGGTATTATGCCAGTCTGGAAGATTTTATTTAAGATGCATAAAAAGTGATTTAGAACATTATCATTACTATTTTTGATAATGCTATAAGGTATACCATCTCTGCCTGGAGATGAGTCCTTGACTGTTGATAAACAATTTTTTAATTCAATTAAAGTGAATGGAGAGTCTAGCCAATGATCTGACATAGGAGTGTTGTGGATTGGAGTTATTTCATCTAAGTTAGGTACAGAAGGGGGGGCAATTTTGTCCAAGAACTCGTCTATCCATTTAGAATGAGAAGCTCGAGGAGATGTTGGACTGAAGGAGGATCGAAATCTTCGAATCATAGACCAAACTTCCGAAATTGGAGTGTTCGGAGATACTGAACTGCAGAAGTTGTACCACCCGGATCTTTTTTTTGACCTCAATACCCTTTTGGCATTGGCTTCGGCATTTTTGTATATGAGATAGTTCTCCATAGTCATATTGTGACGATAGGAAAGAGATTTAGCTTTCCGAATTCTCACTACTTTGGAACATTCCTCATCCCACCAGGGAGTCGGAGGGAGTTTTTTGAGAGATTTGGTTTTAGGGGGAGGATTTGATTTATTGATTGCAGTTACGAGCATTGATTTGAAGTTATCGTAGTCATCTTTGACAGATAATGTATCGGTATAGGATAAATTTTGTATAAACTTATCCATATGTGAGTTAAATTCGTCCCATTTGGTGTGTTTTGTTTTAATCTTTGTCGAAATATGGGACTTGTCTGAATGGAAAGAAGTTTGATAAGTGATGGTGATCGGGAAATGATCACTGGAGCAAGGGTCGGGGGACACCACCCACGAGGAGAGAGGTGCCAGATTAGTAGAGCATATGGAGAGATCCACTGCACTGGGGTTTGTGTTGGGGCGAGAGATTCTAGTAGGAGATCCGTCATTCAAAAGAAAAAGGTTGGATTCATCTAGGAAATCCATCATACTTCGACCGTCTCGATCACAGAAAGCAGAACCCCAGACGGGGGAATGGGCATTAAAATCACCCAATAAAAAGAAAGGAGGGCTTAGTTGACGGACAATTTGCAACCACACTTGTTTATTGAAGTGCGATGTTGGGGGAAGATAGATAGAAACAAAGGAAGTGTCCTTTATTTTAGCTGCAACCATTTGAAAGTCAGCATTGGGGGGTTTGATATTAATTGGGAAAAACGAAAGGGATTTTTTAATAAAAAGGGCAGCACCACCGCCCGTACCTTCCGGGCGATCATCGCGGAGACAGGAGTACCCTCCCACATTAAAGTGGGTGGATGGAGTAAACCATGTCTCCGAGATAGCAGCCACAGAAACAAGGTTTGAATTTAATAGGTTAAGAAGGTTCGATTTGTTAGAAATAGCACTGCGGCTATTCCACTGAAGAATTCTGACATCTTGAAGAGCCATTTTGAATAAATGATTTTAATGTGGAAATAATAGAAGCAGCGTTGGACGGTAGATTAGTTTGAGAAGAAATTAGGTCAATTAGAAGCATAATAAGAGTTTGAATAAATGAAGAATTATCTTGGGAGAATTGTTCAGAAAGCTTTTGATGGTTTGTTGAGGATGAATTATAATTGTTTGCGCACCCATTTGTGGCATTTGAAAGAGGTGAACCATTGGGATTTAAGAGAAGTGAGTTGTGTTGTTGCTGATCGTATCCAGGAGCCGGTTTAGAGATAGGGTTTTTGTATGTGAATTTAGTTGAACGAGAAGATGTTGAGGAGGAGGCGGGTGGGTTAGATGAAGAGTTACTGGATAAAACCTCAGCAAATGATTTTTTGACAGGCGGGAATAGTTTAGAAGCCTGCAGAAAAGACAAGTTCTCAGAGGCCATAGAAATTTTTATATTTTTTTGGCGAGATTGTTCCGGACAAGAAGAGTTAATGGCGGAATGAGCACCTGAGCAGTTAAAACATTTAGGTGAAGAGAGAGAAGAACATTGGTCAGCCGTGTGGTTTTCTCCACATTTGAAACATCTGGGAGGGGATCTGCATGCAGCTTTGGTATGACCAAAACGACAGCAATTGTAACATTGAGTGGTGGGATAAGTATACATTTCAACTGGTAAGGAGTTGAAAAATAAATAAATATGGGAGGGAAGAGATTGTCCTTCAAATGTGATGACGACAGATTGGGAGGGCTTCCAGGAAACGATGCCCTCAGAAGAGTCCTTATAATTTAACCTCCTGGCTTTTATGGGATTGCCGATATGTTGGGGGGTTGAAAGTGAAGACAGGATTTCTGGAATGGACAGATCGGTCGAGATACCTCTGACGAGGCCCATTCGAGTGACATTGAAAGTTGGGATGTACGCCTTGAATTTAGAATTTGATGAAATAAATATGTTTTTGATAAAGTTGTTGGCGGCTGAACCTGAGAGGAATTCAACAGAGATTCGGAAGCGACCCTCAGCTTTTACACCTCCAGGCTTAATCGAAAGGTTCTTGCTATTTGATAGAAATTTACCAAATTCAAGAGGGTGGATAGTTTTACCTTGCTCAGTTTTTTGAGCGTACACAATGAACGGGCCACAGGAATGAGGAGAATAAAAGTTTGTAGGAGGAGGTTGAGGAAGAGCAGGTGAAGACTGAGAAGAAGGAGAGTCATGTTTTATTGAGGAAGAGGGACTAAACTTCCTTTTTTTTGTGGTAGTCAGAATGACAGATTCACTGTCTGAAATTACTACATTTTCACCATCTGGGGGGTCAGGGGGAGGATCTGGGGGCTTTTTAGGGTGTCCAGGGGGGTCTTCCTCCATTGTTCACAAAATTACAAAAGAAAAAATGTATGGAAAGTGACAGAAATAAAAAAGGTTATAAATATCTGGAAATCAGCGACGAAAAGTGACTCCTGGAAGATCAGAGGGGAGAAGAATCCTCAAGGAACAACACACTACACTTTTATTGACCAGAAAACATAAAAATATTAGTTAAAATAATAAAAAAAGATTATTTTTTCCTAGGCGAAAACAAAATAACTGTGACAGCCAGATGTTCCAATTTTACAAGTTATATGCAAGAAAAAATTCACAGCGTTTCTTTAAATGCTGTTTAAGATAATGCACGCGAGATTTTTGCTCTATTTTAAACGAGTCGTGTTTTATTAAACATTTTCGCAATTTTCGCATCGATTTTGTCGCTGTAAATGTTAGCGCTCTCCTATAACATTCGTAATTTCGTATCTCTCCATCTTCTTCTTTTCGATCCGGGTTGCAGAGCCTTAAGTATAAGATATTATCAAAAATGTATTTCTTGCCACTGTCAATTTTATAGCCCCTCCAGACTCACGGCGAGAAGCCCCGAGAACACCCGAGAAGCGTGAATGTGATGAGTTTCTCGCATTCTCTTTCTCGGCTCACCTCTTCTCGGATCGCTGTCGGTAAATTTGGCCGCTTCAAAGGATTTCTAAGGCGAGAAGCGAGAAGGCTACTACACTCACGTTTTGTCTCAGTGTTGTTTAGTGAGCGGTTGAGAGTAGACGTGCGTTATATTTTTGTTTTTGTATCGAAAATTTTGTTTACTTTAAAATTTCAACAAGAGTTGCAATTTATAGAATACTAGCAGACACGGCCACACATTGCTGTGGCTAACGAAACACAACGCCATTACCCAACCTTTATAAAATCCACACCACCCGCTTGCCAGCTGCCCGCTGCCCGCTGACCACTGCCTGAATTAAATATTTGAATTTCTCGGCTTTTCTCTACTAAAATGAGCATGTATTATACATATAAACCTTCCTCTTGAATCACTCTACCTATTGGTGAATACCGCATGAAAATCCGTTGCGTAGTTTAAAAGATCTATGCGCACATACATTTTGAGCGATTTCATTTTATACTATGTAATGATGATGATGATTTTCAATCTGAACCGGTGTTATGGGATGCAAAACATCGGAATTATAAAGACAAAAATTTGAACCACGATGCGTGGAACAGACTTAATGGAGATGCAAGTACCTGAACTCAAAAAGAAAAAATATTCCCTTTTTGCTAGTTACCGGAATTATTTTTAGTTACAACGTTCACAAAATTATAATATGCCATGGCGCACAGAGCCAAACCTGCTGCATTTTGAATATCGTCTGTAATGTCGTCCATACCGGATGGGAAACAGATCACGAGTGAGAAAAATGAGAGTGTGGATAAGTGCTTGTTCTCGTGAGAAGTCTCGCCGAGACTTCTCGCCGTGAGTCTGGAATCAGCTTTAAATGTTGAAATTCACCAGAGATGGCCTGTAAATAAATGTCAGTTAGGAAAACAATAAAAACTAGCCGTTAAAAATCCGCTCCACAGGTTTCTGCTGCTAAGCCATGCGGGCGGCTTTGGTTCACCTTCGCCCAGCTTGAGTGTTGGTGGTATTTATAATTAAAAATATCTGTATGCGGCGCATTAAAACTATACTCAGGACATGAAGTTAAACACTTTTGCAAGAATGGAATTCTTATTGAAATTCAGTGAACTTATAACACCGCTTTTTCGCGGTCGGCGCGCGGCGGCCGGGTCAATAAATTATTTGATTTGATTTGAATGATAAATATTGGTTATCAATTACATGTCACGACTTGCACTTTTATGTACAAAGATTTTTATTAAATTATTTTCAGTATGACTAGATAAGTATGACATTAAGTATGACATTTTTGTAAATTGTATAATCATTATATAAATCTATTAAAAATAATAATAACTAAGCAAAACATTTATTACCATTTAAACATTGTAAAAATAATACACAGTGTAAGGTAAATTCATAATAAAACATATTTATTGTACTTATAGATAGTTGTTTTTTTCATAGGTATCATTATGTTTATTTCATATCGATATCATTACTGTTTTGGAACATTTTGTTTCTTAGTGGTGAAGGATGAAGGAGTTGGGAAAGAGGATAGGAGATTCAATACTACACTGGCGCTCTTTAACTATTGCTCGACTTAAATAAACCAATCCCTAGCTCGATATCTTCGGGCATTTTCTATGGACAAATATTGTCATCAACTTAACCATAGATGAACGGAAATGGTTAAAATAGACTAAAGATAGAGGAAGTTTATTTGTCTACCATAGATAATATTACAAAAATATAGGAATGCGGGACATGCGGGACGCTTTAGACGATTTTCGGGACTATTTTATTAAATATTTCAATGCGGGACTACAACCGTCAATGCGGGACGGTCCCGCAGAATGCGGGAAGGTTGGCCGCCTTATATTGTTGTACACTTTCTTTTATAATATATATTATTTTATTATTATTACATAGTATAAAATGAAGTCACTCGGGCTGTATGTGCGCTTAGATCTTTTAAACTACGCAACGGATTTTCATGCGGTTTTCATCAGATTCATGGGGAAGGTTTTTAGGCATATAATTTGTGAAGGTTTTGTGTAAATTGGTTGAAATACATAATACATCTGGCCAAGCGGCATCGGGCAGCGGGCAACGGGGAGCAGGCTAACAAACGGGCGGTATGGATTTGATTTAACAGATGGCGTTGGTTATAAAGGTTTCTACAGCAACGTGTGGCCGGGTCTGATATATATTGATTTTTGGCTCTTCTCACTAGAAATTCTGCCGACACCTGTCCTAGGTGAGGTGTTTACCACAAACTAAATGTCTAACCACAAAGTGATTGCTTTCTACGAAAATATAATATTTATCGTTGAAAGTCCACTTATTGTGAATAAAATATAACTTCGTTGTGTCCTGGGTATAAAAAGGTTAACTCACTGCCAACAAATTAGATCCTTACCCGCTCCCAATTCTCTAGAGACCTCAAACAAACCGACCGTTCTACAACACAACAGCGCTCGTACGCATGGCGGCGCAATTACTAACTATATTGTTACTCGCCACTTTTGATAATAGGACCGGACCGAGTCTTATTTAGGCCCATCCACTGGAGCGACAGCGCATTTTAAAAAAAAATTCTCCGTTTGCTCGACATTTTCAGAAGATTTTTTTTTTAATTTTCACCAACATTTAAATAATTATACCATCGAATTTTAACATTAAAACATAAAAACTTATTATATTGCTATATAGCCAATGAATTAACCTGTTTTTTACCGTTTATCTTATATTTGTAGAATTTATACAAAAAATATAAAAAAATCGTAAGGTTTTTAACCGCGCGAAACCTGCGTGGTTGTTACTCTGAAACTGCCGTTAGAGATACTTATTCGAGTCAACTTAGAATATTTTCGGTATCTGTATATTGTCCGTGGTATACTTGATAATGAAAGTTGCATATCTATGGAAAAAAGATTTTTAAATAAATTATTTTTAAAATCGTTATAAAATAGTCTACGTAGTTCGGATTTGCGACATCTATGGTCATAATAGATAAAGCATTTCAATAGCTTTGTTTTAAGTCCAACGTCACAAGCGTGGGAGCTAAAAATATATTTTTTAAATGTTTTGTCGATTCAAGAAGATAATTGCCTTTTTTTATCCGAAAGGCAATCGGAGACATTTAAAATGGCGCCAATATACGGCAAAAATCGCTCCAGTGGCTAAAGTGATAGGTTATCCATACGGCACAGTTTGTCATGAATTTTTGTTGTTAATTGCTGAGGATCGTGACCCCTTCTCCAATTTTCATGGTGGACAAGGATCCTCCACTTCTCGTGGTTCTGTGCTGCGTGAAGAGCCAAGGACACACTAGTGATACTTGATCACTCCAGCGTTGCGGCGACCTATCTCTGCTTCTTCTGCCAAACAATTTGCCATTAACTATGAATTTCACCAAGTTGGAGTCTTCAGTTTGGCAAGTAACGTGTCCAAAGTATCTTAAATCCGTTGTAGGCAAATAATTGAAAGCCTATTGTGGAAGCCTAGCTCTTTCGGAAAGGGTACATTAATTTGTGGTTCTGGCCGTCCATGGAATTCTGAGCATTTTTCTTCAGCACTACATGTGAGGGCGTCTTTCGGTTTTCCTTCGCTGGCTCTAAGAAGTGTCCATGTTTCCACGCGCCGTATAAAAACAGCGGCAAAATGAAGGTTGACAGCAGGAAAAACAGTGATTAATTAATATTTAAGAGATGTACCAATAGATGGCACTGATTGTTCCATTATTTTGCTGAATTTGCCGAAAGGCACTGCTTTTGTAGACACACTTGTAAGGTTTTCGTGCAGAATAAAGTAACCATTTGAATATGACATCTCGGTTCATCATTTTGCTTAATATATGTACTCGTTTCTGAATTTGCCGCGTTATATGACGAGCACGGTACTGTGCTAAGTTGTTGGTACTTTATTTATTTATTTTATTTATTTTATTTATTAGCGTTATAAACAGTCATTACAAGTTCATATATAACAGTGTTAGAGATAGTCATATCATTGACCAATAAAATAACGACATAAAAATTTGAGACCATAATAAAAATAAAAATAAAACAAACAAAACAATATATGTATGTAATATAAACAGTTCTGAAAAAGTGCATCTACTCACTTAAATCTACAAAAAATGTATTTTCAAACTGCTGAAATCAAAAAAGAAAATGTAATGAAAATGAAGAAAAATGAAAATGTAACAGAAAGATAAGGAATTAATGAAACATTAAGTTTTCCGTTGAATATTACTTTTTACGAATTTTATGAAGTTAGCAAGGTTCGTGTTAAACATGTCAATGTCTGTGCATAATCTATTGAAAGTGCTACAGCTTCTTCTTATAAACACATTTTGAAGATAATTAGCATTGCTCTTAGGAATATAAAATATGTCTGGAGATCGAGTGACTCTTATTGGACATCTGAAATTGATATTTTGTAATAGGTAAGGGCTATCAATAAAATTGTGGATTATCTTATAAAGCATTACTAGGTCTCTGATATCTCTGCGTTGATCAAGGGTTTTGAGGTTCATAGAGACATAATTTACATCATTTCGCATGCGAAACGAAACATATTTCAAAAACTTTTTCTGGACTCTTTCTATATTTGATTTATATGTAGAACAATGGGGGTTCCATACTGTTGAAGCATACTCTAGGTGGCTTCTGACGTATGATATGTAGAGAATCTTAAATGTTTGTGGATTTTTGAAAACAGAACTTACTCTAAGTATAAATCCTAGCATTTTCAAAGCCTTAGACGTGATGTGCTCGACGTGAGATTGAAAAAGAAGCTTACTGTCTAATAGAACTCCAAGATCTTTAATTTCATTTACCCTATTTAAAAGATTGTTTTTAATTATGTACGGATATAGTATAGTGTTTTTCTTTCGAGAATAAGATATGACGGAACATTTATCTGCATTCAAAAGAAGGCGGTTTTCTAAACAATACACATTGACCAGGGAGTTCAGGTCATCCTGGAGCTCTATACAATCCATCTCAGATTTAATGATTTTGACAATCTTTTTGTCATCCGCATATAGGAACAGCTGAGAATTACGAATAGTTTTGTTAACATCGTTCATAAAAATGTTGAATAAAAGGGGGCCAAGGTGAGATCCTTGGGGAACTCCTGAGGTTACGGGGACAAAGCTAGAGCAGAACCCCAGTACAGTTACAGCTTGCGTACGATTGTCGAGATAAGAGGCTAACCAACGAAGGAGGTCACCGTGTATACCCATTGCTTCGACTTTCTCAATTAAAATGCTGTGTGGAATTTCATCAAAGGCTTTGGAATAGTCTGTGTAGACTACATCGACTTGAAAACCGTTATCCATAGCAACAAGGACTGTGTCAACAAATTCGCATAGATTAGTTTCTGTTGATTTTCTGTTCACGAAGCCGTGTTGATTCGAAATGATGTGTGGTCGTATACAATGAAAAATGATATCGAAAACAATCTTTTCAAAAAGTTTACCCATTACATTTAATTTAGAGATTGGTCTGTAATTTTCTATGTTGTGTTTGTCGCCTTTTTTGAATATAGGCACAATATATGAACTTTTCCATTCTAGTGGAAAAATACCAGAAGACAAAGAAGTTTTGAATATTAGACTTAGCGGATAACATAAAACATTAGCGCAATTCTTTAAAAATACCGGGTGTATCCCATCAGGCCCACTGCCTTTGGTAGGATCTAATGATTTGAGATATTTACAAACTAATTCAGTGTCTATATGAACATTATTAAGATTTAGTACTGAGGTGTTTGGATTATATATTCGATTGGTAGACGAGGTGGACGGGGCGGGGGATTCAAAGGAGGATTGAAAATGTATGTTGAATAAGTTACTTATAGCTTCTCCACCCGATACACGCTGGGAGTTAAGAAACATATTGTTAGGTAGTTCAGAGCTTCTTTGCTTAGATTTAACAAAGGTCCAGAAGTGTTTGGGATCGGTATTGATATTAATTTCGGCCATATTAATGAAATTATCATAGCACACCTTCTCCATACGCTTTTGTCGTTCTCGGAGAAGAGAGAAAGTTTGATAGTCAGAGATGCGGTTATAAATTTTATATTTTTTGTGGAATTTAAGTTTATCTTTAATTACTTTTTTTAAGACAGCGCTGTACCATGGGGGGTACCTGGAATCTATGTTAACTGTTCTAGATGGTACATGCATGACAATTACCTTATTTAATTCTGAATAGAAGCGCGCCGTGACTGAGTCTACATTACTGCTGTTAAGAGTCGTTGTCCAGTCAACGGCTGCTAAGGCGCTATTAATCTGCACATAGTCAGCGCTGTGATAGGAGCGGACCGTGCGCGAGCGTGGGATTTGGAGGGACGGCTCGCGGGCCATGCGCAACACCACCTCTAGCGAGCGGTGGTGTGCATCCTCCGGCACTAGCGGTGTATTGCACCCCCTTACAGTACACATGCAACTCGAAATCACCAGGTCGAGAACACGCTCGTTTACATTAAGCTGGTTGTTGAATTGATGGAAGCCGGTAAAGTCTAAAAAATCAGAAAGTGTTGAAGTCAGTGCATCAGTTGAGGATCTATTAAGTACCAGGGCACCGTATGCGGTCAAAGGCAGAAACCATTGGGCATGTGGTATGTTGAAATCTCCTAATAGAAGGAATTCATCATCAGGGAAATTGGTATACAACGAAGATATAAATTCAAAAAAGTCACTTAAAGATTTACTCTGCTCCGCACCTTGGACGAAGTATGAGCAGTATATGCGTAGTTTAGAAGCACGCGCGCCAGAGCCTAGTGCAAGAATAGCTGTGGATATCTCTGCGCGCTGTACGGGTGGGAGGGAGAGTGAGGGGCACGCGGGCAGTTCGCGACGTACTGCAATCAGTGAACCACCACCGAGCGCCTGGCCTAACAACATGTAGTCGCGATCACAACGGTACACTACATAACGTTCATCGAATAATTCACAGTCAAATATACTTGGCAGAAGCCATGTCTCAGTTAGGCATAACACGTCATAATCGGCATTAAGAATGCTGGAAAGAAACACATGCGTTTTGGTTCGGAGACCTCTAACATTTTGATAATATATATTTAATTCACCGAGAGCATGCATTTGAATGGAACATGTAGGTCAACATATTATGTGAAAACAATAATAATAATAATACAGTATGTTGGACTATGGAAACGTAGCAAAGATCAGTTGAATATAATATTATAATTGACAATTGGACATTGAAAACTGTAAAATAGTATACATTTTTTAAAGATTTTATGGTGAATCTTGATTTTGAAATCGAACCCATTAAATTTACATGGTTACAATAATAACGTACGTTTGCAGTGATTACAGTGGAGTAATACAATAATATTATTATTGTTAAGTACTTCCAGCAAAGTAAATGATTCATTAATATGGTAGTGAGCGAGACAAGAGAGTTAAAATTATTAGAAGAGATTTTGTTATACAGTGCTGAGATTAAGAGGCAATTACATGTTAAAAACAGAGATATTATGAAGAAATAAAAAATAAGAAATAAAAATGTTAACATTTGTGTAGGTGTAAGTTTTATAAGATTTTGTTTAAGTCTTCAGCCTTTCGGATCGATCTGATGTGAGAACCCTCGGATTTTCTGACAAGGATTCTGCAATTGCGAACCCAGACGAAGCGAAAGTTATTTTGCTTGGCTGCTTCCTTCGTCAGGTGCAGCAGCCGTTTTGATGCGCTCGTCAGGTGGTCGTTAGCGTAGACGCGCGAGTCGCCGCCACATCCGATGTCGCTGCCGGTTAAATTTTGCATCTTTCGGATTGAAGACAAGAAATCATCCTTTCTATATCTAGCTTGCATTTTGATAATTATGGGCTTAATATATTATATTTATGACCGTATATACACTTAATTTATTTATGACCGTAACCGGATTTAGCTTGTGAAGGCAATCTTCTGAGTGGTACAATTGTTTCTTAATCTATAGTTTAAATACCTGACGTATGGAGAGTTGGAGGGGGTAGGTTGCGAGGATTTTATACAATTTATATTGGTTTTTCCATATTAGTTGCCATGACATCTTGACGATTATATATCTAGTTATTTGGTTATGAGTTTCATGGGAAAACCCATATAAATTGAATAAAATCTTTGCTGTCTGCCCTTATTTTCTCCCCCATATGTTTTGTATATAAACTGAAGATTAAGAAACAGTTGTATCAGTATGAAGATGGCCTTAACAGACTGAAACCGGTTACGGTCACAAATAAATTAAGTGAAAAAAACTTTTATGTTTGTTTTATTACATTACTAGGTGACCCGGCCATGCGTTGCTGTGGCTAATAAAACACAACGTCATCTACTGGATGGTTATGCAACATTTATAACCACCACCGTCTTTAAGTTTATCGCGAAGAGACAGACAGATGCCGGGGAGGACTTTTGGAGGTGTGAAAGATTATTATAATAATGTGCATGAAATGCTTGAGGTAACTAACGTATTTAAATTAAAAAGGATTAATACTGTATCCGTCTAAATAACTTTTCAATTACCGCAATGTACCAATGCGACCATTTTTTTAGAAGATATAATGGCTATAGTAAGCTATCCGTAAAAAATAGATATATGCCTTCACGGACTTTTTTGTAGATCTATAAAAGAGAAATATCCCACCCTGCATTGTTTTGTTATATCCCAAATGGATTGGGCAGCGTTTTCGATGAAAGCTACCAGGCGGCTCGATTTTTTCCGACACTGTTTTGTTTTAACCAATTTACACAAATCCTTGACAAATTACATACCAAAACCTTCCTCACGAAACACTCTATCTATTGGTGAAAACCGCATGAAAATCCGGTCAGTAGTTTTTGAGTTTATCGCGAACAGACAGACAGACAGACGACGCGGGGGACTTTAATTTATAATATGTAGAGATTTACACTTTTTTTAAAAATTACACCACTTTTGCCAACGTGTATCGTGAATTTTTCAGTTCTCCACTAACGAATCCGACCCTGTTTGCTACTCGTACCAAGGCTCAAGTTTTCAGAATAGTCGGGAGGCACTGGCCTTTAAAACAATTCGCTTTAGTACCACGAGGATAGTTTTCATTATCTCTCTGATACAAGATTATCCAAGGATTTTAACAATCTCAATTACAATACCTATCTAAATTAGTTCGAGTTGAGAACAAGGGCGGCTGGTCGAACAGTGTTTTTGTGTGCAGCACTGGTAAATTATATCGTCTAAAAGTACTTTATAATATCTTACCGAAAAATATAAAATCTATGAATTTCATTAAAAATATCACCTACCAATATAATGCATAATATAATATGAATCAGGGAGAGCAAATTCTCAAAGTTCCGTGCGAAGTTACCCTATCCGGTGTGCAGGCCGATTGCAAGCGGAACGAATTATATTTTTGTATCGAATATCCCAAACATTGCCAGCGCGCAACGCCGGCCATATGTATGAAAAATTAAGCTATATTGGTGTGCCACCCAGCGGCCTTTATCATACAAACTTAAATTTGGATTTGAGGCAAAAATACTTAACCAAATTGAATAATTCTTTTTTTAATCAAAAAGTACAGCAAATACCTAAATTTTACATATATTTTCTTTTTTATTGATTGGTGTTTTAAATTATAAAACGCTGATCATTAAGGAATACAATTTTTTTTTAGGTAACTTTGACAATTTTGCCTTCGTGCTGTTTTTACATTGTTTATAAATACTGTTTGTATCCTGTTTAAAATGAAATATAAAACTAACTAACCAACCATCACGCCGTTTCCCCACAGGGGTAGGCAGAGAGGACGGACCGCCAAATAACTCGGTCTTGGCAGACACTCTTTGCCTCACTCCTCATACATTCTCTTCTATTATTCCGACTTTTGACATGGCCCGACTCAAATATCTGATTCACTTGCTCGTGCCATGTCTTCCTCGGGCGTCCCCGACTTCTTCTACCATTCAAATTTGCGTCGTATATTCTTTTTACACTACTTTTTATTATGTTTATTTTATTTTATGAAATAAAATGATGTAGTCTAGTCAAGTTAAACATGAAAAGGGGGTTGTGCTTGCAAAAGGTCCAGTCTTTCTGAATTTTTTATATGTTGTTAGGAACTAAACACCAATCAGCAAAGCCATTAAATGCCGCAGGCCACCAATCAGCAAGGTGCTTGCTACCTCCAAGTGCAGAAGTGGCGGGGAGTCAACTTGAATCCCACTGAACGGAGGTAGAAGCTGTCTTCTCAAGGACTCACCTCCATCCCCACCACGATGGATCCCGCACCTCCTGCCCTTCTGCGAAAATTTCATGTAAATGCAAGAAAGGATGCTCTGGGAGCTGCTCGTGCAGAAAGGCTGGGCTCCACTGCTCAGTCCTCTGTCAGTCATGCGGTGGCAAATTGTGCATTAACGTCCCGGATGTGGAGCTGAAATGCTCGGACGATGAAGATGACCCGACTACAGACTGGGCGTCTCTCTCAGCGTCCATCACAGATATTGAGACACCTTCTACGTGCGAGCCTAAGCTCGGGCCATCTAAGATAAAAAGAAAGACATGATTTGGCAACCAAGACACACTACCTACATGATTTATATTAGTTTTATTTTGTTGTGTACATGTAATTTGTCCTTATAGTAGGTACCATGATGTTTGTACAAGCATTTTAGTATGTAGGTATATAAAACAATGTTTGAAGATGACGTAATTCCCGATAGATGTATTATCTTTTCTTTTTTTAATCAAAAATGTGTAAACAAAAAAAAAATGTAACTACTTGATAAATAAAACTATAAAAAGACGTGAGAAAAGTTTATTTGCATTTCCCCCCAAAACCCACTTATGACTGTTTTTAGTTATCTGCCATTTTTGAGAGAACCGTTAAGTCTACAGATATCAATCTAGTTTTAAATGAAAGCTAATTTAATTAAATTACAAATTAAATTTACAACAACTTTATTTCATATAATATTCGACGTGGGATGCGTATTTTAGAAATTATTTTACAAAATAAGTGAACATTTCGAAAAAATTTCACTTTTTGGAAAAAATGGCCTTTTTTCGAAGAACTGTATCTTGGAAACCAATGGCTATATATAGCTCGCTTTAGTCTCAAATTATAGGTAATTTAGTCTAATTTAAAAGTATGTATCCTGACTATACGGGTCAGACCCTTCCTTCACTGAGATATTGAGCAAAAACTGAAAAAATCCGAAAATTTCCTGGTTTTTTGGGTCCACCGCCGCTCGCACAGCACTTTCGAAGTTGCAAATTTTTTTTTTAATACTGGTTTAGGTCCTAACAACATATAAAAAATTCAGAATGACTGGACCTTTTGCAAGCACGGATGTACATGTTGACTGGAGTAATGCCAGTCGCGGTAAAATTTGAGAATCGAATGTCATCGCGTAAGTAGTTATAATAACTAATAAATAGTAATTCGTGCTTTTTAATTAGCTAATTAATCCACACCAACTGAGAACAATATATGACAGACATAGACAGCCATTGAAAGCCATAGAAAATTACAGAAATTTGACAGCCGATAACGCACGACGGACGACTTCCAATATCCAACGGATCTTGCTTTTTTGGTCTCGTAACGACGTCTTAACGCAAAAGATAACAAAAAAGATACAAAATCAACCTTTTGGGTTCGAATCCCAGTAGAGACCGTAAACTTTTTATGTATTTTCTGGGTAACTCTTCCATATTTTCATTGAGTTGTTTGTTATTATCTTTTTCTGTGATTAAATGTTACCTACTACAATGATGTTTATAAACTTTAATAAATTTAGCCTAACAAATTGAATGATAATTTAATTGGACTTACCTTAATGCGATTGATTTGAGCACACCCATACGACGTTAGCACAAGAAAACACTCAGGTCAGGTCATGGTGTTCAAATAAACCTGAAAAGAAAAGAAATCTATTTTGGTTACCACATTTTATTCAATTAACTATTAAGTTTCTTTACAACGGTTAGAGGATTTATAAAATCCGCATTTCAATTTATACAAATTATTAATAGGTGGTATTTAAAAATATTTAAACATTTTAGTTTTTTTAATCATTCGAGAGAATATTGGCAACTATCATTCGAAAACTTTAAACAGCAAAACCAGAAAAAGATGCGGTCGCTTTTAGGATATGAACTCAGGACCTTAGCCTTACCGGGATCTGCTCTACCATCGAGCTGATTCGACCCTATCCCCTTCGGTCATATTTAACTATACAATAATTCGAGTAAGAACTTCCAACATTTTCTTAACACTTATTTTTATTTGTTGCTACCTTTATATATATATATGATTGTGAGATTCTTCCTGCAAAATGCAATCTAGACAGTGTCTTGATAAATTTATCCATTTTTATTTAATGTGAGACATCTATTGAATTTTCTGCAAGTCTGAGAAGAATATTTTTTTTATTTTAGCGGCCTACCACAAGGTAGCCATTTAGGTCCTGTACTCTTTCTATTATTTATTAACGATATAACACCATGCTTCAAAAATGTTTAATTCACGCTCTTTCCTGACGACATAAAATTTTCATGCGATTGGTAAGAGCTCAAATTAAATTAAAATGAATATATGTATAATCGGTGTGTAGCTACACCGTGGTAATGGTGTGTATTACAATTTGGGAGGCGTAAATGGGTACCGCCGCCCCGGGAACCTTTATTGGATAATCAACACCTCTGCCATAGGTCACCCCAAGTGGTACGCTACGTTTGGTGATTTAGCAGGGTACCCGGGTTCATGGGGTGAGGTTTGTCTAGGTCTTGGAGGCGGATGACCAGGACACACTGAACCTCAGATTCATACCCACCCCTTAAACCCTTTTCCTTCCCAGAACTCTCCTCTCCTTCCTTTCCTAAAAAAACCCCTCCACACAGCATGACATAGGCCCTGAAGGAAATTATTTTTGTCAGGGCCTCCTGTGTGGAGCTCGCGTAAAATAAAAAAGGTAATCTATTTTTAAATATCATAAACTGTGATTAATCACTTTCTGTCAAAACAAATCTCCAATATTATTATATTTATTATGCGATAAACCATAAACAACTAGAGGTGATAACTAAAATAAAAGAACACGGAGTTATATTTGATACACCACATAAATCACATTACAAATTCTAGTATGAAACCATTAGGATTTTTACTGTCAACCATTAAAAACACACTTTCTGTTAAGAAAATTTTATTTATCTCATTAGTTCGTAGCAAATTAGAATATAATCCCTCATTTGGTCCCCTCACCATAAAATGCATATAAAAAATGTCTAAAGGATTCAGCGAAAGTTTCTTTGATTTAGTAATTTTAATTTAAATATCTCCTTAGAACAAATTAACTTCACTTTTTTATTAAAACTTTAAAAAATACATACACTTGAGGAAGGCGAAGGATTAGCGACCTATGTTTCTTTTTTTAATTGTAAATTCGGAGCTAGACTGTTGCGAACTCTTGAGTGTAGTCAATTTAAGACCACCCACTCGACTCACCAGGCATAAGGACCTATTTCAATGCCACCATTCAAAAACAAATTGTGTTTAGCAAACAAATAAGGGAACGTACCCATACTATGTGACCTGTTCAGGGGGGGGGGTCATCAAAATACCACGCTTGGTCACAACGGGGGGGGGGGCTTACGTTTTTATCACGTAGTCAATCTAGAAACCTCGCGTTTTTTTCGAGCTACGAGGGGAGGTTTTTAAGTTCGCGGAATGGGAAGGTAAGTGATTAATGGGGGTACCGCTGAATTAGGTACTAATTGAACAACTCATTTTTAGGATAAACACCGGGTTTTATCGTAATTAGGTCATTAGTCTTTGACCTATCGTCGACCAAACACTTTAATCGGGAAGAAATTGTGAAATGTGGAGAAAATTGAGTTCCGCGCTGTTATAAAGTTCCTTTAAGTTAATTTAAAGATTGGAAAAATATATTAGGATAGTAGGTGAATATGTTGAAAAGGAAAAATAATGTTGGTTTTTATTTCCACTCCTTACCCAATCCGCTAACTTAAAAACCCACCCTCGTACATTCAAATAAGTGAAAAAGTTCAGGGAACGTGTTTGTTGAAGATGATTGAGATGAAAAATGTTTATAAAAATAACAAGACTTTCGTTTCCATAAATTACGTTCCGGTTTCAATATATTTTGACATATGTTTTATCTTGATAATATTTTTTCCACTTGTAATGCATGCACTATTGCTGTCACGCAGCAAGCGCCGTATTAATAAAGACAATGTTAGCGTCAGCGGTCGGCATACGGCGCCAGTGTCGGCATACCGCAGGCCTACGGCCTCTAGCCAAACCAACCCTGGAAAGGACATGCAGTAATTAATGGGCCAACAAGCTAGCTCACAGTCGGCGCGAGCAAGATCCTCCTAATTCCAAGGCGAGTGTCTGTGGTTCGCTGGGTATTTCTCTTCCTCCTCTCCTCAAAATCTCCGGGGTCTCCCTCCTCAATCAGAACACAGTATGGGCTTAAAGGGTTTATTCAATAGCAGGAGACAGGGTTAATACAATCGCCATTCGGGCACACTTCACATGACATGGATAGCATTAAAATACCCTAACCTAACAGGGACTGTTTCCTCTCAATCTCTCCACACGCGTTATGGGCTTTAAGAGCGGGACATGGCACACAAAAGAGGGTAATTGTTCAGTCTACTCACTGTAGTAGGATAGGCAGTAGTCAGCATCTTCTGGTTGCACAATTTACAGTATGAAATACATTGCGAGTTTTAAGGTTCTCGAGTGCGCGCTAGGCGCTCGCTTGGGACACTGTTGTCTTGCTGGCTGGCAGCCGGTGAGTGGCGAATGCTTGCCGGGCCCCGAGAGGGGGCCGGTGCGCTCGTTGATTCTCGTAGTGCCGGAATCTGCCGAAGCTATTCTTGCGTAAAACGGGGCGACCGTGGGTAACGTTGCTACTTTGCAACGTAACACTTCCCCCCTCGCCGCAAAAAAGCGACGTGGTAATGGAGCAGTAGGGCTAAGAAATCCTCTTACCCTTCTAGCACTTGTGCCAAAAAACAAAAAAAAAAATTTTAAGAAAGGAGGAGAGAGCGAGAGAGAAAAGTTGCTAGCTACACAATAGTAGAAAACAAAACAAAAGAGAAAAAACATGGTGAACAAAGAGTTAACACTAAATGTACATGAAAGAGCAGTGACATACATAAATGTGAACAAGGACCTGCAGAAGAAAGGTACAAGGGTTATGCAGTAATAGAAAAAAAATGACTCTAAATTGTATCATTGGTCTGTGAGCTATGTTTGCGTAGCGTGGTTTTTGCGTAGGATGTCTGGGGTGTTTGGACGTTACACTGAAGTTACACGGTTACTTTTGTCACAGTAACCTGGCCCGTTTGAGATTACACTCAAGGAACACTAGGGCCTTAAAGGAAACACGAAGAAGAGAACGCAGGATGAGGCTTCTTGGTGGTGGAGAGGGTTCTACCTGTCACAGAGGTCAAAAAGGTAGCTGCTTCCGGGTCCTGTGGGTGGGCCAGTATGACATCATTGAGGTACTGGAGAGTGGAATTGTAATTGGTGGTTTGTCCTTTTTGTAGAGGAGGCAGTTTGTGTGCATGACAGCCGTTGTTGTGATGGTGGTTGGTACACTGGTTTGTATACAGTGGGATTGTTGTGTTAACAATTGTTGGTATTGTTATTTGCGCAAGGGCACAGGAGCATTGGCATGATGGCAACAGAGCATTTGCAAGGTGCAGCTGGAACATTTGCAAAATGGCAACATTTGCAAGATGCCGCAGGAACGTTTGCACCAAGGCAACAGGAACATTTGCAAGATGCCGCAGGAACGTTTGCACAATGGCAACAGGAACATTTGCAAGATGCCGCAGGAACGTTTGCACAATGGCAACAGGAACATTTGCAAGATGTCGCAGGAACGTTTGCACAATGGCAACAGGAACATTTGCAAGATGCCGCAGGAACGTTTGCACAATGGCAACAGGAACATTTGCAAGATGCCGCAGGAACATTTGCACAATGGCAACAGGAACATTTGCAAGATGCCGCAGGAACATTTGCACAATGGCAACAGGAACATTGAACCAACCTAGAGCTGACGTGCTCGGGTTTGTTTGAGTGATGGTTTGTGATGATACAATTCGCAACTACACGCACGACTCACACTAGGTTAATTTAGGTGCGGTCGGGTGCTTTTGGTACGCAGGGTTTTGAAGGCATGGGACCTCCGTGACGGTAGTGAAGGCAGCATGAAGGGAGGCGCAGGTGTAGATAGGGTGAAGAGCTGCGGGTCTTCTTATTAATCCGGGGAAAGATTATTATTAGGAACAAAATTCTTGAGGTTTACCTGCCTAGTAGACCAATGATGAAAAGGTTTGGAGAGAAACAAGGTGTGCATGTTAAGAAAGATTGGATTTGGCGTGTAGAGAGAGAGAGGGAGACGGAGAGAGAGTTAGCTAAATGCAACTACAGACTTATACATATTACAGGTACGTATTCAAGGAAGGTTCCGTTTAACCCATTTAGTTTTTTTTGAAACTAAATACATTTCCAAGAACACGTGGGTAAGGGTTTGTACGTATGACAAAATGCCCCGTTCGAAAGAAGTTGGTCTTCCATGACCTATGCTCACGTCTATACGGTAGCATTTTTTCTACTTTCGAAGAACAAAAACATTGAGTACAAATAAGTTATGAAAAGTGGGAAAGGAGTAGGAAGTTGAAAGGATCCGTGTATGAAGGTTGTCCCATTTGACAAACGAAACGCCATGTGCGTAACGCATATATCCCCATTCACGGATAATTTCGAGGAAGGGAAAGGGTGACAATTGGGAACATTTGAACGAAGAAAACTGCTGAGGATTCGGCTATTTCCGAAATTCGACCTCTGAGTGGAGGTGAAACAAGGTCTACAGCAGTTATCCTGGCACATTACAAAAAGGAATACACTGACATGAAAGAGTCTAATCCTCCACGTGTATTGGGTAGAAGATTAGAGGGTCGTTTTATTCTCCTACTAGTTTGCGAGAAATGACAGACCCTTGCTCGAGTCTCACAAACCTGGGGATTTTCTTATTCGTCTCCCAGACAACGAGTTAGGTGTTTTTTGTGTCCATCAACTTAACTCCTACGACACGATGCCCCATAATCATGAGTGAAGCGTATGATTAGTCCTTTTGAGATAATGGATAGTTCCTGGGTTCTTGTGACAGGAAGTCCATGGGCATGTTAATGAGTATTCTGCTGCAAAAGCAATAATTTTCTGATAAGAGAACAATAAAAGGCGTGTGGTCTACACTTGGTAGGTTACACAAACAAGGGGTAGATATTATTTCGTTCGCACGACTCATGGTGAATATTGTCACGTTTTCACGTCTCACGTGACAGGAATGAACGATTTACAACAAATTTTTGCCCAGTATTGAAAGACAGTAGCCCAATAGGTATTTACAACAATTTAATGAGATAAATCACCCTCTCGATCAACAACCCTGTGTTGACGAGCAAACAATGAGTAGTTATGACGGACTCCCCGTGACGTGTAAAAACACAAAGATATTATAAGATTCGCATCTATAGCAGTGGATATTGTAAGGTTCACACCTATAATGGTAGATATTGTAAGGTTCGCGCCTATAGCAGTGGATATTGTAAGGTTCACACCTATAATGGTACAAAAGTTTACGTTCGAAAATGTGGGTCCCCATTCAATACAGACGGCGGGTTGCAATGATGTAATTAATACGGCACTGCTGTAGCTTAATAAATTCATATTAGCATACGTTACAAGACTTGCCAAAAGGCGATAAACACAAATTTTTATTGAAGATCTGGCCAAGATTTTAAACTTCAAACAAGAATAATGGTACAATAAGGGACAAAAGAAACTGATGTCATGATAAAATATTGTACCTCATAATGAAGTTGTATGTACACGGAACAATGTTAATGAAGGGACAAAACGTATTGTCACTTTTATAACAAGAAAAAAAAATATTTTCTCAGAATCCGACAAAAATGCGATTCTGGAAAAAAATAGAGCAATTGGGTTGAGCGCCATTCTAATTTTTGGAAAAAAGAAGAAAAAAAACACAAGTAGCAACGAGGTTGCTCCTGAATAGTTTCGAATCCAGCGAATGTGACCTGATAGGTGTGTTCATTTGGTGTATTCGAGACGATCCCCATATACAACATTATTATGAATGTGTAGGATGGGGTGAGGAGGAATAAGAAAAAGGTAAGAAGAAAAAAACGGGAGGATTTCCTATTATAACAGAAATCGTCGCGGCATTCTTACAATATGGTTCTGTGACCATAGTAGCGAGCTGCGGCAATGGTCTGAAACCAATGGTTATTATACAGACTTGCACTTAAGATTTTTATTTACAACATTAGGGTAGGGACGTACTGGTACGACAAAAACCCGACACAAAAAAAACAATTAAAAAGGGTGATATGACAAGATGAGACGATGAGGTGGGAAAAAAAAATGCGCGGATGCTGCAAGAGTTGTGAAAAGGAAAGCGACGTCTCGGAGCAAGAGTTTTCCGGAACCGTTGATGGTAGGAGGAAAAGGAGGCCCTTTCCCGAAGTGATCAATTTCAGGAAGAGGATGCATACAAGTTATGAAAACGGTGCCCCAAGAGGTGCTCTTGTGGTACAGCAGGCAAAGCACGCAGGATGTACAAGAACATATAAAATTATACAAAAAGAAAAGAGTGTACAGGAGTTAGGCTACCGTTGACATTGATATGCCTTCGGGTGTAGGGATTACCTTACAAATGCCCGTATGGGTGATTATTTACATTTAATATTTACAAGTAACTCACGTCATTTATGACAAGAATTATAAGACTTCTAAAGAGACCGCGTCGCACTGATTGACGACTGGCCCAGAGAGGTCAGGGGGGTAATAATGATCAGGGTTAACAAGATGCATGTTTTGCCAATTTGATAACGCCTGGGTACTTGATGTGATGGAATTTACTGATTCCGTATTCCCAATTTTGGCAATGTCTTTCACATGGTAATTTCCGATGTGTTTACCAGAGATGTCAGACAATATTTTTGTTGGTTCCTGGGCTTGCACCACCAAGGGTTTTGCTTCGGAGACTGTGGGAGGGGTAGGGATGATTTCCGAGGTGACTTCCGGTTGAAATTGCAATCTCCTGATGTATTTTTTGTTGTAGAAAGAGGCATATAGGGACAGGCATTTTTTGGATTTATTCCTAGGAGAAATCTTTCTATTTCTCAGGGCCCGTAGTAGTTCTTCCTTTCTTGAAGTAAAAATGTGCGGGATTATACCCAGCGTGACTTGAGGAACTTCCATGGTGTATAGGATCGTGTCAGAGTGACCTTATGTTGGAAAAAAGCGGGAACTAGACTCGCAATTGGAAAGAAATTGGCCCGAGATTGACCACTTAGGCGTATTTTTGCAAAAACGCGTTTTTTACAAGTGTTTGGATTATTTGGAAATTTGGGCAGGGGTTTGCCTCAAATAACGTGTTTTTGAGAAAAAATCCAGACGTTTTGGAATTTTATTGAAAAAATTTTTTAGAGTCCCAAAAATGAAAAAGAAATGGGCAGGGATTTGCCTCAAAAAACGTGTTTTTGGGAAAAAATCCAGATGTTTTGGAAATTTGTTGAAGATTTCTTGAAGTCCAAGAACGGAAAAAAATTGGGCAGCGATTTGCCTCAAAAACGTGATTTTTGTGAAAAAATCCAGATGTTTTGGAAATTTGTTGAAGAATTCTCGAAGTCCAAGAACGGAAAAAAATTGGGCAGCGATTTGCCTCAAAAAACGTGTTTTTGAGAAAAAATCCTGATGTTTTGGAAATTTGTTGAAGAATTCTCGAAGTCCAAGAACGGAAGAAAAAAAAAATGGGCAGCGATTTGCCTCAAAAACGTGATTTTTGTGAAAAAATCCAGATGTTTTGGAATTTTATTGAAAAGTTCTCGAAGTCCAAAAGTCCATAAACGAAAATTTCACGGGCCAGGATTCACCTTAATGGAACACGTTTTTAGAATTTATTCCGATGTTTTTGAAAAACATTTGCCAATTTGTGAAGGTCCGGTGAATAAAAAAACGGAACGAGGTTCGCCTTAAACGAACATGTTGTTTGGAATATTTCCATTTGCTTTGCAAAGTGGAATTCTTTAGAAAAGAAAGAAATATTTTTTCTTTTATACGAGTTTTCGTGGAAGTATTTGTTTGAAGATTCAACAATGTCTTGGGGAATGGTTTTTTATTTACGTGGCTCGTCTGTAGCCTGATTTGATTATCACCAATTATTGGTATTTAACCGTCAAATTCCTTTCGTCGAAACAAGTTGTTGTAATTTAATGTTTGTTTTCAGGGAATCGACGTCAACGCGAATTAGGCATCTTTGAATTTATGTCGTATGTTTCTTTTTTTTTGAGAAACGGACGGCAAAAGTAGAAAAATGCCCGATTGTCAAATGGCAGAAGGAATTTAATCCACTTGTTTCCTTAGGCTGCAAAGTATGTCGTAGAACGGACCAGCACTTTGCGAAATTGGTTTAATATAATATAATATGTTAATTAACCTTTGGGAAACGAAGCGGTTAGTCGGTTATCATATGCAGGATTTTGATTGTTGAATATCGTTGTTTTAAATATTTGTGTTCATTTCCACTATTAACTTGTACTTGAAACTAGCAAATTTAGTTGGTCGACACTTGTAGACACTGTGTTATTCGCGGCGACAACTTTCTTGGTTGAGCATCTTGCGTGGGAATACCGGTGATAATGTTTGTGTCGAGTGACGACTCGAAAATGAAGGAATCGTGCCCGTGATAATTTAAATTGCGATTCGAAGTTACGTACGCGCCGGTGTTTTTGTTTGAAATGCTAGACGGAATAGGAATAACACAAAACATACATTATAGGTTATAAGTTTAAACAATAGCTGATTGAAGAATGAGACCGTGAGACCGTGAAGAGGGGGGGAAAAAAAATTAGCCTCACGTTGAAGCCAGTGTTAGCGTCAGCGGTCGGCATACGGCGCCAGTGTCGGCATACCGCAGGCCTACGGCCTCTAGCCAAACCAACCCTGGAAAGGACATGCAGTAATTAATGGGCCAACAAGCTAGCTCACAGTCGGCGCGAGCAAGATCCTCCTAATTCCAAGGCGAGTGTCTGTGGTTCGCTGGGTATTTCTCTTCCTCCTCTCCTCAAAATCTCCGGGGTCTCCCTCCTCAATCAGAACACAGTATGGGCTTAAAGGGTTTATTCAATAGCAGGAGACAGGGTTAATACAATCGCCATTCGGGCACACTTCACATGACATGGATAGCATTAAAATACCCTAACCTAACAGGGACTGTTTCCTCTCAATCTCTCCACACGCGTTATGGGCTTTAAGAGCGGGACATGGCACACAAAAGAGGGTAATTGTTCAGTCTACTCACTGTAGTAGGATAGGCAGTAGTCAGCATCTTCTGGTTGCACAATTTACAGTATGAAATACATTGCGAGTTTTAAGGTTCTCGAGTGCGCGCTAGGCGCTCGCTTGGGACACTGTTGTCTTGCTGGCTGGCAGCCGGTGAGTGGCGAATGCTTGCCGGGCCCCGAGAGGGGGCCGGTGCGCTCGTTGATTCTCGTAGTGCCGGAATCTGCCGAAGCTATTCTTGCGTAAAACGGGGCGACCGTGGGTAACGTTGCTACTTTGCAACGTAACAACAAATATATGCCAAATAATGCATTTTTTTTATTTTTTGTTAGCAAAAAATGATTCGAAACCATATTTATGAAATACTACGTGAAAACTGTAGGGGGGGGGTCTTGGAATATACTACACGTGATCACCGGGGGGGGGGGGGAATTGAAAAAAATGTGTCACGTAGTATGGGTACGTTCCCTAATATACAAATAAATCGACATATTTTTAATGAAACAATTTCTATGATTAAATCATATTTTTTTTTATGTTGACTTACGAGTATTATTTGTGATAATTTCTATTTATTATTAAAATCAGGTCCTCCATTGATATACTTGGTGTAACTCTGTGACCAGATATGGGGGCTCCATCGAAACCAGAATTAAGTTACCCTCTCAAATACTGGGCGTACTGTACAAGGCCCGCAGATAAGTTAAGGGCCTTTAACCAGCCAGCGGCCGAAAATCCACATTTCGTCGAAAGATGTTCTTACGATCGTACAGGGTGGTTCCAATGACAAAGTAAGATAATTATTCTCCGTACCAGCTTTTTAAAATTATAACTCTATACGATTTTATTTCATTCCAAATATGCTTTATTTTCTATGTACATCCAAAAATGCTGAAAGGCGTTGAATGGTATTTTATGTTGTGAGAGTGGATTTATGTGTTTGTGTCAAAGAATGACTGGCGAAGGACCTTGATTTTGTGTTACTATCACTGCTTAAAAATAATAAAATATATGTTGCATAGAAAGGAGAGGACTCACCGGAAAAGGATAAAAATTATAGACTGGCAATGCACTTGTATGATTCCTTTCCCATCCAAGAGGCACAATCACAATAGGCGTGAATGTTCGTTATTTTGATAGTGCACAGCGGAGTTATTTACAGCGGATTAACCGAGAGCGGAAGCACAAAATGGCTTTATGCGGCGGGAGTTTATTGCAAACTGATTAAGATTGTGGGTAAGATTGACGGGTAGAGAATAGGTAGGACAAAGGACTTGCAACAATAATTAATACCAATCTCAAGCAGTAACAGTATGTATGCGTGCTGTGTAGGTATGTGTATGTGTGGGTATATGTATGGGCGTAACCAGGCGTGATGATAAAACTATTAAAATTATGTACTTATTTTAATTTTTTTTTTTTATCATAAGTATTTATCATTTTTCAATAATGTCTAAGCAAAATATGAATGTAAAAAAAAAACTTAAATATATTAGTTTGTAAGACCGTAAATAAATAGATAAAATATAGAAAATTTCGTCATAAATAAGTTTCCCAAAATATTTTTTAATGATTTTATTTGAACTAAAATTAAAACTGAGAAACTTGCGTTTACTATACGAGATTGATAATGTATTGATTTACAATAATATATGATTATATGGTATGAAATATGTCTTGTAAAATAAGATTTTTTTTTCATAAAAAGCAATTACTTTGTGGTTAGACATCATATTATAAATAAAAAAAACAAAGACTTTGTATTTAACCACAAATTTATTATTACACGATCTTATTGAATCCCGGTAACTTTTAATTACTTGTGATTAGATGTGTATTGTTGTCCCCATCCCTCTAATTGATTATCTATTGTACCGTTTTCAAATACTTTGTGTCTGTCTAACTATGTTCTTTTGTCATATTCTTTCTCCCTCTGTCTCTCAACTTATATGTAACTGATAACTCTGTCTTAATATTTAGTTATTATTATATCCTGAGAAAGCTTGGTCGAAGCGAAACCGGTCGATATTTAAAATAATAAATTCGTGGTTAAATACAAAGTGTTTGTTTTATTCTTTTTTGTTCATAAGATTTTTTGTTTGAAAATTTAACAAATCTGCCAACGACCTATGGTGTAACCTTATTATAATAAAAATAAACATTTTTCTCTAAATTTAAAACATTTACTGGATAAAAGAACAATCTTTCAAAATCAATTTATAAATTTTTGTAGAAAAGAGCCAATACGTCTAAAATTTGATTTAAAAATTACATATTTCCGGTTTTCTCTGGTTATACCCTCTTAATAGTACACAACTGCTAACCCTGTACAGATCACAAGTGCGTCCCACGGTTGAATTTGGCAACCACCTCTGTCTGGACCACCAAAATATCTGAAAAAACCCTCGACTCTGTGCAGAAGACGCTCGAAGAACTAGCGTCATTGATCCCTTCGGCACCGGTGCATAGTCGGGAAAGACGCCAAACGCGTGCCCAACATATGTAAACGGTTGACATTTGTTACATGAGAACAGGTTGCTTCTTCGACTCGTTATTGTGATCAATAGCTCGGCTGTGGAACTATTTCCAGGCCTCTGTGTTTCCTCCTTCTTACAACATGGGTTTAATTTTTTTCTTTAACTTGAGCTCCGTACAGGAAAATAATTTCCCTTCTATGTCTTCTTCTTCTATTCTATGTCATCTTTGGGGATGCTGTGTGGAGGGGTTTCTTTAAGGAAAGGAAGGAGAGAAGAGTTTTTTTTAAGGAAGGAAGGAGAAAAGAGTTCCGAGAAGGAAAAGGGTTTAAGGGATGGGTAGGAATCTGGAGTGCAGTGTGTCCTGGTTCCTAGACAAACTTCACCCCATGAACCCGGGCACCCCTGCTAAATCACCAAACGTAGCGAACCACTTGGGGTGATCTATGGCAGAGGTGATAAAGGTTCGTGGGGCGGCGGTACTCATTCCCGCCTCCCAAATTGAGAATTCATTTATTTCCTTCCTCTCTTCAAAAAAACCCCCCCCACAGTATCTCAGATGACACAGCCTTGAGAGAAATTATTTTCCTCAGGGCCTCCTGTGCGTAATTAATGTTAAAAAAAAATCATTTACTTTTCTTCAAATTTATCCAACTGTGAACCACCGTAATGCAAGAAAGTATTTTTATAAATGTATTGTTTATAACTTACCCCTATGTAAAAAAATAAAAACCATACGTACCATATGTAAAAGGCCCAATGGGCGTAAAAAGAGTGAAAACTTCTACAAATATTAGTTTGTTACTCTAAGAATATTAGTTAGTTACTCATGAAGTCACGAATAAATTATATTAGCATTAATTTGATAAAGTTTTTTGTCGGCTTTGATCTCCCATGTCGCGAAAATTCTCGTCATGAATCTCCTAAGAAAACGGACACGTCTACTCCTCTTGGTACTTCCGTTTCCTCCACCGGAAGCATAACGATCCGTTAGCTCCGGCTTCCGGTACGCAGGGGCGGACTGAACTGAACCAGAAACACTTATTTGGGCCACTTTTCGTTAATTCCTTACTAGCTAGTATTTCATATTGCCCGGGCTTCACGCAATTTTTTTCCAAATCAGATGTCGACAATCATTTTCCTCTAATCTTGAACGTCAAGTGGGTGGAATTTTAACAAGTATATCTAAACACTGCTTTTGGGGGTGAAAAAGAAAATGGCGCGGTTTTTCAAAATATCATGTAGACCAGGAATTTTTTTGTTTTTACATTAACTCCACACAGGAGGCCCTGAGGAAAATAACTTCCCTCAGGGCCTGTGTCATCTTTGAAGATGCTGTGTGGAGGGTCTTTTTGAGGAAAGGAAGGAGTGAACACGGTTCTTGAAGAGACCCATGTTGAAGGAGGGAGGAAACACAGAGGCCGGCAAATCGTTCCACAGCCGAGTTGTTGAACTCAAGAACGAGTCATAGAAACGACCCGTTCTCATGTCACTAATGTCAACCGTGTACAAATGTTGGGCGCGTGTTTGGCGTGTTTGCACCGGTGCCGAGGAGATCAATGACGCTAGTTCCTCGGAGCATCTTCCATTGTAATACCGGTAGAACAAGGACAGCATTCCCACCTGACGCCTGTGCTCTAAAGATTGCAGTCCGTCTGTTAAGATGGGAGAATCTATCAAACGGACCGCCCGTTTCTGTACAGAGTCAAGGGTTTTTTTAGGTATTTTGGAGCTCCAGACCAGAGGTGGCTGCCAAATTCAACCGTGGGGCGCACTTGCGATTTGTACAGGGTTAGCAGTTGTGTACTATTAAAGTATCTGCGGGCCCTGTACAGTACGCCCAGTTTCTGAGAGGCTAAGAGGTTTGGATGGAGCCCCCGTACCTGAGCTGGTCACTTAAAGTTACACCAAGCATATCGATGGAGGTCCTGTTCGGAAGATTGCTTCCGTTGAAGGAGACTAGATTTTCATTTCGATCCCTTTTAGACGTTATCAAACATGATTGGGTCTTTGAAACATTAAATTCGACGAGGTTATTCTTACCCCAAGAGAAAACACTCTCGAGGTAATGGGATGGCGAACCTTTATGTATCAATGTGCCATTTTTCTAAAGAAATGTTTAATGAGGTCATGGACGTGCCTATATTATAGACTGTAACCTTCTTCTTATTTTGAAATTCAAGTGTGCAAAATTTCATCAGTCTCAAAACTAAAAGGTGGATTTTTGTAAAAATCAAAGCCACAATCCCTGGTCGAGAGGTAAGGCACTTGACTCGCAATCCGAAGATCGTGGGATCGAATCCCGACGTAGGCAAATAAATTGTATTTGATTAATATGTGTTAATTCTCGATTAATTAATTTAAAAATAATGTGGGCAAAATTTCATCAAAAGTCTTAAGGGGGGAGAAATAGAGGTTGGGGTGGTTTTTTTCAAATTTTCAAAGACTGTGACATTTTTCTCGTTTTGAAGGTCAAATGTGCAAAATTTCATCACTCTCGGAATAAAATCATGGATTTGTATAAATATCAAATCCACCCACCCACCACAAATACACAGACACTCTTTATATTAATATATAAAAGATTAGAACACATACCTTCCGTTAAAATATTAACAAGATATTTTTAAATAACTTGCACCACTTTTAATGCTACCTACATTACTGGAATTGAAATGGAATTCCACCACGAATTGTCAGTTTCAAAAATATAAAGTATTTCGCTTAGGTCAGGTTAGGTTAGGTTAGGTTAGGTTAGGTTTTATTTTAATGCAAGTACCGCACAATAGTCCCAACTGTCTGGAGCCAGTGAGACTATTCCAATTGGATTTTTTTTAGGCTGAAGGTAGTGGAGATGGCAAGGAGATGGAACACAGAAATATGGGGAAATATTTAGTAATTGTATTGTGTTTAATTTAGAGCACCATTTAATTATTATTTTTTTTTTTAATAATGTTATTCAAGTATTTTAGTTGTTATTACTGTAACAGCTGTTTCGGCTTACAAGACCAAACTGTGGTTAAACCACTTTGAGACGACTTATTTATTTATTTTTTTTATTTTTTATTTAGTAACTATATAATATTTTTTACATTTTTATATGAAACATGTTAGTTAGATGTATATATAAAATATATTCGTAGTCCTCCTCACTAGGAGATCCTGTGCTGAGGGGGACTATGCTTTGGATAAGTTTTTCAGCGACTTCTATGGTTTAACTTCATTGATTGGATAAGGTTTTCCAGAAACTTCTGTGATGTTTTAAGTATACTAGTAAGTTCATTTTCCGATAGATTCTTCAGCCAACATTTAATGTCCTTAATGTAGCTATTTTTTATTTTTATTTGTTTGATACTAAGTGGGAGTTTGTTATATAACTTTACTGCTAAAAATGCAGAACTTCTTTGACCAAATGAAGAGTTACACTTTGGTATATTAAGTATGTCTGTTTGTTTGGCTCTGGTTTTATGAGCGTGGGAGGTGTCTGCCTCTGAATCATTTTTGTGGTGATGTACTAGAATGTTTTTGGCATAGATTTTCTGTATGCTTGGAACATCAAACTGTTTAAAAATTTCTGCCGTTGACGTCCTTATGGGGAGCTTTAGAATGGTCTTTATAATGCAATTCTGAGTTATCTTAAGTTGTTTTAAGTGATTAGATGCTGCTGAGCCCCATCCTATTACTCCATATTCCAATCCAATATGTATCTAAATTTCAATTTTGAAGTTGTCTAAATTATTTATTACCGGTGAAACCAATTTGCTGAGAAAATAATTGTAACAATAGACTCTCCATTAGGCTGGGTACTTTGAAATTTGTATTCCCTGCACTAAATGATAATGTTTTCTTGATTATTTAATAATTACTTTACCGCTTTTACTTTTTAAATGTGTTATATTGTTTAGGTTTTGTAAATATACTAAGAAGTGGGGCGGCACGTTCCAGAGTGGAAGATACTCTCAGTAACGCCCTGGTGTAAGAAGAAATAATTGAAACGTTGCTTGAAATGGCATTAGCCGTGTTTGGTGACCAGATCTGAATAGCCAGGTACTTCCTCACCTTCCTCTTCCCTATCTCCTTCCCCTCCCCACTATCTTCAGTATCACAACATACCCCAATTGGGGAATGGCATAGTCTCACTGGCTTCAGACAGGAGCAGTTGGGACTCTTAATAAAGTAAGGAAAATAATAATTTTCCTTACTTTATTAATTGGTGTTAATCTAAGGCCCTTTTTCTTTCTATGTGTATCTTTATGGAGGCCGTCGTGTTGGCTTAAATTTCAATTTTTTTTTGTTGCAAAATCTTTTTACAATAAATTTTTTCTATCAGGAATTACAGATTAATAAATCAATTTGCTAATTCAATCAGAGGTCCTTTTCAGACCGTTCAGGAAACCAGTTCGCGTCTGTTGCGATTTTCAAAACGGTCTTTTTCGTTTTCCGTTTGAAATGACTCTGAACGCGCCGTCGTACTTCGCGAACCTTAAAAACACAAAGGGAATATGATATCATAATATTCAGGAAAACGATTTAATATGCAAATATACGCAGACTTTTAAGATGTTCATTAGCTCTCGGAAAACATCTTTCAAAGAACACTTCTTGTAAAAGACATTTCTTTTGGTCTCTAACAAAAACTAATGGAATTTTTTTTTTGTATTATTAGTACAGGGTGCGGCAGCATAACTTCCTTTTTTTAAAATGCATGCCATTCAGTCGGTTGATGTTGTAGTGGAGCGCTAGTGATCTCGTTCGAGAGGCGGAACATTAAAGTTTTGTCCCGACACAGTTTAGTCGCCATTATGCGTTGGAACAGTGAGGCTTACTTTTTGAACGGATGTTCTGTGATCGTAACCCAGCGCGCCTTTCGAAATCGCTTTAATTTAGCCTCTGTCCCGGACCAGAAATCAATTGTTATATGGGTCACTACATTCAGACAAACTGCAAATGCGACAACAAGAAGAACTGGAGTCCATTATCCCATTAGATCACCGAGCATTGATGGTTAAATCCCGTGTTTATGTGAACCGTTCAAGGACCCTACAAGATTTGAAGACCAACATCCAGGAAGAAATTGCCAGGATAACGCCCGATATGCTGGCAAGATTCATGACAATCGCCAGAAATCGGTTTACTCAGTGTATGGAGAATGGGGGACGTCACTTACCTGATTTGAACTTCAAAACTAAGTAAAACAAAATTTTACGTATGTGCCTACATTATAAAAAAAAAAATAAAAACAAATTAAAAATTTCTGATTCATACATTAAGTTTTGAAAAAGGGAAGTTATGCTGCCGCACCCTGTAATGCCACTCGAAGTAAGACACTATTTCTCCCTGTATGTCCTTTCCCGTGAGTCCCCGTTCCCACTCCCATTCCCCTCCCGCTTTCTCCCGTCCCGTGCACCCCATCCCCTCACGCTTTTCCCTCCGCCTTCTCGTTCTCCTTTCCCATTCCGTGTTCCCCTTCCTCTCTCATCCACCTCCTCCGTTCCCTCCCCCTCCCAGATTCCCCTCCCAAACCCTCCTTATTATATACTCATTTTTCAAACAACTCGCGTGACACCTATTGCAATTTTTTACACAAATTTCATAATGCCAGAACTCACCAGTATACATATATAAATATACAGGGCGTCCGGGGGTAAAGTGCAATAACTTCGGAAGGTGATTCTACATGATGGTAGGAGTAAAAAAATTAACAATTTTTCAATACAAAATCAAACAGCGGAAAATAATAAAGCTAAATTTTATCTTTTTACCACAAAACTACCCCTCAAAGTTCTAATTTCTAAAAAAATTATTTATCTTCGTTACTTATAATATCACTAGCAGACCCGGCCACACGTTGCTGTGGCTAACGAAACACAACGCCATTACCCAACCTTTATAAAATCCACATCATCCGCTTTCAATTTCTCGGTTTTTCTCTACTATAATAAGCATGTATTATACATATAAACTAATTAACTCGCCACTAATTATACAATGCTTGCAATGCAACACTTGATATTTGAAAAGGGAAATTCAAATACCTACTTACTCTAGGACATCTATTTTCCAATTTCTTCCGTAGAACGAATTTCAAAAGTGACTATAGTACGGCCCGCCAGCCGTTTTAAATCGAACAAAAATAGGTTTTCTTTAAATTTCTCGGCTTTTCGCTAATATAATGTACATGTATTATATATATAAACATTTCTCTTCAATCACTCTATCTATTGGTGAAAACCGTAGGAAAATCCGTCGCGTAGTTTAAAAGATTAACGCGCACATACATTTTGAGCGACTTCATTTTATACTATAATATAATAATAATAATAATAATAATATATCTTTATTGAACAAAAAAAAAATGAAGATTTATAACTACAAAAACAAAAAGTACATCATAAGTACAGTAAAAGTACAGTTTAAAAGTTGCATACGTACGAAAATTAATATCAGAAAACAAAATACATATATACAGTAGGTAATTGAAGAATAGAGATTTATAATTATAAATTTAGGTTTCTCATAACCTGCCTCACTAGGCTAGCCTGTGTTGAGGCAGTAATTTTATGTCAATTTATTATACTGTGAACATACCTACACTTACATTAGAATAAAATCACACAATAGAATGGTTGCATTAATAATAACAATAACATTGGTACAATAATAACAGCATTGGTTCAATATTAATTTCTATGTAATGATAATGATGATAATGATGATGATGATGTAGAATCACCTCCCGAAGTTAATGCACTTTACTCCCGGACACCCTTTATATATACATCCATATGTTACCAAATTTTCATCGCAATCGGATGAATATTATGGCAAATAATTTTAAAACGTCAGGACTCACCATTATACAAGGTGTCCGAAAACTCGTAGTACAAGCGGAAAACTGGTGAATCCTCATCACATTTGGAGTCGATTTTGTAGTATAATTTTTTTTGATTTGAGCTTTCGTTTTCGAGTAAATCGAGTCAGAAGTTGATTTTTTTTTGGTCAAATTCTTATAAATTATTACTGACGATCATAGTACCTAACTAAAAAAAACTATTTAAAAGAAAACAAACAAAGAAATCCGGATTTAAAGCATTATTTTGAAATTATCCATAATTTTATTCCGTGTTTTTCGGTCATTTCACGGTTAAAAACAGCTGGCCTAATATTATTTTCGCGCTCGTCAGAGTGCAATGCGAAATTTGCTGTCCCTTTCTGCGCTCGGTTCGATGAACACAATTAGAAGAGGTAAGCTACATTTTTCAAAAAATTACTTGACCTTGAACTGTGAGCTCACGAACCAAATTCTTTACCCGAGAAGCATACGGATGCAAGTCCAAAAAGGTAAATGTTCAGGAGAGCCAAAAAAGTATTTTTTCTGTAACTATGGTCTCATAACTGCTAACCCTGTACAAATCGCAAGTGCGCCCCACGGTTGAATTTGGCAGCCACCTCTGGTCTGGAGCTCCAAAATACCTGAAAAATACCCTCGACTCTGTGCAGAAACGGGCGGTCCGTTTGATATATTCTCCCATCTTAACAGACGGATTGCAATCTTTAGAGCACAGGCGTCGGGTGGGAATGCTATCCTTGTTCTACCGGTATTACAATGGAGGATGCTCCGAGGAACTAGCATCATTGATCCCTTCGGCCCCGGTACATAGTCGGGAAACACGCCAAACGTGTGCCCAACATTTGTACACAGTTGACATTTGGCCCTGAGGGAAATTATTTTCCTCAGGGCCTCCTTTGTGGAGTTAATGTAAAAAAAAAAAAACTTCTTCGGATATCCGTGCTGATAGATAACAAAAAAAGTTATTATTAAATCAATTAGTTTTGTTTTAAAAACGAGCAAATAAATCGAAATATTTTATAGTAAAGCCTTTAAAAATAGTTGTTTAAAAAAAAAACGCTGACTTGAGTCAAACAAAAACATGGACTTGAGTCCTACTGCCTCTAATTGAAGTGGACTATTTTGTTATGACATGTGGTGTATTATAAAAGGAATAAAGTCCATGGTACATCCTTCTGCTTCTAAGATAGTTGTTGCATCATGGTAATTGCATCCATATGCAATTTTTAAAATCCTATTTTTCTTCATGATAGGACTCTTTCTGCCACTGATAAACATGATAATTTACTTCAAGTCTGCATCAAAAACTCATTTCTTCAAATTTTGGACTTGCATTCGTATCATCCTCGGGTACACAAACAAACATGGCCGCCAACAAAAATGGTCGCATGGTACAGTAGTGTTCGAAACGAATGTGAACAAGGTTATTATCATTTTTTTTTAATAATGTAATAATTAGATTGAAAAAATAGTATAAAGCTAATTTTTTCTCCATCGACTACTATCATTTAGACAAGTGCTTAGCCAAAAATCCCCGCCCCTACCCCTCCTTGCTTCCCCCTCTGTGCCCCCACAAACATGAAGAGTGTAAGGGTTTCGTAAATCACGTCCATCTCGATTACTAAACAACATATTGGATTGCAATTTTTTATATTCTCTTTGCTGTAACATTGTCTACAATTAATGTCCAGTTAACTTCCGTCGTAACTTTTACCGTTTGTTTGTAATTCGTATGAAAAGATAAATTTTTTTGGCACGTAATTTTACTTTTTGTCACAGAACTTTTTACGCCGACATTTTATGAAAAAATATTTCCTACAAAAGTTTTAGCTCCTACAATAGTTGATAAAAGGCAGATCGGTCTGTAATTGCTCACCTCATTTTTGTCTCCTTTTTTAAATATCGGAAATTATTGACGAACCTTTCGAAGTCTACATTTGACATCTTTGTTTGTACGCTCAACATTTGTTTTAAGTGTATTTGTGCGGATTTGGCGTAGAGCAAATGACCAGCAGCATGCAAAAAAGGTATCATTTGCTTGACTGTATTAATGTGCAAATTCCAATCGCCGATTCTCTCCGCCAGAATAAAGTCTAGAACCAAATTCACCAATTTAAACTCTTGTAGCCACAGTTTTGAATTTCTACTAGTTTTAACCAAATCTTCACACACTTCTTCTAGTCTTGTCATTATTTCGTTGGTTTTAGTGCACTAAAGCTATGTGGAAATCGTGAACGTGAAATACTCGTGTTAGTGGGGGTTATTCATAATGGAGCTAGTTTATACTTCCATTCAATAAATAAAGTTATAGATTTTAAACTGAAATACTATGGCAACTTGAACTGATACCAGTAAGCATAATCTCACTTCTTCAGTAAAACCAAAATTTAAAACAATTGACAAAAAATACAATTAATGAGTTAAACATCATACATGAGTAGTTCGTTAATGAATCGGCTGCCGCAGAGCGATGCAGAGATGGTGAACCAAGCATTCACGGTTGATATCTGGCGTTTTCTAGCCATAAAGTACACATTAAAATATATAATTTTACAGCTCATAGAAAGGGCTACAATCTTTGTAGGAAACATTTTTTCATAAAATGTCGGCCTAAAAAGTTCTGTGACAAAATGTAAAATTACATACCAAAAAATATACAAATTTTTACCTTTTCATACGAATTACAAACAAACGGTAAAAGTTACGACGAAAGTTAACTGGACATTAATTGTAAACAGTGTTACAATAAAGAAAATAAAAAATTGCAACCCGATATGTTGTTTAGTAATCGAGATAGACGCGATTTACGAAACCCTTACACTTTTCATGTTTTGGGGAGGGGGGCGTAGGCGGGGAAGTAAGGGGGGTAGAGGCGGGGACTTCTGGCTAAACACTTGTCTAAATAATAGTAGTCGATGGTTATTCAACTGGTGTTCTACGACATAGGCTGACTGAACTATTAATTATATTCCACCTCCATGGGAGGAATGAATTCATGCGTCCGTCACTCCTGGATACACGGACTCTCAGATTCCTACCAACCCCTCATACCCTTGGTAGGTATACCTCTTTTTGTTTGATGTCCGCAATAATTAACTAATTAACTCTGCAACAATCATGTGAGATCAGTGGTGTATCTGGGATTCCAGACTATCCCATCCCGCCCCATGCTATCCCATTACGCCCCCCCCCCCCGTTGAGGTAAATATGATCGCGACAATACGCTTAAAAACTGTTCAAGATGTGGTGAGATTTTGCTGGACTCCCCCCCCCATTTTGAGGTCACGTAATTAATGCCCCCTAAGTTAAACTCCCGAACAACATGAGCAACATTTTTGTATGTAAATGCACTCGTGAGTAACTTAACAAAAATGCAAATAAGCCGTAAATTTTACCTAGGAATACAAAGGCCGATTAATTCTAACTGATAAGTTATAGGACAAAATTAAGTCGTACCGTATTTAAACTAGAAAGTTGGTTTCTAATTTCATATTATTGTTGAAAGTTATTGTTTTGATTAAAAGTGAAAAAATAAGTAAATAAACTAATAAAAAAATAAGTGAATTAAGAAAATAAAACAATACTCAATCATAAATGTCGTAAGTGAGTTCAAAACTGCAAATTTGGAATGTTAAATAAATTAAAAATAATATTCCCAGTGTTCAGCGCAAATTAAAACACTACTGCACGGGGAACACGATTCGACTGACCATAGCAACGACAATGGGACACGGGAACTCCCTTATCTGGGTAAATATTTTTACGCAGTTTAGTATGGGTCTTGATATCGTTAACACCCCTTTGTGTTTTCAAACTTGAAAAGTGAATATTTGCGAATAACAGTAATTAATTTCGCTGGTTTTTAACAAACTTTTGGGTTATTTTCATATTGAGAATATTGTGGATTATAATGGAATATACCAACGCATGTTAATGCGTTTTTTGTGATGTACCAATGACATGTTGTGTTTTTTGTGATGTACTACCTACCTAGTGTTTTTGGATTAAGGAACGTTACAACATAATGTAAGTTTAGAACACACCTATGCTAGTAATTTTTCTCACAAGGCTTGTTCGTTGTTCGAATTGATCCAGTACTAAGTAAAGTACCTAGCGAGAGAGTTTTAGAGAGCATCTTCGCTCTAAAGTCATGAGATTTCCGTGTATCGGAAAAAAACTTTAACCCTCATATAGCCGAAAATTTTTTTTTTTTTTTTTTTTTAATTTTAAATGTAAAAATGCTTAAATTGAATATCTTTATGTTTATTTGGGTTCTCTTGGTGATGCAGGTTCACCAGTTTTCCGCTTGTACTACGAGTTTTCGGACACCGTGTATTTATTTACTTTTTAAAAAAATTACATATTACAATGATCTCTGGCTGTCCACCTAGGAAATTTACCCGTTTTAGGACAGTCAAAATGAGCAGATTTATTGCATCTAGATATTGTTTTGTCTATTATATTGACTTTTACTTAGATATTACACTTAATGGATAATATATTAAAGTTTAGATGGTAGATACAAGAAGTTGCTTACGAATGCAAATAATATATATGTATACAGTGAAACCATTGTGGGCTTGCTCATATCTAATCCCCAAAGTTTCATACATTGGCAAAAGAAGAAATCGTGAAATACAAGGTGTCCAAAAAAGGTATATGGTATTATGATGGTTGAATAAAATAAAAACTATGAATAATAGGATAGGTTGTTTTTGTTTTATTTACAGACACTGAATGGGAAATTATTTTGATAAAATAATGTTGTCTAGGTAACGCCCCCCACGCTGCTGGTACTCCTCTAACCTTGAGCGAAGATTTGTAAAAACGCACAAATTATTTTGAAAAACTAATGCCTTTGGGCTTTGGAGTGGTCGCTGATATTTCTTTTTTGGATTCTCCTCAGCCCAGTAGCGACAATTCTGCTTATTAACGTATCCGTTTAAATGAAAATTGGCTTCGTCGCTAAACAGAATGTTTTCAAAGTTAGAGAACCTCTCTACCATTTCATTGGCAAATCTTAGTCGATTAGCGTAATCGGTGTCCTTCAGTTCTTGAACCACCTGGATTTCATAGGCTTTAAGATGTGAGTCCTTTTTCAAAATTAACTGCAAAGACGATTTTTTGATAGTGAGTGCTGCTTGACTGTGTTTGCGAATGGATAACGATGGATTTTTGCCAACCGAAGCCCTTACTTCTTCGATCGTTTTTTCACCCCTAATAGACCGCAGGTGACACATGTTTTGAATTTGCACAGTTGATCCGGCATTTTCGAACATCCGAATCCATTTTCTAATGCTCCCTCAATTGGTGCATTGCGAGAATGATATTCCGCACGATAAAAACGCTCAGCGCTGACTATAGAATCACCGTTTCGGTAATAGGCTCTCACGCTAAAAGCACCATGCGTCCCCGGGTACGATCTCATTGCTACTTAATTTCTACGAAGTAGTGCTCGGCGCTGTCCATATCCCGCATCCGCGCACCGCTCCTTTATGATGTTACAAATAAAACAAAACCCCTATACCGTTCTTAGACAACCAGTACATATTTTTATGTATTTCTACGCCAATGAAGAGAACTAACTAACTAGAGTTTGGTGCAGGTGTAAAATTTAATTACTGCTTTTTGTTCACGATGTTACTAGAAAGGACAACAATGAAAAAAATGTTGCCAATCCTGAATCCTATTAATAATATGTCAAGTCCTTAAAAACCAATTGCGGTAAACAATGAATATTAATTTTGTTTCCTCACTTTTTCAAATTACATTTCTGATAGAATTTTACACAAAACGCTTATATATGAGTAGGTAACAGGAACGTTCAATGTATTATTTATACGTAAAGCCTGTGTTTGACAGGCTCGTTGTATCGTTCAAATTGGCTTTTTAAGTAGGGACTATATGAATTGATTTTAAATCTACAACCATTGAACCGCTGATCTCTGGAAGATGGTTCTAAACAGATTTTGAAGAATGTCGTCAATTTATAATTATAAGACCATATAGAGGAAGATAAATATCATAATCAAATTCGTATACTATTGTACCGCGAACACAAAATTTTACTTTTTGCATTCGGTGGACATACTCATATCTGCAGATTTCTTGAGTGCAAATTCGCTAAACAATTTTTTTTCATGTGAAGCCGATACTTTGTGATATGTCGTTATAATTTAAAATAAAACAATAACTTTTTAAATAGCACTTTTATTTTTTATACTTTATGCTGACCGGGTTTCGCTACAACCGTAGCTTCTTCAGGGCAGTATAATACTCGACTTAAATTAAGTCACTTAATTACATTAGCAGTATAATACTCTACTAAAATGTATGGCCCGTACAGACTAGGCTAGTAGTTTAGTCGAGTAGCGAGTATTTTAGTAACTAAACATGTCCGAAATTTTGAGGCGTATCTTCGGACCGGTTTCAGAAAATGGATTTTGGCGCAGACGTTATGACAATGAACTATATACTCTGTTTAAGGATCTAAACGTCACAAAATTTATAAAACTGGGAAGAGTCATGTAGAGAGAATGACCGAGCATCAAGCACCAAAGTCCTTGCTGAACTCAAGACCGACAGGGCGAAGGAGCCTGGGAAGACCAAGATGGAGCGATAACGTCCTCAAAGATATATCCACCTTGCGACCTTGGGTATTGTAAACTGGAGAGAGATGGCACAAAACAGTGATGAGTGGAGAAAGGCTCTTGAGGAGGCCAAGACCCTCCAGGGGTTGTAGAGCCAAGAGTGATGACGATGATGAAACGCGTCCGAACACCTTTAATTTAGTAGTAAGTAGAAGCATTTTGGTCGATCAAGTGGAGAGTTAATTACTTGCTAATCACAACGGGGTAACTTAATTTAGTAGAGTATTATACTGTCATGAAGAAGCTACGGTTGTAGAGAAACCCGGTCGGCATAAAGTATAAAAAATAAAAGTGGTGTTTAAAAAGTTATTGTTTTATTTTAAAATAAAAAATATTTTTACATACTCATGCATATTATTACTTATGCGGAATCCCCGAAGAAGGATATAATATTCTTTGAACAACTTACCTCCACCAATCACCCTATGTTTTCCTGGAAAAATTACGACGTAACTCGACACGAGGGTTAACGCTATGATAGAAACACCCTGTTTGGGACTTTTAGAAGTTAAAATTTACACCCTTAGCACTGGAACCAGCTTTATTCTCGTATTTTTCTAAGAGAAGGTGGTGAGAGTTGAAATACTTTTCACGCACTTTTGGAGGGGTTGTAAGTTGGTACAAATTCTTAGGGAAACAGACTCAACTTGTACTGGTATATTTGCGTGCATAATTAACGTATTTTACAAGACTTGCCAATGTATTTTTGAAAATTAAATTGTTTTTACAGAACATAACAAATAATTCACCTTACCTAACGGAATGTATTATTTAGCAGTATTGAAATTTTATACAACGTTCGCGCGGCCCGTTTCGGCCCGCTTCATACAAACCTTAATTTTGGATTTTAGGTCAAAATACCCAACCAAACTGAAAAATTATTGAAGTAAAACTTCTTTACGCACGCTTGACTTGGGGAGTAAGCTGGTGAATGCGTGAATAGGGCGTTACGAAAAGCGAGGCGAACGGTAGTTGAGAGGGAGATATAAGTCTTATTATTCGAAGACAATAATTGGTCAGCTGTATTTAAAAAAGCTGAAGAAAATATTAACTTCATTAAAAAATGGCTAGATATAAACACACTTACCCTTAACACGAAGAAAACTAAATATGTTACTTCAAGCATCAATTCTACAGGCCAACCTAATGATGATTACTCCATAAAAATTCATAGCTGTACGAATTCCAATGAATGTAGTGAGTGCCCCAGTATAGAGCGCACTTCACAGATAAAGTACCTCGGCCTCACCATTGACCCATACCTCAAATGGAACCTACATACCCAGATCATTGCAAATAAAATTAGAAAAACAATACACTTCTTCAGATCCATAAGGAACTTTCTTAACTTACAACTCTTAAAAACGATTTATTTTGCAATCACCCAATCTATCATTGAGTATGGTATCATTGCATGGGGAGGGGGCACTTCATCAGCTCTAGATCCTGTCGAAAAGGCACAGAAAACAATTATGAAAATTATTCTCAAACTTCCTCTAACTGCAGACAGTGACCTTATATTCAAAATAATGAGAGTATTTGATGTTCGACAGATCTATGTAAAAACTATCCTCATGCATCTCTTTAAAAACAAACATGTGCTTTACGAAAAAAAAATAAACTTAAGGTTTATACGTAACTCCAACAAAGACATATTGCAAGTTCCAGCACTCTCTTCCACCTTTGGTCAACGTAGCTTTAGATACTTTGCCACAAAAATATTCAACATTCTCCCAGAAAACATCAAACTGAGTCAAACACAGAGAGAGTTTAAAAAATATGTTAAAATATGGATACATTCTAATGATCGAGCCTATACTGGTGCCCTCACCCAAACGCCCAGTCATTGACAGTTGTTATTGTAGTAATAACCTTGCAGTTTATGAATTGTGTAGGTATATGCAAACAATAATGTTAACTAAAATAAAGTTTTTGCTGTATGGAAACCTACTTTACACATTTATAAAAAAACCATAGATAAAATTGCGAGAAACAATTAACAAAATTTCTGCCTCAATACAGGTTCACCTAGTGAGGCAGGCAATGCACAACTAAAAATACTGTATAACTATAAAAAAAAAAAAAAATAAAATAAAATAAAAAAAAGTTAGTGAAGGTAGAAAGAGAGAGAGTTACGTTTCGTATATTACTGTAGAGGCCAAGAGGGAGAGGTGCGAGCACACATTTTCTTTCTCTCGTTCTCTCATAGCCAATTTCGTTTCGTATATCTAAGACACAGAGCAGGCTTATTGTCTGTATCACACTGTAGGAGCAAGAGAGAGCAGTGCGCGTGCACATTTTCTTTCTCTCTTCCTATCACATAGATGGAGTTAAAGAAGTTTTACTTCAGTCGTGTGTTCTAAAGCACATTCGTTTTTTTTGTAATTAAAAGTTCACACTTTCACAATATCTTTGAAATCTGGATTTTTTTCTGATCAATGGAAGAATAGTTTCTTGAAGCCTATATTTAAAAAAGGTGATAAAACTGACGTCTCAAATTATAGACCTATATGTATACAATTTGCAATTCCTAAATTATTTGAATCTATTTTATTTAAGAAACTTAACAGGGAATTTATTAAAGTTATTACACCATTTCAAAATGGATTCATTTCGGGAAGATCAACTCTAACAAATCTTATGATTTATCAACATCAAATTATTGAATCATTGAATAAACGATCCCAAATTGACACAGTGTACACAGACTTTAGCAAGACATTCGATAAGGTATCTCATAAAATTTTAATTCATAAACTAAAAGTTCTTGGTATCTCTGGTAGTATGTTAAACTAGTTCATAAGTTACTTGTCATGTAGAAAACTTTCTGTAAAAATTTTAGATTGCATTTTAAAGAAATTTGTGGCTTCTAGTGGTGTTCCACAAGGTTCTCATTTAGGTCCTATATTATTTTAAATATTTATCAATGATATTGTTAACAAATTTAAAGGACTTGTTTGCTGATGACCTAAAAATTTTTCAAAACGATTACCTCCATCAATGATTGTAATATCCTTCAGGATATTATATTTAGGATTGGTGTAATTATAATGAACTATTTTTAAATATTGATAAATGTCAATTTATATCTTTCTGTAGAAACAAAAATCCTAATATGTCTAATTATAGTATCAACAATATTTCTCTCAAAAAGATGTCTCATATCAAGGATCTTGGTATCGTATTTGATGAAAAATTAACATTTGTTCCACATATTAATTACGTTACTAATAAGGCTATGAAATGTTTGGAATTTATTTTAAGAACAGTAAAAGATTTTACGTCACTTTATTAATTTAAAATTCTCTTCACTGCTTTAGTAAGAAGTAATTTAGAATACAATTCCGCTATTTGGTCTCCATACTAAAAAGCACATCAAAAACAAATTAAGAAAGTTCAACATAAATTTTTAAGGTTCATTAATTTCAAACTCTCCATACTCATTAAACAAATTAATTATGTAAACTTAATGAAAATACCTAATTTAACTGACCTATCGTGTAGAAGAACCAAGAGCGATTTGGTTATTTTATTCAAATTGGTTAATGGATCACTTGACGCACCTGACTTAACACAACTAATAACATTCCGAGTACTAAATCGTGACACGAGACTTCCAGAGCTGTTCTTTGTTTATCCGTCTATTTCATTAACTCCCCAATCGAAAGACTACATAAGCTTGGAAATAAATTCTGTTCCGTTGATATTTTCATTTGTTCCTTACCTAAATTCATATCAGAAATTTCAAAAATTGTGATCTAAATTTTATTATTATTCTTCTAATATTGTTTTTGTTGTTATTTCTTTTTAATTCGGCTTCCTTTCTAGTAGTGTAAAGGAAGAGAAATAATAATTGGTATTTTATTGTTTCTATTTATATTATTCCTATGTTACACGATTGATGTAAATACTCCAAGGACGTAAATAAATAAAAAAATAAATCTATTACCTACGGATGTGAGCTATTTTAATTATTTTTGCTTTAAATTATAAGATGTAACACATTACAAATTTTAATGTTTCATGGTTTTAGAGACAATTTGGGCAATTATTATGTAGCAATCGGACGTGCTACGTAAACGCGTAAAAGAAAACACTGGAATTAACTGTTGATCGTTATTTTAAAATTCACAATATTATACGGAGCGCGACAGTAGTAAATAACGGGACAAGTTGTTTGGCTTGTTATTCTATCGACTAACTGGGTCAAACCATTACTCCGGCTTTTATAATGCCGTGGCGGAGGTAACGGTTTAATAATTTGGCTGGTAATATCGAGATAATACGATACGTTTCCCGATGGTTCTAACACCTAATGTACAGGGAATTTGAATGCTCCGGTACTTTCCATAAAGTGCGACGAGATGCCAAATATTTCAGAGCAGGTAGGTAAGTACTTCTTCTTGATCCGTTCTCAGTTGTACCAGGCGGCGATGTCACCGCACAGGTACATACCTTAAGTAGGTACGTACCTGAGTGTTGGCTCGCCACAATTAGGTATTTTTCTTTGCATACCAATTCGGAGACACTTAGTTATATTATGACTGTGTAAGTACATATAGCGTGTTTCTAAACAGACTGCACATATAAATATGTCGTATTTAGTTATTCAACCGTATAATCTCATTGCATGCTCCTTCGGAATTCGGAATTATAGTTAGAATAAATATTTGTAAAGTGAATTTCCACTCAAAACGCCTGCAGATATAAGAATATCGACTTTTTTGTTATACCTACGACCGTAGGTATTTCGGCTTTTGTTTTACGGCCGCATATTATCTCTGTATACTTACATTACAAATGAGAACGTACACCAGAAATAATTCTTATGGGATCAACTGTATGAAGGATCAACTGACAGCGCATCAACTATCAGCAGGCCAACTATCATGGAACCTATTCAGGAAATTAATATATTTTGCGGCATTCCGAATTTCTACGGTTTTATAACATATTTTTCTTGGACAATTTATATTTTTAAGTTACTAAAAAACTATACGTTATTTTTAAAAGATAATATCTATACGTTTACCATGCCGAAATGGTAATTATTTAAAATTCTATCAATGAAAAAAATCGCAAAGTATGCTCCGAAAATTATTATAAACACATTTATTTCTTATCGTTATTTGTTTTTGAGGTGTTTTGCCGTGTTGCGCCACCTCCTTCTTTAGCCACACACATCTACCGGATCTGCCGGATCTGCCCTGATTATGGACACTGCAACGATGTCCGAAACGTTGGATAAAGAAGGAGGTAGCGCAACACGGCATAACACCCCAAAAACAAATAACGATAATACTTTTGGCCGTGAAAATCTTAAAACACATTTACTTCTGTTAGTTTACAAGTTATAATTATGTATGAAAAAATTACAGTGTTTCTCTAAATGAATGTCTAAATGAAAAGCTGGTTACTGTTATGTTGTTAATAGCAAAGCACCAGCTGTCAGATGCTGATAGTTGGCAGGTCTGTCGCTTCACTTGATAGTTACCCTTGAACTTGTTAACAGTGTCAATAAACGTCTAACATATGAACCAGCTTTCTGTATTTAATTACAAACCTCAGACATATAGTTACCAAACACGGCTAAAGCCAATCCAAGCAACCTTCCAATTCTGAACCGTGGTCTTACACCAAGGCGATACTGAGAGAATCTTCCACTCCCTCTCACTTATGAATTAATTGTTAAATAAGACAAATTAATCATTGGAGGGGACCCCACCACAATCCCAACGGCGTTATAAGGAAACATATGGTTTCCTCCTTCACCGCATACGTCAAGACTCTATTTTTTATTGAACGAAGCTACATTTATTTGAACGACTCTAGACCCTCCAATGTCCACGCATACGAGGTGCAGTATACAAGTAGACAAATGAATCAAATAAAAATTATCTGCGCACACTGGGATTTGAACCCGCGAAGATTTGAACTGCAGGTCGAGGGCCTTATCCCTCAACCACGGAAGCCGTCAAGTTTGAGTTTTTAGAGCATTTGGACAAACAAGGAATATGTATAGAACTAAATTTTAATTCGTTTCATTTTGTACAGAAACGACACGACAGTGAAGGGCCCTACGCACTTTCACGCCTGTACCGCAGAGATTGTACAAAATACCACGATAGATCTGTTGTAACACGTCCCGGCGCTGACGTCAAATCGCACGACGTCCCGCGACGTAAGAGTTGGTTTAAGGTTAGGATTCGAGCAGTTTAATTAGGGTTTGCTCCAAGTAAATATTTGCTCAAATGATGAATGGAGCCGAGCTGTGTACATATTGTACCGGGATGAACGGAAGAATTATTTGCAGGGGGAATAAGGCAACAAGATAAATATTAAGAAGGGTCTATCCAATTTCTGTCAGAGATCTGAAAGGGGTATACGTCAAATTGAAGTGTTGGTGCTCTGCGTTGCGAATTGATTTCTTTACGCCAATTGTTCATTGTTATTTCATATAAATGAATGTATGTTTGCTTGTAGGTTTTTTTGTTTATTTTTTTTTTAATATATTTTTTTTATTTATTAGAGATAATATATTACAAAATTATTGCATAAAATTTATAATACATTACTCCCAATGAGTTTAATGAAACTCATTTCGGGAAGGACAACATTATACCTGTAATGGAAAATTATTTTTTCTTACACCAGGGCGATACTGATAGTATCTTCCACTCTGGAACATGCCGCAAATATACTATATATTATTTTAAATGAATTAATTGTGAAATAACACAAATTAATCAAATAAAATTTATTTGCGCATGCCGGGTTCGAACCCGCGACCTCCGGATTGTGAGACAAGAGTCTTACCCACTGGACTACGGAAGACGTGTTGCTTAGTAATGGTGCCCCAGATACTAACCAGATAACTTAGGTGAGAGTGGATCAGAGCATAATATGTTGCACGCAGTAGAGCTGTGGGGAGCACATCTTGAAGTCGATAGAGTACACCATCAGGGAAATTTTGGATTTAACATATTCAACATGGGAGTTCCACGATCTATGAATAACCCTAAATATTTCGTTACTTGACATTTTGGAGCTTTTCATTTCCAAGGGTAATATTCATGTTCATGTAATCTTTTTTCCCGAAAGTGAGGCAGTGGGTTTTTTTGATATTGAGGCTTATCCTTTATGAAATACTATATTAAGTAAATTAAAAAAGTAAATAAACTTTCAAAATATCTTCTTTCCATCCTCGCGAAGGTTTCTGGATTAATACAACCACATGACAATACATCTTACAAAATTGTCAACCATGTCACACTTTGAGAATTACATTCTGTAAGCCATCGATTGTTTGTAATCAAAATTCAATTTTCTCAAACCCTGTAAATTAATGAATTTAATTGAAATAACTTCTTATGACACTCACCTAAATAGAATAATTTGAATCTAGTCAAGAATTATAAGTATTTAAATGAATATAAAAATGAATGTATATTTGCTTGCTTGCTTGATTGTAATAAGTATATAAAAATGAATGTATATTTGCTTGCTTGCTTGCTTGTAAAAGTATATAAAAATGAATGTTTATTTGCTTGCTTGTAATAAGTATATAAAAATGAATATTTCTTTGCTTATCTCTCAAGCAATCTTAAACCATTCATCCGATTGAAATGAAACTTTGGTGATTTGTTGTGCGCACACCCGCAAAGGATTCTATATATAATAATGAGCTCTGGCGTTATGAAATTTGTATAAAAATTATACAAAAAGTGGCGCGCGAATTGTTAGAAAAATATATGTATTTCGGGAATTGCATTTCATTTTCTTTATATGCTTGAGGGAGATGTGTGATAATGATTGTATATTTCCTTTGGGGGGTGCAGACATACGTTCACCATTTGTCTCATTTTTTAATTTTGTTATTTAGGAACAAAAATAAAAACCAAAAGCATTAACATTTGACTTTTTTTTGTTTTTGGAATTCACTCACACTTCAATATTATCCTTGTATCTATATTCCATGCTTTAAAAATTATCGTCACGGCTAGCAGTATTGTAGGGTTCTACGGAGACGTCACGGTGCCATGTGTGAGAGAGATGCAAAAAAATGATAACTTTTTCCTTTGGAGGAAACAGACCTACGTTCATTCCGTATCTCGATAAGGAACATATGTTTATGGATTTTTTTATGCCGTCACGGTAATTTTAAAAGCACTATAAGATTATTGAAGATGAATATAACAATTATAATCTAAACGAAAATATGAAAGAGAGTAACACACAAAAAAAGAAAAATATAATGGTCGCAACTAGGACTCGAACCGGGAATGTGCGCTTTTACCAATTCAGCCATTGCCACCTTCTGCGTCAATCTCATATCATAAAATTGTAAAATTAACAATATTATCTTCGACTATTTTTTCCATATCATGGGCAACTACCCTTTTCATTTCCGAGGGGCGCGGGGGGTATGTCAATCAGTAGTCTGGCTTTTGGGAATTTAGTCGCTATGAAGCATTTCTCGAAAGCGACCGCGCGTCGTGTGTGCGTGAGTTTTTCAAAAATGGTGATTCGGTGACTGTAGCGCGTATAAGATTCTGCAATATTTGAGGTTTTCGTCAATTCAATGATGTGCCAAGCATTCCTCTCATTCGAAAATGGGTCAAAAAGTTTGAAGAGATCGGTACAACGCTGACAAAACCAAAATCCGGGCGACCAAAGTCATCGAGAACGGTAGAAAACGTAGAGAGTGTTTATCAGTCTTTTCGTGACGACTCAAACTTTTCGATTTGGAAGCGCGCAAGTGCTTTAAATGTGCATAGATCATCGTTACACAGCATTTTGCATAAAGACCTAATGCTGCACCCCTACAAACTTACTGGCTATAACCAAAGAACATGGTTCCAGCAAGACGGAACAACATTACATTCGTCCAATACGTCTCTGCCATGAGTTCGTGAAATTTTCCCTGGCAAATTGATCTCCAGGAGAGATGACATAAATTGGCCTCCTCGTGGTCCTAACCTAACCCCTATGGACTTTTTCCTGTAGGGTTATCTCAAATCTAAAGTGTACGCCAAAAATCCGACTTCCCTGATGCAATTAAAAGAAAAAATCCGTCATGAAATGGCAGCCATCACGAAGCCTACCTGGCGAGCCGTCATAAGTAATTTTACTCTTCGATTAAATGAATGCCGCGAACGTGAGGGTTTAGATTGGGACGATATTATTTTTCAGAAATAAATTCCCAAATTGTGTAAATTAGTATTTAATAAACATAGAACCCTTACTTTTTTTTTAAATCGATCCACTAAATATCAACTTTCTTTTGGGACAACCTGTATATTGACCTTTTTACAAAAGTCTAAATGAATATTCAATTTTGCATAAGAACAACTCTATTTTTTATAACTTTTGAAGGTTATTTCCATCAATGAAATATATAATTGTACAAGAAGATGACACTAATAAAATCTAAACGAAAATATGTGTTAAGTTCTGAAACGCTTATGAACCAAACCCATTTTCCCAAATTCCTCGTATTGTATATGTAATTGTCCTTTTCCTTCCATGAAAGGCCCTGAAAGGAAGAATAAAAAGTATAAGAATATTATGCTACCTTTCTGGCCAATGCGCAAATATTGCACAAAATTGAAAATATTGAAAATATCCACATTTTAGTAATTTGAAAATTGTCGTCAAATAGATCACATATCTATATGGAACTCACGCTTGAAATTCGTATAAAATTACTACTAAAAAACATCTAAAGTGACGATGAAGTTTAACCCTTGTGCCATTTAATCTAAAACACCAGCCATCATCAATATTGGATCCAAGCAGCATTTGACTCCATGAAAGGTAGGGCTTTCTCCTTTCAAATACCTCATCCTGTAATTGATTTTTAAAAATGACATCAATTGTCTTACATCATAAAATTACAGATTTACAATCCATCCTCTAGTGCAGGGATGCCCAAACGGTCGTCGCGATCGACCGGTCGATCGCGAGTGCTTTTTGAGTCGATCTCGAGAAAAAATTGCCGATGTAAATAGATCTATTCACAGTGTGTTTCATATTCTGAGTGTAGTTTTAGTTCACCGCGTACAGATTTAATTTAAACCATTTTTGTGTTCAGAATGTAAAATTCCAGCTGTGGATTCATCAGCTGACACATTTCGAAAGAAAAACATTCTCTCATTTGAAGTGCAGTTATTAAATTCTAGTTAGTCGCAGACTATTTATGTACTGCCAGAATCATAAAATAATGATTTTTATGTTCTGAGTGTAGTTTTCATTAACCACACATGTAATTTAATCTAAACCAGTTTTGTGTTCAAAATGTAAAATTCCAGTTGTGAATTCATCTGCCGACACATTTTTGTGGAAAACATTCAAGAGAATGTTTTCCACCAACTTATTCGAAGTGCAGTTATAAAATTCTAATGGCAGACTATTTATGTACTGAATGTCGTTTTAATTCACCGCATACAAATTTAATTTGAACCAGTTTAAACGATAAATTAAATAACAAGTTATCGATTCACCGTGTACCGAGTGAAGCTTTGCATTTGAGTTGCATGCCTTATGCCGCAAATTCTGAGAAATTAACTGTTCCGTGTGTAGCTGTTGTTTCGAGACTCTTACGCAGAAGCGATTTTAAATTAAAACCCGCCTTGGGTACCATTCCCGATTTCCGAGAGCAATCATAAATTAGAGTAGAATTTATGAACATGATCACCCCTGCTCTAGTGTCATGATATCGTTCGTGACAATATGAAAGAAAACAAAACACAGAAAAAAGATAATGGTCGCAACTAGATAATATTGTTAATTTTAAAATATGAGATTGACAATTATTACTTAATGACGATTTGACAGAAGATGACAATGGCTGGATTGGTAAAAGCGTACGTCCCGGTTAGACGAGAGGTTCTGGGTTCGAGACCCAGTTTCGACCATTATCTTATTCTATTTTTCTGTTTCTTGTTCTCTTTCATATTTAATTAACTAATTGAATCTGAGCGGTAGTAGGCTTAGGAGAACCTCTCTCGGAGGCCACCGCCTACCTGGGCGTCCCTTTCGGTAACCGATAGAATTTTTTCCCTACTGGCATCTGTCGGCATCCGATAGAAGCTCTTCAATACATTATACTAGCACAAAATCAAGCTCTATAATTCGCCGGTATTTATATGTCAAATTCAGTAATCTGCCGCGTTTAGATTTATTAGTGTTATCTTCTTGTTCAATGAAATATTACATTGATGGGAGTGCTTTTAAAAAAAGTAGTATAGATTAATCAAAAATAGTGATTTAGCATTAATTTCCGCCTTAATAAATAAATAAATAAATAAAAATATTTATTATTTGCCGAGACGGGGCTAAATCTAATAGCAAACATTTACGGTCCGATCTGCCTGTCTTGTCCCGGGACGGTTCCCACCTAAATCAATATTTCCGATAGCTATTAATTTTCAAACGGAATACTGAGAAAATTACGCTTTCAACGTGCTCCGCATTTTCATTTGAAAGCCATTAAATTCTACCTCTTCAGAAGGTAATGATTGCCTTGAGTAAGGGCGCTTTGAAATAGATAATAGTATTGGAAAAAGGTTCAGTCGATATTTCATTAGGAGGACGGCTGTGGGTTCTTTTTTGTACAAATCTTACATTTGGATTTGAGGGCAAAATACCTTTTTGAAGTGAGACTTCCTTAACCCCGTTAGAGTCATTTTTAATTCGGATGAAACGAAAATGACGCACTACGACACCTGCGAAGCATCAAACTGCGCTCAAGGCTCCTGTTGGTTGAGGTATAAAACGGAAACGACCAAAGGGTGCGCTCATTGGACGTTTTTAACGGGTTGTCGGAATATTATGCGTAAATTCGCGCCTCGCCGAGCGCGTCCCATAGCGCAGCGGTATAGTGCGTCGCAAATCTCAGCGGCCAGAGAAATCCAGCGGACGGAGGTTCGAATCCTACGAAATCCAAAAAAACGTTTTTGTAAATCAATATCCAATCTTCAAAACACTTTAAAATAAATAGGCAAAAGAAAGTGACATCTAGCGACTTTCTAGTTTCACTTCTATCACGTGTGAATTACACACTCTAATTTCTTATATGAACCCCCCCCCCCCTCCCGATATCCATACATTCATTCACGGTACATTCAGTTTTCAAACAGCTCTTTTACAAATTTCACAATGCCAGAGCTCACCATTAGTTTTATACAAACCTTGTCCTGACAATAACAACCACAAAAAAAAATTTAAAAAAAAAGAAAATATATTTCATAATCCATCCTGGGGGGGGGGGGTGCCGCCCCCCAGGATGGATTATGAAAATTTTTATATGAAGTCGAAATTTGTGTTTGTCAACTTTATTGGGGGGGAGGGGGGTGACACCACGTTGTCCGCCCTACCCGTCCCAAGTGCCACCACCTAGAACGGGGTAGGATTGGGTGGGGCGAAACGGAATACCGTATTGGTCACTGACCACAAGATACATTAATGATAAACTGAATATTGTTCCTATTTTTTTATTCAGACTTCTCGACTAGGGACGGCCCGGCGTATTATCGCAGACCATCTTCTAGCTCTCGCGGACCACTGGTTGGGAAACCCTGATTTATATAGATAGAAAGATATTAACTACGACGCCTGAAATAAAATTTCCCGCAAATATACGACAACCGTCTGACGTTAGCAATAACTTGCTTTTGTCAGGATATTTATTTAACAATAAACATATAATAAATAAAATATATTAATATTTATAACTTCATAACGCCAGAACTTGCCATTATATACAGCCTATTTAACTCGCATATAATGTAGCTTTCTATTGGTAAAATAATTTTTGAAATCGGTTCAGTGGTTTAAGCGTGATTGCGTAACAAACAAACTCGCGCACTTTCGCCTTAATAATATTAGTATAGATTATATTGACAAAAAGGTCACTGCTCAGCTATGCATTCAGGATTTCTCCTGGAATGTAGCCGGTTTTGCTCTTATTCCTTACCCTATCCTATTATTATATTATAAAGGTGAAATTGGGTATTGATTGTTCGTATTTATTTTGTTCCACATCGACGACCTTTTGTCATGTGCACCAATTCTTTGTTGCGCGGATGACAGTACAGTACATGATAGCTTTTTGTTTGACAAGCCCCCAAAGGGCTCACAAACTCCAACAGCTCGTAGGGCTTTGAAGCAAAGAATGGACGGTTACCTCGAGAGTGTTTTCTCTTGGGGTAAAAATAATCTCGTTGAATTTAATGTTTCAAAGACCCAATCTTGTCTGATTACGTCTAAAAGGGATCGAAATAAAAATCTAGTCTCTTTCAACGGAAGCAATCTTCCGAACAGGCCCTCCATTGATAATATGCTTGCCCTAAGTGACCAGCTCAGGTATGGGGGCTCCATCGAAGCCAGAGTAAAGTTAGCCTCCCAAAAACTGGGCGTACTGTACAGGGCCCGCAGATGCTTTAATAGTACACAACTGCTAAGCCTGTACAAGTCACAAGTGCGCCTCACTGTTGAATTTGGCAGCCACCTCTAGTCTGGAGCTCCTAAATACCTGAAAAATACCCTCGACTCTGTGTAAAAACCGGCGGTCCGTCTGATAGATTCTCCCATCTTAACAGACGGATTGCAATCTTTAGAGCACAGGCGTCGGGTGGGAATGCTATCCTTGTTCTACCGGTATTGATCCTTTTGGCACCGGTGCTTAGTCGGGAAACACGCCAAACGCGTGCCCAACATTTGTACACGGTTGACATTTGTCACACGAGAACGGGTTGCTTCTTCGACTCGTTCTTGTGTTCAACAGCTCGGCTGTGGAATGATTTGCCGGCCTCTGTGTTTCCTCCTTCCTACAACATGGGTCTCTTCAAGACCAATTTTCATTCCTTCCTCTCCTCAAAAAGACCCTCCACACAGCATCCCAGATGACATAGGCCCTGAGGGAAATTATTTTCATCAGGACCTCCTGTGTGGACTCAATGTAAAAAAAATAAAAATTGAAGTATGGATGTTTGTTACTCTTTCACGCAATAAATACTGAATGTACTTTAAAAATTCTTTCACTAATAGATAGCTACATTATTTGCGAGTAATATAGGCTGTTTGTATTGGTAAGCTCTGACGTTATGAATAAGCTTTGGCGTTATGAAATTAATTATTAGGGGGCATACATTAATTACGTGAGCTCAAAGGGGGGGGGTCCAGCAAAATCTCACATTTCTTGAAAAGAATATACAAAGTGACCCAAATTTATCTCACCAAGAGGTGGGGGAGGGGTCTAGATTGGAAGAAAAACTGCTTACGTAATTAATGTACGCCCCCTTATACGTTTATTGTCTGGACGCAAAGCAAAGCGTTGGTAAGTAATTGTTTGACGCTGTCATTTTGTTATTTGTTTAGGTTACTATGGATATCCCTTTGATAGTAAGAATTCAAATATGTATAAAATACTAATCACGTTCGTGATTGTTACGTTATAAAAGGTGGCACGCGAGCTGTATGAAAAACAAATGTAACGGGTATGGAGGGAAGGGAGGGGTGGGGGGGATAAAAGCTTTAATAAAATACAAATAAATTATAATAATAAATAATAAATAAATTAGTAAAAAGTCTAACTACCCAGTTAGACCCGAGAATAATTCTCCTCTAACCGGGAATAAAATTAGTTAATGAAGATTGTTATGTATTATTTTATTATTATAAGCAATAATTATCAGCCTGAAACACTCATCCACATTGAAAAATCTTCCGAGAAAAGATACATGACGCCAACGGGACTTGAACCCGTGCCCTTCTGATTGCCGGTCAGCTGCTCTCCCAATTGAGCTATAGCGGCTTATCTTATAACCCGCCAAATGATTCAATATATACTAGTGTTTCATTCAACAATTACTGCTTATTATATTTTTATAACAGCTGACCGGCAATCAGAAGGGCACGGGTTCAAGTCCCGTTGGCGTCATGTATCTCGGAAGATTTTTCAATGTGGATTAGTGTTTCAGGCTGATAATTATTGTTTATAATAATTGTTACCCTTTGTGCTATGCATAAAAAATCTTGTCTTAAACGTTAATTTAACAATTAAAAATAATATTATTTTATTATATTATATCTTTTATTACACAAATAAAAAAATAAAATATATTGTACAAAATATTTACTTTGTATTATAATTTTTTTTTAAATTGTTGAATTTCATTTAATTCCTTAATATTGGTTAACAATACATTGTGTTGGTGTTGTCAATTGTAATACAGTCAATTGATGTACAAACAATTGGTAACCATTTCACAACGTTGGCGATAAATCCAAACGACCCCAACTCAATAATATAGTTTCCTGGCCTAGGCTGTAGGTAGGCTCTTAGGGAGTCACGCCGCGACATTATTAAATATTGACGGAGATGGAGCTTTGTACCGATTCATCCAGCTTTATTTATTCTGTGGCACGTTAAATAAAAATATAAGATTCAATTCGGGAAGAGATCCAGCCCGCGTGATGTAAATTCAGTCGGTCGGTTTGTTTTAATATTCCGCTGTTGCGGGTGTCACGTGACACAGCAGCCATTTTGTTTCAGATTGATTTTAAAAATACAATGCCACCTTCCTCTTTCCTGTATACGCACAGTATATAAAAGACGGGTGTTATTAAATCTTAATTGTTTCATTAACCCATCAGGTCTCGAACACATTTTCCGCTGTGCAAAAAAGCCGAATAAATGGAATATTTCTGAACATATTTGAAAACTAAAAACTGTTTTCGAAAAGTGATAAAATACGCTTTCAAATTTATTAATCGAAAAAAAATAATAATTTTTACATGCAAACAAAAAGTTTTAAAAATGGCTTTAAAATGACGTTTTTTCTTACTAAAATTAACGATAATGAAAAAAAAACATTTACGTATTATTTTATTTGAGGAATCTTTATCTTTATTCTTTACTTTTTAAATAACGCAACGGATTTTCATGCGGTTTTCACCAATAGGTAGAGTGATTCATGAGGAAGGTTTGTAGGCATATAATTTGTCAAGATTTTGTGTAAATTGGTTGAAATACATAATATATCTGGCCAAGCGGAAGCGGGTAGAAGGCAGCAGGCAGCAGGCATCGTGGTGTGGATTTTATTTAACAGATGGCGTTGGTTATAAAGGTTTCGTTAGCCACAGCAACGTGTGGCCGGGTCTGCTAGTGTATTATAAACGTTATTCTCACCTCGTTTTTTTTGTCGTTCCATTTAACAAAAATTAATTCTTTTTTTTTTAAGTTACCATCCGAATATTTGATTCATAAAGGTGTAATTTTGCTTGTTTCGTGGAACTTTTGGAATTGAATACATAAAGCGTGGTATTTTTGCAGTGAAAATACCTTTCTTAGAATTACGATCACGGCAAAAAATATTAAACCCCACAGTTTGTATGTTTTTTACCGTAAGCCTAACTGAAATATAACAGATTTTTTTGACTCTTGAGAAATAATATTAAATTAAAAAAACAAGACACACCACTTTTTGGAGATTTTAAAATCGATATCTCAAAAGAATGGTATTGCACGGAAATATGTTAACACCTTAAAATTGTACAACTTTTATGAGTATAACACAATGTTTCCCACAAAGGTAACAAACAACACCAGCTCGTTGATAGATCACAAATAGAACAAATGTTTCTGGGATAACTTCAAATATTGATGATCCCCTTCATGACCATAATATACTTGTATTGGATTATGAAATATTTGACGACCTCCGTAGTCCAGTGGGTAAGACTCTTGACTCACAATCCGGAGGTCGCGGGTTCGAACCCGGCATGCGCAAATAAATTTTATTTGATTAATTTGTGTTATTTCACAATTAATTCATTTAAAATAATATAAAGTATATTTGCGGCATGTTCCAGAGTGGAAGATACTATCAGTATCGCCCTGGTGTAAGACCACCATTCAGAATTGAAACGTTGCTTGAAAATGGCTTTAGCCATGTTTAGTGACCAGATCTGAATAGCCAGGTACTTCCCAACCTTCCTCTTCCCCACCTCCTTCCCCTCCCCACTACCTTAAGCCTCACAACATACCCCAATTGGGGATGCCATAGTCTCACTGGCTCCAGACAGGAGCAGTTGAGATTCTTGTGCGGTATTCACTGTAAAAAAATAAAAATAATGAAAACTCCCTGAAAAACCTCCCCAATAACAGATCACCAAACAACCTCTCAAATGCTTACAAAATATATTTTTAAAAATTTAACTTGTAAATTTACCCATTCGTCTGACGGTGTAAATCAAAATTATAATAATTTCGCTGACTATCTTCAAAATGCTGTAAATTCATGCAAAACAAAAGTAAAAACTAATAAAGGATCAGGACTGAATTTGTTTGATGCCCAACTTGATTCAATTATTAAAGAACGAAATAGCATATTTAAACATTGGAAACAAAATCATGGAAGTATTCCTTTGACAATAGAAAAAAAAAAAGCTCGTATTACTGTCACAAATTACGGAAAATATATTAAATCTAAGTATTATACAAAATTGCTTAATGAAAACATGAGTAAGCCACAACGATCCTGGAAAACAAACAATTCCATTCTCTCAAATAGCTCGCGAAACCCATAAATAACATATAAATCTCTAGTCATAAATGACGAAGAAGTAAAGAGACCAAAGGAGATTGCAATTGCATTTAACGCATTTTGTTGGGGAATGTTAATAAAAACTTCAAAAACTGATGTAAACACGATCCACACGGAACTTCTATGAGACACACGGTGAGCGTATGTCTGCACCCCTCCAAAGGAAAATCCAATAATTATAATAAATCTCCCTCACACGTATAAAAAAAATTAAACACAATTCACGTTATATTGACACCTTTCTTAGTGGTTACACCCAAACATATACCTACACATTCACATACCTACATACCACGCATACATACTGTCACTGCTTGGGATTGGTATTAATTATTGTTGCAAGTCCTTTGTCCTACCTATTCCCAATTGCCTACCCATCAATCTTACCCACAATTTTAATCAGTCTGCAATAAACTCCCGCCGCATATAGCCATTGTGTGCTTCCGCTCTCGGTTAATCGCCCTTTAAACAACTCCGCCGTGTATTATAAAATAAACGAACCTCACGACTATTACTTTTTGTGCCTCTTGGATGGGAAAGGAATCATACAAGTGCATTGCCAGCCTACAATCCTTTTCCGGTGAGTCCTCTCCTTTCTATGCAACATGTATTTTTATCATTTTTAAGCAGTGATAGTAACACAAAATCAAGGTCCTTCGCCCATCATTTTTTTACACAAAACATAACAATCCACTCTCACAAGATAAATACCATTCACTTAGGTTATTTTCTTTTAAAGATAATTGTTATCCTTCCGGAGGCCGATTGTCCACCTAATATTGGCGCCTAACGTGTTTTATACGTAATACTGACGCCCAACATGGCTCAATTTTCTTTCCGTAATATTGGTTACTTTAATTTAACTTTTTTTTTCAGTGTAGTTAGGTTAGGTTAAGTTAGGTTAGATAACTCAGACACGTTCGGAACGAGTTCTGTCCACGTACAACGAACGTTGATGCTATTTCGGAACGTTAGACTTTTCGTTAACGCTAATGATGGTGTTTTTTTTTTAATTTTTATCAATTCCTTTATTATTTACTAGCTTTTGTTCCCGGCTGCGTATTTCCTTTTCCTTGTTCAATACGAGGTAACCATGCCCCGAAATCAACACGGGTTTGTAACGCCATTTATCCACCAAACCCGTGTCCAGTAGAAGGCAAGCGGCATCCTATACTGTGCACGGGTTTGTAATTTGTAACGCCAATTCCCTTCCCAAACCCGTGTTCAGTACGAGGCATATTAAGTGAATGCATTATAGACAAGTTAGTACCTGTATTTATAACAGCAGAACATGGAAAGAAATGTTTTGGAATAATTACACAAACCTGCTAGACAAACCCTGCTTTGCCAAACAAACCATTCAAAATCTGAGAAGTTGATGACATGCGAGTTTATTTTAGAGAATTTATTTTATAAGATTGGTACTATAAAATGTTATTAGTACAATATTATGAAGTGTCTTTATTTATTTTATTAGTATGGCTGTTTGTGTTTTATTGCCCACCTATTATATTGTGCGTGTATGCACACACTTCCTTTTTTAATGTTATAATCACGTTTGGAGGACGCGTGCCTCATACTGAACACGGGTTTGAGAAGGGATTGGCGTTACAAACCCGTGCACAGTAGGATGCTGCTTGCCTTCTTGGGTTTGGCAAACACGGAAAAGGAAATATGCTTCCCGGCTTCGCTCGCATAATATTAGGGGGGTTCCCACTCCGCCTCCTCCACCTTCCCCGCCTCCACTTCACTCCCCCCCCTCCCCCCTCCCGAGAGAAAATAACACATTTTCTGGATAAAATCAGTATTCTTGTAGACTTACTTTTATTCATAAACTAGAATTTTAAATTTTTTTGTTAACTGTAAGCAGTTTTTAATAACAAACAAACTTGCTCCGAACGTGTTTGAATTCTCCCTTTAATTAATGCCTGCCTTTTAGAGAATAATTACCAAATTGGCAATTCATTATGAAGTAATAATATTATTTTCACCTCCCCTGTTAACACTTACGGCACACCCTACACCAGGGATGGCGAACCAATGGCACGCGTGCCATTAATGGCACGCGACACAATATTTTGGGCACGTCACTGATCAGTGATCACAAAATTTATTATGCACTACGAAAAAAAGTGTGAAGTGTGCAGTAGGAGAACGAGCGAACCCGAGTGATCCCTACGCTACAGAATGTTCGGGTGCGGTGCGCGGGTTGCGATACGCATGGTACGGTGCGTCGCGAGGGTTGGCGGAGGGAAGGGCGACGTTCACTCATTTGTTTTCGAACCTACAATGTACATCGCGAGTTTCTTTATGCATAACATAATAGTGAATTTCGTTGATATGATTGTATCTAGTTTAAAGTTTATCTGAGTTTTATCTTTGGTTTAAATATTATTTAGTATGGCTAGTTCAGCAAAAAAACAAAAAGTGTAACAAGATTTATTTTTTTTATTTTTTTATTAGGTTTGTCAACAGTGATTTACATCAAAGCTTTCACAGATACAATTACACTGAACATAGTTGATGCTATCACTAATTAAAGACAAACACAACATTGATAATATAATACTTACATATATATTATATTCATTCACACAAACACATACTATACATTACAAAATAATAATTAACAAGTTTTACAAGGAACAAGTTTTTAGAACAATGAGTTTATAGGTTCATAAGTTTATCGAACAACTTAATAGGGAGCCTTAAAGCTTGTTAAGAAATGATTTGAAGTTGGCCAATTTTGAAATTGTCAAATTAATCAAATGTTTTTTATAAGCCTCATTGAAATTACGGCACATTCTCGATAAAGCTGAGTCATACCCCAGCTTAGTTCGATATTTTTGATATTTAACGGAACATGATTTACCAGTCGTGAACCAATTCTAGGAACATTGAACCTGATTTGGTGAAGTATAAAAGGACAGTTTATTAAACCATTTACAATTTTGAATAGAAAATTTAGATCTGTATTTAGTCTTCTCTGTTCAAGGGTGCGTACATTGTAGAATTTTAGTCTATCAGTGTAGTGAGGAAATGATCGAGCTCGCCTATCGGAATACGCCAGGTGGTACATAAAATGTTTTTGAACCTGCTCTATTCGCTGAATATGAACTTTGTAGGTTGGACTCCATACAGCACTTGCGTACTCCAACACGTTGCGGTTGAAGGAATTGTACAGCGTTATTTTTGATGTGGGATTTTTAAAATGTTTACTGTTTCGTTTGATAAATCCTAGCATTTTCATAGATCTAGAAATGATATTGTCAAAATGAGGTGTGAAAGTAAGTTTTTTTATCAAATAATACGCCTAGGTCCCGAGTGGTTGCGACTTCCTGGAGTTTAGTACCGTCGATAAAATATTGAGTCGGAATAGAATTGTGTTTACGCGTAAAGGTTATGTGAACACATTTTAAAGAATTTAGAAACATTCTATTGTCGTTGCACCACTTTGAAACTCTGTTTATATCGTTTTGGAGAAGTATTGAGTCTAGTAATGTATGTATAATTTTAAATATCTTACAATCATCAGCAAAAAAAAAATTTTCAGAATCCAAAATAACATCGCACAAGTCATTTATAAAAACAAAAAACAAGATTGGGCCCAAATGGGACCCTTGCGGCACTCCATATGACACATCTAATCCTCTTGACTCATAGCCATCAAATACTACTCTTTGTATGCGGTCAGTTAGATAGGAGTAAAACCAATTTAGCAAAGTACCATGAACACCCATTTGTTTTAGTTTATGAATTAGTAATCTATGATTTACTTTATCGAAGGCCTTGCTAAAATCTGTGTAGATTGTGTCTATCTGTTGACCTCTATTATATATATTATATTGACATAGCAAAGTAAATTAGAGGATGTTGATTTCTGGGAGAGAAAACCGTGCTGTTTTGGAGTTATAAGATTTTTGAGATGATAATTAAGATATGGACAAATTAATTTTTCAAAAATTTTCGCAAATGAACAGAGAATAGAGATGGGTCTATAGTTTGTGACTTCGTGAAGGTCTCCACTTTTAGGTATAGGTACAATATTAGCCTGTTTCCACCTTGTTGGAAAAATGGATGAAGATAATGATTTCCTGTAAATGATAGTCAGAGGGAGTGCGAGACTGTGTGCACATTTTTTTATTAGGAGTGGTGGAATTTTGTCGGGGCCAGGGCCTTTGCTTTGGTCGAGGTTAAGCATTTCTATTTTTACATCGTGTACACTAATGTTTACTGTGTGTAGAGAGCTGTTCGAATAGTCTATTGATTCAGATTGAGGTTGAGTCTCTTCATTGCTTCTAATGTCATCTTTCTCATACACTGATGAAAAGTGTTTTGCAAATAGTTCTCTGCTTTCCTCGCCGTTTGATGATTTTTTTTCTCCAAACGTCATATTTTGGGGGATAGTACTTATGTTTTGTTTCTTGTGTTTGACAAATCTCCAAAAAGCTTTAACGTTATTATGATTAACCAGACACGATTCTATTTGTTCAATGTGTTTAAAGTAGCAATTACTAATGAGTTTGGAACAGCGGGTGCGTAAGAGTTCGTAAGAATTTCTATCACGTGGATTCTTATATTTTTTATAGAGAAGTCGAAATTTATTTTTTTCTTTTAGTAATTTAACTAAGTATGGTGAGTACCAGAGGGGATGCTGCCTGTTGCGATTTACAAATTTGGTTACGCATTTCTCAATTATACGATACAAATGAGTGTAAAATAAAGAAACCATATCGTCTACCGACATAAAATCAGGTAAAAAAAGTGCCCAATTTAGTTTTTGTAATTCCTGATTGAATTGAACGTAATCATTCTTATTAAAATCATATTTAAGTAAGTTTTTATTTTTTAGCATTTTTGTTAATTTGAAATCAAAACTATATTCAATCTCTAAAGGTGGATGGTGTATATCAATGCGACTTAGGATTTCGGTACTTTGCCTGACTTGTATCGTTTTTGAAAGAACGAGATCTAAGATTCTACAGTTACTATTAGCAATGCCATTGAATTGATTGAGGTTATTTAGGGCAATAAAATTTACAAGATGGTTACCGATGTCAGTATTATAATTTTCTGGAGATAGGGAATGAGTCTGGTTTGGTTCGTTGTGGGTCCAACCGATATTTTCCAGGTTGAAATCTCCTAAAATTAACGTATTTGATTCACCAACGGCATCCATAACATTGCCAACTTTTTTTTAAAAATAATCAAAATTATCAACAAGCAACGGGGGAGGTATATAAACAGCACATATGTAGAGACATCTCGTTAGTTTATTCTAGCTGAATTTGATGGTCTCCCATACGTCTTCCAAGGTACTTTCCCAATGCTTACAGTGGTTAGTTTGATATTCTTGTAAAACGGCTATCAATACACCCCCTCCGTCACTTTTGTGGTTAGAGAAACTGCTACGGTCCCTTCTAAAAACATTATAACGCAATACAAAAATTTCAGCATCAGAAATAGAGTCGTTCAACCATGTTTCCGTTAGAATAATAATATCAAAATTGTTATTAAGTATTTCTAAGTAAACTTCATTAAGTTTTGTTCTTAAACCCCTGACATTCTGGTAATAAATTCTTAGGTTATCCATATTAGGTAATAAATCAAGGTAATCCATATCCATATTAGGTAATAAGGACATTCTGGTAATAAATTCTTAGGTTATCCATATTAGTATACATTATTCAAAGATAACGCGCAAATTAAAATTAAGATAAAGATAAGGTAGGGAGGCGGGAATGGGTACCGCCGCCCCGGGAACCTTTATTGGATAACCAACACCTCTGCCATAGGTCACCCCAAGTGGTTTGCTACGTTTGGTGATTTAGCAGAGGTGCCCGGGTTCATGGGATGAGGTGTGTTTAGGTCTGATGACCAGGACACACTGAACCCCAGATTCCTACCCACCCCTTAAACCCTTTTCCTTCCCAGAACCCTCCTCTCCTTCCTTTCCCTAAAAGACCCTCCACACAGCATCCCTAAAGATGACATAGGCCCTCAGGGAAATTATTTGCCTCAGGGCCTCCTGTGTGGAGCTTATGTAAAAAAAAAAAAAAAAAAAAAAAAGGGAATCAGATGAGCGAAGCCAATGAGTCCTGGTTGCGGATCACCACCACGTGCGCCGAGTTTTCATCTTTACGAGCAAGGATTCTGCCATTTCGGATCCACACAAATTTGTAGTTTACTTCTTTCGCCTTAATGCAGCTTCGTGCAGCATGCAAGGCCTTGTTTGCTGGTGTTAGATGCCTAAATGCGTCGAATTTAGCTTGGAGTTCTTGTTCTTCTTGTTGAAGCTGACGACTGCAGCCAAAACTTCATCCCTTGCCCTCACGCTCGGGAGCTTCACGATTATTGTTTTTGGCCTTCCGGAATCTTGTTTAATCTTGGAGACTCGATGGATGTTAAGAATTTCCGATTCGGCAATGGGGCGAAATAAAGAAATAAACAGTCAACATCTCTGATTAACCCATATCTTCCTAGTGATCGGTTATTTGATTACACATTCGTTGTTAATTTTTTTTTATATTGGTTCACCTGAAACTATTAGTTGTCAAACAGTATTTTTGACGTTTCACAATTCACGCGTTTATTATTCATTATTATTTTTTAATTTATAAACTAACGTTTAGACAAGATTTTTATGCATAGCACAAAGGGTAACAATTATTACAAGCAATAATTGTCAGCCTGAAACACTCATTTACATTGAAAAATCTTCCGAGAAAAGATACTTGCCGCCAACGGGACTTTTCTCGGAAGATTTTTCAATGTAAATGAGTGTTTCAGGCTGACAATTATTGCTTGTAATAATTGTTACCCTTTGTGCTATGCATAAAAATCTTGTCTAAACGTTAGTTTATAAATTAAAAAATAATAATTAATATTTAACAAGTTTAAGTATTTCCCCAATAAATGCAGACATAATTTGTCTCGACGCCACCTAGCGAGGGATTTAACACTAACAATGTCTTCCTCGCAAAAATAAAGTTGGTTGTTTTCAGGTGGAAAAAATATAACAAGCAGCAATTGTTGAATGAAACACTAGTATAAATTGAATTATTTGGCGGGTATTTGATAAGCCGCCATAGCTCAGTGGTCATAGCATTTGACTGGCAATCGGAAGGACACGGGTTCAAGTCCCGTTGGCGGCAAGTATCTTTTCTCGGAAGATTTTTCAATGTAAATGAGTGTTTCAGGCTGACAATTATTGCTTGTAATAATTGTTACCGTTTATTATTCCAATTTAAGCTGTTTGTAAGGCAATTTTTCATAAAAAATATGTCTTGTCGTAAAACGTAAGTAGTTTTGGTATATTATAATATAATTTTATTTATGTTTGTGGTTTTATACTTAAAATAATGTTTGTCACAATATTGTAACATATTGAAATTATTATAAAATTGATTGTGGGTAGAAAAATTGGTATTTTATAAAATGATCGATTTTTCGATCAGTAGGATGATATACCAGTGTGTTGCTATGCATTCATATGAAGGTTTTATTTAGATATTTTTGTTGTTTTTGTTACAGTTTGTCAGTAAATGAAATAATTTCATATCTGGAAGATGACACGAATATTTTATCGGCTGATATTTATATTACTCCACCAGATAATTATGATAAAAGTGACGAAGATAGTGGTGACGAGGAATCTACCCATATAAATAATTTGTCGAGGCAACAACTGTTAGCAGAAGCTGAACTTAGGGCCACTGTTGCTACAGAAACTTGTATTGATGTGGAAGACAGTTTCTTGGACGATCACACTCTCCAACCTACGCCTAGTACATCATCAGCAAAACCACCTCCGCAGAAAAAAAAACGTGTTCCAGTATCTAGACGTTGGAGGCCTATAGATACTTCGGCTAAAGTTCGGTGTTTGGGCTAAATTCCTAAAAAATAAAACTAGTTATTTTTATACTAATTTGGGGTCGGGGAATCCGAATCTGAAAGAATTAGGCGGCGGCAAGCAATATTAACTGAATTACAGGACTTTAAAAAATTTTATACACATACAGGAAAATAGCCATTCTGGAAGCATTTTGATTCCTAGAAAATCAAACTAGTTATTTTTATACTAACTATGGGCCGGGGAATCCGAATCTGAAAGAATTAGGCGGCGGCAAGCAATATTAACTGAATTAAACGACTTTAAAATTTTCTATACACACACACATGAAAATAATCATTTCGGAAGTATTTTGACACACGTAGTACAAAGATCATAGAAAAACAAGATAACATAGATGTTTTTACCACACAAAATTAAGTGTTGCCATTGTCGTTTAATTCAGTTAATATTGCTTGCCGCCGCCTAATTCTTTCAGATTCGGATTCCCCGGCCCATAGTTAGTATAAAAATAACTAGTTTGATTTTCTAGGAATCAAAATGCTTCCAGAATGGCTATTTTCCTGTATGTGTATAATTTTTTTTAAAGTCCTGTAATTCAGTTAATATTGCTTGCCGCCGCCTAATTCTTTCAGATTCGGATTCCCCGACCCCAAATTAGTATAAAAATAACTAGTTTTATTTTTTAGGAATTTAGCCCAAACACCGAATTTATTCCGATACTTCAGATAAGCCTGAACAAGTGACCACAATACCCAGTTTCCTTGAAGATGTTGAAACACCAATACAATTTTTTGAGTTGTTTTTCGATGCAGAGGTATTTGAGCTGTTGCGTTCAGAAACTGAAAAAAATGCCATTCAGAAAGGGAAACACAATTTTGGAGTTACTGTGACTGAGATGAAACATTTTATCGGAATATTATTATTGTCAGGATATAACAGTGTGGCGAGGTACCGAATGTCTTGGGAACAACAAATTGAAAATTTGCTTCGTTACTTCCATGTCGCTGATAATAATAATTTACCACCAAATGATAAATTTGGAAAAGTTCGTCCACTTTGGAATCTACTCAACCACAGATGGCTAAAATATTATCCCGGCGACAAAAATTTGAGCATTGCTGAATCGATGATTCCCTATTACGGAAAACATCATCAACATACGTCAACACTGTAACCCAACAATTGTCTATTGTTGGGTTACAGTGTTGACGTATTTTGACAGCTGCTTCAATTTATCAAGCTTTAACAATCATAATACTAGAAAATCAAACTAAAAAAGTGGTTAACTCGTCTAATCAGGAGAGTGCGCGTTGGGACAGTGAATTTTTTATCCCACAAAGTATCTCGCTAAGGCGGAATACTCGTCATTATTCTGGTGTTTTGTACCACAAAATACAACTCAGTACAAAGGTGACTCGATCATTATATAAACACAAAAAACCTATCCTAAAGGCGTTTTTAGCGTCACAAAGGCTCTGCCATCTCTCATTCAAGAAACAAGCATTGTGTCGTTTTTTCTTTTTGTGTGAAATTTTGAAATCAACTACCTTTAAAATGAATACACTGTGCTCCATCTGTAAAAAAAACATTGACACCCCGTCAGACTTCATCTCATGTTGTATCTGCGACGAAAACTACCACTTCATTTGTGCCGATATCGCAGAGACCTCACGACGAGGAACTAAGATTTTACAGTGGTGCTGCAAATTTTGCACAAAAACACAAACAAACTCAAAAAAAAATACGTCTGAAAAAAATCTAGAACCGACATCTACCGAGAAACCAAATAAACAACCATCATCAACACCTAAATCTACAATTGCCGCCTCATCATACGCCAGTGTGAACTTACCACCAACAACCACAGATGGCTCTAGTAATCTGACAATCGAGCTATTTTTAACTGAAATTGCTAATTTTAAAGACTCAGTTATTGAATCTGTTGGAAAAAAATACGATGCAATCCTGCTCCAAAATAATGAAATATTAAAAACCATTCAAAGCATATCTCAACAGCAAGAAGATTTAAAATATCGAATAAATAATTTGGAAAAACTACATGAACAAGTAAACTCAGCCTTAAATTCAAGACTTGAGGATTTAGAAAAAGTAAGCGGAAAAAATAATGAAAATGAAATAAAAATTTGTCTCTTGACAGAACGAAATGAAGACCTAGAAAAAAGAATAATAGCGATCGATATTGACCAAGAAAACAGGAACAGACGATTTAACAATACTTGTTTGGAACTTCGAGGGCTTCCAGAATTCAAAGAGGAAATATCACAAACCTTAAAAGACATTATATTCAACACCAGTAAAACAGTAGACTGCCAACTAAATATAAATGATATATATAATAAATATGGAGTATCACAAAGAAATAAAAATATTCCTCCAACAGTTAAACCTAGGTCAGTGGTAATTAATTTTAAATCAATAGCGTTAAAAGAGGAGCTCCTTAATGCTATAAAAAAATATAACAGATCTTGCGAAAAGATTGGGGACAAACTAAACACGGGAACAATCGGATTGTCTGGCCCCATTACACCCATCTACGTCTCAGAACTCCTCACGTCTAAAGGCAAACGGCTTTGGTATCTAGCTCGCCAACGTGCGACTGAATGTAAATATAGGTACGTCTGGACGAAAGCAGGTCTAATCTACATGAAAAAAGATGACTCTTCTCGACCTATATTAATAAATTCAGAACAAGCTATACCGAAGCTCTGACTACCTGCTCTTTATTCTAACTATCGTGATAAAACTCACTACCGCTTTATATCGCCATTTCATACTCTATTACATAACAGCACTATATTACATGAACACCTAGGATTTTGCATAACTCCTATTTGTACTGGAATAATTTTAATTCTAATTTTAACTTTAACTTTAATTTTAATCTTTATTCTCTCTAGAATGGTAACTACACTTATTACAAGATTATTAATTGATTTATTAGAAATATTACTAATAATTCGGCAAAAGAGAACTCTAATCAACATATTTTATATAACCCAGATATTACTTATTTTTCATACTTATACTACTTTTTACTGTCTTTTGAAAGAGAAAATGCCACACACTAACTACATACGTTATTTATTTCCTGGATTTTATTTCAGATATTATTTCTTACTTAGATATTATTTATTTTTCCTAACTACATCATTTTGTTAACAGTTTTGTCGCTACATATTTCGTACTACAAGTATTGATATGATAATAAAATACTGTTTTAAAACTTTACCCAGAAAACAACAATTAATTTTTGAATTCTAGTGGTAATAAACGATCTTCAACATGAAATCGATAGTATCATAGTGCCAAATACTGAAATAATTTTTGAAAACATTAACAAAATTATGCAATTTAATTGGGAATCAAATAGGATTAATATTGTTCATCAAAATATTAGAACGATGGGAAACTTGGATGATTTTCTTATATTTTTGGAAGAAATAAAATCTGTAGTTAAGTTCCATGTACTAATTCTCACTGAATGCAGGTTAAATGATTCATACATAGCCAAACAAATTTCAGGCTATAACGAATACCATACAACATCGCATATTAACCAAAATAGCGGAGTAGTAGTATATATCGACAATACATTAAATTCCTTAGTACAAGAAATAAACATAAATCAGTGTAATTGTTTAAAAATCAACATTAATGAGAATTTAGGTTTCCTAGCTATCTACCGATCACCATCGTTCAATGACATCCAAGATTTCCTGGAAAATCTTATTGGTGAGTTAAAAAAAACTAAGGATTACGCACAATATGTACTGATCGGGGACATGAATATAAATACTATAGGAGAAGTATTGCATAGGCAGTCCGACGACTACTTATGTGCTATGGCTGAAAGTAATTTTATTTCCAATATTAATTCTCCAACTAGGGTACAAGGTAGCTCAAGCTCATGTTTGGATCATATATATATACCAGAAATATAACAAATTCAAATGCATTTGTAATACATAATACAATCACTGATCATTACACCACTGCAATCAGTATCCCAAACTCAATACCCAAAAAACATAAAATTAATCACAAACAGATTATCGATTATGAGGCTTTATTAAATGATCTTAATAATAAAAATTGGGAATATGTTTATAAAGAGACTGAAGTTAACAATGCTCTAAACTATTTTATTAATGAAATCAATACATTCATAACAAAACACACAATAACTAAACGCATTCCATATAGTAAAATACATCTCACCCCATGGATTACCAACGGCATTGTTAAATCTATACACAAAAGAAATCACCTTCATAAAATAGCTAAACGAGACCCATTGAACGATACTAAACAGCAACACTATTACCGATACCGTAATATTTGCAAAACCGTTATTCGCAAATGTAAAGAGCGTTATTATAAATTCTTACTTGATAAGGATAATTCCAGCAAAAACATGTGGAATGTTGTCAGAGACATAACTAAAAGTAAAAGAAATACCAGTACATCTGTAACTGAATTAAACACCGGAAATTTGATTATAACTGACAATCAATCAATTGCATGTCATACTAATCAATATTTTGCATCTGTTGGGTCAAATCTAGCAAAAAAAATTTTATTAGAAACCCAGAAAACGGAAGACTCTTGAGCATCGACAATTGAAACAAAGGAACAATCTTTTTCATTTGATATTAAACCAACTACTGTAGAAGAGGTCTTAAAAATAATCAACAGCCTTAATACTACACATGCAAAGGGTCCAGATAGTCTAAATACACAAATACTAAAAAAAAATAAAAATCAGATTTCTGCTCCGCTATCATATATTTACAACTTAAGTTTTGCATCAGGAATATTTCCTGATCACTTTAAAAAATTAATAATTGTCCCAATTCACAAAAGTGGAACTAAATCTCTTGTAGAAAACTACAGGCCAATATCACTTTTAAGCGCGATATCCAAAGTCATTGAAAAGCTTTTCAAAACTAGGTTAAACGAATATGTGGAGGAACATAACATTCTAAGTCCAAACCAATACGGCTTTCGGTCGGGTAAGGGAACGGATGATGCCATCGCATGTCTCACGGAAACTATTGCAGGGAATATGAACCGTGGCAAGAAAACTATTGCCCTTTTCCTGGACCTGGCCAAGGCATTTGACACAATATCTCATAAAATTCTTTTACAGAGACTTAGAAATATAGGAATAAAGGGAAAAGCTTTTCTATGGATAGAAAATTATATATCTAATAGATTTCAACAAACCAGAATTAACGAGGCTATTAGTACTTCACTAAAATACACTTTTGGGGTACCACAAGGAAGTACACTTGGGCCCCTTCTCTTTATTATATACATAAACGAACTTTGTAACCAACACATTGGTGGCAAAATTATCACGTTCGCTGACGTTTGAAGGAGATGATTGGAAAGAAACACACCACCTTGCGAACATAGGTATAAACAGAGTAAAACAGTGGCTGGACAGTAATTTGCTTACACTAAACATACAAAAAACAAAATATCTCACATTTAGCGCTACCCTTGCAGGGCAACCCAAAACACCTCATCACCTCACAATACATAATATTAAGTGTAGCCTTGGAAATAATAACCATACTTGTAAATGCGAAACCCTTGAATGTGTTAAATCTATTAAATATTTAGGTATAATAGTGGATAACCACCTTAAATGGAAACAACAAATTGAAAACACAGCTAATAAAGTGCGCAAGCTTATTTATATATTTATAGCATTGCGGGAAATTATAAAAACTCAAGACATTAAAAAAATATACTACGGGCTCTGTAACTCCGTCATAATCTACGGTTGCATTGGATGGGGTGGAACAGGATTAACAATATTATACCCGCTACTGAAGGCACAGAAATCCATTCTACGCGTCATTATGAAGAAACCCTTCAGATACTCGAGCGAGGCTCTCTTCAAGGAGTTTAACGTGCTTGATGTTCGACAGTGTTACATAAAAAAAATAACAATCTGCGTCCACAAAAATATAAGCAAAACGATAACAGTCGATCATAATCATCAAACCAGAAGTAAGAGCAGAAACGACCTTTCAATTCCTACAAGCAATACTGCGGCTTATCAAAAAGTTTTCTCATACCTGGGGCCAAAAATATACAACAAAATCCCCTCTCAATTTAAACTGTGTGAATTATCATCCTTCGGTACTAAAATTACAAAATGGTTATTAGACTTAGGTAGGACAGATTCCGAAAAATTATTAAAAAACGTAGTCTGAGTTGATTTCTTCGATTTTGTATTTTGTATTTTCCTAAAAAATATTTTTTTCTTTTTCTTTCTTACATTTATATATTATATTTTTATTTTATATTTTACATGTATCTATCTGGATTTTATTGTTTATTACTGCTAATTTGTATTTTCCTAAAAAAATACTTTTTTAATTTTTCTTTCTTACATTTATATGTTATATTTTTATTTTATTTTATATTTTACATGTACCTACCTGGATTTTATTGTTTATTACTGATGTATACCTAGAATAACACAACTTATATCTGATATTGTACCTAATATCTAAGTAACTCCCCCAATATGTACCATTATTGTTAATTATTATCGAATCCATTAATGTGAAATTATGTACACGCAACCTGCCAATTTGACTGTCCTAAAACGGGAAACCTTCCTAGTTGGACAGTCAAAGCTTCCTTTTATATTGTTATATCTTGTATGTAATAAATAAAAGTTATAATCTATGGAGTTTCTCATAAGTAACCAAATATTTTTGTCCTACAAAAAGTTTCAAAAATCGATATCTAGATTGTGTTTTTCACACTAAACTAAGTGTATCACATTAAAATAGTGGATCGTTTTCCTATTAATAAATAATTACAGTGAGAACAGATATATTATAAGATTGAATTTAAAAACAAAATCTTGAAATTAACATGACAAGTGATATTTGAATTTGAAACCATTTGAATTTGAATTTGAATTTGAAGTTTGAAGTCAAGTGACATTTGAAGCCATAGACAAAAAGTTAACAGAATATTCTACCATTCTAACATCTACCTACATCTAATAATAATCCATAATATTATAATGGAACAAGAAAACTCTGCCCAACAATTCCTGGCAAAGGCAACCTCTATTTTAAACCTATTAAATATCATCATAATGGACACATCTAACAAATTCACCAAGGAACAAATAGCGAAACTCGCCCCTAAATTCACCGATCTATTGGGTAATGTCGGTCAAATGGGTGTAAAGTTAGGGAGCCTTGAAGGAGAATTGAAGACCTACAAATATATGTCTTCTAATCAAACACCCGAAAATGGGAACAGAACATATAGTTCGATTACGTCCAACCAAGTCCTCCCGAAATATCCACCGAACACAAGAAACAATGCCCCTATACTTCCTGCGAGACCAGCCGTACTTATCTTCCCCAAAGATGACAAGTCACTTCCTTCCAGCAGTACTCTTGAAACTCTCAAAACCTCAACTAACCCATCATCTTTGGGAATTACAATCACGGGGGTACGAGAAATAAGGAACGGAGGTGTAGTCGTGCATCCAAGTACCGATGCAGAGGCCATAAAACTTGCCAATGCACCGACCCTATCCGATGCTGGTCTGAAAGCAGCAGTTTCTTCACATAAACTTCCTCGGATAGCTATCCATGGTCTACCTCAAGTTGTGCCCCTCGAGAACATCATCTTGGCAATCCACCAGCAAACACACGAAGAAACCGGTCTACAAATTAATGAATTGAAAGATAAATTGCAGTTCTCTCACAAAGTAGGACCTCGTACCGGATCGTGCACTCATGTCTTCAGAGTTCCTCCTTCTGTTCGTCACTCCCTCATTCGCTTCTCTAAACTGGCTATGGACTGGCAAATACACACCGTAAGGGATTGGATCGACAGTCTAAAATGTGGACACTGTCAACTTTACGGCCATACGGCGTCGAAATGTAACGCAGACATGCCTACATGTTCTCACTGTGGAAAACCTGGACACAATCGAGATGCTTGCCCGACTCCTGAAAAGCCACCAGCATGTGCTACCTGCAAGTTCTTCAGAAAACCGTCCACACACAACACTGGCTCCCCTGACTGTCCTGCCCGCCAAGCCGCTGAGAGACGCGAATTATCTCGAGTCAATTTTTAGGGCTGAATCAGAATCGACACCTTATTAATACTAACTTTTCCACCTATTATCAAAATATTCGTGGTCTCAATACTAAGCTAAACTCCTTTAGATGCTCCATAAATTTATGCCCTTATGATTTTTTATGTTTTACTGAAACATGGCTATCAGACAATATTGCTTCAACAGAACTCGGACTCCATGACTACATTATTTTTCGCTGTGACCGCTCTTCCTCTTCTAACAAGTGTAGAGGAGGTGGGGTAATGATATGTATTAAAAAAAAATACTCTTGCCACATTCTTGAATCGTCTAATAATGTATCTGAACAATTATTTATTTGTGTTCTACTTGGTTCCAAGAAACTTGTCATTGGTTGTGTATACATTCCCCCCTCCTCTTCAATAGAAATCTATAAGTCACATACTGAAGCAGTTGAGCGTGTTTCCATAAAGGCCGATTCCTTACTTATTTGTGGTGATTATAATCTTCCTAAAATAGTGTGGCTTAATGATAGTCATGGTGTGAAAACTCCTAATAATGTTTCCCTTCATGCTTCCATAATAGTAAATTTCTTTGCCTTCCTGAATATGTACCAATTAAACTCGATCAATAACTGTGGAGGTTACTGTCTTGATCTAATATTTACCAATATGCCTAGCGTTTGTGTATGTGAAGCTACTGACTCAATATTACCAATAGATAAATATCATCCACTACTCGATATTAACTTCACTAATCCTTTCAAAAGTGACACTCTGAAATCAGCAGTTACATTCCACTACAAATTTAACAAAGGTGATTATACTGGCATGAATAGGTACCTTGCCCAATATGACTGGGCAGGTATGTTATCAAACAACAATATTAACGATGCTGTATTTAAATTCAACGAATGTATAACTCATGCTACAGATTTGTTCGTTCCAAGGGGAACTTTTTCCCAGCCTAAATTTCCTATTTGGTTCAGTATGAAACTAAAGCATTTGATTATGGAAAAAAAGAAAACACACAAGTTATTCAAATTAACGAACAACTTAGCGCTTTATCAAAAATTTTCTCAGTTAAGAGAATTATCCAAAATTGAATCTAACTTGTGTTATAAATCTTATATTGAACTCACTGAGACAAAATTAAATCTTAACCCTAAACAATTTTGGAAATTTATTAAACAAAAACGTATTGATAACGATCTCCCTTCAAGTTTATTTTTTAATGATACTCACGCCACCAACGATTTCGATATTGCCAACCTTTTTGCTGAACATTTCTCCTCTGTCTATACTGATAACATATGCACCATCCCTCCACTTAAATATGCTAATACTATTGACCTTAATAATTGCGAAATCACACTTGTAGATGTTTTCAATTACTTAAAAAATCTTCCCAGCAAAACAAGCACTGGTCCTGATGGTATACCTGAAATATTATTGAAAGAATGTAAATCTGTTGTATCTAAGCCAATTTGTTTATTATATAACTTATCATTATCATCTGCCACTTTTCCGGATTCCTGGAAGGTTTCCTATATACGACCTATTTTTAAATCGGGTAATAGGTCGAACGTAGAAAACTATAGACCTATATCGATGTTATCTCATATTCCTAAAATCTTTGAATCTATAATCACAAAAAAAATAACACCTATTTTCAAAAATGTGCTGATTGAGGAACAGCATGGCTTTAGATCTGCTAAATCTACCACTACAAACTTACTCTCCTTCACCAACACCGTAGTCAATGGCCTAGAAGATAAATCACAAGTAGATGTTCTATATACCGACTTTTCTAAAGCTTTTGACAAAGTAAAACACGCTATCCTCATGGCCAAACTATATGCTATAGGTATACGAAACCCATTGCTATATTTCTTTAATTCTTATTTAAGCAATAGAAAACAAAGAGTTAAAATAAATAACATTGAGTCTATTATTATTGAAGTAACATCCGGCGTACCGCAAGGAGCACATTTAGCCCCGCTTCTCTTCAACTTGTTTATAAATGACATTATTCGTATTTTCTCTCACACACGCTTTTGGCTTTTTGCTGATGACAATAAGATCCTAAAAATAATCAAAAACTACCATGACTGCCTTCTTTTCCAATCAGATATTGACTCTTTCAATGACTGGTGTAAAATTAATTGCTTGGAACTAAATGTCGATAAGTGCAAAATTATGTCCTTCTACAGATCTAAAAATCCGATTGTTTTCGAATACAAATTAAATAATAATTGCCTAACAACTGTTCAATCTATTAAAGATCTTGGTGTCTCTCTTGATAGCAAGCTTTCTTTTCGGGAACATATAAATACGATTGTTAATAAATCTCTCAAACTACTTGGTTTTATCACTAGAACCACTTCTGACTTCAAAAACATAAATACCCTAAGAACTCTTTACTGCTCCTTGGTTCGCCCCCATCTTGAATATGCTTGTATTATATGGTCTCCTTTTTATGCTGTCCATATTCGTCATATTGAATCCGTTCAACATCGGTTCCTAAAGGGAATTGCTTGGAGGCTAGGATTAGAGCGAGGTAATTACTCGTATGCTGAAATTGAACAAACTCTAAACCTTTCTCCTTTAGAAGACCGTCGGATAAAATCTGATCTCATTTGTTTCTTCAAAATTATTAACTGTTTAATCGACTCGCCTACATTACTACAACTCATCACATTTAATATACCTTCTCGTAGACTCAGAAATAAAGACCTGCTTTTCCTCAATCAGCACTCGACTAACTATGGTTATAACTCACCACTGTCCAGAATGTGTAGACTGGTCAACTCACGTCAAGACCTTGATTTTTTTGGTATTAGCTTAAATGATTTCTGTCGCTCTTTAAACAAATGAAGATATGTAATATTCACCCTAATTTTTGCAAGGTCTTGACGTGACTTGACACTTATTTTTCTTCTATTTTCACTGTTTGTCTTTGCTTTCATGTACCATCCGAATCCTTACATTGTTCATTTCTATACTTCGTGATACTTTGTTTTAAATTGGACGTAAGTCCGTAAATAAATAAATAAAAATAAAAATAAAAAATGTAATAATAAAAATCAATAAAATAAAAATAAATAAAAATGGAAAGCCAATCCGGTTTGGGTACAAAAATTGGTCTATATGCACTCGTCTCGACTATATAATATACGGTGAGCTGTACCAAGGAGCTAGCACTGGAAATACTCACCCAGAGCTTGGCGTTGGCGCGTCTGTTATACTGGACCTCCTAAAAAAATTTCCACCTGTATAGTCCATATATGGACAACTATTTCACTTCGTTGCCACTGTTAGATGAACTGAAGAAATTAGGGCATGATGCAACAGGAACTATCAGGGCGAATAGAGTAGATAATGCGCCATTAAAAGATACAAAGGAGATGAAAAAGACTCCAAGGGGATCATATAACCAAATCACGGATGTAATGACTGATATTACTCTTGTTCGATACAACGACAACAACATTGTTACGGTTGCGTCTACGCAGTGTGGTGTACAACCTTTTAAAGGTCAAGCGTTTTTGTGATAAACCAAAAAAGGATGTTGATCAACCCAGGTGTTTTATAAATTATAATAAATAAATATATGGGCGGCGTAGATCGCCTAGATTAAAATGTGGGGTGCTACCGAATTTCCATTAGGCTGAAGAGATGGTATTGGCAACTACTTATGTTCCCTCTCAATGCATGTGTGAACAATGCCTTTCAATTGTATAAAATATCCCCAGCATCGAAAAAGGGCAACAGTTGTCATGATCTATTATCATTTACCAGGTATATAGTTACGACATATTTTCTAATGAAAGAAGCCTCCAACACCTCCGTTGGTAAACTTTTGGTGCATAGATAAGTTTTAAGATTTTCACGGCCAAAAGCATTTTCGTTATTTGTTTTTGGGGTGTTATGCCGTGTTACGCTACCTCCTTCTTTAGCCAACGTTTCGGACATCGTTGCAGTGTCCATCATCAGGGCAGATCCGGCAGATCCGGTAGATGTGATGATTTTGGTGCCTAGATCATCACTGGCTGTTATAAAATGGGTTCCAGACTCTATAAGGCTAGATGGAAAGGCCCCATCACATTGTCAACCAAATTAAATCTACCCGATGTGGATTTTGTCATAAAAATACATTTATGAAATGTTCAAAGTGCAATGTCGCTTTACATCAGAAATGTTCTGTCGTTTTCCAATTAAAAGAAATTTCATAGATATACACAATGTCTTAATTAATTCCAAACAGTTTTAAAATATATAATTTTTATAAAAAGTAATAAAGTATGGTATATGCACAGTTTTTTTTTATTTCACAATAAGTAACATTCTTATGAATACAACCCATGTAGGTATATTCCTACTGATCGATTTATCGATCGGTTTCAAAACTCAGCAAATAAATTATTTGATGGCACGTCTGTGACCTCATTAAACATTTCTTCAGAAAAATGGCACGTTGCTACGTAAAGGTTCGCCATCCCTGCCCAACACCAAGTACGAATGAATGATTAAATAACCAACTAACCAACCGCAGGCGTGGGCAGAGAGGACGGACTACCAAACAAATTGGTCTTGGAACACACTCGTTGCCTCATTCACATTGTCATTGTACATCGTCTCATAAAAGGTACGTTTTTAGATTTTCACGGACAAAAGTATTTTCGTTATTTGTTTTTGGGGTGTTTTACCGTGTTGCGCTACCTCCTTCTTTAGCCAACGTTTTGGACAGCGTTAGTGTTCATCATCGGGGCAGATATGTTATTGTTAGCGATACCTTATGTACTATTAAATTTGAGTATCTGACCGGTTACATTGTTCCCATCCATATATCAAATCTGTCAAATCAGTATACATTTGCCCTGATGAAGGAACGTTCGTTCTGAAACCGGTCGGATTTACTCAAATATAAAAGTGGTTCAAACAAAGTTAAATTGTTTCATGTATCTATAATGGATAACCAGAAAGTTATAGCTACATTCAAAAGTATATTAAAAATACATGTTAAAGGTTTTTTCTGATTTTCAATGCATTTTACATTTTACGGAGCAACTAATAATTTTTTTTAAGTAAATTTAAATGCAGTTCTCATTTTCTTTGTAAAGCGTCGATGGCACAGAGCGAGTTTACAAGCTACTATCTGGGAAATTCACTATCTGTTAGTAAACTCGCTCAGTGTCATCGTGTTACTTGCTAACTAGCAGATTGTTGACAATCTACGAAAAAAGTTGAAAGGTCGTCAACTTTACTCGCTACACGCTTGCTCCGCTTGCTCGGGATTGGTTTATTTATATTTTTCAAGATGGCTGCCAATTAACAGCTAATTTCAGATCTGAGATCAGTTTCCTACGCTACTGAGCGAGTGGATAGTTTTGTGTGTCATCATGACAATCTCACTCGCCGATTTATCCGCTTTTAATCTTAGTAGATAGTATCTTGTAAACTCGCCCTGTGTCATCGAAGCTTAAGACGCATCTTTTGAAATATCAGGACTTTCTGAATTCAAAAGTTGAAATAATTGACACACCCTATTGCAGACTACACAGTTGAATATATTCATTTAGTTGCCACACTGAAACACATTCGCAAAGCGTTGACGACATTTAACGCTTATTTCCAACTAGTTTTTTTTACAGCACAGCACTAAACTAACAGCAATATTCATTAAATCGACTACTTTGTATTCTTTCGGGCGTCAGGTGGCACTTTATACTTTATTAATTCGCGATGTACATTTTAATTGTTTCATTTAATTACCCGTCCGTGGTAGAGAGCTGGAAATGTGAAGGAAAAATGGAATAACTTGGACACATGCTAAACTAATTGTAAGTGCTACATTTAGAAATTATTCGTCACGAAATAAGGGGTGACGGAAGAAACGTGTTTATTACTCATATAATATATTCGTGGCTGGAATACATCAGGGTCGACTGACCAAAGTTAATGTATAACTTTTTTGTGGAAGTAGTTTTATTATAAGCTTTGCCACATCTCTGTATATAAAAATCGACATACAGTTTGTCAAATGGCAATACTAATATAATTATGATGGTAATCTAAAGCTGTGTAACCTACATTTTTATTTAAAATTTAAAAGGCGTAAAAGTGAAAAAAATGTGTTCATTGCACTATAGATTACCGACTGGTCTCAAAATTAGAATTGCATATATATTATTATTATACCTTTGAAATTTTGTGTTAACATAATGAAGAATAACGATATTGTTATCTATCTGTCGTATATCTTATTATCTTATCGTATATATATCTTAATCGAGAAACAAGGCAACACATATTATTATGCAACAATAATTCTGGAACTAACTATCACATACATGCACCTATTTCTCGACTTCACACACTAGGAAACAAATTCACCACTAATATAGATATATTTAATACAAGTTTACCATTATTTAAAAAATACCTATGTGATATTTTGATGTAGAATATTTTGATATTTAAAGCCCGTTCAGACATCGAATATAACCGCAAGCAGATATCTGTTGAGCCGCGTGCGCTTATGTTTCGTACCGTTCACACGACTAATATTATTTATTATTATTACTAATATTTCTTCCTATGGTAGGAGAGGGGTTCAGATGAATTAGCGAGCGGCAATTTGTTTTGTACTGAATCTGTCAACTTGACGTCTGTCATCCACCAGTCTAAGCTGCTCCGCAACTAAAATGACCCCCTCTCCTATTTTCATCGGAGTGGGGGGTCCTTAACTGTTGGCATATCGCCTTAGGAGCGTTTACGGCGTAAGATGTGCATTGTCTATGGTTCTGATCTATGGTATGATCTTTTATATTTATATGCTCAATCTGAACAGGCCATTAAGGAGCATCACATATGGGCTACCGTATATTTGTGTATTTCAATCAACAATGTAAAAACTTGTAAAAACAATGTCAACAATGTAAAAACTTGTTCACGTTTTCTTTTTATGTATCTTGCATTTTGTCTTTATTTATTTTTTTATTGTGATTGATTGATTGTAGTTCGATTGAAAAATGTCAATTTCAAAAGAAAGGTTTAATAGTGAGGTCATTCTCCCCAGAGGCATGACCATTGGTAGGTTGGTCCTGCCTCTAGGAAAAGTAAAAAGTCCGTGTTGCCTTGCTCTGGTGAAGTTATCGGGGACATAAAGTGAAATCCTTTCCAGAACATCAGGATTGCTAATGTGCCCGTTTAGCAGCTTGTGTGCTACTAGCACCATTGCAATTGTCTTGTATCACAATTAGTCAATCACCTGTAAATTTTTTAATTACTAACACACCTACTAGTTTATTTCTACGCCATTTGCAGCTTAGAAACTTTCTCTTTTATTGTAATGCATTATCTTTACCTAAACTTATCTGTATACCTACCTTTCATATTTTTTTTTTTTTTTTTTTTTTTATTATAGCGACTATATACAAAAATTTTACATACAAAATGAAATGTGAAATTAAGTACAAAATATTGTATTTCTTAGTCCTCCTCACTAGGGGGTCCTGTGCCGAGGAGGACTAAAGTTATTTAAATATAGTTCATTTGTCTTCTATGTCGTTTTTAGCGTCTTCGCTAGGGTTTTCTCATTGACCTCTTTAAGCCATATTTTTATTCTTGATTTGTATTCAATTGGATTTTTTATTAGTTTTATGTCTTGGGGGAGGATGTTATGGAGTTTTGTTGCAAAGTATGTATAGTTTCTTTGTCCAAATGTGGTTTTATAACTTGGAATATTTTTTATATCATTTTTATTCGATCTAGTGTTATGCATACACGGTCTAGTAGAGGATTCATTATTTTTGAAGAGCTTCAATAATATATTTTTGGAATATATTTGTTGTAAATTTGGTACGTCAAAGTTATTGAAAATTTCAGTTGAAGGCGTTCTAATTGGTACTTTCAATATGGTCTTTATGATTCCTTTTTGAATCGTATTCAGGCTGTGTAGGTACGTATTTGCAGCAGATCCCCATCCTATGATTCCAATTCGAGAATGACATAACGCATAGTAGACCTTTTTCATATCCTTTTTATTTAGCACGTTTCTTAGATTTTTGAAGAAATATATAAGGCTTGTGAGTTTTTCCGTAATACCTTTGATGTGTAGGTCCCATCTAAGATTTTCGTCAATTATTACTCCGAGATATTTTATGTTTTGTGTTTTTTCGATGACGGGGCAGTAACATTGTATATTATTTCCATGGCATTCATGTAATTTTAGTTCTAGTGATTTTATTGGTTGGCCCCTTGAGTTCATTGAAAATGTTATATATTTTGTTTTGCTTATATTAAGGGTAAGCGAGTTGATTTTAAGCCAATTTTGAAGTGCACTAAGTCCTTTTTCAGCCTCATTAAATGTATCAGTCCAATTTTCTTCTTGAAATAATAAAACAGTATCATCAGCAAAACTGATTACGTTTCCTTTAATGGTAAGGTTAGTTAAATCGTTGATGTAGATAATGAACAGAATCGGTCCCAGTACACTTCCTTGAGGAACGCCATAGTTTAAAGATAGAAGTTTGCTCTTTTGTTTGCCAATTTGTACTTGTTGTTCTCGCCCTGTTATATATGACTCCAATAAGTTAATTGTTGATTCGGCCATTCCTATTTTTTTTAGTTTAGTTAGTAATATTTTATGGTCTATTGTGTCAAAAGCTTTTTGAAGATCTATGAATAAAGCTAAACATTTTTTCCCATCATCTATGTTTTTTATGGCCATGCTTGTTAGATTTTCTATGGCATCATTGGTGCTCAGATTTTCTCTAAAACCATATTGGGATGGTGATAGTAATTTGTTTGGTTCAAGAAATTGAACAATTTGCTTCTTCATTACAGTTTCCAAGATTTTTGAAAAAGAGCTTAAGAGACTTATGGGTCGGTAGTTATATATATCCTTTTTGTTACCACTTTTATGTATGGGTATAACTGTAGCTTTTTTAAGGCATGAGGGGAATACATTTGTAGATATAGACAGATTGACCAAGTATGTCAATGGGAAGGTCAGTTCATTTTGTAGTTGTTTTATTGTTTTATTTGAGATTATGTCATTTCCCGATGATTTATTAATATTAAGGGATACAATTGCATTTCTGATTTCAGTATTGGTTACATCAGTTAACTTTAATTTATCTATCTGGTTCATATTTTCCTTTTCTTCTGGTAAAATGCTAGTTATTGGTTGTCTGATTTTCTTTGCTAATTGTGACCCTATATTGGTAAAAAATTCGTTTACGTATTCGAGAATTTTGTCCGGATGCTTTGCGAAAGAGATTTGGGTATTTTCAATTGTTAATTCCTCCATGTTCTTGTAATGGTATGATTTTGCATTTGTAATTTCATTAATGATCTTCCATAATTTGCGCGGGTCATTGTTACATTCGTCTATTTTCTTCTTATAATAATTTTCTTTGACAGTTCGTATAACATTTTTGCAAATATTTCTGTACCTTTTGTAGTATCGTTGTATAAAAATATCACAAGGATTTAATTTAGATTTCCTATGTAATTCATCTCTTTTTCTAATGCAATTTATAACGCTTTGAGTTATCCATGGCTTAAGATGTTAGTTTTTATGCGAAATCTTTTTTTCTATTGATTTGGTATTTGATACGATGGTATATGTTATATATTCAGTGAATTTACTCCAGGCATTATTTGCATCAAGGTTTTCCAGTAGGCTTATCCAGTTTGTATTGAGTAACTGTTGTTTTACATCATTCCATTTGGTTTCTGTCTTTTGCACGATAATTGGGTAGGGCTGCGATCTTTGTATTTTCTTTTTTGTAATAGATAAAATTGTTGTATAGTGGTCGGTTATAGTAGAGGTGAATATGATAGATTTGGTTGATTTAATAGTCTTACTGAACATGTGATCGATGCAAGATTTGTTGTCATTAGTTACACGCGTAGGTTTATTTATCATACTTTGGAGTCCATGGGAGGCCAGTGTTTGTAGATAATCAGTTCTATTGGGATGACCATTTTCTAATATGTCAATATTTATATCTCCGATAAGGAAGACATTTTTTGTGTTTTTTAGAAGATTGAGTTCATTAGAAAGCGTTTCAAGAAACGGATTAATATTAGTTGTAGCTGGTGATCGGTACAGAGCTAATATCGTGGTTTCATCACCCACTTTGATCTTTAAACAGTTTGCATTTGGGAATTTTATTTCATTGACTTCAGTTTTAATGTCATCTTTAATGTACGCTATCACACCATCATTTTTTGTGTAATTCAAATTGGTTGCATATGACGTGTAATTATTAATTTGCAAGGGTGAATATTTATCCTTTATCCAGCATTCAGTGAGGATAATTATATCTAGATTTATTTTTAGATTCTTAATTAGTATTTGAAGTTCATCGAAATTTTTGTTGATACCTCGTATATTTTTATTTAATATATTAAAATGGTTTTTAAGAGTTGACAGTTCATCTGGTTTGTTTGTAGTTATTGTTTCATTATCATTTAAAGTTGTTAAAGCCTTTGGTTCAGAAGTAATTATTGTGGTATTCATTTTCACAATATAAATTATTAAGTGGATTTAGTAATGTTTTTTTTAAATATAATTTGCTAAATTATTTTTACCATATCATCTAGGTGCTTTATGTAGATAATTTTATCATCTTGTTTTTTACGGATCATAATTTTGCCTTGTTTGTACCAAACGTATTGATAATCTTTTTCCCTGGCTACTTGTTTCGTTTTCCATAATATTTCTTTATGGTACGGGCTCAATTCTTCGCCGATGTAGATAGGAGATGTCGTCAAATCCTTTATTTCATCATAATTTATTTCTTTTTTCTTTTCAAGGAGGGAATCTCTTTTTCTTTTATCTGAAAAGATCGCAAGAAGTTTTGGAGGGGCTCCATTTCGTCTGTCTGAGACTCTCGTGACGTCAGTTATATCTGTGTGTAGAAGGTGGATTCCTGCTGCGGCAGCAACTTTTTTTACAATTTCCAAAGGTTGTTCGCGGTTTTGTTGTGGAATTCCTGCTATTTCCAAACTATTTGATTTTGTTAGGGTCTCCATATCAGACAGTCTGATTTCAAGCTTTTTTATTATAATATTTTTTTCCGTTTGGTCTTTTTTAATATTCTCAAAATCTGTTTGAATTACCCGATTTAGATTATTTGAGACCTCAATTTTTTTTAATATCTCATCGTATTGAGCACTGATAAAATCAATGCTTTTAGTAGTTTCGGAAGTTTGTAAATCAATTTTTGTAAATATATCTTTTTTAAGGGTTTCAAATTTTTTATCGATGTACTCAATAATTTTATCCATGTTTATTTTATCTTCGGAAATTATTGGGGTTTTGCTACGTGTAGTCATCACTATTTTAGTTAGTTCACAAATGCCCCTCACAAAGTATGCTTGAAAGAAAATTGTTTGTGGCAATCACTATTTATTTATTTTATTGCATAGACTGTGGCGTAGACAAAGTCACTAAAATTGACAGTTGATGTTTTTATGACTTGGGATTTGCGTAAACATCACTCACACTATATCTTTAAACTAAAACTTTTTGATCCCACAAAGGTAGGGCGTTTAAACTTTAATTTAATCGATTTTTTTGCCTCCAAACAACTGCTATTTATTTTTAGACTAGTTTATATGAGACGCGGAAATTTTCGATCTTAGTACTATAGTTAACCATAGAAGGAATATGATGTTTACTAGTTATATTTTTATAGTTTATCTTTTTTTATTTAAAAATGTCTCTGTATTATAAACTTGTCATGTAAAAACCCATCAGGGCGTTGAAAATTAATAGATAAAATAAATAATAAATAAAAATGAATCGCCGAAATGTTTGCACACGCATAACTTCCGAACGACTGCACAAAATTAGATAATTCTTTTTTTGTGTTCGTTATTGTCATGACAAGGTTTGTACGAAACTAATGGTGAGCTCTAGCATTATTAAATTTGTAAAAAAAAATGCAGTACTGGGACTGGATGTATGGAATGCGGGAGGTGGGATGGGGAAGGTGGGAGGGGAACTTGAGTAGGGGGTTCGCGGAAAGGGGGAGGGGAACCCGGGAGTGGGAGGGAAATCTGGAAGGCGGGAGGGGAGTTCGGGAGAGGGTTCGCGGGACGGGGGAAGGGGGAGGGAGTGGAATGGGAAGAGGGAAGGTGGAAGAGGCGGAGTGGGAACGTGAGAGGGGAAGGGGATGCGGAAAGGAAGGGGAGGCGGAAGGGGAACGGGACGAATCGGAGAGGACACGCAGGGAGAAATAATTTCTTTATTAAATGGCATAGCAACGCATTGTTATGAAGCAATTTTTAATATTTTTTATTCCTTCAAGTACTTTCGTAAGCTATAGAAAAAATGATAATGTTGGCGACACTCTCTTGTTTCTTTTTGTCTATGCGAAGCGCGGGGAGCGTTTTCCGGTTCCGCTTTACTTTTTGATTTGGAGGCGAGAAGAGCGGCCCGCTTTTAAATCGACGGGTCACACGTTGCTAGTGAAGAATGTGCTAATTGTTCGGGAAGTTTTTGGAATCATGTATACGCGGGCGACAATAGGTTTTTATTGAGTTTAACAATGGTTTTCACACGTAAACCATCTAAACACGCGAGTGAGATCGTGTAGTTCCGAGGCGGGCGAAATTCTACCGCGTGTTATTGTGGCGGGCCTCTCGGCTATTGAAATCGGTAATGATCAGTGCCATCCCGTCGGGATATAAAGCGTTACGCACATATTATTCATTTCCTGCGGCCAGCGAACCCGAGGAGAACTCCATTTCATGGTTGAGAGAGAGTGTCGCTACATTCGGGCAGGATTGAGAAGGTAGCGTCGAGGAATTTGCAGAGGGTCATGGGACCCTACCAGAAGTAATCGATCGGTTCCCGAGCCGAGGCCTGAAGAGGAAGCAGAAGGACCGGCATCCCGCAGAGGATCATGGGATTCTACCCGATTTAGTTGAGCGGATCCCGAGCTGAATTCTACCGATGGTGGAGAGAGTCTGGGCCTCCCCTTCGATAGGAACCATAATCAGGCGTCTCCGGGAGAGGCCACAGGGGCCTACAACTCTCAGCCGCAGTCCGGGGGGTAGTTAGATAGCTTAGGTTAGTTGGATTCGTGGTCCCGGGTGAGTCATTGTATTTATTACGATTCTGTCACAGGTCCTCTTTTGTTTAATATACTATATTTATGTTCTCACTTAATACTGGGTTTTAATGGCGTAGACCGACACCCTAAACCTTTCCAGGATTGTCATATTAAGATTTGCCCACGCCGTGAAGGGAGAGTCTCGTGCCTGCTGCAGATTGACATTCCACGACTATATAGTCGTGGATTGGAGTCCAAAGGTTCAATCCGAATCACAGTTGATTTGCGGTAAGCGGGAGAGAGATGAAATTGACTTGCATCTGATACTTAAGAGTCTCCCAAGCAAACTGTGTTTACTTAGTAAATAGCACCTCACCTTTTTTTTTTTTTTTACATGAACTCCACACAGGAGGCCCTGAGGAAAATAATTTCCCTCAGGGACTATGTCATCTTTGAGGATGCTGTGTGGAGGGTTTTTTTTAAGGAAAGGGAGGAGAGGAGAGTTCTGGGAAGGAAAAGGGTTTAAGGGGTGGGTAGGAATCTGGGGTTCAGTATGTCCTGGTCATCCGCCTCCAAGACCTAGACAAACCTCACCCCATGAACCCGGGCACCCCTGCTAAATCACCAAACGTAGCGAACCACTTGGGGTGACCTATGACAGAGGTGTTGGTTATCCAATAAAGGTTCCCGGGGCGGCGGTACCCATTCCCGCCTCCCAAATTGAAACCTACTACCTATTTAACATTCTATTTAACAAATGACTCCCAACGTAGTATTAAGCTACTTAACAGCATGACGGGAACCAGCTAGTAAAATATAAAGCACACTTTACAAATTGCTCACATATATTTAATATTAGCTTAAGTACCTAGCATTGCCCAGGCTTTAGATCATGTCTCTAATTTTATATCTGAATAGCCAATCACTTTGCAAAACATAATTTAATCAAAACTATGTCATCAAGTAGGTACCTTAACAATAGTGCTTCAAATTTATTTTTTTTACGAAAAAAACAAAAAAAATTTAAATGTGAATACAGTGTTCTGTATGTTCAGTGTCATTGCACTTTAAAAGAATATTTGACCGGTAAACATTCAAAATACCTTCTTTCCATCCTCGCAAAGGTTTTTGGATTATCACAACCACATGACAATACATCTGAAAAGTTTTTTTAATCATTACAAAAACTCTAATGAAACTGCCAAAAAGTCACAATTTTAAAATTTTCGAATAAATTCTTTGAATTAATGAATTTAATCGAAGTACTCACCTATGGAACTTACCAAAATCGAATACTTGAATTTAATCAAAATAATATTTATTTTAATTAGGTGTTAGGTACCAAATTTGATTGATTGTTCTCATAATATACAAAAATGAATGTTTATAATACATGAAAAATGAAAAATTTGTAAAAAAAAATTGCAATAGGTGGCAAATCTGATTGTACCGGGATATATGAATATAATATAATATATCGTCGCATTAATTCGTAAACTGCGTAACTCCAAATTTTTCAAAAATACGTTTTTTATGCCATCTGGTGTTAAAATTAGTCCCGCATCGACTAGTAAAACTCGCGAATTTTAAAAAAATATATCTTTTTAGAAAAACACTAATTAGGAAACTGCGTAAACACCATGGTGCCATTTTTTCTCGCGAATACTTCGAAACTCCTAACTCTAAATACTTTATTTTATTTACCATTTCAGGTCTTTTTATTTAACTTCAATATTATTCGTAGTATTAGTATTGTGCTGTTATGCTTTGTGTACTAAGTACTATTATATTTATCCTGTTTTTCTTACATACTGAGACTATATATAAAAGTCAATTAGGATATTACCGAGTAATTCATAAAATAAATATCGCAGTTCTGTATTGTTGTAATTTATTTTTTTTATGTAAAATTCCTATCTCCCAAGTCTTCAGCTAGTTGTTCATAAAACTGTTCGCAGAAAAGTACGTATCTATCTTTGTAAAATACGTATCTCCATTCTCGGTTTTTATGTAAACTTCCTAACTCCGATTTGAAATAGAAAGCCTTAACTTACAAAATTTAAATGATTGAAAATAAATTTAGAAATATATTATATGTCGAAATATATTTTTACTAAGAGGTTTTTGTGCCTCCTGTAAAATTTGACATTTGGTGGTTAAGCATTCTGCGAATTAATGCGACGATATGAATATAATGATATGATATATGAATATAATGAACTCGGGAGTGGAGAGGAGATTTTGGGAGATGGGAGAAGGAAGGCGGGGAAGGTGGAAGGGGAACGCGCGGGAGGAAGGGGACATGGGAGGAGAAGGGGAGGCGGAAGAGGAACGTGACGAATCGGAAAAGACACAGGCAGAAAAAAAGGTAAATATTCCGAACAAACGTCAACGGTTATGTAACGGGATTGTGTATGTTATCTTTTCTTTAAAAAACAGCCTACGTTTTTGAATGGTTTGTCTGGCAGAGCAGGGTTTGTGTAAAATAGTGTAGCGGGCTTGTGTATTTATTTTTTTTTTATTAAAGAAAGATAAACATTCCCGGGTTACGAATAACCCAACAATGTTTGAAAATCTCCTACTACCACCACAGAAAGCCGAAAATGTTGCCTGTGTTGTGATGGAGGATTTAGCCAGCCGTATATTATCTTAGTTTTAAAAGTTTTATAAAAAAAAGTGCGTATTAACCGTTGACGTTTGTTCCAAACTGCAAACAGAGTGATTTGACAGTGTGAAAGCAAATTTTCAATTTACGTAAATAAAATTAAAAATGTAACATTTTCAACCTCCCCCAATGCAAATAGTTGTCTTTTATGGTAATTAAGAACAATCTAAAAGTTTTATCAAAAAAAGTGCGTATTAACGGTTGACGTTTGTTCCGAACAATTACGAAAAAATATATAAGTGGCATTGCAACGCATGCCGGGAACTCGCTAGTTATCCAATAAAATCATAACCGGCAAGGGGTTCGTTAGGAGATTTTAAACCTTAAAACAGTTTTTACAGCCCTGGTACTTTATTTTTTTCTGGGCTTATGACTTAAAAATGCTCGATAATTTCAAGGGTCAAGAATAATTCTTCAGTACATATTAAATTAAAACATCAAAAATATGTATAAGCGATAAATATTTTTAAACCAAAGAACACATAATTTTGTATTACATTGTTCTACTTCAACCTTGTTCTCAACAAATCTAAATTAATTATTATTTTTAATTGATAAACTAACGTTTAAAACAAGATTTTTATGCATAGCACAAAGTGTAACAATTATTATAAGCAATAATTATTAGCCTGAAACACAAAAATAAAGTTGGTTGTTTTCGGGTGGAAAAATGTAATAAGCAGTGATTGTTGAATGAAACACTAGTATATATTGAATCATTTGGCGGGTATAAGATAAGCCGCCATAGCTCAATTGGGAGAGCAGCTGACCGGCAATCGGAAGGACACGGGTTCAAGTCCCGTTGGCGGCATGTATCTTTTCTCGGAAGATTTGTTCAATGTAGATGGCTGATAATAGAGAACTCCAGTCCAATTTTTTTATTTTTTTTAATGAATAAAGACCTTCAAACTTAAATAACTGCATTTTTATTTTTATTTTTATAGTTAGTTTTAATAGTTAAAATAATTGTCAAAGTTTTAATTTTTAAAGACTCCCAGAAACGCACCGTATCTATGGTGGTCTTCACCCACCCATAGTTTTTTTACTTTTTAAGTTGTCATTTTGAATCAGTGATGTCATGTCGAGGGAAATTTCCCTAGATCTAGGGGAGAAAAATATTTTTTAGGGATAAGGGAAATCAGGACAAAATCTAGGGAAATTTCGAACTCTGGCAAAAATTTTATTACATATGACAGTATTACTGGTATTATTTATATATATACGTATATATATTTTTTGGAATTCCTATGAATCTTAATTATTTTTCATGTACTTACATGCCATGTTATTTTTAACACTGACAACTCAAAATGATATTAGGGAACGTACCCATACTACGTGACACGTTCGGGGGGGGGGGTCTTCAAAATACCACGCTTGGTACAAATGAGCGGCGGGTTGCTTATGATTTTTATTTTGCAAAGTGTTTTTTTTTTAATTTGGAATTCAGTTTCTAATTCACTGGTGAGTGTATTCGTACTTTTAAATTATTACTTCACGTAGCAAAAAGTGTTTTATTTGGAAAATCACGGTATTATTAGTATATTTACCAAGTTCCGATATCTTTCCAATTAATTATCATATTAATTAACATATAACAGGATTAGTGTTACACAATCAGGTGGCTACGTAGGTAATTGCGTAAATGTTAAATTCTAGGGAAATTTCACTTCTAACTGTTGGCAACACTGTGAAGAACCCAGAATAATCATGGCGGAATGCTTTGTTTTAGGTGTGAGGTGTGTTTTTTATTCAAGATTATCTGCTTTTAATATAGAAAAACATTGGTAAAATGTCCACATTTCACCGCTACTGTTATTGTATTTAATCAAAGTGCAATATAAAAACAATAAATCATCTCTTTCATTGCAAATACATGTGACGTCGTGTTTTGTGTCAGGCGTTGCTTTGTAGATGCATTGTTTTATGTATAATACATACAGAAACACTGGTATTTATAATACACTGATCATAACGAGTGTGTAACAACTTGTATAAAAAGCCCTACACTAAAAACAATTTGAAAATACATAACCAAATTTCAAAACATGACATGACTTTAACCTCAAATAGACAAAATTTATTGTAGATTGTCCGCAAATATAGCCCTTTTCATAAATTGTTGAGGGCCTAAATTATGTTTCAATAAACACAATAACTATTATTTATCTAAATCTCTATAAACAGTATGGAAATAAACCAAAAACACGAAATGTTGAATTGCATAGGTACGTGTGCACTTCAAGTCATTTCAAATGTCAATACAATACAATACACAGGTGACAGGTTAAGTGTGACGTCACAGTTAACCATTTCAGTAATGCCAACTTAACGCTGTGTTTTGGGAAGAGGTTTAAAAATGCACTTTTTAATAATTTATTAAAAACTCTGCATTTAATATTATGAAATAAAACTTATATATTCAGAATCAGCGTTTCTTGGTCTATATGAACATATTTTTTTAAAGCCATAATATTTTTCACTGGAGTTCCTTATTATTGCTTATAATAAAATCGAAATTGCTTTCTTACTGTGGTTGCACTATTGTTAGAATGTATTAAATAGGTAAAATCCTAAGAAAAAAAATTATTTTACGAAACATTATTTGAAGTATAACTGTGCCGTCATAAACTGAAAGGGTAAAAATGCAAATTTGATTAATTACTGGAGCGGGGGTTAATGTTATTCAAAACATTTTTGAAGAAAAACTGTACTTAATTGTGTTCATGAATAGCAAAATATTCTGTCCAAAGCTAATAGGCTCTCAAACGTCGCGTCGTCGGTCGGTTAGGTTGTTAAATTTTTCGTATTTTTTTCGGTTCCCTTTTGCGTTTTGAAAATACACGATTTTTATTAATTAAACATACCTTTTCATGCGGCGAAAAATATCTACGTTACATTATGAAATTTCATGTAATAAGTTACAAGGAAATTTTTATAAGGTTTTAAATCTTTTTTGGATAAGATTTTATGTATTAGTATTACTGTTATTTTATGTAAAATTATTATTGTTATATTCATTTTATACAATTGTTGTTTTTGCAGTTAGTTAGAAAGCCAAATATTTATATTTTTTAAACTATATGGTGTGTTATTGTATTTTATTTAACCTTTATGTGTTCAAAGGATCTTTCTATGTTGAGTGTAATTAATGTTATTTGTTACTGCTTTAAGAAGAAACGACATACTGCGGGTATCACGAACGATGTCGTGATACTAGAGCAGTGGTTCCATGAGAAATTTGAAGGGATAAAGCCCTACCTTTCGTGATGTCCAATGTTGCCTGGGTCCAAATATTGATGACGGCTGGTTCTCCAGATTGATGGCCTTCACCGTCACTTTAGAGGTGTACGTTTTAATTATATTGCGGTTAATCTTTAGATTTGAAAACACAGCGTGGTATTTTCTCTTTCTAATACCGTTGAGATCATATTTCTAACCACGATTTCCATGAGACCTATACGAAACCGAACAAATTAAAACCCGTCTGATTATTTAGGAACAAATACATCCCAAAACACATAATCGCATTATACTTTCATAAGACCTTACATTTTAAAGCTATATATCTCTCTTCCTCTCGTGCAAACATGTGTATTTTTCTTTTAACCAGAAAGAGAACGAAATAATGCTACCATCTACCGGATCTGCCGGATCTGCCCTGATGATGGACACTGCAACGATGTCCGAAACGTTGGCTAAAGAAGGAGGTAGCGCAACACGGCATAACACCCCAAAAACAAATAACGAAATAATGCTTCTTATTGTCTTTGAAATATGTAAGCTATCTTGCATGGATATTTTACAATCTCGATTCAAAGTGACAGTTTCAGAATTTACACGCGAAACCGAGGCTTCCGGATTGTGAGGTGCGAATATATTGAACCAAGCAGACGGGTTAATACGTGTTGAAAATAAAACTGTGTTCGCTCAAAATTTTCTTTTCTCGGGTAATTATTCAAGTTGATTTACATTTCGCAATGTTGAAAGAGCTTCTTGGGAACATTCTTGGACGTGTAGTTTAATTATTAGCCATATAAAGCTCTCCGGAAAGCTTCTGGGTTCTTTTCAACTGCCCCCCAGGGTTCTGAGGAGAAATACGTTCTTAGGCAAGACGAATAAACAACCAACGTTATAATTGCTTTCTTCAGTTTTTCGGGTTTCGTGTTGTACTTTGCGAACCAATTTGAACTAATATTGACTGATTGAATTTATGGGATATATTTGATTGTTTTCTGACTCTAGAGGAACATATACTACCTCACCTTTCTCTTCCTTTTTACCATCTCCTTCCCCTCCCCGCTACCCTCTGCCACGCAACATATCCCAATTAGAAACTCGAGTGAAAATATTATGGCTTAAAATATATATATTATATTCATACATGTCAGTAAACGTTAAGGCGCCATATCCCCGCTCAAAATGAAGATGATGGAGAGATATGTAATTACGAATGTTGGAGAGAGCGCGCTAATATTTAAAACGTTTAAATTGAAGCGAAAATTGTGAAAATGTTTAATAAAACACGACTCGTCTAAAATAGAGCAAAAATCTCTGTCTAAAAGCATTTAAAGAAACATTGTGATTTTTTTCATAATATGTATGAAAAAATTCATATAACTTGTAAAATATCTGAAACGAACGTGTTTATAATAATTTTCGGAGCATACTTGTGCGGTTTTTGTGAATCGATGGAATTTCACATAATTTGCGTTTCGGCGTGAGGAATGTATAGATATTATCTTAAAAAATGACATATATTTTTTTTAAGAGCTTAAAACCTTCAAATGTTTAAGGGGTATATGTAAGAAATCGGTAGAAATTCGGGTAGCGGTGGCTTAAGTAGACATTTTAATTATTTTATGTGACAACCTCTCAAGATTCCCAACAATCTGTAGACAGTGAATAATTTTTGTTTACGAATTCACCTTGCAACTATACCAGTATTTTCTATTAATTTTATAAGCTAGTAATACATTCCCCACGCTGGAATGCAAATTATATGAAATTCCCTCGATAGAAAAAAATCGCAAAGCAACTCCGAAAATTATTATTTATTCTTTCACGTCAGTTATTTTACAAGTTAAATGTATGAAAAATTCACAGTGTTTCTTAAAATGCTGTTTTAGACAGCCCCCAAGAGATTTGCTCTTTTTTAAACGAGTCGTGTTTATTAAACATTTTCAAAATTTTCGCTTCAATTTTACCTTTTTAAATATGAGTGGAATCTCTCCAACATATATTTTCCTACATTTTAAGTTTTAAAGCTCTTAACAAATCATGGGTTTTAAAGCTCTTAAATCATCATACATCTCCAATGTAAACATGTACCCCTTCATAAAGTAACTTTTTAAAGATAAAGCAATTAGATTCATTTGCTAAGTCCGCGCTTTTGTATCCAGTCTAATTTTCATAATAATTTTCGATATTAAAATATGTAATTAGTTTAGACCATTTCAACTCCAATGAAAACACGTATCCCTTCAAAAAGCAATAAAAAATACCAAACTTCATTAATATAATAACGATTTGACAATAAAATTGGGTCATTATTAACTCATATTACTTGTAAGGTTTTTCCCTAATCATCATTGAAGTGAGCTGCAAACCCAATGTAATTAGCTTACTGGAATAACCAAAATATTTAGAAATTCGATCTAAAATGACTTAGCAACAAATATAATTACTGTAATTGATTAAAATCCTTGTAGACCACCCCCCTCCCCCTCCCCAATATGTTGTGTATATAAACCGTAGACTAGGAAATATTTGTACCAGTCTGAAGATGGCTTTGACGAGCTGAAACCGGTTACGGTCCAATAAAATTAAGTGGAATAAAGTTTTATATTCGTTTTATTATAATATATTATAATGGAATTCCACCATGAAATATCACTCTCAAAAATAGATATACTCGTATTTATAAAAAAATTCATAGCGTTTCTTTAAATGATGCTTTCGACATTACCCGCCAGAATTTTCTCTATTTTAAACATGTCATGTTTTATTAAACATTTCTACAATTGATAATATTAAGAAGCGCGCTCTCTCTAACATTCGTATTTACATATCTCACCTTCTTATTCTTTTTGAGCCTTAACATAGGTCTTTATATAAGTCAAAGCGCGAAGAAAGAATAAAAATTCAGAAAACACCATGTTCTTCTAGATTAACTTGTAAAATAGTGTCCATAAGTTTTCATCTTGATGTCTCTACGAGTTTACTGAACAAAAGAGCAGTGATTGAGATAACAAGAATAATTTCCGCAGAAATGCTCAAACATCTTATACAGTGTGTCCCAAAAGTCAACGTTAACCCTTGGAGGGATCAAACTCTTGACGGATCAGATGTATTCCATGATAATTCATCCCCGACAGTTGGCCCCCCGGCATACGTATATATAATATGATTGGATTGGTTCAGATCTGATCTTAGTGATAAAACACAGTAAGTAGAGATAAATAAAATGTAAAGCAATGATTAATCAATCTCCTTTGGAGTCCCACAAGGTAGTGTTCTTGGGCCAATATTGTTTCTAATTTGAATTTGGGAGGCGGGAACGGGTACCGTCGCCCCGGTAACATTTATCGGATAACCAACACCTCTTCCATAGGTCATCCCAAGTGGTTCGCTACGTTTGGTAATTTAGCAGGGGTGCCCGGGTTCATGGGGTGATGTTCGTCTTGGTCTTGGAGGCGGATGACCAGGAACCAGGATACACTGAACCCCAGATTCCTACCCACCTTTAAATCCTTTTCCATCCCAGAACTCTCCTCTCCTTCCTTTCCCTAAAAAAAACCTCCACACAGCATCCCAAAAGATGACATAGGCCCTGAAGGAAATTATTTTCCTCGGGGCCTCCTGTGTGGAGCTTATGTAAAAAAATATATATTCCTGGTAACATTGTTAGTTTTGCAGATGACACTGCCTTAATATTTGAGAGTTTACCTGGGATGAAACTTTTGGCAAATGTCTATCCCTAGTCCAGAACATCCCGTAACATTCTGGAATGTTGCGGAAAGTTCAGGAATAGTCTGGAAGGTTCGGGAACATTCCAGAACATCCCTGATCATTGTGGAACATTCCAGAACACTCTCGAATGTTCTGGAACATTGTGGGCCATCTGAAGCTTTTTTCGTAAGAGTGGGGCTATCCACTCTTTCAAAAAAGTCATTCTCATTGAATTTTTTTATATAAGCCTAAATGATTTTCGGCAGTCTATTTGCAACGTGTAAATTTTAAAGCCTTTTAAATCCTTCTTCATGCTTTGACTTGTAGTTATCTTCTATATGTACTTTTTATGTTATATATTGTCATTGCTCTTCATTTACAATCGGTATTTTTAAAGAATTGCGCTAATGTTTTATGTTATCCACTAAGGCTAACATTCAAAACTTCTATGTCTTCTGGTATTTTTCCACTAGAATGGAAAAGTTCATATATTGTGCCTAAATTCAAAAAAGGCGACAAACACAACATAGAAAATTACAGACCGATCTCTTAATTAAATGTAATGGGTAAACTTTTTGAAAAGATGGTTTTCGATATCATTTTTCCTTGTATACGACCACACATCATTTCGAATCAACACGGCATCATGAACAGAAACTAATCTATGCGAATTTGTTGACACAGTCCTTGTTGCTATGGATGACGGTTTTCAAGTCGATGTAGTCTACACAGACTATTCCAAAGCCTTTGTTAAAATTCCACACAGCATTTTAATTGAGAAAGTCGAAGCAATGGGTATACACGGTGACCTCCTTCGTTGGTTAGCCTCTTATCTCGACAATCGTACGCAAGCTGTAACTGTACTGGGGTTCTGCTCTAGCTTTGTCCCCGTAACCTCAGGAGTTCCCCAAGGATCTCACCTTGGCCCCCTTTTATTCAACATTTTTATGAACGATATTAACAAAACTATTCGTAATTCTCAGCTGTTCCTACATGCGGATGACAAAAAAATTGTCAAAATCATTAAATCTGAGATGGATTGTATAGAGCTCCAGGATGACCTGAACTCCCTGGTCAATGTGTATTGTTTAGAAAACCGCCTTCTTTTGAATGCAGATAAATGTTCCGTCATATCTTATTCTCGAAAAAAAAACACTATACTTTATCCGTACATAATTATAAACAATCTTTTAAATAGGGTAAATGAAATTAGAAATCTTGGAGTTCTATTAGACAGTAAGCTTCTTTTTCAATCTCACGTCGAGCACATCACGTCTAAGGCTTTGAAAATGCTAGGATTTATACTTAGAGTAAGTTCTATTTTCAAAAATCCACAAACATTTAAGATTCTCTTCAAATCATACGTCAGGAGCCACCTAGAGTACGCTTCAACAGTATGGAACCCTCATTGTTCTACATATAAATCAAATAAAGAAAGAGTCCAGAAAAAGTTTTTGAAATATGTTTCGTTTCGCATGCGAAATGATGTAAATTATGTCTCTATGAACCTCAAAACCCTTGATCAACGCAGAGATATCAGAGACCTAGTAATGCTTTATAAGATAATTCACAATTTTATTGATAGCCCTTACCTATTACAATATATCAATTTCAGATGTCCAATAAGAGTCACTCGATCTCCAGACATATTTTGTATTCCTAAGAGCAATGCTAATTATCTTCAAAATGTGTTTATAAGAAGAAGCTGTAGCACTTTCAATAGATTATGCACAGACATTGACATGTTTAACACGAACCTTGCTAACTTCATAAAATTCGTAAAAAGTAATATTCAACGGAAAACTTAATGTTTCATTAATTCCATCTTTCTTTTTCATTTTTCATTTTCATTTTTCTTCATTTTCATTACTTTTTCTTTTTTGATTTCAGCAGTTTGCATTAAATAACCTCTTCAAAAATGTTACAGTATATATTACCCTTGAAAATACATTTTTTGTAGATTTAAGTGAGTAGATGCACTTTTTCAGAACTGTTTATATTACATACATATATTGTTTTGTTTGTTTTTCTTTTTATTATGGTCTCAAATTTTTATGTCGTTATTTTATTGGTCAATGATATGACTATCTCTAACACTGTTATATATAACCCATAAGTCCCATAAGTCTCTTAAGCTCTTTTTCAAAAATCTTGGAAACTGTAATGAAGAAGCAAATTGTTCAATTTCTTGAACAAAACAAATTACTATCACCATCCCAATATGGTTTTAGAGAAAATCTGAGCACCAATGATGCCATAGAAAATCTAACAAGCATGGCCATAAAAAACATAGATGATGGGAAAAAATGTTTAGCTTTATTCATAGATCTTCAAAAAGCTTTTGACACAATAGACCATAAAATACTACTAACTAAACTAAAAAAAATAGGAATGGCCGAATCAACAATTAACTTATTGGAGTCATATATAACAGGGCGAGAACAACAAGTACAAATTGGCAAACAAAAGAGCAAACTTCTATCTTTAAACTATGGCGTTCCTCAAGGAAGTGTACTGGGACCGATTCTGTTCATTATCTACATCAACGATTTAACTAACCTTACCATTAAAGGAAACGTAATCAGTTTTGCTGATGATACTGTTTTATTATTTCAAGAAGAAAATTGGACTGATACATTTAATGAGGCTGAAAAAGGGCTTAGTGCACTTCAAAATTGGCTTAAAATCAACTCGCTTACCCTTAATATAAGCAAAACAAAATATATAACATTTTCAATGAACTCAAGGGGCCAACCAATAAAATCACTAGAACTAAAATTACATGAATGCCATGGAAATAATATACAATGTTACTGCCCCGTCATCGAAAAAACACAAAACATAAAATATCTCGGAGTAATAATTGACGAAAATCTTAGATGGGACCTACACATCAAAGGTATTACGGAAAAACTCACAAGCCTTATATATTTCTTCAAAAATCTAAGAAACGTGCTAAATAAAAAGGATATGAAAAAGGTCTACTATGCGTTATGTCATTCTCGAATTGAATATGGAATCATAGGATGGGGATCTGCTGCAAATACGTACCTACACAGCCTGAATACGATTCAAAAAGGAATCATAAAGACCATATTGAAAGTACCAATTAGAACGCCTTCAACTGAAATTTTCAATAACTTTGACGTACCAAATGTACAACAAATATATTCCAAAAATATATTATTGAAGCTCTTCAAAAATAATGAATCCTCTACTAGACCGTGTATGCATAACACTAGATCGAATAAAAATTATATAAAAAATATTCCAAGTTATAAAACCACATTTGGACAAAGAAACTATACATACTTTGCAACAAAACTCCATAACATCCTCCCCCAAGACATAAAACTAATAAAAAATCCAATTGAATACAAATCACGAATAAAAATATGGCTTAAAGAGGTCAATGAGAAAACCCTAGCGAAGACGCTAAAAACGACATAGAAGACAAATGAACTATATTTAAATAACTTTAGTCCTCCTCGGCACAGGACCCCCTAGTGAGGAGGACTAAGAAATACAATATTTTGTACTTAATTTCACATTTCATTTTGTATGTAAAATTTTTGTATATAGTCGCCATAATAAAAAAAAAAAAAAAAATATATGAACTTGTAATGACTGTTTATAACGCTAACAAATAAAATAAAATTAAATTTAAAAAATTATATGTGCTCTCCTTTCACTGTCATCTCTGTTTCTTACTCGTGTTATTATTATATTGTTTTTGGACTCTTTGTCCATAAATCATCTTCTTATATATAAAAATAAATATTTGTTTGTTCATATTTTATGCGCTGCCATAACGTTCATCCGATTGCGATGAAACTTTGGTGATTTATTGTGCGCACGCCCGCAGGTTATAGGCCATACATAATGATAAGCTCTGGCGTTATGGAATTTGCATAAAAAAATACTATAAAATGTGTGTATTGAAGGGGGGGAGGGCAACGAAGGAGTTGGGGTTCGCGGGAAGTGTGACGCGGGAGGGGAAGGCGGGGAAGGTGGAAGGGAAACACGGAAGGGGAAGGAGACGCGGAAGGGGAACGGGGACGCATGGGAAAGGACATGCACGGAGAAACAATTTATTTCTTTGAATGGCATTGAAACGCAAATATACTGGTCAGTGGTTGAGTGGGCATAGCGCTTGGGTCCCACCCGGGCGTCGCGTGTTCGATTCCTCGGCTGGCTAAGTCCTCCGTCACAACACAAGCAACATTTTCGGCTTTCTGTGGTGGCAGTAGGAGATTTTTCAAACATGGTCTTTCTTTTAAAGAAAAAAAAAATTATATCAAATCATTTTTTTAGATATATACGACGACCTCCGTAGTCCAGAGGGTAAGACTCTTGACTCACAATCCGGAGGTCGCGGGTTCGAACCCGGCATGGGCAAATAAATTTTATTTGATTAATTTGTGTTATTTCACAATTCATTCATTTAAAAAAATATATAGTATATGTGCGGCATGTTCCAGAGTGGAAGATACTATCAGTATCGCCCTGGTGTAAGACCACCATTCAGAATTGAAACGTTGCTTAAAAATGGCTTTAGCCGTGTTCGGTGACCAGATCTGAATAGCCAGGTACTTCCCAACCTTCCTCTTCCCCACCTCCTTCCCCTCCCCACTACCTTCAGCCTCACAACATACCCCAATTGGGGATGCCATAGTCTCACTGGCTCCAGACGAGAGCAGTTGAGATTCTTGTGCGGTATTCACTATAAAAAAAAAGATATTTTTTGCTGTTTTTTTTAATGTACTTACTGATTTTTTGTACTGATTTTGCAAATAAATAAACGGAACAAATATGTAAATATTCCAATTCTTATAAATAAATGTCTTTGACTTGTGGGACATTCTGTATAAATTAGTGCGGAAACTAAAAAGTGTCGGAAAAGTTACATTCGGAGATGTGAGAAAAGATTAATTTAAGGAGAAGGGAAGTCTAATGAAGGAGATAAATTACACGGACAAACATTCAGTCACATATCCAGGAAGTTTTTCTGGAACAACTTTGTTTCTGGAGTTTAAATCCAGCTTTTAATTTTCGTCAGAGCGATGGTGTCAGAAGGGGGGTACTGTACCTTTTGTCTCAGTCGGCGTAACGAGACAATAGAGAACTCCAAAACCTATGTTTTTATTTTTTTCGATGAATAATGACTTTCTAACTTAAATAACTGCATTTTTATTTTAGAGTTAGTTTTAATAGTTAAAATAATTGTCAAAGTTGTAATTTTTCAAGTTCCCGAAAACCACCGTATGTATGGAGAATCGTGTGACGTCATCACTCTTTAAAAATTAGTATAGGATCGGGTAATCAGCTGATCAACTACCGCCATTTTGAACTCCGTTGTTCGAAGTATTCGCCTTAGAAGTATCATTACAATTTTTTTGTGCAGTAATTTTTGAATATTTTCAATAACAGAGATAAACTAATAAGACATACCTTTATTTTTGAAACAAACATTATTTAGGCCTAAATTATGTTTCAATAAACACAACAACAAAATCTCTATAAACAGTATGTAAATAAACGAATAAATTAATACGATGGCTTATGTCATATCATACATTCACATACAATGACTTCACGGTGACGTCACCACAAAAATTTCAATAATGCCATCTTGACGGCGTGTTTTTACGACCCGACTAAAAATGGACTTTTTATTATTTTTTTTAAAAACTCTGGGTTTAATATTATTAATTAAAACTTATATATTCAGAATCAGCGTTTATTGGTCTATATGTCTATATGAACATATTTTTTAAAGCGATAAATTTTCATTTTCATTTTTCACTGGAGTTCCTTATTAAGACAAAAAGGCAAAATCCGTCGGGTATGGCAAGGCGTCGCGTCGGTCGCGTCGCGTTGGTCGTGCGATATTGGCTGTCAAATTTCTTTGATTTTCTGTGTCTTTCAATGACTTGTCTATGCCCGTCGTTAGTTCATGTCATACTACTTAAAAGCACGAATTACCATATATTTGTTATAATGACTACTTACATAAAATAAGCGTTCATAAATGACTATCCGTTTGTCGTATTATTTGGTTGTTGACATCTCTTAACGGGATTGCGCGGAAAACGCGCGTCATCTCTGGCGTTAGGATAATTACTTTTAAGAGTTTATAGCACAGTATTTAACTCGTTAGCGTGAAACGGAATACCGCATTTAAGAAAAATGTGTCGTATACGGCCGATAAACGCGTTATGCTGTCGCAAAAGATACGAAATAATCCTTCAAGTTGGATGAGTTCTACAAAAAATATCCTTGACACAGTATCTATAAAGGTGACATAGAAATTATTTTCCTCAGAACCTCCTCAAATATAACATAGGCCTTGAGGGAAAGTAGTTTTCCTACTACTGTTAAGGTATGTTGTGGTGTAGTTAAGGTATGTTGTGGTGTAGTTCAGGTATGTTGTGGTGTGTAATGAGGGAACATGGGAACATTAAGGTTGGGATGTACCTACCTGGTTCTTCAGATCTGTTCACCAAACACGACTAAAACCATTTCAAGCAACATTTATACATATATTTTTTTTTATATGAATACCGCACAAGAGTCCCAACTACTCCCGTCTGGAGCCAGTGAGACTATAGGATCCCCAATGGGGTATGTTGTGAGGCTGAAGGCAGTGGAGAAGGGAAGGAGATAGAGAAGAGGAAGGCGGGGAAGTACCTGGCTATTCAGAGGTCACCAAACACGGCTAATGCCATTTCAAGCAACTTTTCAATTCTGAACTGAAAAAACGCTGTCCTGCCTCTGACTACCCAACGCTGAATTTTCTTTTAGTCTTCGGGTATTTTACCCCAAATATTCAGTTAACATTCTTTGAGGCTTCACTCAGTGGTTGGCTAAGGTACACGGAAGCTAAGTGTAGTTTATGGTCAGACCGAAAGCCATTCACATTTTTTGTTGGTACTTGCCAATTGATTTGAGATTTATTGTATTACTTATGTTCTCTATTTTATGCAGGTGCTTGCGGGTTTTTACAGATGCAATGCCGCCTCATGGAGCCTCATGAATGAGTTTTTCTTTTGCCCTGTTTAATTTATCTTTGTCTTACTAACCTATTTTTTGCATTTTGTTTTTCCTGTTAAGCACTTGCATACTGCTTACTAACAACGTATGCATGGACACTGGAGGTCTAGATTCGTTCAAAATAAATAAGAGAGCCTTGAAGGAGTAACCATCAGTTACTTATACCAAGGCGGGTAAGAGGTGGATTACCTCCACTGTCCATTCTCTCTGCTAACCTCTCTATAATTACGGTCGTCACCCTCACCGAAACAGATAGAGCAAGGAAGCGCGTTGACGACTGAAACGCGGTAGTGTTTATAAGGTGATTTATGCATAACAATCCCTAACGCATTTCAGTCCCTAGCGGGACTGAAACGCGGTAGTGTTTGTTGGTGATTTACGCATTACAATCCCTACCGCGTTTCAGTCGCTAGCGACTGAAACGCGGTAGGGATTGTAAATACGCCGCCGGGATTCGATCCCGCGTCCTTTGGAATGCTAGTCAAGAGCGTTACCATTGGACAACGCCGGCCGTCAATTAGCGTTACATGGAAGGCATTTCTAGTGTGCATTACTTATTCAGTGGTTCCCTATTATCATTAGGTACTTTCTTAAATGAGTGAAACAAGATGGCGGGAAAGACAATAATATTGTTACAATGTTAGCTGTTATGGCCGCCTTACTTACCCATCGTATTTTATATGTGCCAGAATAATACATACGTATTACTCGTATATCAGAATATCTCCCCTGCATATTACGCATTCTGGTATCGGGTGGCGCAAGTTTAAAAAAAAAAATTGTGTGAGTGCAGCGCTAGAGCAACTGCTCCCAACCGTCTGGAGGCAGTGAGACTATGGCATTTTTTTTACTCCATGAGCTCCACACAGGAGGCCCTGAGGAAAAAAAATCCCTCAGGGCCATCCCTGCTGTGTGGAGGATTTTTTTAAGGAAAGGAAGGAGTTGAGAGTTCTGGGAAGGAAAAGGGTTTAAGGGGTGGGTAGGATTCTGAGGTTCAGTGTGTCCTGGTCATCCGCCTCCAATACCTAAACAAACCTCACCCCATGAACCCGGGCACCTCTGCTAAATCACCAAACATAGCGAACTTGGGGTGACCGATGGCAGAGGTGTTGGTTATCCAATAAAGGTTCCCGGGGCGGCGGTACCCATTCCCGCCTCCCAAATTGCAGAGTTTCCGTACCCTAAATTGGTATCCCCGATTCCCCGCACAGCATCCTCAAAGATGATAGAGCCTTGAGAGAAGTAATTTTCCTCAGGCCCTCCTAGATTTAATGTTAAAAAAAAACACACACACCCAAAAAATATTGCTTGTGTCGTGATGGAGGACTTAGCCAACCTAGGAATAGAACACGCGACGCCCGGGTGGGACCCAAACGCGATGCCAACTCAGCCACTGACCTGTCTATGAGAAAGCCTTCTTTCTATAATAACGTACCACAATAATAATAATAATCAATGTTAGTAAAATATTTTCCGTTTGTGTGGATTTTATAAAATTTAATAAGCATGTTATTCATGATTATTTTTGTTAACCCCTTAGTCCTGTCAATTTGGAAGGTGGGTATGGGTACCGTCGCCCCGGGAACCATTTATTGAACAACCAACAACCCTGCTACAGGTCACCCCAAGTGGTTCGCTACGTTTGGTGACTTAGCTGGAGTGAGATTTGTCTAGGTCACTGTGGCGAATGCGTTTGTCCACCTACTGCGTGGAGGGCCGGATCGGGAGAGGCAGGTTGAGGGAGACCTAACTACACCTCTCCAGTCAGACTCTCTCGACCCACACCTTGCACCGCAGTGGGAGGGATGGATTCATACGTCCGTCACCCCTGGACACTTTGAACCCAAGATCCTACCCACCCTTCATTCACATAATTTCCTCTCCTTCCTTTCCCTAAAAAGACCCTCCACACATCATCCCCAAAGATGGCATAGGCCCTGAGGGGAATTATTTTTCTCGGAGGCGTCAACTAATATCTACAGGAATTCCAGAAACTGAACAAATATCTATGAGAACCAAAGTGAGGGCGAATATTTAAAGCTCAAACTGCTGACTAATATCTATGAGAAACAAAGTGACGACGAATATCTACAGCTCAAACTGCTGACTAATATCTATGAGAACCAAAGTGAGGACGAATATCTACAGCTCAAACTGCTGACTAATATCTATGAGAACCAAATTGTGAACGAATATCTACAGCACTGGGAGAGATTGGGTAAGGTTAGGTTAGGTTAGGTTAGTAATTACGTAATTAAAGTAATTTATGCTTTTCCGTACAACCTCTTGTTCAGCTTCCCTCTGTAGATATTAGTCCAACCTGCGCTCTGTAGATATTAGTCACCACTGGGACCGTCATAGATATTCGTCCGACCTTAGCTCTGTAGATATTAGTCCTCACTCTGAAGATCATAGATATTAGTCCAACATATGAGCTGTAGATATTCGTCCGACATGAAGGCTGTAGATATTAGTAGAATTTTATAATTCAAAATAAACATATTGATTTTTTTTTTAAATGGCACACCTTACGTTTTTCCTAATCAAAAATTATTGTAAGGGGAACGTATGTTTTATTATGCAAATATTTCAACTGACTTTTTGTCGTTTCAAGTAAAAATAATTAAAATTGATAAAAACAGGGTTTTGTTTTTTTTTTTTAAATTGCAGTCGGAAACTTTAGATACATAAAGGGGTACATTTTTATTTTTTATTTTTAAACTTTTAAATTTGAATATAAAGTGAGGTGTTTTCTTCTTCTAACACCGTTTAAATCACGGTTCTAACCATTATAGTAAGACATGGTAATCAAAAAACTGTTTCACTACAAGCCCAGAACATCCACAAAACATTATATATGGAAACAAAACTATTAACATTAAGAAAACTATATGAATACAATACGTGTCTCCTTATTTACAAAATAAACAATAAACTCGTACATACAAACACAGAATTCATTAAAATGTCCCAAGTACACAAACACTTTGAAACGTATCATGTTCGTATTAAAAAGGTAACCTTGCGGCAGAGCAGAGACCAGGGCTCAGGATAGTGGGCCAAGTAGTTATCTGTCATGTAGGTAGGGTTTTCAATCAAATAAAAGAAGAGGAACTTTATAAAAATGTATTGAATCCAAAACCAAAAAAGTAACAAGGAAGTGTACAAACTTCGTACCAAGGTAACAAAAAGGAAATACAAAAATACACATACCAGATGGACTCCTAATGGACACGCTAAGCTAACTATACGGAAATAACCCCGGTAGACGAACGCGATCTTGCTTCGCAGTGAGAAAACACGAGACGGGACGGGAACTCCAGTCTTCCCATATGGGAACGGCGCGGAATCCAGAGCACCAAGGTCGTCCTTCTAATTGGGCAGGAGGACGCTATACCTCCAAGGAGCGCATTCAGCCACGGGCCATCTCTACGAACTCCAATCCAAAGGCACGTGGCCCCCAACAGTATCCACGTCTGGCGTATTACGGTTAGCAGACCGTGACTTTGCGACGCGGGGTCGTGAAGGCATATTATAGTAGCCAACACCAGGAGCAATTCACTTCACGATTCCTTTTCCAGAAATACATCCACAACACGGCCAACCAGCCACATCGGAAAAAAGTGGGACTTACACGTCATCCACTAAAAATAACTCGTACACGAACCTCGCGTGTTACGTAAAAAACACCCCGCGTTCTTTTAGGTTTAAAATCGACTTAGATTCTCATGATTAAACGTAAATTTAAACACCAGGATGGTGAGTGACCAATTTCCGACCCAACTGCCCAAGTTGATCGGAAGGAAGTGCCCATAAACAAAAAGGAACTCTCTCTTTTCCAAAAATTACCAGTGTCCAAAAAAAACACCATAGACAAAATAACCACCTAAGCAAGAACTGCATTAGTCACATAATTATTTATGTGACAATTCCCCCCTTCCCACGAAAATGTTTGCCCTCAAACATGAAAAACTAAGTCCACAAACTAACTAAACTATGAGTCCATCAGGTATCTAGAAAAATGATAACAAAAACATTAATTAGTAATTAAAATAACAACTTAGAACTAAATTTCTTAAAAGTAAATTTCTTAAAAAACAAAATTTCTTAATAATAAAGAACAAATAAGAAAAGAAAGGCACGAAAACAAGGAGTCAACCATCATCTACTAAATTAAACAAAGTTTTGAATTTACTTAAAAAAGAAGACCTGTTGTTTTCGTGTCAATTTAACAAGATTTATACTTATAAAATACTCAACATTTTATATTTAAAAAAAAAAAAAAAAAAAAAAACACAACCAAATAAATTGTAGAAAAGAAGGAAAAAAAAATTTGATCACTTTTCCTTATACAGGAAATAAAGGCCAATTTGGCTTCACTTTTTAGGGTTAAACAGCCCTCACTCGCACTGAATTTACGCTATATTTGAATAGCAAAAAAAGAAACCTATCCAACTAAGTCCATCCGGTTTAACATTCTTAAGATAAAACTTAAAAATAAACAAATACTTAAAATTAAAGAAGCCTAAATTAAGAAAATATCTATATAAATATACATTTTTCAATCAGAACAATGGAGTTCAATGTTGGCAAAACTAGGACACAAGAAAATACTTTTCTGTGTTATAAGTAATATAGAATCAGTATACAAACTGTCTATCAGAGGTGGGCAGAGTAGGGATCTTACATTGGATCATCTAACTGTCATTATTGAACCAGGATTTACCATTCCGAAGAAATACCTATATGTAAAAAGGTCGTCAAACTAGAATAATATTTAAATTATCCAATTTTCAAAAATCAAAACAGGTCAGGTTTTATAAAACAATAAATACCTGCCAATCAAGGTGGTCAGATTAGGATTTACATAACACAATACCTATCTATCAGATCATGACAAAAGTCAATTGGTACTTAACAGCAAAACAGAAAGTTAAGCTCGCAGCTTAGGATATCCAAAAATCCATTAAACAACCTGCATCATAAACTCAAAAGAGTGACATTGTTTGTAAAAAAAATGAGACCACGGTAATACCCAAGCTGGCATCCCTTAAAAAAAAACACTCCACGAGTGCACAAAAGTCAGCATTTCTTGTACAAACAAAACAAAATGTGTGATCAACTATGGCTTTCAGTGAGTTGACACTATTCGAGGCGTGATCAATTCAAAATTTTAATGAATGACACTAGTAATACTTAATTTAAAGTTTAATAATGATACAAACAGTAAGATATTAATGTTTATATTAATTAGAGTTAAAACTATACAGAACAGACTTAGACTTAAAAACTATACAGAACACACTTTCCTGTATTAGAGGCAAAGCGATAATTCCAAAGGAATTAATTATTAGTTAAGCACGCCGAAGCAGTACTAACTTTGTTAGAGACAAAACAACTTTCTTATGAACTAAGATTTATATAAAGAACTTTTAGGAAAGCTATACCATACTTAAACTTATGAAATACAAAATATCAATAATAAAACTAACAGAACTTTTGTGCCTCAGAAAGGTGCTCAAGTCTCTGAAACACAAAATTCCAAAATATTCCTTCTCAAGTTCTCTGGAGGTTCCATGGGCAATGGGCAATAGAAGAGCCTCCAGTGGACTAAAGAAAGAAGGGCATAAACTTAAAAATAATAGCATTACAACTAAATCCGTTAAACAGACGGAACAAGGTATGAAATCAGTGTGTGTGTACTCATGTGAACAAGTATATTATTACCAAAATAATCATACGTTTAATAATACAAAAAAAAAACTCGAAACTAGTGCATGTTATTATTAACAGAAAAGGTAAAGTAACGAAGGAAAGAAAGACTTAACTAACAAAATTTGGGCGCCAGTGACCACAAGGATCACATTCCAGTTTACCGAGGGTAAATAAACGGTTTATCGTCAATGAACTAGAATTAAGTGTCTGTACTGAGCACAAGATTTGGAGGTACCAAACTCCAAATCATGAGACCAGAACAATCACAAAAGAAACAAATGTAATTAAATGAAGCAGTATGAAGGTTTGGTATTCCCTCATGCCACCGCATAAAAAAAAATATTTAAAAAAACTTAATAGTTTTTAATATATCTAATTATATGAAGGTAGTATTATTCTAATACTAATATATGCATAGTATTAATTATAAAGATAAGTATACCTATAAATAAATATAGCTAACTATGTATAAACGACTACTTATAAATACCTATAAATACACTAGGATTTTAATCAAAATATACTTATGAGGTCTATAATCCTCGTCAAAATTTGTCATTAAAATATATGCGTCCATATTGTGTAACTGACGACGACCTTCTGTCATCCTTGTGCACAGAACGCAAAAGATCGTCGGTTATTTATGATAAATGTCTAACCATGTAAATAAAAATTTTAATTTAATTTATTATTAAATTATTATTCTCAAATAATTATATGAAAATAAATGTAATAATAGGATTAACCAAACTGTTATAATTAATTATTTATTTGTAACACGTCAATTACCAAACACCCTGTACGTATGAACTCGATAAATAGTCATTGATTTTCAATAACGACAAAGCCATTTATAATTTATTTAAAATCACCTTAGAATGCAGTAAATATTTAAAATAATTATTATTTTTTACAACATACGTTCCACGAATTCCCTTTATATGTATGAAGGTATAACCGGACACAAATGCGAACAAGAATAGTGCCGTTACTATATTCTCCCAATATTTTAGTAACCGCAAGCTTATAATAAACAATTATTTATGATAAATGTCTGTCACAAGTCGTCCTATGTTTAAAAAACAAAAATAACGTATTTAATAATGAACCTCCGCGGCTTTGTAAGTAAACAATGCACATAACCTGACAAATGTCAACAAGAATTGACAGCTCGGCTCCGATAAACCATAACATAGATAGCTGACAGTTAAAACAGAATTGCCAGTAAACAGAAAAAATGTTCCCAACAATATTTCGGTTATCATCTCTAGAGATATTATGAATGAATTTTGTGTTTAACATTATCTTAATGACAACACTTAAAGTTGGTGTCACTATAATTACATGCCTTACGAAAAGGTAAACAAACAATAATATTCACACAACAAAATAATCATAACACAATGAGGTGTATTTTCAGAATGACACACAGAATCTCTGCAGAACGGTTAATGTTAGATATAAAACCAAATAAATGCACACACACCGATTCATCTCTGATTTCTCTAAAATTATCAGCAAAAGAACTGAAAATCCACCCCACATGACAGAAAAGTACGTTTCGGGCACCGAAAATAACTGATTTTACACGTTGGAAGCGCCACTGAAACGTATCATGTTCGTATTAAAAAGGTAACCTTGCGGCAGAGCAGAGACCAGGGCTCAGGATAGTGGGCCAAGTAGTTATCTGTCATGTAGGTAGGGTTTTCAATCAAATAAAAGAAGAGGAACTTTATAAAAATGTATTGAATCCAAAACCAAAAAAGTAACAAGGAAGTGTACAAACTTCGTACCAAGGTAACAAAAAGGAAATACAAAAATACACATACCAGATGGACTCCTAATGGACACGCTAAGCTAACTATACGGAAATAACCCCGGTAGACGAACGCGATCTTGCTTCGCAGTGAGAAAACACGAGACGGGACGGGAACTCCAGTCTTCCCATATGGGAACGGCGCGGAATCCAGAGCACCAAGGTCGTCCTTCTAATTGGGCAGGAGGACGCTATACCTCCAAGGAGCGCATTCAGCCACGGGCCATCTCTACGAACTCCAATCCAAAGGCACGTGGCCCCCAACAGTATCCACGTCTGGCGTATTACGGTTAGCAGACCGTGACTTTGCGACGCGGGGTCGTGAAGGCATATTATAGTAGCCAACACCAGGAGCAATTCACTTCACGATTCCTTTTCCAGAAATACATCCACAACACGGCCAACCAGCCACATCGGAAAAAAGTGGGACTTACACGTCATCCACTAAAAATAACTCGTACACGAACCTCGCGTGTTACGTAAAAAACACCCCGCGTTCTTTTAGGTTTAAAATCGACTTAGATTCTCATGATTAAACGTAAATTTAAACACCAGGATGGTGAGTGACCAATTTCCGACCCAACTGCCCAAGTTGATCGGAAGGAAGTGCCCATAAACAAAAAGGAACTCTCTCTTTTCCAAAAATTACCAGTGTCCAAAAAAAACACCATAGACAAAATAACCACCTAAGCAAGAACTGCATTAGTCACATAATTATTTATGTGACAACTTTACACGACAACACGATAACATACATTTAAACACCATCCACACTTTTTCGTTATTTGTTTTTGGGGTGTTATGCCGTGTTGCGCTACCTCCTTCTTTAGCCAACGTTTCGGACATCGTTGCAGTGTCCATCATCAGGGCAGATCCGGCAGATCCGGTAGATGTGTCTGCCGGATCTGCCCTGATGATGGACACTGCAACGATGTCCGAAACGTTGGCTAAAGAAGGAGGTAGCGCAACACGGCATAACACCCCAAAAACAAATAACGAAAATGCTTTTGGCCGTGAAAATCTTAAAACTTATCTGACCATCCACACTAACTATTGGAAACAATCCATTGGTTACGAAGGGGGCAAATTCAAAGATATTCAAGTACAGAAGAGATATGCTATGGTGTCCGCGCAACTGTTGCCGGACTACGCGCTAATTAGCGTAGTTTTCATACAAAAAGAATTTGTTCATTTCGTGGATTTTTTTTAAATGTGCTTTGGTTAACAATATATTTTGAATAAGGAAAGAATTCGTTCATTTAGTTTAACGTTCGTTTGGTTTATTCGTTAATTATTTGTTCTTTTAGTTTATTTGTTAATTGGTAAACAATATTGGCGACACCCGGAAGCGCAGACCCACATAGTAAAAACAGCAGATAGCACATCTACTTATATTTCAATATCTTTGGGGCAAATTATATAATTGCATCCCAAACGACATTAAAACGAAAATAAGCTGGGTACATTTAAAAAAAATGTTTAATGTTTATTCTTGATAAACAAAGTAATGACATATAGCGCTGTATTATTATATCTAGTTTGGTTTAATGTGTTTAATTATTTCTAATTAAATAAGTGAAAATGTAATTTTCTTTTAACTGGAATAAAAACGAATTAAAAAAGACACAACGATTACTATGAGACCTGTATGAGTTGTTCTGAAAACCGAACAACTTAGTCTGAGGGGTTAATAAATAATGTTGGTAAAAGTCCGTACACATGGGCGTATAGTATTTATTTATTTATTTGAACGCCATAAAATGGCTATTACATCCTGTGATACATGATACACAGTGGTACATAGGAGGGTAATTTCAATAGTGTACATTAAACAAAGTACATATGTATGATAACAACTAGTATTTAGTTAAAGGATACAAATATGTTTAAAACAAAAAAAAAAGAATATGAGCTCATGTATAATATATATATATAATCAATATATATTATAAAAGAAAGTCCAAAAAAACGTGCGGAACGCAAAAACTCAGAAACGAGTGCCGGTACGATCAAGAGAGTGGTATGGTATGGTGGATCTCTATCTCCCCTAGGGAATATGGGTATTCTTTTTTACCTAAAGGCCTTGCTTTTGAAGATATAATGGCTGAAAGTTCTATGAAGACTCTAGAAATTTCAAGAAGAATCTAGAAGGTTCCGGAAACTTCTAGAAGATTCGATAAAACTCTAGAAAGTTCTGGAAGGAGTAGAGGAGTATGTCAGCGAGTCTAAAAGGTTCCGGAAAGTTCTATAAGGTTTGATAAAGCTGTACAAAGTTCTGGAAGGAGTGGTGGAGTATGTCGGTGAGTCTAGAAGGTCCCGAAAAGTTCTAGAAGGTTCGATAAAACTGTAGGAAGTTCTGGAAGGAGCGGCGGAATATGTCGGTGAGTCTAGGTCTAGAAGGTTCCGGAAAGTTTCATAAGGTTCGATAAAGCTGCAAAAAGTTCAGGAAGGAGTGGCGGAATATATCGGTGGGTTTAGAAGGTTCCCGAAAGGTCTAGAAGGTGTGATAAAGCTATAGGAAGTTCTGGAAGGAGTGGCGGAATATTTCGGTGAGTCTTGAAGGTTCGATATTAATTACGTGAGCAGTTTTTCTTACAATCTAGACCCCCCCTTGGTGAGATAAATTTGGGCCACTTCGTGTATTTTTTTCAAGTAACGTGAGATTTTGCTGGACCACCCTCCCCCTTTTGAGCTCATGTAATTAATGTATGCCCCCTAAGGTTCGATAAAGCTGTAGAAAGTTCTGAAAAGAGTGGCGGAGTTCGTGGTGAGTCTAGGAGGTTCTGAAAAGTTCTAGAAGGTTCGATAAAACTGTAGAAAATTCTGGGAGGAATGGCGGAGTATGTCGGTGAGTATAGAAGGTTCCGTAAAATTTTATAAGGTTCGATAAAGCTGTAGAAAGTTCTGGAAAGAGTGGCGGAGTTCGTCGGTGAGATTAGAAGGATCCGAAAAGTTTCAGAAGGTTCGATAAAGCCATAGAAAGTTCTGGAAGGGTGCTGGAGTATGTCGGTGAATCCAGAAGGTACCGGAAAGTTTCATAAGGTTCGATAAAGCTGCAAAAAGTTTTGGAAGGAGTCGCGGAATATGTCGGTGGATCTAGAAGGTTCCGGAAAGTTCTAGAAGGTTTGCTAAAGCTATTAAAAGTTCTGGAAGAAGTGGCGGATTATGTCGCGGTGGTGAGTCTAGAAGGTTCCGAAAAGTTCTAGAAGGCTTGATAAAGTTTTTGAAGTTCTGGAAGGAGCGATGGAGTGTGTCAGTGAGTCTAGAAAGTTCTAGATAGTTCTGGAAGCTTCACTAAAGCTCTAGGATGTTATGGAGGGCGAAAGTTCTAGAAGCTTTCAGAAATGAGTGGGGGAAAGTTTCGTCGAGTCTAGAAGATTCTGGAAATTTCTAGAAGTTTGGATAATCTAAATCTTCAATATACATTATTAAAAAGTGTACAATGTGCATGCCGCTAAAATTCAAAGACGAGTCCCGGTACTATAACGGTAGTTATATTGTAGCCCTCTAACCCCCATCCATGAAGAAAGTTATCGTTACCTGAAGGGCGTGCTTTTAAAGATAAAAGGGCTGGAAAACAGTTCAAAATATTCGAGAGTATTCATGAGCATTCCACCACATTCCAGAACATCCCGGAACATTCTAGAATATTGTGGAATGTTCGGAAATAGGATGGACCGTTCAGAAATATACCGGAATATCCCAGATCATTGTGGAACATTCCAGAACATTCCTCTTTGTTGTGGAATGATCTGGAATATTATTTAGGAACATTTAAAGTTTTTTTTAAGGGACTATCCGTCGTGGATTCGAACGTCAATTCAATATCACATCAACACCCTGAGCGAAGCAGGACACCCCACACAGAGTATTTGAGAGCATTACTCAACGTTTCAGAAAATTCTGGAAAATTGTGGAATGTTCGGGAATAGGGAATCGGGAACATCAATGTGAAACTTCCAGAACACTCTCGAATGTTGTCCTGAGCGAAGCCGGTAACCCAGTTAGTAAATAAATATTTGTTTTTCTTTTGCCACCGTGTACAATATACAATCCACGCTCGTATCTTAGTTACAACACAGAGACGTATATTTTATGAAATAAAATATACCTACTCTTTGTTCAAAACAATTCTACGCCCAAAACTCGTTTACTCTCCATACCCCACCCGATCTCAAAGCGGGTCCAGGCACTGAAAATAGATATCATCTACACACTAGAAATGTCTTCCATGTTCCGTGTAGATTTTAATGAAAACCGATGTCTCTACTTTTTTTTAATGTGACACCGTGGACGAGCGCCTATGACAGTTGAGACAGCGTATTTTTTTCACGTTAGCTCCACGCAAGGGAAAACCATTTCCCTTTGGGGATGCTGTGTACAGGGTATTTTCAGGGAAAGGAAGAAGAAGAAGTCTTGGAAATGAAAAAGGTATGCGGGATGGGTAGAAATCTGGGAGTCAATGTGTCCAGGGGTGCGGGACGAATGAATACATCCCTTCTACTGCTGTGAAAGGCAATGTTCCCGTGAGTCCTGCAGGAGAGATCAAAAGGTCTTCCTCAACCAGTCTCTCTCGATCCGGCTCGCCTCGCAGTAGGTGGGCAAACGCATCCCCCGCCAAGACTTTGACAAACCTAAACCCATCAACCCTGGCAACCCTGCTAAGTCACCAAACTTAGCAAGCCACTTGCGGTGCCCCGTGTGAGAGGTTTTGGTTATCCAATAAACGGTTTCCGGGGTGCCGCCTCCCAAATTGTAGAAAGATCTTTGAAAATTAAAACAATAATTATGAGAGAGGTAAAAAGCTGACGTATCATCAAGGCTATCGGGAGGCGGGAATGGGTACCGCCCCCCCGAGAACCATTTATTGGATAACCAACACTTCAGCCATAGGTCACCAACAAGTGGTTCGCTGTGTTTGGCGACTTAAGAGCTGCCCGAGTTCATAAGGTGAGGTTTGCCCGGGTCTTAGCGGCGGATGCGTTTGTTCACCAGTTGCATGGCAGGCCGACGATAGACGACCTCCGTAGTCCAGTGGGTAAGACTCTTGACTCACAATCCTGAGGTCGCGGGTTCGAACCCGGCATGCGCAAATAAATTTTATTTGATTAATTTGTGTTATTTCACAATTAATTCATTTAAAATAATATATAGTATATTTGCGGCATGTTCCAGAGTGGAAGATACTATTAGTATCGCCCTGGTGTAAGACCACCATTCAGAATTGAAACGTTGCTTGAAAATGGCTTTAGCCGTGTTTGGTGACCAGATCTGAATAGCCAGGTACTTCCCAACCTTCCTCTTCCCCACCTCCTTCCCCTCCCCACTACCTTCAGCCTCACAACATACCCCAATTGGGGATGCCATAGTCTCACTGGCTCCAGACGGGAGCCGTTGAGATTCTTGTGCGGTATTCACTGTAAAAAAAAAAAAAAGGCCGGATCAGGAGAGGTTTTGAGGTAGTCCCTTTGAGTTCTGCAGCCGTACTCTCTCGGAACATCGCTTTGCACCGCAGTGGGAGGAATGGAATCACACGTCCGTTACTCCTAGACACACTGACCCCCAGATTCCTACCCACCCATCATACCTTTTTCCTTTCCAAAACTTCCTTTCCCTAAAAAAACCTCCACACATAGCATCCCCAAAGATAACATAGTCCCTGAAGGGAATTATTTTCCTCAGGGCTTCCTATGTTGAGCTAATGTAATAAAAAAAAATTAGCGAACGCCCGAGTGAAGTCAAAATATCTAAAATGGATATTATGGATAACGCGTCTGGTATTTATGAACGTACAACAATACCAGTACATACAGAATCTTCCTCATTCTTTCCTCCTTCCTCTTTTTTTTTTAAACTGCGAATTATTTTCACATCTGCCAAATCTCCACCGTTCTACCACCCCTCAACGTTTCAACGCGGAACCAGACTATATTTATCAGTACCTACCAAACCACCCCATCCCCTTACCATCTTCTCTTTGACTGAGTTATGACTGCGTTCTTCACGTTTATTCGTACGCACTTCTTCAAAGCGTTGCTAAATTATGTACGTATCTTTTTGTTTACATAATTGAAAGCGTCAGATTTGAATTCTTAAAGTCAGTGGCTTCTGATATACAAATGCCAAAAATATCTTCAAGATGGTATATCAAAGAAACTGTTTGAATAAAAAAAATTCTATTAAAAAAACGAGTGTGCTTTAGACCACACGACTGATGTAAAACTTCTTTGGCTCCATCTATATGATAGGAAGAGAGAAAGAAAAAGTCTTAGATATGCGAAACGTAACTGGCTATGAGAGAAAAAGAGAAAGAAAATGTGTGCTCGCACCTCTCTCTCTTGCCCCTACAGTAATATATGAAACGTAACTCTATCTCTTTCTGTCTTCACTAACTTATATCTCCCTCTCAACTACCGTTTGCCTCGCTTTTCATAACCCTCTCGTCACGCATTTACCAGCTTACTCCCCAAGTCAAGCGTGCGTAAAGAAGTTTACTTCAACAACCTTCGAACGAAGTCTGATTGAAAATTGAACAAGACAACAGGGAACATTCAAACCCATTTTTAACCTTAATTTCATACTGTCTTCATCTCTGGGGATGTTGCGTAGATAATCTTTTTAAGTAAAGGAAGGAGAGGAAGTTCTGAGAAGGAAAATGGTGGAATCTGGGTTCAGTAGGAGTGACGGACTTATGAATCCATCTTTGCAAATTCGAAAGTGTCCGGCTGGATAGATCAAAGGATCTCCCTCATCCGGCCTCTCCCGAACCGGCCAGCCACGCAGCTGGTGGGCAGACGCATCTGCACACCTGCACAAATCTCCCCTCCATGAATCTGGGCATCCCCGCTAGAGGCGGTTTAGCCTCTCTGGTAGTTACTTAATTTGATTAATGTAATTCATTTATTTCAAAATAAAACATCCACCCTTTGGAAAACGCTACGGATATAAACATCAACCAAATATTTAACTCCGGAATACACCAAGGTACTCTCTAGGGTCCTCTACTAAATTAAGTGTTTTCAACTTGAACTTCTCTACTGCAATACTTTCTATAATTCATCTAACCGCCACAACAGCTCGCCGCTCATGCTCTAAGAGCTTCCGGTTAGGTTATACTCGCTTCCGGTGGAGGAGAATCCACTTCCGGCGTCTCGCGGGGCTTCCAAAACCTAATAGAAAGAACCGTTAAGTCGTTGAAGGATTAATCTTTGATGTATGCATAGTAGGATTTAGAATCCATTAGATTTTTCTCAAACGATGGTATGAAAATTTAACATTTTTGGAACACTTTTTAATCTAAAATAGTCTAATCTAATCCAATTCTATTCACATTCCAACCCTAGGAAGATATTAAAAAAAATAATAATATAAATGTAATTCATCAATTTATCACAAAGAATATTTTTATATTAACTCAGAAGGTCCTGAGGGAAATTATTTCCTTAAAGATGGTATTTTTGAGGAGAGGAAGTCGTAAACAAGAGTCCTGAAAAGATAGACTAGAATCTTTAGAAAAAATGGGCCATAACTTTGTAATGAATAAGCAATTACATAGAATCATTTGCTAATTCTCCGCTTTTGTATCCATTGTAATTTACATAATAATTTCGAAATCATTATCATTATCATTATTACATAGTATAAAATGAAGTCGCTCAAAATGTATGTGCGCATAGAACTTTTAAAAAACGCAACGGATTTTCATGCGGTTTTCACCAATAGATATAGAGATTCAAGAGGAAGGTTTTTATGTATAATACATGGTTATTATAGTAGAGAAAAGCTGAGAAATTCAAATATTCAATACAGGCAGCGGGCAACTGGCAAGCGGGTGATGTGGATTTTATAAAGGTTGAGTAATGGCGTTGTGTTTCGTTAGTCATAGCAACGTGTTGCCGGGTCTGCTAGTTAAAATATATATTTAGTTTACATAATGTCCATTCCTGCTCCAATGTAAACATGTATCCCTTCGAAAAGCAATAAAGAAATAAAAAATCCCATACTTGATAAAAATAAAAACGATTTGAAAATAAAATTAGGGCGCTAATAATGCATATTTCTTGTAAGGTTTTTCCCTGAATAATATTGAAGCGAGCTACAAACCCATGGTAATTAGCCTACTGGAATTATCAAAGTAACTAGAAATTCGACTTGTTTGTCGTGTTTCCCGACTGTGCACCGGTTTAATTCCATACAAGCCATTAAATTATTATATGTGTCTTCAGTTAGAAGCGTAATGGAATATAATTCGGTAGTTTGGTCTCCATTTTACAAAATTCACATTAATAACATTGAGCGAATACAAAAAAAATGTCTGCGTTTTATAAATGTTAAATTAAATATCCCACTAGAAGACTTAAAATATAATTTATTATTAAATATTCTAAAAATACACACACTAGAAGACAGACGTAATATAAACGACTTAACATTTTTATTCAAAATACTTAACTCTAAATTTGACTGTTGTGAACTACTGCAACTCATAAACTTACGAATACCGACAGTAACTACACGACAAAATACACTATTCTACTGTAGCATTCATAAGCGGAACTACATTGCCCACTCTCCGATACAACGATTTCACACGATGGGAAATCAGTACTTAGGTGATATTGACATATTTAACATAAACTTGGCGAATTTTGTTGATCTTGTAAAAAACTTATTCCATAACTATTCCTAAACATATCTGTATTTTTGTAAACCTATGAAATTGCTGTATTTTTGTATTTTTATGATTTGCGTGTTTTTTTATCTAATTTTATTTTTATTATTTCACTACCAAACATGTAAAAGCCCTTTGGGCGTTAAATAAATAAATAAGCATCTTCCATTGAAATACGGTATAACAAGGACAGAATTCCCATCCGACATCTGTGCTCTAAGGACTGCAATCCGTTTCTTAAGATAGGAAAATCTATCAAATAAAAGAATTTATCGATTCTGCACGAAGTCGAGGGTTTTTTGGGTACCTAATAATTTTTTTTTTAACATACAGATCGTAACAGCGTGTATCCGGAGGATTTTCATTTATTTCAAGACGTTTCATCAAAAACGTATGAACGTGTATAAGAAACAACATTTAAAAAATACAATACTTTGGCTTAGACTATCTGTAATAGTTTTCCGTGATTACCTACCTTTTTAACTTTCTTTTAAAATAATTCATAAAATAAATTAAAACCACTTTTGCGCTAAAATCAACCCTTTCTAGACCACGTTTGACAAGCGGTTTTCATTCCTATTAGGTACTTACCTATATTCGTGGCGTGGCACACTAAGAATAAACACATTTTTGGGTCGTGTTTTCCTCTTAAGCCGCGGCTTTCCGTACTGCCACCGATTTATAAAATATTTCTCTTAAACACTTTTTTTATTTTTTTTTTATTTAGTAATTATATAATATTTTTTACATTTTTATATGAAACATGTTAGTTAGATGTATATATAAAATAGAAAATATATTCGTAGTCCTCACTAGGAGATCCTGTGCTGAGGGGGACTATGCTTTGGATAAGTTTTTCAGCGACTTCTATGGTTTAACTTCATTGTTTGGATAAGGTTTTCCAGAAACTTCTATGACGATGTTTTAAGTATAGTAGTAAGTTCATTTTCCGATAGTTCTTCAGCCAACATTTAATGCCCTTAATGTAGCTATTTTTTGTTTTAATTTGTTTGATACTAAGTGGGAGTTTGTTATATAACTTTACTGCTAAAAATGCAGAACTTCTTTGACCAAATGAAGAGTTACACTTTGGTATATTAAGTATGTCTGTTTGTTTGGCTCTGGTTTTATGAGCATGTGAGGTGTCTGCCTCTAAATCATTTTTGTGGTGATGTACTAGAATGTTTGAATGTACGGGGAGATAAACGGAGAATAGAGGCTTTTGAGATGTGGTCCTATAGAAGACTATTAGGAATTTCCTGGAGAGACCACATTACAAATGAGGAGGTTCTCCAAAGAATCGGAGGAGGAAGGCACCTACTCAGGACCTTGTCCGAAAGGCCAAGGCCTGAGTAGGTGCCTTCCTCCTCCAAGAAGGCCTCTTGCATGCCATAATGGAGGGTATGACAGAGGAGACAAACGCTAGGGGACGCCCACGCCGAGAGTACCTGGAGGACCTGCTGGTGGACGTGCGCTGCTCATCATATGCAGACTTCAAAAGAGCTGCACAAGACAGGGAAGAGTGGAAGAAACGAATAGATGAAATTGCTGCAAACCAATCCCACAATTGAAACCAGAGAGAGAGACTATAATGTTTTTGGAATAGATTTTCTGTATGCTTGGAACATCAAACTGTTTAAAAATTTCTGTTCTTGACGTCCTTATTGGGACCTTTAGAATGGTCTTTATGATGCAATTCTGAGTTATCTTAAGTTGTTTTAAATGATTAGATAATGCTGAGCCCCATCCTATTACTCCATATTCCAATCGAGAGTGGCATTAAGTAATTTAAGTTTTAATGTTTCTAAAAAAATATATTTTATTTTTTTTATGATAATATATATACAGGGTGTTAAGGGACGTACTTGACTTACTTTAACCAGTGATTCCTGACATTATTTCGAGTAAAAAATGTAAATGAAATTTTGGTCTCCGGTGACTTTTTTTGACGACTTTTTTTTTTTCTAAATTTTTTTCTTCAAAATCAAACAAAAAAAAATTCTTCCGCACGTCGTCAATGGTCACTCAGCCGAGTGTCTGACGAACCCCTTACCCCGCCTCCAACTGTTCAACAACCATCATTTTTTTATGTTTTTGTAGAAAAAATAAAAAAAAACATCAAAAATGTCACCGGAGACCAAAATTTCATTTACATTTTTTACTCCAAATAATGTCAGGAATCACTGGTTAAAGTAAGTCAAGTACGTCCCTTAACACCCTGTATATATATATATATACAGTTGCTACGCCGAAATGGTAACTATATGAAATTCCCTCGATAGAAAAAATTCGCAAAGTATGCTAGAAAAAAATTTTTTTTTGTCATTTTACAAGTTATATGTACGAAAAAATTCACAATGTTTGCTTTAAATGGTATTTAAGGTATTACCCACGAGATTTTCCTCTATTTTAAACGAGTAGTGTTTTATAAATATGTTCACAATTCACAATTCTTCTTTTTGAGTGCTTAGTACCGGGCCTTAAATATGTTACAAATTACCACATCAGATCCACCAATTTTGAGTGGCTTTTACAAAAATAAATAAAAAATTTAACAGCAAAGTATCTAACAACCACGTACTTATCGCATCAAATATTCACAAACGTTTGAAGAACTGAGTGGAATGCCGTGTTCCCATTTTGCCTACCGAGCCATTGCGACGCGCGGTTCGTTGATCCCTTTTGATATTATGCAGTGATTTTTCTTTCTCTTTCATCTTTCAGTTTTCTTTTTGCAAAGAAAAGCCACGTTTCAACTGAGCTTTTTAATCAGCTTTCCTAAGGCGAGACTTCGAAATTTATGAAAGATTGGAAAACGTTTTACAATTCATGCTAAGAGGGAATAATCAGACACAACCAGAAATGTGTCAATTTTAAACTAAATTCTAGACATATCGAGTTATATAGGTACACATATATTTTACAAAATATTAAATAAAAGGTCGTTTTTATAGTAAAATTAATGATAAAATCAAATTAATAAACACTGTTAAAAAATATTTTAAAGATAATCTCAAAAAAAATAAAAAGTTTCCGACTAATCTAATCTCAAGAATAACTTATAACTCAGTTTCCTAGTGATACTCCATTCTTCAAATAAGTTAAATTTTGTTTTGTTTTTAACAACTAATTATAATAATTCTAGATACATTATCCAAATAATAAAATTGTTTGATAGTTGATAAATACTTATAATTACATAACACCGAACTTACAACTTATTGTTTTTTTTTTACATTCACATTGTAATTTAAGAACTTATGATATAATATAGCATTTAAAAAATGTACACGACTCTTCCAGACACAAGCTAATGCTTCCATGGAAGAGTGGTATTAATTAAGATATTTGAACATGAATGTACACAAATTATTACAAAATCTAAATGTACATTATATTTTATATGCTAAAATAAAAAAATTTTAAAAATTTTAAAAAAATTTTAAAAAAATGGCATGGAAAATATAATGATTTTGCATTTGAGTTGTTTTAAAATTGATTTCATAAGTTTGTAATTTTATGTTTTGATTGATATAAAAAATAAAATAAGAAACGCCTAGAATATTTCAAATTAGAAACATTAAAATAGTGTCGTGCAAAAATGATATCAAAATTTCTTTTCAAAATTTTAAACATCAAATAGAAACTTCCCTCCTGGCAACAATCCATAATCAATAATGATTTTATAAATTAAAATTCCATCTTCCAATATGCACACATCGAATAATTTATTTATCATTAGCTGAATCTATTATATGGTATGGAATTACAGCTTGGGTACTTTCCTGTAAAACAAATAATACAAAACATGTGATTTTAGATTTTCACGGCCAAAAGTATTTTTGTTATTTGTTTTTAGGGGTGTTATGCCGTGTTGCGCAACCTTCTCCTTTAGAGGTAGCGCAACACGGCATAACATCCCAAAAACAAATAACAAAAATAGAAAACATGTTCTATCAGTTCAAAATTCATTAGTTAAATCATTAGCTAAAAAAAGTTTAAACCAATAAATCATCATGATTTATTTGACGTAATTGTATAATTTTGGATTTGAAAAAAAGCGTTGGTTCGATGGCTAAAGATGTCAAATTAATTAAAACCTCCTGCAAACTTATCTATATATATATTTTTTTTTCTTTTAACCTTTGTTTAGATTAACTCTACAGAGGAGACCTCGAGGAAAAATAATTTCCCTCAGGCCCTATGTCGTCTCAGGCGATGTTGTGTGGTGGATCTTTTTAAGGAAATGATGATTCGGGGAAGAAAAAAGTGTGAGGGGTGGGTAGGAATCTGGGGGTCAGCATGTCCAGAAGTGACGGACGTATAAATCCATTCCTCCAACTGCGGTGTAAGGCAATGAGTCGTGAGAGTCCGGCTGGACAATTCAAAGGGTCTCCTTCAACCAGTCTCTCTCGAACTAGCCAGCAGCAGTAGATGGGTAAACGCATCCGACGTCAAGACCTAAACAAACCCCACCCCCATAAGGCCGGGCACCCTTACTAAGTCACCCAACATAACGAACCACTTGACATGGCACGTGACATGATGTAAACAAATAAGAACTTGTAAGCTTTTTAAGGACAGCTCATAACGATTCTCCCGTCCTAAAGAGTCCTAAATTCTCCTGTCTCTTAAAATAAATAACAACTCTACTGTTGTCAACAATCTTCTCAATAATGTATTATCAACAGTAATAGAGTGTAGCAAACGTAAAATCATGCAATATTGTCCAGTGTTTTTAATGTAGTGTCCTCTGCGTACAAATTCGTATCTTCTCCGAGTATAAACTTTCTAATAAAAGTGTGTTTATCAGAAATGACCTGCCAGGTAAGTAAGTTTTCTGTGTATGTTTGTAAATTAAAAAAATAGATAGTGCCCAAGGACTCACAATAAATTGTACAGCGCATTTGTGGTAATTTTTCACTAAACGGCTCTCTACAAATTATCTAATTATTGTTATTTTTAACGACCGTAAATAAATAAAAATATATCACCAAACCTAACCAAAACTTTTAAAAAATAATCCAGATAATTCGCAAAAACCGATAAATCTTTACTTCGCAAACATCAAAAAGGCTTTCCAAGCAATATACGAGTAAATAACATGTTACTTTGAAAATTCAAAAGGCAAGGGATGATCAAATTGATTCTGACATGTGTTCCTATTGAAATCTTCCAACGGCCTTACATTAATCAACTCGCAGCGGAGCGATACAGAATGAAGAGATATTGCAGGGGGGGGGGGGCTGGGGAGAGGGCTCGTCGATACTTCCATTAAAAGAGGCCTGAACAAAGCGAATTTGCGGCTGTGTTGTTTGTTTATCCGGACGAAATATGTAAGTATTGATCTGTTGCTTATTTACAGAGTTGTTAGTGTTCCCAATAACAGTGAAATACGTTATACTAGAAGAAGCTTCAAGCTTATAAACACAGGAATATTATAGAAAAATGTACTAAAATTGCATATGATAGTATATTTATTTATTTATTTATTTACGCCCTTGGAGCATTTACATCAATCGTATAACATAGTAATAATAGAAATAGAAACAATAAAATGCCAATTATTATTTCTCTTCCTTTACACTAATAGAAAGGAAGCAGAATTAAAAGGAAATAATAACAAAAACAATATTAGAAGAATAATAATAAAATTTGATCTAATTTTTTTAAATTTCTGATATAAATTTAGGTAAAGAATAAATGAAAATATCAACGGAACTGAATTTATTTCCAAGCTTATGTAGTTTTTGGATTGGGGAGTTAATGAAATAGACGGATAAACAAAGAACAGCTCTGGAAGTCTCGTGTCACGATTTGGTACTCGGAATGTTATTAGTTTTGTTAAGTCGGGTGCGTCAAGTGATCCATTAACCAAATAGAGTGAATGTTTTATGTGTGGTTTAATGTGTGAGGTAGGGTGCTCATAAGAAATCAATGTTGGAATTTTTTTTGGGGGGACCCCCCTAAAAGTTTCCAATTGGCTAAGAAATGAGATTGGTGAAGTTTCAGCTCAATTGAATAAGGTTAACCCGTGCCTCATTAAGGTTGAAGTTTTAACTTTCTATAAAAACGTTTTTTTTTATAAAATACCTAAAAATATTGCAAGATTTAATTACATATACTGTCCAGATGTGATTGAAAAAATGATTACAAAGAATTAATTCACTTTTCGTTAGTTGTGTTGGTTGGCAAAGGTCATTTATTGTATCAAAATGTATCTTTTCAGGTTTAAATTTACATTAACAAATTTAGAAAAAAAAGCTATCACTGACATTTGTTTATTTTTAAAAAACATTTTTGTAAAAGCGTGGTTTAATGCCACCAAACCCACTTTGGCCCCCAACCTACAATTTTTAAAATCTCTTGTGTATTAAAAAATAATATTGTAAAATATAGAGAAATCGATAAAGAACTTTGCAGACAAGGCACTGTCTAAAATGATAAATCATCTGTGGTACCTCACTTCTGAGCAAGTCGCATTTTCTTTCTTCGATGAAAATTTAGAAAAAAGTGTCAGAACAAGCATGGCTGTAAAAAGTCTACAATTAGTTCCAATTGATGAAAAAACATGTGGTGATAGGAATGTGAAAGCAAAATCCAGTCTCCATCAAGTGAATAATTTATCGGACAAAGATATTGATTTTTTTGTTTCTCATCAAACTCAAAATTTATTCAAAGGGTTTAAAAGTGATACAGAATTTTTAAATACGAATGTGTGAAAATGCACATCATTTAAAAGCAAAAAAAAAATAGTGAACGGTTTCAAGGTTGTCAATTACACAGCTGAAAGAGGGGTTAAACTAATCTAAGACTTCAATTCCTGTTTGACAAAAGACGAATAACAACGACAGTTTCTGTTACAAGTTGTAACGGAATGTAGAAAAAAAAATTCCTGACTCTTCAAAAGCCACGTTATCTAAGCCGTTACCACCTTAATCTGATAATTAATTATAGATGTAAATAATAATAATGATACTTCTTTCTTTTATAATACTTTCTTTTTTATTTCTTTTTTATATTTTAAATAATACAATTTTGAACATTATTTCTTCTTGTTTTTTATACCTTTTTGCTTTTCTTTTCTCCTTAATCCATCATTTTCAATTTGGATTGTGCTGTTTTTACTTTGAAAGCAGTTTTAACTACACCCCTTTTTATGTACCAATTGAGAAAATAAATAAATCAAAATCTGGAGAGCATATGTAATTCAATCTTGCAATATTGTTAGGTATTTTATAAAAAAAAAACATTTTTATAGAAAGTTAAAACTTCAACCTTGATGAGGCACGGGTTAACCTTATCCAATTGAGCTGAAACTTCACCAATCTCATTTCTGAGCCAATTGGCAACTTTGAGGGGGGTCCCCCGCAAAAAATTCCAACATTGATTTCTTGTGACCACCCTAGAGTGAGGTGTGTTGTAAAGTAAATAAGCAAGATGTCAGTACAATACTTACAAGTTTATTAAAAAATTACAACTGACACATAATTCCTCTATAGTTAAATATTAACAATAATAAATGTGAAGGGCGAACAAAACGATATGCAAGTGTATCTTGTCTTATCGGAATCAACTCGGCCTCTGGGACCTAAATTTTTCCTGTCAGCTTTTATTTGTCGACAGAACGAGGCATATCTTCTTCTAGTATATAAAAATCAATATTTATTTGTTGGTTCGTATTTTATGCGCTGCCATACCGTTTATCCGATTGCGATGAAATTTTGGTGATTTGATGTGCGCATGCCCGCGATGATTTTTGTATGTAATAGTGAGCTCTGGCGTTAATAAATTACTTCCCTTACTCTTCATCCGATTGCGATGAAATTTCGTTGATTTTTGTGCGCACGTCTGCGAAGGTTTCTATATAATGGTGAGCTCTGGCGTTATGAAATTTGGTTTAAAATTGAAATAGGTGGCACTGGAGTTGTTTGAAAAATTAATGTATTTCATATAGTTTAGCGGCAGGGTGGGAAGAAGGGAGAGGGGGGAAATCTGAGAGGGGGGAATGTAGCAGAAAAGTTTGCAGGAGGGGATGGGGATGTGGGAATGCTAGTAAGGTGGAGGGGAATGAAGGCGGAGGAGGGGGTTTACGAGAGTGGTGTACCCTAAAGGGGGAAAGGTGGAAGAGGAACACGGGAGGGGAAAAGGACATGGGAGGGGAATAGGGGCGGAAACAAGAACGCTCGAAAAGGACACACAGAGAGAAACAACTTATTTCTTTAAGTGGCAATGCGAAACACCCGCTAATACCATCTAATATCTAACCTTGACACGGATAAAAATAAATAAAAACATTTTATAGGTAGCTAGTTGATAAAACGCTCAAAAGGTAAAGGACATAAAATAGAACATCTGTTATTTGAGTATGTGATAAACATTCATTTAATGCGTCTTGCCTTCATAGTAAGACCATTTTTCTTAAATGCGATTTTAAACCTTATGTTTAAAGAAACTGTTTGAAGGACAAGGTTACAATCGCTTGTGCCAATATCTTTATTGTTGAAGTCAAAAATTTCATTCATGTGGCAACACTACACTATTTGTGTTTGCATTATCTGTGACTTGTAACGCTGTCAAAACCGAAAAGACAAAATTTTCGCGTTTTTTGTTCTTTTTTCAAATGCATACAAAGGTATTTATTTGTTAGCAATCACCTCTGAAATGTGTTTTTCCACGTACATTGTCTATTCAGTTTTGTGTAGAAATAACAACATCAGTTCATTTTCGTATATTTAAGCAAAAGTCAGGAAGGTAACCTTCAGAAAACTAAAGTGGACAAGAGTGGGGAGGCTACAAAGCACCTCACAAATAGGAGACCGATTATTCTATCTCATTTTCACGCAGGCTAAATCCTATGGATGTAGTTTGACTCTTTTAGTGTCACTTTTTCGTTTTATCGAGTTTCAAATCACACAGTGGAGGTTATCCGCCACTTACCCGCCCTGGTATAAGTAACAGATTGTTACTCCTTCAAGGCTCTCGCAAGATTCTAATTTTTTTGTTAAACGAAGCTATATTTATTTATTTTGAACGAATCTAGACCTCCAGTGCATACGTTGTTAGAAAGCAGTATGCAAGTGCTTACAGGAAAAAATATAATACAACAAATCAGGTTAGTAATACAAGCAAAAATAATAGTTAAAGCAAAATTAAACTCTTTCAAGAAGCTCACGAGGCAGCATTGCATCATGTGAAAAACCCTGCAAGCACCTGTACAAATAGATATTATGTATTTAATTTATATTTTTTTTCATATATATATATATATAATGATTTTTTATATTCTTGAATAAAACAAAGGCGTAATTGCGTTTCTCTATAAAAACAAAAGATTTATTAACAATACGTATTTACAACTCTTAAAAATTATATTATCGGTTAACAAAAGGTTCACTTACCTATAAAAACAAAAGAAACAACATTTAAAGCCCTTATTTCAGGTTTCTTTAATAAATAATAAATAAAATAAGATAATGTTTTCAGGAATTGTTAATGCAATAATTCTGACAGTTATATTTTCATAACTCGATTCATTTGTTCTGACATCTAGTGGGCCACTAACTAACTCAGTACTTACTCAGTGACGCAGCTACAAGCTTAAGGAAAGCACTCATAAGTGGTTTTCTTTACATATATATTTTTCTTTTTCAAATCACACAGTGCTAAAGCTTTCACTTCAAAAAAGTACTTTCTTGGCCGTGGTTCGCACAAAGAGGAGACCAATTATTCTATCTCATTATCTCGCTGGCTAAATTCCATTGATGTGTGTGTTTGTCTATTTTTATTGATTTTATTTACAAAATGTTATGCTCGTAGATCACCCTTCCCGAGAATATATTATGATTATATTAAGTTCATTATCGATAATAGAATAAAAATACGTAAGTCCGATGGATATGCTCACCAGACTTTTGGGTACTTTTGCCGTTTTAAGCAGTCAAGAAGTTTTTGGAGCAGTCAAAAAGTAATGCCTCCTATTTTTTATAAAAAATGCAATTGCATGGGTTGAAAACTACACTATTGACGATTAATTTGTTACTTGTCAATATAATCTCCGTCCATTTCCACGGCTTTGGCCCGTCTTTTAACAAGGCCATGTATCACAGTGTTGTAAAAAGCAAGGTCACATCGAAAATACCATCGCCATAACTTTCCCGGCCGATCACAAAGTTTTGATTTTTTTGCGATTTTGCCGTGAGTTTGTGTGATGCAGTTCCATTGACTACCTTATTCAGGATTAAAAAAATGGGTAAATATGCAGTCCACCTCACGGATAATACGGAACGTTCGAGTTGTCGAATTTTGATGCACGGATAATACGGAATGTTCCTTTTTTAGCCAATAGACAATCAAATATGACATTTGTCGGAAGTACCAATCTTATAAAATAAATTCATCGCGGGCTTGTGTATGTTATCTTTACTTTAAAAAAACAGCCCACGTTTTTGAATGGTTTGTTTGGCTACGCAGGGTTTGTCTAGCGGGTTTGTGTAATTATTTTAATACATTTCTTTCCATATTCTACTGTTACAAATACTTTTCAATGGTGCATTCACTTTGTTTTACGCAAAAATATTTTTCTATGATTGGCAGCATTGATGAAATGTTGAAATAAAAACGATGAATGAACATGGCGTTACCGTGCGAGTGAATTAATTTTAACAAAATTAAAGTGTTAAATGCATATTTTTAGCATGTTTTTTGGTCTCCCCCGACATAAATACTCACTTTTCGTAATAATAAAGCTAAATATAACTGTTTGGATAAAAAGTTTTCAGTATTAACGAGTAAGCGGTTTAATGATGTCATCAACTCCCTCGATGTGTCACTTTTTCGTCAACCAGCTTTTCGTCAACCAGCGGTGTTTGTCCTTCAGCTTCGTCACAGTGACGAACCCATCGTCTAGCAGTGCTCCATCATTGTACAGATTTTTCAGTCTTTCATTAATGCAAATGGGCGTTTCACTTTCTACAGCGAAGAATCAATCACAGAACGCTCTCTAATCAAAGACGTTACATACTTTAGACGCGGGGTAGAAATCTCAAAGTGGGAAGCCAAACGCAAGACGATTGTACTGTTCTCGATTTCTAGTACTTTAGTACTAAACTGTCACTCGTCAAGTAAGGTCATGTCTTACCAGTAGGAAAATTGCATTTAAAAAGCGCCAAAATGCCCTCCTGTATTATGAGAAAATGTTTCCATTACACGGCAAACATTAGTAAAAGTGAAGAAATAACATTTAATTTATATGTACACACAAATTACTTATTATTATCGATTATTATAAGCAATGCAATTAATTTTCATGTTCCCCGTCCGACAATTTTGTACGTCATTTGAGAAAAAACACATTCTTTAATTGTCTTATGGTACGGTCACACTGAGGTCAACTTCCAACTTCAAATTTTCGGACGATTGCATAGAAAGGTAGTTCATGCGTTGGAAGTTCGAGTTGGAAGTTTGGCTTCAGTGTGAATGTAGCATAACTTTTTAATATATAAATAACTTTTGAATTAAGTAATTACTGAAAACCACTGAAAACAAAAGAGTGTTGCTTACTTGCCACATTATTTTGCGAGCATGTAAGACTATGGCGAGTCTATTTATATAACGTCATTGTCTCTAATACGAACATCGATATCGGCCATTTTGCAAGCGACTGCAGTGCTGCCACCTGTTGACGCAAAAAGTTACTACTGCAACAGATTGTAAAAGGTTTGAGGAATTGCACCAAATTCAAAAATTTCACTTAACTAACTCTATTTAAGTACAAAAAAACAGGAGGCTTTACAATTTGACTGCTCCTAGTATCATGCCTTCTCTGCGAATGCGACATTGTTATCTTGTAAAAGAGAAGAACAGCGATATGATAAGAAGAACAAGGATTTGAATAATATTTCATCCGAAAAATAAAAGTTTCCAAAAATTGCCTAAAACCAACCAAAAGATCGGATTATTTCAAGTGATAATATACTAAAGTTAAAGAAAACTTTTCTCCGACACATATTTATTCAATATTCTAAGTTATTTTTTCAAAAGGTTTCGGATTATGATATTGAAACCCTCGAGAAACTTTTTAGATGTTCTGGGAAAAGTCCATATTTATTTACAATATTTTTTTTAAGAAGGAAGGAGAAAATATTTTCCCAAGGGGTCGATGTCGTCTTTGGGGATTGGGGATGCTGTGTGGAAGTGTCATTTAAAGGAAAGGAAGTTCTGGTAAGGATAATGTTTGAAGGGTGGTTAGGAATCTGGGGGTCAGTCGGTCCAGGAGTGACGGACATATGAATCCATCCCTCCCACTGCGGTGCATGGCGATGTTCCAAAAGAGTTTTGCTTGAGAGGTGACAAGGTCTCACTAACCAGTCTCCAGTCTCAGTGGGAAGACACATTTGTCACCAAACGTAGTGAACCACTTGGGGTGACCTATGGCAGAGGTGTTGGTTATCCAATAAATGGTTCCCGGGGTGGCGGTATCCACACCCACCACCCAATGTAATAATCAGAATAAAAAGATTATGTTACACAGAATTTGAATAATTTTGTCAAAGTTTCTATTCAAGTTTTATTGATATATCATTTTATTGACCGGTTGTTTCACACAACTGAAATAATAACAGAACTTGAATAAAATCTTTACAATTGTGAAAGTTCTATTCAAGTTCTGTTATTTTTTTCAGTTTAGTTAAACAGCTGGCCTATAGTAAAATAATAACAGAACTTTTACAGATCTTTGAAAATTGGCTTTGAAATTTTCCAATTCAGTTAAACAGTTGGCTCTAAGGAAATGTTGTTAACCAAATTTCACAGTTAAGGTTTGCGTAAGTGCTATTCAAGTTATGTTGAATATGTCTTCTATTGAATTGCTTGGTGTAACTCTTAATGAGCAGCTCGGTAAGGGGGCTCCATCGAAGTCAGAGTCAAGTTAGCCTCTCAGAAGCTGGACGTACTGTACAGGGTCCACAGATGCTGCAGATAGTACACAACTTCTGACCTTGTACAAATCGTAAGTGCTCCCTACAGTTGAACTTGGCATTCACCTCTGGTCTGAAGCCCCAAACTACTTGACACATTTTTGCATGGTTGACAATAGTCTTGAGTTCAAGGTTCTGGAACGGTTTGCCGGCCTCTGTCTTTCCTCCCTTCTACAACAAGAGCCAAGTTCATTCCTCCCTCCCCTCAGAAAGATCTTTCACATCGCATCCCCAAAGGTGACATTGTTGCTGATGACGGTTTTCCTCAGGGCTTTGCTCAGTTTTCCTCAGGGCCTCCTGTGTGGAGTTAATGTAAAAAAATAAAAGTTTCCAACGGTTTCTCGATTTTAAATAATAATTATGTATGAAGGTACAATTTTTTTTTACGTGAATGCCTCGCAAAGCTGCTCCGGTCTGGAGTTAGTGAGACTAAGGCCTCCCCAATTGGGGTATGTTGTAAGGCTGAAGGTAGTGGGAAGGAGAAGGAGATAGGTAAGCGGAAGGTGGGGAAGTACCTGGCTATTCAAATTTGATCACCAAACGCGGCTAAAGCCATTTCAAGCAACGTTTCAATTCTGAATGATGGCCTTACACAAGGGCGATTCTGAGAGTATCTTCCACTCTGGAACATGCCGCAAATATACTATACCTTAATTCGCCTCAATTGTTAAGTTCTTAGAAAATCACCGCTACGAAGGGAAATCCGTAATTCGCATCGCAATAATAATTCGCAGATCAATTCACCTCGCCGCAAAGGAAACAAGTCCTAAAAACTGCATCGCTTTACAGTTGTAATAATCACGCCGCTTAAGACAGAAGTCATAAACCGCAGCCATTTCGCAAGTACCATCGCCGCCCGCGCCTATTCTCGCTTATTATTTCGCGATTAACCCTTAATTTACCCGGTAGGTCCCTGGAACTCCATTGAAAACTTTCAACGCTCATAAAGCCGTTAGTTTTTGAAATTACAAATTGTGCGTTCCAGTACCTTCACGCAGTGGTGCGTTAAACGCGGGGGAGAGCGGACGTTGATGAGCGCGGCTCCGATTGGTAAGTAATCATGCTGGTAGAGTCCGTGGGACTCCACTAGCGTGATTACTTTTTTTTTTGTTCGAACCATGTTCTTTTTTTTACTTTTTATAAGAATTGATTATGTTTTTGTTATATTTCTTTAAAAAATACTTTGAAAAATTGTTTTGTTTTGAAATGTTGAGACTAGAAGTAAGGTTCGCAATTTTGTTACAAATAGTGCCATATCCTTAATAAAAGGCTGTGATTCTATAATTTTAAGTAAAAACCTATGCCATTGTAAAACCAAATATACAAAAAATAAATATAACTAACATTTCATTTAAAAAAGTATTAATTTCATGCTAAATTTATGATTTTATTTCCTGGAGTCCTGGGGACTCCAGCAGGTAAATTGTGTATGTATGAAGTCACCGGGTAAATCAAGGGTTAAACGTTCATTCCCAATTACCATTCCCTTCCAAATCGCTCTTCAACTAACATACCTACCTTTCCAGTGAACAATGAACGAAGTGAGAAGCAGTCTGGGTTAGAGCGATTAAACGTAATAAAATAGATAAGAACCGCGTACAGTCCACAACATACCTCAACATTTTATCCCTCGATCCATTGAGAGGGAGTCCGCCGCAACAATATTTATATTATTTTTAATTAATTAATTGTGATTACGCTGGGATTCGATCCCGCGACTTTCGGAATGCGAGTCAAAAGCCTTAACCCCGGACCACACAGGTCGTCAAACGTTTTGGTTGAAATAATAAATTTCCTTGAAAATCTTACCAATTTCATGAAATGGAAGAAATTGTGTTTGTGTGCACCTTACCTGAAACAAGAAAATAATTGATTTTGGTAAATAAGTAACAAAAAGTGAGCTTTAAATAAAAGTTTAAACATTTTTTGAGAATAGAAAACAAACATCAACAAAAGGGACCTAGATTAAGATAACAATAACTAAAAACATCGTAATATGTTATGCTGATGCGCCTTTTTACTTTAACTCAACACAGGCGGCCACAAGGCAAAAATTAGAGTGTGCAATTTACACGCAGTACAATTGATACCTTAAGAAAACCAACATAGACGAGAGTAAGGAGACTACGAAGCACTGTGAAGGATGTGAAGGATGATTTTTTCCATTTTTTGTCGTCGAATTCCAGTGCGCCTTTTCCTATACATTTCGTCAACTTATTAATATTTGTGTTTTCTTCTTCCGAGTCGCTAGATGTCGCTTTCTTTTGTGTTTTCTTTGCCTGTTCATTTTGGAGTAGTTTTAAAATTGGATATTATATTTACTATTATTTTTAATTGATAAACTAATGTTTAAGACAAGTTTTTTATGCATAGCACAAAGGTTAACAATTATTATAAGTAATAATTATTAGTATTTTTTAATGTAGCTATTACTTTGTGGTTATCCATTAAAGAAAAATGAAGCAATACAACTTTGTATAAACCACTTATATAATGTGCAAATCCGACCGGTTTCGGAACAAACGTTCCTTCGTCAGGGAACGTTTGTTCCGAAACCGGACGGATTTGCACATTATATAAGTGGTTTATACAAAGTGAAACGTTGGACGCCACTGAAACGTATCATGTTCGTATTAAAAAGGTAACCTTGCGGCAGAGCAGAGACCAGGGCTCAGGATAGTGGGCCAAGTAGTTATCTGTCATGTAGGTAGGGTTTTCAATCAAATAAAAGAAGAGGAACTTTATAAAAATGTATTGAATCCAAAACCACAAAAAGTAACAAGGAAGTGTACCAAACTTCGTACCAAGTTAACAAAAAGGAAATACAAAAATACACATACCAGATGGACTCCTAATGGACACGCTAAGCTAACTATACGGAAATAACCCCGGTAGACGAACGCGATCTTGCTTCGCAGTGAGAAAACACGAGACGGGACGGGAACTCCAGTCTTCCCATATGGGAACGGCGCGGAACCCAGAGCACCAAGGTCGTCCTTCTAATTGGGCAGGAGGACGCTATACCTCCAAGGAGCGCATTCAGCCACGGGCCATCTCTACGAACTCCAATCCAAAGGCACGTGGTCCCCATCAGTAGCCAAGTCTGGCGTATTACGGTTAGCAGACCGTGACATTGCGACGCGGGGTCGTGAAGGCATATTATAGTAGCCAACACCAGGAGCAATTCACTTCACGACTCCTTTTCCAGAAATACATCCACAACATGGCCAACCAGCCACATCGGAAAAAAAAGTGGGACTTACACGTCATCCACTAAAAATAACTCGTACACGAACCTCGCGTGTTATGTAAAAAACACCCCGCGTTCTTTTAGGTTTAAAATCGACTTAGATTCTCATGATTAAACGTAAATTTAAACACCAGGATGGTGAGTGACCAATTTCCGACCCAACTGCCCAAGTTGATCGGAAGGAAGTGCCCATAAACAAAAAGGAACTCTTTCTTTTCCAAAAATTACCAGTGTCCAAAAAAAACACCATAGACAAAATAACCACCTAAGCAAGAACTGCATTAGTCACATAATTATTTATGTGACAATTCCCCCCCTTCCCACGAAAATATTTGCCCTCAAACATGAAAAACTAAGTCCACAAACTAACTACACTATGAGTCCATCAGGTATCTAGAAAAATGATAACAAAAACATTAATTAGTAATTAAAATAACAACTTAGAACTAAATTTCTTAAAGGTAAATCTCTTAAAATTAAATTTCTTAATAATAAAGAACAAACAAAAAAAGAAAGGCACGAAAACAAGGAGTCAACCATCATTTACTAAATTAAACAAAGTTTTGAATTTACTTTAAAAAAAAGGAGACCTGTTGTTTTCGTGTCAATTTAACAAGATTTATACTTATAAAATACTCAACATTTTATATTTTAAGAAAAAACACAACCAAATAAATAGTAGAAAAGAAAAAAAAAATTTGATCACTTTTCCTTATACAGGAAATAAAGGCCAATTTGGCTTCACTTTTTAGGGTTAAACAGCCCTCACTCGCACTGAATTTACGCTATATTTGAATAGCAAAAAAAAGTAACCTATCTAACTAAGTCCATCCGGTTTAACATTCTTAAGATAAAACTTAAAAATAAACAAATACTTGAAATTAAAGAAGCCTAAATTATGAAAATATCTATATAGATATACATTTTTCAATCAGAACAATGGAGTTCAATGTTGGCAAAACTAGAACACAAGAAAATACTTTTCTGTGTTATAAGTAATATAGAATCAGTAAACAAACTGTCTATTAGACGTGGACAGAGTAGGGATCTTACATTGGATCATCTAACTGTCATTATTGAACCAGGATTTACAATTCCGAGGAAATACCTATATGTAAAAAAGGTCGTCAAACTAGAATAATATTTAAATTATCCAATTTTCAAAAATCAAATCAGGTCAGGTTTTATAAAACAATAAATACCTGCCAATCAGGGTGGTCAGATTAGGATTTACATAACACAATACCTATCTATCAGATCATGACAAAAGTCGATTGGTACTTAACAGCAAAACAGAAAGTTAAGCTCACAGCTTAGGATATCCAAAAATCCATTAAACAACCTGCATCAAAAACTCAAAAGAGTGACAATGTTTGTAAAAAAAATGAGACCACGGTAATACCCAAGCTGGCATCCCTTAAAAAAAACACTCCACGAGTGCACAAAAGTCAGCATTTCTTGTACAAACAAAACAAAATGTGTGATCAACTATGGCTTTCAGTGAGTTGACACTATTCGAGGTGTGATCAATTCAAAATTTTAATGAATGACACTAGTAATACTTAATTTAAAGTTTAATAATGATACTAACAGTAAGATATTAATGTTTATATTATTTAGAGTTAAAACTATACAGAACAGACTTAGACTTAAAAAACTATACAGAACACACTTTCCTGTATTAGAGGCAAAGCGATAATTCCAAAGGAATTAATTATTAGTTAAGCACGCCGAAGCAGTACTAACTTTGTTAGAGACAAAACAACTTTCTTATGAACTAAGGTTTATATAAAGAACTTTTAGGAAAGCTATACCATACTTAAACTTATGAAATACAAAATATCAATAATAAAACTAACAGAACTTTTGTGCATCAGAAAGGTGCTCAAGTCTCTGAAACACAAAATTCCAAAATATTCCTTCTCAAGTTCTCTGGAGGTTCCATGGGCAATGGGCAATAAAAGAGCCTCCAGTGGACTAAAGAAAGAAGGGCATAAACTTAAAAATAATAGCATTACAACTAAATCCGTTAAACAGACGGAACAAGGTATGAAATCAGTGTGTGTGTACTCATGTGAACAAGTATATTATTACCAAAATAATCATACGTTTAATAATAAAAAAAAACTCGAAACTAGTGCATGTTATTATTAACAGAAAAGCATATTAACAGAGGAAAGAAAGACTTAACTAACAAAATTTGGGCGCCAGTGACCACAAGGATCACATTCCAGTTTAACGAGGGTAAATAAACGGTTTATCGTCAATGAACTAGAATTAAGTGTCTGTACTGAGCACAAGATTTGGAGGTACCAATCTCCAAATCATGAGACCAGAACAATCACAAAAAAAAACAAATGTAATAATGTGAAGGGTTGGTAGGCCTGCACACTACAACATTGGCCTCCTTAAAGAAAAAAAACTAATCTATCCGAACAATATCTTTCACGTGAAAATTACCTACAGTTCTACCTTGCATATCTGCCAATGTGTACACTAAATCCGAGACTCTATTTTTTATAACATTACGAACGAATCTAGGTGCCAACTTATGGGAAAAGTAATCCGGACCGCTGGATTGAACAAAATTCTTCCTCCAAATGACATCACCTACATTATAAACCACGGATTTACGGCGTAAATTATAATGTAGGGCATTCTTTTTAAAGGCCTGTATTAATGCATTTGAAACTTGTTCGTAAATAGGAACTAAGTCTTCCAACTTTTTTGCAAATTCGGCTCTAGACTGATCCAAAGGTACGTCCACGACACTAGAAGAAACATTAATTTTGTGTAAATTGCCGTCAACAATTTGTTCCCTGCCGTGCATAAGGAAAAAAGGCGTGAAACCTGTTGCAAAATTAACAGTATTATTCAAGGCTGACTGAATCTGAGGCAGAAATCTGGACCAATTACGATGGTCAGACTCGGTCAAGATAGACAAGGCAGTCCCGATAGTTTGGTTATACCGCTCAACTACATTATTTTGCGGGGTGTAATAGGCGTTATAAAATGGCATTGGAACATTATAATCAGCCAACAATTGTTTGAACTCTTTTGAAACAAATTGTTTACCATTATCACACACCAGGGTTTGTGGAACACCGTGGACTAGAAAAATAAATTGTTCAACATTTTTTACAATGCTTTTAGTAGTAGCATTTCTGAGTGGAAAAATCCATGTATATTTGGAAAAAACGTCAACAACCGATAAAATGTACATAAAACCCGCGTAACTACGTGGAAGAGGTCCAACAAGGTCGATAGACAACATTTGCATCGGTCTGTTGACTATTTTTGTATTCGTAGAAATACCAGCCGGCGCAGATGTATTTATTTTATGTGCCTTGCACGTTTTACACTTATTAACAAACTTTTTGACGTCATTATACATACCCGGCCAAAAGTAACGGAGTTGAACTTTCTTATACGTTCTGAATACACCGGGGTGGCAAGAGTTAATAGATTCGTGTTCTTTACTTAGAGTAGCGTTGCGGTCTTCAAAAGGCACAACCAGCTTCCAGGCTGTATCCTCTTGCAAAGCGAAACGAGATTTAGAATGTCGAAATAAACAATTATCTTTAATTTGGAAGTTATTGAAACGTTGGGGATTATTCATACAATTGGAAAACAAATTATTATACCAACTATCCGAAGTTGTAGGCGAAGAATCTATGGCAGCAACAGTAAAATCGTCTTTACGAGAAAGAACATCTGGAACAGTATTTAATTTACCCTTTCTGTGCACCACATCAAAAGAATATTGGGAAAGACGCGTAGACCAACGTGCAAGCCTACCAGTTGGATTGGACAACGAAACCAACCACTGCAAACTGGAGTGATCCGTCACCACTGTGAAATGAACTCCTTCTACGTAAGGCCTGAAATGATTGACTGATTCTAATACCGCAAGGAGTTCGCGCTCCGTAACGCCGTAATTTCGTTCGTGAACATTTAAGCACCTAGAGAAAAAAGAAACAGGATGTTCTTCACCGTCAAACACCTGAGTAAGCACGCCGCCGATCCCAACGTTGCTCGCGTCGGAATGGATAGTAAAGGGCAAAGAAAAATCAGGGCAACTAATAACGGGAGCAGAAGTTAGAGCTTTTTTTAATTTTTTAAACGCGTCTTCCGCTTCTGGAGTCCAAGAAAAATTACTTATTCCCATTCTAGAACCAGTGAGTTTTGTCAACGGGGCTGCAATAGTAGAGAAATCTTTGATAAAACGCCTATAATAACCGCAAAGACCTATAAAAGCTTTAATTTGCTTTAAATTCTTAGGGGTAGGGTAAGTACGAATACATTCTAATTTAACGGGGTCTGTACGAAGACCCTTCGCGTCTACGATATAACCTAGATATTTTAACTCTTCTTTACAAAACTCGCATTTTTTGAGGTTAACTGTTAGATATAAAACCAAATAAATGCACACACACCGATTCATCTCTGATTTCTCTAAAATTATCAGCAAAAGAACTGAAAATCCACCCCACATGACAGAAAAGTACGTTTCGGGCCCCACGTTGGGCGCCACTGAAACGTTGGACGCCACTGAAACGTATCATGTTCGTATTAAAAAGGTAACCTTGCGGCAGAGCAGAGACCAGGGCTCAGGATAGTGGGCCAAGTAGTTATCTGTCATGTAGGTAGGGTTTTCAATCAAATAAAAGAAGAGGAACTTTATAAAAATGTATTGAATCCAAAACCACAAAAAGTAACAAGGAAGTGTACCAAACTTCGTACCAAGTTAACAAAAAGGAAATACAAAAATACACATACCAGATGGACTCCTAATGGACACGCTAAGCTAACTATACGGAAATAACCCCGGTAGACGAACGCGATCTTGCTTCGCAGTGAGAAAACACGAGACGGGACGGGAACTCCAGTCTTCCCATATGGGAACGGCGCGGAACCCAGAGCACCAAGGTCGTCCTTCTAATTGGGCAGGAGGACGCTATACCTCCAAGGAGCGCATTCAGCCACGGGCCATCTCTACGAACTCCAATCCAAAGGCACGTGGTCCCCATCAGTAGCCAAGTCTGGCGTATTACGGTTAGCAGACCGTGACATTGCGACGCGGGGTCGTGAAGGCATATTATAGTAGCCAACACCAGGAGCAATTCACTTCACGACTCCTTTTCCAGAAATACATCCACAACATGGCCAACCAGCCACATCGGAAAAAAAAGTGGGACTTACACGTCATCCACTAAAAATAACTCGTACACGAACCTCGCGTGTTATGTAAAAAACACCCCGCGTTCTTTTAGGTTTAAAATCGACTTAGATTCTCATGATTAAACGTAAATTTAAACACCAGGATGGTGAGTGACCAATTTCCGACCCAACTGCCCAAGTTGATCGGAAGGAAGTGCCCATAAACAAAAAGGAACTCTTTCTTTTCCAAAAATTACCAGTGTCCAAAAAAAACACCATAGACAAAATAACCACCTAAGCAAGAACTGCATTAGTCACATAATTATTTATGTGACAAAAGTTTTACTGTTTCAATTTTCTATAATGGATAACCACAAAGTAATAGCTACATTAATAGATCGTTTTTTCGCACCTATAAAATTATGTCCCGTCTTTCCGGTTTATAAAAAATGGTCTGATTTTTCGGATTGAAATTTTCAAAAAATCGCCAGGGGTTTCAAAAATACGATTAAAAAATAAATAAAAATACAGGATGTCTTAGAATATTTGTCTAAATCGGAAAAAATTTTTAAAAAATGTGATGCAAGTGGCCTATTTGTAAAATGCGAGCTGAAAATTCAAACACGGTGATGGAAAATGTAACGTTGCACAAACGCCTACATTTGAAATTTGAATCCACTCTCTGCAGTACCTTTCACATACCGAAGTTCTCACACGGCTTAAATTCACAAATCCTCTCTACCAGTTTAACTCGATCGCAGAATATTCTCAAGTTACTAAGCCTGAAGTTTCAATGGTGCCAGTGTAGCCAACAGACATACTGAAAATACTTGTACTTCTTGAAATCAGCCTGTTCTACCAACCTAGCCAACTCATAAATATATATTTTTATTGTCGGCTGTCAAATTTATGTGATTTTCTATGACTTTCAATTGCGTTTTCTATGGGTGATGTGAGCCGATGTCAGATGTCACATATTTTGGTTTAGAGTGTTTAAAACACGAATTACTTTAAGTATACATTATTATTTATACATGAAACAATTAAAAACACTTTTTTTTACCACGATAATCTTTATTTAAAAAATCAACATGTTTCGAGAACGATGTTCTCTTCATCAGGACATTATATGTAATAAAAATTAAATTATCAAGTATAGAAAGACAGGCGTGGGTAGAAATGGAAGTAGTGGGGGGGAGAGGTAGAAAGGGGAGGTGCTTAGAAGATCAACAGAAGGGAGGGGGGAGAAGAGGTAGTAAATGCTGGCGTCCCGCAGGGATCGGTTCTGTCTCCGACTTTGTTTTTGTTGCACATCAACGACCTTTTGTCATATGCACCAATTCACTGTTATGCGGATGACAGTACAGTTCATGATAGCTTTTTGTTTGACAAGCCCCCAAAGGGCTCACAAACTCCAACAGCTCGTAGGGCTTTGAAGCAAAGAATGGACGATTACCTCGAGAGTGTTTTCACTTGGGGTAAAAATAATCTCGTTGAATTTAATATTTCAAAGACCCAATCTTGTCTGATTACGTCTAAAAGGGATCGAAATGAAAATCTAGTCTCTTTCAACGGAAGCAATCTTCCGAACAGGCCCTCCATTGATATGCTTGGTGTAACCCTAAGTGACCAGCTCAGGTATGGGGGCTCCATCGAAGCCAGACTAAAGTTAGCCTCCCAAAAGCTGGGCGTACTGTACAGGGCCCGCAGATACTTTAATAGTACACAACTGCTAACCTTGTACAAATCACAAGTACGCCCCACGGTTGAATTTGGCAGCCATCTCTGGTCTGGAGCTCCAAAATACCTGAAAAATACCCTCGACTCTGTGCAGAAACGGGCGGTCCGTTTGATAGATTCTCCCATCTTAACAGACAGATTGCAATCTTTAGAGCACAGGCGTCGGGTGGGAATGCTATCCTTGTTCTACCGGTATTACAATGGAAGATGCTCCGAGGAACTAGCATCATTGATCCCTTCGGCACCGGTGCATAGTCGGGAAACACGCCAAACGCGTGCCCAACATTTGTACACGGTTGACATTTGTCACATGAGAACGGGTCGTTTCTTCGACTCGTTCTTGTGTTCAACAGCTCGGCTGTGGAATGATTTGCCGGCCTCTGTGTTTCCTCCTTCCTACAACATGGGTCTCTTCAAGACCAATGTTCATTCCTTCCTCTCCTCAAAAAGACCCTCCACACAGCATCCCAGATGACATAGGCCCTGAGGGAAATTATTTTCCTCAGGGCCTCCTGTGTGGAGTTAGTGTAAAAAAAAAAAAAAAAAAGAAAGGGGAGGTGCTTAGAAGATCAACAGAAGGGTGGGGGGAGGAGAGGTGGAAAGGGGGGGGGGGATTAGAGCTTAGAAGATCAAAGACAAAAAATTACAATGGAAATATTTTTAAGATAGGGTTATTCACAAAATTAATTTGATTATTAATAATATTTAAATTTCTATTGACATTTTTCCTAATTTCTAATATTTCTAAAAGATCTAAGTGAAAACCACTAATGTTTTAAAACCACTAACGTGTGTAACATTTTAAAACCAGTATTTATATCAAATGAATGGTTACATTCAATAAGGTGGTTGGCAAATTCCGAAAAATTATTACTATTAAGACATCTCCATTATTTATTCATTTAATGTACGTTTTAAATTGTGTACCAGGAATTTGACATTGTCGAAGTTCGATACACGGATAATAAGGTATATTATAGTGTGGAATATTATTTTTTTTAACTTAGACAATCAAATACAACATTTGTCGGAAGTACCAACCTCATAAAATAAATTCTTGTCCAACTAAAGTACCTAATTCGAATTATTCCTGGCACTACTGTTACTGGCTTGAGGTTTAAGCGCGCATTTTTCTTTTAAATAAGATACACATCCTAGGTTTTTAATGGATTATACGGCAAGCAGGGTTTGTCTAACGGGTATGTGTAATTATTCTAATACCTTTCTATCCATATTCTTCTGTTATAAATACAGGTTCAAACTTGTCAATAAATCATTCACTTCATAACATGAATAAATTATTGTTTTATATGACAATAATAATTTTTCTACGATTGGCAGCATCGATTGTCTATGAAATGTAATATAAATATTAATATGGCGTATTTCAGTTCGCATATCGAGTAAGTGAATTAATTTAAACAAAATTAAAATGTAAAATGCATATTTTTTCATCTCCCGCGACATAAATACTCACTTATCGTAATAATAAAGCTAAGTCTATCTGTTTGAATAAAAATATTGCACATTAACCGAGAAGCGGCCAGCGACTCGCACACCGAAGGTCCCGGGATCGAATCCCGGCGTGGCAAATAAATTTTATTTGATTAATTTGTGGCATTTCACAATTTATTGATTTAAAATAATATATAGTATATTTGCGGCACGTTCCAGAGTGGAAGATACTCTCAGTATCGCCCTGGTGTAAGACCACCATTCAGAATTGAAACGTTGCTTGAAATGGCATTAGCCGTGTTTGGTGACCAGATCTGAATAGCCAGGTACTTCCCCACCTTCCTTTTCCCTATCTCCTTCCCCGCTACCTTCAGCCTCACAACATACCCCAATTGGGGATGCTATAGTCTCACTGGCTTCAGACGGGAGCAGTTGGGACTCTTGTGCGGTATTCATATAAAAAAGCGGAGTAAGACATATTATATAATGTTTTTTTAATAATAATATCTTCGCTTAGTTCCATTCTGTACCTTCTACAACTTGTCGCTAGAGAGTGGCACTTAACAAAGTGGTAGTAATTTGTATCTTATTTATCAATGTCACTTGCCACAGACGAGATGTTTCTAGGTTCATTGTACTTGCATATGATTAAAAACAAAACTCTTGAGTAATGTTTATTTGAGTTTCACTAAAATGTTGCGTGTTACTTCTAATAATTACCCGTTTAATCACAGGCGAACAAATCTGCTAGCTCACATAGGTCTCATATAAATAGTTATATCTTCCTTAGTGTCATGGACAGAAATGTGATTTTCGGTGTTGGAAAGAGAAAATTCCTTTATAATAGATAAATGTATATGTGCATCTCTATGAAACCAAAATTACCGATGCTGTGTGATGGGCAGGTTCGAGAGAGACTGGTTGTGGGAGATCTTTTATCCTCCAGCCAGAATCTCTCGACCCATCGCCTTGCGTTAAAATGGGAGGGATGGATTCATACGTCCGTCACTCCTGAACATACTGAGCCCCAGATTCCTACCCACCCTTAATCCCTATTTACTTCCTCTCCTTCCATTCAGCATCCCCTAAGATGACATAGGCCCTTAGGGAAATTATTTCCCTCAGGCCTCCTTAATCGAGCTAATGTAAAAAAAAAAAGTAGAAATAATTCAAATACATATTGTCATGTTTTCGTTATTTGTTTTTGGGGTGTTATGCCGTGTTGCGCTACCTCCTTCTTTAGCCAACGTTTCGGACATCGTTGCAGTGTCCATCATCAGGGCAGATCCGGTATATGTGTAATTTTTAGTCGTGAAGTGTGTGCTTATTTACTTCGAAGCGATACCGTGTCGCCAGCACCACTAACTTTCACCAGTACAACATACTCGTGACAAGCAGTGGCGTCATCGCCGCGGAACGGAATAGAAAGTTCATTAAAACGTGGTATTTATGCTAGTCAGGGGCAAGTCCGTTTGCGAGACGCCGACCGAAGTGGCTCCATCTCTTAATGAATTCTAAAATTGTCATGTTATTCCTCAAAAAAAAACGAGTGTGCTTTAGACCACTCGACTGAAGTAAAACTTCTTTAGCTCCATCTACGAGTATATGATAGGAAGAGAGAAAGAAAATGTGCGCGCGCACTGCTGTCTCTTGCTCCTACAGTGTGATATAGAATATAGGCCTGCGCTGTGTCTTAGATATACGAAACCTAACCGGCTAAGAGAGAAAGAGAGAAAGCAAATGTGTGCTCCTTAGATAAGAGAAACAAAGGTTTTTCTTATCTGTGGTGTGCTCGCACCTCTCTCTCTTGCCCCTACAGTAATATACGAAACGTAACTCTCTCTTTCTATCTTCACTAACTTATATCTCCCTCTAAACTACCTCTTGCCAAACTTTTCGTAACGCTCTCGTCACGCATTCACCAGCTTACTCCGCAAGTCAAGCGGGCGTAAAGAAGTTTTACTTAAATATTCTTTCTGATATATCTTTGCCTGCGTTCTTCACGTTTATTCGTACGCACTTCTTAAAAGCGTTGCTAAATTATGTACGTATCTTTTTGTTTACATAATTGAAAGCGTCAGATTTAAATTCTTAAAGTCAGTGGCTTCTGATATACAAATGCCAAAAATATCTTCAAGATGTAGTATATCAAAGAATTTGTTTGAATAAAAAAATTCTGTTAAAAAAACGAGTGTGCTTTAGACCACACGACTGATGTAAAACTTCTTTGGCTCCATCTATATGATAGGAAGAGAGAAAGAAAAAGTGCGCGTGCACTGCTCTCTCTTGCTCCTACAGTGTGATACAGACAATAGGCCTGCACTGTAGCTTAGATATGCGAAACGTAACTGGCTATGAGAGAAAAAGAGAAAGAAAATGTGTGCTCGCACCTCTCTCTCTTGCCCCTACAGTAATATACGAAACGTAACTCTCTCTTTCTATCTTCACTAACTTATATCTCCCTCTCAACTACCGTTTGCCTCGCTTTTCATAACCCTCTCGTCACGCATTCACCAGCTTACTCCCCAAGTCAAGCGTGCGTAAAGAAGTTTTTCTTCAACAACCTTCGAACGAAGTCGGATTGAAAATTGAACAAGACAACAGGGAACATCCAAACACATTTTTGACTTTAATTCCATACTGTCTTCATCTCTGGGGATGTTGCGTAGATAATCTTTTTTAACTAAAGGAAGGAGAGGAAGTTCTGAGAAGGAGGGTTCAGTAGGAGTGACGGACTTATGAATCCATCTGTGCAAATTCGAAAGTGTCCGGCTGGATAGGTCAAAGGATCTCCCTCATCCGGCCCTCCCTCATCAGATGATTTACTTCAAAAAAAAATTATTGTACAGATGAACGGCCATAAACCATAAAGCATATTGTAATTCCGGAGCTTGTGGTACATTAATTCCTTATTTCCACCCTATTAACCTCTGCCCGATAGAGTGGGTGTTGTTTTATTATCTCTGCCATTTTAAAAGCCATCAAACAGGCTTTACGACTATATATAGAAAGTGAGTATTTTTGCCGAGACAATTACAATGCCATCTCCTCTAAACTCACACCCGACATCTCGAGTTTTATTGCTAGCTTATGGAAGCCAAAAACTCTGATGTGTCTTTGTATTTTAAAAATATAAATGTTTTCAATTTTGTGCGATTTTTTTAAAACTATGTTATAATCATATCTATTAATACTATTAGTAAGTATTACTTTCAATACTTGTAAAAAGGGGTCATAAACTAGATGGAATAGATTTCTTCAAACAACACATGAGAGCTTAATATTATAACAAAAAACATTTTTTTATTTTTTTTTAATTTAGTAACTATATCATATTTTTTACATTTTTATATGAAACATGTTAGTTTGATGTGTATATAAAATATATTCGTAGTCCTCCTCACTAGGAGATCCTGTGCTGAGGGGAACTATGTTTTGGATAAGTTTTTCAGCGACTTCTATGGTTTAGCTTCATTGATTGGATAAGGTTTTCCAGAAACTTCTATGATGTTTTAAGTATACTAGTAAGTTCATTTTCCGATAGATTCTTCAGCCAACATTTAATGTCTTTAATGTAGCTATTTTTTTTATTTATTTGTTTGATACTAAGTGGGAGTTTGTTATATAATTTTACTGCTAAAAATGCAGAACTTCTTTGACCAAATGAAGAGTTACACTTTGGTATATTAAGTATGTCTGTTTGTTTGGCTCTGGTTTTATGAGCGTGTGAGGTGTCTGCCTCTGAATCATTTTGTGGTGATGTACTAGAATGTTTTTGGCATAGATTTTCTGTATGCTTGGAACATCAAACTGTTTAAAAAATTCTGTTGTTGACGTCCTTATGGGGACCTTTAGAATGGTCTTTATAATGCAATTCTGAGTTATCTTAAGTTGTTTTAACACACAAAAAAAAATTCTATTTGGTCCAGTCGTTCGAAAGTTATGCGCTTAGCTACACATTTAGCGATTCATTTTTATATTATAGACTAGCTGATCCCGGCATGCGTTGCTATGCCATTAATAAAGAAATTGTTTCTCCCTGAGTGTCCTTTCCCAGTCCCGTTGTCCCGTTCCCCTTCCGCCTCCCCTTTTTTTTCCCTCGTTCCCACTCCGTCACCTCCACCTTCCCTCTCCCCACTCCACTCCTCCCCCTTTCCCCTTCCCCCGTCCCGCGAACCCCCCTCCCGAGTTCCCCTCCCCCCTCCCAGGTCCTCCTCCCCCCTACCAGGTTCCCCTCCCCCATCTCTCCCTCCCTCCCGCTTTCCATAGCAATAGCCGCTTCCTCGCGTGCCACTAATAGCATTTTTTTTATACAAATTTCATAATGCCAAATCTCACCAGAAGTTTTATAAAAACCTTGTCCTGACAATAACGAACACATAAAAAAAAGAATTATCCAATTTGGTGCAGTCGTTCGAAAGTAATGCTATTAGCAACACATTCAGCGATTCATTTTTATATTATAGATTTTCTAAAATGGTTGTTTTTTTTATTAGCCGTAATCTCAAGTATTATTTTCTATTTAAATACTAAGTACACTACGTCGTGTTTCCGTCAGTTTATTTAGTATAAATTGTTGAGATAATAGGGAAGAAGAATAAGCAATGGAAAGTAGATGAGAGTAGTAAAAAGAAGTCGTGGAAGCGGGATGAACCTAAACAGAGAGCACGATACGGAAAATGCAATTACCGGGAGGACGTTAGAAGGGGTCGGGACACCCTAATGCCATATTTCCGTGGAAAATTACTGGGATGTTGAAGAAAGAAATGTCTTTATATTCTACTGGCCGAAATTCACCCGGCGGCGTTTTTTAAAGGTCCTAGGAAAAAAATTCCTCAGGATCTATGTCATCTTTGGGGATGTTGTGGAGGATCTTTTTAGGGGAAGGAAGGAGAAAGTTTGAAGGGTTGTATAGGAATCTGGGGGTCAGTGTGTAACGTTTGCTGCTAGCGGCGTGTCTCTAGTTACAATTTGTATGGTGCTGTTGGCCGCCTTGACACGGGTGCTCGGGCGATGCTTCGAGAGTTTTCGGCCGCTCAGTTGACGTAAAACCGCGGTTTGGGAGGTTGTGATCGTGGAACGGGCTGTCATTGGTGCTGGGACCCATCATACTTCGGAATGTGAGATTAAAATAAGTCATTTAAACACATCGAGATATTTAGCTATTTTTTAGAGATTACTGATGTAAAAATAAGTATCGTTAAATTCTATACAGGCGCCATTCAGTTAATCTTTCAATTTTATCACATGTTATCATTATTATTGGCACGTGTAGAGAGTCTGCCATCATTAACAGCTGGAACGATTGTTCGTATCCAGCCACCCCCTGATCTTTTTAAAGTCTCATGTTCAATTTAGAATGTTACCCAAGGGCAGGGTTTTATATGCAAAATAAATCATCCATTGTTTATCTTACATGAAATTTTCATTACATGCTTGCTTCTTTTATCTAAGATTAGCATACTAATCACATGGATAGATATGTGTATTCTATGGGTGATTACTCATATTTAGGGTGGCCGATGTGGAGTAAGATGTACAACCTTGGTGGGTATCAATTAAGGTAAATATGTTAATTCACAAGTGTATCTAGGAGTGACGAACCTATTCACTTGCACATATTAGGTAATGATTTTTTTAAACATCGATAATGCCGGTAGTCTCTCTTCATATAAAAGATGCATAAAACAAAATTTGCCTGCAAGTTCCAAGTAACCATAATGTAAAATATAACCCACCAGTTCTTGTACAATGTAAAATTTATCTTATCCAACTGACAAAATCTCATATTATATACGATTCTCTCGGTATTTACTATTTTTATTTTTGTCTCAATTTGGGATGCGGGTATGAGTACCGCCGCCCCGGGAACCATTTATTAGACAACCAACACCCCTGCCACAGGTCACCCCAAATGGTTCGCCACGTTAGGTGACTTGGCAGGGGTGAGGTTTGTCTAGATCTAGGCGGCGGATGCGTTTTCCCACCTATTGCATAGCGGGCCGGATCGGATGAGAAAGGATGAGGGAAACATTTTGATTTCTCCAGCCGGACTCTCTTGACCCATCGCCTTGAACCGCAGTAGGAGGAATGGATCCATACGTCCATCACTCCTGGACACATCGACCACCAGATTCCTACCCACCCCACTTACCTTTCTCTTTCCCAGAACTTCCTCTCTTTCCTTTCCATGAAAAGGCTTTCCACACAGCATCCACAAAGATAATATATGCCCTGATGAAAATCGTTTTACTCAGAGCCTCCTTTGTAGAGCTATTGTAAAAAAAAATTCTTATACCTTTTATATTTCTATATTCAATACAATTTATAGTCTTTATTATTCATTTACAATAATAACTTCGCTACGAATTCTGTGATGGAAAGAATACACAGGTTGGGCAATGAACTAACTGAGGTCGCTGAAATTTTTAATTTAAATTTCGATTCATTTAAAGCCAAATTAGTCCACCACTTTTTAGATGTAAATAATGAATGAGAAATCATTTTATTTTATTTCGATTTTCTTTTGTTTATTGTTCTTATTCCAAAAGCATACAACGAGTAATTAAGTAAAAATTAATGTGTTTTGATTATTTTTCATTTTTTTGTTACTCGTAGGTATATGAATTGTTATACATACGAGTTCTCTAAAGTCATCCATGTGGAATTAGCATTAGATGTATTAATATTTTTTTACATTGAGTTTATGCTTTATTTGTATATTTTGTAATCTTTTTTTATTTATGTTATACTGTTGTTATAAATGAAATTTGTATTTGATATGTAAAAGCCCAATAGTGCGTCAATAAATAAATATAAATATTTTATAGTTTATATATTTCAACTTCAAGTAATTTATTTTTTACTTCGTTTTTTTTACTTAATACATTATACTTTATTCTTTCTACTTTTTAATTTTTACTTTACATTTCTACTGTCATACTCGTACATTCTTTGTGTTGTTGTACTATTAACATATTTTTTTACATTAGCTCCCCACAGGAAGCCCTGAGGAAAATACTTCCGCTCAGGACCTATGTCATCTTTGGAATGGTGGTGTTTTTAGAAAAGGAAGGAGAGAAGTCCTGGGAAGACGAGTGGTTATCTAGCCCCCTACATAGTTAAGTAAATTGAAATACGTACATATAAATTAATTATTATTAAAAATCATTAACAACGTTGTTGACAACAACTATCTTCTAGAACACATTAATTTCCACTGTCCAATAAGAAACACAAAATCAAACCAACTATTCCACATCCCACACTCAAAAACAAATTACACACAACATTCATTTATCCGAAGGACGTGCACAAAATACAATGATATCTTTTACGACGCTGATATTTTCCATTTGTCCTCAGGCCAATTTATTAAATCCATAATGGAAAAAATTAAAACAAATTGTTAATTACGAACTCTTGTGATGTATGTCTTTTCTCCTCTCTTATATTTGTCTGTATTTTATTTACTCCTGGGCACTTGGCACCAGTCGTAATATTTCGTCTTTTCATACTTATTTAGCTCTCCTTTCATCGGCAAGACAGTTGTAATATTCTCGCCTTTTCTCTTGGCTCTGATCGATATTTAAATTCTTAAGGCTTTGCATATGTGTGGTAGGGATGGAAAATTCCTCCCCTACGTCACACAAGCCTTTATAAAATTGGACCCTTATTTCCTCTGATAACTACAGAAAGCTACTTAAAGCTCCCTTGTACTACATACCTTTAGCGATATATGTACTTAACTAATAAATACGTTATTTACGACTTTGAACGTAAATATTTTCGTATTTAGGTTGTAATTAAACTCCATCAAACGTTGTGTAATTTTTTGATTTATGATATAGAACTTTAATTACTTTAAATTTTGTGGTAACCCTCTTGATTCTAAACAGAGTGTTGAATTTCAAACTGTATTGGTCTCTCTCTTGCAAATTTAACCTTAAGTAATTTCTCTAAATGAACTAACTTCCCTTTGACGTTTATTATGATTCCCTACATCCTAATGAATTCATGAATAAGCAATACTAATCGAAACTACACATGACTAATTGAACAGATAATTAAATATAACTCAAATGGTTAAATGTTAGTAAATTTGATTATGATTGTATCTCGTATCTGCTGGGCGCCCCTCCGTTTAGATTCAGCTGCTATAAGGTACATATAAAGATGGATTTAGTAGGTTAATGTAATTAGTTAATTGCATATTTGACGAACTCAGAATAACCCTTTTTCTGGCAAAATTTGGCTCCTGCCTCCATCAAGTAAGCCGGGTGATCAGAAGTCAACCCAAAATTCGCACAGTCTTTTGGCACGGTTCAATTGATTGATACCTAAGTTATCGCGTCCCAATTGACCTTCCTTCGCCATCATGCACTGCCTTCAGGTCTTCCCCCAAGCCCAGATACCTCCAAATTCCTACTCCTCCAAAGTTTACTATTTACTTAGGGCGAACCGGTTTCGTCCTATATGCAATCATATACTCACGGGTTTGTGTGGAGTTACGGGTCGTGAATCCTCCCTCCACGTTCAAGAAATGAGACGAGAGTGACCCGACAGGCCTAAAGCACTAATTGTAAGTGAGTTCGTTTCATTCAATGAACAGTACATAAAAAGATATATATGTAAACATACGTTTTGGGAAGGTTTATAACTCGCAATGCGAAACTACTTGCAACGCATCCCGAGCTCGGATCTCGCCCATCAAACTCTGCGAAATTTTCAGATTGATACCGAATATATACGTAAGAATAGTGTGAAATATAAATATATATTAGTACATTAAGATCTTATCTGGCGATGTGTTCTGGAGATTCGCCATAACTCCAAGCTTTTGTTTGGTTTTGTTGACGGTTTTGTTTGAGAGATCCGCCATCTCTATGGTTTGATTAATGGTCCTTGTTACAGAAGCGAACACTGCCTTCTGTTGGTTGAACTGTATTTTTTTTTTTTTTTTTTTCCCTCCCCTCCAATGTTCAACTTTTGATAAATTCTTGCTATCCCGTGATTCTCAATTGAAGCATGTAAATCCTCATTACCCCTTATTAAGCTATCCCGTGATTTTTCAACTGTTTCATGTAAGTCTTCAATACACCCTATTGAACTGCTATAATAAATCTGTTAATTTTCAATTGCTTATATCTGTAGATACCTCTTTACGTTCAAATTAAAAATAGTGTTTAATTTTTTTTTTTTCTTTTGTTCCTAATAATTGCGCAATATAATAATTTTATCCCGTTCCTAGAAGTTAATACCTAAGTACGATATCCATTAATCAAGGTCATTTTTTTTTTCTTTTTACTGTACTCGAACTAGTGCCCCAGTGACCGATTTATTTTGTAAACAATTTGAGCTTTGTAAACATTCTCGACGGCCTCGTGACCTAGATTCAAGCGCATGAGGTATGTTTACTTTAGACATTCCGGAGACGTGTGAGATGACTCTAAAATTTTCTTTGTTTGATAATGATGTACTTAGTGCAATTGTCTAGTCTGATACCCGATTACGTATACATATTTATTCATTTATATATACTTTGTCTCAATAAATAATTTATAATATTGATCTGTATAATTTTCTGATTGAAATAATTTCTAATATCATAACTTATTTCAAATGCTCTGGATTTTCTGAAATTATATTAATACATACATAAGATTAAATATAAAATATTGATTTGTAAATTTATCACACATAACTACTTTTAATAGTTATTGATGAATTCAGAGGTAGGAATCGATACCCTTTTCCTCTTTTTATATAAGTGTTTTTCTTTTTTTTTTTTTGATTAAAATTTTTCTTGGGAACAATAAAATTACAAATATATGTGTTTATATACATACATATATAAATATATATAAAATATACTTATTATATTTATAATATTTTAATATAGTTACATATCACATATTAAGCGAGTAATATCTTGGTCAAATAATTAATCCAAATACCAATGTTTGCTCCATTCCGCTTTCTCCTTGGAATCTGTAAAATTTTATAACGGAAAAGACTTACCCCTACCAAGGTTTTTTTCCGACCGGGAAATACACGGTAACCTTGCTGCGATTTTCCTAAATTAATTTTTTATTTTCCTAAATTTAATTAAATCTTTTTGACTTCAATTTTTTTTTTTTTTCCATTTAATCTAATTAATTAAAATGATGCATGAACTCTATCGTTCTAAACTGTGTTTTATTTCAAAACTCGGTGGTTAGATAACACTTTAAATGATAGTTACTACACGATTAATTTAGAGATGGTAAATTGTTGTTAAATTAAATTTTTATCCCTCCGAACTTTTATGTATTAATAAACTATTATTTTGTTTAATTATTATTATTTAAGATAATTAGTTTAAATATGATTAATTTAGAGATGGTAAATTGTCGTTAAATTAAATTTTTATCCCTCCGAACTTTTATGTATTAATAAACTATTATTTTGTTTTATTATTATTATTTAAGATAATTAATTTAAATATTTATTATTTGTTAGAACACTTTCACTTAGATTGAACACACGTATTTAATTATAACTTCATCACGCTAAATTATCACATCACTTCAGTTATTTATTGCACTAATATTAAACGCGAAATTTCTAAGTTTAAAAATACGATATTAAGTGATTATAAAATCCGAATTTTCCACTAAAACAAATTGTATTTATCACGAGCACTTTTATTTTTCACAAGTAAATAATGCGTTGGCTTTATTGTTATTTTTCACTGACTCTAACTGCAAAGTATTTTTTTTTGTATATCACTGACTAGAATGTGAAATTTTTCTAAGTATCAAAATAATTATCACTTAGAATTTTTCCACTTTAAGTCACCCACCGTTTCGTCACGTTCCGCGAAGTTACAACCTTTTCGACCACGACCGTAGACCGTCCTCAACTGGCATTTGTCTAGACTTTTATACCCCTCTCAGGTCCAAAAGATCGTATCTAAATCTCCTATAATAAACCAATCTAATTACTATCAACTCGTAATTTCTTGAAACCTCTCCTTTATTGTCGAATGCGGTCTCTTTGTACGTTTTGCGTTTGATACATTAAATTCTGTCTCGTACTCTCATACTTACAAGATCCGGATTTAGTAAGATCCATGTTTAATGGCCCAACTTCCTTTGTCCTGTTGTTCATACAAAACTAGCTTGAATTTAATAATTTTAAAGTTCTATTTTCATATATTTCGTAACATGTCCGTGCGTACGGCATCTACCATATGTTCCAAATCTGTCCCCAAATTCGCCTATCAGAGATATCTTCATGTCGAAGCCTTTCTCGCAAATTGTTCATTTTTATTTTATTATTTTTCCTCGAGTTTTTCTGTATTCTATATGAACCTTTCCATTTAAAACCGAATTTTCTCTATTTACGTCGTATATTTGAATTTTCCATTTTTTTCTCGAATTTTCTTTTATTCACGACACTCTTTCCATGAATTTCCTTATTTATTCTTACGCTATTGTTCATATCTCTATAGATTTTTATATTTCAAGCCGTATTTATTTTATTCACTGTTAATCTAAGATTTCCTTTGTTTTTCTCTGTCGTATCTCCTTTCCCCTCACTTCCCTGTACTTCCCTGATATAACCATATCGTTTTTTGATGTTTGCTGCCTCTTGGAAAATTTCATTTTCTATTTGTTATTAATAAATATATCATTTTTTAACATCTTTATAGGAGATTCCCCCACTTCGGCCCTTAAATTTCTGTCATTTTTATTGCTTCATAGAGAACGCCTTCCAAATTTTGTCCCGTTCTTCTGCAAAATCCCATAAACCATATGCCTTGGCAGTTGTATACATTAAATCCTGTACCCACCTGGCAATAAATCCTTTTTTATTTCAGTGTCGTTAACTTTTACGAGAATTCTTTAATGTAAATATTTCATAAGACCCATGATAATTTTTATTACCTTTTTAACGGCTAATTGCCCTTATATAAACAATTTTCATGTTCGAATATTCCTTGTTTATCACAACAAAATACATCTGGGATCGACAACCATTGTAATGCCTCATTTTTTTTCTGCAATCGCGTACTATGTTACTCTATAAACTCCATTTTAATTACGTAAAATGACTCCTTTTCCTGAGTTTTTCTATCGCAATGTTTTCAGCATTTTCCACTCCCCTCCGTACTGCACTCTATTTCTTCTCTAACACTTGTTACTGCTCTAGACATCTGAAATATACCCTCGCCTATTCTTTAAAACTCTCATTTTTTTTTGACGTTTCCTCCCTAAATCTTTCATCGTAATATCCTAGCTCCGTCTAGAATTGATAACAATAATTTTCCATTGTTTTTTCAACATTTCCATTTCCTTTAGCACGTTTTCCCTCGAATCGATCATCTCCGGTCGTCACAAACAATCGTATTATAGATGGAAATCTCCCTAACGCCTTACAATACGTTTTCGTCACTTGCTTTGCAATTTTTTCACTTAAACTTTTGCATCGTGTTTACGTGTATCCTTTTTTCCGCACCTTATATGCTTTAATGCGTTCGAGAACTAGGGTTTCTGATCCCTGGAACGTACCGGTTAATGATAACATTTCTTGGGGTCATCGTTCTTTTGTCCCTGAACAGATTATTTCTTCCCATGGAGTTTATTCACCTCTCGGTTTGGTGGGAACGTCAAACTCATTAATCACATTACTAATTGCTAAGTCCAAAGGTCGTTCCTTTGTTCTAAAAATGGGTTCGGCCCTCTTCCCGTTGATAGGCTGAATTGGTTTTTAATCGCTTTTGCTGCAATTCAATTGGCTGTCAATATATCTCGGTCTAAAGTATATTGGGGAGTCCCTGTCCCTGATTATTTGTTGATACCATCTGTGATTTTTTTATCAATACTCGTCTCACTTTGTCTAATTATAGATCCCTACCGTAAATATGAATTCACTTTACTCTAATCCGATAGATGTCGTAGACGTGTCCGTTTTATAAGTAATTGATATTTTCTTTTTAAATTAAAGTGGGAAGCTACGATATTTTCTTATTTTTCACTGTTGATCAATGCAATTCATCACAGTTCCCTCCTCTGAACTCAATTTGCTGTGGCTAACGTTGTATTTTATTTTAATGTCCTCTTCTTTTTTTTTTTTTTTTTTTTTTTTTTTTTTTTTTTTTTTTTTTTTTTTTTTTTTTTTTTTTTTTTTTTTTTTTTTTTTTTTTTTTTCGTTAGACACCGAAATTGTGTTCAAATTTAGACTAGCTATCTTCCCCTCCTCATTTGGTTATCCCCTATCTCTACTCCGTGTCATATTACTCCCTATCTCCCCCTCCTCATTTTGTTATCCCCTATCTTTTTCCGTATCCTATTGCTTCCTATCTCCCCCTCCTCATTCTGTTATCCCCTATCTTTTTCCGTATCCTATTACTTCCTATCTCCCCCTCCTCATTCTGTTATCCCCTATCTCTTTTCCGTATCCTATTACTTCCTATCTCCCCATCCTCATTCTGTTCGGATTGTTAACAATCTTGAATTTGAATCTCATTGTATTCTTTATTTTCTTTTCGCGTAGATTTTACTTTATGAAATTTTCTTTAATTTTGATAGATTCAAAATTAATTTCTTTTTGCTGGAACACGCCCCTCGACTCGCGTGTTTTGGTGGTCCCCAACCAAATTGGACTAAGACCTTCCTTACAATGATTTAAGTAAAGATTGTTTACAATCTCGCGGCCTTTCGAACAACTGAAAAGCGGGTGGTCTCTTGGTGTGCAATTAATTGTTTTTTTTGTTTTGTAAGTATGAATATTTTTTGTGAAATGTGGGTTTTCGCACGACCTCACCCAATCCGACAATCAGTGGTATACATGTTTCATATAAATTTTCCAGCATTTTTTTTTTTTTTCTTTATTTATTTAAACTTTATTTTATAATTCTTAATTTCTAATTGTAATTTCTTAATTCATCCAAAGTTGTTCTAGCCTAAGTGTTGTCCACTCTAATATTTAAATTTTTATAAATGTTCTTTATTATCCTCAAATTGGTTCAGCGTTCCCTTTTTTCCTTTTTTTTTTCGAAATCTAAAATATTTATACCTTAATTCAAATGTTACCTTTTTATCTCTATACTTAATGTCTACCCTATATCTATAGATAAACTTTCTTATTTCAATATTTCAAAAAAAAAAAATCCCTAAGCATTGTTTATTTTTTTTTTTCAAAATGTCCCTTTTGTGTGCCATATAATATCTCTAATTCTCTCCTTTTGAGTGTTCTTACTTATCTAACATTTTTTTTTTTTTTTTTTTTTTCTCTCACTAACACATAAAAAAAAAGTAAAATTTTTTTTTTTTCCAACTAGAAAATCAAAATTAACGAATTTATTTGCCTTACTCTATTTCAATAATTGAATATGATTGTCGCTTATTAAGAACTTGTCCACTCACCCTCAAAGACTTAACGACGATCCGCCCCTCGCAAGCAATCTGATAGTCTAATATTTTAGTAATTTTCTTTCTTCCCCCTCCCCAATTATAATGTACCCTAACATATTTTTATTTGTATTTCTCAATCGTTTATTTATTTATTAACATTTACAAATATTTGTAAACTTCGCACTCTATTCGTTGACTTCCACTAATTGTAAACCTGATTTTTGTTTCTTATTACTTGTGTAATATCTAGCTAAATGTAAAGCGCTATAATCTCCTTTTATCTCCCGAGTTAGCTGCGACCATTAGCTCCTTCCCGGCTGTAGTTATTGTAGAATTTTCTTTTGGTGAGCTGTTAACTTCGGTGCACTTGCTGCAACTAGCGTTTTCGCCCACACTTTCAATTGCGTGTATCCTCCTTTTTATGGCGTGGTAACGGTCACGGTATTTGTCCTTCTTGCTGGATTCCTCCCCACTCCTCTTCTTCATGTTCCGTTCTTCTGGTGTACATACCATTGTATCTAGTTTTCGTAGAAACTCAGCGGCGACAATCTCATCTCCTGATTGCCCCGAAAACCATAGCGATTGAATTTCCTTCGGATAATGTCTCATAATTTCGTCAACTATGCCCAACGGTGTGTCAGTAATCTTTAAAGCCTTCGCTAGCTCCCAATAGTTTGCGAAATGAGTGAGCATGGATATATTTTTCTTGGCATCATATACCCCTTCTGCAAGACGACGGCGAACTTCATTTTTCTTTATGTCTCCCCAATAGGTAGCTAAAAAATCTCGTTCGAAATCTAACATAGTCTCCCATCGTTTATTGTACAATTTTGCCCACGATTTAGCTTCCCCTTTCAAATTTTCCCGTACGACGACTAAAGGATCCGTTCGTTTCACTTTTCTAGTGTATTCTTTTAAATCTTCCAGGAAACTAATGGGATTTTGATTTCCACCGGAGAATGATGGTCGTTCCTGCTGTGGTAACATTTCCACTACTTGGAGAACGCTTTTCGGCGCACTATCCTCTCCTATCACCGCCACTGTTGCTGGGCTTTCCAATTGTTTCTCGAGTTCTTGCATCTTATTGACGAGCGGTGCCAAAGCTGCCTGAATTATTGTAGTTATATCTCCTATGTTTATTGTTGAAGTCTCGGTTGTGACATTTTCCCCGATTGCTGTCACTAAAGCCTGGGCTCGCCTACTTGTCCCACGTTTCCCAACCATTTTCTTTATTTTCCGAGTGTCGCCTGGTTAATGTTTATATTTTTATCTTATTAAGCGACAACCTTATAATCTCTATTTTAATTTCCTAAATTACCTTATGTAAATTATGTTGCCTTCCTTATTCTATTTATTTACTTATTTTATTTTTTTTTCAATTTTCTCGTTTTTCTATATTTTTTATTTTATTTTTTTTTTTTATTTTTCCTTTTACTTCGTTAACTTTTCTTGTTCCTTTTCCTCGGGTTTTTCCTGTAACATACCATGTGTGAGTCTCTCTTCACACTCTCGCTTATTTTCGCCCTGTTCCTCCGATTTTGTGTCGGTCTCCCCCTCTGGCTGAACGACTTCTATCACATCCTCGACTCGTAACTTAGACCTCTTTGAACGTCTAAATATCTCCCGTAATTCATCTCCCGACGGTATTTCTTTAGCTTCTAATTCCGTCGCATCCACTTTCCTTTTTTCCGCCATTTTTTGTTTAAAATTTTTAATGAATTTAACTCAATACCAACTATTTATTATAAATATACCTATATATATTTATAATTTATTTTATTTTTTTTTTTTTTTTGAAACCTGTCCCCCTATAAAACACAATATTTTTAATTATTTATATTTGTTTGCATGATGATTGTAACCCAAATTAGATCAACTCTACCATCACTCTTCATTTCAATTAAATGTAGGTAATTGCAAAAAAAAACGGAATGAATATTGTTACTCCAATGTTAATGAATATCCCGTGATTTTCGTTCAACCAATAATTACTCATTGTTTAGAATGCCAACCATTCCTTCAAGTTCCGCAATACCTACGATATTTTCGCAAAATCTGTTTAGAGTTCGCAATACCTATCTTGATGTTATTTCGTCAAATCCCCTCCTTTTTTGGTCCGAATGATCAAATGTTCCCTTAAATAGGTATATACCTATAAAACATTCGTCTGTGATATTAAAGCTCTCAACTCGACACTATCCCCAATCAAATATTTTATGTTATTTTTATTTTATGTTCCTTATCTTTTATGTTATGACTTTTTATGTGATAATCCTCACATACAAACCCACAACATTAACTATAAACAAAGGGTCACTTTATGTAGGTAAGTTCCCCCGTTTTTATCTGTAAAGTCTGTTTATTTTTTCCGTAACCGAGTGTTGATATCATTTTCGAGTTTATTCTACAATCTCTTAAAGCGATGCGCGTTACCCCCGATGTCGCCTACTTCAAAATTTTTCGATGTTTTGTTATCACTTTCGATGCTTAGGTTATCAATCTTTCGATGCTTACAAACACCGCGGTATCTCGTATCCGATTGTTTACATTACGGTCATTAACATTCTGGATTCAGGAATGTCAATACCATTATTCTGTTAATTTATGGTCTGCCTTGAATAAACTGTTTACGCTTGTATCTGACCTACATTCTTTGTTACGATATTTATAATCTCATAAGCAATCAACAAATTCATGGTCACTTGATTTAAACTTTATCGACACTTTTATAAATTATTTTAAAACATGTAGAGTTTATTCGTTAACACTTTTTTTATATTTAAATGTATTGTTGATTTATTTATTTATATATTTTTTTCGTGTTTATTTAACGGCGCACTGTTCTGATTTTTATTTTATTTTTATTATCACTTCATTTAACATAACGTCCTACTTATTATTATTATTATTTTTTTTTTTCCACTTTTTGCAATAGATTGACCAATAAAAGTTTTTTTTTTTTTTCTAAAACAACTTGTAAAACTCTGATCTCCTGTCACGGCTGTGCAGTTGTGATGTATGTCTTTTCTCCTCTCTTATATTTGTCTGTATTTTATTTACTCCTGGGCACTTGGCACCAGTCGTAATGTTTCGTCTTTTCATACTTATTTAGCTCTCCTTTCATCGGCAAGACAGTTGTAATATTCTCGCCTTTTCTCTTGGCTCTGATCGATATTTAAATTCTTAAGGCTTTGCATATGTGTGGTAGGGATGGAAAATTCCTCCCCTACGTCACACAAGCCTTTATAAAATTGGACCCTTATTTCCTCTGATAACTACAGAAAGCTACTTAAAGCTCCCTTGTACTACATACCTTTAGCGATATATGTACTTAACTAATAAATACGTTATTTACGACTTTGAACGTAAATATTTTCGTATTTAGGTTGTAATTAAACTCCATCAAACGTTGTGTAATTTTTTGATTTATGATATAGAACTTTAATTACTTTAAATTTTGTGGTAACCCTCTTGATTCTAAACAGAGTGTTGAATTTCAAACTGTATTGGTCTCTCTCTTGCAAATTTAACCTTAAGTAATTTCTCTAAATGAACTAACTTCCCTTTGACGTTTATTATGATTCCCTACATCCTAATGAATTCATGAATAAGCAATACTAATCGAAACTACACATGACTAATTGAACAGATAATTAAATATAACTCAAATGGTTAAATGTTAGTAAATTTGATTATGATTGTATCTCGTATCTGCTGGGCGCCCCTCCGTTTAGATTCAGCTGCTATAAGGTACATATAAAGATGGATTTAGTAGGTTAATGTAATTAGTTAATTGCATATTTGACGAACTCAGAATAACCCTTTTTCTGGCAAAATTTGGCTCCTGCCTCCATCAAGTAAGCCGGGTGATCAGAAGTCAACCCAAAATTCGCACAGTCTTTTGGCACGGTTCAATTGATTGATACCTAAGTTATCGCGTCCCAATTGACCTTCCTTCGCCATCATGCACTGCCTTCAGGTCTTCCCCCAAGCCCAGATACCTCCAAATTCCTACTCCTCCAAAGTTTACTATTTACTTAGGGCGAACCGGTTTCGTCCTATATGCAATCATATACTCACGGGTTTGTGTGGAGTTACGGGTCGTGAATCCTCCCTCCACGTTCAAGAAATGAGACGAGAGTGACCCGACAGGCCTAAAGCACTAATTGTAAGTGAGTTCGTTTCATTCAATGAACAGTACATAAAAAGATATATATGTAAACATACGTTTTGGGAAGGTTTATAACTCGCAATGCGAAACTACTTGCAACGCATCCCGAGCTCGGATCTCGCCCATCAAACTCTGCGAAATTTTCAGATTGATACCGAATATATACGTAAGAATAGTGTGAAATATAAATATATATTAGTACATTAAGATCTTATCTGGCGATGTGTTCTGGAGATTCGCCATAACTCCAAGCTTTTGTTTGGTTTTGTTGACGGTTTTGTTTGAGAGATCCGCCATCTCTATGGTTTGATTAATGGTCCTTGTTACAGAAGCGAACACTGCCTTCTGTTGGTTGAACTGTATTTTTTTTTTTTTTTTTTTCCCTCCCCTCCAATGTTCAACTTTTGATAAATTCTTGCTATCCCGTGATTCTCAATTGAAGCATGTAAATCCTCATTACCCCTTATTAAGCTATCCCGTGATTTTTCAACTGTTTCATGTAAGTCTTCAATACACCCTATTGAACTGCTATAATAAATCTGTTAATTTTCAATTGCTTATATCTGTAGATACCTCTTTACGTTCAAATTAAAAATAGTGTTTAATTTTTTTTTTTTCTTTTGTTCCTAATAATTGCGCAATATAATAATTTTATCCCGTTCCTAGAAGTTAATACCTAAGTACGATATCCATTAATCAAGGTCATTTTTTTTTTCTTTTTACTGTACTCGAACTAGTGCCCCAGTGACCGATTTATTTTGTAAACAATTTGAGCTTTGTAAACATTCTCGACGGCCTCGTGACCTAGATTCAAGCGCATGAGGTATGTTTACTTTAGACATTCCGGAGACGTGTGAGATGACTCTAAAATTTTCTTTGTTTGATAATGATGTACTTAGTGCAATTGTCTAGTCTGATACCCGATTACGTATACATATTTATTCATTTATATATACTTTGTCTCAATAAATAATTTATAATATTGATCTGTATAATTTTCTGATTGAAATAATTTCTAATATCATAACTTATTTCAAATGCTCTGGATTTTCTGAAATTATATTAATACATACATAAGATTAAATATAAAATATTGATTTGTAAATTTATCACACATAACTACTTTTAATAGTTATTGATGAATTCAGAGGTAGGAATCGATACCCTTTTCCTCTTTTTATATAAGTGTTTTTCTTTTTTTTTTTTTGATTAAAATTTTTCTTGGGAACAATAAAATTACAAATATATGTGTTTATATACATACATATATAAATATATATAAAATATACTTATTATATTTATAATATTTTAATATAGTTACATATCACATATTAAGCGAGTAATATCTTGGTCAAATAATTAATCCAAATACCAATGTTTGCTCCATTCCGCTTTCTCCTTGGAATCTGTAAAATTTTATAACGGAAAAGACTTACCCCTACCAAGGTTTTTTTCCGACCGGGAAATACACGGTAACCTTGCTGCGATTTTCCTAAATTAATTTTTTATTTTCCTAAATTTAATTAAATCTTTTTGACTTCAATTTTTTTTTTTTTTTCCATTTAATCTAATTAATTAAAATGATGCATGAACTCTATCGTTCTAAACTGTGTTTTATTTCAAAACTCGGTGGTTAGATAACACTTTAAATGATAGTTACTACACGATTAATTTAGAGATGGTAAATTGTTGTTAAATTAAATTTTTATCCCTCCGAACTTTTATGTATTAATAAACTATTATTTTGTTTTATTATTATTATTTAAGATAATTAGTTTAAATATGATTAATTTAGAGATGGTAAATTGTCGTTAAATTAAATTTTTATCCCTCCGAACTTTTATGTATTAATAAACTATTATTTTGTTTTATTATTATTATTTAAGATAATTAATTTAAATATTTATTATTTGTTAGAACACTTTCACTTAGATAGAACACACGTATTTAATTATAACTTCATCACGCTAAATTATCACATCACTTCAGTTATTTATTGCACTAATATTAAACGCGAAATTTCTAAGTTTAAAAATACGATATTAAGTGATTATAAAATCCGAATTTTCCACTAAAACAAATTGTATTTATCACGAGCACTTTTATTTTTCACAAGTAAATAATGCGTTGGCTTTATTGTTATTTTTCACTGACTCTAACTGCAAAGTATTTTTTTTTGTATATCACTGACTAGAATGTGAAATTTTTCTAAGTATCAAAATAATTATCACTTAGAATTTTTCCACTTTAAGTCACCCACCGTTTCGTCACGTTCCGCGAAGTTACAACCTTTTCGACCACGACCGTAGACCGTCCTCAACTGGCATTTGTCTAGACTTTTATACCCCTCTCAGGTCCAAAAGATCGTATCTAAATCTCCTATAATAAACCAATCTAATTACTATCAACTCGTAATTTCTTGAAACCTCTCCTTTATTGTCGAATGCGGTCTCTTTGTACGTTTTGCGTTTGATACATTAAATTCTGTCTCGTACTCTCATACTTACAAGATCCGGATTTAGTAAGATCCATGTTTAATGGCCCAACTTCCTTTGTCCTGTTGTTCATACAAAACTAGCTTGAATTTAATAATTTTAAAGTTCTATTTTCATATATTTCGTAACATGTCCGTGCGTACGGCATCTACCATATGTTCCAAATCTGTCCCCAAATTCGCCTATCAGAGATATCTTCATGTCGAAGCCTTTCTCGCAAATTGTTCATTTTTATTTTATTATTTTTCCTCGAGTTTTTCTGTATTCTATATGAACCTTTCCATTTAAAACCGAATTTTCTCTATTTACGTCGTATATTTGAATTTTCCATTTTTTTCTCGAATTTTCTTTTATTCACGACACTCTTTCCATGAATTTCCTTATTTATTCTTACGCTATTGTTCATATCTCTATAGATTTTTATATTTCAAGCCGTATTTATTTTATTCACTGTTAATCTAAGATTTCCTTTGTTTTTCTCTGTCGTATCTCCTTTCCCCTCACTTCCCTGTACTTCCCTGATATAACCATATCGTTTTTTGATGTTTGCTGCCTCTTGGAAAATTTCATTTTCTATTTGTTATTAATAAATATATCATTTTTTAACATCTTTATAGGAGATTCCCCCACTTCGGCCCTTAAATTTCTGTCATTTTTATTGCTTCATAGAGAACGCCTTCCAAATTTTGTCCCGTTCTTCTGCAAAATCCCATAAACCATATGCCTTGGCAGTTGTATACATTAAATCCTGTACCCACCTGGCAATAAATCCTTTTTTATTTCAGTGTCGTTAACTTTTACGAGAATTCTTTAATGTAAATATTTCATAAGACCCATGATAATTTTTATTACCTTTTTAACGGCTAATTGCCCTTATATAAACAATTTTCATGTTCGAATATTCCTTGTTTATCACAACAAAATACATCTGGGATCGACAACCATTGTAATGCCTCATTTTTTTTCTGCAATCGCGTACTATGTTACTCTATAAACTCCATTTTAATTACGTAAAATGACTCCTTTTCCTGAGTTTTTCTATCGCAATGTTTTCAGCATTTTCCACTCCCCTCCGTACTGCACTCTATTTCTTCTCTAACACTTGTTACTGCTCTAGACATCTGAAATATACCCTCGCCTATTCTTTAAAACTCTCATTTTTTTTTGACGTTTCCTCCCTAAATCTTTCATCGTAATATCCTAGCTCCGTCTAGAATTGATAACAATAATTTTCCATTGTTTTTTCAACATTTCCATTTCCTTTAGCACGTTTTCCCTCGAATCGATCATCTCCGGTCGTCACAAACAATCGTATTATAGATGGAAATCTCCCTAACGCCTTACAATACGTTTTCGTCACTTGCTTTGCAATTTTTTCACTTAAACTTTTGCATCGTGTTTACGTGTATCCTTTTTTCCGCACCTTATATGCTTTAATGCGTTCGAGAACTAGGGTTTCTGATCCCTGGAACGTACCGGTTAATGATAACATTTCTTGGGGTCATCGTTCTTTTGTCCCTGAACAGATTATTTCTTCCCATGGAGTTTATTCACCTCTCGGTTTGGTGGGAACGTCAAACTCATTAATCACATTACTAATTGCTAAGTCCAAAGGTCGTTCCTTTGTTCTAAAAATGGGTTCGGCCCTCTTCCCGTTGATAGGCTGAATTGGTTTTTAATCGCTTTTGCTGCAATTCAATTGGCTGTCAATATATCTCGGTCTAAAGTATATTGGGGAGTCCCTGTCCCTGATTATTTGTTGATACCATCTGTGATTTTTTTATCAATACTCGTCTCACTTTGTCTAATTATAGATCCCTACCGTAAATATGAATTCACTTTACTCTAATCCGATAGATGTCGTAGACGTGTCCGTTTTATAAGTAATTGATATTTTCTTTTTAAATTAAAGTGGGAAGCTACGATATTTTCTTATTTTTCACTGTTGATCAATGCAATTCATCACACTCTCCACCCCTGCTGCATGTTATTTTTTTCATTCTCATTAAGTTGGTTTTCCTTCTTTTTATTATAATAATAATATTTCTATGATTTATATATCCCATATGCTTTAATTTGTGTGTGTGTTTTTTTCTTTCATTTCTGTTGTATATACAAATTTTTTTCTTTTTTTTTCTACCACTTTATGTTTTCTTTAATGTTTTAATCCATGTTTTTATATATATATATATATATATATATATATAATAAATTGTAGCGGAAACTTCGCTGGTTAATGCAATCATGTAATATGTTACTTTCTTTTTAAAATATGTATAACTGTTTGTTTCCTAAATAAACTAAAATAAAATAAAAAGATATTTTATTTAATTTATCGGGGGGCTAGAATTCCAATAATCCATGCGCTTGATAGCTGCAAGACGAGTTGTTATCTAGCCTCCTAAGTTAAGTAAATTTATTATTATTATTATTATAAGGAAAGGGGTATGAGTTGAGTAGGAATCTGGGAGTCAGTGTGTCCAGGACTGACAGACGTATACGTACCATCCCTTCCACTGCGGTGCAAGGCGATGTTCCGAGAGAGTACGGCTGAAGAAGTCAAAGGGAGGAGGTATATATATATATGTGTTTAATTTAATTACGTTAATGGCACATGTTGTGCCGTGCATATGGAAATAATTATCTAGACAAACAGCTTTGTTGCTGCTATCATAAAATCTGCTTTCATAACACTACCCCTCGCTAATGGGCGTGTTTTGGATTTTTCACGGCTGATAAATGGTCATTTAGTATACGTGAACCTGCAGAGAGCCAGTTCTGAAAATCTTTAGCGCACACTCGAGTGCCGGACGAAAATAAATGGAGCTGCGCAAAAATTACCTTGAAGAGTTTTGCTGAACGAACAGATGAAAAACTACGATTTTAAATTTTTTCAGTTATTTTCTCTTTACCAGGATAATATTTCATATTATTAAAATATGTAAAATATATGTTAAATATGTAAATATACAAGGATAACATTGAAGTGCGAGTGAATTCCAAAAATTCAAAAACGTCAAATGTCAATGCGCTGATGTTTTCGCTTATGTTCTTAAACAATTTGGGAGGCGGGAATGGGTACCGCCGCCCCGGGAACCTTTATTGGATAACCAACACCTCTGCCATAGGTCACCCCAAGTGGTTTGCTACGTTTGGTGATTTAGCAGGGGTGCCCGGGTTCATGGGGTGAGGTTTTTCTAGGTCTTGGAGGCGGATGTCCAAGACACACTGAACCCCAGATTCCTACCCACCCCTTAAACCCTTTTCCTTCCCAGAACTCTCCTCTCCTTCCTTTTCCTAAAAAAAACACTCCACACAGCATCCCCAAAGATGACATAGGCCCTGAGGAAAATTATTTTCCTCAGCGCCTCCTGTTTGGAGCTCTTGTAAAAAAAAAAAAAAAACATACGAGTATAATGCTGCCGCTCTTTTTTACAGACTAAATTACAACAGTTGAAAATGAGACAAACGGTGAACGTACGTCTGCACCCCCGCCAGAGAAATCACACAATCGTTTTCATACATCTCCCTCACACGAATAAAGAAAATGGAACGCAATTCCCGTCGCATAAAAGTATCACTTTGGAGGAAACAGCCACACGTATTTTGTGTGCCTCATCATTATTTAATGTGTAAGAAAGAGCTGTAGCGTTATATCGATAAGGAACGTATTTTTTTTGCCGTCACGGTGCCGTTACCGTGAATCTTCACGGTAAATATAAAAGCGTTCAATATATATACTAGTTTTATTATTTTTTTTTGGGGAAGGAAGGAGACAAAGTTCAGAAAAGGAAAAGGTGTGAGGGATGGGTAGGAATCTGGGGGTCGGTGTGTCCTGGAGTGACTGACGTATGAATCTATCCCTCCAACTTCGGTGCAAGGCGATTACCCGAAAAAGTCCTGCTGTAGAGATCAAAAGCTCTCCCACAACCAGTCTCTTCCGTTCCGGTTTGCCACACAATTGGTGGGCAGACGCATCCGCCGCCAAGATCCGGACAAACCTTACTCCACAAACCCGGTCACCTCTGCTAAGTTACCAAACGTAACGAACCACTTGGGGTGACCTATGGCAGAGGTGTTGGTTTTCTAATAAATGATTCCTGAGATAAAGTTGAGCTGCGTCATTATTAGGGTTAATAACGTACGTTTTATATTTTTATTTCGTCATGGAACCGTAATAGTAAATCGTCACGATAATAATAAAAGCGTTCATTCACTAGGAAAGCAAAAGTTTTAATAAACCCGGATATAACGCAAAAGAATCCAACCCGAGTGTGTTTAAACCCGCATAAAGTGAAGTAAGAACTGATTAGCCGCGCTTGCACCCCCCCAGGCATTCTTCTGTTTCTGGAACATCTGCGGTTCCTTTTATCTTCTTTCTTTGCATCTTTCTTTCTTTCTGCCTTTCTTTCTTCCGCCCCAAAACACGAGACATGTAAACGGATTCGCTATTTTCATTAGGCGAGAGTTTTCACGACGAATTTACGTTTGAAAATGAACGTAAATTCAGAGTGAGAATCTTTGTGGGCCTACTGGTCTGTTAGGGATCAAAGAAAGAGACGGATAATCTTAACCTATAATTAAAAATAATTCAAAAAAAGATATTGAAACACTTACAGCCTTACTAAGAAAAAAACCTTTCACGGCCGATAACCTGTGTTGTCGGAACAACATAAATAAACCCCGTACACACTAAAACACGATCTGTTACATCTGGCAACGTTGTATATGGCTATAATTTACTTGGTAAAAATGGTTGTTTCAATTATTTTCCACCAGGGGCTTTATTGGCGCGCCTGAGCATTTGTACTCCGCGCCCGCGCTGAAAAAACAGTTTGGTATCTAAATTAATGGCGGGATGTTAATAAATATTGCGATTTTACATATTGATTTCTATGATAGTGACCAATTCACTCTTCTATTCATATAATTAATATATTTTTATTTTTTTTACTTTAACTCCACACAGGACGCCCTGATGAAAATAATTTCCCTCAGGGCCTATGTCATCTGGGATGCTGTGTGGAGGGTCTTTTTGAGGAGAGGAAGGAATGAACATTGGTCTTGAAGAGACCCATGTTGTAGGAAGGAGGAAACACAGAGGCCGGCAAATCATTTCACAGCCGAGCTGTTGAACACAAGAACGAGTCGAAGAAACGACCCGTTCTCATGTGACAAATGTCAACCGTGTACAAATGTTGGGCACGCGTTTGGCGTATTTCCCGACTATGCACAGGTGCCGAAGGGATCAATGATGCTAGTATGTATATTTATCTTTGTTTGTGGTTTTTCATTAGTTTTAGTCAAGTTATTAGCAAAATAATGGTACTTTGAAAGTTGAACTGTCAGAAAATTGTTTATAGGCTACATAAAAAATCAAATTTACATTTTAGGATCTTTATTTTATGAGAATTTCTTTTATAATTGATGTTTTTTTTAATAATATCTAATACATGTGTTGGTAAACGTATCAAAGAAATTATCGTCTTTAAAGATGCAAGAAATCCGCTTTAAATGTCGGTTTGTTAGTAATACTGTGACTTTAAATCCTTTCGAACATCAGAACATCTAAAGAACTCATTGACATTCCATAAATTTATCAATTTTAGAAGATTGAAGAAATATATCCGACCAGAATTTTTTATTCAAAATCATAAACAACGTTGTTGATAGCAACTATCTTCTAGTTAACATTAATGTCCACTATCCAATACGAAATACAAGGTCAAACCAACTATTCCACATCCCACACTCAGAAAAAGATTACACACAACATTCATTTCTCAGAAGGACGTGCACAAAATTTAATAACATCTTTTCAGACGCTGATATTTTCCATTTGTCCTCAGACCAATTTACGAAATGCATATTCGAAACAAATCTATAATATAAAAAAGAATCGCTAAATGTGTTGGTAAGCGCAAATCTCGAAATCGGCTGAACCGATTTCGCTAATTCTTTTTTTAGAATATTCCTTGAAGTGCGAGGATGGTTCTTACGGAGAGAAAAATTAAGAAAATTGCGCAAAAAATTAGATAATAACAGAAAACATCGCACGTTTGACAGTTCGCGTGTTAGAGAATGACATTTTGCAAAACAATGAATGATTGTTCAATCAGGATTCTATTTTTGAAAAGTTGAAAAATTTATTTAAAGTAGGTACTCCCCTAATATTTTAAATCGAATCAAGAATTTCAGATATTTTAAATAGGTACCTATGTTAGGTACCAAATTTAATATAAATGAAAAATGGAAATTTGAATAAAAATTGTAAAAGGTGGCACGCGGGCTGTTTAAAAACTGAATGTACTGGGATTGAATATAAGGAACGCGGGTGGAGGGTTGGCGGGACGAGGGAGCGGGAAAGGGAAGGCGGGGAAGGTGATAGGGAAACGCAGGAGGGGGGAGGGGGGAGGGGAACTCGGGAGGGGGGTTCGCGGGACGGGGAAGGGAGGGAGGAGTGGAGTGAGGAGAGGGAAGGTGGAGGTGACGGAGTGGGAACGCGAAAGGGGAAGAGGACGCAGGAGAAGAAGGGGAGGCGGAAGGGGAACGGGACGAATGGGAAAAGACACTCAGGGAGAAACAATTTCTTTATTAAATGGCATAGCAATGCATGCCGGGACCATATGGGACGCAGGAGGAGGGTTGGTGGGATGAGGGAGCTGGAAAGGGAAGAGGGAAGGCGGGGAAGGTGGAAGGAGAACATGGGAAGGGAAGGGGAGGTGTGAGGGGGGAGGGGAACTCGGGAGGGGGTTCGCGTTACGGGGGAAGGGAAGGGCGTGGAGTGGAGAGAGGGAAGGTGGAGGTGACGGAGTGGGAACGCGAGAGGGGAAGAGGTCGCAGGAGAAGAAGGGGAGGCGGAAGGGGAACGGGACGAATGGGAAAGGACACTCAGGGAGAAACAATTTCTTTATTAAATGGCATAGCAACGCAGGCCGGGACCCGCTAGTTGTTAATAAAAACAATAGGTAATTACGAACTCTCTACCCATACTGTGTATTATTTTCCAATTCTCATTATGTTGTTATTGTCTTTTTATAATAATAATTTATTTTTTTAAAGTTTTTATTCCAGCAGGACTGGGAGGGTAGTGCAATCCCAGTCTGCCATATTACGTAAACAACTATAAACTATAAAAGAAAAAAAAATGTTTACATATTAGATAGGTACCTAATTAAAACATAAAATGAAAACAAAATTCATCACACAAATAACAAAAAATAATGGTAAAATTAAAATAAATAATAATTAAACAGAATTAAAAATAAAAAGATAGTTTAGGATTGTCCATCATGGAGGTCGCCTCATCATCTGCATCCATCGCTCATTTATTGGGGAACTGAGCCACTCGGATGCAGCCACGACAATCATAATGGTTGAAGTCCGTGTCCTGCTCCAGAAGCTGGCTAGTAATATTTGGATGATTTATACAGCGTCGTTTTGTGAAAAATCACCTCAAGGGTAAATGGCTAATCATGTTTATCCTTGCACATTATCTTATGATGTGAAAATGTATTATTTTTACATAGGTTCGCAGTTTAATTTCATTTTATCTATCCTACATACTTTAACCTGTGTTTTTTATTTCTTTTTCTTCTATTTCTACCACTTTGTGTTACTGACATTGTCATACACAGCACCTCCAATCACCCTATTTCACATAAACACTCCGCATTCCATTCAATGGTCCATCGTTTGGTCACAATTCCAATGTCCGATAATAATTTTGCTAATGAACTAAAAATAATTAAAAAAATTGCGGTAAATAATGGCTATGAATCACATTTTATAGATTTAATCTTAAATAAAAAACTAAAACAAATAGCCGTTAATCGCTTCTTATTTGCTAGTCCTTGTCCTCAAATCAATGATAATAATATTAAACATCAATGGCGGCGCATTTTATTCATTAATAATTTTTCTACCTTAAGTGTAAAAAATCTTCCTTCTGAAGTCAGACCAGCCTTTTATACTAATAACAATCTAGGTAAATTTCTAATTAATTCTAAAGATAAGGACGACAAATTAAATCATTCGGGAATTTATAAATTAAATTGTAATAATTGTTCGGCTTTCTATATCGGTAAGACAACACGTAATGTCAATATTAGGATAAAGGAACATCTCCGTTGCCTCAATAATAACGGTTTTTCAGAATTCGCAAATCATTTGATCGATAAAGATCATACGTTCTGTCATAGCACCGGTGCTAACATCTTACACAAAAACGGGCATGGTAACAAACTAAACACTCTAGAGGCGCTAGAAATAAAAAAAGCTGTAAAAACCAAAAGTCATATACTTAATAATCAATTAGACATATCAAGTAGTCCTATATTAGGTCTGTTTCCAATAAACCCTTAAAAATAAAAATTCCCAGGGCTCCCTACCACCATGCCAGTTGATGCTTTGTTTCTCCAAATTTATTATTATAACCCATTAGTCTACATAATTATCTTTCTGTTTTTTCCCATTACTTGAGTAGTTATGTTAATGTATTTTATGACCGTTTATTTGTATCGTGTTGTCTCCCTCTATATTTTGTTATATATAAGCACACACTCTGTATTTCTTGTTTAGTATTAATTTGTACCCTGAAGATGCTTAAGTTAAGTGAAACCGGTCGGTTAAAAAAAAATTAATAAATATCGTGGTTTTAAACAAAAAAGTATTTTATTTTATTACACTATTATTCAAAAAATGCAAAATCTCTTGAAAACTTGACCGATATATCGATATTTTTTCCTCGATATATCGACGTCGATGTTGATATTTTAATAAATATCGATACATCGATATATCGATATTTTTTTCACTTTCGACATCCCTACTAACCGTCACGCTGCCGTTTTCATATTTTTTTCATCCCCGAACTTCTTCTCCTTCCTTCCCTTTAAAATACTCTCCGCACAGCATCCCCAAATTTGTCAAAGGCCCTGAAGGGAAATATTTTTCTCGGGGTCTCCTGTGCTAAGCAGCTAACATAACTGTTGGAAGAAATGGCCTAAGATATTCTGAAGCTTTTTGCTTATACCCATTTTCCCTACAATTACACATGTAATCGTGCATCCCTTACATTGTGTCTGTATCATGAAAATAACAAATATTTTAATGCAATCTTTTTTACGACTCCATAAAAAAAACGTTTTCATGTGCATTGAAGGAAATAGAAGCTTTACGTGGATATTTATGAAAACCCCTGTAGATTATTCTTAAAGAGTTTGCGGAGGTCAAAATATGGGATCCGTGGCTCCAGACGGTTGGGAGCAATTGTGACTCTTGTGCCGTACTCACATAAAAAAAGGAGTTGCATAACTTGTAAAGAATTGAATCTTCGACGCCTGTAATACGAACCACTAATCTAGGACCATTTAGCTATTACCGGATTCATGATTGTTCAAAAACAGTTTGCAATTTGGGAGGCGCTTATAGGTTGAATCAACATTTATTGGATAACCAACACCTCTGCCATACGTCACCCCTGCCTACTTACCGTCATAGGTGTCCTGGTTCATGGGGTGAGGTTTGTCTAAGTCTCAACGACAGATGCGTCTGCCTACTTACTGCGTGGCAGGCCGGATAGGGAGAGACTTGTTGTGGGAGACAATTTGATCACTCTAGCAGGACTCTCTGGACCCATCGCCTTGCACCTTGGATGCAAGCGTCCGTCACTCCAGGGGTGCTAGCATGGCCGATTGATATAGGTTTTATCGAGAATGTCGGTAATTTTTCATCGCTCCTAAGCACGACTGCAGGCCGCTAACGAACAAACAACAATTCACAACGACAAAGGGCTCCTAATTTATTTGACGTGAACTGTTATTTGTTCGTTAGCGGCCTGCAGTCGTGCTCTGAAGCGATGACAAGTTACCGACATTTTCGATAAAACCTATATCGATCGACCATGCTAGGTACCCAGGACCCACTGACAACCAGATTCATACCTTTCATTTCCGTACCCTTTTTCAGAAACTTAAAAGTGTTCAAGAGAAATGTATATCTTCTCTTATATATAAAAATGAATCGCTAAATGTGTTGGTAAGCGCAAATCTCGAGATCAGCTGAACCGATTTCGCTAATTCTTTTTTTAGAATATTCCTTGAAGTACGAGGATGGTTCTTACGGAGAGAAAAATTAAGAAAATTGGATAATTTCAGAAAACATCGCACGTTTGACAGTTCGCGTGTTTGAGAATGACATTTAGCAAAAAAATGATTGTTCAATCAGGATTCTATTTTTGAAAATCTTTTTTGTTGATAAATTTATTTAAAGTAGGTACTCCCCTAATAGTTTGAATCGAATCAAGAATTTTATATATTTTAAATAGGTACCTATGTTAGGTACCAAATTTAATATAAAAATTGTAAAAGGTGGCACGCGGGCTGTTTAAAAACTGAATATACCTACTGGGATTGAATATATGGAACGCGGGAGGAGGGTTGGCGGGACGAGGGAGCGGGAAAGGGAAGAGGGAAGGCGGTGAAGGTGGAAGGGGAACGCGGGTGGGGGAGGGGGACGTGTGAGGGGGAGGGGGGTTCGTGGGACGGGGGAAGGGGGAGGGGGGAGTGAAGTGGGGAGAGGGAAGGTGGAGGTGACGGAGTGGGAACGCGATAGGGTAAGAGGACGCAGGAGAAGAAGGGGAGGCGGAAGGGGAACGGGAAGAACGGGAAAGAACACTCGGGGAGAAACAATTTCTTTATTTAATGGCATACCAACGCATGCCGTGACCAGCTAGTATTATATAAAAATCTCAGGTCACGGTGTTTGTGGTCGCACTCCTCCGAAAAGGCTCGACCGATAATTTTAAAATTTTTAATGTATATTTGGTAGGTATGAGAATAGGTCGTAAAGAATATTTCATAGCGCTAGGTAATTAGGGTGTCGTATGTTATAAATTAGGAATGCCGCTATTTTGTTCTAGGGGATGTGTGTTCAGTGTTGAACACTTCTAATAGCCGTGGTATGATAATTCCACCTTGTCAACAAGAACCTAGATATATGTCGTGATGCGTGGAGGGGTGGAAAGGGAAAATGTATTTCTAGAACGGAAAGCTGTTTGCGGAATTCTTACCTTATTTTCTTCCGTTCCCTGTTGTTCGGTGATCAATAATTCCATAAATCTAGGAGTTGTATTTTGTTGAAGAAGAAGATAACAATAATAATCTAAACGAAAATATGAAAGAGAACAAGTCACAGAAAACAGAAAAAATACAATGGTCGCAACTGGGACTCGAACCCAGACCTTTGTAACCGGGACGTGCTCATTAACCAATTTCGCTATTGCTCCCTTCTGTCAAGCCGTAATAATAGTGAAACTCATATTTCAAAATTTAGAATTAATAATATTATCCTCAACTTATTTTTTTGCCATACTATGGGCAATTGGAAACAATCATTTTATTGGAAACAATCATTCTAAGAATTGGTTTGTATCCTGGATAGCGTCTCGGATAAAGGTATCCGAATTTGTTCATATGGAACTATTGACTTTTTATAAAAGTCTAAATGAATATTCAATATAAAGGGTAGTTGCCCATAATACGGAAAAATAATTAGTTGAAGATAATATTCTTTATTTTAAAATTTGAAATGTAAGATTGACTATCATGACGGCTTAACAGAAGGGAATAATAGCGAAATTGGTTAACGCGCACGTCTCTGTTAGACGAGAGGTCTGGGTTCGAGTCCCAGTTGCGACCATTGTCTTTTTTCTGTTTTCTATGTCTTGTTCTCTTTCATATTTTCGTTTAGATTATTGTTGTTATCTTCTTCTTCAATGATATATATCGTTGATGGAAATAACCTTCAAAAAGTTATAAAAGAGAGTTTTTCTTATAAAAAAGTTGTATTTTGTATCTAAACCCATTATAAAGATGTGAAAAGAAATTATCCATTCAGAGCCAACACGGCTCACCACTACAGTATACAAATTATTCCAAAATATTTTTGAATTGAAAACTTCTTTTTCCCCGTTGTGATTTGAAACTCGATGAAGCGGAAGCGAGCGACACTAAAAAGAGACAAACACTTACGTCTATAGGATTTAACATGCGAGAGAATGAGATGGCAATAAAATATTTATTTAATTCATGGGCACACGGTTCCAAAATAATACTATAAATACACAATCCCACAGAAGTCTCCTTTGGTCCAATGGTATAAAGTGCCTGACGAACCTTAGCGGCTAGACATTCAAAGAATTCCTTTAGAAAACTTAGAACTTAGGGTCGAATCACACGAAATCCAAAAAATATATTTTTATAAAATCAATATCCAATCTTCAAACCACTCCGAAATTAACAATCAAAGAAAACACAAAAGAAAGCGACATCTAGCGACTCCGAAAAAGAAAACACAAATACTAATACGATGACCAAATGTTTAGGAAAGGGTGCACTGGAATTCGACGACAAAAATATAGAAAAAACTATACTTCACATTGATAAAAAAGTGCCTCTTGATAAAATAACCTACTTTAGTTTTCTGAAGGTTTCACTTTTTTGAATCGCACCCTCGATTTTTTTTTTAATTCATGCTAATCATTTATTTGTTGAATTCATCGGACCCGTGAAGGAAAGGTCTTGACGCAGACAAACCCGAGGTACGTATGACGTCATGCGTACCCCGCTCGTTTAAGGCTCGGTAGTTCAAAAAGAAGAAGAAAGATATGTAAATAGGAAAGTAAGAGGGAGCGCGCTAATATTTAATAAAAAAAACGATTATAATCAAGCGAAAATAGTGAAAATATTTAATAAAACACGACTCGTTTTTTTAACATTAGCTCCACACAGGAGGCCCTGGGGAAAATAATTTCGCTCAGGGCCTGTGTTTTTTAAAGAAAGGAAGAAGAGGAAGTCCTGGGAGGGAAAAGGGTTTAAGGGGTGGAAAGGAATCTGGGGGTCAATGCGTCCAGGAGTGACGGACGTTCGAATCTACCCCTCTCACTGTGGTGCAAGGCGACTTTCCAAGAGAATCCTGCTGAAGAGGGAAAAGGGTCTCCCTCAACCAGTCCCTACTGATCCGGCCAGCCACGTTGTGGGCAGACGCGTCCGCCGACAAGATTCGGACAAACACCCCATGAACCCGGGCACTCTTATTAAGTCACTAAACACAGCAAACCATTTGAGGTGACCTATGGCAGAGGTGTTGGTTATCCAATAAATGGTTCCCGGGCGGCGGTACTCATACCAGACTCCCAAATTGGATGTCTTGTAGGTGTCTGTTAATATCTTTATTATATTCTTGATAACTGTATTGAAAATACGGACCAGCTCGAAATAAAATTTTCTTTTTAATTTTTGTAGTGAAATGCGGGATAAAATCGGGATTTTTTCTTGAGTTTTCTTTTCTGAAAGAAACCTCCGGCGAAAAGTGAAATATTTATGGCGGAAGGTAAATGATATATATCCCCCCCTTTATGACGGCAAGGGGAGAGGAGCAAGGCGAAGGGCGTAGAGATTTGGCAGACCTTTATTGTATTTTCGTGTTATTAAGCCGGGGTTAAGCCATCTCTCACAGAGCGGCATTAAACTAACATATAAAATGCAATATATGATTTTATTTATGTGAATACCGCACAAGGGTTCCGCGACTTTTCATCCCGCGACAAAATATCTTCTGACAAAATATCCCCGACAAAATATCCCCGATAAAATATCCCTGACAAAATATCCCCGACAAAATATCCCCGAAAAAAATATCCCAGCCAAAATATCCCCGACAAAATATCCCCGCCAAAATATACAACCAAAATATCCCCGACAAAATATCCCCGACAAAATATCCTACGTATAAAACATCCCCCAACAAAATATCTACTAAAACTATACCTTACCTAACCTAACCTAACCTTACCTAACCTAACCTAACCTAACCTAATCTAACCTTACCTAACCTAACCTAATCTAACCTTACCTAACCCAGTGGCGGATACAGGATACCTTGGCCACCCTAAATACAAAAAAATCTTTCTTCAATCATTCGCTCTACATGTCTAAACCATCTAAGCGTCCCTTTCTTAATCTTACTTATTACGCTTGTATCTTGCATTATTTTCATATTTTTTTCAATCATACATGGCTTTCTATAGCATTTAGTCCTTCCTCTGCCAGTTTCATGCTTCACTGCCATACATCAGGGTTAGTACCCCGGTGCGTAGTCGGGAAACACGCCAAACGTGTGCCCAACATTTGTACACGGTTGACAATTGTCACATGAGAACGGGTCGTTTCTTCGACTCGTTCTTGTGTTCAACAGCTCGGCTGTGGAATGATTTACCGGCCTCTGTGTTTCCTCCTTCCTACAACATGGATCTCTTCAAGACCAATGTTCATTCCTTCCTCTCCTCAAAAAGACCCTCCACACAGCATCCCAGATGACACAGGCCCTGAGGGAAATCATTTTCCTCAGGGCCTCCTGTGTGGAGTTAATGTTAAAAAAAAGCACTCCATTGTGGACTTCTAGCTTCGCTTCTTTCGACAGTTTTTTATTAGCGCCAACGGTGTTCAGTCCTCCATAAATGCGGAGTTACCTGCATTTACCCTCCTTTCAATATCTCTATCAGACTCCCCATCTCTGGTAAATATACTTCTCGAATACATAAACTTATCCACTGTCATATTTGGGTAACTATTACAAAATATACCTATTATTATTTGATTATTAAAAAAAATGTCTTTAGAGATGCTATATGAAGGGTCATTTTAGAGAAAGGAAATGGTGGAAGGAAAAAGGTATGATAGGTGGTTAGGACTCTCTGGGTTAGTGTGTCTAGGAGATTTATTTATTTATTTATTTATTTATTTATTTATTAATTAATTTACGGACAACAGTCCATTAAAAACATAATAATAACACGAATAAAAATAAAAAAAACAGAGATGACAGTGAAGGGAGAGCACATAAAAATTAATAGCAATGACAATATAAAATATAAAAAGTACATATAGAGACACTACAAGTCAAAGCATGAAGAAGCATTTAAATATTGCGTATCGACTGCCGAAAGTCATTTAGTTTTACACCAAAAAAATCAATGCTTTGACTTGCGTTGACAAGTCTCGACATTCTGGATAAGGGAGAATGGTATCCGTAATTAGTAGAATGTTGATTGAGGAACAGCAATTCATTATTTCGAAGCCTACGGGAAGGGATGTTAAACTGGAGGAGTTGTAACAATGCAGGTGTATCTGTAATACTGTTGATAATTTTAAATATGCAAATTAGATCAGATTCCTTTCTACGTTTTTCTAAAGAAGACATGTTTAAAATGTGTTCAATTTTATCATTTGAGTACTTGCCTCTTTCAAGACCCAATATATGGTGTATATAAGATATGGACGGATGAAAATTTCCCTCCCACTGCGATGCGAGGAAATGGGTCGAGAGATTCCTGCTGGAGAGGTTAAATGGTCTCCTTCAACCAGTCCTTTCCAGCTCGCCGTGCAGTACGTGGGCAAATGCTTCCGCCGCTACTTTGAAAGATCACATCCCACGAACTCAGGCATCCCTGCTAAGTCACCAAACTTAGCGATCCACTTGGGATGACTTATAGCAGAGACTTATAGTTGTGATTTGACAAACACATCCATCTGTATGTTTTAGCCTGCGAGAGAATGAGATAGTATTTTTTTTAGATTTACTCTACACAGGAGGCCCCGAGGAAAATAATTTCCCTCGGGGCCTATGTCATCTGGGATGCTGTGTGGAGAGTCTTTTTGAGGAGAGGAAGGAATGAACATTGGTCTTGAAGAGACTTATGTTGTATGAAGGAGGAAACACAGAGCCTGGCAAATCATTCCACAGCCAAGCTGTTGAACACAAGAACGAGTCGAAGAAACGACCCGTTCTCATGTGACAAATGTCAACCGTATACAAATATTGGGCACGCGTTTAGCGAGTTTCCCGACTATGCACCGGTGCCGAAGGGATCAATGACGCTAGTTCCTCGGAGCATCTGCCATTGTAATACCGGTAGAACAAGGATAGCATTCCCACCCGACGCCTGTGCTCTAAAGATTGCAATCCGTCTGTTAAGATGGGAGAATCTATTAAGCGGACCGCCCGTTTCTGCACAGAGTTGAGGGTATTTTTTAGGTATTTTGGAGCTCCAGACCAGAGGTGGCTGCCAAAATCATATAGTCGGTCTCCTCTTTGTGCGGTTCGTCGTATTCTCCCCGTTGTCTACTTTTTAGTTTTCTTATATCTTTAGCGCCCCCCCCCTTGAGTTTTTTCTGTATCCGCCACTGACCTAACCTAACCTAACCTAACCTAGCAAAAAATGGGACAAAAATAATAGAGATAACAATAATTTATTGTTATTTATTTTTTTGGATTTAAGAGAATTCGAACCTTGGTCCGCTGAATGTCTGCCCGCTAAGGTTCGCTAAGGAAGAAGACTTGCATGAGACTGTGGATTAAATCTATTTTGTTTCATCGAGATTCAATTCACAACGGTGCTAAAGAAGTTTTCACTTTAAATAAAAATGAGTGTGCTTAAGACCACATGACTGAAGTAAAACTTTACTAACTTATATCTCAATTTGGGAGGCGGGAATGGGTACCGCCGCCCCGGGAACCTTTATTGGATAACCAACACCTCTGCCGTAGGTCACCCCAAGTGGTTCGCTACGTTTGGTGATTTAGCAGTTCGTGGGGTGAGGTTTGTCTAGGTCTTGTAGGTGGATGACCAGGACACACTGAAGCCCGATCACACTTTTCGTAACGCTCTCGTCACGCATTCACCAGCTTACTCCCCAAGTCAAGCGTGCGTAAAGAAGTTTCACTTCAAAACAAAAAACTAGTGTGCTCTATACCACACGACTGGAGTAAAACTTTACTAACTTATATCTCACTCTCAACTTCTGTTCACAATCTGTTCTGTTCTGATCACACTTTTCATAACGCTCTCGTAACGCATTCTCCGGCTTAATCCCCAAGTCAAGCGTGCGTAAAAAAGTTTTACTTCAATAACAAAGTTGTTTCGATATTGGATTTTTCAAATCGCGCTGAAAAAACTTAATAATAAATTCACCCCAGCTATTGATTTAAAAACACACCGATGAACGCGACCTGTCTTTCGTTTTCCCTTTTTTCTAATAATCCTCAGCAATTTTCGCAATTCCGAATCGATTAACTTATTTATTTTGTAACTGAACCGTACTCTCGATCGTCAGGGGTAGAAAACCTTACACAAAACAATTTTATAAGACTTTACATGAATGACGCACAAATGTCTTATCTGTCCGGGGCCATTGGGACTTTATAGATTCCATGACATTTCATCCCCGACAGATGAAGACAGAATATTTTCCTAAAGTTATAGCATCAAATTCGAACTCTAAATATAGTTAGGAGCAGTGCGCGCCAAGCGTAGCGTCCCTGTTACAAACAAAAACTTTAAACGCGTTTTTCTCAAAACCACATTTTTCAAATAGGCCACTTGCATGGAAAAATCGTGTGGATAGATTTTTTTACCAAGATTACGAAAATGGTAAAAAATTTTAGAAATGTACACATTATTTTTTTTTTAATAAATAAATCCATTATTTGGGCTCGTGACGTCACTACATGAAAATTTCCCGTCTCCGATAAAGTTCTATTTATTTTGTAAAATTCCTCACTGATAAATTTTTTTATATGGCAACACTTTGATTTCAGGCGAATTTTTGGATTTGACATTTAAAATTCACTGGATTTATTGTTTGTTCTCTGCGAACTTATCATTTGGTTTGACGTTTTGACAGATGTTGCGAAGAGAACCCCGTACTTTTATGCCTTCTGTACCTGTTTTAGAGGTATAATGGTAATGGTGCTGATTTTAACAAATTCAAATTTTATAATATTCTTATTATTAATAGGTATAATTTATAAGTACAAATATATTATATTGGATTTAGTCATATATAGACGTTGAACATTGCAATAATTTATGATCAATAAGATGGATCAAGGAAAAAAATATTTATCAGATGTAATATTTTTGGCATACCTCGTTATTCTCTAGTAAGTGCCGAAACGTTCTTTTTTTCAAAATGCCTATTGGTATCGATTTTTCGTCCGATTTACTTCATTCAAAATGTAAATTTATATAACCTGGACTTATGAAAAAATATTATTATAACACACTATTGCAAAATTAAGGACGATTTATTTCGTCAATTTTCATTTCATGTCCGCCATTTTTGCAACTAACAACTTTGAAACTGTGGTTCTAAGTTCATCCAATAACGATTTTATTTTTTGAATTTTATGTTTCATATGATTTCCAATGACTCCAGGATTTCAGCCGATTTGTTCGAGCCCTCCGATTGCAGCCACTTTTTTTTTTTTTACAGTGAATACCGCACAAGAATCTCAACTGCTTCCGTCTGGAGCCAGTGAGACTATGGCATCCCCAATTGGGGTATGTTGTGAGGCTGAAGGTAGCGGGTAGGGGAAGGATGTGGGGAAGAGGAAGGTTGGGAAGTACCTGGCTATTCAGATCTGGTCCCCAAACACGGCTAAAGCCATTTTCAAGCAACGTTTCAATTCTGAATAGTGGTCTTACACCAGGGCGATACTAATAGTATCTTCCACTCTGGAACATGCCGCAAATATACTATATATTATTTTAAATGAATTAATTGTGAAATAACACAAATTAATCAAATAAAATGTATTTGCGCATGCCGGGTTCGAACCCGCGACCTCCGGATTGTGAGTCAAGAGTCTTACCCACTGGACTACGGAGGTCGTCAAAATATCTATATCCTTATAATTTTTTTTTTTCAAATCGAACTATAAATAGAGTTTTTCTCGTTTAAATGTACATTAACATGTAACAAAAGTTTCGTGAATGACAAAAAATTGTCTTTAAAAAAACCGCATTAAAAAAATCACTTGGCAATATGCATTTTCACAGACGACCTAAAAGACATCGAGTACATGGAGAGGCAAAGAAAGGCGACATCTGTTAGATCAGGTATGCCGTCAAGACGTTTTCTGCAGTTCAAACATTAAAAGAATATTGTTCATCGCTTTTTGCACATCGCAGAACTATGGGTTGATTATACTGAATCCCAATGGCATAAGCTAGTCGCCTACAATAACGCTTATTGCCAACATTTCCGCCTACCGAGATACTGCAGTGCTACGGAAATTTTCCTGGAGGGACGAGTGCACACTTTCCGAGCACTTCTCCGCCATCGCATGACAAGTTTACGGCGCAGACCGCCATGACAGCCTGGATGGAGTCCCCCCTGATGGCCCTCTGGAGACGGTGATACCCTCAGAAAATGGCTGCTTGCATTCTTTTCATTGTTTCTTTTTTTTTCAGTTTCATTTCTCATTTTTATTCGTTTTTTTTATTTTATTCATGTGTTGTTATTTATTTTCACATTCTCTTATTATTTGTTTTTCTTTTGTTATTTCGAAATATAGAATGTTTTGCATTGCACTACCCTTGAGTACATTCTGGAATAAACTTCAAGTTTTATGTCCGGGTTAAATCTTTCCCGCAGGAAAAACTTAACCCTTTCACCCATTATTCCACAAATGATCACCTAGTCAATCCACGCTATGCAATTGCACTATATAAGTATAATAAATACAAAACAATACAAGAACAACATGTCAACCTACCAGAGACCAGATGGGAAAATAATTCACCGACTCCAGATAATTTCATATCAGAGGGTTCGACTCTGTAGAACTCCTAATTGAACCTATAAATCCTACTGATCCCTCAATATAAATATTTAAAAAATCTTTTGTAATCCTACATGTATTTAAAAGGACTGATTTTTGCATTTTTATGTATAAATCCTTTGACAAATCTAATATGTCTAAATTTTGAAACAGAGACCTATGTATAATGCCAGTAGCCGAAATAACAAATGTAATATTTTTATAGTCCGAGAATGTCAAATTCTTTTAATCTCATTTCCTAAATCTGTATATTTTCTTATTTTTTCAGAAACAGATTTTTGAATATTACAGGAATTTGGAATAGCTACATCAATTATATAAGTTTTTTTTTTAATTTTGTCATGTAAATCTATATCAGGTCTGTTATGACTAATTGTTCTGTCTGTTAGTATGTACAGTTTTATCATAATATTTTATAAAAAATGAATTTGGTTCATATTCATAATACGGTACTATATTATGGCAGTCAATCAAGTTATGTTTAATTACCAAACTTTGATGGATTATTTTTAAAACCTGATTGTGCCTAAATGTATACTCGGACGGCGCTAATACAGAACATCCCGATATAATATGTTCTATAGTTTTCGGAAAAGCCAAACATTTTCTACATAAATCATCAATTTGATTTATATCTTTGATTATATGCTTCCTATGAGTTTTAGTATTAATGACTCTATCTTGAATGGCAAGCATAAATCCTTCTATTTCTGCGCTCAACTTTCCAATACTCAACCATTTGTTTGACGAAAGTTTGTCAAGATATGTTTGGTTGAGATAATTAAATAAAATATAAATTTTATTTATTAGTTAATAATGTATTATTTTTTATTGTTACTATTAAGAGTGAATCTAAACAACCAATATTTTCCCCGATAAAATTTGGAACGTTTAAGTTGAGGGTCGTTGTCTGCCGCCGAAATGTGATTTTTAAATCTTAGTGGCACAAAAATTAACGGTTGCAAACACCTCCCATCCCACCCTAGAAAGGGCGCCCGTCAGGAAATCGTTTCCGTGAGAAGGGAGTGAATCAGATTCCGCCCCATCCCTTATTTCCCTCTAGCGACAGTTCGCTCCAGTATACAATATTTAGCTGAAAGGAGACGATATTCATCCAAAGTCACAGCAAGAAACCAACCAACCTCCTTTGGGTTACGTTAAGAAATTACACTTGCGTGAATTACACGTGCCAATGTTACACTGCGGAAATTACACGAGGATGAAATTACACTCGGATAGGAGGATGAAATTATACCTACTTATATTAAGCATACTAGAAATACCCACGTCAAAAAACCTAACCTTACTTTAGAAGAAGAAGATGGAGAGATGTGTATATACGAATAATAGAGATAGAGCGCTAATATATTAAAAAAAAACTATAATATTTAAGCGAAAATTGTGAAAATTTTAAATAAAATACGATTTCGTTCAAAATAGAGCTAAAATCTCGTGGGGATTGTCTAAAATAGCATTTAATGAAACACTGTAAATTTTTTCATACTTATATCTTGTAAAATAACTGAAAAAACCGTGTTTTCTAATATTTTCGAAGCATACTTTGAGATTTTTTTCGATTGAGGGAATTTCATACAATTGCCTTTTCGGCGTGGGGAATGTGTAGATATTATCTTCAAGAATAACGTATACTATTTTTAAGAGCTTTAAACCTTACAGTATTCAAGGAAAATAGTAACAAGTCGGTAGAAACGTATAGCGTAACTCACCTATTTGGTCACCGCATTTAACACACACCTTTAACATACAGTGAATTTCATACAGAGAACTCTCATACAGTGAATTCGACTTATTTAACACAGTACTTAATGTTTTCAAAACTAAAATGAATAAATAACATTTACACATACATACCATTATTTACACAGAAAGGATCCATCCCTTTCCACTCCCTTCCACCATCCCATCCACATAACATAATTTAACTATTTTTCTCGATTTTTCTTTATACCTACTCACTAAATAATTGATATACTTCAGCGAAAACCTATTATTAGTTAAATTTCTGTACATATTAATGATTGTAACTGTTGGTTTTCCTAATAAAATAAAATTTAAATTAAGTTAAATTGAAAGGTTTACTCAGATTTTATTAAAAAAATGACTCCAGTAATCTCTTGAGGGTTATGTGAAGAAATTACACAGGCGTGAATTACACGTGCCAATGTTGCACTGCCGGAATTATACGAGGATGAAATTACACCTACATAAATTACACACACTAGACGTACTCAAGTTAAAAAATCTAACCTAAACTAACTTTAAGCCAAACAGAGCGTAATTCACTTGTTTGGTCACCACATTAAAACGTTCACTCAGATTGTTTCGAAAAAATTAACTCCATGACAGTTGATCCCCAGACAATTGGCCCGGCATACTTATAAACATACAATATACAATCGGTTTAGGGAAAATACGGTATACCTACTTACACAAAACATAACTAAAAGTCTCTGAAGGGGTGTGCAGAGAGGATGTAACGCCGAATAACAAAATTATAAAAAGAAATGTTTTCATTCAAATTCATCAAGTATAAAAGGTACACAACAGCGTGTAAGTACAAAAAAATAGGCACAGTAAATAAATTTGTTTGATATCCATACCAACTTATTATTAAAAGTATTTTTGCAGTCAATTTTTTCAGGTTTGAAATCGGTAAATAAAAATTCACAAAAAAATTATAATTTCTGGGGACCAATTAAATTTTATAATTTCTGGGGACCAACTGTCAGGGAATCAATCAATTGTCGTGTCAACTTAAATTACACATACTGGAATTACATACGTCAAAAAACCTAACCTAACCTAACATAACTTGAAACCAAAAAGAGTATTTTATCATTAATAGGTTCACCGAGTTTGTATCGAAAAAATACGACACAATTTTTTTAAAAGACATCATCATCATCATCATTACATAGTATAAAATGAAGTCGCTCAAAATGTATGTGCGCATAGATCTTTTAAACTACGCAACGGATTTTCATACGGTTTTCACCAATAGATAGAGTGATTCAAGGGAAAGGTTTATATGTATAATACATGCTTATTATAGTAGAGAAAATCCGATAAATTCAAATATTGAATTTATTGGCAGCTGGCAAGCGGGTAGTGTGGATTTTATAAAGATCGGGTAATGGCGTTGTGTTTCGTTAGCCACAGCAACGTGTGGCCGGGTCTGCTAGTTAATTATAAAATTATTTAATACTAGTTGAAGTCGCCGGCAATGCCCGGGCTTTACACGAAGCTTTCGAAATCAAATGTATACAGTGAATTTCCTCTTGTTTTGAAGGTCGCATGTGCAAAATTTCATCAACCTCGGCGTAAAACTGTAGATTTGCATTCAAATCAAATGCACACCACCCGCTTGCCAGCCCGCTCGTCCATCACATACAGACATTCTCTTTTATATTTCAACCAATTTACACAAAACCTTGACAAATTATATGTATTAAACCTTCCTCATGAATCACTCTATCTATTGGTGAAAACCAAATGAAAAATCCGTTCAGTTGTTTTTTAAGTTTATCGCGAACAGACAGACGCGGCGGAGAACTTTAATTTATAATATTTATTTATTTAATTATTATTTGTATTATTTGATAAACTAACGTTTAAGACAAGATTATTTATGCATAGCACAAAGGGTAACAATTATTATAAGCAATAATTATCAGCTTGATAATTATGAGCTGATAATTATTGCTTATAATAATTGTTACCCTTTGTGCTGTGCTTAAAAATCTTGTCTTAAACGTTAGTTTATCAAATAAAAATAATAATTAATATTTTGCAAGTTAAAGTATTTCCCCAAAAAATGTAGACATAATTTGTCTCGACGCCACCTAGCGAGAGATTTCACTAACAATGGCTTTCTCACAAAAATAAAGTTGGTTGTTTTCAGGTGGAAAAAATGTAATAAACAGTAATTGTTCAATGAAACACTAGTATATATTGAATTATTTGGCGGGTATTAGATAAGCCGCCATAGCTCGTGGTCAAGAGCAGCTGACCGGCAATCAGAAGGACACGGGTTCAAGTCCCGTTGGCGGCAAGTATCTTTTCTCGGAAGATTTTTTCAAAGTAGAGTGTTTCAAGCTGATAATTATTGCTTATAATTATTTATTTATTTATTTGTTTGTTTACGCCTTGATGGCTTTTACATGTAAAGTGAATTATACAGGAGCATTATAACAAGTATGTAGTAGCATAAATATATAGTACATAAAATAAATAAACATAGCATGAAAGATATAAGTACGCACAACATAAATAGGTATCAGTATTCGATAAGTAAATTGTTTACAAAGGAGTTCAACCAGCAGATTCTATTTGGGCTCAGGCTAGGCATTCAATCATTATTGTCACAATATTACACAAAATTTGATTCCAAACATACTCGAAGCATACCGGTATTGCAGTGGTGTAAAACATTTTTAAACATAAAAGTAGGTAATTTTCTAATATAAAAAAGTAGGTAATTTTCTTGTAATTATTTTTTTTTGCTATCATAAATGTACACATGTTTGTTATTATTATGAAAAAAAAATTACATATAAAGAAGTAATGAATGTAGTTACAGAGCAGTGGGTATTAAATTTGTTACTGTTAACAATCTGAAACGTTTAAGGATTTTTACGTAAGTTTGTTATTATCAGGAAAAAAAAAGGTACACAAAGCAATTACATATATAAAGAAGTAAGCAGGTACTGTGAAAGTAGTTACAGAGCAATGGGTATTAAATTTGTTACTGTTAACAAACTGGAACAAGGATTTTTGCATCTGCATACATATACGTTATATTATAATATGTAGATAGTCCTATTCAAAATACGAACTACAAGTGTCTAGTGAAAAATCTAAAATTAATAACGCTGTCCGGCGGTTGGCAAATGGTTTTAACGCAATATGTATGAGATTAGTAGGTGTGCATTCGCAGAGACTTGGTGGGTAGCAAATGTCGATAAAATTCTGCAATTATCCAACATTTTTTCCATTTTTAAATGTTACCATGAACAATACAATTGTGACAAAAGGTGATCCAATAGTCCAGGAAAAATTCGAAATTGGAATCCACGCCTCTTTTTGGGAGGAGTTTAAAAATACTTGAGAAAAAGCTTTTGGAAAAGTTGGAAAAGGTATTTGAGAATTTTTTTACAGGTTGATTTCGTGAAGGCCTGTAAAAAACAAAACTCCTTTTTTACGCATTGTTTATTGTAATAACAAGGAAATTTAAAATTGATTTCACGGAACCAAGCGACGCGGAGTCTATGACGTCTATTCCCCGTCGCAAGCGGGGCGTAACTGATACGAAATTGGTGTGCCAAGTTTGTAATCCTTAGGTGGCCGGCATAAGGTTCACTTTAAAAATCCAAATTCGTCGAGAGTAAGGCGTATTGATGCTGACAAAAATACCAACGAGAAAATGCATATTTTATTTTATTTTGTGAAGTTTGGGGGTAAAAATCTTTTTTGTTTCCAATTATTATAAAAGAAACTGAATTTGCCACGATAAACAATAAAACTGTGATGTATCGTAAAAGCTTCCGACTTGTAGCGACAGATGGCGGTGACATCAGCTATCGGTATAATACGCTAGATGGCAGGCAGCGTAGTGCCTAAGCTCTCCGGCAGGGGATCGGGGAAGCGGAGAAGGTGTGTTTGAATTATCACTGGCCAGAACCAATTTAGCCAGCTCCTAGTTAGGTTGATAACCGAATTCCATTATATATGCGAAGTATAAATAAACTCAGATAACGAACCAGATTCTATTTATTCCTAAAGTTATCTCCATCCAAAGTGTGTTGGAGAATCTGCTAGTGTCTATCAAATAACAGAACACTACAAAAACCATATCCGAAAAGGGGTTTATAAGTAGGAAAGTTTGCACTTGAAAGTATTTTTAGTTGACCTAATACTCTATTTTTTCTAGGCTTATTAAAAGACTTCTAAAAATATGACCAATATTTTTAAAGAATATGTTCTACACGCAGTATTTAATTAAAGCATCTATAATACTTCTAAGCGATCAAGTTTTCAAAACAAAACTACATGATTTTGTATGATTTTGCATTATTTCGCATGGCTTCATCTTAAGCGTCAGATAGTGAATTTCCCAGATAGTAGCTTGTAAACTCGCTCAGTGGCATGGTGTTACTTGCTAACAGTCTGCTAGTTACTAGCAGATTGTTGACTATCTACGAAAAAAGTTTAAAGGTCGTCAACTTTACTCGCCACACGCTTACTTGTGATTTATTTAATTATGTTTTCAAAATGGCTGCCAATAAACAGCTGATTTTGACTGTCAAACATATGACAGAATTAGTTCACGCTGGCGTCGTTATTCTCGCTACTGGAGCTAGCAGCGCAACTGTAAGCTCAGTTTCCTACGCAACTGAGCGAGTGGACAGTTTTGTGTCATCATGACAATATCACTCGCGATTTATCCGCTTTTAAACTTAAGTTGACAGTAGCTTGTAAACTCGCTCTGTGTCATCGAGCCTTTAGGGGGTGACGATGTGCTCACTGGAGAGAGCTGTCGTGTAATACAATACCTGATACAGGCCGAACCATCTGTAACATAATATCGACTGTGGAAGTACATTGCGATTTCGTATTGCAATTAATAATATTGTGAATTCAAATTCAAATTATTTATTTATTCTTTCAAAAACATTACAAAATTAAAAATTTTAATGTGTTTTTAAAATACAATTGTAACATTATTACATTAAACATATATGGTAGAATGGTAGGCTAAAAACTATACAAGCATTAATAGAGCTTGCCTTTTAAAAGCAGCTTCACTAACGCTAAATATGTCGATATCCGAATTGATTCTATTCAACAGCAAGATTGCTCTCCCGACCGGCATGACCATTGGCAAGTTAGTCCTGCAGGCCGGAAGATAGAACAGCCTATGCTGTCGGTGGCGAAGATAACCATCGGGAACATAGAAATGAATGCTCTCCAAGATAGCTGAGTTGAAGTGAAGCAGGAGACGTGTGGCCCCAACTGCGACGGTTGCTACAGTCCTTCTTCCTACATTTCACATGGGCTTATCTTATTTTCCAGAAGTCCAGATTTGAACCATCGACTGACACTGTCCATCAGGTTTTGCGAGTGCATTAGTGGTTTCGAGACTGGTCCTTCTGGTTGCACAGGGCTTCTCTTGGCTCCGCAGCACTTAAACACCAAACAATACAGTTGGTATCTGACGTCATTTTTTCTTTTTAAAATCAATAGTTCCATTATTGACAGCTATGCATTATTGCAATTGATTTCATTTCATGTTCCGAATAGAGTCACGCGAACTAAAATATATATTTCACCACAACAATAATGCCAATACCAAATCGTTTTTAAACGCCCTTATATCACGCATGCAAAGCTTAGGTAACCAATATGCAGAAGTGGCAGATATTAATTTATATGCATTTACATTGTTATTTTAGGTACATACATAAACAAATATATAAATTTTTGCTTTTGTTTTCAATGTGAAATTTATTTATCTTTTTTTCCAATGTTTCTAGCTTTCATCCTTAAAGGATGTTCTATGCCAGCAGCTGTCAACTCTTTACTACCTGCGCACCCCTTGACTCTTACAACAAATTTGTTGTACCCCCGGACGTCATATGTTATATACAGCCACTTGATACAACATGTATTACCGTCAATCTTTTCATATCCGGAGAGATACCACATATTCATAAATTCGTAGCAGTTTTACCTAGAGGGGAGACGTCCCCGTCCAACCTGCTGATGGAAGTAGCGACGTCCTGTGTCGAATTCTTGAATTTGAAACCGAATTATAACAGTAGCTTTGTGTGAAACTCCACGTACACAGATGTTATTTGTGGCGCGACAATGCACTCGTAGCTGGGTTCTGAAATTCAACCACGACCTGAAATAAAACTGCTATGTAAGCAAAGGGTCCTGGGTTCGAGTCCCAGAGGTACCAATGTCTTTTTCTGATTTTTCTGACTCCACATTTTCGATTGAGTTTCGCTAATATTGTCTTCATTCAATTAAATTAAATAAAGGTGTTATATATTTATTTCATTAAAATGGGCAAATTTCATAATTATATGGAAGATTGGAAACGAGTTATCTACTCTAAGAGATGATATGTTGATTGGAGGGGAGGCAATTATAGATAAGGGTTGATAGAAGAGAGGATATTTGTTTAAAGAGGGACAACCAAAAAATATTTTATCTAAATTTCTAACTTGTAGACCACAGAAATTACAATCTAGAGTCAAACACGTGAATTTTAAAAATATGAGGGGAAACTGAGCCAAGTCCAATTTATTTTTCAGGACGAATTTACAGAATTAGGCATGAATTTCACATTTTACTTTATCTTATCTTATGTATCTTCGTGAGGACAAAAAATTCCATCAGGGCTTATGTCAACTTTGGGAATGCTGTTCTATTGGATGGTATTTTTAGAAAAAATAAAGACTGGAGGATCTGGAATGGAAAAAAGTATTTTTTTATTTATTTTGTTTATTTATTTATTTATTCAACGCCCGGAGGGCTTTTACATGTTTGGTAGTACAATTAATTCATGACAGATTCTTTTTCAACAGATAAAGAAATAATAAAAATAAAATTAGATAAAAAAATGCGCACAAGTCACAAAAATACAAAAAAAATATAGGTACAGCGATTTGATAAGTTTACAAAAATACAGATATGTTTAGGAATAGTTTTGGAATAAGTTTTTTACAAGATCCACAAAATTCGCCAAGTTGATGTTAAATATGTCGACATCACCTAAGTACTGATTCCCCATAGTGTGAAATTGTTGTATAGGAGAGTGGGCAATGTAGTTCCGCTTGTGAATGCTGCAGTAGAATAGTGTATTTTGTCGCGTGGTTACTGTCGGTATTCGTAAGTTTATGAGTTGTAGGAGTTCGCAACAGTCGAATTTAGAGTTAAGTATTTTGAATAAAGTCGTTTATTTTACGTCGGTTTTCTAGTGTATGTATTTTTAGAATATTTAGTAATAGATCATATTTTAAGTCTTCTAGTGGGATACTTAATTTAAAATTTATAAAAAGCAGATTTTTTTTTGTATTGGCTCAATATTATTAACGTGAATTTTGTAAGATGGAGACCAAACTACCGAGTTATATTCAATTTGGCTTCTAACTAGAGATACATATAATAGTTTAATGGCTTCTATGGAACTAAAGTTTTTAGTTGTTCTTAATACGAAGCCTAGTGTTTTCATACATTTGTTCATAATTTGGTGGATATGATTGGCGAAACTTAGTTTTTCATCCAAAATAATTCCAAGATCTCTCATTTCCGTGACTCTGTCTAAAGCTGTGTTATTTATAAAATATACGACACATAATATAGATTATATATGATACATGATACAATACAATAATACATGTTCCATAATATACATTTACATAGAGTAGAGAGTAGATAAATTAAATCACCATACTAGGCGGCTGCCTGTTTCATGGTGACCAATGGAGGATATTTACTTTGAATGAAGTCTAGTGTATGTACCTGGGGGTCAACTTGTTCAGGAGTGAACATGGAATACGAATTTATCCCTCCCACTGTTGAGAAAGTCCGGCTGGAGAGATCACAAGATTAACCAGTCTCTCCTGATCTGGCCTGCCACGTAGTAGGTGGGCAAAAACATCCGCTCCCAATAATTAGACAAAGCTCCCCCCCCTGAATCCGGACACCCCTGCTAAGTCATAGAACTACTTTGGATGACCTATGGTAGGTGTGTTGGTTATCCAAGAAATGGTTCCTGGGGCGGCAGAGCCCATACCCGCCTCCCAATATATAAACCTACATTAAGAAAATTTGAACCTATCTTCTAAGTAATATTTTTAAGTAAAAAAAAAAAACGATAAACGAACGACCGACTATTGTCCTACTGTCTTATCTACACGCTGGAACAATGCAGCCGGGAGCGGGTCTTATTGTCTCATTGTTCTACGCTCCAAACTTCTGTTCACGCTAGGACAATATGTCAGGAGCTGGGACAATACAACATTGTCCTGTCCTCGTGTGAATAAGTACACCTTTCACACTCAAATGCGAGCCTAACGCTTTGGACAACTCGGCCACAAGTCGTCCAAACTTGCACAATAAACTGACGATACCTACTCTCCGTTCGCTTGCCATAAAATATATTCGTGGAAAGAAAGATGTGGGATATTGACTAAAACTTAAATTGTTTATAGCCCATTTCTTTTTATTCTAGTCACGTTCTTTCTTCCACCAAACCTCTTTGGTCAAGTTTATTACTTAAGAAAAGTAAACAACTTCGTAGAACTCCGAGTCTTTTTGATATATTTATTATTTCATAGATATTATTGCCTTTAGTAAGTTTTATTTCATTTCATTAGGAAATATAGTATAACTTTCAATATTAGGGTGTTTGTCTGTGGAGAATTTTTTTTTATTTCTATGAGGGGCGAATGTGTATTGTGTATGTAATAATAATAACGTAACATTTGTACAGCGCAGCATTGTGATATTTCACTTCAAGTACGCTTAACTATACTAAATTTGTAATCATATAGAATTCCTTACGAGTCCTTACAAAATATTGATCAAATAATATGAAACATTGAATATGCTGTATATACAAAGCAATGCCAAGATAACAAAATTAACAATAACAGTGCGGTTTTGACACAAGACAAGAGATAATTATAGACAATCTTTTTCTTAGTGTGCCCTATCAGGTCCCCCGACGTTGGCGATCACTCTGGTAAATGTCTCTCTGTCTTGCGCTGTCCGGAATAGCTCCTCCACACTTCTGATGCCAGTCCACTCTCGTACATTTCGCAGCTAAGACATTTGTCTCCTACCAGGCCCTCGGCGACCCTCTATCTTGCCTTTCAATACCAATTGGAGCAAGTGATACATCTCCCCTCGAAGGATATGACCCAGATATAAAATTTTCCCAACTTTCACCAATGTAAGCAGCTCTCTATCTGCTCCAGCCTGTCTGAGAATTTCTATGTTGGTGATCATGTTGGACCATGGGACCTTGAGCATTCTCCGGTGAATTCATTCCATAGACAGTAATGGTGCCATTAAATCAAGATTCATTAAAACTAAAATATAATAAAAAATAGGAGGCAGTTTTCATTTAGAAATGAGGAACATTGTGAATGCACATTAAACATAAAAGTACGGTAAGGAGGAAAACCGAAACCAAACAATTAACGGAAACTTAAGAAACATGGCTTATTAGAGTATTTAAAAGTGGTTCCATGCCAATTCAGAATGAAACCAACTCAGAAACACCTCAGAAAGGTCATTAAAAGCTATAAAAAAGTATTTTTAAAATAGCCGGTGACCCTAACCTAACTTAACCTATTTAACCAAATTTTAAATATTTTTTTTATCATCACTCTTAATGACCTTTCTGAGGTGCTTCTGAGTTGGTTTCATTCTGAGTTGTCCGGTCACCTTTAAAAGTAGTTGAGATTCATGAAAGTTATGATTTTTAAAATAAGTTTTTAATTAAATTAAGACAATATTAGCGAAACTCAATCGAAAATCTGGAGACAGAAAAAAGATATATATGTATATCCAATTCGGTCACTTTCAACTGTATCTTTCACACATTTTTCAATCCACGCTACGCAATTGCACTATATAAGTATTAAATACAAAATAATACAAGAACAGCATGTCAACCTACCAGAGACCAAATCAGAGGGCTCGGCTCGGTGAAACTTCTAATTGGACCTATAAATCCTACTGATCCCTCAATATAAATATTTTAAAAATCTTTTGTAATCCTACATGTATTTAAAATTACTGATTTTTGCATTTTTATATATAAATTCTTTGACAAATCTAACATGCCTAACTTTTGAATGAGAGACAATTGATATTATTTAACCCCTTTTAATATTAAATTGTAAAGTTGGTCTGACGATTACCGAACTGCCTCCCAGTGTAATAAATATATAAGCAAGTCGAATGAAAGCGAACCTCGAAGGATGAAAGCCTATGAAGATGTCAATTTACCTTTTTAGGTATTTCCACAGGAGTTGAAAGCGATTTATATTCCTTCATAACAGTGTTTCTCAAACATGGTTACTTAGAGAATATTAGAAACCTATTTGAAAGAAAGTTTTCCAAAGCGAAATGTCAATGTACTGCAGTAAAATTGTTGATTTTAATTTTTAAAATTGACAAATGTGGGGAAGACTACGATGCACTTTTTTATCAATGTGAAGGATGATTTTTTCCATAGTTTTGTCGTCGAATTCCAGTGTACCTTTTCCTATATACATTTGGTCATCTGATAAGTATTTGTATTTTCTTCTTCGGAGTCGCTAGATGTCGCTTTCTTTTGTATTTTCTTTAGCTTGTTCATTTTGGAGTGTTTTAAAGTTTGGATACTGATTAAAATGACAGTCCTTGTTCTACCGGTATTACAATGGAATATGCTCCGAGGAACTGGCGTCATTGATCCCCTCGGCAGCGGTGCATAGTCGGGAAACATGCCAAACACGCGCCCAACATTTGAACACGGTTGACATTAGTCACATGAGAACGGGTCGTTTATACGACTCGTTCTTGAGTTCAACAGCTCGGCTGTGGAACGATTTGCCGGCCTCTGTGTTTCCTCCCTCCTACAACATGGGTCTCTTCAAGACCCATGTTCACTCCTTCCTTTCCTTAAAAATACCCTCCACACAGCATATTCAAAGATAACATAGGACCTGAGAGAAATTATTTTCCTCAAGGCCTCCTGTGTGGAGTTAATATAAAAAATATTTAAAAATAAAAACCAAATTGGATTTCTTCGGATTCGATTCTTGGTCCGCTGAATGTCGGGATTCGTTGTATACCACTAGACCAAAAGAGAATTGTGTGAGACTGTGGATTTATCGTATTATGTTGGAACCGAGTACCCGTGAAATAAATAAATATTTTATGCTATCTCACTCGCAGGCTAAATCCTATAGATAGAGTGTTTGTCTCTTCTTAGTTTCGCATTTCCGTTTCATCGAGTTTCAAATCACAACGATGCTAATGAAGTTTTCGCTTCTTTGAGGTTCTTGCGCTTCCTTGTTGCCTTTCATCGCCCCTCTTGGCTTGTTATCGATCCCTCGAATCCACAGGGCGATAACACCCACTTTGGGAAGCACTGCTCCAGAGAATCGTTTAGAGGCCGGGGATGATTTATTTATAAAAATCCTTTTGTACATCGCGCCCGCTTCCCCTAATGTCCTGAATTCAATAAGGCTTCGCGGCGGAAGGCTCTGAAAGATAAGTGGAGAATGATCCCACCCGTGTTTAGACTTGCAAAGTGTACAGCCTTTATCTAAAGTGCCAGCAATTCTATATCAATGTGGGCCAGGGATTCCTAAAGTGGCCGATATGTACATTTATATATAGTGTTGTCCGTAAAATAAAGTCCAAACAATTTTACGCGCAATCCGGCAACGCGCAACTGGCGTGTAGCCTGGTTTCCCCATGCAAAATTCCCACCACACTATACTCTCTGTGACGATTAGTCTCGGCGTGGTAGCCGTTCGCGATGGAGCTTTCGCTCGCCACACCCGCCAGGTGTGAATAATGCTCTGCAACCTTGCACCTCGGAGACCTTAGTTTACGAACAGCCCTCGTATATACGGCCTCCGCGGTCGAGGGGTAAGGCTCTCGACTAGCAATCCGTGTTAATTTGTGTTATTTCACAACTAATTAATTAAAAATTATATGTAGTATACTCGTATATGCGGCACGTTCCAGAGTGGAAGATACTCTCAAAATCTCTCTAGTTTAAGACCACCATTCAGAATTGAAACATTGCTCGAAATGGTTTAAGCTGTGTTTGGTGGCCAGATCTGAATAGTCAGGTACTTCCCCAACTTCTTCATAGCCATCTCTTTTCCTTCCTCACTACCTTCAGCCATATATTATAAACCCTTACTTAACGGATTGTTCGCCAAACAGACGTGTTGTCATTTTGTCCCCAAAGTGGTCTATTTAGAGATGTTAGTATATCATTGAAGAAGAAGATAAATAGAAAAAGATAATGGTCGCAACTGGGACTCGAACCCAAAACCTCTTGTCTAACCGGGACGTGCGCTTTTATCAATTCAGCCATTTTGCTCAGGATGTTGTGTGGAGATATGGCAACTTTTTAAAAAATAGGAATGTATGTCTGGCGCTTTGGTGAAATAGTCTAAGCCCATATTCGAGGAGCATAGCGCTCGTGTGAAACTAGCTTTAGTGTGAAAGTCAAATAATAGAAATTTAGACAATGAAAAGTAATAAAAAATTATGTAGTGGTTTTCTTGATGGGAACGTTGATTAAAACGGCGGCCGACAAATTAATAATGGGGGCGGTGAACCAAATAAGTTTGAGAAACTCTGGTTTAGTTGTTGAATTATGTACACGTTCTCCGTCTGCTGACACGACGGACTGAAATGTATGAAGTGTTGTCCCACTATACGACTGGACACTTCCGACGTAACGCCTATAGGCATGTATGTGTAAAATATGCGAACACATCACATTGACACTAACCAAATTTGGTCGATTACTGTGCGAGTAAAGAGAAGGTTAAAAATTACTTAGAGGTTGAGAAATGATTTTGATCGCGTGATTTCAAAATTAGCGGGGAACAATGTTGGAAAAAAGTTTTAAGCGGTTTAAGCACTACACGGGTGCTTCACCTTAATCATCAGGTCGCTAACAATAACACTCCTCACGTAGATGACGATGAAGGTTAAATTTCCGTTTAAGAGGGCATTAACAGAGAAAACCAGAAATATGTCATTTTCAAATCAGATTTTAGACGTATTGACTCTTTTCCACAAAAAATTATAAATGGATTTCGAAAGATTGTTTTTTTATCTAGCATTCGCATGTATTAAATTTTGAGATTTTTTTTTAATTTTTAGTATAATAAGGTTATTCCATAGGTCGTTGGCAGATTTGTTAAGTTTCCAAAAAATATTTTGTATTATACCACACCCATTTCAAATAATATAATCATTCAGTAAAATAAACCAATACATTATCTAGCAAACGCATGTTTTAGAATTTTAATTTTAGTTTCAATAAAATCATTAAAAAATATGTACGTACATGTGTTTCTTGACGAAAATTGGTCCATTTGTGTATTTATTTGCGCACTTACAAACTAACATATTTCAGATTTTTTTAACTTTCTTATTTAATTTAGACATTATTGAAAAATGATAAATACTTATAATCAAAAAATAATTTCAAAAAGTACATTATTTTAATAGTTTTATCATCACGCCTTTCAGCATTTTTGGATGAAGGTATAAATTAAAGCTAATTTGGATTGAAATAAATTCGATATTGAGTTATAATTTTAAAAAGCTGGTACGGAGAAAAATTAATCTTTCTCGTTGTAACCGCCCTGCATGATCGTAAGAACAACTTTCGACGAAATGTGGATTTTCGTCCGCTGGCTGGTTAAACGCTCTTAACATCAGCCGCCAGTTTTGATTTATTCACGAAAAAAAACGTCACCAAAAAGCGCGTTTCATTTTATTTCGCGAAGCTAAAGCAAAAATATTTAAATTTTTTACAGTCATTTTCTAAAAACTTTAATTATCCACATTATACAATACAACATTATATTGATTGTAATTTTAAATGGGATATACATATACAAGAAGTTTGCACACGGCTTAGAGCTATAGTGAGCAAACTTTATAGACTGAAGTTTTTTGTTCCACTAAATACTCTTAGATTAGTATATCTGTCATTGGCGGAATCCCTAATAAGATATGGAATAACCACATGGGGACATTCAACAAAAACAAATCTTCTTTTAGTGCAAAACGTTCAATATTCTTTGGTAAAATTATTATTAAAAAAAACTGAATACGAACAAAGACATGATATACCAAAATCATTATTATACAACTTACACAATACAGAGTTGTATAACAATTATATATTATTATACAATTATATATTATTATACAATCTGTTCGTGCTATATTGTGGCTTAAAATTGCGAGTCAACATACATCTCAATCTGAATATAATAAACTAGTGGTTCATGTTCATAATACAAGACTAACTGCAAATGATGGATTTATAATTCCCAGATACCTAAATAAATACGGTCAAAGAACTCTAGAATACCTTGTTCCAATAATTTACAACATGTTACCCAACGCAATAAAAAGCTGTGAATTGAGTTTCAGAAGGAAATGTGCGCTAAAAAAATGGTTAAGTGAAAGAACTTTTTTGTACTAATTTCTGTTATTTTCCGCTTTTCGTTTTAATGTTTTTTCCATTATTATTTTCTCTTGTCTTATCTTTTATTTGTTTCATTTTCTCTGTTCTGTATTTCTTATAAATTTTATTAACAATTTTTTTTTTCATGTACCTGTATATTTTATGTACCTGTCTCTTCGACTTGGTCGAAGACCTGTCTCAATTTAAAAAAAAGTAATTGTCAAAAGAACCCGTTGACAAACTGATATCAATCAGTTTAACGGGACTTAATTTAAAAATGTAAAAAAACTGTAAATAAATAATAAAGGAATTTTATTAATAAAAAAAAAATTTAAAAAAACCATAAGCGAAAAAGGATCTAAGTAGAAGATTTTGAACTTTAAAGCAGTTTTTATAATCTTGAAACTTTATTAGAGATCCATGAAAAATCATGGGATATTACATTTGTAGGATTTGTGAAGGTAGAAGTATTTATAAAAAAAAAACGAAGATGAAGTTACACGTGAAATCCTATTTAGATACTATTTTGATTAATCTTTACGTCGAATCGGCTTACAGTATGAACATCAAAAATATGCTACGGATAAATCGAAGCTTTTACTAGCTTTTCTATGTTTTGGAATTACAATATAACTATTATTTACGTAACAAAAAATATTAGCGTAAACCACCAAAAACAATATTTTTTCATGACTTAACTATGAAGTAATACAAAAAACAATTTTTTAAAAATACCCCTTTATGGCTAAGACTATTTTTGAGGTTTTCCATGTTCTAACTTTTTTTCGTTCTTATAAAATTATGCACAAATAAAATAACAACCACTTTTTCGCTTACTTGCCTCGAGCAAATAAGACGCTCGATTTTAAAATTTTGCAGGCGTGAGAATCGAAATATTTTTAGCGTTTATATTCCTCTTAAACTTCACTAACTTATGCCTCCCTCTCAACTTCCGTTCGCCTTGCCCAACCAATCGCCTCGCCCGATCACACTTTTCATTACGCTCTCATTCACCAGCTTACTCCCAAAGTCAAGCGTGCGTAAAGAAGTTTTACTTAAAAAATAATTACCATAATCAAACATTGTCTACTATTTTAGAGACTATCAGATATTTAGGTATCGAATGAACACTGGTAATAAACTTGAAAAAATACGACATTGGTCAAAAATTTAACGAAAATAAATACACATGAAAGTGAACCTTAAATTCAAAGCATTTTTGAGAACAGTATTTCAAGCAGGACTAACCCACAGCACAGACAACCGGGATTAGTAGGTTGTTTTTTTTTTAAAAAAAAGAAAGATAAACACACCCGGGTTACGAATAACCGTCAATATTTGAAAATCTCCTCCTACCGTCACAGTAATCGGAAAATGTTGCTTTGGATTTCTACAAGTTCATTTATAATTTTTAATATTGATTAGAATTTTGACATCATGTTTTACAATAGGCCACTGGCACCACATTTTTTTAAATTTTTTTCCGGTTTAGTCAAATATTCTAAGACATTCCGGTTTTTTTTATCGTATTTTTGAAACTCTGGGGATTTTTTGAAAATTTCAATCCAAAAAATCAGACCATTTTTTATAAACCGGAAAGACAAGACATTATTTAATAGATGCAAAAAAACGATAATTACATAGCCGAAAATCATTTTTTTTAAAAAGAACGTTTTCCACACGAATGGCACAGGAGAATAACGAGGCAAACCAAAAATATTACATCTCCTAAATATTTTTTTCCTTGATCCATCTTATTTATCATAAAACTTTATAATGTACAACGTATATATTACTAAATCCAATGTAATATACTTGTACTTGTAAATTATAATAGTAATAAGAATATTATAAAATTTGATTTTGTTAAAATCAGCACCATAACCATTATACCTCTAAAACACGTACCAACTTCTAAAATGTACGGGGTTCTCTTCAGAACATCTGTCAAAAACTCAAACCAAATGATAAGTTCGCAGAGAACAAACAATAAATCTAGTGAACGAATTAAAAAAATTCGCCTGAAATCAAAGTGATGCCATATTAAAAAAATTAGTCAGTGTGGAATTTTGCAAAATTAATAGGAACATTTTCGGAGACGGGACATTTTCATGTAGTGACGTCACGAGCCCAAATAATGGATTTAAAAATATAAAAAGCTGTACATTTCTAAAAAATTTTACTAACATTTTCGCAATCTTAATAAAAAGATCTATCCACACGATTTTTTCCAAGTCGTTGTGAATTCAATGCAAGTGGCTTATTTGAAATATTCTAGACGTTTCTTATTGTTGGAAGCAGCGTGAACGTGTTTTAATTACTGTGACGTTTCACGGTTACGGTACCGTCGTACCGTGACAAAAAAGACAATAAACAGGCGTTCCATATCGTTATAATGCTGTAGCTCTTTCTTACACATTAAGAAATATGAGACACAAAATACGTGTGACTGTTTCTTACTGATTTTTCTTTGGAAGAAACACATATTATATCTTGTTACGGCTCATTCACGGCGACGGGAATTTTTTCGTTTCATTTTCTATATATGTTTGAGGGAGATGTATGAATTTTTTTTCTCCTCTTTTAGTTACATAAGGTTAACAAAAAAATTAAAAAAATTGCCTTTCCTCACCATAAAGAGACAATGCTTTTGTGTTTGGTGAGGGAGTTCTAGCTCAATTAGTAAATGAAAAGATCGTGTAAGTAAGTAATAACGGCTATTGTTAAAAAATCATGTATAAATTTAAAAATAAAAATCCTGAAGAGTTTAAAAAATCATAATATAAATTAAAAAATCATTATAAATGAAAGAATCATGTAAGTTAGTAACAAAAATTATTGTAATAAGTATGTAAAGGATACGTAAGAAAGAACGCAAGATTTATACAATAGTAGAGTCAGAGATATAGAAACTAAGAAATGAAAGAAAAAGAAGGAATGAATGATTTTTAAATAGCAGACTTTAAGATACAAAGTAAACATATTTGGGACTTTTATAGCAGTTTAAGGTAATTTTTTAATTTGGGCTTAAATTCCTGCAAATTTTCAATGGTTTTTAATTTTAATGGGAGGTTGTTATAATAGATTATGCCTCGATAAAGATAGGAATTTTAAATGTGCTTAGTATTAAATTTAGGGATTTTAATAGTTTTCTGGTATATTGCTGATGTATTAAATTGGAAGTTATGAGTATTTATTTATTTATTTGTTTATTAAGACATACACAGTACATTATAATACAGATTATAAGGTATGTTAAATTAAATTATTACATGGTTATGTACCTATTACGTTAGTCCATAGAATGTCATTTGATAATTACGCCTGAGATATGAACCGGTCTAAAAACTTAATTATTGAATGAATGAAGTAATAATAATAAAAAGGAAGAAAAGAGGGGGGGGGAGATAGGGAGACATTTTAAAATCAAGAATTATATGCTCACTAATTGTAATTGACTGATTAAAGTTTAATGAAAAGTTAAGTGTAAGTAATTTTAAAACAATTATATCACGCCAAGAAATTTAATAAATTAGTTTTGTATGTTTGCAAGGAATCGTGAAAAATGTCTAAGTGTAGTAATTTTTCATAGTGGTTATAAGTTATGATTGCGCGAGTAATTGGTGAGTTACTCGCTGCATTAGTGTTATTGGATTCTATATGAAAAAGAGAAGTGTGCCTGGTACGCCTCATTGGTACATTTAAACCAATAGTGGATAGCAATTCAGGACTATCTATTTTATTATTTAGCAGGTTATACAGAAACAGCAGATCTGATAATGTGCGTCTTTTTTGAAAACTTAACATGTTATTTGTAGTTTTGTTGTATTTCTTGAATAAATATTTAGAGAATTTATTCTGTATACTTTCTACTATATGTATGTACACCTTATATTGAGGATTCCATACCTAGGACGCATACTCCAGTGGACTTCTGACCAATGAACAAAAAAACATTTCAAGAGTCTTAGCACTTTTGAAAACTTTACATATTCTTAATAGGAAACCTAGCATCTTGTAGGATTTTGATATTATGTGTTCGATATGCTTATCAAAAATTAATTTGTTGTCTAAATAAACACCTAGATCTTTACATGTAGACGTAGATTGTAAAGGTTTATTATTCAAGTTGTAAGAATAGATGATTTAATTTTTATTTCTAGTAAATGTAATTGAGTGACACTTAGAAATGTTTAAGGAGAGTAAATTTGATTCACAATACGCGCACAAATGATCAAGATCGCTTTGTAATTCTATACAATCAGATAAAGACTGTACAGGTTTAAAAATTTTCATATCATCCGCATATAACACAAAGTAACTATTTTGAAAGCATACATAGATGTTATTTATGTAAATATTAAATAAGAGTGGTCCGACATGCGACCCCTGGGGCACACCCGAGACAATTTCCGTTAAACAGGATGCGAAACCATTGACAACCGTGATTTGGTGCCGATTACTGACATTTGATGCGATCCATCTATAGAGATCACTGTGAATTCCTAGACTAAATAACTTCTGTAAAAATTTTTTGTGATTAACACGGTCGAATGCTTTGGAATAATCAGTATAGATGGCATCTACCTGGCATCGCATATCCATTTGAGCATGAAGAAAATTTATAAAAGACACAAGATTCGAGGTTGTGGAGCGATTTCTCATAAAGCCATGTTGATTAGTTAAGAGTGAAGGTGAGATGGTAGAATATAATTGATTTTTAAATTTGAAGCATTGAATATTTTTTATAGATTTTGACTATTGTAGGCACATTGAATATTAAAAAAAGAATTTCAGTAGGAATTTTAGACGGTTTTCTCAAGATTACCTTAATTATCAACCTTTGAACTATTTTGAGGAGATTTAAAATATTGTCATATGTTCCTCCCCAGCCAATAATACCATATTGCAATGATTGTATGTTTCCTTTGGGGGGGATGCAGACATACGTTCACCATTTGTCTCATTTTCGACAGTTGTTATTTAGTATGGAAGAAAGAACTGAAGCATTACATGTTTATGAATAAAAGCAAAACCATTAGCTAATTGACTTTTAACGTTTTCAAATTTTTGGAATTCACTCACACTTCAATATTATCCTGTAACTTTATTCCATGCTTTCAAAATTATCGTAGTATTGGGCACAAGTAGACGTCACGTGTGAGAGAGATGCAAGAAAGTGATAACTTTTTTTTATGATTACTTTGGAGGAAACGGACCTGTGTACATTTTGTATCTCATCTTTTGAAAGAGCTGCAGCGTGATAAGGAACGAACGTGTATTGCCTTTTTTTCACGGTACCGTAACCGTGTTTCGTCACGGTAATTTTAAAAATTCTCATCCGCTCCTACTTTCATGTATAATTATGTAGGTCATAACACATTATTTCGTACCTCTGTAATTCCACAGATCAACGTTTTGCACAGATCAATAAATAACGTAGAAAGTTGAAGATTGTAATGTGACGTGTCGTGTTGGGAAAAAAAAAGTTGGTTCTTGGGATTTAAACTGTTTTTTGCGTGTCTACGTCGGTAAAGTGGGGTTGATACGCTTTGATTTCTCGCCAAACTGTGTTATGTGGCCTACATATTTTGACCACCAAAACACGGGCATATGCCTAGCATGGTGGTCGAAAAATTCATAAATTATATAACCATTAAAGCAATGAATAAATAAAAATGAAAAAAAAATATATATTTTATATCACAGTAAATCCTTAAACATTAACACAAAAAAATATTCTTTCTGATATATCTTTGCTTTAAGTAAAACTTCTTTACGCACGCTTGACTTGGGGAGTAAGCTGGTGAATGCGTGACGAGAGCGTTACGAATAGCGAGGCGAACGGTAGTTGAGAGGGAGATATAAGTTAGCGAAGATAGAAAGAAAGAGAGTTACGTTTCGTATATTACTGTAGGGGCAAGAGAGAGAGGTGCGCGTAGACATTTTCTTTCACTCTGTCTCTCATAGCCAGGTACGTTTCGTGTATCTAAGACACAGTGCAGTGTAGGAGCAAGAGAGAGCAGTGCGCGCGCACATCTTCTTTCTCTCTTCCTAAAGGACCTTCCTGGAGCTAAAGAAGTTTTTCTTCAGTCGTGTGGTCTAAAGCACACTCGTTTTTTTTACATTAACTCCACCCAGGACGCCCTGAGGAAAATAATTCCCCTCAGGGCCTATGTCATCTCTGGGGGTGCTGTGTGGAGGGAATTTTTAGGAAAGGAAGGAGCGGAAGGGATGAAAAAAAGAATGAGGAGTAGGTAGAAATCTGGGGGTCAGTGTGTCCAGGAGTCACGGATGTATGAATCCATCCCTCCCACTGCGGTGCAAGGCGATATTCCGAGAGAGTACGGCTGCAGAAGTCAAAGGGATTCATTTAACCATTCTCTCTCGATCCGGCCTGCTATGCCGTAAGACCCGTACAAACCTCACCCCATGAACCCTGCCACCCCAGCTAAATCACAAAACGTAGAGAACCACTTGGGTTGACCTATGGCAGAGGTGTTGGTTATCTAATAAATGGTTCCCGGGGCGGCGGTACCCATAACTGCCTCCCAAATTAAAATGCCAATAAAACGCCAGGTGATCAAAAAATCACACTTTGTATTAAATTCCCTAAGTATATTCTGTTCGGCATTCAAAGTTGATGTTAAGTCAGACTCGAGTTAACTAGTGGCTGCTAACTACCCTCAGTCGGTTGGCCGAACTTTTCCCCTAGGGTAACATGCAACCCGCGGTTAATCCTAAATCGGAGTGTTATCTTATCCCTCACCATACAAACGTTAATACATCGTGTGAACTAATTTAAATACATGTATATATATATTTTTATTGTTGAGTAATTTGAAGTTTGTGACATAACATTTTTAAAATTTTATATTAAGGCGAGGGACTATAAATAAAAATAAAAAAATTGGATGCTTGAAAGAGAGAGTACGAAAGCAATTTTCAACCTAGTTATGAATGATGAATACTTGGAGCAGGTGGATGAGTTTTTTTATTTGGGAAGTATGTTTACGAGAGATAGGAAGGCTGATAGAAATATTGTAAGAAGGGTGAATGCTGGTAACTCTATTAATGGAGGACTGAACGCCGTTGGCACCAACAAAAAACTGTCCAAGGAAGCGAATCTAGCCGTCCATAATGGAGTACTGCTAACTGCTACCTACCCTAATGTATGGCAATGAGGTATGGAACTAGTAGAGGAAGGATGAAAGTAGACTGAATGCTGTAGAAATGAGATCCCTGAGGCGAATGTGTGCTAAAACCATGTACGATCGTGTGAGAAACGAGGAGATCCGCAAAGAATGCAAGGCTGATGTAAGCGCAACGTGTAAGATTAAGAAAGGGATGCTCCGATGGTTTGGGCATGTAGAGTGAATGAACGAGAAAAGGGTTGTAAGGAGAATATATGACGCAAATGTGAACGGTATAAGAAGTCGAGGACGCCCAAGAAAGTCATGGCACGACCAAGTGAATCAGATACTTGAGTCGGGCCATGTCAAGAGTCAGAATAATAGGAGAGCATGTATGAGACGTTATGAATGTAAACGAGGCAAGGAATTACAAAATGATACTTTGTCTGTCCAACTGGGAAGGATACCCGTTTCAGGACAGCCGAATTGTATATTTAGTTAATAATATTCTTAACAAAGTGAGGGTTTCGTTCAAGAGATCACAGGAATGAGCTTCTATCAAGACAACTTTTGGGAACATTAATAATTGTATTCTGGACGAAGGGATGGTTTCTTTGTGTTTTTGAAAGAATCGCCAAGATGTGATTTTTTTCAAGGTCATTTTGGAGAACAATAATAATTGCATTCAGAGTGATTGAGGGGTTTCTTGAGTGAGATCACAAGTAGGAGATTTTTTCCAGGCCATTTTAGAGAATATTTACAATTGTATAATTTGAATTTATACATTTATAAACCAATATAAGACATATCAATTCGCATGTATTTATGTCTATTTAATTTAAATAAAGTACTTTGATTTTTAGAATTTTTATAATTTCGAGTCTTAAGTAATAAAAATTAGATTAATGTGAACTATGTCATATACCAAATATATGACATAATTCATATTATGAATTTTTTTCAAGCTCGTTTTGGCTCATTGACTTATGTAGTTGTTTATTTATTTATTTTATTTTACGCCCAAAGGGCTTTTACATAAATAATAAAGGCAGTACATTTTAAATCGAGCAAAAAATAGTATTAATAAATTTACGATAGAAATAAAATATATATAAATGAAGTAAAAAATATAGACAACAAAAATTTGAATTACAGTGAGATAAAATAACAATAAGTTATGATGAAAAAAAAATACATACGTAATATAAAAATATAAAATTTAAGGTAAGGTGATCGATGGTTTGCAAAATTGCAACATTAACCATCTCTAAATAACACCTAGTGTGTTTTGCACAGTGTCAAACCGCTGCGCGCTGTATCGATGGTACTACCTGTACTTCTCTATGCAAGTTGCAGGAGTTCGGAACTGACCAATTTGTATTTTAAATATTTTTGATACGAAAGTTAACTTCTTTTTCAATAAATTTACTAAGACATTATATTAAATCACATTAATAATTATATTCGAAATAAATGAATGGTTTCTTTAGGTAGATCACAATTATGTGATTCTTTCCAGGTCATTTTAGAGAACATTTTGGAGAGGTCATTTTAGATACTCGCTTATACCTAGATTGCATGCTGTTGGCAATGCTTTCTCAGAAGTAGTAGATGTGTTCAACTGCACCGAATATAGTTATAAGAAGGCTATAATATCATACCTCAATGACAATAATTAATGCTAGGTATAATAGTGTTCGTCTGCACGGCGTTTATCATACTCTAATATAGATTCCAAACTGCTTGCTTCATTTATATTAACTATCAGACAGACTAGTTAAGTGAAAGCTAATAATGTATATTTTTTTTTTTCAAAATTATTATTTTTAAACCAAAGATTTATTATTGATTCTCTAACTGGCAGCCCTGAAAAGCTGAACTAATTAGCAGTACCTGTAGTAATTTTAAACTTCAGTCATTTCAACTGAAGGTAACAATAATATCATTACTAAGTTAGTCCATTTTAGCCAATTCCTAGAATCCAACAATACGTACAAATAAAAGTAAAGTAGGTATATTATACTTGATGTTGAGAATTTTTCTAAGAATTCAACTTTATTTACTTATGTTTATTCTGCATAAAAATGTGTATTTTGTATGAGCTCATATTCTTTTTTGTTTGTTATAAACATAACCTATGTATAACCACTATTTATACCACTGTGTATCATGTATCACAGGATGTAATAGCCATTTTATGGCGTTGAAATAAATAAATAAACATTTCCAGTTGCCTAAGTAGAAATTACACATTTATAAACCAATATATGACGTATGCATTTCCAATGAATTTATGACTATTTAATTTTAATAAATTACTATAATTTTTGGAATTTCCTAAGTAATATAAATTACCCATTTATAATTAAGAATAGGCATGAATTTTCAATGTATTAATACAGAGAATTTCAACTTAAATTTTGGAATGGCTTGTCGTTATTTTACAAGGATCAAAAAACAGAGCAAAAGATATATTTTTTATGCATTAACATAAGATTTTTAGTACATATTAGGTATGTGAGATTGTGTTAGCATATGTTCGCTCTTGACTCTTCTTATATCCAGAAGCCAATTGCTAACCCATTTCCGTAAAGTGCTTGCACTTTTCAGTTTCCATGCATCGGGTATGAAGTTGAACAATTTAGGCCCTAAGTTGGAGTATTGTCTTTGTGCATGGTTAGTTAGTTAGTTTAAATAAATACTGCGAGTAGAACGGTGACCGGACAATTCAGAATGAAATCAACTCAGAACCTTTTCAGAAAAGTCAATGAAAGTGTTGAAAAAAATATATATAAAAAATGGTTAAATTACTAATACTAACGTCGGGTTAGGTTATGGGCTATGTTGATGTGTAATTACTGGATTGTACTATGAAATTTTGGAAAATAATGTATCAACAAAAAAAAAATTTTGAAAGTACTTTTTTTAAAAGCTTTTAATGATTTTTCAAAGAAGTGTAGAGTTGACTTGATTCTGAGTTGGCATGGAACCGAGTAGAACACATCTTTCCCTTTGAAACAATTCAACAATTGAGGTATGTACAATCAAATTCAGCAATCTAATTTTTTTTCAAAAGTGGACTAATATTGCAACTTTCTTAATGATTCTCTCTTTTACATATGTACTTAGAAAAGCAGTTATTTGGCATTAAAACAAATTTATTATGCTTTTATTACTGTGTGAATATAATTATTAACTTATGAATGCGTGAGAATTACTGAAATGAAACGTTTCTTTTTGGTTTTCTCAAAATAACGCATTTTGGGGATTGCTTTTTTTACATTAACTCCACACATGAGGCCCAAAGGAAAATAATTTCCCTCAGGGCCTACGTCATCTTAGGGGATGCGGTATGGAAGGTTTTTTTTAAGGAAAGGAAGGAGAAGTCTGGGAAGGAAATAGGTATGAGGGGTCGGTAGGAGTCTGGGGGTAAGTGTGTCCAGGAGTGACGAACATATGAATCCATCCCTCCAATCGCGGTGCAAGGCAATGGGTCGAAAGATTCCTCTTTCAGGCTGAAAGACCTCCCTCAGTGTCTCTCGATCCTGCCCACCACACGCAGGTGGGCGAGACCTGGACAAACCTCATCACTTGAACCCGGGCACCCCTGCTAAGTCATCAAACGTAGCGAACCACTTGGGGTGGTGACCTATGGCAGAGGTGTGGGTTATCCAATAAATGGTTCCCGGGGTGGCGGTACTCACACCCGCCTCCTAAATTGAAAATTTTGTGCAATTTTGCAAAACTGCATTTGATTCTACACACCTCAATTCATATTTGTCTTAATCCGATGTGTAATAAGTGATAAGTGTATTTTATTAGTCTTTTCGTAAGCCCAGAAAAAAATAAACTATCAGACCAATAAAAACTGCTTTATATTTCAAAATCTCCTTCCTACGAACCCAAATTCAGTTCAACAATTTAAATTCTGTAGAATATGAACATAAAACAATTAAATATTTGCTTGAACTTCGAAACATAAATGGCAACAATACAACCACACCCAAAAGATTGATGATTCGCATGTTAAAGGTACGAGGGAATACAAATACAAAATATTATAAACAAATGGTATCTCTAGTGAATGTATTACGAGTACCAGGACACATTGCGTATTTATAAATGGAAAAGAATTGGATAATTAATTAATATATTTCTAAGTAGGTACTAATGATAATGGATCGAAAAGGAATAAAGAATCACCCCTGCTTACTTTCAAAGGCGAATGAACTATAATTGATGGATTGGCAATAAGTCTATTCCATCAATATAATGTTTAATGGGAAGATAAAAGTCCCAAAAATAGCACATGTAATTCTGATAAATCTGAAACAGATTAATATCCTCATCTCCTTCCCCTTCCACATCTCCTTTCCCCCCAAACTACCTTTAATAGACTAGGAATAGGCTAATATTGTTTGTTTGTTTGCCCTTTATGCATTGCTATATTAAGCATAGGAAATGTTTGAATCTTTCAAAATACCATCTTTCCACCCGCAAAGGTTTGTGGATTATTACAACCACTGAACAATAATACATCTGAAAAGTTTTTGTAATCATTACTAAAACTCTTACGAAGCTATCAAAAATGTCACAATTGAGAATGACATTTTGCAAACCATCGATTGTTAAATCAAAATTCAATTTTCAAATAAACTCTTTAAATTAATTAATATCATCGAAGTACTTACCTATGATACTAACCAAAATCGTAGAGTCTGTCAAATAAGAGTAGAAAACATAAAAATTGAACTAAAAAATTTGTAGGCTGGCAACACCAATTTAACTTGTAACGTGTGAGGTGGATGCAGTATAAAAGTTACATGTGTAAATAAGAGTAGGTAAGAGAATCCAGAGCATGAGACATAATAAAACTCTAACTTGAAAACAAGATTTATTAATTACATCATAATCAGAGTTATAAATTGATATTGTATATTATTATAGTTAAACTATTAAGATTAAATTTGCAGGGTCGTGCCTTCCCTCTAAGAGACAAGGTTAATTTAAATGGAACTTAATGTCACATATATTATATTTTTTTAAATGAAGCTAAACAGTTAAATATCTTTACGGGCGCTATCCTATTTTAAAGAACAAATTAGGAAAACTACAAATAGCTAAAATTGAAAGATAAACTATAATAAGAAGTTAAAAATTAATACTACATTACGTAGGATCGATGTATGATTCCATTGTGTTCCGCATGAGAATTCCGTGGCCGGTTTCCCAACCGCTGGTCCAGTGTTGGCAAGACCGCACCGCTCGTTTCCAGAATGAAACTGACCGGTCTCCAGTTAAGAGCTTAGCAGGGCTACGATTGTTTTCAAATTCGGTGATTTTAGTTTCGGACATTGATGTAACGTCTCCCGTGTCGTTTCTCGAATTCGGCAACGAAAAATCCTCGACGAATTTGTAAATAATTTCATAACGCCTCTTCTAATCTAATTCCGCGGCATTTGTTTCTCGCGTCAAGTTGTAAGGCGTCGACTTTACCGTGAAACTCATGTGTAATTATGTTCACAAAAGATGCACCGTTCTCAGGGGTATAAAATCAGTTTTATTTGAGTTTTGGCAGAAAAGAATATTTTTCAATGGAAATTATGTCTTTTTCATCTCAAAGTATGTATTTTGCGGTTAGTAAATACTACTTTGATGAATCGAAAATTATTTTTGTTATTAATTATCACAAAGAAAAAAATATTTTTGTCATTGATTTTCTTTCACAACTGGACATATTTATTGTGAATAATATAACGGTTGAATAGACGATTATGTAGATACTTTTATTAATCCTTTTTTCTATCTTTTTTATTTAATATTTGTAAAAAATTTGAACAATTCATCAAATATTTTAAGATAATATTCACGTTTGGTGTGAGTTCTACTCAAGTTCTGTTATTATATCATTATAAGCCAGTTGCATCATAAAAATTAAATATCACAGAACTTGAATAGAACTTTCACAGAACTCGAAAATTTACTTCAAATATTTGATGATTTAAAACCCATTATAAATTTTAAAGGATAATTTTTTTTCAATCGGCTGCTTGTGCGTTGCTGGCAGATCATCTATTTTCTCGATTCATTACCTTTCACCGCGGAATGGATTCATATTTCCATCACTCCTGGACACACTGACCCCTGATTTCTAATCACCTCTCATACCCTTTTCCTTCCTAAAACTTTCTGTCATTCGTTTACATAAAAACCCTCCACTTCAAACGTATTATCGACTTCAAAAATACCCATAACAATAAGTTGATATGAATTTCAAACGAATTTATATATAAGTAAGAGTATATATAAAGTCAAGTATGTTTGCTCATCGCAATGGCTGAACCCTGCCGAACCAGCCAAACCATGCCCCAAGCGAAAATTGACTCCAAAAAAGTTACTTGTGAGCGTTTGGTCGACTAGTGCTGATGTCGTTCACTACAGCTTTCTTAAATCTGGCCAGACGATTACGGCAGATGTCTATTGTCAGCAACTGCAAACCATGATGGAAAAGCTAGCTGCTAAACAACCGAGGCTGGTAAATCGCTCTAAGCCACTGCTGCTTCATGACAACGCTAGACCACACACTGCACAACAGACGGCTACCAAATTAGAGGAGCTTCAATTGGAATGTCTAAGACATTCACCGTACTCTCCGGACCTTGCCCCAACAGATTACCATTTGTTTCGAAATTTGGATAACTTCTTGCAAGGGAAAAAATTCAACTCCGATGGGGCAGTCCAAACCGCCTTCATAGCCCAGTCAACCTGTGTTTTTAGATGGAAAAAATAGTATAAAGTTAATTTTTTCCCCATCGACTACTATCATTTAGACAAGTGTTTAGCCAAAAGTTGAATATCCCTGAAGCCAACGCCGACTGAATTCGCCCGCGCAAATATTCTGGATGGTAAATTAAAGAACATTGTAAAAAGGTCAGTTTAATAATTCTCACAATGTATTCAGGTCTAGTAAATGATTGATCTTTTTGGTGATTCTGTTTTTACTTAAATCACGTGGGACAGCGTCGGGGGCGACCGTTCTCGGCGATGCCTTTTCGCGCAATGGAATTGATTGAACAAAGTAGTCATTATATATACCTACTTACGAATATCGAAGTAAACCAAGAAATCATTGGAATTTAATAAATATTATTTTTAAATTGACTTATTTAAAATACTGTTTAATTGGATGATATTTTTATTTTATTAACTAACCTGTTTTTTGGTACGATTTTAAAGTTGACTGATTTACGCAGTTTCTTTAATAGTATCACATCGTAATTTAGGTAAAAAGGCTCTTTAATTAAAAAATGTAAAAATGAGTGGGCATAGATTGAGATGTTTTCTATCTAAAAAATTTTTTTTTCTTTTTTTTTCCTTCTTGTATATGACCACATAAGAAAAATATTTGCAGGTCGAGTGAGATTTGTTGAAAACAGCTATTTTCAAAACAGTTGTAGAGTAAGAAAAATATTTTTTGACAATGTATAATTATATTTTATGGGATAGAACGTAAATGTAACTATCATTTTTTTATTTAACTTTTTTTTTTGTTCGTACGGTTATGGACGTAGGCGACTTCGAAAACGCACAAAAAACATTAAATATTGAAAAATCTCTCGTACCATCTTAATTGTGCTCTCAAGACCCGGTCGGTAGGCAAAGGTCACGTGGTCGCGTCATAGTGATGTACATCTTGCAATAGTGATGTCTCGGATTGCGTTCCAACTGCTACAAACTGTCAAATATTCTTTTAAAGTGCAATGTCACTGAATGTATAGAACACAGTAAACCACATTTTAAAAAACATTTTTTATTCACGAAATAAATTTGATTAAAAGGTGTTTTATAAAGCGATTTGCTTTCATTTAATTTAACATAAATTTGAATTTAACAGTAGATAGAAAGGAAAAATCACTAACGGTGAGTTTAGTTACACTACTTTTAGATCTGAATGAGTTAAACAGATTCAGATCTAAAATTAGAGACACGTTCTAAAGCCCGGACAACGCTAGGTACTTAAGCTAGTATTAAATAAATGTGAGCAACTGTTTTTTATATTTTATTACATTATCGTTTTTCTTCATTATGTTAACACAAAATTGCGAAGGTATAATAATAATATACCTATACGCAATTCTAATTTTGAGATCAGTGGGTAGCTACATTGTAATGAAAAAAAAATCATTTTTAAGCCTTTTTAATTAATTATAAAAATGTAGGTTATACAGCTTTACATCAACACCATGAGTTATATGTTTAGTATTGCCATTTGAACTACAGTGGCGCACTCATATGTTTTCTACTCTTATTTGACAGACTGTATTCTTTGAATCTAATCAAGAATTATATTTATTTTAAATAGGTACTTATGTTAGGTACCAAATTTGATTGATTGTTCTAATAATATACAAAAATGATTGTTTGTTATATACGAAAAATGAATTTTTGTAAAAAAAAAGTTGCAATAGGTTGCACGCAAGCTGTTAGAAAATCTGAATATACTGGGACTGAATGTATTGAACACGGAAGAGGGGAGGGGATCGCGGGAGGGGGGTTCCCTGGAGAGGGGGGAGAGGGAATGCAGGGAAGGTGGATAGGGAACGCGTGAGGGGAAGGGGACATGGGAGGGGAAGGGGAGTCTGAAAGGGGGCGGGACTAATGTGAAAAGACAATGTCTTTTTTTTACATGAATACCGCACAAGAGTCCCAACTGCTCCCGTCTGGAGCCAGTGGGACTATGGCATCCCCAATTGGGTTATGTTGTGAGGCTGAAGGTAGTGGGGAGGGGAGGGAGATAGGGAAGAGGAAGGTGGGGAAGTACATGGCTATTCAGATCTGGTCACCAAACACGGCTAAAGCCATTTCAAACAACGTTTCAATTCTGAATGGTGATCTTACACCAGGGCGATACTGAGAGTATCTTCCACTCTGGAACGTGCCGCAAATATACTATATATATTTTTTAAATTAATAAATTGTGTAATAAACAAATTAATCAAATACAATTTATTTGCCACGCTGGGATTCGATCCCGCGACCTTCGGAATGCGAGACAAGCGCCTTACCGCTGCACTACGCCGGCCGTCTTTATTAGTGGCATTGCAACGCATGCCAGGAACTCGCTAGTTATATGCTAACTACCTAGCATATGCAGATGACAAAAAAATATACTTAGTAATCAAGTCTATCAATGACTGCATAAAACTTCAAGAAGACCTAAATCGACTTTTTGCATACTGTAAATTAAACAAAGTACTCCTAAACATTTCTAAGTGCAACAAATTATCTTTTACGCGTAACAAAAATAAAATTTCTTTTAATTATAACTTTCGTGATACACAAATCCATGAAATAGAATCAATCCGTGACCTTGGGGTAGTACTGGATGTAAAACTAAATTTTATCAAACACATTAACGAAGTAATCAACAAAGCCAATAAAATGTTGGGATTTATAATTCGCATATCTAAACCTTTTCGCAATATTAAAACTCTGTATTCCCTTTACACCACGTATATCCGCCCCCACTTAGAATACTGCACACTAATTTGGGCACCGTTCTACCAATGCCATATTGACAGAATCGAAAGTGTACAAAATAAATTTTTTAAACACATAAATTATAAATTCAAATTACTCTTTGCAAATAATACCGGATCCTTAAAATTTCACAACTTTACTCCACTTCAAACACGAAGACCAAATATTTTTATACAAAATTCTGAATAACGGCCTGGACTCTCCTGAACTCTTAAATTATTTAAGAATTCACATACCTACAAGGCCAACCAGACTAAACCATTTTTTTCATTTGCCAGCGTGCAGAACCAACCTTAGAAAAAATTCTCCAATCCCCCGTATATGCGCGCAATATAACACGCAATTTAACAATATCGATATTCTTAATAATTCTCTTGTGAAATACCGAAACGAAGTCAAACGTACGACCACAAATGTTAATTAAATTAATGCACAACTATAGAAAAGGTACAGCATGAGCATCACCTGTCTCCATCCCACCTTCCTCTGCCTCTTGCCCTTTCCTATTCCTTCTTCCTAGTAATATACTTATTTTTTTTTTTGTTGTTGTTATTTTCATTTTCATTTAATGGTTATTACCAATTACAATTGTATATTATATCATAATAACCAACATTAGCATAAGAAACTATTTTGGCTTACCTCATGTTTAACCTCTTGTATAACTCATCCTGTATATAAATTGCTGTTTGTTTCTTACAATAAATAAATAAATATCATAAAATTGTATCTATAGCACAATCTCTCAACACCACCCAAGAAAAAAGATGTAGGTACCAGTTAAAAAAGATGTAGGTACCAGTTAAAAAAGATGTAGGTACCAGTTAAAAAAGATATAGGTACCAGTTAAAAAGATGTAGGTACCAGTTAAAAAAGATGTAGGTACCAGTTAAAAAAGATGTAGGTACCAGTTAAAAAAGATGTAGGTACCAGTTAAAAAAGCTGTAAGTACCAGTTAAAAAAGCTGTAGGTACCAGTTAAAAAAGCTGTAGGTACCAGTTAAAAAAGCTGTAGGTACCAGTTAAAAAAGAATAAAAAATAAAAACTCTCAAATCATAAAAAGCTAAAAGCTAAATGCGAAAAAATAATATGTCTTGCCATTCAATTTATATAATCTTTTTACAGCCTCTTTGATAGATTATCTGATATTGAATGGCCCACTGAAAACATTAAATCCTAGAAGTGTTATCTATACCGATTTGAAAGAACATTTTCCAACTCCCAAATCAGTGAAATTTATTATTTATTCGCGAAAGACTTATTTATATACTAACTGAGGTACCCGGCCTCCAAACCCATGACAAATCTTGCTTCATATACCCCTACCCTACCCCATTGGGGTAGCCCCACCCATACAAAAGTCTTCGAATGGTCCACAATGTTCCAAAACATTCCACAACATTCGAGAGTATTCTAGAATGTTCCACAATGATCTGGGATGTTCAGGGATGTTCCCGAAAGTTTCAGAATATTTCTAAAGATTCCACAACATTCCAGAATGTTCCGGGATGTTCTGGAATGTTTTGGAATGCTCTAGAATACTAGTTCTGGAAATTTCGTTCGATTCTAGAATTTCTGGAGGCCGAAACTTCCAACCCTTATATCTTCAAAACCACGCCCGTCAGGTAAAAACGGGAACGGATTAGGGGATGGTGACCTACCACACCATCGTACCGGGACTTGTTTCTGAGTTCCAGCGGGACGCACATGTTTGTACACTTTCTTTTATAATATATATTGTTTATAAAAAAAATGATTAAATAACATGTGTACTGTGTACCTCATTACGTCCTATGCATGCAAAATGTACGTAAATTTCTCTAAATAAACAATAAATAACGTTAATCTCAAGTGACCTCCTAGGTAAGTATGGTTCTGTATATTTTCTGCCTGTACAGAGGGTAAATCTTACTAATATTATAAAGGTGAAAGTTTGTATGGATGTATGTTTGTTACCCTTTCACACAATAACTATTGAATGGATGTTAATGAAACTTTACAATAATATAGCTCATACATCAAAATAACACATACGAGCTCTTGCATTATGAAATTTGTTTAAAAAAAATTGCAATAGGTGGCACGCGAGCTGTTTGAAAATTGAATGTACCGGGAATGAATGTGTGGGGAAGGGGAGGGGAACCCTGGAGGGGGGAGGGGATCTCGGGAGGGGGGGAAACTCGGGAGGGGGATTCGCGGGACGTGGGAGATGAATACGGTGGACGAGGGAAGGACGTTTACGCCACCTTCCCTCTCCCCACTCCACTCCCAGGGGAGGTGGATGAATCGGAGTGGGAAGGTGAGAGGGGAAGGGAGCGAATGGGAAAGAACACGCAGAGAGAAACAAATTCTTTATTAAATGGCATAGCAACCAACCAGCTAGTGAAACAATATATGTACATTTATCCAATCATTGTACATACGAGTAAAGTTTCGTATCAGTGATCAATGAACCGGTGGATGCAATTTTTAGCCATAAGTTGTTATAATGCTTTGTCTAGTTTGTAGTTGGAAGTGAAATTGGTGATTTTTCAAAAAAACTGTGTTATACAAATCATGTAATTATTATTATTATTAATGTGAAAGAATTCATTTTTAGAGGAAGCACCAAAATGTATGTATTCTTATTGTCCCTTATATAGCCACGCAAATAGATAATAGGAAAAAAAATCGCTTGGCAAAATGAGTCCAGAAGTCGCGATTTTAAAATTATACATAAAGTAAATAAAACGTTTTTATCAATTTTGTGTATAATTTTATAAAAAAGAAAAAAGTGAATCAATGAAAACTATCACAAATAATTTTAGCCTAAAATTAGGTCTGGCTAAAACCACATGCGACAGTTTCCATTGATTCACCTTTTTCTTTTTTATAAAATTATAAACAAAATAAATAAATGTTTTTTATTAATTTTCTGTATAATTTTATAAAAAATAAAAAGTGAATCAATGGAGACTGTCACATATAATTTTAGTCATAAATCTGTATTTAAAAAAAAGAAGTTATCTCTTTAATGCGTCCATACATTTCTAATGATGAAATACAAGTGTAACCTTCAGGATACTAAAGTAGACAAGAGTGGGGAGGCTTCGAAGCTCTGCACAAAGAGGACCGTTATACTATCTCATTCTCTCGCATGCTTAATCCCATAGATGTATGTGTTTGTCTCTTTTTAGTTTCGCTTTTTCATTTCATCGAGTTTCAAATCACAACGGTGCTATGGATGTTTTCATTTCAATATTAAATTATAGGATGTTATACACGACCGCCATAGTCGAGGGGCAAGGTTCCAGTGTAGAAGATACTATCAGTATCGTCCTGATATAAGAACACCATTCAGAATTGAACGCAGCTTGAAATGACTTCAGCTGTGTTTGGTGACCAGATCTGAATATCAAGGAACTTCCTCGCCTTCTTCTTTCCGTTCTCTCCCACCCCTTCAACTACCGTCAGCCTCATAACATACCCCTATTGGGGATGCCGTAGTCTCAATTACTCCAGACGGGAGCAGTTGGGACTCTTGTGAGGTATTAGAATTAGTAAACATTTACTTCCAATTTTGACAATGAAATTTAAAATCAAAGCCAAATTCTGGTGATACGATTTTTGATTTTCACGACCAAAACTATTATCGTTATTTATTTTTGGGGTATTATGCCGTGTGGCGTTACCTCCTTCTTTAGCCAACGTTTCGGACACCGTCACAGTGTCCTTTATCAGGGCAGACGTGTGGATACTATGGACGCTGTGGACGCTGTACGAAACGTTGTCTAAAGAAGGAGATAGCGCAACACGGCATAATACTCTAAAATAAATAACGACTAAATTCTAATATCAATCGAATAATAATAAACTAGCTGATGTCCCCGGGGATGCCCGAACTTTACACATTGTTTTCGAAATCAAATGTAGACAGTGACCTTCCTCTTGTTTTGAAGGTCATTTACAAATAATACAAATCAAATCCACACCGTCCGCTTGCCAGCCCGCTCGTCCTCCACATACAGACGTTCTCCTTCATATATTAAATATTTCAACCAATTTACACAAAACCCTGACAAATTATATACCTAAACCCTCATGAATCTATTTGCGAAAACCGCATGAAAATCCGTTCAGTAATTTTTATATGTATCGCGAACAGACAGACGGACGCAGCGGAGGATTTTAATTTATAATATGTAGAGATGACCACCATCTAGTCATCCAGTATTTCTGCTAAAGTAAGAAGTAAGTCTAAAATCATGGTATTTGAAAGAGAGAGTACGAAAACAACGTGCAATATAGTCATTACTGATGAATACTTGGAGCAGGTGGATGAGTTTGTATATCTGGGAAGTATGTTTACGAGGGATGGGAAGGCTGATAGAGATATTGAAAGAAGGGTAAATGCAGATAACTACATTAATGGAGGACTGAACGCCGTTGGCGCCAACAAAAAACTGTCCAAAGAAGTGAAGCTATCCGTCCGTAATGGAGTGCTGGTACCTACCCTGATGTATGGGAGTAAGGCATTGAACTGGCAGAGGAAGGATGAAAGTAGACAGAATGCTGTAGAAATGAGATCCCTGAGGCGATGTGGGGTAAAACCAAGTACGAACGTGTGAGAAACTGCTGATGTAATAGTAATGAGTAAAATTAAGAAAGGGAGGCTCAGATGGTTTTTGCATGTAGAGCGAATGAACGAGGAAAGGAGTGTTAGGAGAATATATGACGCAAATGTGAATGGTAGAAGAAGTCGAGGACGCCCGAGAAAGACACGGCACGACCAAGTGAATCAGATACTTCAGTCGGGCCATGTCAAGTGTCAGAATAATAGAGGAGCATGTATGAGACGATGTACGATTGTAAACGAGGCAGGGAGTGTGTGCCAAGACCGAGTCTGGCGGTCCGTCAATAAGGAATATTTGAGTTCACTTCTTTCTGATTTTGTCTTCAGTGGAATTGTCCCACCGAACCTTTTTCATTCCACTTCCGATCCACCCCAAGTATGATGTTAGAAAATGGCTTTTCGAGTTAAACATTCTGAAAATAGATTATTTTAGTACCTACCCCAAACTGTCTTATCATGACTTTGGTGATCGAACAACTCAGAATCATGACACTTCAACACCTCCTTTGTAAAGTCATTAAAAGTGAGGAAAAAATGTATAAAAAACGGTTGAAATTAAAAATTGGTGTTGAAATTGAATGATTCTGAGTTTTTTTACATTAGCTCCACACAGGAGGCCCTGAGGAAAATAATTCCACTCAGGGCCTATGTCATCTTTGGGGATCCTGTATGGAGGGTCTTTTTGTGAAAGGAAGGAGAGGAAGTTCTGGGAATGAAAAGGGTGTTAGAGCTGGGTAAGAATCTGGGGATCAGTGTGTCAACCTAACCTAACCTAACCTAACGTAACCTATTTAACCAATTTTTTTATATATTTTTTCATCACTTTCAATGACTTTTCAAAGGAGGTGTTGAGTTGAATTCATTCTGACTTATCCGGTCACCGTCATCAAATAACCACACAGCACCATTTTGTTTTTTGAGAATTGAGAAGTTTCCGTTAAAAAAATCAGAATGTGCGATTCACACGCGGTAGAAGTGAAACCTTCGGAAAACTAAAGTAGATAAAAGTGGTGACACTACGAAGCACTTTTTTATCAATGTGAAGGATGATTTTTCCATATTTTAGTCGTCGAATTCTAGAGCATCTATTTCTATGCATTTGGTTATCTTATTACTATTTGTGTTTTCTTCTTCGGAGTCGCTAGATGTCGCTTTCTTTGCCTGTTCATTTTGGAGTGGTTTGATGATTGGAAATTCAATTTAAAAAATAAATAAAAATTGATTTCGAAGGATTCGACCCTTGGGCCGCTGAATGTCTGGCTGCTGGGGTTCGCCAAGGGCTTCAAACCACTGCACCAAAGGTATACGTGGGACCGTGGATTTATCGTATTATTTTGGAATCAAATACCCGTGAGATAAATAAATATTTCATTGCTCTCATTCCTTCCAGGTTAAATCCCATAGATGTATGTGTCAGTGGCGTTCCGTGAGTTTTCAGTGAGCTAAAGTGCTAAGATTGAAAAATACTACATTACTGATGCCGTTGTAGCTGAAAAAAAAAACTAGTGTGCTTTAGACCACACGACTAAAGTAAAACTTCACTAACTTATATCTCCCTCTCAACTTCCGTTCGCCTCGCCCGATCACACTTTTCGTAACGCTCTCGTTACGCATTCACCAGCTTACTTCCCAAGTCAAGCGTGCGTAAAGGCCCGACCGTTCGCCTCGTCCGATCACACTTTTCTTAACGCTCTCGTCACGCATTCACCAGCTTACTCCCCAAGTCAAGCGTGCGTAAAGAAGTTTTACTTTAAAAAAAACTTTTTGAGCTACAGCAACGTCAATAACGTCGTATTTTTCGATGTTAGCGCTCTAGCACACTGAAAACTGACGGTCCGTCATTGGCATGTGTGTCCCTTTTTAGTGTCGCTTGCTTCCGTTTCATCGAGTTTCAAATCATAACGGTGCTAAAGAAGTTTTCACTTCAAAATCTCCGTATTTTGAAAATTTTAAAATTGCGTGGAACCAGCTCATTTTTTTAAAAACCATTACCATTCCTTGTGTACCTATTTCATCAAAAAAACTTTCAATTCGTCTTTGTGTCATTTCAATAACTTTAGCTCTACATTCTCCAAAATAATGCATTATTTATCCAGCTTCCGTAACATCTGCATATTGAAAACGTCGTTTATACACAATCGTTATATATGCACATAATAATATGAACTTATTTGGACGAAATGCCTCGAGCGCAAGGCGAAAATTAATGCAAATTGGAGTAAACATTGATTCGGAAAAGTAATTAGTCAAATGGTTCAGATTTGAATTATTTAGTATCCAAGTTGCTTTCCGCCGTTCCATTAATATTCCGTTTAAAATTCATTATTCTATTCTTAATTCGAACTGGAATCTAATTATTGCCCCAGCGTAAAATCCAACATCTACGCGATTAAATTTTTATCAACAATTTCGGTAATTTGTCAACATTCTTGAATTCTCCACTGGAAAAGCAAAGATGTGAAAGACACAAAAGCCACGTGATCCATTAAAAGATTTATTAACAATGTCGGTTATTTGTTGACATTCGCGACTTCTGACAGTTGTCTAATTATTGCTGTCCCTAGTGAAACTCAACATCAAACGCATTAAAAGTTTTATCAACAATGTCGGTTATTTGTCGACATTCGCGACTTCTGACAGTTGTTTAATTATTGCTGTTCCTAGTGAAACTCAACATCTACGCATTAAACGTTTTATCAACAATGTCGGTTATTTGTCGACATTCGCGACTTCTGACAGTTGTCTAATTATTGCTATTCCTAGTGAAAGCTAACATCTAGGCATTAAAAGTTTTATCAACAATGTCGGTTTTACGTCGACATTCGCGACTTCTGACAGTTGTCTAAATATTTCTGACCCTAGCGTGAAAGTCAACATTTGCTCGATAAAAGTTTTATAAACATTGTCGGTTACTTCTAATGATTGCTGCCGATACCATGATAGCCAACGTCGACGGGATACAAGTTTTATCTGCAACATCGTTTTTTAGTCGACATTCGCTACTACTGAGAGTTACTGTTTTATAGCGAACTCTAACCTAAAAATTACTGTATCTGGTACTCTAACGTGAAAACCCAACATCGACACGATGAAAAATCAATAACGTCGGTTATTAGTCGACATTCACGACTTCTAAGTTTTGCTGTTCTTTTTTTAACGCATCCTTGACAGTACTATCTCACAATCTTAATGCCTACTGATTTTTTAAAGATTTTATAAAGAAAATTTAAAAAACATAAAAAGAAGTCCCCAGAGAAGAAAATTAAACCTTAATTTTTTACTTCAAGTACGTCTCTTAACAACCTGTATATTTTAGATTTCAAAACAGTTGACCTGAACGCCGTTTTTTCAGAACCGGAGCTGACCTTCTAAATAAATCTTCAAAACTGTATTGATAAGCAAATAATAAATAGCAACCTAAATAATTCAAAGCCTTTCAATCAGAAATAACCAAATATCAACAAAACTGCCCAATGGTATTTAACTATGTCAATATTTAAAATTATTTATTAACCAGGTGATTTGATATAATATTCGTGCTTCGAGAAACGGTTAATAGATGGAGTTACATCAAAGGGAACTTCAAAAGAAGAAGTAAGAAGTAGATGAACTGAGAGAAAGGGGACATCTCAGATGAAAGTTAAAATAAATAATTATGGTGTGCCTTAAAAGTTTTCGAGTTTATTATCAAATATTCGAAGTTGGGATTGCCCGGGCGAATGCGTAATTAGGTTTGAAATTTTAGATTCTGTATTTCGAAAAACAAACTTGAAGTATTCGTAAATACGAGTATTTACCAACACATTTTTTTTCTAACTACCTACATTCCAACAGTACGCACGCAAAAAATTGCTCCGCAAAACTCATCTAAATTGACAGTTAAAAATTCAAAATAATCCATCGATCTATCGGTTGGTGTTTACCTAACAGTTCAGTGAAGTGATCTACTCAATTTAGTTCAATATAAACGGCCGTGTGTAGTAATTTTTATGTGTTAAAACATCAGTGAACTTATGGTGATTGAAATCGTTAAGATAATCGAACTATTTATCACAATACGTAAAATCTTGCCAATTCAATCAGTCAACTAATATTACAAATATTTCACACTACGTCACACGGTATCAGTAGCCTAGTGGTCAGCACGGTCGCTAAACCGGACAGTGACTTTCGGAGCAAACCGAGTTCGAAACTCACCTCATCCAAAAACTTTTCAGCTTTTTTTTTTTTTTAAGAGTGCTAAGACGATTTATTTCTACTTTATTCCTAAATAAATCATAATTGGAATATTGATAAATAATAATAAATATAAAACGGAATTCAGTTCAGCTGAGGGCAGAGATCTTCACTACAACTCAACTATACGTTCCCACTAAAACCACAACAACAACATGAATAACTGTAATGCTTGTGCGGAGCCTACTCTATCTGCCGAGTCCTTATTCACGTGCGCCGCATGCAAAGGGACTTTTCATCTACACTGTGGCGGAGTGGCTGAAAGCTCATACAGACGCTATAGCAAAGAGCGGCGGGCTCAAACTAAGTGTAAAAAATGCTTAGCTGTCGTGTCCACCGCTAACCCTAATTCACCTTTCGACAGTGAACTACTAACAAAACAGAACCTGATTCTAGAACAAAATACACAAATTCTCACCACAATATCAGTAATGAGCAAACAATATGAAGAAATCTTACTTCGAGTACACGAACTAGAAGATGCAAACATAAAATTAGAAAAAAAAAATTCTGACCTCGAAAATCGCTTAGAACAACTAGAAGGTCAATTCGAACAAATTGAGAGAGAAAATAGAGCGAAAAACGTGGAAATCAGGGGAATCCCTGAAATAAATGGAGAAAATCTAAAAAACATCATTTTTAACATCAAAAAAACAACTGATGCCAACACGGAACTCAACAACGTAGATACAGCATACCGTGTCACCCAAAAAACCAATAAAGAACAACAGAGGCCTATAATATTAAGATTTAAAACTACCATCGACCGTGAGAACTTCCTTAACGACATCAAAGCCTTCAACAAAAAATCTACAAATAGAGACAATAAACTTAATACTACGCTTATAGGAATGTCAGGAACTCGCTACCAGATTTACATCAACGAACACTTAACATTTCGCGCTAAACATCTCTGGTTTCTTGCACGGAAGGCTTTACGGGACAACATCTTCAAATTCGCCTGGATCCGAGACGGGAAGGTGTATGTACGTAAAGACATTGGGACGCCTGTTCTACACATCAACGAAAAAAATAAACATCTTTTATCGCCCACCCCCAACATTTTATAAACTCTACTTCGCATACTATTTTGATAATCTACTTGTTTTTAATTTATCTTTCTCGAGTTTCAACAATATTATGAAATCAGTTACTTCTCTCTCCCATATAAATTATAATACCACAATCATAGATTATTATTACTATAAAGTTAACTTCTTTTCAAAAAACTCTACAAAAATAAGATTCTCTGACAATACTATTATTTACTTAAAAAATAAATGTAGTTTCAGTACCAACATATTTAAATCTCGTATTTTTGAAATGGATTCTAATTGTAAAAAAAAAATCTACTATTATTATAAAGGTCACCGAACTATGTATTTTTGTCATTGCTCTGAATAACTGTCAAAATCCATTTTTACTACTACTGACATCAAAAACCAATGGCACAATTTACCTTAATAATACTCTACATGTTATTATTATCTGTATTCAACATGCAACTATTATATATTACTGTAACTGTTATCATGTGCAACATGCATGTATTACTCAAATTATTATCAGGAGTAAAACTTACTTTTTAAAGTCTAATAATTATGGGTTTATCAAAAATAGATACTTTTGGAAATATTTTTTTCATGCATCACTAAACTATAATTTATTTTTATCCACAAACATTATTGTTATCATGAAACCTTTTTTAAAATTTCTATTAAACATTTCATATAGTTCTAGTACTAACAAAGATAAATTTTGTATTTTTGATATTAACTCCATATGTCAGAATTTTATAACTGCACTTATTACAAAGAACACTTTTACTGCTTTTTATGTTACTTTAACCATTATGAAGGTCACTGTTATTACTATTATTGTTATCGCTTTGAATAACAGTCAAAATCCTTCCCAACTATTACCCACAACAGAAACCCATGGTTCAATTTATTTTATCAATATTCAAAACATTGAAACAATCACTCAAAATAATATAACTAAAAGTACTATCAAGAGTGAAACTACCTTCGCAAATTTTACTGTTTTTAGTTCTGCCAGAAATAGATATTTTTGGAAATATTTTTTTCTTTCTATACTTAAACATTTCTTGTTTTTAACTATAAACACAGTCTCTTTCGCTAAATCTGTATTTAAAATTCCCTGTGTTCCACGTATACTTTTAACCATCGCTTCCGATACTTATTTATATACTCCTAATTTTAAAATAACCCGGTATAAATTATATCTTCACACTTTGTCTCTACAACAACTTAATCCCTGCATTACTTTCAAAGTCACCACTATTACTGCCTCTTTACAATTACCAATTAACGCAAAGATAAAAAAAAAATATATAAATGGAAGACTTTACAACCAACTTTTTAACGACTTTTGCAACCAACACTACATATATATATATATACTTTTTTACTTACTATATTATTAATTTGCTGTTACCAATACCGAACTACATTTTTGGCACATTATTAGTTCATACTTTAGTAATTTAAAAAAATGGAAGACATAACAAATGTATTAGACAATATCTCACAGATTCCATGTACCGAAACAAATAATGCTACAGAAGTCCGACAAATCTTAAATCAATCTAACCTTAAAATATTCTCCATGAATATCAGATCAATCAATAAAAATTTCAATGAACTCATTATACTACTCACAGACCTTGATTCAGATTTTGACTTACTTATTCTGACCGAATGCTGGATCAAAGATAACTTTGTTCCAAAAACTATAAAAGACTATAACCAATACAACACACAGAATAATAAATCTCAAAATGATGGCGTAATCATATACATCAAAAATCACATACAACACTCTGTCAAAGAAATCTCAATCACAAATTCAAATTGTCTTAAACTCGAAATAGAAAATAGCGTAACGATATTATCTATATACCGATCACCGAGTGAGTCAAATATAACACCATTCTTAAACTCACTTAATCAATCCTTATCGTGTATGAGGGATTGTGAAAATGTACTTGTTATTGGTGACCTTAATATTAATATCATAAATACGATGCATCCCCAAGCAAATGAGTACATGAACTTACTAACTCTACAAGGTTTTATTCCAGCTATTACGGCCCCCACTCGGGTAACAGAATTATGCGCCAGTTGCATTGACCATGTCTTTGCTAAATGTAAATTGAATACCAAATCTCTCGTATACCAATGCACGGTTACAGACCATTATGCTACTATCACCTCCCTTTCACATTTTATTAAAAAATTACCTACATCTAAAATACCCACGAAGAAAATCTGCTATGACACGCTATTCAAACTGGTTTCCAAGGAAAACTGGTCAAATTTCTATAAATTCACCGATCCAAACATAGCGTGCGAATTTCTTATCGACACCATACATAACCACTTAATTAGTTCCACATCCAACACTAACAACAACCAAAGTAGTCGCAAAATTAAACTTAAGCCTTGGATAACAAATGGCATTCTACACTGTATTCACAAGCGTAATAAACTTCACAAATTTTGTAAAAACAATCCCAATAATCACGAATCTCTCCTATTTTACAAAAGATACAGAAATGCTTGTAAAAAAATAATCTGTAGAGTTAGAGACGAATACTATAGAAAACAGATCAAGGAAGCTGCCAATGACAATAAACAAATCTGGAATATTGTCAAAGAGATTTGCTATACCAACAAAACTACCGCACCTATAAATAAAATAACCATTGCAGACCAAACACTAGATACAACAAATCATCCAGAAAAAATCGCAAATCATTTCAATAAATTCTTCTCCACAGTCGGATCAGACTTAGCAAATAATATTTTAAATAAAAACGGAATGTCAGAATTTAACCTTGCAAATAATATATCGATCGATAATCTTAGCTATGATCCATTTAATCTCACTCCTACCACAGAACAAGAAATCACTGAAATTATTTCATCACTCAAAAACACACATTCAACTGGAATCGACAATATATCCACTAAATTGATTAAACACCTCAAACCAATCATCACTAAGCCCCTTAAACATATCATAAACCTAAGCTTTCAAACTGGCCTCTTTCCAAATTCTTTAAAACACTCAACAATTATTCCTATCTATAAATCAGGGGACAGATCATCAGTGAATAACTATAGACCAATATCCTTGCTGAGTCCGATATCAAAAATAATTGAAAAAACGGTAAAGCAAAGGCTATACAAATTTCTTGAAGACAATGACATTTTGTCAGGAAATCAATATGGCTTCCGCAAAGATCGTAGTGCCGCAGATGCAATTGCAACTTTTACAAAAGCAATCTCTGATAACCTTGATAAAGGCCGCAAGCCCCTCGCTGTTTTCTTGGATCTAGCCAAAGCCTTTGACACTGTCTCTCACCGCATACTTTTGAAGAAACTCCTTCAGGTAGGAATAAAAGGTACTCCCCTCAAATGGTTTGAGAACTATCTAACAAATAGGTCACAATCGTCTCTTGTAAATTCTGCTAAAGAATACAGAAGTACAAGTTTACCAATCACGTACGGTGTGCCTCAAGGCAGTGTATTAGGCCCACTTCTCTTTCTAATATATATTAACACTTTATGTAACTTGGGAATTGATGGAACTATAATATCTTTTGCCGATGATACGGTAATCATCTTTGAAGCTGAAAATTGGAACTCAACTATGGAAAAAGCAAATAAGGGCCTAAATAAAGTAAAACATTGGTTAGATGACAACCTTCTGACTCTTAATGTTGACAAAACAAAATATTTACTTTTCTCCATACGTAAAGTCACTCCTCCCCAAAACTGTCCTAATCTTATCATTCACTCATGCTCACAGAACCATATTACCCCTACGCCTCCCCACAATAATTGCTCATGTACCAACCTAAAAAAATCTGACCAAATTAAATATCTGGGGATTGTTATAGATGACCAACTGCGTTGGGAGGACCATGTCAATTTTACAACAAAAAGACTCCGCAAATTGTGCTATATATTTCTCTCTCTCAGATCAATCCTGAAACTTCAAACAATTAGATGCATATATTTTGCACTATTCCAATCAATAGCAACATACGGTATCGTGGGATGGGGAGGCTGTGCAGCTTCAATTATATATCCCATGATCTTAATTCAAAAGCTGCTACTAAGGATTATATTAAAATGTCACCCATCTCACCCATCAGAGCCACTTTTTAAAAAATTCGCAATCCTAGACATTAGACAATTATACGTTAAGACAATTCTCATACACTTAAGGAAAAATGATCTAACACTCAAAACTCAACAAAATATTTACACCCGCTATTCATCACACCAAAAATGCAAAATTCCTCCAACAAAAACAGCTTTCGCCCAACGACAGTTCTCTTACATCGCGCCTAAAATGTTCAACTTACTGAGTATTGATATTAAGACATCGAAAACTGATGATCTTTATGCCATTAATATACAGAACTGGTTATTTACTCGGGGAAGGAAATATTATAAAGAATGCCTTACATCTTAAAAACTGTTCTTATTTTTTCATATTTCTAGAGTAAAAAATCTTATCTCTAAATTAATTTTCAACCAAAACTTTATATTATGCTGATGCTTTTTTTCATATTTTTTGACATTGTTCGTCCATTTCATATGCTGCTTAGGAATACTTGCTTTTGTTTTTTGGGGTCAAAGACTATCATTGTTCATCTGTATAGATGATTTACATATTTATTCTTATTTTGTATTTCTATTATCCTTAAAATATTATTATTTTGTTACTTTTATTTTTATTTGTTATTCTATTTTATTTTTATTTATACAAGATTCACCTAGTTTAACACCTTTCCTGTATGTGATCATGTACCTAATACTAGTATAATAGATATGCTATATGCTATATGTTTGTACTTTCATCTACATATATATGGATGATTATTAATATTATATACTTAATATCTTATGAATCTCGACTACCATAATACGGGCATTTGCCTAGCTTGGTAGTCGAAATACCATGTAAAAAAAAATCCTGTAATAAACAAAATGAATAAAGAAAATTTAAAAAAAAAAAAAAAAAAAAAAAAAAAATTCTCTGTTTTTTTGTAGTTTATTATGAAATTCGCAGCCCATTACGGTACAAGTTATAAGGAATATTAAATTAAATTATTACATCCTTATAGTACCATATAAGTCCGTAAGGGCCACATAAGTCCCTAGAATATATCAGTAGGTAATTTCACTTGAGATGAGAACCGTTTTTAAAACTTAACTAATAATAATAATAATAATGTTTATTCCAGGATAGTGCAATCCCACACGTCCGATAGAGTTGTACATATTTACACAACAGATAAAGTAAAAAAAGTAAATAGAACCAATATAAAATACATAAGCGATAATAGAAATAAAATAAATAATCAATTATAATGCAGGACGTGGTCTGGAGTGAGCTAGGGCCCAGCGCTCGCTCAGGAGTGGCGCTTGGTGCTGGAAGGCTGCGATCACCACTGTGTTATCGGAAGCCATTAGCCGTATCCTGGCTCCAGAGACCCGGAGTCTCATCAGACCGGCGAATCCGTGTAGTCCTAGCTCCGTAAACATTGAAGATGCACTGCTGTATCTTCTGTATCCAAATATAATTCTGCAAGCATCATTATATTGGATCCGGAGTGGTTCTATTGTAGTGACACCATGTTTCACATGCATATAGGTTAGTGCAAAATGCATTGAACAATGTTTTTTTTACATTGTTACTGCATTTGAAGAATCTTCGGGCAATCATATTAGACAGTATACTGATACTTCTCCGCTGTCGTTCAATATCACCGTCATCCGAGAGGTCTTCAGTAATAATGTGTCCCAAGTATTTTAAATTCTTAGATGCGTTTATATTTTCCTCATTAAGTTTTACAGGGAGCATTTTCTCGGGATTTTTTCCATGGTGGAATGCGATTAGTTCCGTCTTCTTGGGGTTGTACATCATGTTGTGGTCATTTGCATATTCTTCACAGATTTTTAATAATGTTCTCAACCCCTTGATCGACGGAGCTAGGAGAATCATATCGTCTGCATAACTTATGTGATTTAGGCATAAATTATTAATACGACATCCCGCCCTGGTGTCCATGCGATTTGATAATTCGTCCATTCGTCGGTATGTATCTACCTCCGTACCTTATGTGTTCAATACTTAAACTATCATGTCCCGGAGATTTACCGGCCTTAGTAGCTTTGATGGCCTTCATTATATTATTTTCAGAGAGGAAGACGTTTTGTCCATCATATTCCATAATATCAAGAGCAGTCGGTGCTTCGTTTCCAGAAATATCTGCAAAGGTTCTTCTAAATGTCCTGGCGATTTCCTCCGTATTTGTGGACCCGTCAATTTGGCTGGCGATTCGAGCGTTTGGTTTGATCAGATTGTTGCTTTTCTTCCAGAATTGAGCAAACTGTTTTGTGTCAAGGGATTTTACGATTTCGTCCATCTTTGTTTGTTCGGCAGAGCTTTGGCAGTGTTTGAGGGCTCTTTTAAACTCCTTCCTTTTCTGTTTTCTTTCATCCGCAATGGGGCCTTGTGGTGGTTTCCCGTTTTGAATCCACGTCATCAATGCCGATCTGTATTTTTCGTTGTGTTCCTTGACTTTTTGATTCTACCCGGAAATGTGACGATATGTTTTTGGTTCGCTTTGATTGCTCTCCCGATAGAATACAATGTCGGCAGCCTTTCTTAGGGCTTCCACGATATCTGTGTACATATTGCCCATGCTTTGCATATGATCGCATTTATCACATGTAGACTCAGAATTACATATGGATTCGGAGTGTCTACTCTAATGAATGTACGGATGAGTAATAGTAATAAAAAGGAAAAAAGTGTGTGGAGAAATTTAAAAATCAAGACTTATGTGCTCACATAATTTAATAGACTGTTCCGGTCACAAACGTAAGCAGATATATGCTAGCAAATACGATAGCAATCATGTACAAAAAGCGTGTTTATACGTCAACGCGTATGTCTCCATAGAAATCGTTCTAACTCCATTATTCTTTTAGTGACATCCCTAAAACAAAGAGTAAAAGGTCGATAGTGGATCAAGCTGCACATCCCTATCAAGTTGTCCCTAGAAATACATAACAAGAATATTCTGTCATTCGCGCAGTCTGACACATAATTTATCCCGCCAAATTTCCTACGGGCGGCTCGACCGCGCTCGGCATTGTTAATTTTTATTAAATATTTTTATATGAAATGATAAAAAGTGAGGTGACAAAAGTGTTTATTATATATTTATATAATAGAAAAAGTATTGTTGTTTACATAATCTGTGATTTTAGTACCGTTTTCACATAAAAACATCACGTGAGTGTTTTTTACTTTTTTTTAATGTTTGCGTTCTAAATTTTAATATTTACGAATGTTAATATTTATTAGTAATATAATAATTCGAAAGCTTATTTTGTAACCTTTCTAAAACAGTTTTTACTATTCGGCTACGTTCATAAATGTTTCATTTATAGAGCTTTAATTGTGAAGCGGTAATAACACAAAGTTTTCGTAAAATGTCATTTCGTTTGAGACATCATAAGCGAATATTCGCGAAAATTCGGAAGGGTTAAGTGAAAAATTAAGTGTTAGGCCCTTCGTACAAGTTCCGCGACTTTTCATCCCTAACAAAATATCCCCGAAAATCTATCCCCGATAAAATATCCCCGACAAAATATCCCCGACAAAATATCCCCGACAAAATATCCCCGACAAAATATCCCCGACAAAATATCCCTGACAAAATATCCCCGACTAAATATCCCTAACAAAATATCCTCGACTAAAAAATATCACCGACAAAATATCCCCCACAAAATATCCTTAACAAAATATCCCCGACTAAAAAATATCACCGACAAAATATCCCTGCCAAAATATCCTACGGACAAAACAACTCTACTAAATATCTACTAAAACCTAACTTAACCTAACCTAACCTAACCAAAAATGGGACAAAAATATGGCTTCCTATAAAGAAACATAAATTATTGTTCAAAAATAGTAAAATGGGACTAAAGTAATGCGGACATCCAAAAAAGATAATAAATTTCTAACCCGCTCCGCAGGTTTTTAATGCTAGTTAGTGTTAGTAACCATTTTATAGATCAAATACGAACTGATTCAAAAACAGCCTGTTCCACGGATCCACCGTATACGACATATTCACAAATTCGTAGCAGTTATATATACCTGGGGGGGAGACGTCCCCGTCCGACCTGCTGACGGAAGTAGCGACATCTTGGGTCAAATTCTTGAATTCGAAACCGAATTATAACAGTAGCTTTGTGTGAAATTCCACGTACACAGATGTTAGTTGTGGCGCGGCTCGTATGGCGTGGCGTCAGATGTACTGAGCTGGGTTCTGAAATTCATCCACGCAGACGCAAGCCTATTAATACTGTTTGATGACGATCGTTCAAAAACAGTAAAATGGGACAAAAATAATACAGACATCCAGTAAAGTTAGGTAAGGTTAGGTTAGGCTAGGTTTTAGTTTTACTTCTGTCTCGACACAGGTATATCCCAGTGAGACTGGCTTAAAATAAACCCAATGTACATTATATATATATTTATACTTTTTTATAGATAAATAAATAAAATTAAGAAAATAAAATAAGTAGATATTTTGTTGAAGGATGTTTTGTCCGTAGGATATTTTGTCGGGGATATTTTGTCGGGGATATTTTGTCGGGGATATTTTGTCGGGGATATTTTGACGAGGATATTTTGTCGCGGGATGAAAACGCGCATTACCCTTTGTACATGGAGGTACTTACATGCTTTATGTCTATGTCTATTGTTTTAACTTGTTTTAAGTAAACCCTGACGAAGTAAGCATCGCTTGCGAATTATAGTATATATTCTATTAATCTTGAATTTAACCATAGACATATGAATACTAGTAGACCTGCCCTAAGTGATAAAAGCGTATTATTTCCCCCTCGCCATACCGGTTCCTTGGAACCGGCTGGGATTGAGTATGACTTCGCGTGAATCTAATAAATGTGACATCATCATTCTTCTGCGAGCCAGCGTCGAGCGCTCATCGGTGCATTTTGCGAAATAACACCGCAAAAAACATGGTTTGTGTTTTGAAAACGTGTAAATACATACTATCACTCGAGATACATGGTGTGTTCTCGTCGATGTTTATTGGTGTAAGTAAATTATAAAACCTTTGTAAAAGTGTCCTAACTAAATACGCCAACAAAATATTGGAGTCTGAAAATAAGTGAACTTTACTTTGCCGTATTTAGACTTCGCAAATTTGTTCAATACGCGGCGAGCAATTCGCGCCCCCATGTAAAAAGGTCTATTCATTAAAAAGCAGAGTTTACCTTTAAGAACTAAATGGTGATATTATAAATGCGAGACGCCTATATACTGTCATATTGAGTTATCGACGAATCACATATCTCCAAAGTCAACTGCACCCCGCTGTAGTTGTTGTCTACCCCTCACCTTTATGTTCTGGTATACTAATTTTCATATGTCTATGAATTTAACTAATTTAGTGTATCATACAAAACTCGAGACCAAAAAAACACAAAGAATAAAGAAATTACCTTCGCTTCACGTCCTTTACGTTCCGTAAAATAACAGACAGGAGCGGGACGGACATTAAAATAATTGAAAAATAAATTATATTACTCTACGCCAGGGTGAATTTTCAATTTCAAGAATATAATATGGAGTGAAAAACGGGGAAAATGTGCTTTCATTTTGACCCGCGGCATTCGCAACATTACCCAGCGGCCCGGGGGTGGTTACGTTAGTGAAATAGCATATTTTTACAAGATTTAGCACAATTATTATTAACTAGCTGACCCGACGAACTTCGCACCGCCTCAGAATCAATAACAGTTGTGTTAACTTATTATCTGAATTAAATTCAGTTTTTACATGCAAAATGTATGAGGAAAAAGAATTTTCTTCATAATTTTTTTTTTTAATTTTTCCTATGTATTATAGTTTTTTTTTTACATGAATACCGCACAAGAGTCCCAACTGCTCCCATCTGGAGCCAGAGGGACTATGGCATCCCTAATTGGGGTATGTTGTGAGGCTGAAGGTAGTGGGGAGGGGAAGGAGATAGGGGAGAGGAAGGTGGGGATAGTACCTGGCTATTCAGATTTGGTCACCAAACACGGCTTAAGCCATTTCAAGCAGCGTTTCAATTCTGAATGGTGGTCTTACACCAGGGCGATACTGAGAGTATCTTCCAGTCTGGAACGTGCCGCAAATATGCTTTATATTATTTTTAAATAAATTAATTGCGAAATTAACACAAATTAATAAAATAAAATTTATTTGCCACGCCGGGATTCGATCCCGCGACCTTTGGAGTGCTAGTCAAGAGGCTTGCCGCTGGACTATGCCGGCCGTCAAATTATTATTCTGCTATTTGGGGTGGAGACAAATCCAACAACTTAAAGATAATAAAAATCGGTTCAGCCGTTTTTGAGTTATAAATGGTGTAACTAAAGCGACTTTGTTTTATTATATTAATATTAAGAAGATAAACATTTATTTTTGCAATTTTTTTTTATTTTATATCGCTTGATTTTTTCATGGGTTTGTGCTTTCAAAAGATATGTTTTTATAATTTGGGAGGTGGGTATGGGTACCGCCGCCCCGAAACCATTTATTGGATAACCAACATCTCTGCCGTACGTTTGGTGACTTGGCAGAGGTGCCGTGTTCATAGGGTGCGGTTTGTCCGGATCTTGACGGCGGATGCGTCTGCCCACAGCTCCATGGCAGGCTGGATCAGGAGAGAGTGGTTGAGGGAGTCCCTTTGACTTCTCCAGCCGTACTCTCTCGGAACATTGCCTTGCACCACAGTGGGGGGGATGGATTCATACATCTGTCACTCCTGGACACACTGGCCCTCAGATTCCTACCCACCCCTAATACCCTTTTCCTTCCCAAAACTTCGTCTCCTTCCTTTCCTCAAAAGACCTTCCACATAGCATCCGCAAAGATGACAAAGACCCTGAGGGAAATCAGTTTTCTTAAGGCCTCCTGTGTGGAGCTAATGTAAAAAAAAATGTTTCATATAAATTCAAATATAACATTGTCATCAAAAATGGCCATTCAGCGCCATTTTGTTTTTTTGACAATAAGGAACTCCAGTGAAAAATATTATGGCTTTAAAAAAATATATTCATGTAGACCAATAAACGCTGATTCTGAATGTATAAGTTTTAATAAAAAATATTAAATGCAGAGTTTTTAAAAAATTATTAAAAAGTCCCATTTTAATCGGGTCGTAAAAACAAATTTTAGTGGTGACGTCACTGTTCGACGTCACCGTAAAGTCATTGTATGGGAATGTATGATATGACACAAGCCATCGTATTAATTTATTCGTTTATTTACATACTGTTTATAGAGATTTAGTTGTTGTGTTGATTGAAACATTATTTAGGCCTAAATAATGCTTCAAAAATAAAGGTACCTATCTTTATTATTGACAATATTCAAAAACTGCTGCACAAAAAAAATAATAATGCTACTTCTAGGAAGAATACTACGAACAACGGAATTCAAAATGGCGGCAGGTGATCAGCTTATTTTTCATACTAATTTTTCAGGGATGATGACATCACACGATTCACCACACATATGGTGGTTTTCGGGGGATCTTGAAAAATTAAAACTTTGACAATTATTTTAACTATTAAAACTAACACTAAAAATAATAATGCAGTTATTTAAGTTAGAAATCATTATTCACAAAAAAATTGTACTGGAGTTCTCTATTTATTTATTTATTCATTTGTTTATTAAGACATACACATTACATTATAATACAGATTATAAGGTATGTTAAATTAAATTATTACATGGTTATGTACCTATTACGTAAGTCCATAGAATGTCATTTGGTAATTACGCCTGAGATATGAACCGGTCTTCAAACTTAATTATTGAATGAATGAATTAATAATAATAAAAAGGAAGAAAAAGGGGGGGGGGGGAGATAAGGAGACATTTTAAAATCAAGAATTATATGCTCACTAATTGTAATTGACTGATTAAAGTTTAATGAAAAGTTAAGTGTAAGTGATTTTAAAACAATTATATCACGCCAAGAAATTTAATAAATTAGTTTTGTATGTTTGCAAGGAATCATGAAAAATGTCTAAGTGTAGTAATTTTTCATAGTGGGTATAAGTTATGATTGCGCGAGTAATTGGTGAGTTACTCGCTGCATTAGTGTTATTGGATTCTATATGAAAAAGAGAAGTGTGCCTGGTACGCCTCATTGGGACATTTAAACCAATAGTGGATAGCAATTCAGGACTATCTATTCTATTATTTAGCAGGTTATACAGAAACAGCAGATCTGATAATGTGCGTCTTTTTTGTAAACTTAAGATGTTATTTGTAGTTTTGTTGTATTTCTTGAATAAATATTTAGAGAATTTATTCTGTATACTTTGTACTATATCTATGTACACCTTATATTGAGGATTCCATACCGGGAACGCATACTCCAGTGGACTTCTGACCAATAAACAAAACAACATTTCAAGAGTCTTAACACTATTAAAAACTTTACATATTCTTAATTTCTATTGAAAGGTTCCCGATAAATACCGATTCTAATGCCCAGTTGTTTTGCTATAATTCAGATGCAATATTGCATATAAAATAGCCATTTGAAAAGTCCCCGCTAAACGTCGATTCTAGATACATTTCAGTTTTCTATCAAACAGTAACAAGCTTAACAACATAATGATTGACCTCTCCTGTTGAGCACTATTTGTTCAAATGCTGAAACGGAATTAGAATTCGCATTTATTGGGCAAGGCCGGCCTTCCGCTAGAGGCCCGAGAGGCTCCTGAAGGGCCCAAAGGCCCCAACGTCGGGGGGGCCCCGGCCAGTGACTGATATGTCAAATGACAAATATTTCAAAACATTTCCCTGGGCCCCAATTTGGAGGGGGCCCCGGATAGTTACCAAAATGAAACTAGCTGGTACCCGGCATTGTTTCTTCCTGCGTGTCCTTTCCCATTCGTCCCGTTCCCCTTCCGCCTCCTTTTCCTCTCCCGCGTCCCCTTCCACCCCCCCCCCCCCCTCCCCAACAAACCCACCCTCCCCCGAGTTCCCCTCCCCACTCACAGGTTCCTCTCCCCCTTCCCTGGTTCCACCCCCCCCCCCCGCGAATCCCCTACCCGAGTTCCCCTCCCCCTCCCGCATTCCATTCATTCAATCCCGGTACATTCAGTTTTCAAACAGCTCGTGTGCCACCTATTGCAATTTTTTTATACAAATTTCATAATACCAGAGCTCACCACAAACCTTGTCCTGACAATAACGAACACAAAATAAAAATAATTATCCAATTTGGTGGAATAGGAGGAAGTTATGCGCGAACATACATTTCAGCGATTCATTTTTATTTATTTAGATCCTTAGATAGATAGATAGATAAGATTCCCTCGATAAAAAAAAATCTCGAAGTATGCTCCGAAAATTATTATAAACACGTTAATTTCACATATCTTAGAAGTTATATGTATGAAAAAAAATCACAGTGCATCTTTAAGTGCTATTTTAAATGTTTCCCTAGAGATTTTTGTTCTATTTTAAACGAGCCGTGTTTTATTCAACATTTTCACAATTTTATCATTTTAAATATTAGCGCGCTCTCTTCAAAATTCGTAATTTTATCTCTCTATCTTCTTCTTTTTGAGCGGGGATACGGTGGCTTAAGAAGAAATATATCAACAAATTACTTATGGCCCCACTTCGGAGGTGCCAAAATGGTAAACATTAAGAACACAGGACTCGAAAATAAATTATCCCAACTGTCTGGAGCCAGCGGGATGTGGAATCCTCAAATGGGGCGTGTTGTGATGCCTCAGAGTAACATACTCTGAGTGCGATGCTGACGGAATTGGCGATGGTGGGGAGACGAGTAACAGGAAGGTTGTAAGTAGCTGGCTCTTCAGATCTGGTCACAGAACACGACCAATAATGCCATTTCAAGTAATGTTTTGATTCTGACATTTCAACATCGACCTCCAAGCCAGATTAAATAGATTACATAATTATTATTAAACAAATTTATTTATTTATTACTTCTTCACAATTTAAATACATTTTTAGCATGTAATTATTAATCCCACTAGGGTTCGCTGTATCGGGGTTAATAATTTCACATTTTTTTAACAGTAACGCACATAAATATCGGTAATTACCAAACCGTTCAGTAAAAGCAAAATAATAAAATTTAAAAAAAAATTAAAATGACAATGAAAGGAGGAGGAAATTTGTAAAAAAAATATATATGGTAATAATTATTTGTCCCGGTGACTAGCTGTCACTGGATCCCAGTGAACTCGAGGAACCGGCTATTTTTGGAACCAGTTCCTATCGGATTTCTAAAATGGTCACCAATACTCAAACTGGGCGAAGCCTAACCAAAAGCTGGGCCTAGCAGCAAAAACCTGCGGAGTGAGTTTTTAACTGATATAGATTATTCCGTGTTTTTTAACGGGTCTTCGCAAGTGTAATAATTATTATTTTCTTACTTGAGAACTCGTATATCTTTGAATAATGAATAACCCTCACTGACAAGTTAGTTCCAATATGTATAACACACTGGGGAAGTCGAACAAACACAAGAGAGTTGTGGTAGAACCTTCACGCGTAGAATAACAAATTGAATTGTTCCACATCCACAAACACCAGGGTTCGATTCCCACTTCTGTTGACACGACTCGTCATATTTTATAAGTGAGGGATGTTTTCTTTTGCATTATTCATAAGTCATAAGGGGTGAAAATCGTGAAGTATTTTTTTTCTCCTTTTTTTCAAAATTTGAATGGAGTTAGTGATACCTGATATCTCTAATAATTATTGAGGTATTTTGGCAGAATATGGGAAAGGGGAATGGTTGGGAATTCAAGAAACCTTTCATTCACAATTAAATCATTTAAAAATAATGTATAATATACTCGCATTTGCGGCACGTTCTAGAGTGGAAGATACTCTCAGTATCAATTATTATTTTTCATTGATAAACTAATGTTTAAGGCTCTGCAACCGGGCTCAAAAAGAAGAAGATGGAGAAATACGAAATTACGAATGTTAGAGGAGAGCGCTAACATTTACAGCGACAAAATCGGTGCGAAAATTGCGAAAATGTTTAACAAAACACGACTCGTTTAAAATAGAGCAAAAATCTCGCGGGCATTATCTTAAACAGCATTTAAAGAAACACTGTGAATTTTTTCATACATATAACTTGTAAAATAACTTAAACAAACGTGTTTATAATAATTTTTGGAGCATACTTTGGCGATTTTCTTCTATCGAGGGAATTTTATATAATTTACGTTTCGGTGCGGGCAAAGTCTTGATATTATCTTCAAGAATAACATATATTTTTTAAGAGCTTTAAAACTTACCGTGTTTGGGGGAAATATGCAGATAATAAATCAGTAGAAATCCGGGTTGCGGGCCCTTAGGACAAGATTTATATGCATTACACAAAGGGTAACAATTATTATGAGTAATAATTATTAGCCTGAAACACTCATCTACATTGAAAAATCTCCCGAGAAAAGAACATGCCGCCGACGGGACTCGAACCCGCGTCCTTCTGGTTTCCGGTCAAATGCTCTTTTGATTATAAAAATAAAGTTGGTTGTTTGCAGGTGGAAAAATGTAATAAGCAGTAATTTTTTAATGAAACACTAGTATATATTGAATTATCTGGCGGGTAGGAGATAAGCCGACGTAGAGCATTTGACCGGAAATCAGAAGGACGCGGGTTCGAGTCCCATCGGCGGCATGTATCTTTTCTCGGGAGATTTTTTCAATGTAGATGAGTGTTTCAGGCTTATAATTATTACTTATAATAATTGTTACTCTCAGTATCGCCCTGGAGTAAGACCACCATTCAGAACTGAAACGTTGCTTGAAATGGATTATAAGTATTGGACGCCACACTATCACAAATATCTGTAAAATAAATCACACATAGACATAAATAACTATTCACATACAACCTAACCCATATAAAACAAATGAAAATAATGGAATCCTGTCAAATTTAACCTATAAATAGACTAGGCAGAATTGATTTCATTACTCCATCTCCAACATTTATAAAATAACTCTCTTTAAAAGATTTATTACCCTTCCAATCACCCTTCTGTTTTAATTCTATTCATAATATGTATTTTACCTGATATATCCTTGTAATTACTATATTCATTTATATACCTGTACGCCTGTCTCGACACAGGTATACCCTAGTGAGACAGGCATACAAATAAAACCATTGTAAACATATTTTATTATAGATAAATAAATAAATAAATAAATAAAAAAATAAATAATTGGGGACGCCATAGTCTCACTGGCTCCAGACGGGAGTATCTGGGGCTGTTGTGAGTTATTCACATAAAAAAGGGATTCTCAAATTGACTACACTCAGGAGTTCGCAGTAGTCGAAATTTATTAAAGAACACTAAAGAATTACACCGGGATTTTTTTGCTTGAATATCGCACAAGATTCCGAACTGCTCCCATCTGGAGCCAGTGAGACTATGACATCCCCGATTGTGTATATTATGAGGCTGAAGGTGAAAGGGGTTGAAGGGAAAGAGGAAGGTGAGGAAATACCTGGCCATTCAGATTTGGTCACCAAACATGGCTAAAACCATTTCAAGCAACGTTTTAATTTCGAATGGTGGTATTACACCTAGAGCGATACTAAGGACGAGTTGTTTAACAAAACTTGAACAATTCATCAAATATTTGAAGTCAATTTTCACATTCTGTGAATGTTCCATTCAAGTTATGTTATTTTATGATTACTATCTAGTACCCGGCATGCGTTGCAATGCCATTTAAGAAATAGTTTCTCCCTGCAAGACCATTCCTGCCTTCCCTCCCTGCCGCCAAAATATATTAAATACACACCTTTTCAAACCACTTGTAGTAATTTTTTTATACAAATTTCATAACGCCAGAGCTTATCATTATACATTATAGAAACAATCTTCTGCTAAAATGCAAAGTTCTGTAAAAATTTTGAGTCATTTATCAATCAATTTTGATAGGGACACCCTAATTACTTTCTGGATAGGGACACCCTAATCACCTAACGGTATGAAATATACTTTACAACCTATTCTCATACCTACCAAATATACATAAAAATTTCATAAAAATCGGTCCAGCCGTTTCGGAGGAGTGCGACCACCATCACCGTGACACGAGATTTTAAATATATAGATAGGTCAGTTGCTTCATAAAACTGAAATAATCACAAGAACTTGAATAGAATTTTCACAGAATGTGAAACAATCCATCCTAATAGTATATTCCACTTCGGAATGTTTTAACACTCGACCTCTGGATTCATAGTCGAGGATCCTATCCATTTGACCACGGAGTATTTCTAATGTATGTTTTAGCCATTTTAATACAAATAAAGCAGAGTGTGTACACTAGGCAACTTGAAACAGCAGAAATGCGAATGCTTAGATGGTCGGCAGGAGTATCACTAAAAGATAAGATCAAAAGTTCACGCATTCGTGGTAGCCTGGGTGTCACAGACATAAATAGTAAGCTGGAAGAACGATAGTTGAGATGGTATGGACACATAAGACAGAGACCATCAGACCACACAGTGAGGCAGGCAATGTCTATGGAGCTTCATCGACAGTCATCCAGAGGAAGACCAAAGAACTCCTGGATGACTCAATGTTCCAAAATTCTTCAGAGAAACGGCCTGGATGAAGGCGATACCCAGAACAGAAGATATTACAACCTGAGAACGAAAAGAGCCGACCCCAACAGCCTACGTAGGCAATGAGTTGGGACAGCGCAAGGAAGAAGAAAGCAGAGTGTGTAATTCACACGCGGTAGAAGTGAAACTAGAAAGTCGCTAGATGTCGCATTCTTTTCTATTGGTTGTTTTTTTTTGGATTTCATAGGATTCGAACCCCCGTTCGCTAAATGTCTGTCTCTCTGGCCACTGAGACTTGTCAGGCACCTTGTCCACTACGCTATGAAAGGGACGCACCGAAGTGCGAATTTACCTCATTCTATTAGAACCGAGTATTTGTGTCGAACTGAGTTGTGGCGCATTTCCGTTTCAGCCAAATTTCAAGTCACTAACGGAGCTAAAGAAGTTTAACTTCAAAAACCCCGAGTTTCGTTTGAAGGGTCGTCTTTTAGGTCAGCTTTTTGTGTGTTTTCTTGCTGCAAAGCAAAAGTCATTTTTATTTTCAGCTAAATCTACAACAATAATTGAATCTCCCTATCTCTTACTGTCATCTTCTATCTCATTCATAAACTTCAATCACCTCTTCTCAATCCCGATGATCACTTTTTATAGGTACTTTATTCGAATTCTGATAGCTTTGTTTAAAGCCTCCAAGAAACCCGTAGCATTCAATTTGAATCTGAAACATCTGGAATCTCCTTAGAAGTAAATTCAAACCGCCTAGTAAAGCAAACTCTTAAAGTGATCATTATTTGCCAAGTCTACCCTTTGGTGATGTTTATTCTATCTTCAAAGACACCCGCGGAATCGGTTGAATTTTGCTATAATATTAGTTTAGGCCCATTAAACCAGTGGCCTAGAATTCAAATTTCTTCGAAAGATGTTCTTGCGATGTTACCCTTGTAACTGTACAGGGCGGTTCCAATGAGAAAGATCAATTAATCTCTGTATCAGCATTTTTAACTAATAATTCAATATTGATTTCATTTCATTCAAAATTTGCTTTAATAAATTACTACAATCAAGTTATCAGTAAAGTACTCTAAAATTTTTTGTATTCGCTGGTATATACACAACAGTATACGGCGGTCTCCTAGTATAAGAGTAAGGCTCTTGACTCACAATCCAAAGGTCGCGGGATCGAATCCCGGCATGCGTAAATAAATGTTATTTGATTAATTTGTGTCATTTCACAGTTAATTCATTTGCTTGCGGCACGTTCCTTAGTGGAAGATACTCATTTTGTCATCACGCCTTTGCGTGATGATAAAATGAATAAAATTATGTGTTTTTGTAATTATTTTTTAATCATAAGTATTTATAAATAAATTTTTTTATGTCTAAGCAAAATAAGTGTATTAAAGAATCTGGAATATATTAGTTTGTAAAACCGTAAATAAGTAGGCAAACTGAAGTATTTTCGCCACCGAACAAGTGCCTAGATTTTTTTATGATTTTATTTGATCTAAAGTTAAAATTTGAATGATTTGTAAAGTGTGTTGTGCAATATAACATTTTATATGAAAATTTAACAAATCTGCCAACGACCAACGGTATAACCTCATTATAATAAAAAATAAAAAATTAATTAATTTAAAACACAGCTTTTTTACTATGTGAAATATCAATCTTTCGAAATCAAATTATATTTTTTGTGGAAGAGTCGATATGTTTAGAATTTGATTTAAAAATGACATATTTCCGGTTGTGTAAGCATGTATACATGGTGTGCATATGGACATAAATAATTATAAACATAGAAAATTATAAAGGTCCTAAATTAGATTCTTTGGGGACTCCTGAAATGGGAGGTCAGGTTTTTAAAAACTTTTCAATTAGATAAATAATTAGGTACGGAGGAACGAAAGCAATCTGTTTGTAAGCAGTTGGTTAAGAGCTTCTACAGCTTCCCAAGGTCGGACTCAGGTTTTTTTATAATTACCCCCACTCATGGGATGCCTGTGTCGCCTATGTCATCTTTGGGAATGCTGTGTGAGGGATGTTTTTAATGAAACGAAGTTCTAAGAAGTAAAAAGGTTTGAGGGGTTAGTAGGAATTGTATTAATGTATTAATCCATTCCTACCATGCGTCGAGTCTTTCTGAATTGTGTAAGGGACATCTTTAAGGGCATTTAACCAGCCAGCGGCCGAAAATCCACATTTCGTCGAAAGATGTTCTTCCGATCGTAGAGGGCGGTTCCAATGAGAAAGATTAATTATTCTCCTTACCAGCTTTTTAAAATTATATCGATTTTATTTCATTCCAAATTTGCTTTAATTTATATCCACATCCAAAAATTCAAGAAAATCTTAAATTTATTAATTTGTAAGACCGTAAATAGATAGACAAAATAGCGAAATTTTCGTCAAAAATAAGTGTTTGGTTATTGTTTTAAATAATTTTATTTGAACTAAAATTAAAGTTTTGAAACATGCATTTACTAGATAACGTATTGATTAACAATAATGTATGATTACATGGTATGACATATGTCTTGTAAAATAATATTTTTCGTTTGAAAATATAACAAATCTGCTAACGACCTATGGTATAACCTTATTATACTAAAAATAAAATAAAAATTCTCCAAATTTAAAACATGCGTTTACTAGATAAAGGAACAATCTTTCAAAATCAATTTACAATTATTTGTGGTAAAGTGTCAATGCATCTATAATTTGATTTAAAAATGACATATTTCCGGTTTTCTCTAGTTATACTCTCTTAAGGTATTATTGTTGCAATTATTTATGGCTCTTGTATTTTATACCATCTAACGAAAAAAAAATATAAAATATATGTACAAGTTATCAAAAAGGTAAGAAACCTGAGGAACGGTTGCACGCCCTTTATCATCCAAAATTTAATTTTGGATTTGAGGCCAAAAAACCAAACCAAACTGAATAATTATTTTTTAAATGAAAAAGTATAACAAATGGTACTGCGTGTCTTCATACCGCGACAAAATATCCTACTGACGAAACATAATCCGACAAAATATCTACTAAAAAGTAACCTTATAGGATGTCTGTATTATTTTTGCCCCATTTTACTATTTTGGAACAATAACTTATTGAATTAAATGAAGACTATATTAGCTGAGAATAAGAATTAGAAACTCAATCGAAAATCTGGAGACAGAAAAGATATTGGGACTCGAACCCAAGACCCTTTGCTACCCAGATCTAGACGTATCGACTCTATCCTATAGAAAATATAAATTGATTTCGAAATATTGTTATTTTATCTAGTAAAATTTTATACGCACCAGATTTAAATGTCCGGGTTTAATTTTCCCCACAGGAAAAACTAAAAACCCTTTCACACACTTCCCAAATGATCATCTGGTCAATCCACGTTATGCAATTGCACTATATGTATTATAATTACAAAACAATACAAGAACAACATGTCAACCTACCAGAGACCAGATGGGAAAATAATTCACCGACTCCAGATATTTTCATATCAGAGGGTTCGGCTCTGTGGAATTCCTAATTGAACCTATAAATCCTACTGATCCCTCAATATAAATATTTAAAAAATCTTTTGTAATCCTACATGTATTTAAAATTACCGATTTTTGCATTTTTATATATAAATTCTTTGACAAATCTAATACGCCTAAATTTTGAATTAGAGACCTAGGTATAATGCCAGTAGCCGAAATAACAAATGGTAATATTTTTATAGTCCGAGAATGCCAAATTCTTTTAATCTCATTTCCTAAATCTGTGTATTTTCTAATTTTTTCAGAAACAGTTTTTTGAATATTACAGGAATTTGGAATAGCTACATCAATGATATAAGTTATTTTTTTAATTTTGTCATGTAAAACTATATCAGGTCTATTATGACTAATTGTTCTGACTGTTAGTATAGTTTTATCATAATATATTTTATAAAATTCATTTTCTAAAAATGAATTTGGTTCATATTCATAATATGGTACTATATTACGGCAGTCAATCAAGTTATGTTTAATTACCAAACTTTGGTGGATTATTTTTAAAACCTGATTGTGCCAAAATGTATACTCGGCCGGCGCTAATATAGAACATCCCGATATAATATGTTCTATAGTTTCCGGAAAAGCCAAACATTTTCTACATAAATCATCAATTTGATTTATATCTTTGATTATATGCTTCCTATAATTTTTAGTATTAATGACTCTATCTTGAATGGCAAGCATAAATCCTTCTATTTCTGCGCTCAACTCTCCAATACTCAACCATTTTAAATTTTGAAAAAATATGTTTATTTTTATTACAATAAGGTTATCCCGTCGGTCGTTGTCAGATTTGTAAAATTTTCAAACGAAATGTCGTGTATTATATAACGCACATTTCAAATCATACACAACATCTTCAAAGATGACTTAGGCCCTGAGGGAAATTATTTTCCTTAGGGCCTCTTCAGGGTGTGGAGTTATTGTAAAAAAAATTAAAAATTTATTGATTTATTTTAATAACGCATGATGGCGACTAAACTGTGTCGGGACAAAACTTTATAGTTCCGCCTCTCGAACGAAATCACTAGCGCTCCGCTACAGTAAAATAAATCAGTTTTTTTTTTAAATAGAGGGAGGAAACACAGTGTAAATTATCCAGGAAAGCTACTTTTCAGAATTTTAATTTTAGTTCAAATAATATCTATCGTTAAAAAAAATCCGAGTACGATTAAAATAAAATGTGTGATAAAATATGTAATAATACGATAAAATGTGTAAGTATAATATTTCAGTATGTCTTACGGACTTACAAACTAACACATTTCAGTTTTTTTTATTGAAAAAATAGAAATAGTTATGATAAAAAAATAATTACAAAAAAGACCCAATTTCAAAAAAATTGTCATCAAGCGTTTGGTCATTTTTATTGCTAACATGAATGTAGGTAAAAATTTAAATTTTTAAAGCAAATTTTGAACGAAATTAAATCGATAGTTTGAGTTATTAGTTAAAAATGCTAGCCCGGAGATTAAATAATCTTTTTCTTCGTAACCGCTCTGTAGAGTTGAAAGGGCGTGATTTCAAGACCATCTTACGACGAAGTTTGAATTCTCGGCTAAATCGGCCTTTAATCTGAGATATGACACTGCGAAATTAATTTTTTTAATTGTATTATAGGAGTAAATAATTCACAGGTTGATTGTATCACTAAAGATAAGCTGTATGAAGGAATCTGAATTTCTTTAATAATACAAAAGCCATTGGCGATTTCAATTCATTTTAATGTAACAATTATTATAAGTAATAATTATTAGCCTGAAACACCCATCTACTTTGAAAAAATCTCCCGAGAAAAGATACATGCCGCCGACGGGATTCGGACCCGTGTCCTTCTGATGCTAATAATTATTACTTATAATAATTATTTTCCTTTGTGCTATCAATTAAAAAAATAATAATTCATTTTAATGTGCTGCTAAATTTGGATATTTTAAGCATTTACTTATAAAGCGCTCACATTGTGACTTTGAATAGGTAATAATAGTCTTTTTTACTTTAGCTTTAGGTCTGTGATAATGCATGCGGTGTTAAAATGAATTCATTTCGTGTGATAAGGTATATTTTGACAGATTTGCTCCTAATTCTAAATTAGTTCATCTAATAAGTAATGAGTAAGATTAAGAAAGGGACGCTCAGATGCTTTGGACATGTAGAGCGAATGAACGAGGAAAGGAGTGTAAGGATAATGTATGACGCTAATGTGAATGGTAGAAGAAGTTGGAAACGCCCGAGGAAGACATGTGAATCAGATACTTGAGTCGGGCCATGTGAAGAGTCGGAATAATAGAAGAGCATGTATGAGACGATGTATGAATGTGAACGAGGCAAGGAGTGTGTGCCAAGATCGAGTTGTTTGGTGGTTCGTCCTCTCTGCCTACCCCTGCTGGGAAACGGCGTGATGGTTAGTTAGTTCATTTAATGATATGACTAAAATCGTATTTCAATCGGCGCGTATTGGTGCTGCCGCCCCGGGAACCATTCATTGGATAACCAACACCTCTGCCACAGGTCTCACCAAATGGTTCGCTACGTTTGGTGACTTAGCAGGGGTGCCCAGGTTCATGGGGTGAGGTTTTTCCAGGCCTTGGCGGCGGATGCGTGGAGGGCCGGATCGAGAGAGACTGGGTGAGGGAGGGGGTTTGACCTTTCCAGCCTCTCTCGATCCATTGCCTCGCACCGCTGTTGGAGAGATTGATTCATACGTCCGTCACTCCTATACACACTAACCACCAGATTCCTACCCACCCCTCATAACTTTTTCCTTCCCAGAGCTTCCTGTTCTTTCCTTTCTTAAAAAGACCCTCCATATAGCATCCCCTAAGATGACATAGGCCCTGGGGAAATTTATTTTCCTCGGGGCCTCCTGTGGGGGGTTTGTAAAAAAATGTGGGAAAATAAATACAGTTTATAAAAAAAAATCTCAGATATATAATCATATATTTCAAATTCAAAATCTTAAAATTATAGGCAAGCAATAGTCGATTTCTTAGATTGTCATATTAATAAAATCGAAGATATGTTATAATACAATAACAGAATAATTAATATTAGTACACAAATCTGAAAATAACGCACAGCTGAACCGGCAGAATCGGGAAGAAAATACGACAGATAAAAAAAAAATACGACTCACCTCACTGTTGTGGAATCCACGCTCGGTATCTTGTCCGATCGATTCACAACAAATCCACACTGTCACAATGTCACTTTTACAATCATTATTCAAAAACTATCACGAAAAGCGTGTCTTACAAAACTTAACATTGGCTTTTTAAAGCTGTTTATTCTTTAATTCAACTTATAAATATACAATATTTGAGTGTTCTAAATTAAAAGCATAGATAAATTTGAATCAAGATTCGGAATTACACACGGATTTCAAAAAACGTTCGATTTCTTACAAATAAACGTATCGTAAAACTAAACACTGGCTTATTTTAAAAGCAGGTGATTCTATTTTCAAAATCTAGGTACATTTTTGAGTGAATTAACACGCGGCGTTCGCGCGGATTCAAAAAACGACCGATTTTTATTGTTTTTTTTTTGTTGTTTTTAATTTATTATTTTTATGGATGTTGGGTGTTTTAGTGGCAAAAAGGGTAAGATGATGTGACGCACTGAGCACTCGGGCGTCAAGAGTGGCGAGTCGGTAGCGGTTCCACCAGCGGAGGTGTGCCCGTCGCTGGGACTTTGAGCTGACTGGCCTAGGGTCCGTCTAGGAGGCCGGCGCCTGCGCACTCTGCACACTCGATGGGAGAAAATGGGGTGGCCATAGAACCGGGAAAATGTAGGGTGGTTTTTTTGTGTTTTTCACAACAATGCTGAAAAAATAAGCGATTGTCAGAAGGACGAAGAAGATAAGGTTTTTAATTATGCGGTAGAGTTTTAGGTCATCAGCAAACAATAAAAAAGAAATATGAGTTATGATTGAGCCAATATCATTAAAAAAAAAACAACGGTGGCCCTAAGATAGATCCTTGCAGGACTCCATGAAAATTTAATAAATCCTAATCCAGATCCTTCTTAAACAACATATTATTGTTAGCGATTTTTGAAGTAGGTTTCAAACAACATAAATTCTTGTGAAGACACGATATACTACGTCAATCGAAGACACCAAACGTGGCTAGTTTCTTTCTCAAGGTCGTATGTGACATCTACAGGATTTGCTTCGTCAAGAGTTTGTAGGTTTTGCAAGTTACTGTTAAATACATATATGTGAAACTAAAGCATCTATTTACGTTATTTTTAAAAGATTTCAATAATTATAGTTTGGCAGAGGATTGGTAAGGTTTATGTTAGGTTAGGTTATGGCTTGTCAATTGCAATTAATAGAACCCTATTACATACCATTAAATTCATCATATATTATGACTTTTTCCGTTATTTTCGTTATTTGTTTTGGGGGTGTTATGCCGTTTTGTGCTACCTCCTTCTTTAGCCAACATTTCGGACAGCGTTGCAGTGTCCATCATCAGGGCAGATCCGGCAGAAGTGCCCGATAACACGCCAAAAACAAATAACAAAAATAATTTTGGCCGTGAAAATCTAAAAACGTAACATTTTCGTTATTGTTTAAATCATTTCTGAACTTAAACGAGAAGACCAACAGATTGCTAACAATTCCCAACTGGCTCTTCGAGAGCTCATTAGCAACATAACAGAAAAGCAACAAAAAAACAGAATAGAAGAAATAACAAAAAAAATCAAAAAATTATAAACAAATAATAGGAAGAACGTATATAAGAAATTTAAAAAAAAATAAACCAAAAAAACGTAGACATCAAAGTTGAATTAAAGTACTACAGAATGCAGTAATTGAGAAGGTATCTAAGTAAGTAAGACATCTAGGTAAGTTTTTTTACATTGGCTCTACACAGGAGGCCCTGGGGAAAATAATTTCAATTTGTCATCTTAGGGGATGCTGTGTTGAGCATCTTTTTAAGGAAGGGAAGGATAGGAAGTTCTGGGAAGTAAAAAGGTATGAGGGGTCGGTAGGAATCTGGGGGACAGTGTGTCCAGGAGTGACGGACGTATATATCAATCCCCCCACTGCGGGTAAAGCGATGTTCGGAGAGTCCGAGAGGTCTACAGGTATTCCTCAACCAGTCTCTCCCGATCCGGCGCAGTTGGTGGGCAGACGCTTCCGCCGCCAAGACCCGTACAAACCTCACCCCATGAACCTGGGCACCCCTGCAGTGGTGTCGTTTGTCCAATAAATGGTTCCCGGGGAGGCGGTTCCATATCCGCCTCACAAATTGAAAAAGGTTTGAATTGAATCCCTAGTTATTGCGGCGCCTCTAGGTCCGAGTCGATCTATGGCTTGGGCCGCGTTACGTCACGGCAAGCTTAGGGCTCGGGGGCTCTTGGAAGAGGGGCGGGGGTGGGGGGGGGAGGCGGGAAAGCAATGGAATATACGGGAATTTACGTGTCCGGCCCTTATTACGGCCGCTGTCAATTAAATCCCCGAATGTGTATGACACTACCCACCCCAATCCACCCACGCCTCTACACACACAACATTCCCATGCTAAAGGGGTAGGTATGCAGTTTGCAAACAGACTAACTAACTAACCGTTTCCCGCAGGGGTAGGCGGATAGTACGAACCGCCAAACCACGGTCTTTACAATCCTTGTCTCATTCACATTCATACATCCTCTCATACATACTCTTCTATTATTCTGACTCTGACCATGGCCCGACTTAAGAATTCACTTGATAGTACATGTTTCCTCGGGCATCCCTGAATTTTTCTATCATTCACATTTGCGTCATATATTCTCCTTACACTCCTTTCTTCGATCACCCACTCTACACTAGCAGTTAAAAACCTGCTCCTCAGGTTTTTGCTGCTAGGGTCTGCGGGCGGTTTTTGGTTAGGCTTCGCCCAGTTTGAGTGTTGGTGACCATTTTATATATTCGATAGGAGCTGGTTCCAAAAATAACCGGTTCCTCGGATCCACTGGGATTCAGTGACAGCTAGTAACCGAGACAAAGCAACCGCGACAGGCATATATAATATATAACCGCGCCGCGTGGTATTACTATTCACAACTGCCAGTTAGGGGGCATACAGAGTGGAAGATACTCTCAGTATCGCCCTGGTGTAAGACCACCATTCAGAATTGAAACGTTGTCTGAAGCGGCTTTCGCCGTGTTTTGTGACCAGATCTGAATAGCCAGGTACTTCCCCACCTTCCTCTTCCCTATCTCCTTCCCTCCCCACTACCTTCAGCCTCACAACATACCCCAATTGGGGATGCCATAGTCTCACTGGCTCCAGACGGGAGCAGTTGGAACTCTTGTGCGGTATTCATGTAAAAAAAAAAATACATTAATTACGTGAGCTCAAAACGGGGGGGGGGGAGGTCCAGCAATGTCTACTTGAAAATAATTACAAAGTGGCCCAAATTTATCTCACCAAGGTGGGGGGGTCTAGATTGGAAGAAAAACTGCTCACGTAATTAATGTATGCCCCCTTACAATAATAATCATATAGAGATAGATACACGAAATTACAAATCAAGTTTTACTCACGCCTGCCAGGGGATACTAATCATGTTAGCTGTTAACTTGTAAGTGGCGCCACCATTTATCACAAAAGTACATTTGTATACAAACTTCACGTACGAAAACGGTTTTTCGTAAGGCGCGGCATTAGAGTTGCATTCTTAGCCGGTTTCCTTACAGCCTCTAGCCTATTAATACTGTTTGATGATGATGCCCAAACGATCTGATCGTCGCTTTCTTAATCTTACTCAATACGCTTACATCCGTCTTGCATTCTTTGATGAACTCCATATTTCTCATTCTATCATACGTGGTTTTACCACATCGGATCTCATTTTTACAGCATTCAGTACTTTCATCCTTTCTCTGCCAGTTCCATGCCTCAATGCCATACATCAGGGTAGGTACCAGTACTCCATCGGAGACTTTTTTATTGCCAACTGCGTTCTGTCCTTCATTATTGGAGTTACTTTCTTACCCTTCTTTCAAACAACAAACTTAGAAAATACCCCATTATTTTGTCTTTACATGCAGTGGCGTAGCGAGGGGGGGGGGCAGAGGGGGCGGACCGCCCCGGGTGCCACCCGAGGGGGGTGACACTCGAACGTGGAGAAAAAACTTATGTAGTGCAAAATTGCCGCAAAAAATATTTTACGATTGAACACTGACTGTTATTTAGCTCTATGGCTCGTTTGGTCGTGGATTCCCGAAAAAATGTTTTTAATTTTTTTTATTTTCGTTCCTTATTAGTATTGCTCGATTGGGATTTCACTGAAATATTCCTTGTGTCATTCTAATTTCGTAAAGTCATTGTTATCGTAAACGTAAACTCGTGAAGTGAATTGTTATCTATTGACTGACGTGAATTAGTGAAAAATTTGTTATTCTGTTAGCGTTTTTTGAAAGATCATTTAAAAAAACAAGATAAATAGATTTGATAGTTCACTTTTTTAATAGACGCAAAACTTGAATACAATTATACCAGATTCGATCGATAACTTATTGAAGAAAAATGATCAATCATCTTTATGTTTTTATCTGTATTATATTGTTTTGTGTACACGAATAATTACTACATGAGTTTTCAGAAAAAGTTTTTTATGAATTCCAATGCATTTTAAATTTGTTGACGAAGCGCTATTTTCACCGATTACCAAGTCAACTGCCGACATTATTTACACCAAACGATTAGCTAGATGGGGTAGTTTCGCAAGCTAAGGTAATTCATCTACCAAAATAAGAGCACCCTCAGAATTTGATCAGTTGTCGATTCTTTGGATAAGAAATCACCTTCGCATTACTAGCCTAAATTATTTCTATTAATAATTAAAGCTGGTGACTCACACCTTTACTATCTCACAATTGAAATTTTACCGTTACACTCTGAACACAAAACTGGTTTTAACTTAAGAATGGGTTGTTAAAATTATATATCTTAAAATGATTTTCCTCAGAATTTTGCAGCATATTAGAATTGAAGACTCCACTCGGAACTTTAGAACGGTTTCGAAATTTATCCTGCATTTGAAGACCAAACTGGTTTTAACTTTTTGTGTGCGTTTCCCCAAGTTCAAAACTGCATCCAGAACTCAAAAATGGTTTTCCTTAGATTTTTGCACCATATAGAATGCAACTTGAATTTTTTAACTACACTTGGAAAATGAGAATGGTTTCCTTCGAAATGCGTCAGTACATGCATCCGCAACTGGATATTTTTTAAAATTCTGAATACAAGACTTGTTTTAACTTAAGAATTAATCTGGTAAGAGTCCACCGGCTTAAATTAAAAATGAACCTTATTAATTATTTCAAAACTGGTTTAAATTTAAGAGTGAATCTGTATTTGGTAACTCGTTTTAGTTAAAACTACACCCATAACATGAAAATGGTTTTTTTCCGGTATATGCAGCACTTATTCTGAAACTTTCATATCTTACATCTCGGAGAATATCTTGCAATAGTGGAACTCGGGAATGGTTTCCTTCGAAATGGATCCGCAGATGAACAGAGTTTCAAGGAAGTTCAAAAGAAACCATTTTCGAGTTCCACGTGCAAAAGTCTGCAACTTTCTAGAAATATTTGTAAGTTGCAGACTACGTGCTGCAAAGATCGGAGGAAAACCATTTTCGTGTACTGCGTGCATAAATAATTAAAACTGAGTACTTACACCATTACTATTTCACAATTGAAATTTTGTCGTTACACTCAGAACACAAAACTGGTTTTAACTTAAATATGGGTTGTTAAAATGATGTTTTCATGCCAGCAAATGATTTTCTTTAGAATTTTGCAGCATATTAGAATTGAAGACTCCACTCGGAACTCTGTTATTTGTAGCTTTATTGCTCGGTCAAAAAATTTTGTTGTTTTATTTTCGTTTCTAGCTCTTACTATTGCTTTGTGGGGGATTCCCTTGAAATATTCCTCGCTTATCACCTGTTTCATTTTGATTTATTTCGTACATTGTGATTGACGGGAAACTCGTGAAGGGAATTATTAACTTTTGATTATTGAAAAGGTTGTTATTCGGTTACTGTTTTTAGAAGTGTTTTAATTTTGAGGATTGCGAAATTTTCGTTTAGACATTTGACTAGCTAGTAATTTGGGAGGCGGGAATGGGTACCGCCGCCCCGGGAACCTTTATTGGATAACCAACACCTCTGCCATAGGTCACCCCAAGTGGTTCGCTACGTTTGGTGATTTAGCAGGGGTGCCCGGGTTCATGGGGTGAGGTTTGTCTAGGTCTTGGAGGCGGATGACCAGGACATACTGAACCCCAGATTCCTACCCACCCTTTAAACCCTTTTCCTTCCCAGAACTCTCCTCTCCTTCCTTTCCTTAAAAAAAACCCTCCACACAGCATCTCCAAAGATGACACAGGCCCTGAGGGAAATTATTTTCCTCAAGGCCTCCTGTGTGGAGCTCATGTAAAAAAAAAAAAATGTTTTTATATTTAAGGAGGTCGAATTTGGATTTTGAATTTCTCAAAGTAATCTTTAATGGGGGGAGCGTGACATCACGTTTTCCGCCCCGGGTGTCACCCATGCTAGCTACGCCACTGTTTTATACATGAATGATTTAAATAACAAAAATAGTATCAAAAATAATCAGCTAAATATGCAAAATTTAATGACAAACAAAAATGAGTAAAAGGTAGAATACAAAAGTATCACCAACAATTTATTATTGGCACCTGTGCTGATGGGACAATGATTTAATAGGTACAATATGTCCTGTCTTTAAATAAAGGGCTTCATCACAATATCAGCTTTATGCGATTGATGGTAAAATATATTTTTGAAGTGTTTAAATGGGTTATTAAAAATGTCAATTTCATTATTGGAGCAGTGTATAGTGTTATAATGTCTTAATGTTCGTGGTATAGGGGAGAAATATCCTGTATTTGTGTGGTAGGTAGATATATATAGAAAATATCTCCATCCTCCTTGTTGAATTTTTTGATGGTGTGCTGATGTTAATTTGGGATAAAATGTTTGGTGTATCAACTGACGCATGTATAATTTTGTGCAGAAGCAATAAATCGGAAAGTTTCCGTCTACTTGTCTCTGACAAGTGTATTTTATAGTGTAGAATTCGGTCGTTATACGTTCCAAATTGATCAGATAAACCTTCGCGATAAGCAATAACACGGGTTAATTTTCTTTGTATGGATTCGATTCTATAATTGTCAATCTCTTAATATGGAGACCAAATAGTGGTTCCGTATTCGAGAATACTTTGCACATTTTATTTATATAATTTTAAAGTTAATTCTGCACTTTTAAAGCAATTTGTGATTCTAAGAGTTAATCCTAATATTTGTGACGCACTTTTTGAAATTGTATCTCCATGTTTATTGAAGCTAAGTGACGAGTCAAATATCACGCCCAAGTCCTTAATTGAAGTTATGTTTAATAAAGCGATATAATATTATAACTATTAATCACAACGCTGTTTCTCGGCAGGGGTACGCAGAAAGTATAGGTCAAACAAATTTGTCATATATCGTCTTACAAAATGGTACTTTTCTGTTATTCTTATTCTTGACATGATACGATTTATGTATTTGATTCACTTGATGGTGCCATATCTCCCTCGGGCATCCTCGACTTCTTCTACCATTCCCATTTATGTCCACTCCTTTCTTGGTAAAGATTAAAGATTATTGGTTGGTGTTCGGAAACTTGTAGTAAGTCGGAAAACTAGTTAAGGCGCCGTATCCCCGCTCAAAAAGAAGAAGATGCAGAGATATGTAATTACGAATGTTTGAGAAAGTGCGCTAATATTTAAAACGGTAAAATTGAAGCGAAAATTATGAAAATGTTTAATAAAACACGACTTGCTCAAAATAGAGCAAAAATCTCTTGGGGCTGTCTAAAACAGCATTTAAAGAAACACTGTGAATTTTTTTATACCTATAACTTGTAAAATAACTGAAACAGACGTGAAAATAATAACTTTCTGAGCATACTTTGCGATTTTTTTCTATCGAGGGAATTTCGTATAATTTCTGTTTCGGCATAGGGAATGTATAGACATAATCTTCAAACATAACATATATATTTTTTAGAGCTTTAAAACTTAAAATGATTAAGGGGGATACATAAAAAAAATCGGTAGAAATTCGTGTAGCGTCGGCGAACAAACGTCTGGATCACAAATTTAAACATTGTTTATTTACCTTTTTTCCCATTTCTTTCGGCAACTAAAGGGTTTAAAAAAATTGGAGCAGAGACTAGATTTCGACGCATTTTAAAAGACAACTGCTGATACCCCCTTGCAACCGATTATTTTCAAAACTCAAATCCAAAATAGTTAGACCACAAAATCGATTTCAAATGTAGTGTAGATTAACCAGTTGATGATTTCCTCCGTGGTCGAGGGGAAGGTTTTTGACTCCTAATGCGAAGATCGCGGAATCGAATACCGGCGTGGGCAAATAAATTTTAAGATTAATTTGCGGTATTTCACAATTAATTCATTAAAAATAATATGTATTTAGTATATTTGCGGCACGTTCCAGAGTGGAAGATACTCTCAATGTCGCCCTGGTGTAAGACCACCATTCAGAATTGAAACGTTGCTTGAAATGGTTTTAACGAAATGAAATGAAATGGTTTGTTGACCAGATCTGAATAGCCAGGTACTTCCCCAACTTCCTCCTCCCCATCGCCTTCCCCTCCCCAATACATTTAGCCTTACAACATTCCTCAATGGGTGATGCCATAGTCGCACTGATTCCACACGGGAGCAGCTGGGACTCTTGTTAGGTATTAAGACGCCGCAACCCAAATTTCTACCGATTTCTTGCAAACCCCCCTTAAACATTTGAAGTTTTTAAGCTCTCAAAAAAATATATGTTATTTTTAAAGATAATATCTAGCCATTTGTCGCGCCGAAACGCAAATTATATAAAATTCCCTCGATAGGAAAAAAATCGCTAATTATGCTCCAAAAATTATTATAAACACGTTTGTTTCAGTTATTTTACAAGTCATATGTATTAAAAAATTCACAGTGTTTCTTTAAATGCTATTTGAGACAACCCCTTGAGATTTTTGGTCTATTTTAAACGAGTCGTGTTTTATTAGACATTTTCACAATGTTCGCCTCAATTTTGTCGCTTTAAATACTAGCGCGCTACTCTAACATTCGTAATTTCATATCTCTACATCTTCTTCTTTTTGTGCGCGGTTGCGGAGCCTTAACAAACAACAACAAAAAATCGAGTGCAATTCGCACGAGGTAGAAGTGAAACTTTCTCCACACAATCTCAACCAATAGGAGCCATGAAAAATGCTCATAATCAAAGCGGCCAATGCGGTATGGTTTCATTCTATCTCATTCTCTCGCAGGCTAAATCGTATATACGTATGTGTTTGTCGTTTTTTAGTATCGTTTCTGTTTCATCGAGTTTCAAATCACAACGGTGCCAAAGAAAGGAGGAGGTAGCGCAACACGGCGTAACACCCCAAAAATTAATAAAATACTTTTGGCCATAAAAATCTAAAATCACATCTGGTGCTAAAGAGTTTCACATAAAAAAAAACTATATTCGACTCAAATCTGGTTGCGATTGCCTTTTATCTTTGATTCCAAAAGGTTGCATTATTTGGCTCTATGCCAAATGGCGAGCAAAAAAATATCGCCGGGTTTTAAATTATTAATCAAAACTCCTTCTAGGCGGGTCAGTCCGTAACTTTTACCATCCCTGCGGAACATCTCCTCAGGGAAATGCAGTGAGATTTGTCGATATGTGATAGCTAATGTGCCCCTTGAACATTCAAAGAGCTATCTACGTATTCTGTCAATGGATACGGTGTCCAGAAACTAGTGGTACAAACAAGACACCGGAGAATCTACGTCACATCATACGTCGATTTTATGGTATTAGCTCTTTTTTAGTGACCGACAGAAGGTTCGGTTTCGGCAAGGTTCCGAAAAAAAATCTAGTTTCAGCATCAGTTTCGGTTTCGGCAGAAAATATGCAGACCACTTGAACTGCTGGCGATCTACCTCAATATTATTAGACTCCGACAGGTATTTATTATCGACTCTGAAAGGGTGCAAGTATGTGTGCCCCCCGGGGCGGAGGAAAATTTTGTCGCTCCCTTTGAAAAGAATGTTTTAATTTGTATAATGTCAAGTCACAAAGTATAGAACTATAACAATAGTTAGTAGATTTCTAGAGATTAGACTAGTTCTGAAAATTTTAAATAAATATAAAAATACATTCATTTTTATGATAGGCCTCGGAGGTAATTTCATCGACCACATGTGAATTCCAAAGATATGAAATAGGTACATGCTGTACTTTTATAAGGCATCTACAAAATGTAGGTAAAGTCAAAATATTGTGTCAAGACTATTTTTGGTGCATTCAAATTTGCCTAACTACCAGGAGCCAAATGATCATCTTTGCATGGCTTCTTGAAATCTTGTGCCTCTTGGAATCTCTTTAGCTTACAACCGCAGACTTTTGAGCGCCAGGAGAGGGGGGGGGGTAGGATTTTTTTATTGCGACCTCATTTTACACCGATTTTTATATCACATGTGACGAGTATTCTTCCAATAAAAAACATGTTTATAAATTCTACTACAAATTTATAAATGCTCTCGGAAATCGGTAATGATATCCATATAATAGGATTTCGCGTCTTCATCACACAAGGCAGGTTTTAATTTAAGATCGGTTCGGCGTAAGTGTCGAGAAATAATTGTTACACACGGAAGTCAATTTCTCGGAATTATTTTGCAGCATATGGAATGCAAATCAAATGCTGTTAGGGCGACCGTGCTATGGCGGCAGTGCTGTGCCCTGGGCTCCAATGCAATCGTCTCGGCGTTGGGGGGGGCCGTTCCGAGCAAAGAGCAGCCGGACGGGGTTTATACAAACTTTACTAAGGGTTATATTAAGGCAACAATGGTCTCTAGTCGAGACGCGAGAGAACGGATGCTACCTCTCCTTGCCGCGACCAGCTCAATTTCGGCGGAGGTGAAGTCTCTTTTCATGGACCATGGGTCGACTTTAGCCTCATCTCCCTAGGGTTGGTGTGGAGGGGTATTTTGGGTCAATTGTTAGTGAAACAGGGCGTATGAACACACAGTTTATTCCTCTAATGGCACATGGTCATCATACAATAGAAACAGCAAATACGAGGTGGATCCTCGACCTAGGTTCGACTTTAAATCTCTCTCTCTCTCCGGTCTACGGATCTATGCGACATGATTTCAGTAATTTACAGAAATTATTCAGCACAAAATAGGGAGCTTACATGGGTCCGTGTAGAGGCAGGAAGACTACGGCGGCTGTTTGCTCACACGCCGTCATCTGGTGTTTGGTGAGACCGCGGGGGCTCGCCCCGGGGACCTTCTCACATAATTACGGGTACACTTAGCCATTTAACAACTATACTTGTCGAGATTTAGCGGACTACAATCCGGGCATAGAAATGCCGTGGTGCTCGTGCGGTTGCCACAGCAAGCTTCTCGAAGCGGGCGTCTGATATGTTCGATAGCCGTTGGTATGCGCGAGCCCGCTCGTGGACAGAAACTCGCGCCTGCGCAGCGGCTTGACCGCGCTGGCGCTGAGCGGCTAATTCTCACTTAACGGCGCTATAGAAAAGCGCGCGTAAATCAGAACCTTTCAAATGCGTATCGTGATAATGCAAAGCTTCACTTGGTACACGATGAATCGGCAACTTGTTGTTTAATTTATCATTATATTGTGAATACAAAACTGGTTTTAATTAAATCTGCGGTGAATTAAAACTTCACTCAGAACATGAAAATGATTTTTCTTTAATTCTGGCAGTACATAAATAGTCTGCAACTAGAATTTTGTAACTGCACTTCGAATAAGACAATGTTTTTCTTTCGAAATGTGTTAGCAGATGAATCCACAACTAGAATTTTACATTCTGAACACCAAACTGGTTTAAATTAAATCTGTATGCGGTGAATTAAAACTACACTTAGATCATAAAAATGGTTTTTCTTTGATTCTGGCAGCACATTAATAGTCTGCAACTAGAATTTTATAACTGCACTTCGAATAAGAGAATAGAAATATTACCACAAAAATTTTACATTATGTACTGGTTTAAATTAAATCTGTGTGCGGCGAATTAAAACTTCACTTAGATGAAAATGATTTTTCTTTATTCTGGCAGCACGAACATAGTCCACAACTAGAATTTAATAACTGCACGTTGAGTAAGAGAATGTTTTCCTTCGAAATGTGACAGTAGATGAATGCGCAATTATAATTTTACATTCTGATCACAAAACTGGTTGTAAATTAAGAGTGAATCTCTTCACCGCACTCACAAATGTTCAATTCGCTGGGTATTGATACCAGAAAATCTAAAACTGGCGATAGTTATATCACAAGTGTTCAGAACTGGTTGATTGTAAAGGGAAGGAACTATTTTAAAGAATGCCTCACATCATTAATTTAGGCTAACTTGAATTTAACTTAAATTAACTTGATTACCTAAACTAACTTAATAAACTTAACTTAACTTAACATTCTTAGCCCTTTCCACTCCAAGCCTTTTTCTAATTAATTTTTTTTTTTTTTTCTTCTTTCTTTCTTGGTTTTATTTCACCAGCTTCACGACGAAATTGTGTATTCAAGTTTTAGTTACATTTTATAAATAATATTGGTAATTGATTATACACCACCAATAAAAGTTTTTTGTCTGTAAAGAACTATATGTAATTAGCTGAAATTTTAAATAATCTTAAACTATTTACTTAAAACTGTTTGGCACCTCTGTGTATCGAATCCGACGAAGTCCCATGTGTACTTCCCAGCACTAAACCATGGTAACAATAATTATTATTTAGTATTCGTCGGATTGAAACATGAACAACTGTACTATATACTACATACTACTGTACAGCTGTACAATATAATTTACCGGACTTGAAGAATAAAGCCCAACATTTAATTGTACTAAAATTGGTGTTAAATAATGAAGATAATGTAGATTTTCAACATAAAAATCCTTTCTCGTGTGCTTACCATATAGTACTCACTTTGATTTTATACTCTTAACTCTTTTAAATTAAATTATTTTATACTATTTTGTATTCTATTATATTATTTTATGCATATGTATATTTTCTTAATACTCTCACACATTCTTTATATTGCATATGATAATTTACTGTATAAAAAATCTACCACCGCAACACGGGCATGTGCCTAGCATGGTGGTCGAAAAATCCCCAATTTTTGTAAAAAAAGATTTTTTCAATGAATAAAGAAACTTAAAAAAAATAATTTTGTATTATTTATTAATGAACTTCGTATCGCCTCCGAGTTACAACTCGGACTGACTGACTCATAAATAAACCAAACCTCACACTAGAAACTAGATCGATAACTTCGGGCTTTTGAATGGGGCAATTTTCGACAATATCTCGCCATGAATATGCAATAATTTGATTTGTTTTTGGGACTTATGACGTCACACGCCATAGATAAGGATAGAGTAAACAACCACAAAAAGGCGCCACTTGAGAATATAAGTTACAAATGAATAATAATCAAAAAGGCATGAAAAATGGACGGTCTTATTGAGGCCTAATTGAGGATCAACCAAAACAAAAACTGTGAATAGATCTATTTACATCAGCAAATTATTCTCGAGATCGACTCAAAAAGGACTCGCAATCGACCGTTTGAGTACCCCTGCACTAGACTTAATGCCAATAAAACCAAATTCATTACTTTCAAAATAAAAAATAAGAAAAACTCTGAAGAAAACCTGAACTTGAAAATTCATAGCCCGCATCACTTAAATGAGAATTGTAATTGTCCCTCATTAGAAAACGTTGACCATATAACGTATCTGGGTCTAAAAATTGACCGAAACTTAAAATGGACCGAACACATTACCTATTTAAATAATAAAATTAAAAAACTAAGTTATTTTTTCAAATCTATCAGGAATGTCCTCATTAAAAAAGACTTAATCAAGATTTACATGGCCCTCTGCCAATCACTGTTAGAATACGGTATTATCAGATGGGGCAGTGCAAATAAAAACATACTAAATCCACTAATTAAAACTCAAAAAGCCATAATGAAAATTATACTGAAAGAACTAGCACTGACGAAATCTTCAACAATCTTAACATAATGTCAATTAAACAACTATATTCTAAAACTATACTCATTTACATTCATAAGTACAAAACCCAAGAAATAACAACTGACACGTACATTAGAAACACTAGATCTCATGGTCAAAAACATATCCAACAAGTAACTGCTATCACAACATTTGGGCAAAAAAGCTTCTTATATTATGGCATTAAACTCTACAATAAAATACCACTCTCACTCAAAAACCTCAACATTATAACATTTAAATTTCAAATAAAAAGCTGGATACTAAATATAGGGAGATCAGAAATAGAAAATATACTGAAATCAAATACAGACTAAAACCGAATCTAATGAACTGAATTATAAAAAAACACTATCTTATTTACTTTATAATTATTAAAAAAAAAAAATACTACATGATATATGTTATGTCGAATTCATATTATTCTTATAATTAAATTATAAAATGTAAATGAAATCCTCAGCACGGGAGATCCCAGTGAGGATATCATTATCTCTATTTGTTATTAAGAAATGAAGACAATAAATCATTATTATTATTAAAAATAAAAAAAAAGACTAAAGGAGAATTGCGTGGGTCCGTGGATTTATCTTGTTATAAAGGGTGTTAAGGGACGTACTTGACTTACTTTAACCAGTGATTCCTGACATTATTTGGAGTAAAAAATGTAAATGAAATTTTGGTCTCCGGTGACATTTTTGATGTTTTTTTTTTTTTTTTTTTCTACAAAAACATAAAAAAATGGTAGTTGTTGAACAGTTGGAGGCAGGCTAAGGGGTTTGTCGGACACCTGGCTGACCAGTGACGACATGCGGAAGAAATTTTTTTTTGTTTGATTTTGAAGAAAAAATTTTTGAAAAAAAAAAAAAGTCACCGGAGACCAAAATTTCATTAACATTTTTTACTCCAAATAATGGCAGGAATCACTGGTTGTAGTAAGTCAAGTACGTCCCTTAAGACCCTGTATATTGGAGGATAAATTCCATAAATATATGTGATTATCTCTTTTTAGTGTCGCTCGCTTCCATTTCATCGAATTTTAAATCACAACGGTGCTAAAGAAGTTTTTTCCGTATGTGTTGTCATACAACTTATATACTTAAATAATTTCTAAATGTTGAAGAAAATCCATTCATTTCCATCATTATAAGTGCAAAATTTAGTTTCTGCTATAGTGGAAAACTATCTAGTAGAGCAGCGGTTGTCAACCTTTTTTAGCCTGCGTACCCCTTGACTCTTACTGCAAATTACATGACAACAACAACAATAATCAAGTCACGCAAACACAATAAATGCAATTTTATTTATTTAGTGTAACACGACTTCGGACATTTTTAACCACTTGCGTGCCACGATATTGCGTGCCCCCAATTTGGCTTCGCGTACTCCAAAGGGTACGCGTACCACAGGTTAAAAACCACTGTAGTAGAGGATCGAACCAGCAACGCCCGATTAAGAACCAATAACTGTCACATTATTAAACGGTCAAAACATGTAATTTTCTCTTAATTTGTTTTCGCTTGCGGCGCTTTTTCATATTTTTCTGTCCTGGAATCTTTGCGCAAATTTATGTTAATAGGCGCTAACCGAAGCAGGATGACAGTCACAAGTGCACTGATTGAGCAGGCTCGCACGAGCACGAGTGACGTCGCCGGTTGCGCCCCCAAAAAAAATTTTGCACCTTAATATGGCCCGCCACCAAAACTAATTGCCGACCGCTTTTTTTTTGTTATGATACTGTAAAATTCCGTACTCCTATCTTTTAATGCAGTCGTATCTTTAATGTTTGTAGTCAAATCCTAGGATTTACTAGTAAATCCTAAGATTTACCACTTTACGGGCTTTTACAGTAACATATATACCCTAAATTTAAACCTGTAGATGTTATGCAAAACAATTAATACCTATTTTATAATAATTTAATTTGGTTTACTTACTTAATGGTTTTACATGATACGTTATATTTAAAATCACCACTCATCGAAATATTTTTTGTTTATAGGTACTTATTTGTCTACGCTTGTTTGTTTACTACCAAAAAAATATAAATTCGCATCAAGCCTGCTGCCAGGACGTAAATTATTGCGCCATGCATGTGACAAACCACAAGCATTCTCTGGAGACGGTCAAAATGCTAGCCATAGACAAAAAACTACGTACTTCTGGCAAGCCGCTTGATGCGAAGCTCTTGAGAAAATCCTGAAATCTTGAATTTCAGCACGGGTTCACCATGTCTCTTTATCTATGTTTAGTTTCCAATATGTTATATTAATACTATACATGTCGTGCATCATGTACAAGCTGTTGAAAAAATACAAAACAAATTTTTACATTTTCTAAATTAAAATGGGTATTCCAGCAATTATGTTGAATTACAACACTATTTTAAATGATATGAATATGCCCAAATTGTCAGACAGAAGAATTTTCGCTGACTTGGTATTTCTATATAAAGTTCTAAATGGTTTAGTTGATAGTCCGGTATTGCTTGAATTGATAAGCTTCCGGATTCCACTGCGTAATACTAGAAGTCAGGATTTATTTCAGTACAGAAATTCTGGTACTAACTACCATAACTATGTACTCCTCTTTGCCCAGAATATCTACTAATAGAGGGAAACAATTATACCAAATAGGTGGACATTGGACATCTTCAATTTAAAATATTGTTACTGAGACAGTCCAGTTATGTACAATGAATGCTGTGTATTTCTTATTATTCATATGTAATGTAAAAGCCCCGAAAAAGGGCGTTAATAAATAAATTTATTTATTTATTTATTCTTAGTACATTTACATTACAAAGGTATAATATATTGTCCTCCACACTAGGAGTTCACCTGTATTGTAGAGGACATTTTTCAGTTGTAAATTATAAATTATAAATTGTGAATAGTAAAATAAAAGAGTGTTCATAGTATATTAAAAAATAAATGCAACAATTTTAATTAGGTACCTAAACTAAATACTATAGAATTTAATAAAGAAAAAAAATATTATGGATTTGTGGGGAAATTTTTTCTCCCTCATTTCTTCCACTTGAAAAAAACTTCTTTAAAAAAAAGTTATTTATGTTCTAAGTAGGTACCTACTACAAAAAAAACCCGATAACGTTAAAAAAACTCTTCTATTAAAAAAGTCTTCTATATAAAGTCAAAACTCTTCCCCAAAAGAATATTTTCATTTCGTGGTATTTTTTTTTCGAAAACATTATTTAAATAAAATTATTGTTTTTAAAAAATCATTTTAGATTTTATGCGTAGGTACAGGGTTTTCAATTTGCGGGGAATTCCCCAAATTGCGGGGAATTTTTTAGATTTTTTAAGAATTGGGTATTTTGCGGGGAGAAGCTTTTTGCGGAGAAATTGCGGAGATTCTGGACAATAAAAATGAACAATATGTACATTCGGTGTAATATTTCGTAGATATTTTAAGGCAGCAATGTAGAATTAATTTCTAAACAAAAATAGTGGGGGGATTCCTGAAGTTCAGGACCCGAACTCAAAAATTGACGTACTGGAATCCGTAACTTACTTAAAAATTTAAAAAAATAAAATATAAATCGCCTTCATACAGATACTGTACTCGAGAAGCGATTAAGAAAGAAGGGAGAAGTTTTAAAATTAATCCTTCAAACAAAGTGTATTATTATAATACTTAAAAACAAAATTAAAGTATTATAATAATGTAAATTGTTAACAAAAATACTGAACTTCTTGTTTGAAATTACTGGTCTCAAATAACGAAATACATGTTTTTTTTTAATTGGTTAAATTATGTTTTAACACTAAAATACTTTTTATTTCGACTTTATGAGTAAAACCTCAAATTATGATATATAATTAAATGAAGACAATATTAGCGAAACTCAATCGAAAATCTGAGGACAGAAAAACCCCAGATTCCTACACACCCCTTAAACGCCTTTCCTTCCCAGAACTCTCCTCTCCTTCCTTTCCTTTAAAAAAATCCTCCACACAGCATCCCCAAAGATAACATAGGCTCTGATAGAAATTATTTTCCTCGGGGCCTCCTGGGTGGAGCTCGTGTAAAAAAAAAAGTTTTTTTTTTCTCTTAGCTATACCTGACACCCTGTTTGCGTGATTATATTACCTTATTTTTATGTTATATTTTTTAAACATAAATAATTATTTTTGCATCATGTAAGCATTGGTTATCGGGTTGTAATCTATCTTATATGTAATAATATGTTTGTAAAATAAACTAGCATACCCGGCTACACGTTGCTGTGGCTAACGAAACACAACACCATTACCCAACCTTTGATAACCAACGACGTCTGTTAATTTGCATACATATCAAATCCACACCGCCCGCTTGCCAGCCCACTCCCTTTATATATGACATATCTCGACCAATTTATACAAAATCTTTTGACAAATTACATCCCTAAACCTTCCTCATAAATCACTCTATCTATTGGTGAAAACCGCATAAAAATCCGTTGCTTAGTTTAAAAGATCTAAGCGTACAGACAGCGGTAGCGATAAATAAAACGAGTGTGCTTTAGACCACACGACTGAAGTAAAACTACACTAACTTATATCTCCCTCTCAACTTCCGTTCGCCTCGTCCGACAAATCGCCTCGCCCGATCACACTTTTCATAGCGCTCTCGTCACGCATTCACCAGCTTACTCCCCAAGTCAAGCGTGCATAAAAGCCCGACAGTTCGCCTCGCCCGATCACACTTTCATAACGCTCTCGTCACGCATTCACCAGCTTACTCACCAAGTCAAGCGTGCGTAAAAAAGTTTTACTTCAAAAATGTTCATTTCAATAGAATTTTGTTTTATTTTGAAGTTAGAATTATAAAGGGGCGCCCTTGAGGTGATTTTTCACAAAAACGGCGCTCTACAAATTATCCAATTATTATTATTATTAAATGCGGGGAATTCGTTATTTTGTTCACCCCAATTTAGGGAATTTGAACAATTGCGGGTATTTTGGAACGCAAGCATTGGCAACCCTACACCTGGAAAAAGCTTATTTAAAAATGTATTTACATTCTAAGTAGGTACTTCTAGTTGAACTAAATAACTTTAAAAAAAAACTCTTCTATAAAGTCAAAAGTCTTCCTTAAAAAAAAAACATTTCCTAGTGATCGTTTTTTTTCAAAAACATTATTAAAAAATATTTAAGTATTGATTATTTTCTTACGTACCATTATTTTCTTATATTTATTTTCTTTCTCAATAAAAAGCTTATGAAAAACATGTTTTTTTTTTCATATTTCAAAACAAGTAAAACGTTATTTTCTTCATCCCTGAAACGGTGACCGGACACTTCAGAATGAAACCAACTCAGAACCATCTCAGATAAGTCATTTAGAGTGATAAAAAATATATATTAAAAATGGTTAAATAGGTTACGTTGGGTTAGGGTTATCGGTTAATTTATAATTACTTTTTTCATGGCTTTTAATGACTTTTCAAGGAGGTGCTGCGTTAATAATAATGCATGTATTATTTTAAGGAATAATTTAAGGACATGACTCATCAGGCTTATTAATCGATAGTCACTGCACTTCTTAGGGTATTGTTTTTTAGGCAATGTCACGAAGGTGGATTTTAGCCTAATAAATAATTAATAATTAAAATAAAATAACAAAACAACCAACTTTATTTTTGCGAGAGAGACATTGTAAGTGTTAAATCCCTCGCTAGGTGGCGTCGAGACAAATTATGACTACATTTATTGGGGAAATACTTTAACTTGTCAAATATTAATTATTATTTTTAATTTATAAACTAACGTTTAGACAAGATTTTTATGCATAGCACAAATAATATGCATATGCATAGCATAGCATAGCATAATTTTTAAGCATAGCAGAAATCTTACTAATATTTTCAGGTGGAAAAAATATAATAAGCAATAATTGTTGAATGAAACACTAGAACCTATATATTGAATTATTTGGCGGGTATTTGATACGCCCCCATAGCTCAGTGGTCAAGAGCAGCTGACCGGCAACCAGAAGGACACGGGTTCAAGTCCCGTTGGCGGCAAATATCTTTTCTCGGAAGATATTTCAACGTTGATGAGTGTTTCAGGCTGATAATTATTGCTTATAATAATTGTAACCCTTTGTGCTATGCATAAAAATCTTGTCTAAACGTTAGTACGTAAATTTCTCTAAATAAACAATAAATAACGTTAATCTCAAGTGACCTCCCAGGTAAGTATGGGTCTAATAATAATAATAATATTTGGATGATTTATATAGCGCCGTTTTTGTGAAAAATCACCTCAAGGGCGCTGTACAAACATTTCTAAAATCTAAAAAACCTACAAGCTAGGCAAACAATTATAAACAGCTTATGGCTAAAAATTGTATACATCGGTTCATTGATCACCGATACGAAAATATGTGTACAATATTTTGACCAATGAACGTGATGCTGCCTAAAATTTAATGAAAACAGGACCATACTTACCTGGGAGGTCGCTTGAAATGAACACTGTATATTGTCCATTTAAAGAAATTTAGATAGAGTTCGCACGCAGAGGACATTGACTTTATTCTCAGTTGTCATGGAACCCACTGAAACACGGGTAGTCATTTTTGGGATATGCTGATGCCACGCATACCAACAGCCATGCCCAGTGGCGTAGCTAGCATGGGTGGCACCCCCCCGGGGCGTAGTGTTACCCCCTCCCTATTAAAGTTAACTTGAGAAATTGAGGGGGGGGGTGGCTAGAGAATTTCAGAATACAGACCAAATTTCAGACCGACCGACACAGAATTCGGGGCACTCCACGGGGCACCGTAGAGCTACGAAAATATAAATAACAGACCGTGTTCATGTGTATGCAATATCTTGGTCAAGTGGCACCCCCCTTCGGGTGGCACCCGGGGCGGTCTCGCTACGCCACTGGCCATGCCACAACTATAACAACCTCTTTAAAATCTTCAGTTTTACTATAATCATCAACTGTGGAACCCAGGCTATGCAGGACACAGAAATTGAATTGAAAGCGTTCAAAATAGATTTTTAAGGTACCTCAATTTCTGCTCTTTTCGATCTCATATTAGTAATGAAGACTCTGCAAAGTTCTTCAAAATACAGACGTTAACTTGTCGAAGAAATATAGCAGATTCGGTAATGTTATTTAAAATGATACATAACTTAATCGATTGTCCGGATTTTCTTCAACGCCTATCATTCCATGTTCCAAATCGCAACAGCAGACAGTCGCTTACCTAACCCGTCTAATCACAGGAGACCCAAGTTGTCCCAAAACATCATATGCCGTTATAATAACAGGAGACCAAGATTGTCCCAGAGCGAACGTGCATTATTAAAAGTTAGATATCTCTCTTCCTGTCATGCGAATATTTGTGATTTCTTTTATGGTAGAAACGGAATGAAATAATGCTTCTCATTGTCTTAGAATTATATGAGCTAAGTTGTTCAGATATTTTACAAACCCGATCAAAAGTGACGGTTTAATTTTGCGCCAATTTGTGACTTATCAAACATTTAATTTTAAAATAAAATTGTATGAAAGTGATAAAAAGTGAGGTGACAGTTTTATTACAAATTTTGTTTAAAAAAGGAATCTGTATTTAAAATTTTGGATTTATTCTATTTTAATTACTTTAATTCAAATATTCGCAGGTGTGCATTTTTTAGCCAATTTACATTTCCAATATTAAAATTTTAATATTTAGAAACAAAAATGTTGATTTCTAATAAACACATCGGAAAGATTATTTTATCTACATTTTAGAACAATTTTTGTTTTTGCAAAAGCGTTTAGAAGAAAACAATAAATAGGAACATTTAAAATGCATGGGATGAACCAGGAATTTTGCGCGCAAACCTTGACAGGCAAAAGTTGACAGAGAATTATTTTCTTATTATTCGAAGGGTTTCTCCCTCTTTGCAAGACCAACTTCAAATAGAACTCATTTATCTACAGATCCACACATTAATTTAACTTAAATTATTACCACATTGACATTTTGAACTCGACTTTACGTGACATTAAATGAAAACTCACCAAGCAACATGACTCAAACTAGAAAGTTCAATCCCTATATATCCCTCTTAATCCTACTTAATCCTATTCCTATGTTCCTCCTCCCCCCCTCCCTTTTTTCATATATTGTAACCAAAAAATAAATTAGTTAAGAAAACACCCTTACAATTTCACACTTTATCATTCACAATCATCAGTGGAAAGTTTATAATTGGCATAATTAACATCTTATTATTGCATTATTTTGTAATCCCTGATTTGCTGTCAACTTTCTCCAAAATAAATAAAATTATAATAATTAATAAATATCAACTCTACTTTTGTCACTAATCTTTCAGCATTTTTGGATGTAGGTATAAATTAAAGCAAATTTGGAATGAAATAAAATCGATATTGAGCTAACGGATTTTACAAAGCTGGTACGGAGAATAATTCATCTTTCTCATTGGAACCGCCCTGCACGATCGTAAGAACAACTTTCGACGAAATGTGGATTTTCGGCCGCTGGCAGGTTAAACGCTCTTAAAGTGTGATTATCGAAGGGACCTGCCAGGTAAGTATGATTTCTGTATCTACATAATTGTAAATAGTAAAATTAGATAGAATCTAAGAATCCTTAATAAATTGTACAGCGCCCTTGAAATTATCCCTTTCACAAAAACGGCGCTATACAAATTATACGATTATTATCGCTAGTTTTTTGTATCTGACCTATGTTCTCGATTAAGGGCCCGCAACCCGGATTTGTACCGATTTATTACATATTTACACGGTAAGTTTTAAAGCTCTTAAAAAATATATAATATGTTATTCTTGAAGATAATATCTAGACTTTGCCCGCGCCGAAACGCAAATTATATAAAGTTCCCTCGATAGAAAAAAATGGAAAAGTATGCTTCAAAAATTATTATTAACGTGTTTGTTTCAGTTATTTTATAAGTTATATGTATGAAAAAATTCACAGTGTTTCTTTAATTCTGTTTAAGATCATGCCCGCGAGATTTTTGCTCTATTTTAAACGAGTCGTATTTTATTAAACATTTTCGCGTCGATTTTGTCGCTGTAAATGATAGCGTTCGTATCTCTCCATCTTCTTCTTTTCGGACCCGGTTGCAGAGCCTTAAGGTGAGCGTCCATCTGTCCGCGCCGGCCGCAACGCACGCACGGCACGCAACGGATTTTTCAATATCTTTGTATGAATTAGTAGTATTAGTACAGCGAGTACAGCACTGCAACTGTGTCCACTTGTCCACTATCGGCAAATATAGAGAGATGCGCAATATGAATCGATATTATGCTGTATCGATACGTAGCAATGCCTTATATCGATATTTTGTATCGATACACGACCATACAATACGCATCGATATATCGTATCTCGTATCTCCAGGTAAAAAATATCGAACCATATAATATATATATACATCTGCTTAAAATTATGATTTGATTGAACCTGTAATATTATATTTCTATTATATATTATAGTATTTGCCGCAAATACCGGCGGTCGGTGCGATGCAGTGCGGGCAACGGATTTCTCTATTTATTAGGATAAGGAGCCCAGTTACGGGCTATCAAAAATTGCCGTAGCGGACGGTATTTCACGTCCACATGGCGGGGTATTGGTAAAAGTTTTCAACTAGCAATAATCGCACCTCGGATAAACCTCATTGGTTACGATATCGCCACTGCGCAAAGTTAACATGAGCGTCACTTTCCAGTTACTATACAGACAAGCGGGAATTTTTCGTATGCGAACTTCGAGCGGAACTCATTCCATCTAGCGGCGTCTTATGAAACTATAATATGTCTGGAAGGGTTGAGTTCTTGCTCAGCACTACAGTCTGTCAAATAAGAGTAGAAAACATAGGAGTGCGCCACTGTTGTACAAATGGCAATACTAAAAATATAATCATGGTTATAATCTAAAGCTGTGTAACCAACATTTTTATTAAAAATTAAAAAGGCATAAAAGTGAAACACAAAAAAAAATTTCATTCCACTGATCTCAAAATTAGAATTACATATAAGTATATTGTTATTATATCTTTGGAATTGTGTGTTAACATAATGAAGAATAACGGTATTGTAATAAAATATAAAACACACTTTAGAAATTGTTCACTGCTCACATTTATTTAATATTAGCTTTAAGTAAGTACTTACCCGCGTTGTCCAGGCTTCAGATTAAGGCTTTGTCTCTAATTTTGGATCTGAATATATTTAACTCATTCAGATCTAAAAGTAATGTAACTAAACTCACCGTTAACGATTCTTCCTTTCTACCTACTCTTAAATTCAAATTTATGTTAATGTAATAAGTGGAAATAAATACTAGTTTTGTAGGAAAAAAATCCTACGAAAACAATTGTCTTTTAATTTTTGACATTCGCAACGGCGGCAACGGCGCATTTCGGAACTATTTCTTGCGGCAAGTCTCTTATCAAACTGATTTTATAAGCTGTAAGAAGGCTAGATATTTGCGCGGGAGCGATTAGACCTGTCAAAAAACTTCCGAAAGAATAAGTTCTGTAACTTGCTATAAATTACGTTAAGTGACTTTTGGTGTCGTTTACATTGGTAATTTGGCAATAAATCGCTTACAAGAGCGATTTACAGGAAAAAATTTACGAGTCTAATCCCGAGTATAATCCTTTGGTTCGGAAGACCAAAATCTGACTTCTGAACGCCTATTCAAAGAAAACAATAAGTTGGTATTTAGAAAAATTAATAATCACAATTTCAAAACTGCATATTTTTTTCGAGAATTTTTGTTATGTTTACTCGGGTACATTGTATTTTTTAACAATCGTAACATAAAATTTTGTTTTAAAAATCTATCATATTTTATGATGCAAATCCACAAAAAAAATCTTGCAATAATAATAGGATATTTTGTAGAGCGCCGTTTTTGTGAAAAATCACCTCAAGGGTGCTGTACAATTTAGGAATTTGAATTCTTAGTTTCTCTCTAATTTTACTATTTACAATTATTATATTTACAGAAACATACTTACCTGCCGCAGGTCACTTCCGATAAACGCACTTTATTTAGAAAGTTTGTACTTGGAGAAGATACGGCTTTGCGCGCTGAGGACATTATATAAAACGGGATTGGTATATTTGTGTTTAAAACGGACTTTGCATGATTTTACATTTGCTACCCCCATCACTATTAGTACCTATTACATTTATTAAAAGATTAGTGGCAAAAATAGAGTTGATATTTATTTTGATAGACTAGAAAATTTAGGATTCTTTAGGGCTGGAGAATGATCATGATATGACCGTTATAAAAGCTTACAATTTTGTTTTTGTACATTTTTACAATTAGTTATTTACAATGTCGCGTGCATTGAAGATGTGGGTGAAAGGTTTGAGGTGATTTTTCACAAACACGGCGCTATAGAAACTATCCAATTATTTTTATAATTATTACTTCATAAATAAACCAATCGCTATTACTTCTTCTTTATCAGTTGAACAAGTTTTTTCAAACTGTCGTTCAATTCAACAACTAAAATTGAAACGTCCGCTAATGGGGTAGGAACTATTTGGTATGGAATAGTATCGCAAGGTTGGTACTGCTTCAAACATTTTGTTTTTTCGCGTTCTTCAGTTGGTAGCTTATAAGCAACACCGGTAGACGTGTGACGTTTTGTGACATTCTGTATCGTAAACAAACTTTACCAAGCAAACTAATAACAACATCAATACCTAGTTAATACATAAATATAATTGCAAAATGTCTCAAGACGAGGATATTGAACTGAAAGAGCTGGTGACAGAAGCTTTAGAAAAGAACGGAGTCCTAGCCAAAATTAGAGCTCAACTTCGAGCCAACATTTTCATGACACTGGAGAACGAAAACGACCAGAAACATCAAAATTCAAGACTTAAGGACGTTCTTTCAACCCGCGATGGATTATTAACCCTTCTTCTAGTGCAGGAATTGGTTGAATTTTGTAATTTGGTACAAACAGCCTCAGTATTCAAGGCCGAAACCGGACAAGGTAAAATGTATTCGTACGAAGGACGACTAAATCTTTTGCAAGGTTTAAAAATGTCCAGCAGTGTTAATAATGATGTTCCAGTTCTTGTTCATTTGATCCAGATGTTGTTTAACGTGATTAAAAGTAAAGATAAGCTTCGTGCAAACTCAGGTAATGCCACAAATGATAATAATATCATAGATGGTTCAAATGAGAGATCTTTTAATGAAAGCGAAGGCAGTCCAAATCCTGGAGTTGAAAATAATACGTTTCTCGTTAATAGTGGAAGATCTGATCATTACGATCTGTCTTTTGATTCTGAAAGCTCTGTTCATGATGACAAGAACCATTTACTACTGAATATAAATCATTCGTCAGAATCTAATGATTCGTTATCCACGGAAATAGCGGGGAAAATGTCTTCGAAAGATTCAATGGAAAGCGACGTACGGTCCGAGGAATCGTCGATTAAACCTGATACTCCAGATCTATCGCAAAATGCTGTCAAAGATTCTTCCGAAGAACAGATTTCCAAGTCCAACGGTAGTCAAAAGTCTAATATGAACTCGTATAGTAAATATTTAAGTGATAAACATAAATCTAACAAAATCAAACCAGATGCAAATGACGAAGCACCACCTGTTGACAACATCATGAAGCACTTCATCAATAGTAAACTCGGCGACAGTGGTAAGTCCGATCAGAGCATATCGGAAGAGATATTGAAAGCGTACAGTGACAGTGTTACATGGTCGGAAGATTCACCGAGAACGGAGTCAAATACGTCACCGCCTCCGAGAAATATCCTAGACGATACTTTGCAAGAAAGCCCGTCTACAAAACAACGAGTCAACAATCAAATCAACAGCTTAAAACAGCAAAGTTTAACGTCAAAAGACGCTACGACGAATATAACATCAAAGAAAATCAATGACACGAACATCACCTCAAATCTCGCTAAAGAATCTGCAGTTAAATCCGACGATATTAAAAGCGCTAAGAATGATAAAAACAGTATTGTAGATAGGGAAAACGCTGCTAAAGCGAACTGGAGTCCTTTAGCAGACTTGCCTACGTTGGTTGTCACCAAAAACACTAAGATTTTACCGTGCTATAATGTCAGTAAGACTAGTTCGGAGCCTGATCCAATTGTAATCCCTGAGAAAGTTGAAATTGCCCCTAAAAAGGCCAGCGTAATTGTGGAGAATGTTAAACATTGGTCCAATAGTTAAGTGAATTGAATAGATATATCATTGAAGAAGAAAAAGAATGAAACACTAAGATGGGAGATTCTGGGTTCTAGTCCATTATCTCTTTCGTATGTTCGTTTAGATTATTAGTGTTGTCTTGTTCTTGATATATTACATTGATGGGAAAAACCTTCAAAAGTTATAAAAAAAAATGAATATTCTTTCAACAGTTACACTTTTACAAAAATGTCAGCAGGTATTCCATTTAAATAAAATCAGATATATTTATCCGAGACACTATCTAGGTTACAAACCAGTTCTTCGAACAATTGTTTCCAATGAAAAATGTAGTGGCCAATAATATTGAAAAAAAATTGTCAAAGATAATATTGTTAATTCTGAAATTTGAAATATGAGATTGGTGAATATGATGTTTAAATAAGAGATAACAGAAGCCGAATTGGTAAGGCGTTTGTCCCGGTAAGACGAGAGGTTCTGGGTTCGAGACCCAGTTGCGACCGTTACCTTTTTATTTTTCTGTGACTTATTCTCTTTCATATTTTTGTTTAGATTATTAGTGTTATCTTCTTCTTCAATGATGTACATATTACATTGATGGGAATAATAATTGAATAGATAAACCCTGTTAGAACGAAATTATGGATGTGTTTGTGTGTCCGAAGTCTATTCCTATGCAATAAGGGTGATCCTTATTACAATATAAACTTAATTTATTTTATATTACATTAGTATAATTTTCTTGCCATGTAAAATTGACTGATCCTACAAACACTAACCCGTCAGGCCTCTGGCCTATTTTGTTTGGTCAAAATATTTCCACTTTTCAATAAAATGCATATAAGTGGAATATTTCTAAACGCAACCAAAAACTAAAAACTGTTTTTGAAAGGTGATAAAATACGCTTTAAAATTCTATAATTCGAAATACTGTATGTATAATATTTTAAATATTAAAATTTTTAATGCAAACATAAAGAAGTTTCAAAAATGGTTCTGTACATTTTTTCTAACTAAAATTAAATATAATGAAAATCAAATCACTTTGTTTAAACCACTAAATAAAATAATTAAATATAAATATATTGTACTTAAAATTTAGTTATCTGTTAAATGTATTATTATAAACATTATATTGTCAATTCAATTTTTTGTTATTTCATGTAAAAATAATTCATAAAAAATTCCCAAAGTTTCCATATTATTTTTTTCAAATTGCGGTTGAAAACTTAGATTCATTTTAATTTTTTCATGGTTAACTTTTAGATTTCAATATAAACTGTGATTTTTCTCTTTCTAACACCGTTTAGATCATATTTTAACCATGGTAGTAAGGGAGACAACAATTTTTATGAGTTGTTCCGAAAAGTGAACAAATTAGCCTGAGAGGTTAACCTTTCCCTTACTGTGCTAAAAAAATATGCGCGCTCCGGTGCTGTGTATTCAATTCACGTGTTAAAATCATCGATTTTATGTCGGAAATATATGAACATTCATAGCTAATCGCTTTTGTTTTTCGTAATTTGTGTTACAAGTGATAATAATTGTAATTTAATTGCTGAAAACATGAAAAAACCATCGTCCGTTGCTCAAAAAACGGGCGAGGAGACCATCTCAAAGGATTGCCCGCGAACGACTGAGGCGCTGGGCGCTGGGCTGCTACCCAATACATATATACAGCTATGTATGTTATGTACTACGCGGTCGTAGGTGTCGACGGTCGAAACACAACACGGCGGTCTCTGTTTCTCGTGTTCCCGTATAGCAAAGTAGAGCGAGACGTCACATAGCGTGTCATCTCCCCCCGCACACTCTTCGCGTATCACGGTCCACACTGGCACACGGTTGATTGTATTTGTGGTTTATTCCCGATATTTAACAAAATATCTCTGATTTTGAATTAAATTTGCTAATTATTTAAAATATTATTTTTTTATTCAGTGTGTAAATGTATAACGGAGGAATACCTAAAATCTGAACCCAGAATTCATTATATTTATAGAGATATAAAAGTTATTAGAAGCAATGTGTAGTATTTACGCATTACAGACCAGGAAAGGTTAACATTTTTTTTTTTTTATCATTTTTTCTTCTGTAAAAATTGTTTTATTTATGTGACACCTGACAAGAGCTCTCCTGTCTGTGTAGTGTAAAGACAGGAACTAAATCACTTACCCAGTTGGGCAGGCGGGTTAAGGTGGGGGCTGTAGGAAGGGATTTATTAATGCGAGTCTTGAAGAGACCCGGATTAAATGAAGCAGGAAAAACAAATGCCGGTAGCTCGTTCCAAAGAGAGTCAAAAAAATTATCTGTTCTCATGAAGCCAACATCATCTGTGAACGGGTGTTACGCTCGTGTCTGTCGAATTTCGCACGTATGCACCGGTGCACAGAGGATCAATGCTGCTAGCTCCTTAGAGCAGGCTCCATTGAAATACCTACAGAACAGACTCGACGTGCCTACATTGTGTCTGTGCATTTAATTTAAATTTAACAATTATTATTATCTAATATCAAATTTTTTATTAGTATATGGTTGATAGTAGACTGAATGCTGCAATGAAAAAAGAAAACTAGAAACGCCTTGCAAATAGATTTCAAACAAAGTAATATTGTTGCATTTATTTCTTTTGATTGTGATCGGAATTTTTTTTATTATTTGTGCTTGAACTTCACAAAATAAAGTAAATCATGCATTTTGGCAATTTTGTTTTTGCATAAATCAAATCAGGCGGCTGGTATTAAGTGGGAATTTCAGTCTTACCGCCGCCATCTGCGTGAGGAGTGTGATTTCGTCCGATTCCAAATTTTACCCTTCAAGATCGATTGCCTTAAATTAATCTAAATTAAGAAAAAAATTGTTTTGTTGTAACATTAATGACTGCTTATATTTATTCCTTAACTTCGAGGGTAGGCTGAAAAGTAATGCACACATGCTTGAACAGCGTGTACAAAATGACCTTCAGAAGCGCTCCAGGTGGAATATGAAAGTGACATACGATGTCATTGAATTCGTCCAGTGGAAGTATGGAGACAGTTTTAGTGGTATATTAATGTGAGTTAAACAGCGTGCTAAAAAAGTGACTCCTACTGAGATTCATCTTCGTTTATGGTGATGATACTGTTGATAGTTCTACCGTAAATCATGGGTAATAAAATTTCATGATCGTGAGCCTGGAAAAGCCAAAATTGTTGATGAAAACAGCGGACGTTCAATCACTGCCACAGACGATAAACATCGCAAACTCGTTGACGATTCGATTCAAAATGACCGGCGAATCACTCAAAAGCTTATCGCGAACCATATTGGAATATCCAAGGAACGTGTCTGCTTCATTATTAAATAAATGGAATACCGTAAAATCTTGCAACAACGCTTGTCCACACCTAGAGCGCAACTGCAGAGGTTCTGCGAAATCTGAAGTTTGAACCGATTCCGCACCCTCCTTATTCCCCCGATCTTGCGCCCTGCGATTTTTATTTTTTCCTCTACTCAAGAGAGATCTCAAGGGTAATCATTACACATCGGACGATGAGGTGAAGGCAGCTGTCAAGTCCTGGATTGAGAAAAGACGGAAGAATTTTTCAGTGACGGGATGAAAAAACTTGTTACACGTTGGGAGAAATGTGTTAGTCATAATGGTGACCATATTGATAAATAAATATATGATTTTGAAGCCTAAGAATTATACTTTAACGTACTCTTTTCCCGATCTTGCTATTTGTTTGTGTTCGTGTTCTACAAGCATGTGTGCATTACTTTTGAGCCTGCCCTCGCTATATTCATGTACTAGGATAGGCTGAAAAGTAATGCATACATGGTTATAAAACAAAAACAAATAGCAAGATCGGGCAAAAAGTACATTGAAGTACCATTCTTAAGCTTCAAAATCATATATTTATTTTTCAACATAGACACCGTTAAGGTTAACGCAATTCTCTCAATGTGTAAAAGTTTTATCATTGCGTAACTGAAAAATTCTTTCGACATTTCTCGAATCCAGGACTTGAAAGCTGCCTTCACCTCATCATCCGAGGTGTAATGATTACCCCTGAAGTGTCTCTTGACTAGAGGAAAAACATAAAAATCACAAGGCGAAAGATCGGGGGAGAGAAGGTTGTGGAATCAGTTCAAAACTTCAGGTTTTGCAGAGGCTCTAATCGATGCTGTTCTCGTTTCTGAAACGGTGTGGTACCCATCGTCCACAGATTTTACGGTATCCTAATTGTTCAACAATGAAGCCAACACGTTCCGTGTATATTCCAAAAAGGTTTGTGATACGCTTTTGAGTGACTCGCCGAACATTGTGAGTTCAAATTGTGGACGGGTTTGGTGTTTTTTATCGTCTGTATCAATGTTCAGACGTCCGCTAAGTGTATCATCAACAATTATTGCTTTCCCAGGCACACAATCATGCAATTTTATTATCCATCGAATTACAGTAGACCTATCAAGGTCATTATCACCATAAACATCCTTTAAACGATGATGAATCTCATTAGGAGTCACTTTGAAAAATTCGATGACAGCACGCTATTTACCTTGCGTTGACATAATACAAAAACAAGTGTCCATACTTCAGCTTCTCAAAATACACTGGATGAATTCAACAATCTCAAACTTGCGTGTACATGTAGAGGAGAAATGTCACTTCCATATTCCACCTGGCGCGCTTATGAAGGTCATTTTGTTTGCCCTGTACAAGCATGTGTGCATTACTTTTTAGCCTACCCTCATATAATATAATTAATTAATAGTAAATTTTGACTGACTTGTATTGTAATGCCGTCCCAATTTTAGGTATAATTTAGGTCTTTTAATCCCTTGAAATATCGAAGATACATTTTCTTGGTGGGTAGAATTCTAATATTGTCCGGTTATTTGTAAACCGGGAATGTTTGTCCTTCTTTTTAATAAAATAATGCTAATTTATAAAAAATTATTAACCTCGTATTTGCCAGCATTAAGATACTGTTAAAAAATCACTTATCTGAATTTAACTACATAGTTCTGGGGAAACTACTTATGGTAGATTATATACACTATTTTTATAAATAAAACACATTTTCCAGTAAGATTAAATTACAAAAACATAATTTTGCAAAATAAATAAGTTATGAAAATAGAATCAGTAGGAATCGAAAATTTTGCTTCGGTGATCAAATAATTAATAATTTAACTTGTAAGTTAACACTCCAATACATGTGCCCCCTAGTGAGACATAAATATATGTGTGTCATCTGTCAGATGACTGTTCACTTATTTGTCAAAAGTGAATAAAAAAATGTCAAAAGTGAGCTACGCGAGCTTGGGGAATACTAGGGCGGGGGACCAGGCTCCCCTCCCTTCATCAAACTTATGACGAAAAAACAGAACTTGTCATCTGTGAGATGACGTGCGTGTATTGGAGTGTTAAACTGAAGATTTAAGAATTGTTTTCTTTGACACTTCACTTATCCAAAATGGTTACTATAGACTATTTTTATCATTGTTTTTTAATGTAATTTGTGTTGTTTTTAATTTAGTTTGATATTTATACAAAGTGTGCATTGTACTTATTATTGGAAAGTTTATTTCTGGGTTTGTCATTGTTTTTGTGAAATAAAATGATATTATTAAATATTTTTAAATAAATTTTAAAAATCTTACACTTTTTTCCTTTGATTTCAATTTATTTTTTGTTTGTATTTAACTTCATTGTATATTATTTGTACAGCATTCAGTCTACTTTCATCGTTCCTCTGCCACACATCAGGGTTGGAATCATAACACCATTGCAGATTGCTGGTGTTCAGTCCTCTGAATGTGACGTTAACATACTTCCCAGCGTGTATAAATGTAAATTAACATTTAGTAAAACCATAATGGCAGTATTTTTTATGTGAATACCTCGTAAGTCTCAACTGCTCCCATCTGGGGGCAGAAAGAATATGCCATCCCCAATTGGGGTATGGGGTTGTGAGGCTGAAGGCACTGGGGAGGGGAAGGAGATGGAGAAGAGAGACGTGAGAATTACCTGGCTATTCAGATCTGGTCACCAAACACAGCTAAAGCCATTTCAAGCAACGTTTCATTCTGGATGGTGGTCTTTCAGTAGGGCTATTAGTATGCTCTGCTCTGGCTGCAAATATGCTATATACATATTATTTTAAATGAATAAAATTGTGAAATAGCACAAATTTTTTTCCGCATGCTGGGATTTGAACCCGCATCCTCCGGATTGCTAGTCGAGAGCCTTGCTCCTTGACCACGAAGGACGTATTACAAGTGTCAGGAGTTGGAATAACAGAGGAGTATGTCCGAATGGAGATGAAGCAAGGACAGTGTGATTTTAAATTCTCTTTGCCTACCTTGAGGTGAAATGGAGTGGGTAAAATTTCAGAATTGCCAGACACGCTTTATACTAATACTTTAAACCAGAAAAAAACTGTTAAAACATACATAATTTTGAAACTTTGACAAAAAATGGAGTATCTTTTATTTATGTACTTATATTATACAGGATTTTACAAACATGGGATATACGTAATAATTTTGTGGAACAGTTTTTTTTTTTCAATTATTTCTGGCTATCAGCCTTCAAGGGTATTCTATGCCATCATTTAAAATTACAGAGAAAGGAAAGGTGAATTTACATATTAAGCACATAATTTTATTTAAATTTGCAAATTTTAGAATTATATGGAAGATTGGAGTCGAGTTCAGACAGAAGATTGGTGATGTTGAATGGAGGGGAGGCAATTTTAGATAACGCTTGAAAGAAGAGAGGATATTTATTTAGAGAAACAACCAAAAAATATGTGATCTAAAGTTCCACATCTAGACCACAGAACGTGCAATCTGGGAAATCAAGGACGTGACTTTAAAAAATTCGAGCTACAAACATGCGAGTTGCTAATCCGACATGAAATCTTCGAACGAAAAACCTTTGGCCAATTTGTGGAGCTATCCTTTCCAGTAGAACATTAAAGGGTGAGAAGGAACGGAACAATATCTGATTCTGTATATTTTTATAGCCTGCTTGTAACTATATTTGATGCAGTTGAACACATCTACTACTTTCGAGAAAGTATTTCCAACTGCATGCAATCTAGGAACAAACAATTTTACAATCTTCTGCTATGTAAATAGTTGTTTTTTATAGTGATTAAGTTGAACCATTTCCAGCTTCTCTGAAAAATTACCATGGAGTGATTTTTTGTGACTACATACAAAACATTAATAACGAGAAAAAGTAACATAATTTTTATTCAATTTATAATCAAAACAGTTCAAAATTCAACATAAAATAATAAAATACTATACAAATAAATATCTGCACTGAATAGACGATTATCCCTAGAAATGTGATCTATACTGATTTGATAGTAGAGTAGTTTCACCATTATAAAATCCTCAGGTAAAGGGAAACCAATTTTAAACAGATGCAGAACGGCTGTGTTAATGTCAAATAGCAATCCTCGTGATTAAGATATTAAGCAAAAACTTTGCGGCCTGGCATTATACAAATGAAAAATGTTCTTTTGTTTAACCACTTTATTTTATTTATAAACGTCGACCGGTTTCAGTTGAACTCAACCTTCGTCAGGACATAGATATAAAATAAATTACAGTACAGAGGAAGATTGTAAGGTAAAAAAAAGGGAAAGAATTATGTTCTAAATTCTCTTCCCTTTGTACATCTAAACTTTCATCAGAAATAAGGCCAGCCTTCTATACTAATAATAATTTAGACAATCCTTCAACCGATTGTAAAGACAAAGAAGATAAATTAAGTCACTCTGGCATGTACAAACTTAATTTCAATGATTGCCCTGCAATCTATATAGGTAAAACTGCATGTAACGTAAATATTAGAGTAAAAGACGACGTCAGATGTTTAACAAGCACAAGTTTTTCAGAATTTGCCAACCATTTAATTAACACCGACCATACATTTAATAGAAATACAGGAGTCCAAGTTATACATAAAATTAGAATAGGAATACGCCTTAATAATTTAGAAGCATTAAATAAAAATAAATTCTAAACAAACAGTTAGTATTAACCTTCAGTACAATTTTAAAGTTGTTTCCCTGCTCCTTATGTAACCATCACCCTTCCGCTACCCCTCCCCCAACAGTGTCTGATGTTCTCTCCCTCTCTTATATGCTTTCTCTTTTTTGTTTACCTATAATCTTCCTCTGTAATTTAGTTTACATCTACGTCCTGGTGAAGGTTGAGTTCAATCGAAACCCGCCGACGTTTTTAATTAAATAAAGTGGTTTTAAACAAAATAACTTTTTTCATTTGTTAATAATATTCGGATCGTCGTTGCGAAGGAGTACCATCCAAATACATCCAAGTTTTACCATAACAATTAATGAAAAAATATAACTTTGCAAACTTCTTATAGATTTGGTCAAAACGCGACCGTTTGAACAATATTTGAGCATGTCTGCTACTACCCGCTATCGTCCAGTCTACGATGTGCCTCGAACGGACACTAACACACTTACGAGTGGGCTTAAGACACGGCCTCCATAAAAGTATCAGTAAGGATCTTATAATGGTGAAAATACTCTACCTACAACACATTTCTATTGGCCTGTCTCATCAGTGATTGTCAGAAAGTAACCATTTATACTAAAAGTTTAGTAATATTCATTTCATTGTAAAAGTCTTCAATCGATTGCTCCCAGCGCTTCTCAAAGTATATTCCTTGCAAGAAGCTAGCGTTGATCCCCGTTTCTATCGCCCACGGCAGATAATGCTGAAGATATAATTGACGATGCTTTGGTTTCAGGCGAACGGCACCGAATATACCTCCGCCAACACACATCGGCAGTCTGGTCTGTAAGCCCTCCACCCATTTGATAGTAACCTCTCCTAACATTGTTGTCTTCATCCCTAAACACGAGTGCACCAAGTCGTGGACTTCCCTATACCTCTGCATCACATAGGCTAACTCCACGTCTTTAATAAACTGCACAGGTAACCGCGAATCAGCTGTAACCCCGTTTTCCACAAGAAAATCGCTGTACATCTTCCCGACGGTTCCATCAGGAAGATTCCTCAACCTTTCATAGTCTAAAGTCTTGGAGTTTATACGTGGTTTATTCCTCAAGATATCAGTCCCTTCCTCCGTCCTCAACATCTGTTCTCTCATGTAAATCAAGGCAGATTCTCCAGTCACTTCTCCTAGACAAGCAATCATATCCCCTCTATAAGGGTCTATTAAAGATATTGCTGCCGATCCAATAGATAAAGCCACCTTTTGAAATTGGCTGAGTTCAATGAAATTAGCTTTAACTTCTTGCTCGAAAGAATCGTATTTGGTTAATTCTTGCGTTGATGGCAAATAATTAGTAGTCGCTTGGTGCAAATTTGAAGACTGTAGACATCTTATTCCAGCGTTTTTAAAACGCAAAATGCTTGATGTTTTTATCAGCATTGTTTTTTTGTTATTTAGATAGTGATTGCGAATATAGTTTAGTCCACGATGTCCTTTTTTGATTATTTCGTAAATTCGTATGATCTGTCAGTTTTATTTTGACATAAGGGTCATAGACAAAATATTTTGGTATTGCTAGTGATAAAAACTAATACGGAATAAGGGATATATGATAATAGGTAGGAACTATTTTCTAAAATCCGATTTTAGAAAAATTATTACATTGATTACATATTTTATTACAAATAATTATAGGTAATATATTTCAAAGGTTTGTAAAAAAATGTAATATAAAGACTATGGATGGGTTGTTTCAAAAAATTTTAATGATTCATCAAATATTTGAAATTCATTTTCTAATAAGTCACCAAACGTAGTGCACCACTTGGAGTGACTGTGACACTATGGCAGAGATGTTGGTTATCCAATAAATGGTTCCCGGGGCGGCAGTACCCATACCAGCATCCAAAGTTATAGATAAACCAAAGATATAGGTACAAGAGATATGCTATGGTGTCCGTCTGACTGTCAGCGGATTACTTCCTAATGGGAATAGTTTGAATACGGAAAGTAGTTGATTTTTTTAAGGTGTGCACAAATAAATTTTATTTGATTAATTTGTGTTATTTGACAAACTATAATTTAAAATAATATATAGTATATTTGCGGCATGTTGCAGAGTGGAAGATACTCTCAGTATCGCCCTGGTGTAAGACCACCATTCAGAATTGAAATGTTGCTTGAATTGGCTTTAGCCGTGTTTGGTGACCAGATCTGAATAGCCAGATACTTCACCACTTTCCTCTTCCCCTCCCCACTATCTCCAGCCTCACAACATACCCCAATTGGAGATGCCTTAGTCTCACTGGCTCCAGCCGAGAGCAGCTGGGGCTCTTGTGAGGTTTTCACATAAAAAATTACGATTGAAGTTTTACTCACCAAGTTATTCCAAATGAAACTTCTTTAGCACCGTTGTAATCTGAAACTCAATGAAACGGAAATGACACTAAAAAGAGACAAACACTTACATCTATCGAATCGATAATAACAATAGACATGAAAATCTAATCTCCTTCAACGGAAGCAATCTTCTGAACAGGCCCTCCATTGATATGCTTGGTGTAACCCTAAGTGACCAGCTCAGGTATGGGGGTTACATCGAAGCCAGAGTAAAGTTAGCCTCTCAAAAACTGGGCGTACTGTACAGGGCCCGCAGATACTTTAATAGTACACAACTGCTAACCCTGTACAAATCACAATGCGTCCCACGTTTGAATTTAGCAGCCACCCCTGGTCTGGAGCTTCAAAATACCTGAAAAAACCTTCAACTCTGTGCAGAAACCGGCAGTCCATTTGATAGATTTTCCTACCCTAACAAACAGACTCTAGGTTTTCTCCTTCTAACAATGTGGATCTCTTCAAGACCAATGTTCATTCCTTCATCTCCTCAAAAAGAGCCTCCACACAGTATCTCAGATGACATAGGCCCTGAGGGAGGTTATTTTCCTCAGGGACTCTTGTGTGGAGTTAATGTTAAAAAAAAAAAATTGTTTATGAGTTGTGTAAAAATTAAAATACGTTTATTAGTAATGGGATAGGTATAAAAACATAAATAAAAAGTGACACATATTTTTCATATTATTTTATTATACATTCCACCACCTATCGCTTGACAAAAACAATTTGATTTCACACAATGGGGTTTAATTTCAGATTTAGATACAAAAACGTATGAGTTAACTAAAACCCCTACATATTTTTAAGTATTTAAGCTTGTTTTCACGATAATATAACATTACCCGACGTATGAATGATGTGTAAGGCGTACCTGACTTATTAAGTAATATACATGGAGTCCAGGGATAAAGTGCATTAACTTCGGGAGGTGATTCTACATGATATGTATGTACATAAAAAAGATTAAAAGAAAATTTCGCTCGGCAAGCTTACAGCAAATTTATCAAGTAAGTTTGTACCTCACACTAAGGATTTTTAGTGGGTGTGTCTTTTTGTATGGAGAAAAAAAAAGTTGGAATTTCGGAAAAAGTTGTAAATCTCTTTTACTCCTACCATCGTATAGAATCACCTCCCGAAGTTAATGCACTTTACCCCGGACACCCTGTATAGTAGAGGTCAGGGGCGTAGCTACCGCCGTATCAATGATACGGGGCCCCCGGCCTACCGAGGCGAGAAATCTTTACCCTCCAAGGCACTCTACGCCACTGGTAGAGGTACATTATTATTATTTTTTAAATGATAAACTAACATTCAAGAGAAGATTTTTATGCGTAGCACAAAGGGTATTAATTATTATTTTTTTAATTTTTTATTGGCAATGCTGATTAAAAATAGATATAAAGTTACATAAGGTTTTAACAAAGAAATAAAAAATTGCCTTTCCTCACCATAAAGAGACAATGCTCTTGTGTTTGGTGAAGGAGTTCTAGCACAATCTATTATAAGCAATAATTGTTACCCTTTGTGCTATGCATAAAAATCTTGTCTTAAACGTTAGTTTATCAATTAAAAAATAATAATTAATATTTGACAAGTTAAAGTATTTCACCAAAAAATGTAGACATAATTTCTCTCAACGCCACCTAGCGAGAGATTTAGCACTAACAATGCCTCTCTCATAAAAATAAAGTTGGTTGTTTTCAGGTGGAAAAAATGTAATGTAAAATGCCGCCATAGCTCAGTGGTGAGAGCACCTGACCGGCAATTAGAAGGACACGGGTTCAAGTCCCGTTGGCGGCAAGTATCTTTTCTCGGAAGATTTTTTCAATGTAGATGAGTGTTTCAGGCTGATAATTATTGCTTATTGATACATTAATATTTCTATAAAAATCGTATTTGGTGGAGTAAAAATCGCCGAGTGTGTATGATCCACGATTTGGCACCAAAGGATTCTAAATTGTGTGAATGTGGACGCTAACTTAATATTTCATGCTCATATTGAAAAGATCGTAAATCAGCCACAAAGATGTTGGGTTTTGTCATACACAATACAACAGAGTTGACCAAACTTGCATTCATAAGGCTGATTTAATTTAGCATAGTGCATAGCATTCTCGAGAGTGGATCTCAGGTATGGCGGCCAGAGGACAAAGTCTATGTACTAGGATCGAAAAAATACAAAAGAAATTTTTACGATACCTCTATATGAGAAAGTCAGGTTGTTATTGTTTCCAACAGCATTTATCTCGGGAATGCTGGGTATCTGCAGCCTTAGTTGAATTACTGCTAATGACTTACAAGCTTCTGAACAGTTTATTACTAAAGTAGGATTCTACGTCCTGGATAATTTCATACGAGACTGCAAATACAGGCTTTTGATTCTTCCCAGGTGCAGAACTAACTTCCCACTTTGGGAAGATTCACTATTAATTAACTGCCTCGCAGGAAATGTGGATATCTTCCACATGTCCTACAACGAATTTAAGTGTGGTGAAGTATTATTTAAACTTTTACAGCCTTACTAAAAAAAAACCACAGCACTCCAGATAACCCGTGTTATTGCAGCAACATGAATAAAACAAAAATACACTAAAACACGATAACATTACTAATAAGATTTGGTCTTAAAACGTATTGTAAATCCGGCGACAATGCATATTTAAGTACTAAATTGTTTGTTTTCCTTCATAACCGACAGGTGGCGCGGCGGCTCGGCGCCTGCGCATTCGTTGTTCGCACTCGAAAAAGACGCTGGAAGCGCGAAATGATTTCTGTGTGTGCGAAATGATTTTTGTGTGTGCAATATTACTTATGTGATGGTTAATTTCTATTAATATGAATAATTTACTCTTATATTTATATCATTGATATATTGACCGTGTTTTTTGTGTTTTAGTCAAGTTATAAAACAATAATCGTACTTTGAAAATTGAAGTGTCAAAAACTATTTTATATGATACATGAGAATTCAAATTTACATTTAAAGGTTTTATTTTACGATAATTTTATGAAAGTGGTGTTTTTTTTAAATAATAATATCTAATACATGTGTGCCTAAATGCATCAAAGAAATTAACGTCTTTAGAGATGCAAGAAATCTGATATAAAAGACGGTATAATTTTTAGGTTAGTTTTTTAGCAATAAAAAAAACTTTGAAATTTTTTATTATTTTTTTATTGTATGCACGAGGAAAAAGTGAGGTGATAGTTTCCTTCAAAATTTATTACATAAAAGGACTGTGTTTTTGAAATTTTGTTTTTTTTTTAATTTCTCTACATTTTAGTCAAAAAATTTTTGGTAAGAAATTTTTTTCCATTTATTTCCGAGTTTGAATCTTAAAATATGTCAGTTTTTGAAAACTAAACTGTATTTCAAATATACAAATCTAAAAGGTAATTTTATCTAGTTTTCATAAATGGTATTTGTTTTTACGACACCTTCAAAAATAAGAAATATATAGAACATTCAAAATACTATGGAAAAATTACAAATATCGTTCGGACATCAATGGTTAAAACAGAGATAAACTACCCTCTCAGGCCGTGGAAACCATGTGTATTTCTTTCAATGAACAAATTTTTAATTAGTAATGTTTTCACATCCGCGGCCGTTTGTCAATTGAATAAAATTTTCACTGGGTTTTTTAGTAAGGCTGTTAATGTGTACCTGCAGGTACCTAAACGCTTATGCAATGTAGTGGTTTATTTATACTGTTTTTGCAAATAAATAAATATGCAAACAACAGAAAGCATTGTCAAATATCAGTTTACCAGTGGCACAGCACACCTGTGCTGAGCCAATTGATTCCCGATGCCTTCGACTGACTAAATCTCAACTTACCAATTAAAACCAAGAAAATGGTTAGAAAAACCACTGTCAAGAGCTATCGTTGTTTAAATTTTTGTTTATAATTGAATCTTTCATACTATAGGTCTGGGTTTCACTCGATGTACAAGACAAAAGCACGTCCGATTTTCTATTCAAAAGACCTCTGCAACAATTTTTCGAGTGCGAATTATTCGACGAAAACGAACCAGAATGCAGATTACCAAAGTCGTAATCGAAATTGATTGAATCGGCGAAACAATCACAGGTTTGCGTCTCTTTGAATGAAAAATCAGGGGATTCGTTCCTAGTTTCTTCGTACAATGGAATCTTGATGGAAAAATCAAAGATATTTTCATTAGTTTGCGTTTCCGTCGATATCAAAGCGTTCTCACAATCGGAATACTTCGGCGTATCGTCGATTGGTCCAGGATTCATACAATTATCATCGAAATGAATTCCAGTATTAATGCTTTCGCCGTCCGTAGGCCAAGTTGTTTGCGTTTGTATGTCCGACAGACAAATCAGCTCAGAAAACAAGATAGAATCGTGCTTCCAACGATTTGAATAGAGTAATTCGTCTAACGCTGTTTGCGTTTCAATCGTCGTAGAGTTTCCGGCGATAGATTTATCGTCCATCAGATCCCTATAAGCGAATTGAGCAGACATATCTGTTGAATCAAAGTTTGAAGGAGTGCTGACTGCACCTAGGTCACAAAATTCAACAGATTTTTCAATGGCTGTCGTGTTTATTTCCGCTAAACACGGCGGCATCATGGTTTGAACTTCACTATCTTTTTTTTCAACGTTAAAATGCTTAGTTTCGTAGATATTCACATCACATCCATTCGTCTGCATTGACACATTAAAACTATTTGTAAAAGAAGCAGTTTTAACAGGAAGATCAACATTTTGGAGAGCTACTTTAGACAATCTGTTAAATTCCTTTTCTTTGATTTTGTTGTGTTGTTTTTCTGTGATACTTCTATTACAAACTTTAACGACTTTGTCGCTATTTGGTTGATCTTTTTTAGTTTTATTAAGAATACTTCTGTGTGTTTGCGTTGCAAATGTCCTCTTGTTGTTATCGTAAGATAAATTAGTTGACTTATCTATTTTGATTTTGTGTTTTGATTTAGCTCCGGCTGTTAAAGTTTGCGTTTCCACGTTGAATTTTTGAGTATCACAATCCTTGGCTTTTATCACTGTTTTTAACGTGGTTTGAGTGAAACGATCCTGATTAAACGAAGAAACGCTGGATTCATCGGTGCTCATGGCAGATTCTTGAACAATCAACTGTTTCTGCTTTGATTCTTTAACTTTACACGATTTTTTACTACGTTTCGCTATGTGAGTCTTTTTTACACCTTTCTTTACTCTTTTTCTGCATCTTTTCGTCACTTTTTCCTCAGCAATGACAACATTATCTGCTACAGAAGATAAATTTAGATAAACATTACCCGCAGGAATCAAAACGTAATTCATTCCACCAGAAGACGCTGTATTAATCATATTTTCATCAATTTTAATAGAATAACCTCCATTGCTAGTTAGGCAAGATCCAAAATTCCCAGCATTCTTTGAACAAATCTGTTTTTTTGCCAAATCAATAGTACCCAAAGTAAAAAAATCGCCATTTTCACGTTTATTCAAATGAACGACTTCATTGTTGAAGTCAGTTTTAACACCGAGTTCTCCAGACTCTTGAATAACAGTATTTCTGTTGGCTTCATCGTGAATCAACATGGAGTCATTATGTCCGGTATCACTGATAACCACATGAAAAGTTTGAGAAATAACTGATGAGTCAGCATTCCGACAAATAGGCAACTTTTTACTGTTTAAATCATCAACACTTTGGGGACTTTTGCTAGCAGAAGTATTACAAAGTTGATACTTATTTTGTTTGTATAATCTGTGTAAATCGGGGTGTTTTCTAGATAGATGTAACACTAAAGAACCTTTGTTATTATACTCCCATCCACAAGCTTCGCAGTAAAACATGTTACCGCATTCATTTAAATGTCTTTTGTAGATGGATTGTATTGAAAACTTTGTTTCGCATTTAACGCACTCGTATTTCTTTTGTCCGTGTACTTTCATGTAATGCTGCTTCAGCAAACGATTCTGCGAGAAACTCTTGCAGTCCGCCGTGGTTTTATTGTAAATACAGCGTTCAACGGGGCAGAAAAATCTTGAAATACACTGGTTGGTTAATAAACCTAATTTGCCTATTTTGTGATGCTTAACGAGATGCATTGTCAGGTGAGGAGACTTCTTAAAGACGCTTTTGCAATTTTCCTCGGGACAGACATGGTCTCCTGGTGTATTGGTCAGTTCTAACTCCGTGGGAAAGACGTCGACAAACTCCGTCATATTTGATTAAATTAACTAACAAATTTCTTCGCGCGAACAGCAAATAGATGAGATACATTCACAACAAAGACATAAAATAACAAATCTTTAACAGGAACTGCAATTTTGTGTATTTTTGCAATGATTTCGTGCGAAGGAAACATCAACAGAAACCTGACAGCAGTTTGACTTTGACAGATTTTGGATTTGAGCTTAGATAAACTTTAAAGTAGAATGGTAGTTGATGCAGAATGATCAAATTTAAGCACTGTTCACAGTTCATATTCGAAACATTTAGTAGGGAGGCGTCTACTAATATCTACAGGAATTCCAAAAACTGAAAAAATTGAACTAATATCTATGAGAACCAAAGTGTTGACGAATATCTACAGCTCAAACTGCTGACTAATAGACTCCAGATACTAATATCTACAGCCTGTATGTCGGACGAATATCTACAGCTCATATGTTGAACTAATATCTACGAACTTCAGAGTGTTGACTAATATCTACAGAGCTAAGGTCGGACGAATATCTATGACGGTCCCAGTGGTAACTAATATCTACAATCTATCAATAGGTTGAACTAATATCTACAGAGCGTAGGTTGGACTAATCAGCTAAATGTGTCCAATAGTCCAATATTAGGGATTTTTACATACATACTTACATAAATTAAGTTTTTTAAACTGCATACGCAATATTACGTTATTCCAATATGCTATACATAATTGCAAATCCAACCTCTGCCAGTGCTGTAAATATTCGTCAACACTTTGGTTCTCATAGATATTGGTTCGATTTTTTCAGTTTTTGGAATTCGTGCAGATATTAGTAGACGCCTCCGACTAATATCTATGAGAATCAAAGTGTTGACGAATATCTACAGCACTGGCAGAGGTTGGATAGCATATTGGAATAACGTAATATTTTTGTTATTAGTTTTGGGGTATTATGCCGTGTTGCACTACCTCATTCTTTAGCCAACGTTTCGGACAGCGTTACAGTGTTGCAAGGGCAGATCTGCCCGAAACGTTGGCTAAAGAAGGAGGTAGCGCAACATGGCATAATACCCCAAAAACTAATAACAAAAATATTTTTGGCCGTGAAAATCTAAAATCGTATCTAACATAATATTGCATATGCAGTTTAAAAAACTTAATTTATGTAAGTATGTATGTAAAAATCTCTAATATCGGACTATTGGACACATTTAGCTGATTAGTCCAACCTACGCTCTGTAGATATTAGTTCAACCTACGCTCTGTAGATATAAGTCAACACTGGGACCGTCATAGATATTCGTCCGACCTTAGATCTGTAGATATTAGTCAACACTCTGAAGTTCATAGATATTAGTTCAACATATGAGCTGTAGATATTCGTCCAACATACAGGCTGTATACAGGGTGTAACAGGACGTACCCGAGGGATTTTAACCAGTGATTCCTGAGCATATTTGGAGTAAAAAATGTAAATGAAATTTTCGTCTCCGGTGAAATTTTTATTTCAAATAAAATAATTTTTTTGGTTTTTTTCCACACGCCGTCACTGATCTCATATTTCGAGTAAAGGATACGGCAACTCCGCGCAAACCCCTCCCCCATATCCGCTAGCCAACCCGAACCCCGTTGTTGGCAGCGTACTCTTTCACTCTCTACTGCGCGCCTCCTCGTAACGCGAATAAACATATTGCCAGGTGGTTTTTTAAATAGATATTTTTTTGGAGATAATATTTAACATAACTTTCGCATACAGTATTTTTAAATAGTGTAACAGGACGTACCCGAGGGATTTTAACCAGCGATTCCTGAGCTTATTTGGAGAAAAAAAATTGTATATCATTTTGCTGTACGGTGACATTTTTTTTCAATTAAAAACATTTTTTTTTGTTTTTTCTACACACCTTCACTGATCTCATATTTCGAGTAAAGGATATGGCAACCTCGCGATAACCCCTCCCCCTATCCGCTAGCCAACCCTACAGTTATCGGCAGCACGCTCCCTCACTCCCATACCGCGGCGAAGCTACCCCTTTCCGAATACCGCTCGGTCAGTTGTGTTTGGAGTTTGACGGTGAACGGGGTCGTGCGTAGTTGCTTTGAAATTTCTTTTTGTTTTACTGTTATTATTAGTGTTTATTCTAAAAGATGCCTCAAAATTATCCACCTGCCCATGAAGCAGATATAGTGTTTGTTTATGGAATTTGCCGAGGAAATTCAGTGGAAGCTGTAAGAGAGTATCGCAGAATATATCCAGAACGACGTCTACCACACCATACAACTTTCGTACAGGTTTGTACCTAACTACCTATTTATTATCGTAGAGCTAGACACACATTTAATGCCGCCATCTCATTGTAAAGGCTCCCAAAAATCCGCCTAATTGTGTCTTGTAATGTTACGGAAAAAGGTTATCACTACGTATGTTTATTTACAAAACTTTCCAAAATTTTATGTTTCACTCTCGGAAATCCAAGATAATACCTATCAAACGTGCCAAGTAAAAAAAATAGGGTAATGTTTCCCAACTTGGCTAATTCTTTAAGCTCAAATTATTTAAATAACACTTCATTTAACTTAATATCCTCCTCACAGCATCCCCGAAAATGTGTGGAGTTGATGTAAAAAATGAATAATAATACAACAGAAACAAGAATAATTTACGTAGGTTAATTGGTAAAAGATGCTTTAAAGTTCCATTTTCATTACAATTAAAGTTCGAAATTCTTGTGAAAAAAATATCAAGCCGTCGCGTCATTTTGAAATTGTTATTAACACTTATTTATAACCCAAATTAAGAACTAAATAATCATATTTTGTGCTTGTCCCCCAACGTAAATAGTTGCTAATCAAAATCGGTTCCAAGAAAGCTTGTTTTAAATAGTTTCACTCACAAAATAAATTAATTCGTACTTACGGAACGTTTTCTATGTTAATCAAATATTTCTATGTTCTCAGAAATAAACTGATATAAAACGCACCCGTCATTCATTTTTACTGATATTTTATAACAGAATAATGTTAGCAATTGTATTTTTGTTTGCAGATGTATCAACGCCTGCGCGACCATGGAATCGTACGGGTTCAGGGCGGAGGAAATAATGATGTTCCAGTTCGTGTTGAAGAGAGGATCCTCAACATGATGACAGAAGACCCGACGCTTTCCGTGCGTCGCGTCGCCATGATCGTTGGAGACATAACACACACGACGGTATGGAGAATCCTAAAAAAACATCGCCTGAAACCTTTCCACTACAGGCGCTGCCAAGGTCTACTGGAGAACGACCATTTCTCAAGACTAATTTACTGTAGACGGATGCTACGAAATGTGTTGAGAAATGGAGATTTCATGAAAAATATTCTATTCACAGACGAAGCCCAATTTACAAAAACAGGAATATTAAATATCCACAACCTGCATCATTGGGCCGAAGAAAATCCTAAGCTTGTCCGGGAATCGTCGAGCCAAGAGAGATTCTCAGTAAATATGTGGGCGGGTATTTTGGGTAACAAAATAATTGGTCCGATCGAGTTGCCTCCCAGGTTAAATGGACCGATGTATCTGGAGTTCCTGCAAGGGCAGCTGGGCGACATTCTGGACGAAGTAAACTTACAAGCACTGCGAAGGATGTGGTTCCAGCACGATGGAGCTCCACCCCATTATTCCGTTGCCGTGCGGAACTACCTGAATGTAGAGTTTCCTGGACGGTGGATAGGCCGAGGTAGTCCTAACATTGCATGGCCACCGAGATCACCCGACCTAACACCGTTGGATTACTACCTCTGGGGAACTCTGAAGGAAAAGGTATATTCGAAGCCGATAGCGACGAGAGAGCAATTGATCCAACTGATCATGGAGGCAGCAGACGAACTGAAGGCGAATCCTGCTAATTTAAGCATCCATAATGTGTTAAGATTGCATGCATGCATTGAAGCCGATGGCGGCCACTTCGAGCAACTTTTATAATAATAATAAAAAAAATATTATAACCAAATGTCAGCATTTTTATTCTTACATGTCATTCATAATATTATGTTCGTATCTGTGACAGATGACAGACACAAACGCGAACAAAACATTGCCGGGTGGGTTTTTAAATTATTTTTAGAGGTATTATTTAATTATAACTTTCGCAAATAGTATTTTTAAGTATTGTAAGTTCAGTCAACATTACACTTAAACAGTAGATACTAAAATGTTTTCAAAGCTTATGATCGAACCACCACGATTAATTTATTTGAAACTTCTATAAGAACTCACATTTTGTGTCAAAATTATGAAACATTCCAATCCTTCATAATCGGACTGTTTGTGGTTAGTTTGTATTTTATTGGTAAGGCTGAATACAGTCAACTTATTGACTTGATTTTTTTTTCTTTAAATCGGCACCATTACCTTAGGGAACGTACTCATACTACGTAACCTCTTCGGGGGGGGGGGGTCTTCAAAATGTCACGCTTGGTACAAATGAGCGGCGATTTGCTTAGGATTTTGGTCACCGGGAGGGGGAGGGGGGGGGGGGGGTTAAAAATTGCAAAAAAAATTGGTCACGTAGTATGGGTACGTTCCCTTCTGTAAAATGATAATATTATTTGTATCGGTAAAACAGGTTATTATTGCAATCCTTATTCTGGATAGTTCCTTGTAATCCAAATGTATGCTATTACATTCAAAACATTGCTAGATCAACTTATTTTCTAAGAACTTTGTCAACATACTTATTGATGGGTTGGTAAAACCAATAGTTTATTGTTTCAAAACACTGGTTAGGCCACATTATAAGTCGAGAACTTTCTAAGAATTGTGTTAGGTATCCTGTTCTTCATAATACGTATTAATAGATCGGTAAAACCAATAGTTTATTGATTGTAACCCTTATTCTGAGTACCTACATAACTGAAAAATATTAGTACCTACATTGTGTAGTTAGGTAAAAATAAATGGGGAATTTGAATTGGAATTTGAATCATGACTAGGTACTTCCAAGAATACACAATTACCTACTACGTGGAATTGCGAGGAGTATGCTAAGACCGAGTTGTTTGGCAGTTCATCCTCTCTACCTACCGCGTGATGTTTAATAAATCTTTTGAACAAAATATTTCACACGGTTTTAAAATTGTTCCAATATGTAATTGATTTATTTTTAAATTCATTTATAAAATTAAATATTTTTCTTATTCAAATAATTCAGCACCTGGCAGCATTCTAATTTTAAAATAACATCGTATTCTACCTATACATGTATGTATTTCATATTATTTTAAATTCTGTGGGTCAAGGTCACGGTTACGCATTTGCAGCTGTTGACAAGTTCGTTTTATATGAGCATTGATTTTATTGACAATAATTTCGCGATGATAATGCGCGTTTCGTTTTGGTGATTCTGGATACCTACTTAAGCAAGTGCAAGGGAGATTGTTTTTCGCGATGATAATGCGCGTTTCGTTTTGGTGATTCTGGATACCTAATTAAGCAAGTGCAAGGGAGATTGTGTTTTTAAAGGTGGTTAAATATTTATCTTATCTTATTTCTTAATATTTATGATAAAAGGACCATTGGAAATTATTCTCAATTATTGTCAACAAATAAGTTATTTAATTACTGTTTTTGTGTTTAATTCGTAGAACTACATTTTTTTTTGTTTAAAAGTTATTTAATGGTGGGTTTCTTCATTTACCGAGAATGCTAAATGCAATGCTAATTGTAAAAGTAAACGGTCAAATGCATAGACATTTTTAAATTTCGATCGTTTACTTTTACAATTAGCATTCCATTTAGCATTCTCGGTAAATGAAGAAACCCACCCGTCTTCTAACCACAAATTATTTAAATTAGAATTCCATCAGGAATTTTCGGTACTTAAAGTCTTTACTTAAAGCTAGCAATAATATCTGAGTAAAATAAGCATAATAATTATTTACGCAATATTAAATATTACTTGTTTGGTATTGGAGCATATAATATGGTCCTGCCTTGAAGCGCGCTGGCCGTTGTCGCCTCCCTTCCACTGTGTGCACGTGTGAAATTGCGACGTTGTCTCCCGAGTAGACCAATGATCATGCCATTGGCGACGCGTGATTTAAAAACATAATTTTTGTTTTTAATAGAAAAAAAATATCACCGGAGAGCAAAATGAAATCTACATTTTTTACTCCAAATATGCTCAGGAACCGCTGGTTAAAATCCCTCGGGTACGTCCTGTTACACCCTGTATATTAGTATCTGGAGTCTTTAGTAGCTGCCAAAATTTCCGACCGGGACGCCTCTTTCATTAAATCAAAATAATAAAAATAATATTTTCCTCAAAAGTACAAACGGTTAAGCGAATAGATTTGTCACTGATTTTCCTAATATTTCGACAAATATTTATGTAGGTAGCTTCGCAAAGAGAAGAAGAAAAATAAAACTGTAATAAAATTCACAGCAAACGATTTTTTCTTCTCAACGAGGACAGCCGAGCTGTTGAATAATTCGGGTTTGTTACTTGTTAAACAGAATTTAAATTGTCAAATAAAAAAAATGAAGATAGTTAAAATTCAAGTTCTGTGAAAGTCTTATTCAAGTTCTGTTATTATCCAAGTACACTCTGTGAAACATCTGGGCCAGAAATAATAACTTGAACTTGAATTGAACTTTCACAAATTGAATTTCAAAATTTTAATTAAACTTGAATTTTAACTTTGAAATTTGATGAGTTGCTGTGAAACAATTCATCCTACAACACAATCGACACAACATGATTTTGCGTATTTGTGGATTACTTTCACAGTGTCCTGCTGTGTGGATTACTTTGGCCTTTCAAAGTGGATTACTTTGAATGTCCTTTCCAAACTTAACGTCACTGGAAACAGCCTTTCATTGTCTTGCTTTCTCATACGTATTATTATGAACGAGTCTAAACAAGGACAGCAAGAGTGCACTTTGATCGAATTTTAATATAAGTTTTATGTTGACCAATAATCAATTGATTTCAGAATTTCCTATTCTGAAGTCGATTATGATCCTGTTTAGGCTTATTTGGACTGGGCTAGTGGTTTAGGTGAGAGGTCTGGTGAGTAACTTGTGACCGAAAAACTAACTCGTTCACATTACAATTACGGTCGATTAGGGTACATTAGTGAGTGGCGCATTGAAATATAAACGGGCTGCAATGCAACAAAGTAAAAGGGCTAATTAAAATGAATACTTTGGAAAAGGCGGAAGAAGAAATTAATGAGATGAAAGCAAAGTAACTATGGATGCAAAAATGGATTAATAGCAGAAAAATAAAATAATTTTAGAGTAGCATCTTTGCTCCAACTAGACGTCATTTCTACGACTACCAATGAACTCTACTAAAATAACAGGTTCAGACTTATTTAGTGGTCGAACCGGTGAGCATGACGCATGATGGGGTGCGCTACTTATGCGAAAAAATAGAACAAAATGGATTGGCTCTACTAAACCACTGACTAAACGATTGCACTAAATGTTTGGTGTTCGAACACGTTTCGTTGCTATTATTCACTACTCGACTAAACTACTAGCCTAGACCGAAGGTGCCTTATTTTGAGAATGACATAGATTAGCTCACTTGCTTCTTTTTCTTCTTATAGTGCCCTGTCCCTTCAACGGACGTTGGTTATCATGTATCACTTGCTCATGAACCTAAAAACCCACAGAGCATTAGTACGATTTCGTTCAAATGAGGTTGAAGCCAAAGCCAGGGTAAGGGGAAATTTCCTTGCAGCCTGATAAGTCATTAAAAAATTAAGCCGGTAAAGACACCATTCGTACATCACACCTCACGGCTTCAAATCATTCTTGAATAGCTCCTTTCAGGGCCTTTTAGGTTATTGCTCCTTGCCGTGAGTGGTTTATTATGCTCTTTGCGAGGAGACTCTTGTGCGGCATCCCCTGCGAAAATAAAAATTAAATTATCATGTGAACGTTGCTTATTAAAGAAGATGCCATAGACATAAACTTCCGTCAAATGGAATTCGAAATCTACTCTTCTGTCATCCCGTTGTCTATGATTTAAAAAAGGAATATATGAAATGTCAAAACAATGTTTGTTTTCCAAAAAAACTAAATATACTAATTTGAAATTAGTAATGACTTATAAAAATGTTGCAATTTTAAGTAAATTCAGCTAAAACCAAGTGTTGATATTCCTTTTTAAAATTTTCGATATAAATATTCAAATTTGGTCAATTAGTACGTTGAAACTCGACGCAAAATGGATCTGAAAGCGGATTCGGTGAGTTTTACCGATTTATTTATATTAGTAAGTTCAAAAAGTCGATTAGTAATATCTAATGAGTTCTATAAGTGTTGTTTCATTCAGTAAATAGCGTTCCCATTGAGTCACTCATTTAGTATTGAACTACGTTCCGTGTGCACAAATTATATTTTTAGCTAATACCTTTACGAATCTATTTCAGTGACGCGGTCTCTTACACTTTTCCATATTATAAAAATGCACAATCCGAACCTATTACGTAATAAAATAGTGCTATGAATGACTAAACACGACGCCGTTTTTCGAAGGGATAGGCAGAGAGGATAGACTGCCACACATTTATGTCTTGGCACACATTCCTCGCATCCATAATGCGCAAGAGTCCCATCCGCTTCCAGCTGTCCAGAGCCACTGGGGTAAAATTTTGGTAATTATTTACCTAACCTGCCGCACTTATTACAGGCACAGATTATGGAAAATTACACTTCCTTTCAACAATCATTACATTACTGTAGGCGCGAGGTAGAAATCTCGGTAATTATCGGTTCGGACTGGCCACGCTTATTACGAATAATTTTTAGAAAAAAACTTTAGATTCGCCTTAATTACTATAAAAGGAAACTTTTTGGCTTTGGGGCGGCGGAAAATAATGCATTTTAATTTTCAATTGCATAAAACCAAAATTCTCTTCGCGATCCGACAAAGCGAAAATCCGCGGCCGTACCTGTCACTGTGATGTTGGTATCCTTTATAAATTAACAAGAGCTAATACGACTGTAGCCGACTTCGCGGGATACCTACATGAAATACCGCGAATCACAAACCATGTTCACAAACCTAGCGTAGCCGCTAAACCACTTGAAAACTGGGATGATTTTCTTGCCTTGACGCGAGTAGGCGTTATAAAGGGGCACTTTCTTTTGTATCACAAACCATGTTACACAAACAAGCCCGCTAGACAAATTTCATAATTACGCGCCTTATCCCACGAAGTCGGCTACAGTCGTATTAGCTCTTGTTAATTTATCAAGGATACCAACATCACAGTGACAGGTATGGCTGCGGATTTTCGCTGTGTCGGTCGCGGAGCGAATTTCGGTTTTATGCAATTGAAAATTAAAATGCATTATTTTCCGCCGCCCCAAAGCCAAAAAGTTTCCTTTTATAGTAATTAAGGCGAATCTAAAGTTTTTTTCTAAAAATTATTCGTAATAAGCGTGGCCAGTCCGAACCGATATTTACCGAAATCTCAAAGTGTGAAACCAAAAGTAAGGCAATTGCACTAGTCTCGATTTCTAGTACTTTAGTACTAAATTGTCACTCGTCGAGTAAGGTTGCATCTTTTCAGTAGGTAAATTGCATTTAAAAAGTGCCAAAATGCCCTCCTGTGTGATGAGAAAATGTTTCCATTACATGGCAAACAGTAGTAAAAGTGAAGAAATAACATTTCAGCTCTTTCTTACACACTAAACAACAACAGTCGAAAATGAGACAAACGGTGAACGTATGTCTGCACTCCCCCAAAGGAAACATATCATTATCATACATCTCCCTTACACGTATAAAGAAGATGAAATGCAATTCCCGTCGCCATAGCTGAGCCGTAATAAGATTCTGTTTCCTCCAAAGGAAAAAAGTAGTACTTAGGAGGAAACAGGCACACATGCATTGTGTGTCTCATCTTTTGTCTCACCATTATTTAATGTGAACAAAGGGGTGCAGCATTATTGTGATGAGGAACATATGTTTATTTCCTTTTGTACCATCGTGGTTCCAAAAATGTGGGAATATTAAAAGCGCCTAATAGCAAGTCTAGATGTATTGTAACGTCATTGGTCGCGTATTTCCAGTTGGGTGTGTCAGTGCGACAAGGAAGAAGGTCCCCGGCACGATATCTGGAGAGCGTACAGGCCAGCGGGCCCGCCACGAAGCACGTCCTGTATGTAGAGGTGGTGCCTAAGGGATTCGTGAAGATTCAGCATATGTCCAGCGGCAGCGATGAGGTGAGAAACATCCGGCTTTTGTGTTTACTCGTTTTAAACCGCATTTACAAACTTTTCCTACCTCCTTTTTCATATTCTGCAATAAACCACATCCCAAATTCTCCTAGCTTTGCACAGCGCAAAATTGGTGCAATACCTTTTCACAAAGACGTCATTTCTCACACTGCATGATGCGTAAAGTCCCGAAAACTCTGCTGGATGGAAGGAGAGAGACTCCTTCGTTCAGCTCTAATTCCAGAAGATAGGTGGAAACTTGAGTGCCAATTGGCTGACGTAAGAAATTCCCATCTCGTAAACGACCCCACTAAGCCTCGATTCATTCTTTCACTATCTCGTAAACTCTGGTCCTCCATCAATAGGATAAGGTGCTCCCACAGCCGTTGCGTCCATGTGATGCATAGATGGGGCCAAGAGTTGGCGATGTGTGAATGCCACCGAACATGTGGTCAGCGAATGCCCGCTCTATTCATTCCCCACAAGGATTGATCACATTCTCGTTGTGACACCTGAAGCCCCGGACTGGCTCGCATACCTAGTGTCCTCCTCAGACACTCCCATCATATAAAAGATGAAAAAGAAGTCGGAATAGTTCTTGCAATGCCACATAAAAAAAAATAGAACTGTTTCAAATAATGTTTTAAATCTGCATGATGATTTTTTACCAGCCATGCTATTCAAATTCTGTATCTTTTGTGGATATGGAATCAATTCGATACGTAATCGGCTGTCAGATTTGTGTAATTGTCTATGGCTTGCAATTGCTTTTTCTACGGGCCGATGTGTCCCCTGTTAGCGCTGTTGCCAACTTCAACTAGTTTAAAACATGAAATGCTGCAAGTGGATATGATTATTTATTCATTTAATGTACGTTTAAAATTGTATACCATGGATTTGACATTAGCGAAGTCGGCGACAGCGCTGACAGCAGCTTACACATCAGCCTGTAGTAAAAGCAATTGCAAGCCATAGACAATCACACAAATTTGACAGGCGATTATGCATATGAAATCGATTCTGTATCCACAAAAGATACAGAATCGCTCGTTAGTTCACATTATAGGCGTATCATACATTTTAAAATTTCTTTTCCAGAGCATGCAAGACCCTCTCATGACAGTATGCCACTCTCCTCCAATTCCTGCACTTCTCTCTTCCAAGATCAAGAGATCCTCCAAAGAGAAGATCCGAGAACGCCGCGAGAGAAGAGAAAGAAAACGAGAGAAACGACAAAACAAACAGCTTGCCGCAATAAACAACATCAGCAATGAAATCAAGCACGAAATCGACGAGGAAAAAAACCAACTAGACGGATTTAATTCCCCTTTTTCGTCTTCATTTCCCTCACCCGTTCGTAGTTCCAGTCCCGATTGGCCGCCCTCCCCAAAAACAAAGCCCTCGAAAAAAAGGAAGAAAGAACCAACGGAGAATTCGGTCAGTTCTTTCGCCTGCAATCGGTCCAATTGCGAATTCACTAGTTCAGAGTTGACCGAATTAAACAGTCATAAAAAGAATGACCATAAAGGCAGGAAGGATTTTCAGTGTGATCAGTGCATATATAGAGGGGCCACCGCTTCAGATCTTAGGTGGGTATTTTAAACTACTTTAACCACTCCTACCCGTAAGCGTTTTACATGACAATATATCAATTGCAGTTAACCTGTTCGATATATTGCGAATATTCACTTAAAATGTCTTAAACGAAATGTCAGTTTTACGAAAACTTTGTGTTATTACCGCTTCACAATTGAACGTAGTTATGCAGAAAGCAGCCAGGCCACAATTTTGGCAAAAATGAGATATTGTTGTAATCCGACGGAGGAACGTCAATTCTATGTTCTATTAAAACCAGGCAGGCTGCTTTTATATAAAAATTCATAGTAATCGCCTACTTGAATATTTGTTTGTAGTGTTGGTAATATGTTATTCTGTCGGGTAGGTTCGGAAATACCGAACCTAGCCGAAGCGACCTACATCGGGACGATATAATAGCGAGTGGAGATCTCGCGCGGCCTCTTTTTCGTCAGACGGCTTACAGCCAACATTGTACTATTATATTCTATTAAACAGTTTCCGTGTATCAAAGTACTACGTGTTTTAAATATTAAACCTTGAAAACATCCTAGAGGAATACTGGAGATAAAGGGCCCAGTATTGCCTGCAAATATTGGATATCACAAGTGGCGCAGCCGGTAGGATACGGAGCGTTTTTTATAGCTTCAAGTTTGTTTGGCTGTGGTTGGATTCCGCTCCCTGAAATTATATACCCCAAAAATTCAACCGATTCTACAAAAAATTCGCATTTATCCGTGTTGACCCTCAACCCGCACTCTCGTAAACGCGCGCACACTGCCTGTAGGATACGGAGCGTTTTTTATAGCTTCAAGTTTGTTTGGCTGTGGTTGGATTCCGCTCCCTGAAATTATATACCCCAAAAATTCAACCGATTCTACAAAAAATTCGCATTTATCCGTGTTGACCCTCAACCCGCACTCTCGTAAACGCGCGCACACTGCCTGTATATTATTCACTAAATCCCGTTCGTTGACCCCCGAAATGATGATATCGTCTAAATAGAATGCCACTCCCTTCAACCCCTGAAGACAGCTTGCTATAGTCCTAGCGAAGATCGCTGGCGCTGACTTAAAACCAAAAACTAGTCTGTTATATTGAAATAACCCTAAATGCGTATTTATTGTAGTATACTTTTTGCAAAAGTCAGCTAATTCTAATTGTGAGTAAGCCTGTCTTAAATCTAGTTTAGCGAACACTTTACCCGAACTTACTTTGTGAACAACTTCATTTATGGAGGGAAGTGGGTACCTTTCCAAGTCCGTCATGAGATTTAAAGATCTCTTGTAGTCCACGCAAATCCTAACATTTCCGTTCTTTTTAATTACCAGTACAATTGGAGACGCGTATTCACTGCTGGTTACCGGAGAAATGATACCATTAGCTACCATAGTTTCTAATTCTCTCTCAATTTTTTCCTTAATAGCGAACGGAACAGGCCTCGCATTAAAAAAAACAGGACGAGCTTCCTTGTTCACTTTGAAACTCACTTTATGTTTACTGAATTTTCCCAGCCCCGGCGAAAACACTTCTGGAAACTCGTTGTAAATCATTTCAATTTTGTCTTTGATTGTTGAAACCGAATTATCCATTATTGGAACTATCTTCAGATTAAAAGCCTCCATGAAATCCCTACCCACTATCAATTCCGAGCCATTAATCACAACAGTAAATAATAAATTATTTTTAATATTATTGTATTCTACGGTAAAACAAGCACTACCTACAAGATTAAGTGGTTTACCATCGTATCCAGATAAAGTACACTTATCAGGTGACAATGTTACATCCCTAAAATAACGGTTGAAAATAAAATCAGGCATGACCGACATACTTGCGCCTGAATCAATCGTAGCGGAACATTTAACTTTATTAATTATTATATTAGCTCTAAACAGATTAATGTAAGAAATATTATTAATAACCTTGAAAGGGAATCAAGTTCTGGTACAATATAATAGGAGTGTAATTTTATACGGCAGAGCAGAGACCAGGGCTCAGGATTATGGGAAAGGTATTTTTCTGTCAAGTAGGTGAGAAATCAGAAAATAAAAGAAGATGAATCTTATAAAACTATATTGTATGCAATAAAAAAACAAACATGAGAGTGCAAATTTAAAAATACAAAGCAATAACATACCAGATGGACTCCTGAACACGCTAACCTATCTAAACGAATTTACGACGGATGACGACCGCGAAGTTGCTTAGTAGAGAGAAGACGAGAAGACACTTCCAGGGTCCTTAACCGGGGACGTCGCGCAATCCCGAGATCCTAGGTCATCCTTCTTTGTAGGAAGAAGGCTGCTACGCCTCCAAGGAGTGTATTTAGCTTAGGGCTATCTTAACAAGCTCCATGAAAAAAGCACGTGGTCCCAACTGATCACCAAGACCTGCGTCTCTCGGTAGAACCGTCAACCGTCCGTGACTTCACGACGCGGGGTCACAAAGGCATATTATTCTGCCACCTCAAGGACCAATCCCTTTACAAGTTCATTTCCAGAACACATTTCCACAAAATGGCCAACCGCCAACAACGGAAAAAAGTGGGATTTACATATCCACTAAAAATAATACCGTACACGAACTTCTCGTGTTACGTAAAAAAACACCCCGCACCTTTTTAAGATAAGATCGACTTAAATCCACATGATATAATGAAATTGAAACACTTTTCAAGTGAGTGACTAATTCACGAACAGCTAGCCCATCGCTGCCCGGGAGGAAGTGACCATAAACAAAAAGAGCTTCTCTCTTTCCCAAAAAATTACCAGTCTCAAAAAAAACACCATAGACAAAAAAACCAAATAGGCAAGAACTGCACTAGTCACATAATATTTATGTGACAATTCCCCCCTTCCCACGAAAATGTTTGCCCTCAAACATGAAAAATTAAGTCCACAAACTAACTAAACTATGAGTCCATCAGGTATCTAGAAAAATGATAACAAAACATTAATTAGTAATTAAAATAACAACTTAGAACTAAATTTCTTAAAGGTAAATCTCTTAAAAATAAATTTCTTAATAATAAAGAACAAACAAGAAAAGAAAGGCACGAAAACAAGGAGTCAACCATCATCTACTAAATTAAACAAAGTTTTGAATTTACTTAAAAAAGAAGACCTGTTGTTTTCGTGTCAATTTAACAAGATTTATACTTATAAAATACTCAACATTACTTAATTTAAGAAAAAACACAACCAAATAAATTGTAACAACCAAATAAATTGTAGAAAAGAAAAAAAAATTTGATCACTTTTCCTTATACAGGAAATAAAGGCCAATTTGGCTTCACTTTTTAGGGTTAAACAGCCCTCACTCGCACTGAATTTACGCTATATTTGAATGGCAAAAAAAAGCAACCTATCTAACTAAGTCCATCCGGTTTAACATTCTTAAGATAAAACTTAAAAATAAACAAATACTTAAAATTAAAGAAGCCTAAATTATGAAAATATCTATATAGATATACATTTTTCAACTCAGAACAATGGAGTTCAATGTTGGCAAAACTAGGACACAAGAAAATACTTTTCTGTGTTATAAGTAATATAGAATCAGTATACAAACTGTCTATCAGACGTGGACAGAGTAGGGATCTTACATTGGATCATCTAACTGTCATTATTGAACCAGGATTTACAATTCCGAAGAAATACCTATATGTAAAAAGGTCGTCAAACTAGAATAATATTTAAATTATCCAATTTTCAAAAATCAAATCAGGTCAGGTTTTATAAAACAATAAATACCTGCCAATCAAGGTGGTCAGATTAGGATTTACATAACACAATACCTATCTATCAGATCATGACAAAAGTCAATTGGTACTTAACAGCAAAACAGAAAGTTAAGCTCGCAGCTTAGGATATCCAAAAATCCATTAAACAACCTGCATCAAAAACTCAAAAGAGTTACATTGTTTGTAAAAAAAAATGAGACCACGGTAATACCCAAGCTGGCATCCCTTAAAAAAACACTCCACGTGTGCACAAAAGTCAGCATTTCTTGTACAAACAAAACAAAATGTGTGATCAACTATGGCTTTCAGTGAGTTGACACTATTCGAGGTGTGATCAATTCAAAATTTTAATGAATGACACTAGTAATACTTAATTTAAAGTTTAATAATGATACTAACAGTAAGACACTAATGTTTATATTATTTAGAGTTAAAACTATACAGAACACACTTTCCTGTATTAGAGGCAAAGCGATAATTCCAAAGGAATTAATTATTAGTTAAGCATGCCAAAGCAGTACTTTCCTTGTTAGAGACAGAAACAACTTTCTTATGAACTAAGATTTATATAAAGAACTTTTAGGAAAGCTATGCAATACTTAAACTTATGAATACTTAACTATCAATAGTAGAATTAACAGAACTTTTGTGCATCAGAAAGTAGCTCAAGTCTCCGAAACACAAAATTCCAAGATATTTCTTCTCAAGTTCCCTGGAGGTTCTATGGGCTATGGGCAATAAAAGAGCCTCCAGTGGACTGAAGAAAGAAGGGCATAAACTTAAAAATAATAGCATTACAACTAAATCCGTTAAACAGATGGAACAAGGTATGAAATCAGTGTGTGTGTACTTATGTGAATAAGTATATTATTACCAAAATAATCATACGTTTAATAATACAAAAAAAAAACTCGAAACTAGTGCATGTTATTATTAACAGAAAAGCATATTAACGGAGGAAAGAAAGACTTAACTAACAAAATTTGGGCGCCAGTGACCACAAGGATCACATTCCAGTTTACCGAGGGTAAATAAACGGTTTATCGTCAATGAACTAGAATTAAGTGTCTGTACTGAGCACAAGATTTGGAGGTACCAAACTCCAAAGCATGAGACCAGAACAATCACAAAAGAAACAAATGTAATTAAATGAAGCAGTATGAAGGTTTGGTATTCCCTCATGCCACCGCATAAAAAAGAAAATATTTAAAAAAACTTAATAGTTTTTAATATATCTAATTATATGAAGGTAGTATTATTCTAATACTAATATATGCATAGTATTAATTATAAAGATAAGTATACCTATAAATAAATATAGCTAACTATGTATAAAAGACTACTTATAAATACCTATAAATAAACTAGGATTTTAATCAAAATATACTTATGAGGTCTAAAATCCTCGCCGAAATTTGACATCAAAATATATGCGTCCATATTGTGTAACTGACGACGACCTTCTGTCATCCTTGTGCACAGAACGCAAAAGATCGTCGGTTATTTAAGATAAATGTCTAACCATGTAAATAAAAATTTTAATTTAATTTATAATTAAATTATTATTCTCAAATAATTATATGAAATTAAATGTAATAATAGGATTAACCAAACTGTTATAAATAATTATTTATTTGTAACACGTCAATTACCAAACACCCTGTACGTATGAACTCGATAAATAGTCATTGATTATCAATAACGACAAAGCCATTTATAATTTATTTAAAACCACCTTAGAAAGCCGTAAATATTTAGAATAATAATTATTTTTTATAACATACGTTCCACGAACTCCCTTTATATGTATGAAGGTATAAACGGACACAAATGCGAACAAGAATAGTCCCGTTACGATATTCTCCCAATATTTCAGTAACCGCAAGCTTATAATAAACAATTATTTATGATAAATGTCTGTCACAAGTCGTCCTATGTTTACAAAACAAAAATAATGTATTTAATAATGAACTTCCGCGGCTTTTTAAGTAAACAATGCACATAACCTGACTAATGTCAACAAGAATTGACAGCTCGGCTCCGATCTCCGATAAAGCATTACATAGATGAAAAATAGACAGCTGACAGTAAAAATGAAATTGCCAGTAAACTGAAAAAATGTTCCTAACAACAATTCGGTTAACACCTCTAGAGATATTATTAATTAATTTTCTGTTTAACATTATTTTAATGGCAACACTTAAAATTGCTGTCAAAGTAATCCGATGCCTTACAAATCGGTAAACAAACAAAAATATTCAACAGAAACAGAACATAACATAATGAAATGTAATTTCAGAATTTAATTTTCTTAATAGCAATTAAGTGACACATAGTATCTCTGCAGAACGGTTAATGTCATTTGACGGTAATAACAATAATTAATAACAATAATACGACACACAGTGTCTCTGCAGACCGGTTAATGTCATTTGACGGGATGAAGAAGCGATAAGTTAATCAAGCTCTATATCAACAAGATAGATATATAACCAAATATATGCACACACACACCGATTCATCTCTAATATTATCAGCAAAAATTCTGAAAATTCACCCCACAAGACAGAAAAGTACGTTTCGGGCACCGAAAATAACTGATTTTACATGTTGAGCGCCACTGAAAGGGAATCAAGTTCTGGTACAATATAATAGGAGTGTAATTTTATACGGCAGAGCAGAGACCAGGGCTCAGGATTATGGGAAAGGTATTTTTCTGTCAAGTAGGTGAGAAATCACAAAATAAAAGAAGATGAATCTTATAAAACTATATTGTATGCAATAAAAAAACAAACATGAGAGTGCAAATTTAAAAATACAAAGCAATAACATACCAGATGGACTCCTGAACACGCTAACCTATCTAAACGAATTTACGACGGATGACGACCGCGAAGTTGCTTAGTAGAGAGAAGACGAGAAGACACTTCCAGGGTCCTTAACCGGGGACGTCGCGCAATCCCGAGATCCTAGGTCATCCTTCTTTGTAGGAAGAAGGCTGCTACGCCTCCAAGGAGTGTATTTAGCTTAGGGCTATCTTAACAAGCTCCATGAAAAAAGCACGTGGTCCCAACTGATCACCAAGACCTGCGTCTCTCGGTAGAACCATCAACCGTCCGTGACTTCACGACGCGGGGTCACAAAGGCATATTATTCTGCCACCTCAAGGACCAATCCCTTTACAAGTTCATTTCCAGAACACATTTCCACAAAATGGCCAACCGCCAACAACGGAAAAAAGTGGGATTTACATATCCACTAAAAATAATACCGTACACGAACTTCTCGTGTTACATAAAAAAACACCCCGCGCCTTTTTAAGATAAGATCGACTTAAATCCACATGATATAATGAAATTGAAACACTTTTCAAGTGAGTGACTAATTCACGAACAGCTAGCCCATCGCTGCCCGGGAGGAAGTGACCATAAACAAAAAGAGCTTCTCTCTTTCCCAAAAAATTACCAGTCTCAAAAAAAAACACCATAGACAAAAAAACCAAATAGGCAAGAACTGCACTAGTCACATAATATTTATGTGACAACCTTATCACGGGATTGTTCAAAAATCGGATAAACATTGTGATTCCTACAGAATTTCTTCAAATGCCCTATTTTGTGACAATTAAAACATTTTGCATTCTTAAATTTACAATACTTTTCTAAATGTGTTTCACCGCAAATGGTACATTTTTTATTACTCGAGAAACCCCTTGGCTCGGGGCTTTTTGACCGCGAAGGTGACCTTCGGAAACCTTGAGTTTTGTCCGGATGTGAATGTCTCCCCGGCGAATTCGAGCGTTTAATGAAATTCACGCCGCCCGACGTCCCTACGGAAACTTCTGATTTAATTTCCGGAACCAGATTGTCTAAAGCTGAAACCGTTATTGCTAATTCTTCCATTTTGTTAAACGTTAATCCAGTCCCCTCGAGAAAAATTTTCTCCTTGGCTCGGCCCGGCAAAATGCCGATAGCGAAAACATTAGCTAAACATTCCGGTAATCGCGTTACGAACTCGCAAAACGATGATAATCCCCGTAAACGCACTGCAAAATCCCTGAAATCCCAAAATCACGAAAACACCGTTCAACAATCTGCAGAAAGCGCTCACGGCACTCACATTCAGCAGAAAACAGCCAGAGACAACTGGTCGATTTTGTCAGTACAACTCACATTTTGTTTATGACGTTTACCCGATCTGCAGAAAACGGTCACGGCGCTTGTCTGTTTTCTACACTATAGCGTTTGTACCGAAACTTTCAAGTGGCGATCTACAAAAAGCGCTCTCGCGTTATAATAATAACTTATTTTTTGAGAAAAATCAATAATTTTAAGTATGTATTATCATTTATCAATAATATTACATAAATTCAATGAAGTCCAAGACAGCTAGACAGCAATTGTTAGCCGGATCTAATAACAATTTACTTTTATTAATTTTAAAATTAAGGAACTGAACGTATCATTTTAACGTTTTAACGCAAAGAAATAAAATATTTATAGTAAATGAAATAAAAAGAAAAAAACATTGAAAATGAAATCAAAAAAGTATAAAAGACTATATAGAAAATTAGAGAGAGACAAAAATCAGTCCAATTTTTTTTCAGCCCACAAATCCAAATCAAATTTTTTATGTTTGCTTTCTAAATTTTATTATGTGTGTCGTTGCTTATCCAGAATATATAATGTCAGATATCAGCCCTATTCCCCGCCAGCGTCGGTCTTATCCATTGCTTTAACTTGAATTTCCCGCCATTCCTCTGCAATTCCCTTCAGCTGTCAATTGTCGCCGTGCAGTTGGCATCTTGAGATGCCGTGTTAATTCAATTTTGGCGTTGTTTCGCCCACGTCCGGTCGAAAAATTTTTCGTTCGTAATTGTTTTAACGAAAATAATATCTGTTGCTACCCGCAAATTCCGTAATTTTATGAAAAATTAGTGCAAGTGATTAGTGCAAACATTTTTGACAGATTTGCGTATTCCTACTACCTACGCTATATAAATCTGCGTCGCCCGTTCTCGAAAACGGAAGGACACCGCGGCGATTAGCAATCGCTTCTCGGCCTGTTGGCTAAGATAAGTGTATTATCAGCTTAATATCTGATAGTTCCCGCAATACGGGACCAGTTTATTAAACTGGTTTTTTGAATGTGACGGGATGTTCGGGGCTTGCTCCACTCCTGTCACGTGTTGGCCCGGCCGGCATTGCCGCTGGGAGCGACTCATTTATATCCTTACTAAAGATAAATTAAGCTGAATGTATTGTCTTACGTAATTACCTGATTTATGGATCAATTGTAGACACATTTAACCATTTTTCCACCTTTGGAATTTAAGTAATCGATATTTTTTGAATGAAATATGACCATCGGCGATGTCATATTAAAATACTCAAATTACAAATACGAAATCATGACATTCATGTTCGTTTGATAATCGTTTGACGCAATTTGATGTAGTTAGACTTATCTATAATTCAGCTTTATTTATAAAAGTTTGGTCCTGCTTTTGACAGTTTCAAGCATGTTACAAACTCGGGCGAGTGGGCCAATGTCCGCTATGCATCTGCTTTAAAGGAATATTTGGCTGATCCAGGCTTCAAGGAGCTGGAGGTAAACTGCGAGGTGCTGGCATTTGTCACCGCCTCACCAATATTTATGGCCATGGAAAAGATGCTGGCATTGCATGCCTCATTGAAGCAGAGAGTGCTTTCAACAGGCTCTCCAAAAAACTTATCAAATGGGAAAGCAGTTCAGAAGGTTCCCTGTCAGGTCTTTACAGGAACAATGGACAGCTGTAAGATTGGAGTGGAACGGAGGCTCTTCAGCAGAATTCCTCCTTCTACCACTCATCCTTTTGGGGAAGAAGCACTTTCTGCCCAGTTGCAGAAACTATGTGGTGTAGCAAAGTGCTTTAGTCCAGTGCGTCTACCTCAGGGTAGCCACTCGGCGCACAACCGCCCTTCATCTAAGGAGGTTGTTGCCTTTCCCCCAAGCAGACATCAAAGGAAAGGATGGCATTTCCCTTGTTTCCCCGGCGGGCAGACCACGGGTGAAACCCCCCATATTCCTCCCGTATGAGGGGTAAGGGGAGGGAACAGAAGCGTGGCGCGAGGGGGCAGACCTCTCGTGGCCGCTTCAACAGGTGCCGCGCACAACCGCCCTTCAACATCTAAGGAGGTTGTTGCCTTCCCCCCAAGCAAACATCAAAGGAAAATATGGCATTTCCCTTGTTTCCCCGGCGGGCAGACCACGGGTGAAACCCCCCATATTCCTCCCGTATGAGGGGTAAGGGGAGGGAACAGAAGCGTGGCGCGAGGGGGCAGACCTCTCGTGGCCGCTTCAACAGGTGTCGCGCACAACCGCCCTTCAACATCTAAGGAGGTTGTTGCCTTCCCCCCAAGCAAACATCAAAGGAAAATATGGCATTTCCCTCGTTTCCCCGGCGGGCAGACCACGGGCGAAACCCCCAATATTCCTCCTGTACGAAGGGTAAGGGGAGGGAACAGAAGCATGGTGCGAGGGGGCAGACCTCTCGTGGCCGCTTCAACAGGTGACTATCAACCATTTCGGGCGGGTCAACTAGACTACAGGATTATTGGAGAGAGTGGCAGGCCTTAGGTGTCCCAGAGACCATCTTACATACGATAAGACGATACCGCATACCATTCATCCAAGAGCCCTCGTTGATAAGTCCAAGCCAATCTTCCGCAAGGAGGTTCAAAACGAAAGTAATCCCGGAAATGACAATGATGAGAGATGGTACATGGAAAGAGCTGACGACAATGCCACCTTCCTATCAACACTTTTTCTGGTTCAAATGAGTGAAGGCTCGAAACAGTCGATCTTCAATTTAAAAGCTATCACAAATTGGATTGCAGAAATCCTGCGTAGACAGGCTATCAGGATCATTGTGTACCTAGACGACTTTCTCCTGGCTCATCAGACCAGAGAGATCCTCAGTCAAGCTTGAGAAGCTCTTTAATTGTTAGAGCGGTTAGGTTGGTCGGTAAATTTCCAAAAGTGTGTCCGTCAGCCAGCACAGTCAGTGGAATATCTTGGAATTGTGTAGAACCCCCATCTGAAACAGAAGTCCTTAAACAAATACAGACGCCAAGGTCTTTGGAACTCACTTCAGAGATCCGTGACAAAAGGAAGATGGACTCTGAAAGGAGCTCAGAGTATTCTCGGAAAGTTGAATTTTGCTACCTTTGTGGTCCCCAGAGGTCGACTTCATACTCGGCTGATACAATTACAGTTAATGCTGAAGCTGACCCCTCAGCAAAAGTCTCTGATAAAGAATGAGGTCTTGTCAGAAATGAAATGGTGGATGATCAACTTAGATCATGTTTCAACTCTTCATTTTCCCAGCCCAACACATTCTCTGACTACGGATGCGGCAGATCACGGCCGGGAGCCCTGATCGACTATGTACCTCTGTTGGGTTGTTGGACAGACAGTTAGAGGGGGGGATATTGCAACATGAAGGAGATGACAGCAATCTTAAATGCCTTAACGTCTCTGACTCAGAATTTGAGAAGTTCAGAACAGGACGTTGTTGACGTTCAGAAGTTGGACAGTCATAGCCTACTTGAGGAACAAGGGGTGCACCAAGTCGATGGGTCTCCTTCATCTAATATTTCAGATTCTTGCGCTTTTGGACAAGCACAGAATCTCTTTACAAGTGCAGTATTTGCCGGGACGCTACAATGGCCTCGCGGATCATCTATCCTGAGGGATGACATTACCAGAATGGCACCTTCTACCCCCAGCGGTAAGAGCTGTTTTTCACAAGTTAGGGGCAGTCCAGTAGTGGATCTATTCGCTCCCTCGAGGGCTCACTTCGTGGATCAGTGTGTCTCGATAGATTCCCACGACAAGAGAGCAATGCTTCACAGCGTGTTCAGCAGGAGTTGGAATTTCCCCTTGGCATGGATCTTTCCTCCCCCCTGCTTACTGCCACGAGTGCTGGCACATCTGAACAAATCATCAGGGGTGTACCTGGTTGTAGCCCCAAATTGGCCAAAAGTGTTTTGGTTACCAGACCTAAAGAGAAGAGCCCTAGACCGACCTCACATAATACCCATGTTGGTCGACAACTTGATAGACTTATCGACAGGAATTCATCTTGAACAGGTCCAGAAGCTCCAACTACAGGTGTGGAAGATTAGGGGTGGAGTGAAGCTTTGAACGATTGGTCACAGCAAGAAAAAAGCTCTATTGAATGCGGGTTGGCGCAAACCTAAGTTTACAACTTATCACATGGCATGGAAGAGCTGGAAGGAATGGTGCGCCATTAATAATACATGTCCTAATAACCCTTCGTGATCTCAGCTGGCACGGTTTTTTAGTATACTTAAGAGTGAGGAAAGGCAATACTATAGCACTTCACAAGTCTGTAGTGTCGGTTTTGTATGACCCCATAGGCGATTTGAGGATAAGTAATCATCCCTTGGTCAAGCAAGTGATGAGAGGTATAGGAACTTCTGCAAATAAGAAGCTTAGAGCATTTACTTGGGATCCAGGCTTGGTGTCTTAGCTTTGTAAGAATCCTTCAAATGACCTGACTCTTTTCGAAGCATCTCGTAGATGTTCTGTTAATTTACTTCTGGCATCAGGAAGACAAGTACAGGATCTGACCTTACTACATGCATCTTCTGATAATCTTGTTGACAATGATGATCACATTGTATTATTGCCAAATTTTTTGGTTCTAAGAAGGACACCTCTACACATAGACAGTCTGGTTGGAAGCTTTACAAAGCAGAGGATCGTAATATAGATTCCATATTCTGGTTGCGAAAGCTTATGTCTTTGGGTGAGAACAGAAGACATGAAGCTGGTGTTGAATGTCTGTTTATTTCCACGTTGGGGCCTGCAAGGCCAGCCTCGAGAACTGCTATTGGTGGATGGATTAAAACAATTTTGAAGGATGCTGGGATTGATGCCTCTCCTGGGAGTTTGAGATCAGCTGCAGCTTCAAGAAGTTGGCTGGAAGAGTGTCCTATAGACACCATTTTGGAAAGAGGAAGCTGGAGTTCAGAAAACACATTCAAGAAATATAGACAAATCAGAGGTCTCAATGTTGAGGTGCTGAATCCCCCCATTCACTCTCAGTCTTTGACCAAGTTATTGCAAGCAATACAGTAATAGTCACAATTTTGGCTTTAGAATTGTCACCAAGCGATAACAAACACTTCTCACATTATATATTCTGGATAAGCAACGACACACATAATGTTGGAGTTTTACCTACCATTAAAACTCTTATTATGTTGTCTTGCTTATCCAGAATATATTTAAGCTCTGCTTGGTGAGTCCAAATTGAATTAACACGGCATCTCAAGATGCCAACTGCACGGCGACAATTGACAGCTGAAGGGAATTGCAGAGGAATGGCGGGAAATTCAAGTTAAAGCAATGGATAAGACCGACGCTGGCGGGGAATAGGGCTGATATCTCACATTATATATTCTGGATAAGCAAGACAACATAATAAGAGTTTTAATGGTAGGTAAAACTCCAACAATATTTACAAATGGTAACATTTATTTGTAATCACAACAATCTTAGTATGGGACTTTTATTTAAATTAACTTGGTTATTTACTACTTTACTATTAGTGTTTATGGCTTTCCTAAGATCAGCTGTGTAAACATCTAAGATGTTCTTTGACACGGGTGTTCTTTGACACGGGTAAACACCCGTGTCAAAGAACATCTTAGATGTTTACACAGCTCTGGATTTTCAGAATTTGCAAACCACTTGATTGAAAACGATCATAAATTTGACAAAAACGCTGGCGCCAAACTTATTCATAAAAACAACATCGGTATAAGGTTGGATAATTTAGAGGCACTTGAACTTAGGAAAGCCATAAACACTAATAGTAAGGTAGTAAATAACCAAGTTAATTTAAATAAAAGTCCCATACTAAGATTGTTCCCTATTGATAAAGAACACGTCCGTTCCCTTCCCAATTCTCCATCTATGCCTCCTTCTTCCTCCTCCACTTGACGAGTCCAGCCCATTTTTGCTAAATTATATATTATAACACAAATGTAACCTAATGTTAGTAGAGTATTATACTGCCCCGATGAAGCTACGGTTGTAGCGAAACCCGGTCGGCATAAAGTATAAAAATAAAAGTGGTGTTTACAAAGTTATTGTTTTATTTTAAATTAACAAACTTTTTATAAATCTGATCGCAAAATACCTGAGTGGTTAATGTCTATAAAACTGACATATTTAGAGAGCGATGCTCTCTTCCTCAGGGTTTACTAAAAACTGAGTAAGAGAGCATAGTAAACCCTGAGGAAGGGAGCATCGCTCTCGAAACATGTCAGTTTTATAGACATTAAAAGGGGTTAAAACAATGAAATCTTTTAATTTAAATACTTTATGTTGGTTATACATAAATGATTTGTTTATTTGTTTAGGAAACATTACCGACAGCATTCGGGAGAGATCCCGTACACCTGCAAGATGAACGGCTGTGACTTCCGGGCTAAACACAACAACAGCCTGGTATACCACACTAAGAAGGTATTCTTCACTTCTTTAATTGTTTCCTCATTGCCGAGGATCGTGACTCCCACTCCGATTTCCCTGGTGCTCAAGGCTCCTCCACTTCTTGTTACTCTGCGCTGCATGGAGAGCCAAAGAGCTGCAGGGAGGCTGTGGGTACCACCGCCCTGTGAAACATTTCCTGGATTATCAACATCTCTGCAATAGGTCACCCCAACGGTTCATGGGGTGAGATTTATCCCGTTCTTAGTGCCCACCAAATGCGTGGCAGGCTGGACCGGAAAGACTGGTTGAAGTAGACCTTTTAACTTCTCCAGCTGAATTCTCCCGGAACATTGCATTGCACCTCAGTGGGGGGGATGGATTCATACAACCGTCACTCCTGGACACACTGGACCCCCAGATACCTCATACCTTTTTCCTTCCCAGAACTTCCTCTCCTTTCTTTCCTGAAAAGACCCTCCACACAGCATCCCCAAAGATGATACAGGCGCTGAGGGGAATTATTTTCCTCAGGACCACCTATGTGGAGCTAATGTAAAAAAAAACTCCAATGTATTTGTGATTATGAGTTTCTCCAGGTTCAAGTTATCTGTTTGGCGTGCAATATGTTCAAAATGTTTGAGTTTGAATTTGGGAGCCACGGATGCCCCAAGCTATAATATTACCTACAAATACAGTACATTTCCTTAACCTAACCTATAAATAGTGTACATTTCCTTAACTGAACCTATAAATAGTGTGTATTTCCTTAACCTAACCTATAAATACTGTACATTTCCTTAACCTAGCCTATGAATAGTGTGTATTTCCTTAACCTAACCTAACCTATAAATACTGCAAATTTCCTTTAGACAATCTTGTCTGTTTCTGGTTCCAGTATCACCCGACGGGCGAGCCCATGAGGTGTGATGCAGCAGACTCCTGCATCTTCACCACACACCTGAAGGCGGCCCTCAAACATCACAAGATGATGCAGCACGGAGGTGGCAAATCACTGGCCTGCGAGATTTGCCCGTACAAGTGAGTTCATGCAAACATACTTTACTCCACAGACGAGCGATTTGAGAGAAGTCTCCATCTGTGTGAACCGTGCCTACTCTATTTTATTTTTCTCTAAAGTACTTTTTACCCGTCAGGTCTATTTGTTCGGTTTTCGGAACGCTCGTAAATGTCTCATAGAAATCGTTGTATCTACCTTACTAAACTGTGTTATGCCTCGATGACACACGGCGAGTTACAAGCTACTATCTAAAAGCGGGTAAATCGGCAAGTGAGATTGTCATGATGACACACAAAACTGTCCACTCACTCAGAAGCGTAGGAAACGGAGGCCGCTGCTAGCGCCAGTAACAAGAATAACGACGACTGCGTGAACTAATTCTTCAATGTTTGACAGTCGAAATCAGATGTTTATCGGAAGCCATGTTGGAAACATAAATAAGTCAGTGGTTGAGTGGGCATAGCGCTTGGGTCCCACCCGAGCGTCGCGTGTTCGATTCCTCGACTGGCTAAGTCCTCCATCACAACACAAGCAACACTTTCGGCTTTCTGTGGTGGTAGTAGGAGATTTTCAAACATTGTTGGGTTATTCGTAATCCGGGAATGTTTGTCTTTCTTTTATCAAAAAAAAAAAAAAAAAACCAATCACGAGCAAGCGGAGCAAGCGTGTAGGCGAGTAAAGTTGACGACCTTTCAACTTTTTTTCGTAGATTGTCAACAATCTGCTAGTTGCTGCTAGTTAGCAAGTGACACGATGACACTGGACGAGTTTACTAACAGATAGTGAATTTCCCTGAGTAGCTTGTAAACTAGCCCTGTGTCATCGACGCTTTAGAAAGAAAAAAATACCATGCTTCATATTCAAATCTAAAAGTTAACTGCAAAATAATGTATACCTTTAAGAAACCAAAATTTCCGACTGCAATTTGAAAAAAAAATTACGCAACTTTGGGAATCTTTTAAAAATTATTTTTTAAATGAAATGCCAAAAAAAAGAGGTGAATAAAACGTTAATAATACATTTGTCCAATAAAATATATGTGTTTTTATTTTTTTTTTTACTGGTAAATTTTATTAGAAAATCATTAGGTAAGGTGGGCATTAACTGGTCAAAGGCCAGGCCATTTCACGAAAATTCACGAAAAAACACTAAAAAAGCACCATTTTGAATTTTGAATTGAATGTTTTGTTGATTAATTTTGAGCTATTGTATATTTTATTGACTGAAACACGTTCACAACACAATAAACTATCTACCAAAACAACATTACTTGCATTTATTACGTAAATTAATAGGTTTTACGATGTTTTAGTCGCGGAACACGCATTAGTTGTGACGGTTAAATTCGCGGCAAATTCATCCTAGGAATCTTTTTCTACTAATGCTTGTATGTTAATCTCGATTCCATAATAGTTGAACCCCCGACAGTTGCTCCCCTCCGCCATATACAATATTATTATATACAATATGCGGTCGGTTTAAGGAAAATATAGTATACCTACTTAAAAATATAACCAAGTGTCAGTGCAGAGAGAATGTACCGCCAAATAACAAAGGTATAAAACATATTTTCATTCAAATGTATCAAGGATAAAACTACTTGTCTATATACTGTATACACCAGCGCACAAATACAAAAAATCGACATTGGAAATAAATTTGTTCGATATTCATATCAACTTATTATTAAAGGTATTTTTGAAGTCAATTTTCATGAGCGATGGGAAGGCTGATAGAGATATAGAAAGAAGAGTAGATGCAGGAAACTCCATTAATGGAGGACTGAAAGCCGTTAGCCCTAACAAAAAACTGTCCAAAGAAGTGAAGCTAGCAGTCCACAATGGAGTGCTGGTACCTACCATGGTGTATGGCAGTAAGGCACGGAACTGGCAGAGGAATGATAAAAGTAGACATAATTCTGTAGAAATGAGTTCCCTGAGGAATAAGTGTGGTAAAACCATGTATGATCGTGTGAGAAATGTGGAGATCTGCAAAGAGTGCAAGGCTGATGTAAGCGTAATGAGAAAGATTAAAAAAGCTACCCTCAGATGGTTTGGTCATGTAGAGCGAATGAATGAGAAAGGAGTGTAAGAAGAATATATGACGCAAATGTGAATGGTAGAAAAAGTCGGGGACGATTGAGGAAAACATAGCACGATCAAGTGAATCAGATACTTGAGTCAGGCCATGTCAAGTGTCAGAATAATAGAAGAGTATGTATGAGATGATAGATGAATGAGGCAAAGAGTGTGTGCTGAGACCAGGTCCGTCCTTTGCCTACCCCTGTGAACAAACGGTGTGATGGTTAGTTAGTTAGATTACAGTTAGTTGATAAATAATACACAAAAAATAATAATTTAATAATAATTGGGCCAACTGTGGGGTCACAGGAACTTACGGAATGGAATTGTTGCAGGTGCTACTTGATGGCCGACCTGCGCAAGCATCACCGCGTGCACACGGGCGAGAGTCCGTACGCGTGTGACTTTGAGGGCTGTCGCTACGCGTGCAAGATCTCCTCCAACCTTAAAAAGCACAAACGCATTCACACGGAGGAGAAGCCATATTTCTGCGATGCCTGCGAATTTAGGTTTGTCCACTTTTTCACTGCGTTCTTGATGTATGTATATTAATACTGGGAGTCGACGGCAATTGGAAACGTCAACGCCACTTGCGTTGGCATTGTCAACTGTTGAAAATGAGCGCTGAAAATAACGCCGTTCTTTACGCGGACACTAAGAAAACTAATATCATTCTTAATAATACAGTTCTCAATCTGCCGCCACAAAAACTGGGCAAGTGTCTAATTAGTGAAAGCGGCCGATTATTGTAATGCATACATACAAAATATGCTAAAAATTAAAACAAGTACATTTGTTTATATAAAAAATTTATGTTTCTTTGTTTGTCTCTTATTATTACAATTTCGGAGGCGGGTATGGGTACCGCTGCCCCGGGAACCATTTGTTGGATAACCAACACCCCTGCATAGGTCACCCCAAGTGATTCGCTTCGTTTGGTGACTTAGCAGGGGTGCCCGGGTTCATGGGGTGAGGTTTGTCTAGGTCTTGGCGGCCAATGTGTTTGCCCACCTATTGTATGGTGGACCTAATCTAGATCTCTCCAGCCGGACTCTCTTAACCCATCGCTTTAGATTGCGGTGGGAGAGATGAATTCATACATCCATTACTCCTAGACACATTGACCCCCAGATTCCTACCCACCCCCCTCATACCTTTTTTCTTCTTCTTCTTCCTTTCCTTAAAAAAAACCATTACACAGCATCACCAAAGATGATATAAGCCCTGAGGGAAATGTTTTTCCTCAAGGCCTACTATGTGGATTTAATATTAAAAAAAAAATTCCTGTACCATTCATCCGATTGCGATGAAACTTCGGTGAGTTATTATGCGCACGCCCCCGAAGGTTTCTGTATATAATGGTGAGCTCTGACATTATGAAATTTATGTAAAAAATTTACAATACATAGTTGGCGTGCGAGTTGTTTGAAAACGTTCCATGACAACTCAGAATCAATTCAACTCAACACCTCTTTGAATGGTCATTTAAAGATATGCAAAAAAAAAATTGAAAAATAGTCCATAACCTAACCTAACGTAACCTATTTAACCAATTTTTTTTACATATTTTCTTCATCACTTTTAATGACTTTTTAAAGGAGATGTTGAGTTGAATTCGTTCTGAGTTGTCCGGTCACCGTTTGAAAAATGTGTGAATTTCATATAGTTTAGCTGCAGAAAGGGAAGGAGTGAGGGGGATGTGAAACTTGAAGGGACGAGAAAGTGCAAGTGTTAGGGCAAGTCTGTGAATTTGGATGTCTTTAACTTATTCTTCATTATTTCAGAACGAACTTCATCAATTCGCTTAAGGTTCACAAACGGACTCACACCAATGAGCGACCCTACTGCTGCGACCAGTGCGGCTATCGGTGCAATCACACCTCCAACTTGAAGAAGCACGTGGCTCGAGTGCACTCCGGTCTATCCGCACCATCTGTTTTACCCGTATTTCAAGGGAAGGTGCTTCTCTGAACAAAAACGGTGTCGGCGATCGACGTTGAGCCTGTTGGAGCAAATAATGATGTATTGGTATTTCAATGAAAGGTGCTATGCGAAATTTGTGTCACTGATTGGGTGACAGCACACCGGCATTAGCATACCGACTCTTTGTCGGTATTACCGGTATTTCGATGGAAGGTGCTGCTCGAGCAGCAAGGGTCTCGGTGTTCGATATTTGAGCGTGTTGGAGATTTATCTAATGAGACTTCAGATACTTTGAGACCGTTGAAGCAACACTGCTGTGTCTACTTAAGTTGCATTTCAATAGAAGGTGCTGCTGAGAGCAGTTAAAGCAAAAATGACATGTGCGATTGCTGTGCATGTTTTACCAGTATCACAATGGAAGGTGCTCTGAGTTCTACCCTTATTGAGACCGCTGGAGGAAAGAATGCGGTGTCTGTTTTACTGGTGTTTCAGGGGAAGGTGCTAGTCCGAGTTTGTCTAATGAGGTAGTAAAGAATGCTGTGTCTGTCTTCGCAATATTTTTGGAAAGTGCTCTGAGTTCGTCTTACGAGACTGTATTGATGCCCACATCGAGACTGTCGAATGAAAGAATTCTGTGTCTGTTTTACTGGTATTTCAATGGGTGATGATTTATTTGTTCTAGATTCCAATCTGCCCAAAGCCAGTGTGACTATGAGATCCATTTTGGAGTAGTTTATAGGCAAAGAAAAAGATTGGGAATTGCCTAGCTACTCAGATCTAGTCACTAAACACCACTAAAACCACTTCAACCCCTAAGGCTAATTTGCTTGCTTTTGGGAACAACTCATACAGGTCTCATAGAAATCGTTGTCTTCCTTACTGTCATGGTTAGAAACATAATCCAAACGGGGAACTTCTTCTTTGCAGGAGACGCGCGGATGCGCGCTAGGGTGTGTCGATTATTTCAACTTTCGAATTCAGAAACGCCCGGGGTCTCAGAGTTGCGTCTTATAAAGAACTGCATTTAAATTTTTTTTTTTTAAATGGTTATTAATTAGCCTGCTAAAATGCATTGAAAATCAGAAAACAAACCTAAAACCATTTTGTTTTTTAATTTTTAATATTTTTTTTTTTTCAGTAATTTAACCTTTTAACGTTTGTTTATTATTAAAAAATGCGTATAACCGGCAAAAATGAAGAAAAAAAGTTCAAGTTTATGAATACAAGTAGGTAAACAAGAATTCTGATTTTATCCAGAAAAAGCGTTATTTTACCATTTTATATTTTTAACCAACACACCACATATGTTTAAAAAAAATTTTTTTTTGGGTTCTTTGTACTGCAGTTATGGTATGAAAAATATGTTTGGTACAAAATATAAAATATGAACCCTTTTTGTTTTATTTTTTTCCAAATCACGAAATCAATTTTTTTTTCAAAACCATTTTAGCGGTGAACAATAATTTCATTTATTTTTACGTTTTCGAATAGCTATAGATCATACGACACTTTTGAGACCCCGGGTGTTAAAATAAAGGCCATTTTTTTTCTCTCTATGGAGAGCGACACAAGCTAATGCACGCGTATTGTGCGCATGCGCGAAAAAAATATTTCGAAAAAAATATGTTTGTCTGCGATGAACCTGACTTCTATGTACAGAATTTGTATGAAGAACAAGGTCAGGAACATTTCCCCATAAGATGAGTAAAAATTTCATTCACCTTGCAACCCCAGAATATTTTTAAATGATTTTATCTGTGGCATCAAAATGTCAAATTTGCCGCGAATTTTATCTTTCAAAGTCGATGCATGTTACTTGATGAAAACATCGTAAAACCTATCAATTAACGTAATTAACGCAAGTAATGTTGTTTTGGTACATAGTTTATTGTTCTAGGAATGTATTTCGGTCAATAAAATATACGATAGCTCAAAATTAATCCACAAAACATTCAATTCAAAATGGTGCTTTTTTAGTGAATTTTCGTGAAAGGGCCTGGCCTTTAACAGGTTAAAGAGAAAACATCACGCTTTATATTAAAATCTAAAAGCTAACCATAGAAGATTTAAAATGAACACATAATTCATATGGAATTTTATATGGAACCAAAGTTTCCTAATGGAATTTGAGAAAAATTTATGAAACTTTGTGAATCCTTTATTAATTAATTTTACTTGAAACTACAAGAAAGTGAGGGAAAATAATGTTTATAATACATTTGTCTAATAAAGTATATGTGTGCTTTTAGTTTTACTCGTTATCAATAATTTTAGTTAGGCTGGGATTAGACTCGTAAGTTTTTTCCTGTAAATCACTCTTGTAAGCGATTTATGGCCAAATTACCAATGTAAACGACACCAAAAGTCACTTAACGTAATTTATAGCAAGTTACAGAACTCATTCTTTCGGAAGTTTTTTGACAGGTCTAATTGCGCCCGCGCGAAATTCCAGCCTTCTTACAGCTTATAAAATCAGTTTGATAAGCTAAGAGGCTTACCGCAAGAAATAGTTCCGAATTGCGCCGCGCACCGTTGCGAAATGTCAAAAATTACAAGACAATTGTTTTCATAGGATTTTTTTTCTACAAAACTAGTATTTATTTCCACTTATTTAAGTTTTCTGGAAAATGAGCATCCTTCTATTATCGGTGCAATCCTTTCCAATCTTAATGTTTTTGTTTTTAACATTTATGTATTTGAAATTTTGAATTCGAAGTCGGTTGCTGTCAGCAGATGTCAGGTAGCTGTCATTCGGATAAAACGAAACTAATTGCCGCCTTTGACCACTTTTGACGGCATAAAAGCGCGTGGAGAATTGTTTAATTAAAGCCAAAATCTATTTCAACACTTTATTGGGGCCTTTTCGTCTTTATTGACAAAATCGCGTAAATTTGACAGTAGCAGGCCGTTGTTGACAGGAAGCCATCTTACCGCAAATAAATTTACAGATGTAAACAGTCGCATGAGCATTTACACAGGTCGAACTTCCGAACAGCTTCCGTGATCATTAATTGCCACAAGCTGGATGCATATGTAAACGCTCCGGTGATTGGCCTGTCAAAATCTTATGTAATCCGTAAATTTTAATTACGAGTCTAACCCCAGCCTTAGAAAAAATGTAAGATGAGCAATTTTTAAAACTTTTTATGTTTGCTTCAAAATTTTGATATGTTAAAAAGTATTTGATTATTTATTACTTATAATAATAAAATTTAACCTTTCAGCGGTTGCGCGCGGTCTGTGAGACCGCAGCGAAATTATTTTACTGATTATGCGCTAACTATAAACAATATACAATTGCGCTTCCATGATATCCTCGGGGAGGGGGTGAGGTACGTCTCCTCAGTACCCCAGTTACATTCGTCGCAAACGCACATGTTATTTGTTAATATTTGCGGGCTCAGATTCCGCGTGTGACTGGTTGTGTACTTGGAAAATCTCTTGAATAATATTGAGAGCTGGGTGAGTATTTCATGATATTTGTATCATATTATTTAGAACTTTGTTTTATTTTACGTAAATGCGTTATACGCAAATAAGTAGTTGTAAAATTTTATCTTGTTTTGTTATTATGTTGATTTATAGCATTGTTTTGTGTCAGATGTATAAAAAATTGAGAACCAATTTTTTAAATTTTTTTATTTATTATTTATTTAGATAAAAGTCTTTTATATTATGTGCTATATACAATGTCATGAAATATTCAGTCATCTTCTAAAACCAGACACCTTAAGTTGCGGAATCACCGACTGCGCGCGACTTTTATGTTCGGCGCAAGGGTGTGACTACTAGAAGGTTAAAAGCTTATTTCATCACCTTTCAAAAACAGTTTTTGGTTTTCGGAATCATTCAGAAATATTCCATTTATTTGGATTTTTTTGCTGTGCGGAAACACTGTGACTTTCAGACAGAATGTGCTAGAGGTCTGAGGGGTTAAACAAAGCTTAGATTCTGATTGCTAGGCTTTCACGAGGGTGACAATGAGAGTATCTACCATTTATGCAAAAGATGTGTCACATTTGAATTTTTTTTTTTACATGAATACCGCACAGGAGTCCCACCTGCTCCCGTCTGGACATAGTGAGACTGTGGCATCCCCAATTGGGGTACGTTGTGAGGCTGAAGGCATAGGAGAGGGGGAGGAGATAGGAAAGAGGAAGGTGGGGCGGTATCTGGCTATTCAGATCTGGTCACCAAACACGGCTAAAGCCATTTCAAGCAACGTTTCAATTCTGAATGGTGGTCTTACACCAGGGCGATACTGAGACTATCTTCCACTCTGGAACGTGCCGCAAATATACTATATATTAGTTTTAAATTAATTAATTGTGAAATAACACAAATTAATCAAATAAAATTTATTTGTCCATGCCGGGATTCAATCCTGCTATCTTCAGATTGCGAGTCAAGAGTCTTACCCCTCGACCACGGCGGCCGTCAATCTGTTGAAGTTTTGCTAGGAACGCACTGCACTTGCTTCGATTTTATTGTATTTTAACCCCTTGCTTGCCAGGGAAGGCCAGCAAAAAGCTCCACTTTGAATTTTGAAATGAATGTTTTGTGGATTAATTTTGAGCTATTGTATATTTTATTGACTGAAACGCCTTCCTAGAACAATAAACTATCTACCAAAACAACATTACTTGCGTTAATTACGTAAATTGATAGGTTTTATGATGTTTTAGTCGAGTAAGACGCATAAATTATGACGCGGCACCCGGCGGCAGAAATGACATTTCCTGTCCAGCGATTCTGACACTGTCCTTTACAAATTTTGTACATAGAAGGGTCAAAATCGTAGATAAAGGAATTTTTCCCGCGCATGCGCAAGAACTGCGCACATCCCCGCGCTCGCTGAAAATTAAATATAAATTATTTGGAGTGACTAGGTGCATTGCAGGTTTCGCTATGGTAAAGGGCGATAATAGAGCAAGCGATTCTGACCGTGTTCTTCATACACTTTCTTTATACATAAGGGTCAAAATCGCGTGTAAAATCTCATGACACACCGGTGCACGAGCGGCAAGCGCCGGGTTAAACCTTAACCACTCAGGCTTATTTCTTCGCTTTTTGGAACAACTCATATAGGTCTCATAGAAATCATTGTATCTCCCTTACTAGCATAGTGAGAAATACAATATAAATGGTGTTGGAAAGAAAAAACTCCACGGTTTGTAATCAAATCTAAAAGTTAACCGCAAAATGATTAAAATTTACCCCTTTATGAATCTAAAGTTTTCGGTATCAATTTAAAGAAAAAATTAAACTTTATTTATTTTTTAATAATTATTTTTAGGGAACGTACCCATACTACGTGACCCTTTCAGGGGATGGGGGTCTTCAAAATACCACGCTTGGTACAAATAAGCGGCGGGGGCTTAGGTTTTTAGTCACCGGGGGGGTTAAAAATTGCAAAAAGTTGGTCACGTAGTATGGATACGTTCCCTTTCATGAATTGACAAAAAGTGAGTTGACGATAATGTTAATATTTGCCAAATAAAATATGTAAGTGTTTAAATTTTTTTCATTGTCAGTAATTTTAGTTAGAAAAAACATAATGTCAGCCATTTTTAAAATTAAAATTTAAAACACGTTTATTAGTGTGTATTGTTTGGGTCTACTCTTGTTTTGCGCAACCTGTAATATATAATAGCATAAGTATTTTATATATGATATCAAAACATTACGTTTTACAAATATGATTGTACGTTTTATAATGTAACTTTGAAATATTAATGTCCTAAAGAAAATGTTCCTTCAATTGTATTTAAATTATGATATAATATACGAGGGTGGTCTGAAAAGTTTCCGACCTGAACATGAAGATGACAACACTCGTCAATAAAAGCTAGTGAATTTAGTTGTGCATCTTTTGACAGTTACTCACCAAAGTTTTGGCCACTTTGGACAAGCAGTTTTTAGTTGAAAGTCGTTTGAGTGAGTCGATGTGTCAATTTAATAACAGCTCGATACTCAATTTTTTCCATTGTCACAAAAACACACACATCGACTCACTCAAACGACTGTCAACTAAAAACTGCGCGTCCAAAATGGCCGAAACTTTGGTGAGTAACTGTCAAAAGATGCTCAACTACATTCACTAGCTTTTATTAACGAGTGATGCCATCTTCATTTTCATGTCGGAAACTTTTCAGACCACCCTCGTATTATGTAACTTTATTTTTACGCTCCAATGAATGAATCCAGTATCCACCGAAAATGTAAATCTGTAGAGTTGTGTTGTGTGTGCACATGGATCTGAAGTAAGCTCAATTAATACTTACTTCAATAATAATCAATTCCATTGATCTGATTAGTCCCGAGGAGTCAAAAGGTCTGTTAATCCACAACATCGGATGAATGGGTAGTTTTTGCGACTCGTTCTTGAGTTCATCAGCTCGGTTATGATACGATTTGCCGGCCTCTGTGTTTTGTCCCTCCTACAACAAGGGTTTCTTCCAGACCCATGTTCGATCCTTCCTCTTTTCAATAAGACCTTCCACATAGATCCTCCAAAGGTGATATAGGACCCAGAGAAATTATTTTCCTCAAGGCCTCCTGTGTGGAGTTAATGTATGAAAACTGTGTAATATGCATAGACATCCAAATGACTAGACAAGCAGTTACAGGTGAGGGGTCAAACCAAACCATGGAGGGCGAAGAGGGGAAAGATGACTGTGATTCGTTATACAATCAATCTGACAGTAAATAGGCATCTCGCATTACAATATCACCATTTAGTTCTTAAAAGCAAAATCTGCTTTGAATGAATAGACCTTTTTACATGGGAGCGCGAATTGCTTGCCACGATAATAACATATTTGCTAAGGCCAAACGCTCGCCCCAAAAACATTCGCCGCAATTCACATAGCAATATTTTGTTGTTGTGTTTAGTTAAGACACTTTTACAAATGTTTCATAATTTACTTACCCCTGTAACCAGCGACGAGGACACTGGAGAACCGCCCACATTCGCTATGTCTATATAATATGTACCTATAATGTATAGCGCAAGCTGCCGTTTTTGGCGTGATATTTCGTAAAACGTATAGACGTTACTTTCGCGCTGGTCACTACAAGAATGATGACGTCACATATTTTAGATTCTCTCCCCTCCCCATGGAGCGAGCTGGCGCCAAGGCGGAGCTTATAGCCGGTTCCATGGGGAGGGGGAAATATTACGTTTTTATCACTTAGGGCAGGTCCAGATATATTCATATGTCCGTGGTAATATGTATTTTATGTGTTGTGCATATTCATTTATTATGTTACTAAACAAAACTGCCATTTTTCTTATATCAATTTGCCATTTACAAGTCAATTATGTAAAATGTATCTATACTAATTTGTAAGTATAAGTTATCAAATAAATATCTTTTACACTATCCATGTCTTTCATTCCTGTTAGATTTGGGATCAATTTGGGAGGCAGGTACCCAGGGCCGTAGCCAGAGTTGAATTTAATATAGGGCAATGGCAATTACAGATACAGGCAAGTAAAAATGTAACATGATCTGATCTGGTGAATCGATTTTCATCGTACATGTGTGAGGCAATACTTAATTGGATGATGAAAACATTTAGATATTTTACAATGATAAAGGATTACCTTGTGTTCTTTCACCAGGTAGATAATAAGTACGAGTATTTGTACACAATGTAATTCTTGATCATTGCTAACAATGAACTTCAGAATGGTAACTGCAACATCAATGGCTTTTCATTTATTAAGCCGGGTACAGACTGCTGTAACGTAACATGAAAGGAACATTTCATAAGTGTGCATGCAGCTCGCGCACGAACCGACCATGTACCTACTCGCATCTGTTTCCGGCATGCGCTCGGTGAACATAGCTCAGTCTGCCGAGAACAAGTCCTCCATTGTTCGCGCGCGTTCTGCAGTAAGGACACAAACAACCCGTCCACACTGACGCCCCGTGCACACTGCACCCTTTGTGTTCGGCGAAAAATCCAACACTTGCCGAATTATTATTTTTTTTTTGTACATTAACTCCACACAGGAGACCCTGAGGAAAATAATTTCCCTCAGGGCCTATGTCATCTGGGATGCTGTGTGGAGGGAGGGATTGCGGCGCGCACGAGTTGAAATGCTCTGTTCACGCGTGTAGTGTGCACGGTTCGTGCGCGCAAGGCGTCCACACTAGGGGAATTCTGTTACATTTCATGATACATTGCGATAATGTGGACGGCAAATTCTTTCATTGCGTGTTACATTGCAATTTACAGCAGTCTGTACCCGGCTTTAAGGTTTATATTGGTACCAAACATAATTTGAAATACAGAAAAAAAAACAAAATTAAAAATAATTAAAAGTCCTTCCTTAAAACGATCGGATTCTTCAATTCGACATATCATTAAAAATACGAAGTACTTCATTTAGGTTCTCAATGTTCTCAATGACCTTCAGGGGGGAGGTAGAAAACATGTCTCGCCCTATGTTGTGGTAAATATAATTATGACGACAATTGCTGTTTCAGATTTTCAAAATCAAGAGCTAGGGGGCGCTAGAAAAAAAAAAAAATCTCAAAGTGGGCGGTGTGGAAAAAAGGTTGAGAATCTATGATTTAGTTCTTTTCTTTTCGAATGCTAGAAACCCCATTCCTGCCGTTCTTTCGTGACCCATTGACAGCCTATATATATTATCATAGTCGATGGTATTTCTTAAGGCAGGGCACAGGTATTTTAAGGTAGGGCGTTGCCCCATAATGCCCCCCCTATCTACGGCCCTGCAAGTATCAACCATTTATTGGTTAACCTGCACCTCTGTCGCAGGTCACCCCAAGTGGTGCGCTTTGTTTGGTGACTTAGCAGGGGTGCCCGATTTCATGGGGTGAGGTCTGTCAGGGTCTTGGCGACGGATTTGTCTGCCCACCAACTGCGTGGCAGGCCGGATGGGAAAAGACTGGCTTATCGCCTTGCACCCCAAAGGGAGGGATGGATTCATTCATCCGTCACTCCTGGACACACTGACTCCCAAATTCCTACCCCTCCTCATGCCTTTTTGCTTCCCAAAACTCCCTTTCCTAAAAATACCCTCCACACAGCATCGACAAAAGCCCTGAGAAGAATTATTTTTCGGTTCCATGCCAACTCAGAATGAAACCAACCCAGAAACACCTCAGAAAGGTCAATAAAAGCATTAAAAAAATAATTTTAAAATATCCGGTAACCCTAACCTAACTTAACCTATTTAACCAATTTTTTATCATCTCTCTTAATGACCTTTCTGAGGTGCTTCTGAGTTGTCTGGTCACCTATTTTTCTCAGGGCCTCCCTGTGGAGTTAACTTTTAAAGAAAATGCAATGCATATCCGATGAGAATGACAATCTTGACAAACAATACGAAAATACCACGCCGGCAAGAAATTTTCATCAAAATTTTGCTCGCTTATTTATTTTTGGAAAATATTTTCCTCAATGCATTCTATGTGGACGTGAAGACAAAATATATTATTAAAAAAATTGTATTAGCTCCTTAGTTTCACGCACTATAATACACTTCAGAGTTAGCACTTAATGTATAAATGGAAAAAAAGTTTCTAAACATTTTGACAGAGCGCTCGATCTACTTCTGTCACTTTATCTATGGATCTAGTTCAGTTTCTCTTCTGTGGCGGTCGCGCTGTCACTTTCCGTCAGTTCGAAGTGAAAGGTTTCCTACTTCAGTTTCCATTCATTGAATAACTCAGCTTCAACCCGCTATGTGCTCTAAACCTGGTGAATCGTGACTCATTTTGTGAAATATCCATTCTTAATTATTTATATTTCAAGGCTAAAATCGCCATTATATAACCTGTTAAACCTTCGCGAGAAAACTGCTACAGAATCGGTGAGTGGATTATTTCTTTTCGATGTATTATTGCATTGTAGTATTATACATATAAGATACCTTTTCTGTAATATACAATTAGTTTCAAAATGTAGCTGTCTTATTATGAATTTTCACATGCAACATATGTTTTCTTATGTCATTTTTCTATTGTGTCATTTTTAATACTAAGTGCGACAGTTGCTAATAAAAAGTTGCCAAAATGAGCAGAGTTAACAGTTCAAAATGGTGTGTTACGTTAACTTGTACAACAGTGAGGTATGTAATTGGCAGAAAAGTGATGAAATAGACTGAATTTTTTTTTAAATACGAATACCTCACCAGAGTCCCAGCTGCTACCGTCTGGAGCCAGTGAGACTATGGCATCCCCAATTGGGGTATGTTGTTAGGCTGAAGGTAGTGGGAAGGGGAAGGAGATGGGGGAAAAGGAACGAAGGAAAGTATCTTGCTATTCAGATCTAGTCACCAAACACGGCTAGAGCCACTTCAAGCAATGTTTCAATTCTGAATGGTGGTCTTACACCAGCGGAATACTAAGAGTATCTTCCGCTCTGGAACGTGCCGCAAATATACAATATATTATTTTAAATGAATTAGTCATGAAATACTAGACACAAATTAATCAAATAAAATTTATTTGCCCATGTCTGAATTCGATCCCACGACCTTCGGATTTCGAGTCAAGAGCCTTAACGCCAAACCACGCCGGCTGTCTGCATTGAATGCTGTACAAATGAGATCAAAGTGGTAAAATCATGTATTATGTTATACTTAATAAAACTTTAAATTATCACTCTCAAAAATAGAAATACTAAAACCATGTATAATTGTGCTACAAATGTAGTGATCCGGATAGAATGTACTGCTGATCTAAGTGTAATGAACACAATGAAGAAAGGAGCACTTAGATTGTTTGGACGTGTATAGCAGATGGAATATATTATGGCGCTAATAGTGAATGTTAGATGAAGTCGGGGACACCCGCTGAAGACATGGCACGATTAAATTAATCAAATATTTGAGTCGGGCCATGTTAACAGTCAGAATAACAGAAGAGTGCTTACCCCTGTAGAGAAATAGCTTGTAATAGGTATATTGGTGCAATCCGAAGTGTAAATAGTCTAAATCATAGATTTTCAACCTTTTTTTGTCTTGTAATATATTGTTATAGAGAAATAGCTTGTAATATATTGGTGCAATCCGAAGTGTTTAAATGTGTCTAAATCATAGATTCTCAACCTTTTTTTGCCTTGTAATATATTGTAATATAGAGAAATAGCTTGTAATATATTGGTGCAATCCGAAGTGTAAATAGTCTAAATCATAGATTTTCAACCTTTTTTTGCCTTGTAATATATTGTAATATAGAGAAATAGCTTGTAATATATTGGTGCAATCCGAAGTGTAAATAGTCGAAATCATAGATTCTCAACCTTTTTTTGCCTTGTAATATATTGTAACATAGAGAAATAGCTTGTAATATATTGCAATCCGAAGTGTAAATAGTCTAAATCATAGATTCTCAACCTTTTTTTGCCTTGTAATATATTGTAATATAGAGAAATATCTTGTAATATATTGGTGCAATCCGAAGTGTAAATAGTCTAAATCATGGATTCTCAACCTTTTTTTGCCCTCTTTATTTCTAGAGCCCCCTATTAACTCGTGAATCCATCCATCCTCTTCTTCATTCGTTTAACCACTCAGTCCTCAACCGTATTTTGTCGAGGGTCAAAATATTTCCGTTTTGTAATAAAATCCAAATAAATTGAATACCTATTTCTGAGCGTCTCCGAAAACTGAAAAATTGTTTTGGAAAACTGATAGAATACACTTTAAAATTTTTAAATGCGAAATAAACACATAATTTTTTAAATATAAAATTTTTGCATACACACATAAAAGAGTTAAAAATGGCTCACCTTACGTTTTTCTAACTAAAATTTCTGATGATGATGAAAAAAAAAACACATTCATAATTTATTAGGCAAATGTATCGTATCGTAAACTCACATTTTTCTCACTTCAAGTAAAAATAATTAACAAAAAGTTCTCAAAGTATTTTTTTTTTAAAGTCGGAATCTTTGGATTCATAAAGGTATATATTTTAATTATTTTGCAGTTAACTTTTAGATTTGAATATAAAGCTTGATGTTTTCTCTTTCTAACACCATTTAGATCATATTTCTAACCATGATAATAAGGGAGATACAATGGTTTCTATGAGACCTGTATGAGTTGTTCCGAAATCCAAACAAATAGACTTGACCGGTCAAGCCTCATAACATACCCCAATTTGGGATGCCATAGTGCCATTGGCTCCAGATGGTTGGGAGCAGTTATGACTCTAATGCGATGTAAACATAATTTTTTCAATTATGTGCACACGCTGCTAGCCAGGTTTATCAAAACAGAATGCAGTTTAAAATGTGTAACAATAATATTATACATATGTGAACATAAAATTTGCAATCAGCTTTAAAATTGATCTGTTATATTATTTATTATTATAATACGCCATTGTTCGCTTTGAATAGGTTTGTTCGTGTTTAAAAACTGAATAGAAAAACTGTTATGTAATGTTATTTAAAGTTTTATGTGTGAAGGTATTGCAACAATATTTGACCTGAACGCAGTCCGCGTACAGCATGTTTCAAATTTGTATTCAAACTATTATTAGACTTCAGAAATGTGCTCTTTAGTGTTAGTACCTACCCTGATGTATGACAGTGAAGTATGGCAGAGGAAAGATGAAAGTAGACTGAAATAAGATCCCTGAGGCGCATGTGTGTAAAACCATGGGTTCAATGGCAACTAAGAATCAAGTGAATTCAATGCCTCTTTGAAAAGTTATTAAAATCTATGAAAAAAATGTCCAAATAGCCTGTAACCCTAACCTAAAGTAACCTATTTAACCATTTTTTTCATCACTTTTAATGAATTTTAAAGGATGTGTTGAGTAGATTTCATTCTGAGTTGTCCAGTCACCAATCCACGCATCATTTGAACAAAGTGGAGATCAGTAAAGAATGCAAGGCTGATGTAAGCAAGAAAAGGACGCTCAGATGGTTTTAGGCATGTAGAGTGAATGACCGAAGAAAGGAGTGTATGGAGAATATACGACGCAAATGTGAATGGCAGAAGAAGTCGGGGACGCCCGGGAAGACATGGCACGATCATTGTATCAGACACTTGAGTTGAACCATATCAAGAGTATGTATTGGTAAATGGTTCCATGGTAACTCACAATCAAGTGAACTCAATACCTAGCCTGTAACCTAATCTAACAAAAACCATTTAAGCAATGTTTTATATTAAAAAAAATCATTTCTCTTAATGGCTTTTCAGAGGAGGTGTTGAGTTGATTTCATTCTGAGTTGTCCTGTCACCGAGACGATATACGAATATGAATAAGGCAAGTATTGTGTCCATAAAACTTACATATTTCCGTATATATCCATAAATTACCATAAATATCAATGCATTTCCCTAAAACTTGCATATTTCCGTATATATTCATAAATTACCATAAATATCAATGAATTTCTATAAAACTTACATATTTCCGTATATATTCATAAATTACCATAAATATCAATGATTTTCCATAAAACTTACATATTTCCGTATATATTCATAAATTACCATAAATATCAATGAATTTCCATAAAACTTGCATATTTCCGTATATATTCATAAATTACCATAAATATCAATGAATTTCCATAAAACTTACATATTTCCGTATATATTCATAAATGTCCATAATATCAATGAATTTCCATAAAACTTACATATTTCCGTATATATTCATAAATGTCCATAATATCAATGAATTTCCATAAAACTTACATATTTCCGTATATATTCATAAATGTCCATAATATCAATGAATTTCCATAAAACTTACATATTTCCGTATACATTCAAAAATGACTTTAAATATCAATGAATTTTCATAAAACTTACATATATCCGTATATCTTCATAAATATACATAAATATCAATGAATTTCCATAAAACTCACAAACGTCTCCCGAAACAACTAAACTAAGCTAAACTAACTAAAAATACAGTAATTAGTAATTACCAAAAAAAATATGAAATTGCTTTTAATGTTACCGCAATTTAAGCACTTTTTGAAAGTAAAAACAAATATCCAAAAATATCAAATCAACACAAATTTCAATAAATACCAATGAGTTTCTATAAAACTTACAAATTGCAATATGTATACAATCAATGAATTTCCATAAAAACATAAAACTTACACATTTCCCTATATATTCATAAATGTCCATAAATATCAATGAATTTCCATAAAACTTACAAATTTTCGTGTATATTCATAAATGTCCATAAATATCAATGAATTTCCGTAAAACTTACGTATTTCCGCATATATTCATAAATGTCCATAAATAGCAATGAATTTCCGTAAAACTTACGTATTTCCGCATATATTCATAAATATCAATGAATTTCCGTAAAACTTACGTATTTCCGCATATATTCATAAATGTCCATACATAGCAATGAATTTCCATAAATCTCACAAACGTCTTCAGATATTCATAACCAGCTGGGTTACCCGGCTTCGCTCAGGACAACATTCGAGAGTATTCTGGAATGAACCTTCTAGAACAGGGATGACGAACCTTTACGTATCAGCGTGCCATTTTTCTAAAGAAATGTTTTATGAGGTCATAAACGTGCCATCAAATAATTTTGACTCTGTGATTATTGAGAAAATAATAATAATAAATACTTACTATTAATTAAAAACTCTTTATTTACTACTACTAAATAGGAACATTTAGCATTATACGCGTAATTTAAATTAAAGTTAAATTAGTATGATTTCTGTTGTTGCGGGTTAGATGACAAATAACATATGTTAGGGTTGTAAGATGTTACTTTTAGCAGAATGCATGCTGAACTGGACTTATCTGTCAAACGGTTTCTAACCGACTCTTTAATGTTATTCATCTCTGAAAATAATGACTCGCAGGCATAGGTTGATGAAAATATTGTTAAAATAGCATGAGCCACCTTCTTCAAACAATTTAATGTGTCTGGTAACGCATTCCATGTTTCCAAAATTATGTTATTAGCATTTTCACTGTCAATCTTTCTGTTTCAATTAATTCTAACTCTCTCCTTTTTTCAACAAATTTTTGAATCCATATTGAACTATACTGGAAATCAATCAGCTGCATTTCAAATTTGTCAATTTCCAACCAATCGAATGGGGACAAACTCAGTTTATCAAATGACGTCACATCAGGGTAAATAATAAACTTGAGTATTTCCGATAATTCTTTGAACTGAGAAAATCTGAGTCGGGTTCGCTCGTTCACCTACTATATACTTCACACTTTTTTTCGTAGTGCATAATAAATTTTGTGATTAGTGATCAGTGACGTGTCCAAAATACTGTGTCGCGTGCCGTTAATGGCACGCGTGCCATTGGTTCGCCATCCCTGTTCTAGAACTTTCCGGAAGACTATTGTAGAAATTTCAAGAGGGCGAAACTCCCAGCCCTTATATCTTGAAAAGCATGCCATTTAGGTAAAAACGGGAACCGTCATCCTGGAGGGGGGATAGAGATCTACCACACCATACAACTCCCTTGAACATACCGGGACTCGTTACAGAATTTTTGCGGGACGCACGTTTTTTTTAAACTTTCTTTTATGATATGTATTAATTATTTTGCTTTAAAATCGCTAGTATCTGACACGCAATCTAACCAATGAATAGACAAACGGATAAAAAGGCTTTGTATGTCTGTGAGTCTGTTTATACTTCTACTGAATTTGTTAAAAAAATAATGTAATATATTTTTTGAACAAACAATGAATTCCACTGTCCTGCCTGGGGTCTAAAAGTATAAAAACGTTTTTGCTATACCAATATAAAGTTACTTTTATGAATACAATAGCTATTTTACAATCTCCGACTTAATATTGCACGAAACAAAGATTATTTTCTGCCCCAGTTTAAGAAATAGAAAGTAAAAATTCTTTCAGATACAGATTGTCTATGATACAAAATGAGAAGTAGACTCATTGCCACACATAATTACAATATAAATACACGAGTTTCATTTAAACCACTTTAGAACTACTCGAGCGACTTCGCGATTTAAAACATTTTCCTCCTATTGCTCGTTAGTTTTTGGAGATAATGTTGAAAATTTTCCGCCCATATTAAATCATACCCATAGACATCCAAATGACTAGACAAGCAGTTACGGGTGAGGGGTCAAACCAAACCATGGAGGGCGAAGAGGGGAAAGATGACTGTGATTCGTTATACAATCAATCTGACAGTAAATAGGCATCTCGCATTACAATATCACCATTTAGTTCTTAAAAGCAAAATCTGCTTTGAATGAATAGACCTTTTTACATGGGAGCGCGAATTGCTTGCCACGATAATAACATATTTGCTAAGGTCAAATGCTCGCCCCAAAAAAACTCGCCCCAATACACATAGCAATATTTTGTTGCCGTGTTTAGTTAAAACACTATTACAAATGTTTCATAATTTACTTACCCCTGTAACCACCGATGAGCACACTGGAGAACTGCCCACATTCGCTATGTGCACATTGATATGTAGATATATTGTATAGAATACGCTACTGTTTTGGCGTTGTATTTCGTTAAATGTATGGATGTTACCTTCTAGCTGTTCACGGCAAGAATGATGACGTCACACATTTTAGATTCAAGCGAGGCTCTATCCCCTCCCCATGGAGCGAGCCGGTTCCAAGGAGGTGCTTCAGCCGGCGCCATGTGGAGGGGGAAATAATACGTTTTTATCACTTAGGGCAGGTCCATGTATATTCATATGTCCGTGATCATACCTCTAAATTTTTTTACGGATACCTACAAACTGATTATAGTTCTATATAGCCAAGGAATTATCCTTCATAAATCTTGAAAGTTCTGCTAAAAATATGGATCTCGTAGTAAACCAGCAGAAGACCAAATACATGGCTGCAGGATGCGCCCAACAAACCCCAACTTTCTCATGTGGAAGCCAAAATTTTGACACGGTACCAAGATTCACATGCCTAGGCTCCCTGATAATGATAACACACGAGAATAATACCACAGAGGGGATCCAGAAGCGCATAGTAAACGCGAATCGCTGTTATTACCGCCTACAAAACCAAATAAAATCCAGACTGCTGTCCAGAAACACCAAGATATTAGTATACAAAACACTTATCAGACCAGTACTCACACACGCAGCTGAGACTTGGGTACTAACTAAGAGGAATCAGCGAGCACTGGATGGTTTTGAAAGGAAAATTTTGAGGCGTATCTTCGGACCGGTTTCAGAAAATGGATTTTGGCACAGACGTTATAACTAGTGGATGTGCCGGATGGTTAAAAGTGTGTATCCGCGGATACGGATATTTGGTGTCAAGATCCGCGGATACGGATCTTTTTTTTCGTATTCAATCAGTGTCGGCGCGCGAGACCTTGAAACGATAGTTGACGTTACGCCCGCGCCGCAACGACGGTATGGAAACTATATACGATAAAATATTTGATTTTAAGAAATGAAAAATAGTCTGCATGGAATTTAATAGTTTTTTAATTCTACCAAATCACCTATATATAGCATTTCATCCTATCAATTGAAAATTAAGTAATAAGGTAAAAGATCCGCGAGAAAAGTAACGGATACGGATCTTTCTTCTCCCTCGGATATCCGCGGATACGGATATCCGGAACATCACTAGTTATAACAATGAGCTGTATACATACTCTGTTTAAGGACCTAAACGTCACAAAATTTATAAAACTGGAAAGACTTCGGTGGCTGGGTCATGTGGAGAGAATGACCGAGCATCAACCACCAAAGACCCCCCCCCCCCCCCTAAACGTGTCACGTAGTATGGGTACGTTCCCTTACTATGTGGGTCTGCGCTTCCGGGTGTCGCCGATATTGTTTACCAATTAACAAATAAACTAAAAGAACAAATAATTAACGAATAAACCAAACGAACGTTAAACTAAATGAACGAATTCTTTCCTTATTCAAAATATATTGTTAACCAATATTAATGCACATTTTCAAAAAATCAACGAAATGAACTAATTCTTTTTGTATGAAAACTACGCTAATTAGCGCGTAGTCCGGCGACAGTTGCGCGGACACCATAGCATATCTCTTCTGTATTTGAATATCTTTGGTGTGCTCGCACCTCTCTCTCTTGCCCATACAGTAATGTACGAAACGTAACTCTCTCTCTTATCTTCACTAACTTACACTAGTGTACTTAAGTATGGACACTTTTCATAAATTTCTTATATTTGATGTTCATTTGCGCTTTTTTAAATCACGTTGGGGTTTAAGTATAATTTTGTTAGCTAATTGATTCAACAACATATTATACTGTTATATTTAAATGTTTTTTTTTGAAAAATAACAAAAATGGTGAATAGAACAACGACATGGCAAAACACAAAATATTTATTAATTACGAAGATAAGATTTTGCATTATATTTCAAATTAGCATTAAACGTTAGTATTTCGTTGGAAATTCTTTAAGTTTAATAACTTCCTAAAGTCTTCTAGGCATGAAGTCCACAAAACGTCACTGATTTTTAGGTTTGATGACATGGAACCATGTTTGAAAAAATTATTTCAATTATTTCTCTTTTATTGCTGGATTTTCGACTTGAAACCAGTATTTTAATTCTAGACCAAAGATTTTCAAAAGGATTCAAGTCCAGATGGTTCCCTGGCCAAGGTAGAACAATAAAATTGTGGTTATGTAAGCATTTTATGCTCGTTTTGCTATGTGGCATGGGGGTCCATGCTGCTGGAAATTGCATTTACCACCGTTCCTCTCGAACAAATGTGGTTAGCTGGAAGAAATGGGGTCTACCCATAAGCTACACCTTTTGTAATTTTTATTTTACAATAAATATTTTTTGATTTTGATTTTGATTTTGATTTTGATTTTGATTGTGCTGAGCAATAATTTTGGCTCCAGAATCACATTTTGATGACTTTTAGCCTTAATTGTGCCTTCTACCACTCCCAGACGTCCAAAACTATCCTTTATAATGGAATCCCACAACATTACACTCAGAGGAAATTTCATTGTCGCAGTAGTGCATTCTGGTATCACATCTTCAACTTGATGGCAACGAACAAATTTGATTCCATCACTCTCAAAAGTGAAAATTTTAGTCTCAACACTCCATATCACCTTTGCCCAGTCTTCTGAGGTCCATTCCTTATGTGTTACAGCCCATTTCAGCCGTTTATGCCTCTGTTTATGTTTTGGTTAGACTTTTATTATTCTTGCCTAATTTCATCCTAAATGTCATATCAATAATATCGAGTCCAGCAGTTTTAACGTCCTTGTTAATATCTTTGGATGTTTGACGATGGTTCTGCAGGGTAAGGCAACACATGCTCCTTTCATTTTGCGGCGTAACCTTTGGATTTTGGACAATTTTCGGACTGTTTTGTAGTTTTAGACTCCTTGCAGCGTTGGCAAACCATTCTTACGCCAGACTTGGTAGCTCCTCCACCCAATATTTTTGCAATTTCTTCGTATGTGTAGCCTTCTTCACGAAGTGCAACAGCTGTGCTTCTCTTTGGGCGACCAATCGGCACGTTTTGGCACCTTAGGAGCCATTTTAATAATATTTATATAAATAAACAATATCACTTTTCTTTAATGGATGACTGACTAACACGGGTGTAAAACTTAATCGTGTTGCACTTTAAGTGTCCTGATTGGAGCACACGACGATCCTCTGTACTTTGTGGTTGGTATAGACAGAAGACGAGACATTACAGGGTTGCCAAAACTCAAAAACATTATTCTCAAAAATTGGTGGTTTTAAAGGCGTTTGCTCCCATTTCTCATAAAGAGTGATAAGAATTTTGTATAACCATATGGCATATCGCATGGTACTTTTATTAATCAATTATAGCACAAGGAACACGAAAAAAATACTTAGAAGGGTTCCGTAACAAAATATAGTTGTTTTTTTATAAGGCAAATGACAAGATACATGAAATCTCGAAAAGTGTCCATACTTAAGTCCACTAGTGTATATCTCCCTCTCAATTACCGTTCGCCTCGCTTTTCGTAACGCTATCGTCACGCATTCACCAGCTTACTCCCCAAGTCAAGCATGCGTAAAGAAGTTTTACTTCAAAAAGGCATAAGGAGTCGATTGGAATCTAGGGGTCAGTGTGTCCAGGAGTGACGAACGTACGAATCCATCCTTTCCGCTGCGGTGCAAGACGATGGGTCGAGAGAGGCCATCTGGAGAGGTCGTCGTGGGTGTCCCCAAATCGGGATCTCCTGATCCGGCCTATGGCACATCCGCCGCCAAGACCTGGACACGCGTTACCCAATGAAGTCACCAAACGTAGTGGACCACTCCGGGTGACCTATCCTATGGAAGAGGTGTTGGTTATCCAATAAATGGTTCCCGGGGCGGGGGGCTATGTTTTCAATATAACTAGACGCATGAAAAATCACGGGATATTATAATTATTGTGGGAGTTGTGAAGTCGAAAGTAGTTTTTTGTTTTTATCTGCCTCAGGATCGCTGTGTTTTCTGAAGTTATAATAAATTTGCCTTTCCAATGAAGATCGTTAGTTTAGATATCATTTTAGATTTTCACGGCCAAAAGCATTTTTATTATTTATTTTTGGGGTGTTATGCCATGTATACCTCCTCCTTTAGCCAACATTTCGGACAGCGTTACAGTGTTCATCGTTACACATCTGCCCTGATTATGAACAATGTAACGCTGTCCGAAACGTTGGCTAAAGGAGGAGGTAGCGCAACACGGCATAACACCCCAAAAATAAATAACAAACTCGTTAATTTAATTAGATAATTAATGAAAATAAGAGATGGAAGGCTGAAAGAGATATTGAAAGAAGGGTAAAGGCAAGTAACTCCATTAATGGTGGACTTAACGCCGTTGGCGCTAACAAAGAAGCGAAGCTAGCCGTCCATAATAGAGTGCTGGACCTACCCTGATGTGTGGTAGTGAGGCATGGAACTGGCAGAGGAAGGATGATAGTAGATTCAATGCTGTAGAAATGAGATCTCTGAGACGCGTACGTGATAAAACCACGTATGATCGTGTGAGAAATGTGGAGATCCGCAAAGAATGCAAGACGTAATAAGTAAGATTAAGAAAGGGAAGCTTAGGTGGTTTAGGCATGTAGAGCGAATGAATGAAGAAAGGAGTGTAAAGAGAATATATGACGCAAATGTGAATGGCAGAATAAGTTATGCAGGGGACGCCTGAGGAAAACATGGCATGATCAAGTGAATTAAATAATTTATTTATTTATTTATTGATTTATTGTGAAAAACAGTATAATCCATTTACATTTCACAAATAACAGTTTATAAATTACAGTTTATAATAAGTAAGTATATACATTTATTTGCATGGGTAAGTACATCAATACTATCTGATTAGCCAGATTTGGTAAATAGTATGCTGATTGCTGTCTTAAATTCTCCTTGGTTCAAATTGAAAATGTCAATCACAGAAGAAATGTGATTTAACAAAGTAGTTATTCTCCCCAAAGGCATGATCATTGGTAGGTTGGTCCTGCCCCTTGGAAAAATAAATAATCTGTGCTGTCTAGCTCTGATGAAATTATCAGGGACATAAAAAGAAATTCGTTCCAGAATATCTGGATTGCAAGTGTGCCCATTTAGCAGCTTGTGCGCCACTAACACCATTGCAATATTTCTCCTGACGTCTAGACGTTCTATCCCCAGCATTCCAGCGAGAAAATCAGAGGGATACAATAAAGGGTAATATCCGAACTCTCGCATGTAGAGGTATCGCATAAACTTTTTTTGCACCTTTTCTACATCATTTGAGTAAAGGGTATCTTCGGGTCCCCATATTATCGATCCACTCTCAAGAATGCTGCGAACCAGAGTAAAATAAAGCATTTTTATGACTGCCGTATTCGTAAAAGATTTCGAATTACATATAACAAAACCCAGCATTCGCATTGCAGAGTTGCACACCGAATCGATATGAGTTCGAAAAGTCAGACGTGTGTCAAAAATGATTCCTAAATCCTTCGTTATCGAGATATGTTTTATAGAGGTACCAGACATTTTATAGTTAAAATATAAAGTACGCTTTGCCCTTGTAATGCACATAATTGTACACTTACTACTGTTAAAAAGAAGTTTATTTTGATGACTCCACTCTACTATACCGTCGATATCGTTTTGTAGACGAATGGAGTCTTCATTTGTCGTTATACAGGTGTATAGTTTAATGTCATCCGCAAATAACAAAAATTTTACAAATCTTATAAACAACCCTATGTCATTAATAAACAATAAAAATAAAAGTGGTCCTAAATTAGACCCTTGAGGGACCCCAGAAGTTGTGGCGTAGAGTTTCGATGTGAACTGCCCGTAAACAACGTATTGTTTTCTGTTAGACAAATAATTATGAAAGAACAAAAGCAGCATGTATGAGAAGCCGAAGCTTTCAAGTTTATTCAGTAATATGAGGTGATCTACTTTGTCAAAAGCTTTCGCAAAATCATTATATGAGACATCTACTTGTTCGTTGTTGTCCAATATATTTGAGACGTAATCCGTAAATACCATTAAGTTGGTCGTCGTAGACCTGCCCTCTCTAAACCCATGCTGCTGGTTTATGAGAAATGGTTCTACTTTATAGTATATACGTTTTTGTATTACGAGTTCAAATAATTTGGCCGGTGCCGAAAGAATTGCCACAGGTCTGTAGTTAGATACACATGATTTATCGCCGTTTTTGTGTAAGGGCGTGACCTTTGAGATTTTCCAACGGTCGGGGAATTTACCGGAGTTAAGTGAAATATTAAAGATATGTAAAAGCGGTACCATTAACGGATCGGCATATCCCTTCAGGACAATTGTGTTAATAAAATCCGGTCCAACAGATTTTTTTGGTTTCAGTTTTTTAATTGCAGCTAGGTAATCATTTTTATTTACACTTAAAATGTCAACATTTTGAGCTAGCGAAGAGTAACCGCCTGGGGTGTATGAGTCAAATTCTGCACTATGTTCGCTATAGACTGACTTAAAGTAATTCGCAAATGCTTCCGGAATATCGGGCCCAGTATGAGTACTTCCGTTCCATGACACTGAGTTTAGAAACCCACCGTCTTTCCTCTTTTCGGATACAAATTTCCAGAAGGATTTCGGATCATTCTTGACGTTTTTTTCGATATTATTTATGTAATCCTTATACGCAATATTTATACTACGTTTGATTTTAGATCGTAGAATACAAAACTTTTCCCGATATCTCATCAATCCGGTGCGCCTCCAGTTTCTGTGAAGTTTGCATTTCCTTTTCAGATCACTAAGAATCTCACCATTAAACCATTTAGGGTATCTTCTTTTAAAACAAGGTACACGCTTTCTCTCAAAACACATGTCAAAAAGGTCATAAATTACATTATAAAAATATTCTACTGCTAAATCTGCATCTTTAAGTTTTAATAAGGGTTTCCAGTCGTGAGAATTCAAGTAAACATAAAAATATTCGAAATTACCACGTTCTAGGTTCCATCCTCGCTTAACACAATTTCCATTGTCATCATTTAATAAATTCCGACAATAGGCTTTGCTTACATTGAGCGCGAATTCTATACATAAAGATGGGTGGTATGAATCTTCATTAACAAGTGAGTATACGGATTTGAACACTTTTAAGTCAAAATTACTGATAATAACGTCCAGTGTCCTGTTCGTTATATTAGTGATTAAGTTTTTCTGTTCCAATTGAAATAGTTCCATAAAATATAACAAATCTGTTTGAGTTGCTTTGTGACTCACACAGGAGTGTAAGTTAAAATCGCCAACAATAATAATTTTTTTATCTATTAAAAAGTTAAAATTAGCTATGGTTTTATCGAAAAACTCAGAGTAAGTAGTTCTCTGAGAAGCCGGTGGAATGTACACTATACATATATAAATACTAATTTCATTTATTTTAGCCTTAATCCATAAGTTTTCACCATCATTTTCTAGAAACATGAGTCTCTGGCATTGATTGACGCGGTCACGCCTCGCGGCTAGTAGCACTCCTCCTCCTCTTGATTGGCCTGAAGTTCTGTCCTTTCTAAAGACGTTATATCGTTGATCGAACAGTTGACAATTATGAATACTGTCATTGAGCCAGGTCTCTGACAATAATATAAAGTCGTTGTCTTGTATAATAACACTATGTAAGAAGTCGTCGGTCTTGGATCTCAATCCCCGCACATTTTGATAATACATTGTGCAGGGGAATGAATTTGCTTTAACTCTGCTCTCTAGTCATTTAGTGGCCGCAGAATCGTTTTGTTTGCCTCGGTTTTGGTTAAGATCAACCGGATTTTGTCTCGGTTTTAAGTAACGGTAGTTTCTTACCGGTACTCCTCGGGGCCACAAATCTTCCTGCAAAAGTTTATCGTATAACACATCTGTTACTCCTATACGGAACGCTGCGTATTCCTGAGAATTAGCGATGAATTTCTCTATCTCACAGTTTGTTATATTATTTTTCTCTAGATGCGCTCGGATATCATCTATTGTGGTGTCCTTTGAAATCCTAGATACTATGATATTCCTTATCCTTGGACATACCTTGATACTAGAGGATTTATCTCCGTTACCGACTATCAGATTTCTGCATGTCCGTTGTTTGCGCTTGACGTTCATCCATTCTTCCTTATTTGGCGCGGATTTCGCTTCAGATTCGGAAGTTAGAATGCGTGAATCCGTCGTCAGTATTTTGGGGATCGCGCCGCTGGTAGTGGGGACTTCGATATGATTTGCGTTATTTTTGGCCTTGGTGGCCGCCCTAGTGCGCATACGTTCTTTGGTTAGTGTAACAGCGTGCTGGTTGGCGGGGGGGGCGGCGGGCGGTGCGGCGACGTCAGCCCAGCTGGCGGTAGCGGGAGGTGTAGGTAGACCATTAATGTTTACACTGTTTAACGCCTGTCGATTTAATATTTCTTCCACGGACTTTACACGGATTAATAATTCGTTTATTGTTTTGTTTTGTTCGAGAATGATGCTTCTCAATTCAAAGAGCACGGTATCACTCATTATTTCGTGCGAGAGTGAATAAAAACTCGCGAAAAAAATTTTTAATTACGGCGCGACAGAAAGACGTGTTAACTGTTGACCGTGTTGTTAACGCAATTTCGTGTTGTTAACATAATTGTGTCGGGCCATGTCAAAAGTCAGAATAATAGAAGAGTATGTATGACGGTGTATGAAAAAAACTGTCAAAACAAGCGAAGCTAGCAGTTCACAATGGAGTGCCGGTACCTACCCTGATGTATGGCAGTGAGGCATGGAACTGGCAGAGGAAGGATAAAAGTAGATTCAATGCTATTGAAATGAGATCCCTGAGGCGTATGTGTGGTATTACCAATACCATGTATGATTGTGTGAGAAATGCGTAAGATTATGAGTAAGATTTAGAAAGGGACCCTCGGATGGTTTGGGCATGTAGAGCGAATGAATGAAGAAAGGTGTGAAAAGAGAATATAATAATAATAATAATAATAATCTTTATTCAATGAAATAACAACAATATAACTAAAAAAAAAAAAAAATTACATACTCAATGTAGTTTACAAATAGATTACATCAATCAGTACAGAAAAATTAACAAACAGAAAGTAACGTAAGAAAGGTTACACAGGAGTAGTATAGTTATACAGTATTTTTAGTTGTGCATTGCCTGCCTCACTAGGTGAACCTGTATTGAGGCAGAAATTTTGTTAATTGTTTCTCGCAATTTTCTCTATGGTTTTTTTATAAATGTGTAAAGTAGGTTTCCATACAGCAAAAACTTTATTTTAGTTAACATTATTGTTTGCATATACCTACACAATTCATAAACTGCAAAAATATCTGACGCATATGTGAATGGCAGAATAAGTCGGGGACGCCCGAGGAAAACATGGCATGATCAAGTGAATCAGATACTTTGCCTATCCTATCCTATAGATTTGCCCATCCTTACGGGGAAACGTGATTTTTTAACATTTTTACGAATAACCCGACAATATTTGAAAATATTCTACTACCATCACAGTAAGCGGAAAATGTTGCTTGTGTCGTGATGGGGGACATAGCCAGCTGAGGAATCGAACGCGCGACGCCTGGCTGGGACCCAATTGCGATGCCAACTCAGCCACTGACCGGTTCAGCCAGTGATGGTTAGTTAGTTATAATTATATAATTTTTATACCTACTGTATCGCTTTTCTGAGTTCCAATTTTGAAAATCAAAGCAAATCGAAGTTGTAGAGTTCATTGAACCGTACTTGCAGACACATCACTGAAAGTAGTATTTTATTAACCACTCAGACTAATTTGTTCGCTTTTCTGAACAACTCATATAGGTCTCATAGATATCGTTGTGTCTCTCTTACTATCATGGTTAGAAATAGGATCTAAACGGTGGTAGAAAGAGAAAATACAACGCTTTATATTAAAATCTAAAAATTAACCACAAATTAATTAAAATGTTCACCTTTATGAAACCAAAGTTTTAGACCGCAATTTGAAAATGTTTATATTTCTGTACCAGGATAAACCACGTAATAATTTGGAAGGCGGGTATGGGTACCGCCGCCCCGGTAACCACTTAATTGGATAATCAACACCTCTGCCATAGGTCACCCCAAGTGGTTCGCTACGTTTGGTAACTTAGCAGTGGTGACCGGGTTCACTTAGCAGTGAGGTTTGTCCGGGTCTTGGCGGCGTATGCGTATGCCCACTAGCTGCATGGCAGGCCGGATCAGGATAGAGTAGTTGAGGGAGTCCCTTTGACTTCTCCAGCCGAACTCTCTCGGAACATCGCCTTGCACCTTCACTCGTCCTTCACTCCTGGACACACTGACCCCCAGATTCCTACTCGTCCCTCACAACCTTTTCCTTCCCAGAACCTCATCTCGTTCCTTTTCTAAAAAGACCCTCTACACAGCATCCCCAAAGATGATATAGGCCCTGAGAGGAATTATAAAACAAAAATTTTATATTCCAAAAATTTATGTTTTTTTCGAATTATAAAATTGGAAAGTGCATTTCACCACCTTTCATAAACAGTTTTTAGTTTTCGGATGCGTTCATAAATATTTCATTTATTTGGATTTTATTTGCAAAGCGGAAATATTTTGACCTCCTGACAAAATAGGCCCGAGGCCTGAGGGGTTATTATTGCGTCAGTTGTTGGTTACTTGTTGTATAATAATTATATACTGTGTTAATTTCCTCCAAGGCTATTTGTAATGGCTAAATGGTATACAGTGTACAATTCCACCAATCACTGATTTGCCAATCGCGGCGGGTACCTACTTTCACGACGGAGTATATGTAGAAGACTAGGCATGGCAAACCTATTTTACCCGCGGACAAGATTCTTTACATATTATAAATTAAAGTCGTCTGCCGCGTCTGTCTGTCTGTTCGCGATAAACTTTAAAACTTCTGAACGGATTTTCATGCGGATTTCACCAATAGATAATGAGGAAGGTTTAGGTATATGATTTGTCAAGGTTCTGTGTAAATTGGTTGAAATATATAATTAAAGGAAAATGTCTGTATTTGGTGAACGAGCGGGCTAGCAAGCGGGCGGTGTGGATTTGATTTGTATGCAAATTAACAGATGGCGGTGTGAGTTAAAATGTTGGGTGGCTGGGTCAGCTAGTTTACTATACAATCAAAAATACTAATTTCTGTTTTCTGAGGTGCTTTAAATTTAAGTCCAATTTGCTTTAAATTTAAGTTTCACTTTCTAAATTAAAACTACTGTTTGTTGAAGGATTCTTACCAACGAAAAAATATTTTTTTATAGAAAATTATTTTCATTGCGTTTTTGAAAATTGGAACTGATTTTTCAAGAATTTATACTATCCCGTGATTTTTTGCGGGTTAGTCTATGTAAAACTGAGGCGAATTTTTTCTTGACGAAATTTTTTTTTTTTTTTACATGAGTTCCACACAGGAGGCCCTGAGGAAAATAATTTCCCTGAGGGCCTATGTCATCTTTGGGGATGCTGTGTGGAGGGTTTTTTAGGGAAAGGAAGGAAAGGAGGGTTCTGGGAAGGAAAAGGGTTTAAGGGGTGGGTAGGAATCTGGGGTTCAGTGTGTTCTGGTCATCAGACCTAAACACACCTCGAGTATGCCGAGGAAGGGGGGGGGGGGGGGCAACTGTCGTGAAACCACTACCGACAACTGGGATTTTTTTCTTCCGTTGGAATGACGACAGACGGACATTGCGGTTTTTAAGATATCTCGTTCATTCAAGTTCACTGAAAAAATCAATCAAAGCATTGATATTGCGTACACAAGATTGGTGCTTGCAGCTTAAATATGACCCATATGCCCTTGCCAGTAATTCAAGCCAGGATAGCAAGTCACTGCTAGTAACCTAGTAAGCTAATAAGTACACCTACATGCATAGCCAGGTTTTGATTTAGGGTGAGGCAAAAAATAAAAATCTAGAGTAGGTACCGAAAAAAATCGGCTTCTGTACAACATATTCAGGCTTTAGGCTCTATGAATACAAAGAAAACAACGGAAGAAGGGAAAAGCATGCTGTAAAGTGCTGTAAATTTGAAAACGTGACTCGGTCGATAATCCCAGAGGTCATGCATCGGCCAGTCAGGGTGGGGCAAGCGCCACACCTTGCCTACGCCCATGCCTATATGTAAACATAACTAGCTTTAATTAAATGAACACAATATTTAGCGAAACTCAAAACGAAAATCTTAAAACAGAAATATCAGAAAACGACACGGTAACATCTAAGACTCGATCTTAGGACCTACGCCATGCCGGGGTGGAGCACTACCAACTGAGCCATTGTGTACCTTTCCGATTCGGTAAGCGTAATGACTGTAATGAGTAAGATTAAAAAAGGCACACTCTGATGGTGTGGGCATATAGAGCGAATAAACGAAGAAAGGAACGTTAGCATTGAGCGGTAGTTATGACGCAAATGTGAATGGTAGAAGTCGGGGACGCCCGAGAAAGACATGGCACGGCCAAGTGAATCGGATACTTGAGTCGGGTCATGTCAAGATTCAGAATAATAGAAGAGCATGTATGAGAGTATGAATGTGAACAAGGCAAGGAATGTGTGCCAAGACCGAGTTGTTTGGCGGTCCATCCCCCTTGCCTACCCCTGCGGGGATACGGCGTGATGGTTAGTTAGTTAGTTATACTTCGACTAAGACTTCGACTAACTCGACTACGACTAATATTGTCTTCATTTTCTAATACAAATTTGTATTGGCTGCTATTTTTATGTATGATGACCCGACTCGTAAAGTTTTTTTGTGTGTTGTTTCAAAATTAGATTTGGTTTTTTTGCGGTGGGCATCTCTAGTATATTTTGTGTAAATGTTAATCAGAAATTTGACCACAGCAATGGTGTGTTGTTAAAATGGCGGTACTGTAATTTAGCGCGATTAACAGTTTGATGACTTTTGATGAATATAATTCTATGCCTATTCTGCGGTTGTTCCTTTTAAAACAATGCTAATAATATCGTGTATGTGTCGTACGCAGTGGCGGCCAGCTCTAAGGTGCGGAGGAGCGCCGCACTCCCAAAATTTCTGGTAATCTAAAAATTCCCGAGCGCAAAAAAAAAAACATACTTATTTCCGACACGCCTCATCACAGTTCACAATATACACTCGGTTATAATGCATACATCTAGTTCATAGTACCTATAGGTAGACGTGGGCAAAATTGAATGACCGAATTAAATGAATAAATTCAATCTTGTGACACACTCAATCTAATTCTCAATTTCAAAAGGAATTGATTCTTCATTCCTTATCTTTGGCCTTGCATCCTACGATTTTTAATGACACCATACATTTTTAATTTCCATTTATTTTACTGTTAAATTATTTCAATGAATAATGTGTTCTGTAAACGATTTAAATATTATATTGTTTCATAGGTATTTAAATATTATTAAACGGGCCGCGCGCCGCGAAGTGGTCGACGGACGGTATTGTGAACGACTCGCCTATTACGATTGTATTCCGCTACCGCCGCGCCGCCATTCTAAAAACACCCGAACATCATCAAAGTCCATGTCCCAAAATGGCCAAAACGCGGCCGCGATTCATCCGGGTTGCCCGAGCATCTCTTTCACGCAATGAATTAATCATTCATCCTAATCAATAGTCCTGAGATTGTACTAAGGTCCCCGCCGTCCCAGGCCCCCTAGCATGGTTGTTCGACATAGGTTTTATCGAAAATGTCGGTAACTTGAAATCGCTCCTGAGCACGACTGCAGGACGCCAACGAAGAAATAACAGTTAACCTCAAATAAATTAGGAACCCTTAGTCAATGTGAACTGTTGTTTGTTCGTTAGCGGCACGTAGTCGTGTTTGGGAACGATGTCAAGTTACCGACATTTTCGATAAAACCTATATCGACCGACCATGCTAGGACCCCAGGTCCGTGTTCAATGTCCGCGTCCCAGGTATCTAGTCTGTCGAAATCGAGATTGTCCGATTCCGACAGACACAGGAATTAAAACAAAAGTCTTTTTCACTTGTGACGTCATGCGTCATCGTCACGTCAATGTCACGATATGTCCCAAACGCATCCCAGTCCTAGGTCCGCAGCTCGCGAGTAAATCAAGTCACTGCTAGGTAAGACACAAAACATTAGTCAAAAGTTACTAATTCATTCCTCAATGCCAGCCCTTAATCCGTCCGCGCGGTTCATTTATTCCCCCGCGCGCCAAGCCGTCAATTTCATTACATAGTTAGTCGAAAACTTTCGACTTTGAATCTGAACATCAGCAGTGAGAAGCTAAAATGATGCTTATCTGTTTTTTGGTACGTACGGAAGATATTGTACCTACCTACTTTTAGACGTAGATCTTGGGTCGATATAATATGTAAATTTGCAGATATTATAAGGCCAATTAGCTGTGGTTAGCTGTCATAAAATACTCATCTTAATGTTAAATGTATGTTTATATTAGATCACGTGAAATAGAACAAAATTATAAGTTTAATAAATAAAATAAAATCAATAAAATTTTAAGGGTGAAACGAAAACTTGTATAATTTTAAGATATAATTGCTAGCAATAAATACATTTTACATACGAAAAATTACGACACTAAAAAAAGACAAACAATATAGGATTTAGCCTGCGAGATAATGAGATAGAATGTTCGGTCTCCTCTTTGTGTGGTGTTTCGTAGCCTATTGGTCTCCTCTTTGTGCGGTGCTTCGTAGCCTCCCCACTCATTGTGATTTGAAAACCGATGAAACGAAAAAGTGACACTAAAAAGAGTCAAACACATTAATCTATAGGTTTTAGCGAGATAATCAAGATAGAATAATCGGTCTCCTCTTTGTGCGATGCTTGGTAGCCTATCAGTCTCCTCTTTCGCGGTACTCCGGGTACTCCGTGGCCTCCCGGTCTCGTGTGCGGTGTTAGCCTCCCCATTCATTTAATTTTCAATTTTTTTTTTTTCTTTTTTTTTTTTTTTTGGGGATTTAATTGAATTAAAGGAATGAATTAAAGGAATCAATTCAAAAGGCCATGGGAATCAGACTGAATCGATTCACTCCTGGGAATCATTCTGCCCACGTCTACCTATAGGTGCCTGCTGGACTGCGCGCGTGACAAAGCAGATCGTTGTGTGCCTATCTTTAGTTTGGTGGTTCATTTTGCAAATCGATCACAGGAGTTCTTCCATAATTCTTTACAGAGGCAAACTCGTAGGTAGGTTGAATGCTTTGCAAATTTTACGAAACTATGGACAGCGCTCGAAAAATTTCCACCACATCAAAAGGAACGGTTCGTTCTGTAGCATGTTAAACGGGGACACGTTTGTGTCATATTATTATCCATATCGTGTCTTTATTTTAATGTCTACTCTTTTTCATTCAATGTTTTACTCAGCATCGACCAACGACAGCGTAACAACATAACAATGCCGATATTTGTTATGACAGAATATATTCATTCGAGTTTCGGAGCATTAGGAAGACTTTCGGATGTGTGATAAACTGAATTTTTTTTTCTATTTTCTGAACTCGATTGTCGTCCCAGAGTATCTCCATACAATAGATAAGTTTAAATTAAGGAATAAACTGTTATTGAATTTGAATTTACGATCGCGGCGACTTTACAAATACTGATGGATCAATATTTATTTTATAACTCTATTTATCTTCTTTAACAATGTATTGCATGCACTCAGAGACAATGGAGCATCGACCTAATTTACAAATAGGTATGATTTTTTCATAATTGAATTTATTTTAATTAGAGTAGGTAGGTCCAAGTTTTCTGGGATATATCTCTATGGGATGTGTGGGATTGCACTCACCTCCCCACATCCTGAAATAAAGACTATTATTATTATTATTTTTATTTTAGCGCACCACCCATTTTTATGAGCATCAGCCGCCACTGGTCGTACGTGATTGTAAGAAATTTTTATTGGTAAATAAAACTTCTTCTTAAGAGGGAATAAATAACCCGACAAACGGAAATATGTCATTTTTAAATCAAATTTTAGACGTATTGACTCTTTTCCACAAAAAATTATAAATTGATTTCGAAAGACTGTTGTTTTATCGAGTAAAGCTGTGTTTTAAATTTTGAGAATATATGTTTATTTTTAGTACAATTAGGTTTTGCCGTAGGTCGTTGGCAGATTTGTTAAATTTTCAAACAATATTTCGTATTATACAACAAACATTTCAAATCATGCAGTAAAATAAATCAATAAATTATCTGGGAAAGCACGTTTCAGAATTTTAATTTTAGTTTAAATAAAATCATTTAAAAAAAATCCGCACACATGTTTTGTGACGAAAATACGTCAGTTTGTCTATTTATTTACGGTCTTACACACTAATGGGTATATTTAAGATTTTTTACATTATTTTACTAAGACATTATTGAAAAACTATAAATACTTATGATCAAAAAATTATTGAAGAAAATAATTATTTTATAGTTTTATCATCACGCCTTTCAGCATTTTTGAATGTAGGTGTAAATTAAAGCAAATTTTGAATGAAATAAAATCGATATTGAGTTATTATTTAAAAAGCTGGTACAGAGAATAATTAATCTTTCTCATTGGAACCGCCCTGTACGATCGTAAGAACATCTTTGACGTATATGAATTCTCGGCCGCTGGCTGGATAATGGTTCTTTCCTCTTCGGGCCTGGGTCCCATCGTCTCTGTCGCAGGCCAATCGTAAAATCATGCGCCTCAGACACTTCACGATGTGGCTAGTCCACGTGTCCCTCTCCTGCGTTACTTCGACGGCTTCAGTCCATAGCAGGTTCAACCTCTCCTCGCACATCATTTGGAGTCTTACCCCTGGAATCGCTCCTCCGTAAATATTAAACTCCCCATTTTGCAGCCATACCCCCTTGCAAATAATTTTTAACAAACACCATTTTTTTTCAACAACCGTATATTATAAATTCATGATGAAAGAGAAAGGGGCCTTTTTGGCCCGGAGCTCCGTACGTCAATAAATCAAAAAGTCACCTCTGTAATAGCACTCGGTATTTTTATTGAAAGTTGAACTTCTGGCATTTTTTTACCATAGATCCATACAGGAGGCTCTGAAGAAAAGAAAATCCCTCAGGGCATGTCATCATTGGGGATGCTGTGTAGAGGGTGTTTTTAGAGAAAGAAAAAAAAAGTGTGCAGTTCACACGCGGTAGCAGTGCTACCTTCAGAAAATTGAAGCAGACAAGAGTGGGGAGGCTAGAAGCACCGCACAAAGAGGAGACCGATTATTCTACCTCGTTCTCTCGCAGGGTAAATCTTATAGACGTATGTGTTCGTCTCTTTTTATTGTCGCTTTTTGGTTTCATCGAGTTTCAAATCACAACGGTGCTAAAGAAGTTTTCTTCAAAATGTGTAAGGGGCTGGTAAAAATTTGGGGGTTAATGTATCCAGTAGTGACTGAGGCGACGTATCCATTCCTCTCACTGCTGTGCAAGGCGATGGGTTGAGAGGTCTAGTTTAGGTCATCCTCAATCAGTCTCTCCCGATCCGGCCCGCCCCGTAGAAGGTGGCATTGTTAATCCGTAGTGACCACAGATAAAAGAAAAAAACTAGAATTGCCTTTTATGCTAATTTTAACGGAAATAAATGTTCCATTTAGTCCAACAGCATTCCGTCTCACTGACATCGTAAATCTTCATCGCATTTGAATTTCGTGAACAAAGTTATATATTGGAAATTTAAGCCTCGATTATGCAAATATTTGGATCACGAAACACGCCCACAAGGACATTTCTTGCGTTATTCTGTATTCTGAGATAGTGACCGACCGCGTATTTTCTTTTCCGTGTTCAATACGAGGCAACTATGCCTCGAAATCAACACGGGTTTGTAATGTCATTTTTCCTCCAAACCCGTGTCAGTAGAAGGCAAGCGGCACCCTACTGTGCACGGGTTTGTATCGCCAATCCCTTCCAAACCCGTGTTCAGTACGAGGCACGCGTCCTTCAAACGTGATTATAACATACAAAAAGGAAGTGTGTGCATACACGCACTACATAATGGATGGGCAATAAAACGCAAACGGCCTTACTAATATAATAAATAAAAACACTTTATGATATAGTACTTATAACACTTTATAGTACCAAACTTGTAAAATAAATTCTCTAAAATAAACTCGCATGTTATCATAATTAATATGTAATTATTATGTATGTATAGGGTATGTGTAATTATTCTAATACATTTCTTTCCATGTTCTGCTGTTATAAATACAGGTACAAACTTGTCTATAAGTAATGCATTCAATTAACATGCTTTGTACTGAACACGGGTTTGGGAAGGGAATTGGCGTTACAAACCCGTGTACAGTAGGATGCCGCTTGCCTCTTACTGGACACGGGTTTGGTGGATAAATGGCGTTACAAACCCGTTTTGATTTCGAGGCATGGTTGCCTCATATTGAACACGTAAAAGTAAATACGCTGTCCGACCGAAGTGTCGCTTTCAGCCAATTTCACGCAATAAACGAGTTTCGGTTTCGTATAAAAATTTGCCGAAACTACTCGGCTACACTCGGCTACTAGCCGAGTTATAGATCTCGCAAGTTAAGTTGACTTCATCGCAGTACTCACACAGATGCAAAACTTTCATACAGCGTGTTTCGTTTTAGGCTTTTAACAAAAAAGCGATTAATAATTATTTCACAATTGAGAATTCGAGTCCAAAGCGTGTTTAAATCGGTTACATAAAACTAGTGTTGTTTTACAACATTTTTAAAGAAATACTGAAGGTTTAGGAAGAAAAATAAGTTTATTAACTAAATGTGATAATCTTCAGGATTGAATTCAAATGGGTATTCTTAACTAACAACAAGGTTAACAAAATATTGTGTTATTTAAAAATATTAATTTATTATAATAGATAGATAATATATAGATAATATTTTATAAAGTAAATAATCTACAAGCCGCCACATGCCGCTACACGTTTAATAGGCATAGATTTTGAAAAGTAAACAACTGTTAAACTTAATTACCAAAAGAAACATCGGTTTCGGTCGGGAGAGATGGAAAAACATGCATTAAAATTCGGTTTTCAAATTTCAAAATTTCCCATATAAAACATCTCCATTGCCACCATTTTTTTGTACGGATTTGACATTTGTAAAGTTTCGTTTAAAACTCAATACGCATGAATTACTTGGTTTACCTAAACCAAGAACCTAATGTTGAAATGAAGTGTGATTTCCAAAATATGTGCTTAAAAATTTGGCTGCTTATGGATTATTTTTTTTTATTTCAAAAATTTGGCTTTTTTTTGGGATGGTCAAAATATTTTCGCTTTAAAATAAAATGCAAATATTTGGAATATTTCTGAACACATTCAAAAACCTAAAACTGTTTTAGAAAGGTGATGAAATACGCTTTCAAATTATAGAATTCGAAAAATATACATTTTTTTTAAATTATAAAAATTTTGCATACAAACATAAAAAAGTTTTCAAAATGGCTCACCTTATGTTTTTTCTAACTAAAGTTACTGATAATAATAAAAAATAAAAACACATGCATATTTTATTAGACAAATGTATAAAAAACACATATTGTAACCTCAATTTTTTGTCGCTCTATGATTTTTTTTTTTTTAAATTCCCGAAGTTTCAAATTCTTTTTTCAATTTGCGATTCAAAGCTTTGTGTACATAAAAGTGTACATTTTACTTTTTTGGTGGCTATTTTTTAGATTGGAATATAAAGCATGATGTTTTTCCTTTCTAACACCGATTAGAACATATTTCTAACTATGATAGTAAGATAGTTACGGCGTCTTATGTGAGACCTATGTGCGTTGGGACAAATCTGGTCTCCTGTGATTAAACGGGTTAATTATGTGTTAGCAATCATCTGCAACAGTAATTATTTAATTATGTATCAGTCATCATCAGCAACTATCTATACGTATATTATCTAAAATATAACAGATTACTAACACAAAGGTACAAAAGATTAACTGTTGAATAGGTCTGTGATACTCCAGTTGCCTTAGACGTCAAATCATACAAGTCATTTATGCTTAAAAGTTGACCACCGTTTTTTACATTATGAATAAGTAAAATAATTAAACATACGGAATAATTTTTCACGAGTTGGTCCATTCAGTGATTTGCCACGTTCCGTTTCGTAACAGGACTCTCATGATATCGTAATAATATTACAAACACTCTGTAAATTTACTAATAAAGATTCGAATTAAAAATAATGAAAACTATTTATTTTTTCAGATTTAAAAATTTGATTTTGTCACTTGCGAAATGTGGGTGCACGTATGTTTAAATCAAATTACGAACCGAATGAATAGAATAGAACACCTTGTAAGTACAGCCTCAAAACGGCGTCGTAATACTTGCCTCTCTTCTAACTAGTTGCAATATGTGGGCGTAAGGAAGACAGGATAGCCTTATCGGGTTTGTGGGCGTCGCTTGACGTTCACACAGATAGACCAATGCATCAATACTAAGCATTTTTATTGCTTCCAACTTAAGATGTTTTACGTATACCAATCACCTTACTTTGCGTGTGCTTGACGTATTTCTCTTCGATGAGTGTAACGGAATTCTAAAAACATGTCAACAAATTACTAAGCAAATTGCTTTGGAAAACCCAATGAATATTAAACATTTCAAAATATTTCCTTCTTTAGCAAAAATTCCATTAAAATGTTTATAGTTTTGTCCATACCTTATTAAATTGCATCTGCTTCGGTATTTCCGATTTGTAATAAACATAAACAACTACTTAAATACGCAAAACACTACTATGGGCGAATCCGTGTACCAGAAGTGAGCTCTATTTTATCTTACTTCGGTTTTTTGTGATTAGTGCACATCACACAAGAGTCCCAATTGTTCCCAGATGTCCGAGACTAGTATTACTATGGCATCCCCGATAATTTGGATTTGGTGGGTGATTAACTCCACACAGGAAGGAGGCACTGAGGAGAACTATTTCCTTCAGGGCCTATATCATCTTTGGGGATGCTGTGTGGAGGGTCTTTTTGTGGATATGAAGTAATGAGCCTGGATGCAAATGTTGGGCGCAAGTTTGGCGTGTTTCCCGGCAGCGAATTTCCTTTTCCGTCTTCAATACGAGGCAACCATGTCTCGAAATCAACACGGATTTGTAACCCCATTTCTCCTCCAAACCCGTGTTCAGTAGAAGGCAAGCGGCATCCTACTGTGTACGGGTTTGTTACCTTCCCAAACCCGTGTTCAGTACGAGGCACGCATCCTCCAAACGTGATTATAACATAAAAAAATGAAGTGTATACATACACGCATAATATAATGGATGGGCAATAAAACGCAAAAAGCATTACTAATAAATTAAAATAAAAACACTTTATAATATAAAAAGTTAATGTCTAAAATTTAAACAATATATTTTTTTAATAATTTTTTATTACTATTCATTTTTTGGTAAAAGTGAATTTAGTCTACCTCACAGATAATACGGAACGTTCGTGTTGACCAAGTTCAATGCGCGAATAATACGGAATATTCATTTTTTAACTAATAGACAATCTTTAACTATTAAACAACACATACAAGGTATTAAAGATAAAATCATCCCCTTAATTAGCGTATTTAGCCGGCTATCATATCTGTTGCCAAATAAATTAAAAATAGGTTTATATTATAGTCTCGTACAATCACATTTAAATTATTTGATTGAAATCTGGGGAAACGCATGTGAAACACACATAAATGAATTACAGGTAATACAAAACAAGGTAATCAAAAAACTATTTAATTACAAGCCCAGAACATCCACAAAAAAATTATATATGGAAACAAAACTATTAACATTAAGAAAACTATATGAATACAATACATGTCTCCTTATATACAAAATACAAAATAATCTCGTACACACAAACACAGAATTCATTAAAACGTACCAAATACACAAACACTTTACACGACAACGCGATAACATACATTTAAATACCATCCACACTAACTATGGTAAACAATCCATTGGTTACGAGGGGGGCAACTTATATAATTGCCTCCCAAATGACATTAAAAACGAAAAGAAGCTGGGTAAATTTAAAAAACAATTATTTATATTTATTCTTGATAAACAAAACAATGAAATAGAATAGCGCTGTATTGAAATATTTATTTTATCTTAATGTGTATAATTATTTCTAGTTATATGAGTGAAAATGTAATTTTCTTTTAACTGGAATAAAAAAAAAATATTACATTTGTCGGAAGTACCAACGTTATAAAATAATTTCATATCAACATTAAAAAAAAAGTACCTACTTCGAATTATTGGGTTGAGGTTCAAACTCCGAAATCCGCATGTCATCATAATTTAGATATACATCCCAGGTTTTGAATGTTTTTTTTGGCAAAGCAGGGTTTGTATAGCGGGTACGTGTAATTATTCTAATACATTTCTTTCCATTTTCTGCTGTTATAAATACAGTGGAGGTAATCCACCTCTTACCCGCCCTGGTATAAGTAACTGATGGTTACTCCTTCAAGGCTCTCGCAAGATTCTAATTTTTTGATTAAACGAAGCTACATTTATTTATTTTGAACGAATCTAGACCTCCAGTGTCCATGCATACGTTGTTAGTAAGCAGTATGCAAGTGCTTAACAGGAAAAACAAAATGCAAAAAAATAGGTTAGTAAGACAAAGATAAATTAAACAGGGCAAAAGAAAAACTCATTCATGAGACTCCATGATGCGGCATTGCATCTGTATAAAACCTGCAAGCACCTGCATAAAATAGAGAACATAAGAAATACAATAAATGTCAAATCAATTGGCAAGTACCAACAAAAAATGTGAATGGCTTTCGGTCTGACCATAAACTACACTTAGCTTCCGTGTCCCTTAGCCAACCACTCAGTGAAGCTTCAAAGAATGTTAACTGAATATTTGGGGTAAAATACCCGAAGACCAAAAGAAAATTCAGCGTTGGGTAGTCAGAGGCAGGACAAAGGTCAGTGAAGGTCGTGTGATCAAACCTCAAGCCTGCACATGTCATTGGGGGAGGCGCAGATAGATTTGAGAAGGATCTGCAAAATTAATAATGTAACTAAAGATGAAGCAGGGACGAGGTCCAGCACACCCCCATACGGGGATAGGGAAAAAAAATAAAAATTTATATAAATACAGGTACAAACTTGTCTATAATGCATTCACTTAATATCATGAAATTGTTGTTTTATGTGGCAATCATATTTATTATGTTTCATGCACCGCCGAGGACGCGTGCCTCATACTGAACACGGGTTTGGGAAGGGAATTGGCGTTACAAACCCGTGCACAATAGGATGCCGCTTGCCTTCTACTGGACACGGGTTTGGAGGAGAAATGCCGTTACAAACCCGTGTTGATTTCGACGCATGGTTGCCTCGTGTTGAACACGGAAAAGGAAATACGCTTCCCGGCAATGCACACCAGTGCCGTAGTATTCAATGACGCTGGTTGCTCGGAGCATTTTCCATTGAAATACGTGTAGAACGAATACAGCATTCCTACCTTACGCCTGTGATCTAAAGATTGCAATCCGTTTGTTATGGAATGCCGCTTTTCCGACCTTAAACCAGCGTGTTGCTACGACTTCTGTATCACCGTCAGGTTCGGGTTGTTGGGCTGAGGTTTGTCTAGGTTTTGGCGGTGGATGACCTGGACCCCAGATTCCTTCTCATCCCTCATACGATTTTCCTTCCCAGAACTTCCTTTCCTTAAAAAGACCCTCCACACAGCATTCCCAAAGATGACATAGGCCCTGAGGGTAATTATTTTCCACCTGTGTGGAGTTAATGTAAAAAAAGAATCGGTATTATAGGCGTGTATTATACTTGTGTTATGATGATATATTATGGTATATTAAACAAATACGTAACTAACTTACCATCACGCCGTTTCCCCGCAGGGGTAGGCAGAGAGGACGGAACGCCAAACAACTCGGTCTTGGCACGCGGTCTTTATATTCATACATCGTCTCATACATACTCTTTTATTATTCTGACTTTTGACATGGCCCGACTCAAGTAGGTATCTGATTCACTTGATCGTGCCATGTCTTCCTCGGGCGTCCCCGACTTCTTCTTCCATTCACATTTGCGTCATATATTCTTCTCACATTATTTTCTTCTTTCATTCGCTCTACATGCCCAAACCATCTAAGAGTCCCTTTCTTAATATTACTTATTATGCTTACATCAGCCTTACATTCTTTGCGGATATCCACATTTCTCACACGATCATACATGGTTTTACCACACATTCGCCTCAGGGATCTCATTTCAACAGCATTCAGTTTACTTTCATCCTTCCTCTGCCAGTTCCATGTCTCACTGCCATACATAAGGGTAGGTACCAGGACTCCATTATGGACTGCTAGCTTTGCTTCTTTTGACAGTTTTTTTATTAGCGCCAACGGCATTCAGTCCTCCATTAATGGAGTTACCTGCATTTACCCTTCTTTCAATATCTCTATCAGCCTTCCCATCTCTCGTAAGTACAAATACGTACATTAATTAAATGAAAACAAACCGCTTTATAAAACACGTAAATTGTTACGACAGCCATAATTTTCTTTTGATTGAATTCATTCGTGCGTATAATCGACCATTTGGACACGGATATATCCGTGTCCAAATGGTCGATTATACGCACTTCTTAACAACATTCGAGTATATATACTCGAATGTTGTTAAGAAGGAGTCTGGTCCAGCCGATCCAAAAAAATCAACTTTTTTGGTGCCTAAAAGTCTTCCTATGTATGTGGAGAATACACGCCCAAAGTTATAGCATCAAATTCAACCTTTATATATGTATAGTTAGGAGCGGTGCGCGACAAGCATGAAAACGGAGGGGCCCGGTTACAAGCAAAAACTTTGAAAGCGTTTTTCTCAAAACCACGTTTTTCAAGTTGACTGGAATCGTAGCTCATCGAATTTTCATCCGATTCTCTTCATTCAAAGTTTAAATTAAAGAAAATTAAATTTATATGCGGATGAACCTCGACTAATGCAACATTTTTATTATGGGACAAAGTTATTGCAAAATGAAGAGGTTTCTTTTTCGTCAATAATCATTTTATGTCCGCCATTTTTGCAATCTATTTTTTTGCTGTGGTTCAAGCGCATTCTATATTCATGCTACAACGATTTTTTTTTTTAAATTTTATGTTTTAAATGACTTCCAAGGACTCCAGCATTCCTGCTGACCTTGCCGAACCATATGCTTGCGGCCGCTATATCTATATTCAGAGTGTTAACGCAATTGACTTACTTTATTTTAACCAGTGATTCCTGGAATAAAAAAAATGTGAATGAAATTTTAGTCTCCGGTAACATTTTTGATTGGTAAGAGGTTGGACGTTTACTCGGCTGAGTGACCAGTGATGACATGGGGAAGAATTTGTTTTGTTGGATTTTGTAGACAGAAAAATTTTAAAAAAAGTCTTTGAAAAAGTTACCGGAAACCAAAATTTCATTCATTTTTTTACTCCACCCTTAACACCCTATACACAGATATTCAAATTACACTTTCGATAGTGTTTTTTCTTGTTCAAATATACCTTTACAAGTAACAAAAATTTCGTGGACGAAAATAAATTTTATCTTTAAAAAAGTACGCATTGAAAAAAAAATTCGAGTGCAGTTTACACGCGGTAGAAGCGAAACTTTACTAAAACAATCTCAACCAATACTTGAAAAGTCAGGTCATAATCAAAGCGACCAATGAGCGCAGACCTCGCGTAATTTACGTTTCATATCTCAACCAATAGGAGCCTTTAAAAGTGATATCATTATCAAAGCGGCCGATGAGCGCAGTTGATGCGTCGCAGGTGCACTGATCGTCATTTTCGTTTCATTCGAAATCCAAATCACAGCCGTGCTATAGAAGTTTCACTTCAAAAACTCGGCCGACCAGACTCCCACTTAAGTCAGTAATAAATATTTTGTTAAATTAAATCTAATTCTGTGCAAATAATAACAGTCCTTAGTCCTTACACAATGCACGTGTCTTGGAATTAATAACAATTTATTATTATTATCTTTGTTGATTTATTTCTATGAATTTGTTGATAAATTAGGGAACGTACCCATACTACGTGACCAACTTTTTGCAATTTTTAACCCCCCCCCCCCCAGTGACCAAAAACCTAAGCAACCCGCCGCTCATTTGTACCAAGCGTGACATTTTGAAGACCCCCCCCCCCCAAACGTGTCACGTAGTATGGGTACGTTCCCTTACATGGTTTTATATTAAATTGTGTTATGTTATAAAGTTATACATTTTCCTATTCAATGGTATATCATTTTTCCCGCTGCTTATGGCCTTCTAGAATTAACCCTAAATGACCTAGCAATTCGGTAGTAGTACCGTATGAGAATCCCGTCCGTCCCCATCCGCCTGGAGCTAGGGATGTCGAAAGTGAAAAAAATCGATATATCGATGCTATCGGATTGCAATCTTTAGAGCACAGGCGTCGAGTGGTAATGCTATCCTTGTTCTACCGGTATTTTTATAGAAGATGCTCAGAAGAACTAGCATCGTTGATCCCCTCGGCATCGGTGCATAGCCGGGAAAAACGCTAAACGCGCGCCCAACATATATGTACACGGTTGACATTTTTTACATGAGAACAGGTGTCTTCTAAGACTCGTTCTTGATTTCGACAGCTCGATTGTGGTTCAACGATTTGCCGGCCTCTGTGTTTCCTCCTTCCTACAACATTTATCAATTGGGAGGCGGGAATGGGTACCGCCGCCCCGGGAACCTTTATTGGATAACCAACACCTCTGCCATAGGTCACCCCAAGTGGTTCGCTACGTTTGGTGATTTTGCAGGGGTGCCCGGGTTCACGGGGTGAGGTTTGTCTAGGTCTTGGAGGCAGATGACCAGGACACAATGAACCCCAGATTCCTACCCACCTTTTAAACCCTTATCCTTCCCAGAACTTTTCTCTCCTTCTTTTCCTTAAAAAACCCTCCACACAGCATCCCTAAAGATGACATAGGCCCTGAGGGAAATTTTTTTCTCAGGGCCTCCTGTGTGGAGCTCATGTAAAAAAAACATGGGTCTCTTCAAGACAGAATCTTCACAGATTACAAAGGCCCTGTACTGAGGGAAATTATTTTCCTAACGGCCTCCTGTGTGGAGTTACTGTAGAGCGGAGCGGGCTTCAATTTCTAGATGCGACCGTATCTTTTCTGTCTCAAATTTTCGATTGAGAGTCGCTAATGGTAATTAAATATTACAATCCCCATTAGTTTATTCTACATATGTATATTAATTTAACCCAACACCCATTATAGGGTTGAGTTCTACACCCAAAACTCTAACATATAAATAATGTTATAATACATTACTTTCAAAGTGTCAGCCACAGGTGTCCGAAAGCTAGGTCAACTTAATACAATACCTGTATTATATATACATATTATAACAATATATAATCTACCTATATAATGTGTTATAATAGTCGTCCTTCGGTTAGTTCTCAACAGTCGCTAGTAACCGCTAGGAGCGAACAGTCGCTGCATGAAATAATCGCTTCTTCGTCTCTCGTACTGAATTTAAAAATGATTATAAATAATTACTTCTCTGTGATTTTATTATAATTGTTTGTTGATTGTATTTAATATTGTGCTTTGATGATTATTTAAGGAATCATCGAATTTATTTTGTGATTAAAAATCAATTAAAGAAGTTTAGTGTTGTGTTTTTGAGCTGCGTTTTTGAATACTTCGTTTTAGGTATGTAATTTTGGTAAATTTTGGGGATCGCTGGCAACGGTTAATACGCACTTTTTTTTGAAAAAATCTTTTGATTCACCTTAATTACATTAAAAGACAACTATTTGCATTGGGGGAAGTGGAAAATATTTTTGTGTAACATGGTTTGTGATACAAAAGAAAGTGCCCCTTTATAACGCCTACTCGCGTCAAGGCAAGAAAAACATCCCAGTTTTCAAGTAGTTTAGCGGCTACGCTAGGTTTGTGTAACATGGTTTGTGATTCTGGCGTACAATCTCACAAGACATAAGCTAATTTTAATTTTAAGTAATGAAATTTAGAATGAAATATTTTCCACTTCCCCAATGCAAATAGTTGCCTTTTAATGTAATTAAGGTGAATCAAAAGGTTTTTTTTTTTAAATGCATATTAACCGTTGCCAGCGATCCCCAAAAATTAATGTAATTTTTAAAGAGTAATAAAGAGGTAACAACTGGGACGAATTTCATATTTATAATTCAGATTTAACAATATTATAATTTTTTAAAAAGAAAGACAAATATTCCCGGGTTACGAATAACCAGATAATATTTTAAAATCTCCTACTACCACCACAGTATAGGGAACGTACCCATACTACGTGACCCATTCAGGGGGAGAGGAGGGTCTTCAAAATATCACGCTTGGTCACAATGAGGGGCGGGGGGCATAGGTTTTTATCACGTAGTCAATCTAGAAATCTAAATTTTGACATAAGTTTTATCTTGATAACATTTTTCCCACTTGTAATTATAGATATGCATGCACTCTTGCTGTCACGCAGCAAGCGCCGTAATAATAAAGACAAATATAAGCCAAATATATTTTTTTAAACTTTTTGTTAGCAAGAAATGATTCAAAACCATATTTATGATTTACTACGTGAAAACTGTAGTGGGAGGGGGGGAGGTCTTGGAATATTATTACACGAGTCACCAAGGGGGGAGCGGGGGTTAAAAATTGCAAAAAGTAGGTCACGTAGTATGGGTACGTTCCCTAAGCGGAAAATATTGCTGATGTTGTGATGGAGGACTTAGCCAGCCGAAGAATCGAACTCGCTACGCCCGGGTGAGACCCAAATGCGATGCCAATTCAGCCACTGACCGGTCGATCTACTTCGACTAATTTTTACCATGTTTTGGGCTAAATTAGTTTTTAAATAGTCACAAAGTTCTAGAGAATTGGTTTGTAACCTAGTGTCTTGGATGAACATATTATACGATTTTATTTTTTTGTGTCTTGTACTTTTTAATTTTTTGTTTAGACAAATGTTAGTATTATCTTCTTCTTCTAACGATACATTACATTGATGGGTATAACTTAAAAAAGTTATTATAACTAGAGTTATTCAAAAATAAGTTATTTAATAGTCTGGAGCCGGCCGCCGGCGTGACTATGTCATCCTCAATCAGGATGTGTATTGTGAGGCTGAAGGTAGTAGGAAGGGGAAGGAGATGGAGAAGAGGAAGGTGAGGAAATACCTGGGTATTCAGACGTGGTCACCAAAATCAGCTAAAGCCATTTTAAGCAAGGTTTCAATTCTGATTGGTGGCCTTACGCCAGGGCGATACTGAGAGTATATTCACATACAAACATTTATTATTATTTTGTATTATGTTAATGTAAGTACTTGCATACTGCGTTCTAACCCCGTATGCATGTACATTGTAAGTCTAGAGTAGTTCAAATAAATGTAGCTTCGTTCAATAAAATATAGTTTTGACGTGTGCCGTGAAGGAGGAAACCATATGTTTCCTTATAACGCCGTTGGGAAAGTGGTGGGGTCCCCTCCAATGAGAGTATATTCCACACTGGGTCGTGCCGCAAATATACTATATATTATAATAAATTGTGAAACAACACTAATCAAACAAATAAAAATTACTTGCGCACGCCGGGTTTCGAACCCACGACTTTCGCGTTGCTACCTAGACGAGAGCCTTTACCCCTCGACCACGGAGGTCGTAATTAGTTGTTTCTTGTAGTAATTAAGTTGAAACAAAGTAATTTTACTTAGAAAAAACGTAAGCTGAGAAATGAGCCATTTTCAAAACTTTTTTGTTTGTATGCAAAAATTTTATACCTACTTCAAAAATTATGCGTTTATTTCGAATTAGCTTTTGCCCCCGGCTTCGCACGTGCCACTCGCTCCCCCCCCCCCCCCCCCCTCCCTCCACCGCCCTACCTGCCCCAACCCACCTCTCGCATTCCACACATTCATTCCCGGTACATTCAGTTTTCAATCAGAGCTCGGCTCAGAAAGTTTTATACAAAATAACGAACAAGAAAAAAATATCCAATTTGGTGCAGTCGTTCGGAAGTTATGCGTGACCAAGGGAAACAGGTATTCATTTTTATATATTTTTATTTATTTTTTTATTTATTTATTTCAAGATTTTTGTTTAGACATTACAATGATAATATATGCAAGATTACAAAATAATTCATGTTTTATTCTACTACTCCATAAGTTGAGCTCTAGGAGTTCGTGTTTATGGGAGGAGTATTTTACATGCAAAAAAATTATAATAATGTTCATTATGTAAACAATTTTCAAAGAACTAATGAAATAAATATCTTAGGTAGGTACACAATTTAGACAATATCAATACAATTTTTTTAAATATTAAATATTGCTGTTTAAGTAAGGGTAAATTAATTAATTACATAAAGGGTAAACATTAAGGGTACAATATGTCATTATCCAATTTAAGGGACTTAATTTGTTTTTTGAATAATTCATATTTCAGTGTATCTGTTATATTAATTTTGTTATTGGATAATAATATATTGTACCATCTTACACCTAAGTACAAATAGTGGTGCTGAGCCGTGGTCGTTCTACGCATAGGGATGGCTATTAAGCCATTAGTTTTAAATCTATTGCTTATGCTATCTGAGGGGTGAACTTTTTGAATAAAATATTCTTTATAAATTTGGCATAAGGCGTTTCTCTTATACAATTCTGTAATAGATGGTACATTAAATTCCCGAAATATCTGTATAGTAGGGTAGTCGTATGGTTTCCTAAGAATGGTTTTTATAATTATTCTTTGAATTATAATTATGGGCTGTAAGGAAGCCTTAAAGGCCCCTCCCCACCCAATAATGCCGTACTGTAATAAAGACTGAATTAATGCATAATAGACAATTTTGATAGTTTTCTTGTTTAAAATATTTCGTATGTTATAGAAAACATAGATAAGTTTTCTTATTCTTTCCACAGTGAGATTGATATGATCTTTCCATTTAACATTTTTGTCTATTAAGATTCCAAGATATTTTACATTAGATTTATGATTCAGCTTAGCGCAGTCCGTATTACATGTACCGTCATTTGCACAATTTTTATATGTATAGATAGATAAAAAGCATGGTGTTTTCTCTTTAGATCATATTTCTAGCAATGATAGTACGGGAGACAAAACGATTTCTATGAGACCTATATGCGTTGTTCCGAAAAGCGAACAAATTAGCCTAAGGGGTTAAACCACTTAGCCACGCTGTCTGCAGTTCTACAACTACTATTTATTCAAAGAGCTACAAAATGTCTTGAATGAGTGACTAATTTGGCACCAATAATCATCAGTAAATCTTACGCACGTGAGTACCCCAGGCATGCAGTTCTTATTTCGGATCTTGTTTTGGAATTTTGCCAAAACTCAAACTAGAAACTGGACTCAAAACGTGACTGACTTATTTGCATAATGATTGCCGTTGCTTATTCTACCGGCTGATGCAATTTTCAAGATGTAATCGTGACTTTATTCTTATAAATATTTACTTCATACGCGACGCAATATCGTCACTTCTTTTGGATAGGGTTCTAACTTGTTCTGAGATATGAGGTGTCTTGTTCCTTGCACTGTCCCAACTCATTGCCTAGGTAGGCTGTTGGGGTCGGCTCTTCGCGTTCTCAGGCTATAACTTCTTCGGTTCTGGGAATCGCTTTCATCCAGGTCATTTCTCTGTAGTATTTTGGAGCATTTGGGTCATCCAGGAGTTCTTTGGTCTTCCTCTGGAGGACTGTCGATGAAGCTCCATAGACATTGCCTGCGTTACTGTGTGGTCTGGTGGTCTCCGTCTTATGTGCCCGTGCCATCTCAACTGTCGTTCCTCCAGCTTACCCTTTACGTCCGTGACAATCAGCCTAATGCGAATGCGTGAATTTTAATCATATCTTTTAGTGATACTCTTGCCGACTGTCTAAGCATTCGCATTTTCTGCTGTTTCGAGTTGCCTAGAGTAGGAGTTGTACCATTTTTAGGCCACTATCCTTTAGGATCTTTCTCCACCTTTCCAGACTATTTTGTATGTCACAATGATTATCTGCAGGGGTCAAAGTTTGTAAAGACGATTTCTCATAATTTATTTACCAATTTCTGATTTTGAGGTTTTTTTTTTTTTTTTACATTAACTCCACACAGGAGGCCCTGAGGAAAATAATTTCCCTCAGGGCCTATGTCATCTGGGATGCTGTGTGGAGGGTCTTTTTGAGGAGAGGAAGGAATGAACATTGGTCTTGAAGAGACCCATGTTGTAGGAAGAAGGAAACACAGAGGCCGGCAAATCATTCCACAGCCGAGCTGTTGAACACAAGAACGAGTCGAAGAAACGACCCGTTCTCATGTGACAAATGTCAACTGTGTACAAATGTTGGGCACGCGTTTGGCGTTTTTCCCGACTATGCACCGGTGCCGAAGGGATCAATGATGCTAGTTCCTCGGAGCATCTTCCATTGTAATACCGGTAGAACAAGGATAGCATTCCCACCCGACGCCTGTGCTCTAAAGATTGCAATCCGTCTGTTAAGATGGGAGAATCTATCAAACGGACCGCCCGTTTCTGCACAGAGTCGAGGGTATTTTTCAGGTATTTTGGAGCTCCAGACCAGAGGTGGCTGCCAAATTCAACTGTGGGGCGCACTTGCGATTTGTACAGGGTTAGCAGTTGTGTACTATTAAAGTATATGCGGGCCCTGTACAGTACGCCCAGTTTTTGGGAGGCTAACTTTACTCTGGCTTCGATGGAGCCCCCATACCTGAGCTGGTCACTTAGGGTTACACCAAGCATATCAATGGAGGGCCTGTTCGGAAGATTTGGTTGGAGGTTGACTCTTATGTAAAGTATTTTAAATTTTAAAGGAAAATATTTGAATAGGATGTATACTTACCATTTTAGAACATACCTAAACCTAAACATGCAAATAGAACCATATGCATCAAGCTAGCAATTAAATATTTTCCATTAATATATGTGAAACTAAAATACTTTTCACATGATTGAACCTCAAAATCAAAAATTGTTAAATAGATTACGAAAATTCGTCTTTGCAAACTTTGAAACCTCAGAACAGGGTAAGGCGAAGTTAGAACCTAATCCAACCAAAGTGAAGAACTATAATGATGCGCCACGTTACAATAATCAACTCTCAGATTCAAACAAAATAGAGAATGTAAGTGATGATAGAACCTTGTACAATAAATGATTATTTAAAAGGCTTGTTGTTAGAACTTTGTCATACAAATATCTACGAAAATACAATACAGATGGTTCTGAAAATTATTTTCAGTATAGAAATGAGCAAAAGAAAAGCTTTGGCATTTTTGAAAAACGAAATAGTTAGAACCCTATCCAAATGAGGTGACGATATGTAGAGTTCAGGCGCGGTATACCCGCTCAAAAAGCAGAATATGTTAGAGAGGGTTCCATGACAACTCAGAAAGAAACCAACTCAAAAACACCTCAGAAAGGTCATAAAAAGCTATGAAAAAATAAATTTAAAATTGCCGGTAACCCTAACCTAACTTAACATATTTAACTAATTTTTTTATATTTTTTATAATCACTCTTAATGACCTTTCTGAGGTGCTTCTGAGTTGTCCGGCCACCGTTAGAGAGAGGACCCTAATATTTAAGCCAAACTTGCGAAAATGTTTAATAAATCACTACTCGTTTAAAATATAGCAAAAATTTCGTGGTTACTATCTAAAATAGCATTTAACGAAACACTGTGAATTCTTTCATACATATAACTTTCGGAGCACACTATGATTTTTTTATCGAGGGAATTTCATATAATTGCCGTTTAGGCGTAGGGAATTTGTAGATATTATCTTCAAGAATAACGTATATTTTTTAAGAGCTTTAAAACTTGAAGTGTTCAAGAAAAATCATTATCATCAATCATTACATAGTATAAAATGAAGTCGCTCAAAATGTATGTGCGCTGTGCGCATAGATCTTTTAAACTACGCAACGGATTTTCATGCGGTTTTCACCAATGGATAGAGTGATTCAAGAGGAAGGTTTATATGTATAATACATGATTATTATAGTAGAGAAAGCCGAGAAATTCAAATATTCAATTCAGCTGGCAAGCGGGTGGTGTGGATTTTATAAAGGTGGGATAATGGCGTTGTGTTTCGTTAGCCGCAGCAATGTGTGACCGGGTATGCTAGTATGTAATAAATCGGTAGAAATGCGGGTTGCCGCGGCTTCAGATTCCCCTACCCAAACGGATTGCAGTCAAATGGGATTGCCGTCAACTCTCACGTGATAAGCATTCCGTCTCGTTCCCTGTAAGATTGTAACACACGAAACAGCGTGAATCGCTATATACAATCGGGTACGTGCTGTTACACCCTGTATAAAGTAGTGTCAAGATGTCGCTCTGTTTATTTATACAAATTAAGAACAAACAGAGTGGAACGTCACTGTCAAATTACAGGATCGTCCTTCATGTAGACATGCTGGTGAACTATGCTGGTGACTATTTCTGGTTCCGCGAGTCTTTTTATTTTTCGTCTGATGCATTTATATCACGTACCGATTACAGACACCAAAACTTCTCAAACATGTCAGAGGCACTCAAATACTTTCGACATTGGTATATTTTGCAGTCGAAGCAGCTAATAAATTGTCAGACAGTGTTAAGGCGATCCAATAGTTCAGGAAAAAATCGAAATCGGAATTCACGCCCTTTGTGGGAGGAGTTTAAAAATTCTTGAGAAAAAGCTTTTGGAAAGGTTGGAAAGGGTATTTGAGATTTTTTTTATATGTTGATTTCGTAAAGGCCTGTAAAAAATATTAATTCCTTTTTTACGCATTGTTTATTGTAAGAAAATGGAAATTTAAAATTGATTTCACGAAACTAAGCGACGCGGGGTGCGACTGTCTCCCGCTCCGGCCGGGGCGTGACTGATACGAAATAGGTGTGCCCAGCGCATGGTTGTTATACCCATTCCATAAGGGTCACTTCAAGAATCCAAATTCGTAGAGTGCGGGCCGTATTGATTGATGTCAAAAATAACAACGAGAAAATGCATATTTTATTATATTTCGTTCGGGCGTAAATATCAAAGTTTTTTTGCAATTATTATGAAAGAAACTAATTTGCCACATTATACAATAAAAACAAGTACCATTGTGAAAGCCTTAGAAGATAACACTCAGGTTGATGTCCTATACACTGACTTCTCCAAAGCCTTCGACAAAGTTAATCACCGTATCCTCATGGCCAAACTTTATGCTATAGGCATTAGAAACCTTTTCTTATCATTCTTTCACTCTTACTTGACAGATAGAAAACAAATGGTTAAAATAAATAACTTTGAATCCTTTAACATTGATGTAACTTCCGGCGTTCCCCAAGGAGCCTATTTGGCCCCGCTTCTTTTTAACCTTTTTATTAATGATATCACTAAAGTTTTTTCTCACACACATTTCTGGCTATTTGCTGATGATAATAAGATTCTTAAGATTATTAAATCCCACCTTGACTGTTTACTATTTCAACTTGATATTGATTCATTTAACGATTGGTGCAAAATTAACTGCATGGAACTTAATGTTGATAAATGCAAAATTTTGTCCTTTTATAGAACCAAAAAACCTATTCAGTTTGATTATAAACTAAATAGTGTTTGTCTATCAACTGTCACATCTATCAAGGACCTTTGGGTCACTCTAGACTGCAAACTTTCTTTCCGTGATCACATTAATAATATCGTAAATAAATCACTTAAACTGCTCGGCTTCATTCATAGAATTACCTCTGACTTCAAACATATAAGTACACTTAAAACTCTTTACTGTTCGCTGGTTCGCCCTCACCTTGAATATGCTAGTGTCATTTGGTCTCCTTTCTACGCTGTCCACATTTTTCACATCGAATCCGTACAACATCTTTCCTAAGAGGAATTGCTTGAAGGTTGGGTCTTGAAAGAGGCAAGTACTCATATGATGAAATTGAACACATTTTAAACATGTCTTCTTTAGAAAAACGTAGAAAGGACTCTGATCTAATTTGCATATTTAAAATTATCAACAGTATTACTGATACACCTGCATTGTTACAACTCATCCAGTTTAACATCCCTTCCCGTAGGCTTCGAAATAATGAATTGCTGTTCCTCAATCAACATTCTACTAATTACGGATACCATTCTCCCTTATCCAGAATGTCGAGACTTGTCAACGCAAGTCAAAGCATTGATTTTTTTGGTGTAAAACTAAATGACTTTTGGCAGTCTATACGCAATATTTAAATTCTTCTTCTTCATGCTTTGACTTTTAGTGACTCTATAATATGTACTTTTTATATTTTATATTGTCATTGTTATTAATTTTTATGTGCTCTCCCTTCACTGTCATCTCTGTTTTTTATTCGTGTTATTATTATGTTTTTAATGGACTGTTGTTCGTAAATTAATAAATAAATAAATAAAACAAAATCCGAAAAGGGGTTTATAAATAGGAGAGTTTGGACTTGAAAGTGTTTTTTATAGACCTTATACTTTATTTTTTTATAGGCTTTTTTTTTTAAACAAAAACATATGATTTTGCATTATTTAGTATGGCTTCATCTTAATCTAATAGGTTAGTAGAAAAGATTTTATTTTTTTATTATTATTTTTTTTATTTCTTTTAACATTAGCTCCACACAGGAGGCCCTGTGTGACATATTTATATGTGCAATATCTACTTAAGATTTAGGAGGCGGATATGTTTGCCGCCGCCCCGGGAACCATTTATTGGATAACCAACACCCCTGCCATAGTCCCATCCCTAGTGATTTGCTACGTTTGGTGACCGTGTTTACGGGATGAGGTTTGTCTAGGTCTTGGCGAGGGATGCCTTCGCCCACCTAATGCATGGCGGGCCGGATCAGAAGAGACTGATTGAGGGAGACATTTTAATCTCCCCAGCCTGACTCTATCGACCCATCGCCTTGCACTGCAGTGTGGAAAATTTACCTGGCTATCTAGATCTAGTCGCCATACACGGCAAAAGTCATTTCAAATAACGTGGCAATTCTGAATGAATACTGACGAATACCAAAATACGACATACTTACATGTGCAATATCTACTTAAGATTTAGGAGGTCGTATTTTGCTATTCGTCAGTATTTATTGAAATGGCTTTAGCCGTGTTTGATGACTATATCTGAATAGCCAGGTACATTTTCCACATCTCCTTCCCCTTCCCACTACCTTCAGCATCACACCATACCAAAATTGGGGATGCCATAGTCTCACTGGCTCGAGACGGTTGGGACTCTTGTGTTATATTCAGATATAAAAGTTATATTATATGCAAGTAGGAATCTTTAGCGTTTTTTTGCTAAGCCGACTGCACGTATAGGTATGTCGTATTTTGTATATCGACTTTGGTTGTACGGCCGTGTATCCTCTTTGCATACTTACTTCTAGAAAAAATCTTCTAAACTTTCGGCCGGACCAAATGTCGGCCGGACCAACTGTCGCCAGACCAACTGTCGCCAGACCAACTGCCGCCGGACCAATTGTCGGGTCACTATTTTGACATAAGTTTTAACTTATTAATATTTTTTCCACTTGTAATTATATTATTATAGGTGTGCATGCACTCTTGCCGTCACGCAGCAAGCGCCGTATTAATGTAGACAAATTATAAGCCAAATAATTTATTTTTTTAACTTGTTGTTGGCAAGAAATGATTCAAAACCATATTTATGAATTACTACGTAAAAACTGTAGGGGGAAGGGGAGGTCTTGGAATATACTACACGTGGTCACTGAGAGGGGAGAGGGGGGGGGTTAAAATTTGCAAAAAGTGGGTCACGTAGTATGTACAACATATGATATTTAAATAAAAGCAGTACAAATAAGAGCAGTACCTAATTGTTATAGTTATATTGCACTGAAAACAGGGTCAATAAAACAACTAATAGAAATCACATTTTTTATTAAAGTGTTCAACTAAAATTTTGTTACTAAATTAGCGAATCAAATGGAGGAATGATGTTTTTAATCATAAAATAATCAAGTCTAAGTAAGTAAGTAATGTAATAGGACAAATTCTTAGGTTTTATTATCATTTATTTTTATTGTATTTTCCAACTCCACAATTGTCAACATTTGTGGTTGAGTTAACAATTATACAATGTTTCACGGTTCATATTCATGTAACGTGTTGTAGATAATTTTGATAATTGCAGCAACTGTTGCTGGAAGTAACCCATTTCTCTCTTTTGGCCACTGTGTGTTTATAAGTGAAAAAAACCTCGAATTCATACGAGCGGCGCGAGCCCACTGACAAAACTATTGGAGAGAGTAGTGGCGTGCGAATTTTAAAACATAGGTCCTTAACAGGACTCTTTAAAAACTCAGGACGATGCTTAAAAACTATCCAGGACAGCCCAAGATACCCCAAAAAGCAGGACATGTCCTGGGAAAACAGGACGGTTGGCAACTACTGCGGTTACTAAGAATATACACATTTTGACTTGTTTGTTCCAACTCCATTGACCTGTCCCAGGACTCGGAAGTTCTTTTGTAAATTGACGACATCGGTTTACTTTCAAATAAGCACAGCTCATGATATACCTCGATTACTCTTAAATCAGCCTTGCGTTGTTATTTTCCGATTCTATTCGTGTTTCGGTCTACAGAATTAATCAATTATTATGAAATATTTTTGCTCGGGTTACGATTTGTGGAATCGCTGGAATGCGGTTAGTGGAATTCCTGACATTTCTCGGAAGTATAATAATGGCTGACTGGCGAGGAGAAGCGAAAGGTGAGGGGCTGTAGAGGGGGAGGCAACGGAAGTCGATGGTGAAGTGAACGTTTTTCCAACTTGCGTTATTATATTCATTATCTTGATTTTAAACCGCAAAGGTGTGTTTTTACAAAATAATTATTTAACAGAAACACTAGACCTTGGGGTCAAAAACGGTGACCCGACAGTTCGCCCCCGAAATTTTAATAATTATTAATTTTTGTGCATTATTTACCAATTTCAAAACTTAAATTGACTTCAAAAATACATTTAAAATTAATTTGGTATCGATATGAAACTAATTTATTTAGTCGGTTATCCAATAAAGTGATTCCCGGGGCGGCGTTACCAATATGCACCTCCCAAATTGAACACCATATTTGGAGAATTTACCTCAAGCCACCGTTGTGCAAGCGCTAAATGCGTTTTACCGTCTTATTTTATTTCTTCTTGTATTCAATTTCATATCTTCTTCCTTGCGCTGTCCCAACTCATTGCCTAGGTAGGCTGTTGGGGTCGGCTCTTCTCGTTCTCGGGTTGTAATATCTTCTGTTCTGGGTATCGCCTTCATCCAGGCCGTTTCTCTGAAGAATTTTGGAGCATTGAGTCATCCAGGAGTTCTTCGGTCTTCCTCTGGATGACTGTCGATGAAGCTCCATAGACATTGCCTGCCTCACTGTGTGGTCTGATGGTCTCCGTCTTATGTGTCCATACCATCTCAACTGTCGTTCCTCCAGCTTACTATTTATGTCTGTGACACCCAGGCTACCACGAATGCGTGAACTTTTGATCTTATCTTTTAGTGATACTCCTGCCGACCATCTAAGCATTCGCATTTCTGCTGTTTCAAGTTGCCTGGTGTAGGAGCTGTACATAGTCCAGCATTCGGAGCCATACATTATTGCGGGTCTTACAATAGTCTGGTATATCTTTCCTTTCAGTTTTATAGGCATTTTGGAGTCACACAATATTCCTGTTACGGATCTAAATTTAATCCATCCCACACCTATTCTATGGATGACATCCGCTGCACATCCTCCGTCTCTGTGGATTAGTGAGCCCAGATACTTAAATGAATCACAGTTGGCTAATGTTACTCCATCCAGTTGCATCGAAGAAGTTACAGCATTTGTGTCTTCAAATGGTAAATACAAATATTCAGTCTTTTTCCTGCTAATTTTTAGGCCATTATCCTCCAGAATCTTTCTTCACCTTTCCAGGCTATTCTGTAAGTCACAATGATTATCTGCTATCAGTTATTATATGTATTCAATTTCATATCATGTAATTTTATGAAAGTTTACTCTTATTTGGCAGATAGAGCATTGCAGCTCTCTCACCACCGCTCTGTTCAGAGAATAAACAAACAAAAATAATAAAATTTATATTTTTATTTATAATAAACAAACAAAAAAATAATTTTAATTTTTTTAAATATTTTTATTTATAATAAACAAACTTTATTATTAACCCCCCACGCCTCGATCATATTTTGTCAGAGGGTCAAAATATTTCTGCTTTACAATAAAATCCAAATAAATCAAATATTTCTGAACGTATCCGAAAAATAAAAACTATTTTTGAATTGTGATAAAACACGCTTTCAAATTTTATAAAGCGAAATAAGCATATAATTTTAAATACTTATGAAAATTTTGCACGCAAACAAAAAGTTTTAAAAATGACTTACCTTACGTTTTTTCTAACTAAAATTACTAATAACGAAATAAAAAAATAAAAAAAACACGTACACATTTTATAAGAAAAATGTATTACAAACGTTACTGTCACCTCACTTTTTGTCGTCACATAAAAAAATATATTATTTTTTTTTTTAAGTTTCTTTATTTATTGAAAAAATCTTTTTTTTTTACAAAAGTTGGCGATTTTTCGACCACCATGCTAGGTACATGCCCGTGTTGTGATTAATTAAAAATTCCCCAAGATTCATAAACTTATTTCAAATTGCGATTCGAAACTGGTTTCATAAAGGTCTACATTTTACTTATATTTGATTATAAAGCGCGGTTTTCTTTTTATAACTCCGTTTATACCATATTTCTCACTATGATAGATAATAAGGGAGACAAAACGATGTCTATGAGGCCTAAATATATGAGTTGTTCCGAAAACCGAACAAATATACTTCGTTATTGTTTTTGGGGTGTTATGCCATGTTGCGCTACCTCCTTCTTTAGCCAATGTTTCGGACAGTGTTGCAGTGTCCATCATCAGGGCAGATCCGGTAGATGTGTGAAACGTTGGCTAAAGAAGGAGGTAGCGCAACACTGCATAACACCCCCAAAACAAATAACGAAAATAGTTTTGGCCGTGAAAATCTTAAAACGTATCCAAATATACTTCAGGTTAAAAAAAACTCAGGTGTAGGTAATTTTTTGCAGACATCAAAATGTAATTTGTTGTCCAGTGTAACAATTAATGACTTATGATCGCTGTGACTAAGATTTAATGCTTTTTTCAACATAATTACATTGAATGCTTGTGTTATTTGTTGCTGTTAACTGGTTGCCCATTAACTGTAGACAATTTTAATGAACACGCATTGAGCGGTTGTCAGTTGTATGGATCTGGGTCAACCATAATTCGTCAAGTAATTATTGGACTTATTGAAAGACAGTCAGAAAAATATGAGCTATTGGATGTCTGATTTCAAGGATATTCTTTGACGCGAGTGTCCCGTAATTTGAGTTTTTTTCACTGATTTTTTTGGTGGAAGCGCTATTATACTCGATGTGCAAGTATCTCGTATTTTGGGCAATGCATCTTTACCTGATTTGATCGAATGACACCAGAGCTAAGAACTTTTCAAATTATAAGTTCAAATTTATCTATTTTTTTATCAGAGCAATCTTCATCGTGTAGATTGCAGTCAAGAACAAAGTGTTCTTCTACTCGTGCCAGTTACGTAGGTTCTTGGATATTTCGTAGATTTTCAGTTGCACACCAATATATTCATAACAGAGATTACAGATGTAAAACACATAAAGGTACAGTTCAGCGGAAATGGTAAAAAATATATAAACAAGCAGTAACAATAACAAATAATGATGACATGAGTAAATATAGCATAACGCGTGTATATTAATGATATGAATAATGCTAAAGATGATAATCTGTAACAAACACGCAAAAAATGACAATGTTACATTACGATGGTACTAATAGAAAAGGTTGATAGGAAAATACAATAAATACGCTGTTTTACAACTATTTTGTGACGTGCGTCGAAAGATAGAATATTTACTCTTTACAGTATTGATTTATTATGCGTAATTGCTTTAACGTTTGTAAATCTTTTTTATTTTTGATCAGGAATACCTCAGGGTCCCCTGTTTGGACTTGTTTTAAAAATGATTAAGCCTGCACTGAATTTGTATTTATTTTGATTCTCTTCAATTGCAGCCTCGAAGTGGCTATCATTTGTATCAATATTAGATGCTCTCAGTATCACCCTGGTGAAATCAGAAACGAAAAGTTGTTACTTTAAATGATTTTAGCCGTTTTTGGTGACTATTTTTTTTTTACATGAGCTCCACACGGGAGGCCCTGAGGAAAAAAAATCCCTCAGGGCCTATGTCATCTTTTGGGATGCTGTGTGGAGGGTTTTTTAAGGAAAGGAAGGAGAGGAGAGTTCTGGGAAGGAAAAGGGTTTAAGGGGTGGGTAGGCATCTGGGGTTCAGTGTGTCCTGGTCATCCGCCTCCAAGACCTAGACAAACCTCGCCCCATGAACCCGGGCACCCCTGATAAATCATCAAACGTAGCGAACCACTTGGGGTGACCTATGGCAGAGGTGTTGGTTTCGATATGACTTTTGACTAGATTTGACTTTTCCCATCTCCCTCCTTCAGCCTCACAACATATCCAAATTGGGCATACCATAGTCCCACTGGCCCCCGACATGTGTAAAATCACTATCATTCAATCAATTCGGATGCATCCCAGGCTAGCAGAAAACAACAAGAGACCGTATTATATGAATCAGAGCGCGGTTGCGAGGAGCAAATGAAATAATGGAGCATGTAATTGAGGCGATCAGTAATAATAACCAGACAAGTGAATAATTGAGATGTTGGCCATACGACACGACTCCCGACTGAAACAACGCAAGACGCAATAATGATACAACATAATGAAAAATACAACACAATAATGACATAACACTATAATACGACATTGTGCAGACCATCGAATTGATCGAAGTGTTGTATAAATACTCTGTTTATATAAGGATTCAATTAATAAAATATTAAATTTTACACAAGAATTTATTTTTTGAAGAATTGACTTTTCAAAATCTTTCGGCATTGACGATTGTATGCATATTGGTCTCTAATTTTCCACTAAAGACTTGTCTCCGCTTTTAAATATTCTAAGAAAGTATGAAAGCTATTTTTCCATATTTGCGGAAACCCTGTTAAAAGTGGTTAATTAAAGAGTAGGTATAGTGGGTAAGAGACACTATCTGCACAATTTTTAAGAAATATGGGTGAAATTCTATCTAGCATATAATGCACAGATCGACAATTTTTTTTAAGATTCACCACTAATTTCCTGATTCTGTTTATAATTTATTATTTTTCAAAGCGTTTGTAGATCGTGACATATCGTCCTCGAGCGTCCCCGACTTCTTCTACTGTTTACTTCTGTGTATTTACGTATTTCAACATAATTAAAAAGACTTAAAAATAAACAGATTAAACAATATGACTAAGGAGCACAATAAGTGTTAAGGGACGTACTTGACTTACTTTTAACCAGTCATTCCTGACAATATTTGATGTAAAAAATGTAAATGAAATTTTGGTGATATTTTTGGTGTTTTTTTTCACAATAAAACGTAATAAATCAGTCACCGAAAATTTCATTTACATATTTTTACTCCAAATAATGTCAGGAAAAGTCGTAAAAGTCGGTGTAGGACGGCGTATTTTTAGTGAGTTTTACTTACTCAAACACTTTTAAACGGCGTGGAATTTTGGTTTGAAATTTTCAGAATATATTTTTGAATAGTTCTAAATAACTTTTAAACGGCGTGAAATTTTGGTTTGAAATTTTCAGAATATATTTTTGAATAGTTCTAAATTGCTTTTAAACAGCGCGGAATTGTGGTTTGAAATTTTCAGAATATATTTTTGAATACTTCTACTACACCTACTCAAACACTTATAACTTTTAAACGACGTGGAATTTTGGTTTGAAATTTTCAGAATATATTTTTGAATAGTTCTAAATAACTTTTAAACAGCGTGAAATTGTGGTTTGAAATTTTCAGACTGCATTTTTGAATAGTTCTACTACACTTATTCAAACGCTTATAACTTTTAAACAGCGTGGAATTTTGGTTTAAAATTTTCAGAATATATTTTTGAATAGTTCTAAATAACTTTTAAACAGCTTGGAATTGTGGTTTGAAATTTTCAGACTGCATTTTTTGAATAGTTCTACTACACTTATTCAAACGCTTATAACTTTTAAACAGCGTGGAATTTTGGTTTGAAATTTTCAGAATATATTTTTGAATAGTTCTAAATAACTTTTAAACAGCGTGGAATTGTGGTTTGAAATTTTCAGAATGCATTTTTCAATAGTTCTACTACACTTATTCAAACGCTTATAACTTTTAAACGGCGTGGAATTTTGGTTTGAAATTTTCAGAATATATTTTGAATAGTTCTAAATAACTTTTAAACAGCGTGGAATAAGGAACTCAAGTGAAAAATATTATGGCTTTAAAAAAATATGTTCAAGTTTTATTTCATAATATTAAAAGCAGAGTTTTTAAAAAATTATTAAAAAGTGCATTTTTAAACCTCTCCTCAAAACACAGCGTCAAGTTGGCATTACTGAAATGGTTAACGGTGACGTCACTGTTAACCTGCTAACCAATTCACCGAAATGTATCAAAATGTATTGACATTTGAAATCTTACGTCTTAACCACGAAAGACACGCACGCCATTCAACATTTCGTGTTTTTTGGTTATTTTCATACTGTTGAAGAGATTTAGATAAATAATAGTTATTGTGTTTATTGGAAACAATATTTAGGCTCTCAACAATTAAAATTATGACGTAAAAGGGCTATATTTGAGGTTAAGCATAGTCATAAATAGGTCATAAGTCATATTTGACATTTGGTTTACGATACGTCGGTCGTATTTTCGAATTGTTTTTTACTAAAAGGGCTTTTTATACAAGTTATTACACAATCGTCATGATCAGTATATTATAAATACCAGTGTTTCTATATGTGTTATACATAAAACAATGTACAGTCACGCCTGAACACAAAATTCGAGGCTTACGATGTCCCTTGTATTTGCAATGAAAAAGATGATTTATTGTTTTTATATTGCACTTTGTTAAAATACAATAACAGTACCGGTGAAATGTGGACATTTTACCAATGTTTTTCTATATTAAAATCAGTTAATCTTGAATAAAAAACACACCTCACACCTAAAAGTCATCCCGAAGCATTCCGCCTGATTCCGCCATTGATTTTTCTGGATTCTTCATTCAAACAGGGATGTTCTGCCCAAAAAAATTATTTCCCTAGATTTCGAAGTGAAATTTCCCTAGAATTTCACATTTACGCAATTACCTACGTAGCCACCTGATTGTGTAACACTAATCCTGTTATATGTTAATTAATATGTTTAATTAATTGGGAAGATATCGGACTTTGGTAAATGTACTTATAATACTGTGCTTTTCCAAATAAAACACTTTTTGCTACGTGAAATAATAATTTTAAAGTACGAATACACTCACCACTGAATTCCAAATAAAAAAAAAAACACTTTGCACAATAAAAATCAAAAGCAATCACCGATAAAACGGAACTTAAAAATTTTGTTTTTTTCAGAGGTCCCATTTATCTTTTTAGATACATAATATCATTTTGAGTTGTCAGTGTTACAAATAACATTGCATGTAAGTACATGAACAATAATTAAGATTCATAGGAATTCCAAAAAAATATATATACGCATATAAAAATATATATATAAAATATATATAAAAAAATATAAATAATACCAGTAATATTGTCATATGTAATAAAAAATTTGCCAGAGTTCGAAATTTCCCTAGATTTTGTCCTGATTTCCCTTTTCCCTAAAAAATATTTTTCTCCCCTAGATCTAGGGAAATTTCCCTAGACATAACAACACTGATTCAAAATGACAACTTGAAAATAAATAAACTATCGGTGGGTGAAGACGTCACACAATCCACCATAGATATGGTGCTTTTCGAGGGGTCTTGGAAAATTAAAACTTTAACAATTATTTTAACTATTAAAAAACTAACTATAAAAATAAAAATAAAAGTGCAGTTATTTAAGTTTGAAGGTCTTTATTCATAAAAAAAAATAAAAAAATTGGACTGGAGTTATCTATTGTGGTTTGAAATTTTCAGAATATATTTTTGAATACTTCTACTACACTTACTCAAACGCTTATAACTTTTAAACGGCGTAGAATTTTGGTTTCAAATTTTCAGAATACATTTTTGAATAGTTCTTCTACACTTACTCAAATGCTTATAACTTTTAAACAGCGTGGAATTTTGGTTTCAAATTTTCAGAATACATTTTTGAATAGTTCTACTACACTTACTCAAACGCTTATAACTTTTAAACGGCGTGGAATTTTGGTTTGAAATTTTCAGAATGTATTTCTGAATAGTTCTACTACACTTACTCAAACGCTTATAACTTTTAAACGCCGTCGAATTTTGTTTTGAAATTTATAAAATATATATAAAAAAAATATAAATAATACCAGTAATATTGTCATATGTAATAAAAAATTTGCCAGAGTTCGAAATTTCCCTAGATTTTGTCCTGATTTCCCATTTCCCTAAAAAATATTTTTCTCCCCTAGATCTAGGGAAATTTCCCTAGACATAACAACACTGATTCAAAATGACAACTTGAAAATAAATAAACTATCGGTGGGTGAAGACGTCACACAATCCACCATAGATATGGTGCTTTTCGAGGGGTCTTGGAAAATTAAAACTTTGACAATTATTTTAACTATTAAAACTAACTATAAAAATAAAAATAAAAGTGCAGTTATTTAAGTTTGAAGGTCTTTATTCATAAAAAAAAAATAAAAAAATTGGACTGGAGTTATCTATTGTGGTTTGAAATTTTCAGAATATATTTTTGAATAGTTCTACTACACTTACTCAAACGCTTATAACTTTTAAACGGCGTGGAATTTTGGTTTGAAATTTTCAGAATGTATTTCTGAATAGTTCTACTACACTTACTCAAACGCTTATAACTTTTAAACGCCGTCGAATTTTGGTTTGAAATTTTCAGAATGTATTTCTGAATAGTTCTACTACACTTACTCAAACGCTTATAACTTTTAAACGGCGTGGAATTTTGGTTTGAAATTTTCAGAATGTATTTCTGAATAGTTCTACTACACTTACTCAAACGCTTATAACTTTTAAACGGCGTGGAATTTTGGTTTGAAATTTTCAGAATGTATTTCCGAATAGTTCTACTACACTTACTCAAACGCTTATAACTTCTAAACGGCGTGGAATTTTGGTTTGAAATTTTCCGAATACATTTTTGAATAGTTCTACTACATTTAGTGAACGCTTATAACTTTTAAACGGCGTGGAATTTTGGTTTGAAATTTCCGGAACATATATTTGAATAGTTCTTTTACAAATTTTTTAAGCCTCTACACCTATTTCCCTCCTTAACACCCTGCATAAATAGAAGTATGAGTCCATACTACTTGTTGACAGAATGATAACGACTTTATCATTATCATTAGTTAATTGACAATGATTCTCTTATCAAAATAAATAGCTTATGCGCCATAGGAAATGCTTATTTTCAAATATGTAATATGTCCGATATGCAGCCATATGCAACAAGTAGGTAATATTACAACATGACTTTACAAACATTATATTTCCAGAGATGTATTTACCTAGATTAAAAATAAAATATTATTGCTTAACCCCTCGGATTAGTTCGGTTTTCGGAACAACTCATATTGGTCTCATAGAAATCGCTGTATCTATCCCACTATCTACTATTATGGTTAAAAATATGATCTAAATCTAAACGGTATTAGAAATAAAAAAACGTGTTTTATATTCAAATCTAAAAGTTAACCACGAAATAATTAAAATGTCCACTTTTATGAAACCAAAATTTGAAAAAAAAATGAAACTATGGCAATTTTTAATTATTTATTTTTACACGAAACAAAAAAAAACATGATTTGACAATAACGAGTTGAACAAAATTACTGGAATACCGTAGACTTATGAATATTAGTAGACCTGCCCTAAGTGATAAAAGCGTATTATTTCCCCCTCCCCATACCGTTTCCTTGGAACCGGCTGGGATTGAGTATGGCTTCGCGTGAATTTAAAAAATGTGACGTCATCATTCTTCTGCGAGCCAGCCGCGAGTGCTCATCGGTGTATTTTACGAAATAACACCGCAAAAAACATGGTTTGTGTTTTGAAAATGTGTAAATATATACTATCACTCGAGATACATGGCGTGTGCTCGTCGATGTTTACTGGGGTAAGTAAATTATGAAACATTTGTAAAAGTGTCCTAACTAAATACGGCAACAAAATATTGGAGACTGAAAATAAACAAACTTTACTTTGCCGTATTTAGACTTTCCAAATTTGTTCATTACGTGGCGAGCAATTCGCGCTCCCGTGTAAAATGGTCTATTTGTTCAAAAGCACAGTTTACTTTTAAGAACTAAATGGTGATATTATAATGCGAGATGCCGATATACTGTCATATTGAGTTATCGACGAATCACATATATCTCCAAAGTCATCTACCCGCTCTGCGCCCCGCTGTAGTTGGTTTCCCCCCTCACCTTTATGTTCTGGTCTACTAATATTCATATGTCTATGTGGAATACCCATTTTAAAACTGTCAGTTATTTTATATACTTACTACAAAAAAACTTCTTACGTTTTCTGACATACATACCTGACAGAAATATAAATAAAGAGCCAAAAATTTTTTTTTTTCATTTTATTTCGGTAACTAAAGGGTTATACTTTTTTTAGTGTCTGTTCTACACTTCGACATTTTAAAAGACATTAAAAGCATTTTTAAAGACATTAAACCCTTGTTTAAAAGACATTAACCTTCTCGCAACCAATTTTTTTTTAAATTGACGTAAAAAATTCCTATTTTGCACCCGATTTACTCGAAAACGAAAGCTCAAATCCAAAAAAGTTATATGTACCACAAAATTGACTCAAAATGTGAAATAGATTCGATGAATGTGTTTGAGTTTCTAGACACCATTTATACGGAGGACTTCACCCTAGTGGAAGATGCCATAATTTTTACAAATGGCGGCAAATGTCAGTTCTGCTTTGACATTTGTGAAGTAAACAAATACAATATACACGTCAACAAGACATGAATCGTAACACTACGAAAATTTTTGAAAAATTCGAGTGCAGTTTAAAAGCGTGTAGAAGCGAAACCTTACCAAAACAATCTCAACCAATACTACTTGAAAAGTGCGGTCATAATCAAAGCATTTCCGTTTCCTATCTCAACCAATAGGAGCCTTTAAAAGTGACATCATAATCAAAGCAGCCAATGAGCGCAGTTGATGCGTCGCAGGTGCAGTAATCGTCATTTCCGTTTCATCCGAAATCCAAATCACAGCGGGGCTATAGAATTTTCGCTTCAAAAACGATTTCTTGGTCAGCATGGGTGGCATCCGGTGCGGATAACGTGGTATAACCCCCCCCCCCATTAAAGTTGACAAACGCAAATTTCGACTTCATTAAAAATTGGTCCATCCTGAGGGGGGGCGGGGGTTGCCTAGAGAATTGTGCTTGGGGGGTGACACTCGGTCGGGTGTCACCCCCCCATCGGGTGGCACCCGGGGGAGGGGGGTGACACGACCACGCCACTGAGTCTATGTCAACAAACCTCAGACTCTTGAAGGCCTCAAGAGTGATGGAAAATGCCGTAAATCGGGCCCGTGGTTATCAATTCTGGCGGCGGCCACTTTGCGATATCATTTTCTCGACTTAATGGACATCAAATAAACACAATCCAAAAGCAGAACCAAAATTTTTCATTCATTAAAAAAATTACAGCCAAAAAACATCAGGTGACAACTTTGTGCCTCCTTGGCTGAATCCGACGCATTAGTTATTATAATAATTTGATGACTTCTATGGCGCCATTTTCGTGAGAAAATCACCTCAAGGGCGATTTATCTCTGCTACTAAGCGATGCTTATAACAATGTTATTATTTTATTTCTATATCTGTACTGTACCTGTTTACCGCAAAATACAAATATGTTTAACATTATTGTAAGTTGTGGTTAAATTCAAGATAACATAAGACTGATTCATGTGTAATTGTTTATTTTAATTGCTCTAGTAATTCTCTTATCTGGTTAGAGCATAAACACTTATACATAACAAAAATATTGATATTTTTTAAAGCGCCTTTTTTGTAAAAGTTTACCTCAAGGTCGTTTTACAATAATAATTAAAACGAATCTTAATGCTAAATAAGTATTGTAGATTAACCGGTTTACATTACATTAACGATTCGGTTTACATTATAAATAAAAAAAATTGTGAGTAGATTTAAAATAAAATTCTTAATTACTTTATAAAAAATATAAGCGTAAACTAATAAAAAATTATTTTTTTATTAGAAATATATGAACGCATATGAGAAACAACTTTTAAAAAATACTATTTTATGGCTAAAAGTGTCTGTTAGACTCAATGACGTTATATAAATAGACTCGCCATAGTCTCATATGCTCTTAAAATAATGTGGCAAGTAAGCAACACTCTTTTGTTTTCAGCGGTTTTCAGTAATTTCTTAAGGCGATCCAATAGTTCAGGAAAAAATCGTAATCGGAATTCACGCCCTTTTATGGGAGGAGTTTAAAAATACTTGAGAAAAGGCTTTTGGAAAGGTTGGAATAGGTATTTGAGAATTTTTTTTACAGGTTGATTTCGAAAAGGCCTGTAAAAAACATTAACTCATTTTTTACCCATTGTTTGTTGTAATAAAACAGAATTTTAAAATTGATTTCACGAAACAAAGCGACGTGGAGCCTAGCGTCCGTTTCCCGCTCCGTTCGGGGGCGAACTGATAAAAAAAACGGGCGTGTCTAGTTATGTCCCTTTGGTGGACGGCATAGAGTTCACTTTGTAAATCCAAATTCGTCGACTGCCGGCCGTATTGTAAAATAACAAAGCGAAAATGCATATTTTATTTTATTTTGTGAACTTCGGGCGTAAAAATCAATTTTTTTTGCGATTATTATAAAATAAACTGAATTCGCTACATTAAACAATAAAACCATATCCGAAAAGGGGTTTTTAAATAGGAGAGTTTGGACTTAAAAGTGTTTTTTACAGACTTTATATTTTATTTTTTTAAAGGCTTATTAAAAGACTTATAAAAAAAACTGACCGATATTTTTAAGGGCCAAGGTATGATCTACACGCAGTGCTTAATTGAAGCATCTATAATTCTTCTAAGCGATCAAATTTTCAAAACAAAAACCTATGATTTTGCATTATTTACTATGGCTTCATCTTAATTCAAAAGTTATTCATGTATTAAAAAGTTATGCTACATTCACACTGAAGCCAAACTTCCAACTCGAACTTCCAACGCATGAACTACCCTTCTACGCAATCGTCCGAAAGTTTGAAGTTGGAAGTTGACCTCAGTGTGACCATACCATAAGACAATTAAAGAATGAGTGTTTTTTCTCAAATGACGTACAAAATTGTCGGACGGGGAACATGAAAATTAATTGTATTGCTTATAATAATCGATAATAATAAGTAATTTGTGTGTACATATAAATTAAATGTTATTTCTTCACTTTTACTAATGTTTGCCGTGTAATGGAAACATTTTCTCATCACACAGGAGGGCATTTTGGCACTTTTTAAATACAATTTTCCTACTGGTAAGACATGACCTTACTTGACGAGTGACAGTTTAGTACTAAAGTACTAGAAATCGAGAACAGTGCAATTGTCTTGCGTTTGGCTTCCCACTTTGAGATTTCTACCCCGCGTCTAAAGTATGTAACGTCTTTGGTTAGACTGCGTTTACAATACATAAGTTTTTTTTCTCATAAGTTGCTTACGTAAGTGACTTATACAACCTCAGGGATCTCATTTGTAAAGCATTCAGTATCTTTCATCCTTCCTCTGCCAGTTCCATGCCTCACTGCCGTACGTCAGGTTAGGTACCAGCACTCCATTGTGGACTGCTAACTTCGTTTCTTTGGACAGTTTTTTTTATTAGCGCCAACAGCATTCAGTCCTCCTTTAATGGAGTTACCTGCATTTACTGTTCTTTCAATATCTCTATCGGCCTTCCTATCTCTCCATTTAGGGTTGCCATATCTTAAATTTGGCAACCAGGGCAAGACGCGTGAAAACCCCGGATTTTAGAGCCCAGAACCCGGACATGTCAACAGTTTTTTTTAAACATAGTCAGTGTAATAAAAAAACTGTTAAAAATGTCGAAAATCACCTTTTTATTTATTTTCAAATTAAATTTAGTCATCTTTTATCATCGTTATAAATGTACCTAACAAAACAGAATCTTATTACAGTTTGTTACAAATTGTTTTAAAAATCGGTTAGAATTTTTTATTCTTAAAATAAAAAACAAATTATTAATATTCTCTGTTATGAAAACAAAACCTTATTAAAATATTAAGCCTAACAAAAAAAATCAATTAAATTTTTAAACATAAATCTTAAAAGTACTGAGACCATTTTAGTATTCAGTCTTACAATTTTTTTGGTAACTATTTAACTTGATAATAATTATATATTTTTAATTTTTATCAGCAGCCATTTAAACAAGGAAATGTCTCTTAAATTTTAGGCAACAAAACTGAACCTTTTTAAAGTTTAGTTTAGACTTACTGTAGTGTAAGTTACATTATTATTTTTTTAAGCATAAAATGACCAAAAACTATACTCATTTATATCACCTTAAAGTTTTAATCAACAGCCATATTGTAAATTTCTTTTGCCTAATAAAAACAATCATAACTTTAACTACAAAAATGAAAAAATATACTGCACTCAAAAGTACATTATTTGATTATCTAGCTATTAAAGCTTTTTCCTCAGCCTCGCGCCTTTTTTACTTTTCAGTTTTTTTTTGTATTTATCACTCTTTCCGATAGCTTTTAGAATACCTTCCGTTTTTAAAAGGAATTTGTAAAAATCAATGCCACTGTATTCTTTGAAATTGAATTTAATTTTAATTAAAGATACCTAAATGAAACAATGTTACTTTGTTTGAACCACGTTTATATTTGTTTAAAGCCGACCGGTTACAGAACGACCGTTCCTTCCCCAGAGCAAACGTATGCGTTTGACTTTAAATTTTAAGACTTTAATTTTTTTTTTAAACCCGGACATCAAATGAAACCCCGCCCGGACGCTCCCCGGACGCCCTCTAAACTAGGACAAATCCGGGGAAACCCGGATGGATGGCAACCCTATCTCCATTGATAAACGAAAAATCGTTATTTCGCTTTATCTTATATATTTTTATAAATATAATAGGCGGTTAATTGTTTTATCAAGTGTTATCCCACTTGTATCAGATACAAAGATTAGATTATATTTAACTAATATTGTTGCCGGACATGCTGTATACGAATAAAGTTAGATAAGACTTAATAACACCAGGAAGGAAATCGTAAAAAAAATATATTTTCTATTAATAAAATACTAGCGGGCGGCTTTTAGTTTGGCTTCGCCCAGTTTGAGTGTTGGTGACCATTTTATAAATCCAATGGGAACTGATTCCAAAAATAGCCAGTTCCTCGGATACAGTGACAGCTAGCCACCGGGACAAAGAAATGACGTCATCTCTACATATTATAAATTAAAGTCCTCCACCGCATCTGTTCACGATAAACTCAAAAACTGCTGAACGGATTTTCATGTAGATAGAGTGATGGAAGGTTTAGGTATATAATTTGTCAAGGTTTTGTCTAAATTGGTTGAAATTTAAAGGAGAATGTCTGTATGTGGTGGACGAGCGGGTTGGCAAGCGGGCGGTGTGGATTTGATTTGTTTGCAAATCTACGGGAAAGCAGGGACCCTTGCGGGACGCCTGCTGTCATGAATCTGGGCATTGAGAGTGCACCTCGGATCTTTACTTGAAAAGTCCGGTGCCGAAGATTTCAAGACAATGAGGAGTTGGGAATCGATGTCCATGTTATACAATTTGAGAAGCAGGCCGTTTGACCATACTTTGTCGGAGGCTTTGGCTATGTCCAGGAAAATGGCGGCAGTGGACCGTTGGGAGTTGAAGCCACCGAGGATCAGTTTGGAAACTCTGAGCAGTTGATGAAGGGTTGAGTGTTGAGATCTGAAGCCATGTTCATCAGGGAGGGTTGCCACTTCGTGAATGTGCTTTAAGAGAAGGGTGAGGAGAATTTGTTAGAATATTTTACCAATATTTGAGAGAAGGCTGATTGGACGATGGTTCTCACAGAATTTGGGGTCCTTCCCAGGTTTTGAGATGAGAATGACGTGCAAGTGTTTCCAACTTTTGGATTAAGACGCGGTGTTAGAGATGTATTCTAAATCGGGTTCTTAAATTACAGCTGTACAGATGCAAGGCTATTAATAACGTACGATACACAGTGTGTAACAGCACGTACCCGAGGGATTTTAACCAGTGATTCCTGAGCATATTTGTAGTAAAAAAATGTTGATGCCATTTTGCTGTTCGATGACATTTTTGAAGTTAAACTTCTTTACGTGGGTTGATTTGGGGGGTAAGGTGGTGAATGCATTACAAAAAGTGGTGATGTGTTACGAAAAGTGGTGATGTGTCACGAAAAGTGTGATGTTATGAAAAGTGCGTTGCGAACGGTAATTGATGCGAACGGTGATCGATGACGACGCGAATAGTCGGGCCTTTACGCACACTTTACTTGGGGAGTGATAAGGATAAGAATGGTCACCCCAAAGTAGTAGGTCATCCCAAGGTCGTAGGTCACCCCAAGGTCGTAGGTCACCCCAAGGTCGTAGGTCACCCCAAGGTCGTAGGTCACCCCAAGATCGTAGGTCACCCCATGGGCATATGTCACCCCAATGTCAATGTCGTATATTCTTTTATAAGTTAGTGAAGTTTTACTTCAGTTGTGTGGTCTAAACACACTCGTTTTTTTTTCTATTATACCCTCAGGCCTCGGGCCTATTTTGTCGGAAGAAGTCCAAATAAATGGAATATTTCGGAACGCATCCGAAAACTGAAAATTGTTTTTGAAAGGCGATGAAATAAGCTTCCAAATTTTATGATTCGAAATAAATTATTACACGTGGAAGAGGGACGGCAGGCAGAAAGGAAACGGGACGAATGGGAAAGGACACGCAGGGAGAACTTTATCCAAATTTCACAACGCCAGAGCTCACTTTTATATATAGAAATCATCGCGGGCATGCATGATTTGGAAAGGGAACAGGGCGAATGGGAAAGGACATTCAGGGAGAAACATTTTCTATGAAAATTTATACAATTTGTATACATTCATTGTATACAAATTTCATAATGCCAGAGCTCACTATTTTATGTATATAGAAATCATCACGGGCATGCTTGTCCATGATATATTGGTGTATAACCGTTTTACGGAGAGCATGAAATAAATCTACTTTAAAAAAAATTGTTAATACGAGTATAACCCTGTCTGCTGTCAACTTTATCATGTTTATAATCTCATACAAAACACTTGAACATTTACGCATTTATCTATGAAGAGATATTATACATGATTAACATTTCACGCCAGTAAAAACAGGTTCCCGTTAAAGAAAATAGATTTTGTTTTAAACCGATATATCTTTTAAAATAATACATATTATATTTTAATGAATTTTATAAAGTACTGGCCACACCCCAACTGTAAAAGTATTCTCTGAATATAAAGCCTATTTTGTAATTGGATTTCGTAAAAATTAAAGTTAATGTTGCGGTATTTAGTGATGTTTTGTTTGTAAAAATGTGTGTACTTTATTATTAAAAAATTTCCGCTGCTCCCCCATCAGTAGTGCCATAAGTGTTAGTAATTATTACCCGTTCTACTGGTTTAATATAGTTTTTTATTGATTTAGTATTTTTCCATATAATTTTTTTATAATTAGAACAAGGATAGCATTCCCACCCGGCGCCTGTGCTCTAAAGATTGGTATCCGTCTGTTAAAATGGGAGAATCTATCAAACGGACCGCCCATTTCTGCATAGAGTCGAGTGTATTTTTCAGGTATTTTGGAGCTCCAGACCAGAGGTGGCTGCCAAATTCAACCGTGGGGCGTACTTGTGATTTGTACAGGGTTAGCAGTTGTGTACTATTAAAGTATCTGCGGGCCCTAAACAGTACGCCCAGTTTTTGGGAGGCAAACTTTACTCTGGCTTCGATGGAGTCCCCATACCTGAGCTGGTCACTTAGGGTTACACCAAGCATATCTATGGAGGGCCTGTTCGGAAGATTGCTACCGTTGAAAGATACCGTTGAAAAATACACGAAGATAAGAAGATGAGGAAGACTTGTATCACATTTTTTATACATAATGCATAGTTGGAACCAGGGTAGCTATTCTCCAAGCCAGGTCACTCACAATCGCCGTCGAAGCTACATACCTAGACGCCAAACATCAAAAGTCATTCCACACAACAACGAGTGGGTTCAATCAGTCAGAACGGAGTAGCGAGTGGTGGGTTGTTTGCGTATCTATGCAATTGGCTGTCCAAATCTAGTATTGTTTTCCCGCGCTAACTTTCGCATGCAGAAAGACATCTTGTATTTTTATAAAGTTGTTTTACGGTTCCATATTACAATGGCTGATTTACCAGCCCATTGGTGGCCTAGCCATGTCGAATATTATCAACGCGTAGAAGTTATACGCGGTAAAAAAATGTGTATCAACTGTTTGACATTTCAAACTTACACCATAGAAATCTCAAAAACTTCAAGAACATAGACAATATGTACAGGGCTGCCAATATAATCATCTCTTTGACTGTTTGACGTTCAATAATACGTAAAAATAAAACATTCTACAAAGTTCGTCGCGATGATGAGACATTTTCCGCTCGTAGATGGCGCATAACGAATAACGATTGATCGTTGCTAGGGGATAGCTACCCAGGGGGCCGACTGAAATTGCCAGTAATGCAATGCATATCACTTTTAAAATGAACCTGGTATGTAATATAGGCTACTGCAATTCAATTTGGGAAGCGGGTATGGCCTGTAACCCCAAGTGGTTCGCTACGGCCAGTAAATTAGCTGGAGTGCCCGGGCTCATGGAGTGAGGTTTGTCTAGGTCTTGGCGGCGGATGCTTTTGCCCACATTTTTTTAATGTGTTTACCGCACAAGCATCCAAACTCCTCCTGTCTGAAGTCAGTTTGACTATGGCATCTCCAATTGGGGTATGTTGTGAGACTGAAGGTAGTGGGGAGGGGAAGGAGATGGGGAAGAGGAAGGTGGGGAAGTACCTGGCTATTCAGATATGGTCACCAAACACGGCTAAAACCGTTTCAAGCAACATTTCAATTCTGAATGGTGGTCTTACACCAGAGCGACACTGAGAGTATCGTCCACTCTGGAACGTGCTGCAAATATAGCATACATTATTTTTAATTAATTAATTGTGAGATAATTCAAATTAATCAAATAAAATTTATTCGTACACGCCGGGGTTCGATCCCCGCGACCTTCGGATTGCTAGTCTAGAGCCTTACCTCTCGACCACAGAGGCTGTCGAGATTCTGATTGAGGTAGAACTTTTCACCTCTTTAGCTGAACTCTCTCAACCCATCGCCTTGCACCACAGTGGAAGGGATGGATTCATACGCCCGTCACTCTGGAAATATAAATCTCCAGATTCCACCCACCCATCATACCTTTTTCCTTCCCAGAACTTCCTTTCCCTAAAAGACCATCCACACAGGATGGGGGATGCTGTGTGGAGGGTTTGTGGTGGATGCTTTTTTCCTTAGGGCCTCCTGTGTGGAGATAAGGAAAGATAAAATAAAATTCACTCCACTAAGTTACATTATTATTAACATATTATTTTTCTTTCTTTCCAGAGTGCATCTAGCCTTCCAAACTTCTCACGATGGATCACTCGGGTCACGATTCGCATTCGGGTCACGATATGCATGCAGGTCACGACATGCATGCGGGTCACGACATGCATGCGGGTCATGACATGCACGGGAATCACGGGTCGTCTGTACAGGATGTGCTGGGAGCAGTAACGGAGGCAGCCGTGAACTTTGTTTCTTCCACTGGCCACGCACACGGACACGCACATGTAAGTTTGTCATTAGATTATTGCTTTATTACGGATTACTGATAGCAATCCTGATCTAAATGGAAGTGAAGTGCTGATGGCATCTTCTTCCTTGCACTGTAACAACTCATTGCCTAGGTAGGCTGTTTGGATCGGCTCTTCTCAATCTCAGGCTATATTTTCTTCGGTTATGGATATCGCTTTCATCCAGGCCATTTCTCTATGATATTTTGGAGCATTGGGTCATCCAGGAGTTCTTTTGTCTTCCTCTGGATGACTGTCGATGAAGCTCCGTAGACATTGCCTGCTTCTTATGTGCCCATACCATCTCAACTATCGTTCCTCCAGCTTACTGAGTACATCCGTGACCCCCAGGCTACCACGAATGCGTAAACTTTTAATCCTATCTTTTAGTGATACTCCTGCCGACCATCTAAGCATTCGCATTTCTGCTGTTTCGAGTTGCCTAGAGTAGGAGTGCTGATGGCATGAAACTGGCAGAACAAGGAAGACAAAATAATGAATCTTTCAGGATTCTGTTTCAATAATATGTTTCGATAAAATGTGTCCAGAGATCGAGTAACTCTTTAATGGACATCTGAAAGGAATATTTCGTAGTAAGTATGGGCTATCAATGAAGTCATGAATAATCTTATAGAGTACTAGCAGACCCGGCAACACGTTGCTGCGGCTAACGAAACACAACGCCTTTACCCAACCTTTATAAGATCCACACCACCCGCTTGCCAGCTGACCGCTGTCCGCTGCCTGAATTGAATATTTGAATTTCTCAGCTTTTATCTACTATAATAAGCATGTATTATATATATATATATAAACCTTCCTCTTGAATCACTCTATCTATTAGTGAAAACCGCATGAAAATCCTTTGCGTAGTTTAAAAGATCTATGCGTACATACATTTTGAGCGACTTCATTTTATACTTTGTAATGCATGTTCGCGCCTTTATTGTTACATGTTGCCTTTTGAAACTACCTATTGGGTGCCCTCTGCCTCAGTTCAAATAAAATCACCGCACGGTACTACAGTCCACAAAACGCAGCATTTGATCCCTCGATTTCTTGAGAGGGAACACTTGCTCCCCGCCGCAACATTTGGTCCTTCGAGCCGGATTTGAACCAGCGGCCTATGGATTTACAGTCCACGTAATAGTATTAACATTAATAATTTTGAGAATAATGTAAACAATTATAAACAAGTAATATGATGAACACAATAGTATCCGAGTCAATGTTATTTGATTTCATTCACACGTTTTTTGATCGTTTATCTCTCAATACTTTTAAATATAATTAATGTTTATCTTGAAGATAAACTAACTATAATACTGTTTTGTTTTGATTTCTTTTAATCACAACAGAGTTCCACCAATTAGGAAGATTATAGTTAACCTTAGAAAGATAATCATATTTTGATGTACGGTAAAGATAATCGTACGTAAAATTGACGCATGAGTTTTAACTAGCTGTAACATTTTATTTTGTCAATTAATTTGAATAAACCAATCGGTATTATATTTTTACAAACAAATGACATAAGAAATACAACAATTTGTGAATATATATTTATTTGTAATGTGAAAAAAAAAGCGAAACGTGAAAGTTCTTCAATAACTTGGGAATAATTTTTCTTTTATCGCAAATCACTTATTTCTTACTAATAATCATCTATTTTGACTAAAGTACTAAATAATTAAGAAATATAATATTTATTAACCCATTGGCCACAAACCCCGGCAGCCTGTCGGGTGTGCAACTCAGGTACTTAACCACAAACCCCGGCGCGCTGACGGGCTAGTGTAGGTTCGCCAAAAAACGCGAAATGCGCACGACAGTGACATTTAAAAAAAATATTTTTAATGCCGAACACTCTGTAGGTAATTAATCATTCATTTCGTATAATTGGCAATAATATGTTTCTTATGTTTTTTCCCTGAAATTTGTGTTCCAAATTTTGTGTACAGCATAAATACATTTTGTGTATTTATTTATTTCAAAATTGCGAGTGGTTTTAGGCTTTTGGCAGTGACCCTGCACGTCCCTGATTACTTTGAGGACCATCATACCGAACTGTTTTATAAGTTATCAGTATACATGAATGTAAAAAACAAAAATGATTAATGTTCGATTTATGAATATTATGTTTTTTTGTAACTTTATAAATAAAAATGTAAAAAAAATTACGAAAAAAGAGAAAGTAATATTTGTATCCTTATTTACAAATATTTTAATATTTTTAGAATTTTTATTTTTAAAGTTTTTCTTTACTTTAATCCTATATGTAAACAAATTTAAAGAAATTAATTCATTTGAACACATGGTTCAAAAGTTACAATAGATTTAGTACAATGTAAACAAAACACCAATGCAGGTTTTCAATTTTTGGTACAAAATTAATTCAGTGGTGAGGGCCAATTTTTTAGCTCTTTAATTCTGTGGCCAATGGGTTAATATGTAGGTATATAAAAATCAGATACAGCTTTGGAACGTATCAATATTATGCTTTTTGACTCCTGGGGTCGTTATATCTCAAAACTGGTGACACCTACCTCAGCGACGCGCGGAAGGTCCACGCAGCGAGTGAGATGTCTGAAAAGCACAGCGATGGATTTGCACTAATTAGAATGAGAGAGCAATAATTCTAACACGCATGCATAAATTTTACGTAGACTATCTTTCCAGGGTTAAGTAAAGTGCACTGTGTATTATATCAATCTCATTTATTATCAAATCTTTTTTCCTTTTATAATAATAATAATTGGATAATTTGTAGAGCACAGTTTTTGTGAAAAATCACCTCAAGGGCACTGTACATTTTATTATGAATTCTTGGGCTCTATTTAATTTTATTATTTACAAGTAGATAAAGAAAACATACTTACCTGGCAGGTCACTTCTGATAAATACACTTTAATTAGAAACATTGCAAGATTTTTCATTTGCTACCCCCATCATTGTTAGTTTGTATTACATTTATGAGAAGATTAATGGCAAAAGTAGAGTTGATATTTATTTTGAAAGGCTGGAGAATTTAGGACTCTTTAGGGCTGGAGAATTTTTATGAAATGACCTATAAGAATTTTTAGCATTTTTATACAATTAGTTATTTACAAAGTCGCGGGCAGTGAAGGTGGAGGTGAAAGGTTTTTGACAATATGGATAGGTACATACGACTGTCTGAAAAAGCGAGTTTTAAGAGTATGTGATCATTCTTAAATCATGTGGCAGTCCATTCCAAAGCTAAGGTCCTGACACTCCGAAAGCATGCTCACCGAACATAGTATCTGGTGTTCACTTTGGTTCCTTTTCCGATAGCTGATGTTGCTACTGACCTGAGGGTTGACTGTCGAGAATTGGAATTTTCTGGAATACACAATTCCGATAAATAAGCCGGAGCCATTCCGTTAAGGGACTTAAAAACTATCCAGCCGAGCTAGAACTGGATTCTTTCAGGACATTTGAGCCAGTTAAGATTTTTGAGATGCTCTGAAATGTGGGAATATTTAGATATGCCAGTGATAAGTCTTGCTGCAGCGTTGAAAATGGATTGTAATTTGTTGATATAATCTAAACGAGTTTACTAGTAATTTAGTAATATTATAATATTACAGATGGTCACAAGCTGTTGTTCGATAAGTTCGCAACTTTGAAGAGAAAAAATTCAGTATTTTAAAAACAAAAATTGAAAAATGTTTGAAATGATAAAACAGGAATCTACAGATATCACTATATTAAATTAAAGAAAATGGTTACTATGGTAAAACAGGAAACTATACATAATATTGTTCAATTCGTAAATAAAGAAAATGATTACCGTGGTAAAACAAAAAGATGCCCGTCTGTAGATCGGATATGATCGGCTATCTTCGTAACCATTCGGGCATTAGACCCAAACGTCTGAAAATTGTCTCTATCATGTACTACCAATGGCACCTATTGAGACACCTTAAAACTACATGTTATTGTTTTACATAGATTATAAAATAATATTTAAGATATCGAGAATTACACATACATAGAATTTATACTAAAAGTTATAAAAGTGAAAAAACTTCTGTTGAGAGACGTTGAAACTACATGTATATTTACGAACACTACACATCTGAAAGGATGTTTTTGTCCCTCTATTGTCTCATCCAAGAGGTTTTCGTTTATGCTTTTGATTTTTTTTTTTTTAATATTTTTTTATTTCATATTTTTAATATTACATTTGGTAACAGTAATGACGTATTGCCCTCACTAGGTGTTAAACGCCTGTGTTGAGATGGCAATTTACAGAGTGGTTGTTAGTTAGGTTTTTTTTATCATTTACATCGTGGGAGTGAGTTATTTTCAAGTTTTTCTTAATTTTAAGTAATCGATTAAATTAATTATCTTCTTACTTTTTTGACGACACAAGTTAATTTTGATTTTTTTTATTACTATAACCTTTTCTTATTGCATTATAAATTATAGTTGGAGAAATTCAGAGAATTATAAAAAAATATTTGAAAAAATTTAATAAATTCGTACGGCCGCATAAATGATCGTTCGAGTGCCGCCGCATACCTGCGGCGATACTTCTCAAAGGGTTAAAAAAATAAAATAAGTTTTTTTTTTACATTATACAATTCAAGTATGAATGTACAAAGTAGAAGATTAAGACAAAATAATTTTGAAGCAATTAAATTTCAATTTGACAAAAGGCATATTGATAAACGATAATAAAAAAGGCAAGTGAAACTTAGTAAAATGTAAATATATGCAGTGCATAGTATACATACATACATACAGTAGGCATAAATGTAAATATGTTATGAAATACTCCTGATGGATGTTTATTGGAGGTAATCAATGATTTTGTTTTAATGTACTATTGTTGTTATTATGATTGCAGGCAGAGGGGCACGCGAGGGATGCGGGGACAGGGGGGGCCATGGATCACTCGGGACACACTGTGGGGGGACACATGATGTCTATGACGGTAAGTCTATAACGGTGTCGCCACTACGCATCGTCTAACTTTTGCTACCTCTATGTTGTCTATCCATAAATTCTGATTTTATCAATCAAATTGAGCAACTGCTAAGATAGAATTTGACTTAAAACCTCTATGGCTAATTTGTTCGCTTTCGGGAACAACTCATATAAGTCTCATAGAAATCATTGTATCTCCCTTACTGTCATGGTTGGAAATATGATCTAAACGGTGCTAGAAAGAGAAAACACCAAGAAAAAGTTAACTACAAAATAATTTAAATATCCACATTTATTTGCGGGTAAAATACACGGTCACTTTTTCTTGGTGTTTTCTCTTTCTAGCACCGTTTAGATCATATTTCCAACCATGACAGTAAGGGAGATACAATGATTTCTATGAGACTTATATGAGTTGTTATTTGTAGGAAAGTTATTATTATGAGTTGTTATTTGTAGGAAGTTGTTATTCCCATAGGAAATTTGGCGGGTAAAATACACGTTGACCGTGTATTTTACCCGCCAAATTTCCTACGGGCGGCTCGACATTGTTAATTTTTATTAAATATTTTTATATGAAATGATAAAAAAGTGAGGTGACTAAAGTGTTTATTATACATTTATACAATAGAATAAGTATTGTTGTTTACATAATCTGTGATTTTAGTACCGTTTTCACTTAAAAACATCAGTGAGTCATTTTTACATTTTTTAAATGTTTGCATTCTAAATTTTAATATTTACAAATGTTAATATTAATTTGTAATATAACAATTTGAAAGCTTATTTTGTAACCTTTCTAAAACAGTTTTTACTATTCGGCTACGTTCAGAAATGTTTCATTTATAGAGCTTTAATTGTGAAGCAGTAATTACACAAAGTTTTCGTAAAATGTCATTTCGTTTGAGACATTATAAGTGAATATTGGCGATTTTCGGAGGGGTTAAAAATATATTGTTTTGAAGTGTCTATTGTAAACTTTTAAATGCAAGTACAAAGCGTGGAGTTCTTGCACCGTCGTTAAAATTCGGGATCAGGCCGCTAACTAAAACACTCCTTATGTAGATGGCGATAAGGTTTAAATTCACATTTACCACCAGCTGCCTGTTTTGATTCATTCAGAAAAAAAACATCACCAAAAAACGTGTTTTATTTTATTTTTCCAAGTTCAGGCATAAATATTTAAATGTTTTATCCAAATTTTTTATGATTTCTACATTATACAATAAAATCGGAACCCAAAAGGCATTCTTGAGTAGGAGATTTTCAACTGCATTTTTTATAAACCTGATACTATATTTTTTTCTGGTCTTATAAAAAGACTAACGAAAAAATACTCGACCATTTCAAAGGCAAACGTGTTCTACTGGCAGTATTTAATTAAAGATTCTAAAATATTTCTAAGCGATACATTTTCATAATCAAAAAATTATGATTTTGCATTACTTACTAGTACACCTTAAAGTGTTCTCTGAGAGAAAATTATGCCTAGTCAAGTTGGTGAAAAAACACATTTTTCTCAAATTTTCAGGGGATACTGGGGGTTTCAGGGGGTTTGATTGGTGAAAATAAAAGTTTGAATAAGAGATGCTATATGATAGATGTCGAAAATTAATTTAGTTAGGGGTTTGATTGGTGAAAATAAAAGTTTGAATAAGAAATGCTATATGATAGATGTCGAAAATTAATTTAGTTAGGGGTTTGATTGGTGAAAATAAAAGTTTGAATAAGAGATGCTATATGATAGATGTCGAAAATTAATTTAGTTAGGGGTTTGATTGGTGAAAATAAAAGTTTGAATAAGAGATGCTATATGATAGATGTCGAAAATTAATTTAGTTAGGGGTTTGATTGGTGAAAATAAAAGTTTGAATAAGAGATGCTATATGATAGATGTCGAAAATTAATTTAGTTAGGGGTTTGATTGGTGAAAATAAAAGTTTGAATAAGAGATGCTATATGATAGATGTCGAAAATTAATTTAGTTAGGGGTTTGATTGGTGAAAATAAAAGTTTGAATAAGAGATGCTATATGATAGATGTCGAAAATTAATTTAGTTAGGGGTTTGATTGGTGAAAATAAAAGTTTGAATAAGAGATGCTATATGATAGATGTCGAAAATTAATTTAGTTAATAAAATAATAGCACCATGTAAATCACCTCTACTTACGATGTTTCCATTAAATTTTTGTACTTGTATAGAATTTTTAAGTTTGCTCGCGAATGACACGGACGTGTCGAAACCGGTCGCAAAAAATTTAAAATTAAAGTCACAAATGTACATTGAAAAATAAAACTCTTCAAAACAAAAACTTTTACTTTTGGTTTTAGGGACGTCACTAAAACAATAACGGAGTTATAATGATTTCTGTGGAAACATACGCGTTGACGTGAAAACACGCTTATTGTACTTGACTGCTATTGTCATATTAACGTTTATATCTGCTTACGTTGCTGAGTGGTTAAAGAAACTTGAAGACAAAATCTCAAAAGGTGAAGTTATTCTACAAAGACCATTGTCCTATTGTTATCGCTGAAAACTAAACACAGATGGCAGTTGTGTCTCATTATTTAATGTTTCATTGCTAAATGGTATTGTTGGACAGAAGAGTGTTGAATGTTATCCGTTTCATTGAATATGATGAATTCCAAGCAAAGCATATTACTGTTCTTCGGAAGTGTTCAAAACATACTTCGATGACAATGACATTAAGTACACGTCACATGTCATTTATTTAAACATCTTAAACATAATTTTTTGGATTTTATCCACGGAATTAAGTATAAATATTTGAAATAAACTGAGAAGAATAATTATTTTTCTTTCCAACAACAAACAAATCACATATCTTCGTATTATAGAAAAAAAAACATAAAAATACTTTTAGAATGTACAGACACTCCGGTTAGATCTGTCTTTCAGAGGCTCTTATAAAATATGATGTTTGTGTCTTGTAATGTCTTTCTTAGGCTTGAGGTGTCAATACACTAATGTAATTTATTAAGCCCTGTTTTATGTAAAAGCCAATAACGATGTACCTAAATATATAAATAAACGGATTCCATTGATAATATCCATTCTGGAAGAGTTAAGCATCCAAAATAAGTTATCAACTGTGTGTCCCCAGTGAATTCTAAGATACTTTGGACATATAATGCTCAACAAACTGAGAACTACAACTTGGTGAAATTCATAGTCACTGTATTACTAAAAGTGGAAGGTATGAGAAGCAGCGGACGACCACTGATGCGTAGGAGTGATCGAAAATCATAGAGGTCCAGAGGTGTCCATTTAGTACAGGACCGCGAGGAGTGAAGGGGTTTTGTCTACCAGAAAAATTGGAGTGGTGTTTGCGATCTTCAGCAAAAAACATCACTTCCAATTCACATTCAAAGTTAATTAAAAAATAATATGTCAGAAATAACTCTCGCTTTTTCCGATAAGATGACACTAAATTCACAACATGACATTATTAATGGATTAAAACTGACTACAAACAACACAAATAAAAGTAAATATATCGAATTATACTTACATAATAGTGAATTGGTGATTCAAATAGAAATTATGAACAAAAACATGATACGAATCACACGTCAAATATCTAAACTCTCATTTTGCCGGGAAACTGATGCCAATCTACCAAAATGCAATGTTGCCAGTTCTATCGCAGCAAGTTAACCCTTCAGAAATTTGGCGAATTTTTCAGATGGTTAAAATATTTCCGCTTTACAATAAAATGCAAACAAATGGAATATTTCTGAACACATCTCAAAACTAAAAACTGTTTTTGATAGATGATGAAATACGCATTCAAACGATATAATTCAAGATAAACATGTAATTTTTGAAATACAAAAATTTTGCATGCAGACATAAAAAGTTTTAAAAATGGCTCCCCCATAGACATATGAATATTAATAGACCTGCCCTAAGCGATAAAAGCGCATTATTTCCCCCTCCCCATACCGGTTCCATTGGAACCGGCTGGGATCGAGTATGGCTTCGCGTGAATCTAAAAAATGTGACGTCATCATTCTTCTGCGAGCCAGCGTGGAGCACTCATCGGTGCATTTTACGAAATAACACGGCAAAAATAGTGGCTTGTGTTTTGAAAACGTGTAAAAATAGAAGTGAAAAAGAGAATAAACCCAATTGTCGTATTACATTCCATTGGCAAGCATTATTTTACTTTATTATAAGCTTATTCAGATCACATAATATGGTCATTTTTGTAACACACACTATCACTCGAGACACATGGCGTGTGCCGGTCGCTGTTTTGTGGTGTAAGTAAATTATGAAACATTTGTAAAAGTGTCTTAACTAAATACGTCAACAAAATATTGAACTATGAAAATAGGCGAACTTTACTTTGCTGTATTTGGAATTTGTAAATTTGTTCATTTCGCGGCGAGCAATTCGCGCTCCCATGTAAAAAGGTCTATTCATTAAAGAGCAGAGTTTACTTTTAAGAACTAAATGGTGATATTATAATGCGAGATGCCCATATACCAGTGTTGCCAACAGTTAGCTATGCCAAATTGCTAGACATCTTACAAATGTTGCTAGATTGCCAGTTTTTTTTACCCCAAAAAGTTGCTAGAAGTAGCTAAACGTTACAGTAGGTAGATAAGGGAACGTACCCATACTACGTGACCAACTTTTTGCAATTTTTAAACCCCCCCCCCCCCTCCCCCGGTGACCAAAAACCTAAGCACTCCGCCGCTCATTTGTACCAAACGTGGTATTTTGAAGACCCCCCCTAAACGTGTCACGTAGTAAGGGTACGTTCCCTAAGTTACAATAAAATGAAAAATTCTGACAATCGTTTTATTTCCAGGTTTTATATGAATAAAACAAAACAACACAAGGTAGAATAAGAGTAGTGCGTATTATTTTGGTTGTATTCTGTCTGTCGTAGCTAGCTAGCGGACAGAACAATATTACAGTGCCACAAAGTTATCTGTTCCGGTGGTGGTGTCGCTAGTTGTGAACAAATATGTCATAGAAATATCAAAGTTTGTGGCACTGTACTCCAAAAAGGGAGAGCTAGTGCAGCAGGAAACGGGGATTTTGGACGGCCAACGCCACTTATACCATAGCGTCTATGACCATAGAGTCGCGTTTGGTTTTGACTTTTTACTATACGACGTAGCGTTTTATATTCTCTCATGAGGAAATCGAAATTCAAACAATGATGAAAAGTTGCTATAAAAAGTAGCTAAAAAGTTTAGCTACAAGTTTCATTCAAATATAGCTGTCTGACATCAAATAATAGCTAAATCTAGCTATAAAGTTGCTAAGTTGGCATCACTGCCATATACTCTCAGATTGAGTTATTGACGAATCACATATCACCGAATTCATCTTCCCGCTCTGCGCCCCGCTGTAGTTGGTTTCTTCCCCTCACCTTTATGTTCTGGTCTATTAATATTCATTTGTCTATGTGCTCCCCTCATATTTTTTCTAACTAAAAATACTGATTATGAAATAAAAATAAAAACACAAACATATTTTATTAGAAAAATGTATTATAAACATTATTGTCACCTCACTTTTTTGTCTTTTCATATAAAAATAATTAATAAAAAATTCTCAAAGTTTTTCTTTTTTTATTCAAATAACGATTCAAAACTTTTGGTTTCATAAAGGTGTACATTTTACCTTTTTGCTGGTTATTTTTTAGATTGGACTATATATTGACGTGGTGTTTTGCCTTTCTAACACCGTTTAGAACATATTTCTTACTCTGGTAGTAAGGTAGTTACGGCGATTTGTATGAGACGTATGTGAGCTGGGACTAATATATTCAACGGGTTTATAGACGTTTGTTGTTATTAATAATTCCAAATAGAAATTGTGCAATCTTTATTCAAAGTGTAACTAAAACACCGTTTAAGTTGGGAAGTGTTTTTTTAATAGGAAGGCCGAAAATATACATACCCCATAGAAAATATTAACAAAGAAACATATCATAGGTACCCACCATGAAACCAATGTACTGTTTTCTTTATATAATCAATATTATATTATAAAATAAAATGTATGAAAATGTGCATCCCGCTAAAACTCAGAAAAAAGTCCCGGTAAGATCAAGGGAGTTATATGGTGTGGTAGCTCTCTATCCACCATCTATGAAGAAGGTTCCCGTTTTTAGCTGAACAGCGTACTTTTGAAGATGTAAGGGCTGGAAGTTTCGTCCTCTAGAGATTTCTAGAACATTCAAGAGCATTCCGCAACAGTCCAGTACATCCCGGAGTGTTTTGGAATAGCCTATAACGTTCAGGAACATCCCGGAATGTCCCAGATCATTGTGGAACATTCCAGAACTCTCTCGAATGTTGAAACATCAGTTCAATCTCATATTGTTGTGTTCACACATCAGTCTATCTCCAACACCTCTTGGAAGGAGATTTCTCTTAGGGAAGAAATAGAGTTCTTTGGTTAATCTGAGATTTATTAATACTTCGCGTATTACAAGTTGTGACTGCGAGTAGTCGACTTAACTGGAGGCTAGTTGGATTGTATCTGATCAATCCGTGTTTGTGTTAGCTCCTTCACCTCGGCCTTCGGCCACCTGGAGCACTACCACCTAACTACTCTAGCCACCATCTTGCGAACTTTCGGGAAAGCTCGTAGCACTGCCTTCTATGTGTGAATCATTGAAGCTTTTTACTAACTCATCTATCTAACACATATCAACTCCCTGAGCGAAGTTGTAGCTCCCTAGCTAGTATAAAATAAATAAAAATTGTGTTTGCAGTTCCACGGAGGTTACAGCGAGACTGTGCTGTTTGAGTGGTGGAACTTCAACTCGGCTGGCGGCCTCTTTGGCTCCCTCGTGGCCATCTTCATCATGGCCGTACTCTACGAAGGGTGAGCTCTCTTTTCTATGGCTGCTTTATCGTGTTGCGTTTACTTCTTCTATTGCCTACATTTTGGACAGCATTACAGTGACCATAATCAGGGCAGATTTGTGGATTGTGGTGAAGTGTGCGTTGGACAAACCTCACCCCATAAACCAAACCAGGGCACCCCTGATAAGTCACAAAACGTAGCTTTCCACTAGGGGTGACCTATTTCAGAGGTGTTGGTTGTCCAACACCCCTACCATAGGTCACCCCAAGTGGTTTGCTACATTTGGTGACTTAGCAAGGTTGCCTGAGTTCATGAGGTGAGGTTTGTCTAGGGTCTAGGTCTTGACGACGAAGGCGTTTGCCCACCTACTGCGTGGTGGGCCGGATCCGATGGGACTGGTTGAGGGAGACCTTTCGATTTCTCCAGCCAGACTCTCTTGACCCATCGCCTTGCACTGCAGTAGGAGAAATGGATCCATATGGATGGTGGAGATTTCTACCCACCCCTCATACCTTTTTATTTCCCAGAATTTCCTCTCCTTCCTTTCCCTAAAGAGACCCTCCACACAGCATCCTCAAAGATGACATAGGCCCTGAGGGAAATTGTTTTCCACAGGGCCTCCTGTGTGGAGCTATTGTAAAAAAAAATCCAATGAATGGTTCCCAGGGTGGCGGTACCCATACCTGCCTCCTAAATTGTTGATAAGTTCTCATCACCTATCCATTTCTAGCAATGTTTCGATTCTGAGGGGAGGTTTTTCACAAAAACGATGAGATATAAATATTATTATAAGTGAAAATAAAATTAAAAGTATAAAAAATATCATTATTCTGGATTTCCTCATTATGAAGTTGTTTAACAACAATGTGTAATATATTTGCAGACTTAAATACTACCGGGAGCACCTGTTCTGGCGTACCTACAACAACCTGCAGTACCGCTCCGTGCAGCCTCCTGAGGAGAAGGCCACTTCCGCAGACCAGGCGCGTGTCGTACAGTGAGTAACACTACCTCTTTATATTCTCTAGTCCCAATGGCAGCTAACACTCCGGCAATACAGAAAACTTTAAACAAGAGTGGTCCAAGATGGGAGCCCTGTGGCATTCCATTATCTAGTCTAGAAGAGCAAATAAACTACTATCAGTATGAGTATGGAAGTACAACAACATACTAGTCGCACACTTTGGTAACACGGAAAACTCTGAACAAAGTGGTTCAAGATGAAAACCCTGTGGCGTTCCTTTCTCTAGTGTTTGAACAAATAAACTTCTTCTATATTTATTTATTTGCAAAAAACAGTATAAAAACCAATACATTGCAAAAGTTGTAAAGAAAATTACATAATAAATACATTTTTTTTATTCCAGTAAAAAAGAAAAATACATTTTCACTCATTTAACTAGAAATAATTAAAAACATTAAACTAAATAATAAACATTTACATTAAAGGTACTCATACTTACTGTTAAAACATAAGTGATATTTCACGCTTAAAATTGTTGAAAATATACACATTTCCTGCGAGGCAATTAATTAACCTAGTGAGTCGTACCAGGGGGCATCACCGTTGGTAATTTCTGCACCTAGAAAGAATCAAAAGCCTGTTTTGGTGGCCTCGTGTGAAATTATTCAGGACATAGAATCCTATTTTAGCCAGAATATCTGGTACAGATATAAAACCATTAATTATTAACTTATTTTCATGATCGGGTATAACTGAATGTATTTTGAATCTTGAGTCATTTTTATTTACAATAAACTTCTATGAAACAATATTTGATCAACACTTTATAAAAAACTTTAGTTGTGGCCCGGTCCACACTTAATTTTCTAAAGAACTTTCCACCAAGCCTTGGTTAATGCGAGAGAGAGTGTTTTAAGGGAACCAGACTTTTTATACCAAAACAATAGAAAAACGGAAGTAATCCTAGGTTGTAAATAAATCACTAAGTCGATAAGGCAGGTGAGAATACAAAGGAAACCTCTGGCGGTGGCATTGAAGGTAAAACTGCTAATCAGTAACTAGACCAATTAAATACAATAAAAGTACATAGATGTCTCTAGTCATCGTTATTTGAAAGTCTTAACACCATTTAGAAGTTTATAAGCCATCAGCAGTAATGCGACATCAGCATTCCTTGTATATTATATAGTCATTGCATTATTATTAGTCACACACTGGGCAAACAAAATGTGCTTAATAAAAGTAGTCCAAGATTGGAGCCCTGTGGCATTCCATTCTCTGATCTAAAAGTACAAAAGAACGTTTTGATGGGTCTTTTATCAGGGGAAGTTTGGATTTCCAAGGTGACTCTATCAACTTTGTTCTTGTGTGGAATCCTTAACAAAAACAGCTAGAATCAAGAAGGTGCCATTTGAGCATCATGCTAATTTTTTGTATTACAATTTGTATTTCATAATTTGTAATTTGTTTAATCATATATAGATTATAGATATCATTTTTATTGCATCCATTATACTTAGGTTCTTTCTCTACCAATTCCATGCTCTGCACTGCCTGATTATCAATGTTTTATTTGTCATGCATCAGAACTCCATTGTGGAGTTATGCCATACGTTTAAAAAAAACTAACCTATATTGTCATAACATGCTGCTTACAGAATAAAATATTAGTCGACATTACAAGATTTAAATCAAGGTTAAATGGTCAAGCGGTCAATTCCCTACCTGGCTAAGTCCACTATCGTTGTTCGAGCAATATTTTACGCTTAATGTGACGGTGGTCCCACTAAACGTAAAATATTACTCTCGCTAATACATATTCTAAAGCATAATTTGTAAAAAGCATTTTTCTGTAAAATAATTAAACTCGCGCCATCTATGAAAGAGTAGATAGTGATTTCTTTTATCATCTTAAAGAAACTGCTTGAGAATGTAGCTCTAATGTCCTGTGTGTGTTTTCACAGTATGGTGGGAGAAGTGTTCCGAAAGCAACCGTAAGTTTCTGCGATAATATAATTTCTGCATGCTTTTCTTTAAACAAGATGTCCAAAATGCACTTACTTTGATAGGTAATAATTAGCACAAAACAAGAACAAAACAAAAGTTTGATAGGTAATAATTAGCACAAGAACAAAAGTTGAATAACTTTCTTCTAAACTCCATTGTCTTATCTGTCTCTGTATGTAATATCATAAAGAAGAGTGTCTGTGTATTTTTTAAATATAAATCTACAGTTTTAATCTGAGATTGATGAAACTCTGCCCACCTTGCCTTCAAAATACAAATATTTCCTTAACGCAACGCCATCTACTGGAACCTTTTAACTCACACCGCCATCTGTTAATTTGCATACAAATCAAATCCACACCGCCCACTTGCCAGCCGCTCGTCCACCACATACAGACATTCTCCTTTAATTATACATTTCAACCCATTTACACATAACCTTGACAAATTATATACCTAAATCTTCCTCATGAATCACTCTATATCTATTGGTGAAAACTGCATGAAAATTCGTTCAGTAGTTTTTGAGTTTATTGCGAACAGACAGACAGATGCTGCGTAGGACTTTAATTTAAGGACAAAACCTTCCTCATGAATTACTCTGTCTATTGGTGAAAACTGCATGAAAATCCGTTCAGTAGTTAGTGAGTTTATCGCGAACAGACAGACAGACGCTGCCGAGGACTTTAATTTAAAGACTAAACCTTCCTCATGAATCACTCTATATATTGGTGAAAACCGCATGAAAATCCGTTCTGTAGTTTGTGAGTTTATCGCGAACAGACAGACAGACGCTGCGGAGTACTTTAATTTAAGGACTAAACCTTCCTCATGAATCACTCTATCTATTGGTGAAAACCGCATGAAAATCCGTTCAGTAGTTTGTGAGTTTATCGCGAACAGACAGACAGACGCTGCGGAGTACTTTAATTTAAGGACTAAACCTTCCTCATGAATCACTCTATCTATTGGTGAAAACTGCATGAAAATCCATTCAGTAGTTTTTGAGTTTATCGCGAACAGACAGACAGACGCTGCGGAGTACTTTAATTTAAGGACTAAACCTTCCTCATGAATCACTCTATCTATTGGTGAAAACCGCATGAAAATCCGTTCAGTAGTTTTTGAGTTTATCTCGAACAGACAGACAGACGCTGCGGAAGACATTAATTTATAATTATAATTTAATATTATAATTTAATTAAAATTTAATATTAATTTAATATTATAATATGTAGAGATGCTTGTACTATCATAGAAGCGTAGAATTGTCTCTGGAAGTTAGTGCACTTTACACCCGGACATCTTGTATGCACAGCACTTGTATTACTGTTGTTTTCTTCCTTTAGAACCTTCACTGTAGAAATTCCTGCACTGACCCAATGAATTATTACTGTAACAATAATTGTTATAATTGATTGTTATTGTTTATAATTATTATAAACATTTAAAAAAAAAAATTATTTTAGTAGTCTTGGAATGTTAGCCTTGCTTTTTTATGCCTTGTACTATATTCTTTTAAAAAAAACTAAATTCTTTTAAAAAAACTATATTCTTTTAAAAAAATTTATCTGAATACCAATCACGATGGGTTAGCAAGTAAGGCTGGGTTCACACGGCATTATTGTACTGCGTGTTTTTTTGCAGTATAAACCTTATCAATATGAAAATGGATTAACCTCTCATCTGTCTTTTCTTTAATTTTAACCTGTTGATTGCCCGAGGAACAACACGGAAATTTCACGACTTTTCAATTTGAATTGAATGTTTTGTGGATTAATTTTTACCTATCGTATATTTTATTGACCGAAACACATTCCTAGAACAATAAACTATTTACCAAAACAACATTACTTGCCTTAATTACGTAAATTGATAGGTTTTACGATGTTTTAGTCGAGGAACTCGCATAACGGCATAAATCTGACGCGGCCAAAATGACATTTCGAGATGTCCACAGAAAAAAATTATTTTAAAATATTCTGTGGTTACAAGGTGAATGAAATCTTTACCCATACCATAGGGAATGTTGGCGCAAGCGATTCTGACACTTCCTTTACAAATTTTGTACATAGAAGGGTCAAAATAGTAGAAAAAACATTTTTTTTTTCCCGCGCATGCGCAGAAACTGCCTACATCCCCGAACTACGGCAAATTAAATATAAATTATTCCGAGTGACTAGACGCATTGCGAGTTTCGCTATGGTAAAGGACGATAATAGAGCAAGCGTTTCTGACCTTGTTCTTCATACACTTTGTTTATACATAAGGGTCAAAATTGCATTTCAAAGTGCCGCGGCCATCTCGCGGCCACCGGGTGACAAACGGCAATCCAGAAGATAACCCTTATGAATAAAGAAAATGTATGAAGGACACGGTCAGAATCGCTTGCGCCAATATCAATCTAGGACCTAGATACTATTTGATTATTGCAGCTACTCTGAATTATTTTTAATTAATTTTCTATGAAATTTGCGGATGGCTTTTCGAAATACCATCCAACGTTTGACAGTATAATAGAGGAAAAAATTTTAGAGTAGCATCTTCGCTCCAGCATTCAGTGTTATTCTGCCTCGAGTGTCACTTGCAATAAGTTTGTAGTTCTTCCATATTATTTAACCTCCGTTTTTCTAACCTTTTCTTATAACATCACATATATTAAAGTTTTTTTTTTAATGTTATTATACCTCACAAGAGTCCCAGCTGCTCCCTTCTAGAGCCAGTGATACATGGCATCCCCAATTGGGGTATGTTGTGAGGGTGAAAGTAGTGGGCAGTGGAAGGAGTTGGGGGAGAGGAAGGTGGGGAGGTGCTTAATAGAAGTTAATCTTTTTTGAACATTAAAAATCTCTTTATTTAAATGCATCCTAATACAGCTTCAGCATCCTTCAGCAATGAGCAGACAATCGTTATCAGACAACTTCCTCCCACGTTATACCATTCACTTGCGCGTCATATATTTTCTTCGATCATCTGCTCTGCATGCCAAAACGCTCTAAGCGTCCCTTTCTTAAACTCAACTATTAAATGTGTTATAATTCCCGGTATATGATAGCTCTTAAAAAAAACTGAAGCTTGAATAGCCGATAGACTACTGTCCTAAAATAGCAGGCGATAGCATTAATTCTGAGCTCTCGACCTTGAATAGCTGTAGTATTTATATGCCTCTAAATATCGGTATTACCGACAGTTCTACATTACTGCTACAAGTGCCGCCTATTAATTACATGGGAATATTGTTAATAAGGGGGATTTACAGGATGATTAGATTTTACAGGGTGCTATTATTTTATTAAGCAAATAAATTTTTTATATAATTTTTTGTTTATTTCTAAGGTTTCTAAAGCGCACAAATTAAAATATGTATGTATATTGGAATGTTTAAACTTGATTTTTTCTTTGTTGAAGCTATGGCCTGTCTGTATTAAATAGTTAACAAACTCGGAATAGTTATTATTTCGTAGACAAAGTTCATGTTACCTGATTCTAGTTTTAAAATTTCCAGTAGTCATACCTACTGTGCATCAATGGCGTTATATAAATAGACTCGCCATAGTCTCACATACTCGCAAAATAATGTGGCAAGTAAGCAACACTCTTTTGTTTTCAGCGGTTTTCAGTAATTTCTTGATTCAAAAGTTATTCGTGTATTAAAAAGATAAGCTACATCCACACCGAAGCCAACCTTCCAACTCGAACTTCCAACGCATGAACTACCCTTCTACATAATCGTCCGAAAGTGTGAAGTTGGAAGTTGACCTCAGTGTGGCCGTACCATAAGACAATCAAAGAATGTGTGTTTTTTCTCTAATGACGCATAAAATTGTCAGATGGGAAACATAAAAATGAATTATATTGCTTATAGTAATTTTTTTTTTTTTACATGAATACCTCACAAGAGTTCCAACTGCTCCCGTCTGGAGCCAGTGGGACTATGGCATCCCCAATTGGGGTATGTTGTGAGGCTGAAGGTAGTGAGGAGGGGGAGGAGATAGGGAAGAGGAAGGTCGGGGAGTACCTGGCTATTCAGATCTGTTCACTAAACACGGCTAAAGCCATTTCAAGCAACGTTTCAATTCTGAATGGTGGTCTTACACCAGGGCGATACTGAGAGTATCTTCCACTCTGGAACATGCCGCAAATATACTATATATTATTTCAAATGAATTAATTGTGAAATAACACAAATTAATCAAATAAAATATTTGCCATGCCGGGATTCGATCCCGCGACCTTCGGAGTGCTAGTCAAGAGCCTTACCGCTGGACTACGCCCGCCGTCGATATTAATAAGTAATTTGTGTGTACATATAAATAAAATGTTATTTCTTCACTTTTACTATTGTTTGCCGTGTAATGGAAACATTTTTTAAATGCAATTTTCCTACTGGTAAGACACGACCTTACTCGACGAGTGACAGTTTAGTACTAAAGTACTAGAAATCGAGTACAGTGCAATTGCCTTACTTTTGGCTTCTTACTTTGAGATTTCTACCCTGCGTCTACAGTATATAACGTCATTGCTGTGTATCACAATCATTGCATTCCAAAGTGTATATCGCTTATTGACAATATTCCCTTGTAATGTTGACTCCTTCCACCGTTCTTTCCCTCCCCGAAAATCACCCCTCCCACTACATCCACCTAATTAAATCTATTCATTTCTTGTACTTTTTTAAATTAGTTTTAAGTTTGCCGGTAGCAGAAAAAATAAAATTTTAGTAACAAATGTACATTGAAAGTAAAACTCTTCAAAATGTTTAATAATGTGTTAATGTATCTTTTGCAGACCTTCAATGTGCAGTCGTGCGCACGCGTGGCAGACATGCCTCCACGCCGTGCAGGTGAGCGTGTCATACCTGCTCATGCTTGTATTCATGACCTACAACACGTGGCTCTGCCTGGCCGTGGTGGCGGGAGCGGCGTGCGGCAACTTCCTCTTTGGCTGGAAGAAGTCTGTCATAGTGGACGTGACGGAGCACTGCCACTGACCGGACCGGCCGCGGTCCGATGTAGAGCTCGCCACCACCCCCATGACTGAGGTGTCCAGCGTGCTTGACAACCTGTGAACGCTTTGCACCTAGATTGCCAGTTACTGACATCGTGTGAACACGTTACTCCTGAATAGCCAGTTACTTGTGAACGCGATGCGCTTAAATGACCACAGAAACAGTAAATGACAATTTGTGAAAGAGCCGCTCTTCAATGACCACAGTAACTGAGAATATTAAGAACAAGTGTTGCTCTTCAGTGACAACTTGTGAAACCTTTATAACTTAATGACCATAATTTCTGATAACTTATACCTAAATGGCCACAGTAACAGTAACCGACATCTTGTGAACAAGTACACAATTACTGACAATAAGAGAACGCATTGGACCTGACTGACCACAGTAACAGTAACTGGCAAGTTGTGAACGCGTTGCATCTTTATGGTGGCAGTGACTGACTATGTGTGAGTGTGCTACGTTGACGTGGCACAGTGTGAACACAATGTGACAGTGTCCAGTGCTCTTGACCACACGTGGTGAGCATATCTGACGACATGTGAACACGATCTGATTTGTTTGTGATAACATGTGAACCTAACACATTGTATTGTGTCTTAAGTTTAGCTCATTTGTGATTTGATTTGGCTGTAGAATATTAAAATGTTTGCTTCGGCGTAGAAATAGGGTTGCTCTAATTTGTGCATTTATTAGAATCATTGTTCGCTGTTACGATGTAAGCATGTGTAACATCCTACTTTTTTAATTTTACTATGAATTAGGATGGCAGAATAATAGTCAAGAGATTACAACAGGTGATGAAGAAGAGATATTGGACAATAGGTCACACTCATTTACAGTCCGCTTTCATACTAGACGTCAGCTGCACAGTGGTACAAACACTAGGGTGGGCCAAAGCAACATTTCAATCTTCTTCTTAAGTTATCTATCGTTGCAACATGTTCCTAGTAGAGAGAATTCACATATTGTCTTTCTTGGTATGTTTCTTTCTTTTAACCCGTCGGGCTAATTTGTTCGCTTTTCGGAACAACTCATATAGATCTCATAGAAATCATTGTGTCTCCCTTACTATCATAGTGAGAAATATGATATAAACGGTGTTGGAAAGAGAAAACGCCACCCCTTGTATTCAAATATAAAAGTTAACCGCAAAAGAAGTAAAATGTAGACCTTTATGAAACCAAAGTTTCAGATCGCAATTTGGAAAAGATTAATGAAACTTTGGGATTTTTTCATTCATTCATTATTTTTAATTGAAATGACAAAAAAGTGATGTGACAATAATGTTTGTCTAATAAAATATGTAAGTGTTTTTTATTTATTTTTCATTATCAGTAATTTTAGTTTTAGTTACAAAAAACGTAAGATGAGCCATTTTTGAAACTTTTTTATTTTTGTATGCAAAATTTTTATATTTCCAAAATTATATGTTTATTCCGATCTATAAAATTTGAAAGTGTTTTTTATCGCCTTTTAGTTTTCAGGTGTGTTCAGAAATATTCCATTAATTTAAATTTTATTGTAAAGCGGAAATATTTTGACCCTCTGACAAAATATGGTCGAGAACTGAGGGGTTAAAAATAAGAAAATATCTTCTCTGAATAAAATGCTCAAAAAATTATTTCAGCTTTCACAATTAGAGCAGCCCTAAAAAATTCCTTTCATGTTTAAATAATATGTTAAATAAAAGTATTAACTGTAAAATAAATTATCACTTTTTTTCCACCTGGAGTCAGCTTGTCTTTGTATTTAAAGCGGGGTCTCCTGCGACCATTCCCACAAGCAATACCTCAAACATTATCACAATTTGTTTGAAGGGAGTGACTGTCCATATTTTGTTTGCAGATGCAAATGTTTATATTTAGGTCGCCGATGGCAAATATTATCTGTGCGAGGATGAGGGGAAGGCAGGGGAGTTGAGGGGATCGTTTCATTTGTTGATAATGGTCAGTCACGGAGAATAAATCGCATGAGTTTTTGAGGTTATGCGCACTGAGCGAGCTTAATGATTTTAAGTTTAATAAATAATGTCGTAATAGATGATTGTTTCTGTCGTAAACTCACCTTTAAATAAAATCCTTTAGTCTAAATATTTATTGCAGAGGGCCCAATAAACCTATGGAACAGTTTATAATGATAGTTGTTGCTTTGTATTTCTTAATTTTTTTTTACATTAGTTCCAATGAGAAAATTACTTCCCCTCGGGGCCTAAGTCATCTTTGGAAATGCTGTGTGGAGGTTATTTATATGAAAGGAAGTAGAGGAAGTTCTGGGAAGGAAAAGGTATGAAGGATGTGTAGGAACCTGGTGGTTAGTGTGTCCAGGAGTGACAAACGCATGAATCCATTCTTCCTCCAGCAGTGCAAGGTGATTTTCCGAGAGAGTCCTGCTGGAGAGGTCAAAAAGTCTCCCTCAACCAGTCTCTTCTCATCCGTCGCCAAGACCCGGAAAAACCTCACCCTATCAACCGGGGCACCCCTAATAAGTGACCAAACATAACGAACCAATTGGGGTGACCTACGGCTGAGGTGTTAGTTACTTAACAAATAAATCGGTCTTCACCACTAAACAAAATGTGTCTATACAAGCCCACCGCACCCCAATGTTTCAACAAAGGGAGGAGATGGAATATGGACTATGTTTGCACTAATGTTTGTGGTATTGTTTGTGGAAACGTTCACAGGAGACCCCGGCCATTAGATGTTAATGTTGACAATAAGATAAAACAAAATATATTTGTAACGAAATAACTAACCGTCAAGCCGTTCTCTGCAAAAGGAAAAGAGTAGACACCGCCACACACACACTCCTTGCTTCATTCATATTCATGCACCATCTCATACCTACCTCTAATCAAACAGATCAAATATGTATGTATAATAATAACATAAATTTGTGGCGCAATAATTGCCAAGTTTTATATTATTTTGAACAATCTACAAGTGGTTTTTGTCTCAAATAATATGTATTTTTATATCAATTTATTGATTGGTTTATACCACAATATTTTTTTTGTAAATTTTATTTTAACCTTTTTTTATTAATTTTTCATCGATAATTTGGTGACCTGACAGTTGATCCCGCTCAGTTAGCCCCCTGAAATTATAATAATTATGTATATTTTTTTTGTACTTGGGCATGAGCTGTGTAACAATTTCTGGACATTTTGTTAATAGTTTTACTTTCCGTGTACATTTTCATTTCCACATACAAAAATTAATTTAATTAACAAAATAATAGCACCCTGTAAATCACCATTATTGACAATGTTTTGTTGACTCCTCCGACCGTTTCCCCCCCCCCCCCCCTCCCCTAAAATCATCTCTTCCACTACCCCCACCTAATAAAATCTTATCATTTCTGTACTTGTATAAATTTTAAGTTAGTTTTAATTTTGTTAGTGAATGACATGGATGTATCGAAACCGGTAGCAGATATAATAAAAATTTAAGTAACAAATGTACATGGAAAGTAAAACTCTTCAAAACAAAAGAAAATTACAATTTTTTGTGCATTATTTACAAATTTCAAACCTAAAATCGACGTCAAAAATACCTACGTCCACTGGAGCGACAGCGCAATTTAAACCTTTTTTTATGATTACTGGAGATTTTTTGATGACCATTTTGAATATTTTCCGCCCACATTAAAAAAATCTTACATACTGATTATAGCTCTGTAGAGCCAATGAATTCACCTATCTTTTGTCGATTATCGTATATTTGTAGGATTTATAAAAAAAATATTATAACATCGTAAACTTCTACTTAATTACTTACAAATAAGGGAAAATTTGCCAAAATTGGCAGCAAATCAATCCGAGGTATTTTAAATAGTGCCACATTGTGGCAAAAAGCGCTCCAGTGGTTAATAAAAAGCTGTTATGGATATCAAATGAATTTATTTTCAGTGTCGTTTTTTTGCACTTATGCGCTTACACGTAGTATATAGACAAGTAGTTTTATCTTTGATGAATTTGAATGAAAATATGTTTTATACTTTTGTTATTCGGCAGTACATACTCTCTGCACACCGGGTATTTACCTTAAACCGACTGCATATTGGATTGAGTGACCAACTGTCAGGGATTTCATTTAACCTAAAAAAATTATATTTGTAATATTGATTATAATTAAGACCGGATTTGTTGTTGCAAGGACCTCTGAGACATTTAGTGTTATGCATTATGAAAGCATTGTAACTTCTAATTGAAACAGTGTTAATATATTGCTTGTTATACAAATAATGTTAGGAGAATGATGAATAAAGAAATAACATAAGTTAATTAGGACAAATTTATAAAATTATAAAATTTCCAAGTCTTTTTAATAGGTTCAGAAGGGTGCTTCAAAAACGTATGAAAAATATTTTTTTCGACCTTTCTATGCGGCACCTTTTCATATGTTTCCAAATGTCTAAAAAATTACACAGTTTTTTTTTTCAAATTTTTTAGGGGTTATGGGATGTTGTGTTGAGGGTCTTTTTAAGGAAGGGAAGGAAAGGAAGTTCTGGGAAGGAAATAGGTATGAAGGGTGGGTAGGAACTGAGGGCCAGTGTGTCTAGAAGTGACGAAGGTATGAATCCCTCCAACTGCATTGCAAGGCGATGGATGGAGAGTTCGAGTGGAAAGGTCAAAAGGCCTCCCTCAAATAGTCACTCGTTCCAGCCCGCCACGTGGAAGGTGGGCAGACGCATCCGCCGCTATGTCCTAGACAAACCTCACCCCATGAACCCGGGCATTCCTGCTAAGTCACCAAACTTAGTGAACTTATTGGTGTGACCTAGGGCAGAGGTTATCCAATAAATGGTTATCCAATAATATGGTTATACAATAAATGGTTCCCTGATCTATGGCAGATGTTATCCAATAAATGGTTATTCAATAATATGGTTATCCAATAAATGGTTCCCTGATCTATGGCAGATGTTATCCAATAAATGGTTATTCAATAATATGGTTATCCAATAAATGGTTCCCTGATCTATGGCAGAGGTTATCCAATAAATGGTTATCCAATAAATGGTTCACTGATATATGGCAGAGGTTATCCAATAAATGGTTATCCAATAATATGGTTATCCAATAAATGGTTCCCGGGGCGGCAGTACCCGGCGATACCCGCCTCCCAAATTATTATATAGATTGCAATTATTGCCCCAAACGTCGCATATTTTCGAAAATTTAATCAAGGTAACAACCCCCAAAATTTGTTTAAAAATGAAAAAAACATATATATATGTGTATATATTTTTGACTATTGAAAGCATTTACAAGTATGCCCGGATAAAAAGGACCAACTTTTATTTTTTGAAGCATCCTAAGGTGCAGCATCGCAACTAGAGTTGACCCAAAACACAGCAGTAAACATATACGCATTGCTAACATAGAATATGTATTAAAGTGTTACACACTGTAAAAGTATTTTAAATATTCAAATACCATGTTTCTTTTTTGTTGTAAACAATAAGTTAGCGCAGGACAAAGGGGTTTTTTAGTGACGATTCACAAAAGGACATCACTATCCTATAGATATAAGTGCCGCCAAAATTAAACGTTCGTTTATATTTGTGAATTCGGCTGTGTTGATGTCACGCCGGGCAACGTTGGTGACAGCCTTATTATCAGCTAGTGGCGGTTTTATGTCACAATGACGAAGTAGTGAATGTATATGCACCAATATACACAAACTAAGTAGGTGTTGTTTGCATTAACTCTAATTGTGAATCTATGTAATGTTTAAATGTTTAATTATAATAAGTTATTTTTTGACCTGTGACGGAGTGCTTGCTCCGAATGTGGTTGATTTTGAAAATAAAAGTGAAGTTATTCAAACAAAGTTGTATCTTTTTGATTCAGTTGCAGTGTTTTATTTTATTTGATAATATGAAATCCCTGGCGATGCTCGGGCTTTATACAGAGTTTTCGAAATCAAATGTAGACAGTGACCTTCCTCTTTTTTTGAAGGTCACATCTGCAAAATTCATCAACCTCAGCATAAAATTGTAGATTTGCATACAAATCAAATCACACCGCCCGCTTACCAGCCCACTCGTCCACCACATACAGACATTCTGCTTTATATCCTATCCTATTAATATTATATAGGCGAAAGTTTGTATGTTTGTTACTCTTTCCAGCAAAAAATACTGAATGGACTTTAAAAATTCTTTCACTATTAGAAAGCTACATTATTTGCGAGTAATATAGGCTGGCGTTGTGTAATTATTTATTATACGTTTATTGTCCAGATGAAACGCAAAACAAATCATTGCTTGGTAACTAATAAGTATTTGATGTGGGCTGTCATTTTGTTATTTATTTGGTTACTAAGGAGATCCCTTTGATAATTAAAATTATACTAATATTATAAATGCGAAACTGCGCGTGTTTGATTGTTATGCTTTAATAGGTGGCACCTGAGCTGTTTGAAAAATGAATGTAATGGGTATGGAAGGAGGAGGGGGAGTGGAGTGGGGATAGGTAAAGTGGAGGAGGCGGAGTGGGAACCCCCCTAATACTATGTGAGCGAAGCGGGGGGCAAAAGCTAGTATTATATATTCTTCTTCTTCTTCTTCTTTCGTATGGTGGGGGGTCAGAGGAGGACATCTAGGTCTGCGAGCCAGTCTAGGGCCTCAGGCGTTGCCCTGTGGACCTCATCAATCCCGCCGGGGAATGAATGGAGCGGGCATTCGTTGACCACATGTTCGGTGGTCTGCACCGCACCGCATCCACACGTCGCCGACTCTTTAAGGCCCCATCTATGCATCATGTAAGCAAAACGGCTATGGGAGCACCTTATCCTATTGATGGCAGTCCAGAGTTTGCGAGGCAATGAGAACCCAGGCTGTCTCTCAGTGGGGATATGCGTTTTTGACGTTGGCTGATTGCCACTCAAGCTTCCACCTATCTTCTGGGGTGAGAGGTGTTCGAAGGAGTCTTTCTCCTTCCGTCCAGAAGGGTTTTCGAGACTTTAAGCGGCATGCCGGGTGAGAAACGACATCATCGTGCAAGGGTATTTCGCTTTTTTGCAGCGCCTTCTTGTATTCCCTCAGTGTTGCAATCTCTCGCCTGATATTTGGCGGGGTTATATTTGCAAGTACGGGGAGCCAAGGAAGAGGATTATATATTTCAACTAATTTACACAAAACCTTGACAAATTATATACCTAAACCTTCTTCACGAATCACTCTATCTATTGGTGAAAAGAGCATGAAAATCCGTTCAGTAGTTTTTGAGTTTATTGCGAACAGACAGACAGATGCGGCGGAGGACTTTAATTTCTAATATGTGAAAATGTTAAAACACAAGAGTTTTCATATACTAAAATATTATATCGGTTCACAGTCATTGGTTCCTTTTTTTTACATTAACTCCACACAGGAGCCCCTGAGGAAAATGATTTCCCTAAGGGTCTATGTCATCTTTGGGGATGCTTTGAGGAGAGGAAGAAGTAAACATTGGTATTGAAGAGACCCGTCATACAGGAGGGAGGAAACACAAAGGCCGGCAAATCGTTCCACAGCCGAGTTTTTGATCTCAAGAACGAGCCATTCTCTTGTGACAAATGTCAACCGTGTACAAATTTTACCATGTTTACTGACTATGTACCGGTGCCGAATGCATCAATGACGCTAGTTCCTCGGAGCATCTTTCATTGCAATACCGGTAGAACAAGGACAGCATTTCCACCTGACGCCTGTGCTCTAAAGATCGCAATCTGTTTGTTGAGGTAGATTCGTTTGTTGAGAAGTAGGGGTCCTAAGAAACATCTTTTCGAAGTCCCATGTCCTCAATGTGTACCACAACAAATATTTTTAAATATTTTATGTACATACTAGCTGGGGTACCCGGCTTCCCTCAGGGAGTTGGTATGAGATTGAACTGACATTCCAACCCACCACGGATCTTGCTTTATATACACCTACCAACGGGTAGCCCCACCCATACAAAAAAAGGCTTCGAATGGTCCACAATATTCCAGAACATTCCACAACATTCGAAAGTATTCTGGAATGTTCCACAATTATATGGGATGTTCCCGAACTTTCCAGACTATTCCCGGACATTCCACAACATTCCAGAATGTTTAGGTATGTTCTGGAATGTTGTGAAATACTTTCGAATACTCTTGAACGTTCTGGACTGTTCTACGAGGGCTATTCAGAAACTAGGGAACGTTTTGTAATAAAACAAAAACTAGGTACAGGAAAAATATTTTATTATATACATCTGAGTGACTAAAATGCTACTTTTCTACATAGTCACCAAACAAATTGAGGCACTTATCGTAGCGGTGGACAAGCTTCGAAATTCCTTCGTCATAGAAATCCGCCGCCTGCGATCTCAGCCACTCAGTGACGCACGCCCAGAGCTCGTCGTCGTCATCAAAACGCTGAGGTCGGGCATTGTCATGAAAAAACAAAATTTTTGACGATAACTTTCCTCGGCGCTTGTTTTGTATTGCTCTTCTAAGCTTGCGCAATGTTTGGCAGTACCGATCAGAGTTGATTGTTGCACCACGCTCGAGAAAGTCAATAAGCAGCACACCTTGCCTATCCCAAAAAACAGTAGCCATAATCTTCCTCGCTGACAAGGTTTGCAAAAATTTTTTTGGTTTTTTGGGGGAACTTGTGTGCCCCCACTCCATGGACTGCAATTTTGTTTCGCAATTCACATGCTTCACCCACGTCTCGTCACCCGTTACGATTCGATCCAGTAAAGAATCACCATGTTTGTGGTAGGCGTCAAGAAATGGTTGCTCCCATTCGCTGACCTTTATGGAGGTCTGTAAGCATTTTTGGCACCCATCTTGCACAAAATTTATGGTAGCCAAGCTTTTGAGTCACAATTTCAAACAACAAAATCCGTGAAACTTGTGGGAAGCAAAGCGAAAGCTCCGTTATGGTGAAGCGATGGTTTTCACGAATCTTCTCATCAACTTTGGCGAGAAGATCGTCTGTCACAATGCTCCCACTCCTCTCTTCATCATGCACGTTGGTTCGGCCATTTTTAAACCGGATACACCATTTTCGCACTGAACTTTCATTCATTACGTCGTTGCCATACACTTCGCACAGTTGCCGATGAATTTCTATCGGTTTTTCGTTTTTTGCTAACAAAAACCGTATTACGGACCGCACTTCACAACTGGCGGGATTTGAAATTGCAGCGCACATTTTAAATTGGAATATTGGGAAAACGGGCAGCGCGGAGACGTTCTCGTTCTGACGGCTGGATGCCGACTGAAGCTACGAGCACGCGCACACCAAAACATACGTGATCGCCGCGCGCCTAGCGGCGTCAGACGGAAACGTTCCCTAGTTTCTGAATAGCCCTCGTAGATATTTCTAGAGGGCGGAACTTTCAGTCCTTATGCCTTAAAAAGCACGCCCTTCGGGTAAAAATGGAAACTATCTTCATGGATGGGGGATAGAGAGCTACCACAACATATAACTCCATTGATTGTGCGGAATTCATTTCTGAGTTTTAGCAGGACGCACATTATTGAACACTTTCTTTTAAAATATAAATATTGATTACTAGCTGGGTTACCCGGCTTCGCTCAGGACAACATTCGAGAGTGTTCTGGAATGTTTTACATTGATGTTCCCGATTCCCTCTTCCCAAAAATTCCACAATTTTCCAGAATGTTCCGGGTTGTTCTGGAATGCTTTGGAATGCTCTCAAATACTCTGACTGGGGTGTCCGGCTTCGGTTAAGGAGTTGATGTGAGATTGAATTGACGTTCGAATCCACGACAGATCTTGCAATCTTGAATAATGTTCCAGATCATTCCACAATATTCAGAAGTGTTCTGGAATGATCCACAATGATCTGGGATGTTCTGGTATGTTGCTGATCGTTCCATCCTATTCCCGAACATTCCGGAACGTTTCGGGATGTTCTGGAATGTGGTGGAATGCTCAAGAATACTCTGGAATGTTTTGAACTGTTCTAGAAATTTCAAGGGGGCGAAACTTCAAGCCCTTTATATAATTAAAAGCACGCCCTTCAGGTAAAAACGGGAACTTTCTTCATAGATGGGGGATAGAGGGTTACCACATAACATAACTTCTGTTATCGTACCGGGACTCGTCTTTGAGTTTTAGCAGCATGCATATTGTACACCTTTTTTAATAGTGTATATTGAAGGTTAAGATTATCCAAACTTCTAGAACTTTCCGGAACCTTCTAGACCAACGATACTCAACCTTTTTTGTCTTCGGGCCACAAACATATACTTGTAAAGTTACGCGCCATTACGCGCGCCGCAACACTATACTGGTATGACCAAAAAAAAATCATGAAACACCCCCTTCACCACCCCCCCTCCCCAACCCCCCCGAAAAAACGAAATATTCATCTTCCCATTTGTCTTGAAACGCTACTTTCGTTGGACATTTTTCGATTGCATTCTGAACACTCCCGCCAATATGGGTAATTAAATTATAACAAAACAATTCTTTATAAGGTAGCCAAAAATGCTGTTAAAGTTTGGAAGTAGGTACCTGACTATTGGTGCATCACTTTAAACAGTTGATATACAATATTAACCAGTTTTTATGCATTATAATTGATTTAGTGGTTTCTGGAAACGGCTGTTTTATAAATTATTTGCGTGCATACTTTTTTGTCAAATAATTGCTTTTTGGGAATAAATGTAGGCAACACTCTGATACCAGCTCTGATGAGGACTATAATGACAATCCTCTTCGGTTGTCACTATCTGTACGTCAAAGTCGAAACGAATCTCAAGATATACGAAAATTAGAATGATAGAATTTTTTTAAACCATGTTCCTGATAAAAATGTGTTTAGGGCCTCACATAAAAGCTTGGCGGGCCGCATGCGGCCCGCGGGCTGCAGGTTGAGTATGGTTGTTCTAGACTCACCGACGTACTCTGCTACTCCTGCCAGAACTTTTTACAGCTTTATCGAACCTTCTAGAACTTTTCGGAACCTTCTAAACTCACCAACATACTCCGCCATCCTCCTAGACCTTATAGATCTTTCTGGAACCTTCTAGACTCACCGACACACTCCGTCACTCCTTGTCGAACCTTTTAGAACTTTTCGGAACCTTCTAAACTCACCGACGTACTCCGCCATCCTTCCAGAACTTTCTAAAGCTTTATCAAACATTCTAGAATCACCGACGTACTCCGCCAGTCCTTTCAGAACTTTCTACAGCTTTATTGAACCTTCTAGAACTTTTCAGAACCTTCTAGACTCGCCGACATGTTCCGCCACACCGTCCAGAACTTTCTACAGCTTTTTCGAACCTTCTAGAACCCCGGAACCTTCTAAACTCACCGACGTACTCCGCCACTCCTTCCAGAACTTTCCACAGCTTTATCGAAATTTCTAAAACTTTTCGGAACCTTCTAGTCTCACCGACAGACTCCGCCACTCCAACCAGAACTTTTGCTAAATAGAATATGTGGGGGCGTTATTTGCTATGGTTATATGATGCAATAGCATTGGTATGTGATTTACCTACTTTGTGTGTCATGTTATTCATGACTTAAACACTGCTTGCTAAGTGGGTGCATAGTAATATAAAGCATAGTAATTCCGCCACACCTTTCTACAGCTTTATCTAAATTTCTAGAATGTTTCGGAACCTTCTAATCTCACCGACGTAATCCGTCACTCCGCCACACCTTCCAGAACTTTCTACAGCTTTATCTAAATTTCTAGAACGTTTCGGAACCTTCTAATCTCACCGACTTAATCCATCACTCCTTCGTGAACTTTCTACAGCTTTATTAAACCTTATAGAACTTTCAGGAACCTTCTAGACTCACCGACGCGCTCCACCACTCCTTCAAGAACTTTCTACAGCTTTATCAAACCTTCTAGAACTTTTCAGAACCTTCTAGACTCGCCGACATTTCCGCCACACCGTTCAGAACTTTCTACAGCTTTATTGAACCTTCTACAACTACAGAACCTTCTAGGCTCACCGACGTACTCTGCCACTCCTGCAAGAACTTTCTACAGCTTTATCGAACCTTATAAATTTTTTTGGAACCTTCTAGATCCACTGACGTACTACACCACTCCTTCCAGAACTTTCTATAGCTTTATCGAACCTTATAGAACTTTCTGGTACCTTCTAAGCTTACTGACATATTCCGCCACTCCTTCCAGAATTTTCTACAGCTTTATCGAACCTTCTAGATTTCGGAACCTTCTAGACTCACCGACATACTCCGCCACTCCAACCAGAACTTTTGCTAAATAGAATATGTGGGGGCGTTATTTGCTATGGTTATATGATGCAATAGCATTGGTATGTGATTTACCTACTTTGTGTGTCATGTTATTCATGACTTAAACACTGCTTGCTAAGTGGGTGCATAGTAATATAAAGGTACATGGTAGAATTAATTATCACAGTGGTCAGCTTTGTTTCAGAATGGAAACTTGGACGCCAAACCTTGTCTGAGACAAAGTATGTTGAACTGTGCTGTAGACATAAGAAACCATCTACAGGGATGGGCATTGTTCTTTTTATACATTATTGTGAATTATTGAAAAGTTAAATAAAACTATAACATGTTAAATGCATACCTGCGGACCAACCTACTCGGGAGCTAACTAACTAGAGCCTATCAACACTTGATGCGACGATTCGGGATCCTTAATGAGGAGTCACCAACTCCCTCTGGTAGCGTCAGCGTCTGGTCTGCGAGCTCCTCCCTCCTTCCTGGATGAGTAAGTGGTGTGAGAACGCCTTGCCTCACGGCGTCCATGTGGTAGGTAGCAGTAATACAGTCCACCAGATTGTGAAAATACTCGGCGTTTAGGATACGGCTAGGATATGTGTCGTTAAATTAACTGTATTCCATCTCGTTGGTCGACGGATGATGACTACAATCTTCGATTATATCAAAACTAGGTCGGACATGCCGCCATTAATACATTGGGAATTTAAACTCAGATTACCCGGTAAATAAACTTCAACAGACGCGATCACTTTCTACCGGCTGTGAATATTAAAGCGTAACGATCACATTTTATATTATTTATTTAAACTGCCGCCGATTGAGTATTTAATAATCCACATTTTGTTGACTTGTCGAAATCGCGTCATGCCCCGTTGGCATGAATTCAAGAAGTGACGAGAGCGACACAGAATCCCCTGTGATTTGAAAGTTAAACTCTTCCGGAGAAAAAGTGTATCCATTAGTGGTCAGTTAAATTTTTATGAATTATTAATTTTAACATACATTAATAATCCGGGGTAATTTAGAACATTAATTCGGCCCCTTAGGGTCAAAAAAACGTATCTCATTTTTCTCTACTTTACAGGAGAGCAAAAAAACATAGTTCTCAATCAATCAATGTTGTCTACTTTTAATCAAATGGAACATATTAATAATTTCTTCTCGTTTAGTTAAAGGGTGGTATTCTGTGCTTCTAAATCATCTTTTAAATATAAAATAGTAATTCATTTTCATACGTTTTTTTAAATTTAAGTGCAGCTATATCTCAGTTACGTTTCTTTGATCCTAACCAAAATGAAAATTGCAATCACTGAACTCAAGTTACGAAAAACTTCCTTCGATATTTGACTTATTTTACACCCAAAAATTTGTAAAGATGATTTATAGGAATAAGGATAGTGGTGGAACAGTAATAAAAATATTTCAAGTCTAGAAATATTTATTGAAAAACTTATTTAAAACAGAAAAACATATAAAATATTCAGGTAACTATTTTCCAACTGATACTATTGTCAAAAAAAACTTTATATGCTACATAATATTGTAACTTGCTTAAAAAACTGGAATCTTGTACCTGACTAACTTACTAACTACCTAACTAACCATCACGCCATTTCTCCGCAGGGGTAGGCAGAGAGGACGGACCGCCAAACAACTCAGTCTTAACACACACTCTTTGCTCCACTCACTTTACTTCAACCAACACCTCTTCCGTAGGTCACTCCAAGAGGTTCGCTACGTTTGGTGATTTAGAAAGTGTGCCCTGGTTCATGGGGTGAGATTTTTCTAGGTCTTGGAGGTGGATGACCAGGACACACTGAACCCCAGACTCCTACCCACTCCTAAAACCCCTTTCCTTCCCAGAATTCTCCTCTCCTTTATTTCCTAAAAAAACCCTCCTCACAGCATCCCCAAAGATGAAATAGGACGAGGTAAATTATTTTCCTCAGGGCCTCCTGTGTGGAGCGCATGTAAAAAAATAAGTCCAGCTCGTTGCCTTGTTTTAGGAACTTAATGAATATGGTCAGGATCTTCTTTTGAATGTGATTTTTAACTAGTTTGCATCCATGCCATTTTTATCTGTCTTTGTTTTTAATTAATTGTTTCCTCAAGTTGATGAAACTGAAGAAATACTCTTGTCCCATCTCAATGACATCATATTTGAATTTTCTGGAAGCTAATCTAACTGCTGGGTACCACCATGAAGGATCAAATATATTTATTTTCTTTGTAGAAGTTTCGATATATCAACAGGTATCACTCATCAGAATGAACTTCTTTCGCGAAGCGATTTTTATACATACATGAAGCCACTCATTCATGTCACATGTAATTTCTAGCTTCATTGCTCCGAACATTAAAAAAAGTTTAATTATAAACTGCCAGGCGTGTCGTCTATAAAAAATTATCTTCGAACGTATTCTAAATTAAACTCGATGAAATTTACAGTGGATTCAGAAGCAAGGGTTTTAGATTAGATTTTATTATTCTGTACAGCAATTTTGCGTTGTCTGTGGCGATCATACTCATCCAAAAGAAATATTTTTCTTCCGTATTAGCATTTTCGTATTTAACACACGAGTCGCACATATCTTCGTGTGGTTGTTGGAACTATAGGTTACAGGTGTTAAATATATTTCGGTTTAACCATGTTTTTTCAGGAACATAATTTGTATCCTTACACAAGTCAACATACATAGTGTACATTACGTATGTGTAATGTCAAATCGGCGGCTAAATATTTAAATGAAGTGTTCACCCTACAGTAATGTGACGGTACTGTTGGAAAAGACATAATGTGGTCCTTAATGATTTTTTAGATTCTTCTGGTCTTTTATCTCCAGGTAAATGTTTTCCCTTTTGTTTTGGAGAACTTTTCCATTTTCCAAGCTATTATTAATTATATTTCTAAAAAAGGTTTCAGTAATATCCAATGTAGTCAAGAAAAATTCTTGGCATTCTTGGATTCTCGAATTAAAGAAGAAGAACTGTCTTGACTTTTGGCATCGTGACTCCTGATTTTCTGCTATTTTTATTTTGGTAGCAGTTGTAGTAACATCAATTTCGTTTTTGGGGATGCTGTGTAGAGGTAGAGAGTCTTTTTAGGGGAAGGAAGGATAAGAAATTCTTAGAAGGAATAAGGTATAAGGGGTGGTTAGGAATTTGGGGGCCAGTGTGACGGACGAATGAATCCATCCTTTCCACTGCGATGCAAGAGAATGTTCCGAGAGAGTCGTGCTGGAGAGGTCAAAAGATCTCCCTCAGTCTCTCCCGACCCGGCCTGCCACGCTGTTGATGGCAGACACATCTGCCGCCAAGATCCGGACAAACCTGACCCCATAAACCTGGGTACTCCTGCTAAGTCATCAAACGTTATCCAATAAATGATTCCCGGGGCAGCGGTACCCATACCCGCCTCTGAAATAAGATATTTGTGGCACTTGAAGAATCTTCCTTATTATTCAACAATGCCGCTTCCATTATTCACTGAATCCGTGTTTTGTGTGTTTTCCTTTCCATATTCGATTTATATTGAGTCAAAACACACAAAAAAATAACCAAACTAATATTCAAACCACTCGTTAAAATAAAAAGTGCCGCAAACACAACTGCCAAATCGTAAATGAATGACGCGTAAGTGACATTTCAGTAAAACAGTTGCATAATCTATGCGGGTGAATCGAACGTAACTAAATATGCGTTTCTTTGACTCGCAAGCAAATATCTTTTTATTCAAGTTTAAAAAACGCAAGTAAAGATACACTCTACTGACATTAACAATAAATGGTTTTCTGTAGATACGCAACGATGTAAATTTTTAACCGTTGAACCTATAGATACGTGTCTTTGTCACTTAACGTAATGTGTTATTTTGTGTCTAGTACCATCCGTAACTCAAAATCGATAAAAATTGAGTTACGTTTCTTTGACTCTAAGGGGCCGAATTACTATTGATAGGAAAATAATTAATTATTTGGGCAAGGTAATTATTTTCATAACACTTTCTACAGCTTTATCAAACCTTATAGAACTTTCCGGAACCTTCTAGACTCGCTGACATACTCCTCCACTCCTTCCAGAACTTTCCAGAGTTTTATCGAATCTTCTAGAAGTTCCCTGAAATTTCTAGAATCTTCTTAGAACATTCATCCCTTATATCTTCAAAAGCACGCCCTTTAGTTCAAAATGGGTACCCTTATTCCCTAGGGGGGATAGAGATCTACCACACCATATAACTCCCTTAATCGTACTGGGACTCGTTTCTGAGTTTTTGCATTCCGCACGTTTTTTTGGACTTTTTTTTATAATATATATATATATATATATATATTGATTATGGTTTTACATGAACAGGAAATAAATTAACTTTGAACAGTGTAAATTTTACACATTTATGTTAAAAATTATTATTTTTTAAAAATTTTATTTCAGAAAAACATTTTTTTTACGTCTACATTTTTTTTTTTTTTTTACATTAACTCCACACAGGAGGTCTTGAGGAAAATAATTTCCCTCAGGGCCTATGTCATCTGGGATGCTGTGTGGAGGGTCTTTTTGAGGAGAGGAAGGAATGAACATTGGTCTTGAAGAGACCTATGTTGTAGGAAGGAGGAAACACAGAGGCCGGCAAATCATTCCACAGCCGAGCTGTTGAACATAAGAACGAGTCGAAGAAACGACCCGTTCTCATGTGACAAATGTCAACCGTGTACAAATGTTGGGCACGCGTTTGGCGTGTTTCCCGACTATGCACCGGTGCCGAAGGGATCAATGACGCTAGTTCCTCGGAGCATCTTCCATTGTAATACCGGTAGAACAAGGATAGCATTCCCACCCGACGCCTGTGCTCTAAAGATTGCAATCCGTCTGTTAAGATGGGAGAATCTATCAAACGGACCGCCCGTTTCTGCACAGAGTGGAGGGTATTTTTCAGGTATTTTGGAGCTCCAGACCAGAGGTGGCTGCCAAATTCAACCGTGGGGCGCACTTGCGATTTGTACAGGGTTAGCAGTTGTGCACTATTAAAGTATCTGCGGGTCCTATACAGTACGCCCAGTTTCTGGGAGGCTAACTTTACTCTGGCTTCGATGGAGCCCCCATACCTGAGCTGGTCACTTAGGGTAACACCAAACATATCAATGGAGGGCCTGTTCGGAAGTTGGAGTTTGTGAGCCCTTTGGGGGCTTGTCAAACAAAAAGCTATCATGAACTGTACTGTCATCCGCATAACAGTGAATTGGTGCACATGACAAAAGGTCGTTGATGTGCAACAAAAACAAAGTCAGAGACAGAACCGATCCCTGCGGGACGCCAGCATTTATCGAGGGTAAGGAAGAGGTGAAACCATCGACTACCGTCTGAATCGACCTCTCCCTCAAAAAGTCGGCAATCCAAGTACACAAGGATACGGGAAGTCCGTAAGAATGCAGTTTGTTGACAAGTCCTCGGTGCCAAACCCGGTCAAAGGAGATGTCCAGTGCAACCGTTTGGGTCTCACCGAAACGTTCCAGGCATCGCCCCCAAACATGCGTCACATACGCGAGAAGATCACCGCACGAGCGGTTCCGCCGGAATCCATATTGACGGTCGTTAATAATTTCGTTCTTTTCGAGGTATGTGAGCAGTTTGTCGTTGATCACACGTTCCATCACCTTAGACAGAACTGATGTGATCGCTATGGGGCGGTAGTTGGCCGGGTTGGAGCGGTCACCCTTCTTTGGAATAGGATGAATAACCGCTTTTTTCCAACCAGAGGGCACAGAGCCAGTCTTCAGGGACATTTTAAAAAGCTTCACCAAAATTGGAGCTATTTCTGCAGCGCACCTCTGCAGTACCAGGGCAGGTATTCCGTCAGGCCCACTAGCTTTATTAACATCAAGCCCTTGTAAAACATGGAGTACTTCCCGATGCCGGATCCTCAGCTTTTTCATACGAAAACCGCAGTGAGGAACCGACGGCGGGACAGCACCTTGGTCATCGAGGGTTGAGTTATCCGCAAACATTTTACCTAATAAGTTAGCCTTTTCGGTGGCGGTGTTTGCTAGTGAGCTGTCAGGTCTGGTAAGAGGCGGCAGACTGGATTTGCAGAAATTGCGACCTATTGAGCCCGCAAGTGACCAGAATTGCCTGCTGCCATGCGGGCATGCAGCCAGCTTTCTGCTGATCTGCTGGTCGTGCTCAAATTTTGATCTATTTATGATTCTCTTGGTTTCCTTTGCCATTTTGTTGTAAGCTGTTCTGTCTTTGGATGTTCTAGATGTGTTGTAGGCTCGGTAAGCCGCGTTTTTTCGATTGGATGAAGCCATCCATCGCGGATGTGATGACTTCACCAATTTCCTGGGCACATCTTGAGGGATCCGAAGTCCGAAAACAGACAGCTGACCACGGGAAAGCATTAAAATGTGCCCGCAGACCAAACCAATCTGCTGACCTATAGTGCCACACTTTTCTCTTCAGGCTCTCGTTTGGTGGTCTGAAGTTTACAGGGATAGATGTCGTCACCAGGCAGTGGTCGGACGATCCTAAAGGCGCTGTGACTTCAATCTTGTAACCGTGTGGCACAGTAGTTAAAAATAGGTCTAACAGATTGGAACGGTGAGTCTGGACATCAGGAACCCTTGTGGGCTCCTGAACCAATGAATTAATTGTACTGCCAAACATGTAAAAGCCCTTTGGGTGTTAAATAAATAAATAACAAATAAACCATATTCCCCAATCTGATATTTTTTCCATAATCAAAGATAGAACCCGCAATGTTTGGGCAGAGTATTGGAACATTGCTAGTTAATCCAAAGGTGCCCGCTACGCCCCAATACAAGGGATTATCCTATCAAAACCATGGTTTCAAAAATTTCGCGATTTTTCCATAAAATAAATTTTCTCACTTATTCGAATGAGAATCAGACATTGTTCTATTCCTTTTCACCTATTTAAAATTCACTTACTTGATTGTACATTCTGTGGTCTAGAAGTGGGAACTTTAGATCACATATTTTTTGGTTGTCCCTCTCTAAATAAATATTCTCTCTTACATCAAGTTTTATCTAAAATTACCTCCCCTCCATTCAACAACTCATCTCTTCTAAGTCTGAACTCGACTACAATCTACCATATAATTCTGAAATTTGCACATTAAAATTAATATAAAAAATTCACCTTTCCTTTCTCTGTAATTTTAAATGATGGCCTAGAACACCCTTGAAGGGTAAAAGCCAGAAATACTTGAAAAAAAAACATCAACCACGTCATATTTTTCAATCTTAGCAGTCTAGCTCACTGAAAACTCACGGACCGCCACTGATAAGCATATTGTGACTCTTCAGAAGAGAATATCAGTGTTTTCTCACTAAAATTAAAAATTACTCTCAAACAAAACCAAAGTTAAAAAAAAAAATTGAACATGAACAAGAAATAAAAGAATTGTGAAATATATTTATCTTATGCAAAACGTAATTAAAAAATGTAAACACAAAAAACAAAAACTTAAATGCAATTTTATTTATTTATTTATTTACGCCCATTTAGGCTTTTACATACATATATACACTTAACAATATTTACGAAATTATACTAGTAAATAGTGCAGGAAATGACTGTTTACAACACTTGCACATAAACAAATATACAGCAAAAATACTATTGAATTTGATCCACATAGTATGCAGGCATAAAATATAAAAACAAAAAAAATACAAAAATAACTTCTCTCCTTCAGCCGACAAAACACCACCAATATGCTAGTCAATTCAAACAGTTTCATCAACACATTCCCCTACTTGATGAAAAAAACTTCAATAAGGTATGCTTATATATTGAAATTGATGTATTAAATATATCAACAACATCGGAGTATTTGTTTCCAAGCTGTTGAATCCGTCGCATAGGAGTATAATATTGGCATGTTGACTTAGAATTGCTACAATAATATAGTAGGTACTGTCTTGTGACCAGGCGCGGCTCGTCCTAAAGTGTACTCGTGCGCCGAACCGCCAACAAAATTAAACAACATTTTGCAGCTCATCGTATTACATAATATTTTTAATTATAAAATTGCGCAGATTATTTTAAATTAAAAAAAAAAATTGAATTCCTATCTAAAAATACATGAATTTGGTAGAGAATAATAAATGATCGTGGCCCAAAGCATTGCTTCCCGCACGCAAGTTATATCGCCTAGGAACCGAGGTAGGTACATACCATTCCACGCGTTTCAGCAAAGCGCCCGTTCGAGAATTATCATTTGTATGAAGCCCCCAGCAACATCTCCAGACCGTCAAAATACAAAATCGTAGCAAAAAAATGGTGACTGCAGTGCGCTGCGCGGTTGACGGAAATGCCCGAGGAATTCCGAAGTGAATCGTTCCAACGAAATGACCATTTGTAGTAGGGTTTGAATAAGATAGTAATTATATTTTTCTCTTGTAAAATGTAAAGATGAGTCAACGGGTCAGCGGGTGCGATATTATCTTGATGGAGAGGGAACCGATTTGACATTGTCATTATTAGTTTTTGGGACCTTTTGTTTGTGCATTTTTGTCACATATGTATTGCAAAATTCACTCAGTAAAGGGGGTTTACTATCGCGCGGGGGGCGCGCCAAAAAGAAACGTTTACTGAGTGTTGTTATTGTGTTATTATTCGATAGATATCGCTGTTTTAAATTTTCTTGCCTTTTTAAAATTAAAAGTTATATAATAATAAATATAGACTATATTAAGAATATATGAACCATGAAAATAAAAGCAGAATTATAGCCTATGGCCTGCCAAAACTACCTTTAATTATCAACCAAGATAGTAAATCCGCAAAGAAAACTTTTACATAAAATTATAGTAATAATAAATGGATAATTTGTATAGCGCCGTTTTTTTTGTGAATAATCACCTCAAGGGCACTGTACGAGTTATGAGTTACTAGGCTCTGTCTAATTTTATTTTTTATTTATTTACCTACTTTTGTTTTAATTTTTGATGAATTACTCGGTGAACCACCAAAAATTGAAAGCACCGGCCGCGCCTGCTTGTGACTGACCTGCCTGGAGTATGAAAGGAGATTACATATAATAAATCAGGGGTGTCAAACATTGAATTAATGATTTTATACAAACAGGTTAAATCGAAAATGATTCTACGATCAGATAATTTTATTAAATTTAATGAACGAAGTAGGTTATCGTAATTTAGGCATTCACTAGGAATGCCCATTTTAAAATTTACATATCTTAAAAATTTTGGTAAATATATAAATTTCCCATGTTCCTCTTGAGACAGCTTCAAGGCCAAACGATGCTCTCCAACCACGGAATATAGGCAGATATTCGCATAAAGATGAATGAGCATGGAATGTGTACCCATGTAGATGAGATGCCTACCAACAAATTTGTGCAGGCCACCCTTTTACCGTTGTATAGGTACAACGGGGATCCTCTGCACCAGGTCTGAGAACAACAAACAACGTAATTAGGTGAAATATCAGATTATTTATGATTTATTCTTGAAAATTTTAAGAATTTTTATAAATCTGGAGACAGGTAGGAGTACCGCCGCCCCGGCAACCATTATTATTATTATTTTTTTCTCCTACTATCACCTTGGAAAATGTTGCTTGTGTCGTGATGGAGGACTTAGCCAGCCGAGGAATCGAACACGCGACGACAGAGGCCCAACAGAGGCCCGACAGGGACCCAAACGCAATGCCCACTCAGCAATTGACCGGTCATTAGATAACCAACTTCTTTGCTATAGCTCAAGTGGCAAGCTACGGCCGATGGCAGGGTTCTCGGATTGATGGGGTTAATTTTTTTTTTTTTTAATATCCCACAGGTACTCACCCCGCACGAAACAGTTGGTTTGACAGGAAAACCGCAGAACTCGAGGGAATGTTTTATACCTTGAGGGTGATAGCGTATGTCTGTAAACCTCCTTGAACATTCGTTCTTAGAGGTTATCCTCATTGTCGTCTGAAATGTTAAAAATACATAATTATTGATTTATTTCCATAAAATTTTATTTATTTATTGACTGCGTAGCGACATCCGGTTTTAACTTGACCGTTTGGCATTTCGTCTATCTGTACATTTGTATATTCCGTTTCCGGTTCAATGTGGTGGCCATGTTGCATAGTTCCTTTCTTCTACTATTTTTCTAGAAAACATAAAAATTTTCTTTTTTTTTTCAATTATTTCTGGCTTTCACCCTTCAAGGGTGTTCTAGGCCATCATTTATAATTACAGAGAAAGGAAAGGTGAATTTATATATTAATTTTATTTAAATGTGCAAATTTCAGAATTTTATGGAAGATTGGAGTAGAGTTCAGACTTAGAAGAGATGAGATGTTGAATGGAGGAGAGGCAATTTTTGATAACGCTTGATAGAAGAGAGGATATTTATTTAGAGAGGGACAATCAAAAAATATGTGATCTAAAGTTCCCACATCTAGACCACAGAACGTACAATCTGGGGAGTCAAGCACATGAATTTTATAAAGGTGAGAAGGAACGGAACAATGTCCGATTCTCATACGAATAAGTAAGGAAATTTCTTTTTTGGAAAAATGGGGGAATTTTTGAAACCACGGTTTTGATGGGATAGTCCTTTGTATTGAGGCGTAGCGGGCACCCTTGGATTGACTAGCAATGTTCCAATACTCTGTCCAAACATTGCGGGATCTATCTTTGATGATGGAAAAAATATCAGACAGGGGAATATGGTTTACGAGGGTAATGGTAGGGTTAGACGCTCCTTGTTTTGCCAAGGAATCAGCAATATCATTACCCACTATGCCAACATGTCCAGGAATCCAAATCAGAGTGACAGTTTTTCCAGAGCTTTGAATGGAGGTTATCAATACTCGAATAAGACATACAAAGTGATCATCAGGATGAAGAAGAGGACTTGTTTTAAGTTTTTGGAGGGAACTGAGAGAGTCAGAGAGAACAAGAGAATGTTCAAAATTATTTTTTATTATATATTTGAGAGATTCAATAATCGCAATGCACTCGGCAGAAAATATTGAAAATTGGTTTGAAATTGAATAAAATATTCTTTCATTAGAATTATTGTGGTAAACGTTAATACCAATACCACAGTTAGGAGAGTCCGGAGATTTGGAGCCATCAGTAAATAAAAGAGAAGAGTTGGGCCATTTAGAAGAAATAATGTCATTGAACATATTATTGACAGTACGGGCTGGGAGATTGGAATGACTTTTAAGGATGCCGATCCCCTCTAAAATCGTTGGGGATAGGGTGACGTGACTATATTTTAATTTGTACAAAGGAAGAATATCATTTTTGATAATTTGAAGCTCTGAGAGAGAGCGAAAATTTTTACAAATGGCAGGGAGAGGTTTAGTTCGAGCTCTGATTGTAGATGAATGTGTTGAGTCGTTGAACAACGAGACTCTGGGAATAATCTGATGACTTTTAGAATTTAAACATTTAAGAACAAATTTGTCAGCAAATAATTGACGCCTTAAATAAAGAGGAGGATCAGAACATTCTACTTGAAGGGAATTGATGGGCGACGATTGCATCGCGCCAGTTATTATTCGCAATGACTTAGATTGAATTTTGTCTAATTTACTGAGTGCATTTTTGGATGCAGTACTAAAAAGTGGGCAGGCATAGTCGAGATGACGTCGAATAAGTGCATTGTAGAGCAACTTAATGCAGATAGGATGAGCACCCCACCAAACGCCAGTCAATGATCTGATAATATTTAAATTTTTTTCACATTTAGTAACTATATTATTAATGTGGGAAGACCATTTAAGTTTCCTATCAAATGTTACTCCCAAAAATTTTACTTCGGAAGCATTGGGGATTGGCGAGTTTTTAAATAAAATTTGAACAGGGGGATTATTATGACGATTTGAGAAGGTAACACACTGACTCTTTTGTACTGAAAGTTCAAGACCATTTAAAGTAAGCCATGTGCAAAGGGCATCCATGGCTTCATTAAGATATTTGACGGCGGATGGAATGATTTTGGATGATAAGAAGAAAGCTATGTCATCTGCGAACTCAACGACTTTTACTTGAGGGGGAATGGTGACATGCATATCGTGTGTGTATATATTATACAGTAAGGGGGATAATACATCGCCTTGGGGTAAACCCTTCCAAATTGACCTACTCTGAGGAGTAACATCTGGTAGCTCAATGAAAATTTTCCTATCGAGAAAAAGATTAATAATAGATTGGACAAACATGAGGGGTAAGCCAAGGCCTAAAAGTTTTTTTTTAAGAATTGGGATGGAAACATTGTCAAAGGCGCCTTCTATGTCTATAAAGACTGCAAGACATACTTCTTTGTTAGAAATGGATAAATTAATATCAGTGCTGATGATGGCAAGGTTATCTTGTGTAGATTTCTTTTTCCTAAATCCAAATTGGGATGGAGAGAGAAGATGATTACTCTCGACAAAAAATTCTAACCGGTTTTTAATTAATTTTTCATAAATTTTACTAAGGGTGGATGAAAGAGCAATTGGCCTATAGTTGGATCCAGAATTGGGTGATTTGTTTAATTTTAGAATTGGGATGATTATTTGAGAACTCCAGTCATCAGGTATTATGCCAGTCTGGAAGATTTTATTTAAGATGCTTAAAAAGTGATTTAGAACATTATCATTACTATTTTTGATAATGCTATAAGGTATACCATCTCTGCCTGGAGATGAGTCCTTGACTGTTGATAAACAATTTTTTAATTCAATTAAAGTGAATGGAGAGTCAAGCCAATGATCAGACATAGGAGTGTTGTGGATTGGAGTTATTTCATCTAAGTTAGGTACAGAAGGGGGGGCAATTTTGTCCAAGAACTCGTCCATCCATTTAGAATGAGAAGCTCGAGGAGATGTTGGACTGAAGGAGGATCGAAATCTTCGAATCATAGACCAAACTTCCGAAATTGGAGTGTTCGGAGATACTGAACTGCAGAAGTTGTACCACCCGGATTTTTTTTTTGACCTCAATACCCTTTTGGCATTCGCTTCGGCATTTTTGTATATGAGATAGTTCTCCATAGTCATATTGTGACGATAGGAAAGAGATTTAGCTTTCCGAATTCTCACTACTTTGGAACATTCCTCATCCCACCAGGGAGTTGGAGGGAGTTTTTTGAGAGATTTGGTTTTAGGGGGAGGATTTGATTTATTGATTGCAGTTACGAGCATTGATTTGAAGTTATCGTAGTCATCTTTGACAGATAATGTATCGGTATAGGATAAATTTTGTATAAACTTATCCATATGTGAGTTAAATTCGTCCCATTTGGTGTGTTTTGTTTTAATCTTTGTCGAAATATGGGACTTGTCTGAATGGAAAGAAGTTTGATAAGTGATGGTGATCGGGAAATGATCACTGGAGCAAGGGTCGGGGGACACCACCCACGAGGAGAGAGGTGCCAGATTAATAGAGCATATGGAGAGATCCACTGCACTGGGGTTTGTGTTGGGGCGAGAGATTCTAGTAGGAGATCCGTCATTCAAAAGAAAAAGGTTGGATTCATCTAGGAAATCCATCACACTTCGACCGTCTCGATCACAGAAAGCAGAACCCCAGACGGGAGAATGGGCATTAAAATCACCCAATAAAAAGAAAGGAGGGCTTAGTTGACGGACAATTTGCAACCACGCTTGTTTATTGAAGTGCGATGTTGGGGGAAGATAGATAGAAACAAAGGAAGTGTCCTTTATTTTAGCTGCAACCATTTGAAAGTCAGCATTGGGGGGTTTGATATTATTTATTGGGAAAAACGGAAGGGATTTTTTAATAAAAAGGGCAGCACCTCCGCCCGTACCTTCCGGGCGATCATCGCGGAGACAGGAGTACCCTCCCACATTAAAGTGGGTGGATGGAGTAAACCATGTCTCCGAGACAGCAGCCACAGAAACAAGGTTTGAATTTAATAGGTTAAGAAGGTTTGATTTGTTAGAAATAGCACTGCGGCTATTCCACTGAAGAATTCTGACATCTTGAAGAGCCATTTTGAATAAATGATTTTAATGTGGAAATAATAGAAGCAGCGTTGGACGGTAGATTAGTTTGAGAAGAAATTAGGTCAATTAGAAGCATAATAAGAGTTTGAATAAATGAAGAATTATCTTGGGAGAGTTGTTCAGAAAGCTTTTGATAGTTTGTTGAGGATGAATTATAATTGTTTGCGCACCCATTTGTGGCGTGTGAAAGAGGAGAACCATTGGGATTTAAGAGAAGTGAGTTGTGTTGTTGCTGATCGTATCCACGAGCCTGTTTAGAGATAGGGTTTTTGTATGTGAATTTTGTTGAACGGGAAGATGTTGAGGAGGAGGCGAGAGGGTTGGATGAAGAGTTACTGGATAAAACCTCGGAAAATGATTTTTTGACAGGCGGGAATAATTTAGAAGCCTGCAGAAAAGACAAGTTCTCAGAGGCCATAGAAATTTTTATATTTTTTTGCCGAGATTGTTCGGGGCAAGAAGAGTTAATGGCGGAATGAGCGCCTAAGCAGTTAAAACATTTAGGCGAAGAGAGAGAAGAACATTGGTCAGCCGAGTGGTTTTCTCCACATTTGAAACATCTGGGAGGGGATCTGCATGCAGCTTTGGTATGACCAAAACGGCAGCAGTTGTAACATTGAGTGGTGGGATAAGTGTACATTTCAACTGGTAAGGAGTTGAAAAATAAATAAATATGGGAGGGAAGAGATTGTCCTTCGAATGTGATGACGACAGATTGGGAGGGCTTCCAGGAAACGATGCCCTCAGAGGTGTCCTTATAATTTAGCCTCCTGGCTTTTATGGGATTGCCGATATGTTGGGGGGTTGAAAGTGAGGACAGGATTTCTGGAATGGACAGATCGGTCGAGATACCCCTGACCAGGCCCATTCGAGTGACATTGAAAGTTGGGATGTACGCCTTGAATTTAGAATTTGATGAAATAAATATATTTTTGATAAAGTTGTTGGCGGCTGAACCCGACAGGAATTCAACAGAGATTCGGAAGCGACCCTCGGCTTTAACACCTCCAGGTTTAATCGAAAGGTTCTTGTTATTTGAAAGAAATTTACCAAATTCAAGAGGATGGATGGTTTTACCTTGTTCAGTTTTTTGCGCATATACAATGTAGGGGCCACGGGAATGAGTAGAGTAAAAGATTGTTGGAGGAGGTTGAGGAAGAGCTGGAGGGGACTGAGGAGACAAAGGCGAATCATGTTTTTTTGGGGAAAGGGGACTAAATTTTCTTTTTTTAATTGAGGTTAGGATGACAGATTCATTGTCTGAAATGTTTGAATGTTCTGAAAAGTCTATTTTATCTGAAATGTCTCCATCTGGAGGGTCAGGAGGGGGATCTGGGGGCTTTGTAAGGGGTACAGGAGGGAAATCCTCCTCCATTGTTCAAAAAATTACAGCTAATATAAAAAGTGACAGAAGTAAAAAAATTATATAAATATCTGAAAATGAGCAGCAAGAAGTGACTCCTGGAAGATCAGGGGGGAGAAGATTCCAACACACTAAACTTTTTACAGCCAAAACACAATAAAAAGATTGGTTTAAGAATATTTTTTGAAAGAGCAAAACAAAAGAACTGATGACAGCCAAATGTTATTGTTGCGAGTCCCTAAAAATTTTCTATTAAATCGGAATAATCAATATTATCTTTCTTCCTGAAGAAAATTTGGAAAATGTACTGTGTGCATGAAAGGGTACAGTATGCAAGCGAGAGAGAATGCTTGCAGATGTTATGTAAAAGTATACATGCTCGTGATGCCTTTCATTAGTTTGTTCCCTATAATAAACATTTAACAATCTACCCAAACCATCCTTATTTACAAGCACCATAATTGGCGCAGCAGTGTACGGAACCAAAAACAGGCGCGGATTGAAGAAGTCCTTGCATTTTCCGCAGCCTGCAAACGTTTTGTGCTGAATCCAAAGGAAGAGGGGACTGACGAATCGAGTGATAAAGGAGAAAGCCGGAAACTGGGGGAAAGGACATGGTTTTGTGGCTACAACCAGAGAATAGGAGCTTAGACAGGAAAGGGCTAGGATCCGTAGATGGAAGGGGACGTAGACATGGAGTACAATTCTGAAAAATTCCTGAAATTAGATCTGCAATAAGGGGAAGAAATGCTTCATAGATACTTTTAGCAAAAAATGTAAGTCTTGAGAGCAGATAATTATAAATAGTAGAGCAAATAAATAAATTAGTTTGTGTCTTTGTAAGTTATTTTGCTTCCATTTCATTTTTCAAGGCGACTTCAGGCATTTGAGATGTGGATCTACCGAAGAATACTCAAAATAAGCTGGATGGACAGAGTTACGAATGAAAATACTATGGTTCAGATGAATAAAGAAAAAGAAGTTATTAAAACAATAAAAGTCCAAAAACTTCAATATCTAGGACATGAAATGAGACATCCAGAGAAGTACGAGATCTTGCATCTCATAATGCAGGGAAAGATTGCCGGAAGACGGGGCCCTGGAAGAAGGAAAACCTCATGGCTGAAAAACCTGAGACAGTGGTTTGACCAATCTATTGTAGAGCTGTTCTGGGTCGCAGAAAACAAATTCCGCATAGCCAACATGATAGCCAACGTCCGTTGAACAGACAAGGCACGAGAAGAAGATTTCATTTTATTTCTAGTTTCTAGGCTTACTCAAATTGATTATTAATATTATTAAATACCCATATAATTTTTATTTAAATATGAATGGAGTTCTACAAATTAAACTTGACATCAATAAAATGAATCAAGTCCTATTTGGATAATATGCTAAGAACCGTAATAATAGAATTGTACATACTCATATGTAAGAAGATGTATGAGTGAGAATGAAGCAAATAATTTGTGCCAAGACAGAGTTGTGCGAAAGTTCTATATACCTTCCCCTGCGAGAAATTGCGTGATGTTCAGATATGCAGTTTAAAAAAAAAATGCCTGCTACTGACGTTGATGACTTGATGACAATGAAAGTGTTCTAACCTTGCTGTCGGGATGTGCATACCCACCATCCCCTCCAGTATGGATGAGGCCACTTCCGGGGAGAAGGGTGCCCGTGTGGAGGCAGGCCGGCAGAATCCTGCTTGTAAATATAACCCTGAAATCGAAAAATAATAAATTATTTTTTTTGTATTGAACCCAAATACTCATTTCAGAAAAAAACCATAATAAAACTTTTTTTTGTTATTAGTTTTTGGGGTATTATGCCGTGTTGCGCTACCTCCTTCTTTAGCCAACGTTTCGGACAGCATTGCAGGGCATCATCAGGGCAGATGTGTGACATCACACATCTGCCCTGATGATGTCCATACTGATACTGATGATGGACACTGCAACGCTGTCCGAAACGTTGGCTAAAAGAGGAGGTAGCGTAACACGGCCTAACACCCCAAAAACTAATAACAAAAATACTTTTGGCCATGAAAATCTAAAATCTCATAATAAAACTATTTGGCAGCAAATTTAAATATTTGGCAGCAAATTATCGAAAACAACGGAATTATCATTCTTCATAAGTTTAATCGATCCTCCTATTTGATTGAAATGCTGATTTTAGTAACTTCACCCCATCATCCTTCATACCCGATTCTCCATTCGCAGCCCCAGATCTATGACTTTTTCAAACCGGGACAAAAACTTGATAGTGGCGCCCCCTTTAAATTTGGTCTTCATTGACATATGTGATTTTTTTTTCAACCAGTTGGGGCCAGTTTTATAACCGGTGTTACAGACATATGGAGTCACAATTTTTAATATTTAAACTTAAGAGTAAATTTCTGAATGTCTAGTAAAATCTGCTGAAAAACACTTTTTGCAAGTTATCCTTTAAAATATTAAATTGAATAAGGAACTTGTCACATAAATATTATGTGACTAGTGCAGTTCTTGCCTATTTGGTTATTTTGTCTATGGTGTTTTTTTTTGAGACGGGTAATTTTTTGGGAAAGAGAGAAGCTTGTTTTGTTTATGGTCTCTTCCTCCCGGGCAGCGATGGGCTAGCTGTTCGTGAATTTGAGAAGTGTTTCAATTTCAATATATCATGTGGATTTAAGTCGATCTTAACTTAAAAAGGCGCGGGGTGTTTTTTACGTAACACGAGAAGTTCGTGTACGGTATTATTTTTAGTGGATATGTAAATCCCACTTTTTCCGTTGTTGGCAGTTGGCCATTTTGTGGAAATGTGTTCTGGAAATGTACTTGTAAAGGGATTGGTCCTAGTGGTGGCAGAATAATATGCCTTTGTGACCCCGCGTCGTGAAGTCACGGATGGTTGACGGTTCTACCGAGAGACGCAGGTCTTGGTGATCAGTTGGGACCACGTGCTTTTTTCATGGAGCTTGTTAAGATAGCCCTAAGCTAAATACACTCCTTGGAGGCGTAGCAGCCTTCTTCCTAAGAAGGATGACCTAGGATCTCGGGATTGCGCGACGTCCCCGGTTAAGGAGCCTGGAAGTGTCTTCTCGTCTTCTCTCTACTAAGCAACTTCGCGGTCGTCATCCGTCGTAAATTCGTTTAGTTAGGTTAGCGTGTACAGGAGTCCATCTGGTATGTTATTGCTTTGTATTTTTTAAATTTGCACTCTCATGTTTGTTTTTTATTGCATACAATATAGTTTTATAAGATTCATCTTCTTTTATTTTCTGATTTCTCACCTACTTGACAGAAAAATACCTTTCCCATAATCCTGAGCCCTGGTCTCTGCTCTGCCGTATAAAATTACACTCCTATTATATTGTACCAGAACTTGATTCCATTACAAACTCCGGTGAAAAATATTATGGCTTTAAATAATTTATTTATTTATTGACGCCCGATTGGGCTTTTACATATCAAATACAAATTTCATTTATAAGAACAGTATAACACAAATAAAAAAGATTACAAAATATACAAATAAAGCATAAACTCAATGTAAATAATAGGAATACATATAATGCTAATTCCACATGGATGACTTTAGAGAACTCGTAGGTATAACAATTCATATACTTACGAGCAACAAAAACATTAAAAATAATCAAAACACATTTTTTTTTTTTTTTTTTTTTTCAATTATTTCTGGCTTTCACCCTTCAAGGGTGTTCTAGGCCATCATTTATAATTACAGAGAAAGGAAAGGTGAATTTATATATTAATTTTATTTAAATGTGCAAATTTCAGAATTTTATGGAAGATTGGAGTAGAGTTCAGACTTAGAAGAGATGAGATGTTGAATGGAGGAGAGGCAATTTTTGATAACGCTTGATAGAAGAGAGGATATTTATTTAGAGAGGGACAATCAAAAAATATGTGATCTAAAGTTCCCACATCTAGACCACAGAACGTACAATCTGGGGAGTCAAGCACATGAATTTTATAAAGGTGAGAAGGAACGGAACAATGTCCGATTCTCATACGAATAAGTAAGGAAATTTCTTTTTTGGAAAAATGGGGGAATTTTTGAAACCACGGTTTTGATGGGATAGTCCTTTGTATTGAGGCGTAACGGGCACCCTTGGATTGACTAGCAATGTTCCAATACTCTGTCCAAACATTGCGGGATCTATCTTTGATGATGGAAAAAATATCAGACAGGGGAATATGGTTTACGAGGGTAACGGTAGGGTTAGACGCTCCTTGTTTTGCCAAGGAATCAGCAATATCGTTACCCACTATGCCAACATGTCCAGGAATCCAAATCAGAGTGACAGTTTTTCCAGAGCTTTGAATGGAGGTTATCAATACATCAAAACACATTAATTTTTACTAAATTACTCGTTGTATGCTTTTGAAATAAGAACAATAAAAAAAAAAAATAAACAAAAGAAAATCGAAATAAAATAAAATGATTTCTCATTCATTATTTACATCTAAAAAGTGGTGGACTAATTTGGCTTTAAATGAATCGAAATTTAAATTTAAAATGTCAGCGACATCAGTTAGTTCATTGCCCAACCTGTGTATTCTTTCCATCATAGAATTCGTAGCGAAGTTATTGTTGTAGAATAAAATATTTCGTCTAGTATATTTTGGAGGTATATGTAAGGATAACAAGTTTATAGCGTCAGGGCAGTCCAACCCGAATGAACAATTTTATGCAATAAAAGGAGATCAAATATTTTTCGCCTTTCAGATGATTTCGATAAGTTAAGTTTACTGCGTAAATTAACATAATTGATTTCAATAATAGGAATACCAATTTTGAAATTAATAAAACGTAAAAATTTATTTTCAATTTTTTCAATTTGTAAACAATGAGAGTTGAAATGAGGACACCAAATGCTTGAATTGTATTCAACCTGACTTCTAACCAAAGACGTGTATAGTAATTTTATGGTTTTTATGTTATTAAAGTCTTTAGCGATTCTGAGGATAAATCCAAGCATTTGTAATCCCTTACTGGTAATGCTAATAATGTGATTCAAGAAGCGTAATTTGGAGTAAAGATAACACCAAGGTGGTTGAATTCAAAGACTCTCTTTAGAGTGGAATTGTTAATTGTATAGTCGAATAGTAAAGGGGTTTTAGATCTATGAAAACTGATCGTTTGGCATTTGTTGATAATATGTTCATATAGACCAATAAACGCTGATTCTGAATATATAAGTTTTATTTAATAATATTTATTTGTGTATTTTTGTTTATTTTGTTTGTTTATTTAGCACAATATTATACATTTATATACATAATTTATTAAATTTTGACTGCCCAACTAGGAGTATTATCCCGTTTTAGGGCAGTCAAATAATTATGGGTATGAACATGTGGAAAATGATTTGTACAAAAAAAGAAAGAAAATTGATGAAATAAAAAGGGGAAATAAAAAGAAGAGAAAGAATATGAAATAAAATAATAAATAAAAGTTTAAAATACAGTACCTAATTGTTATTTGTTTAGAATAGCAAAAGAAAAAAAAGAGAAGAGAAAGAATAAAAGAAAAATGAAATAACCAATTAAAACATAAAATAGCCGTGGATTGTTTAGCATAGTTGTTGAAATGAAAATAGTAATAAATAAAAATGTATTAAACGTAGAGTTTTAATAAAAATATTAAAAAGTCCATTTTTAATCGGGTCGTTGAAACACGCCATCAAGTTGGCATTATTGAAATGTTTAGTGGTGACGTCAATGTTCCTCGAGTCGTGACGTCACCGTAAAGTCATTCTATGGGAATGTATGTATGACACAAGCCATCGTATTAATTTATTAGTTTATTTACACACTGTTTATAGAGATTAAGTTGTTGTATTTATTGAAGCATTATATAGGCCTAAATAATGTTTAAAAAATAAAGGTATCTCTTATTAGTTTATCTCTATTATTGAAAATATTCAAAAACTACTGCACAAAAAAATAGTAATGCTACTTCTAGGGAGAATACTTCGAACAATGAAATTCATAATGGCGGCAGTTGATCAGCTGATTGCCCGATCCTATAGTAACTTTTCAGGAGTGATTCACCATATGGTGGTTTTCGGGGTATCTTGAAAAATTAAAACTTTGACAATTATTTAAACTATTAAAAGTAACTCTAAAAAAAATGCAGTTATTTAAGTTAGAAGGTCATTATTAATTTAAAAAAAAAAAAAATGAACTGGAGTTCTCTATTATTTGCTTGCACCCGTACATCTGCAATACGAATATGAATAAATAGTGTTGTGGTTCATATGCCGTATGTATGCGCGCAAACAAATAATTCATCCTAAAATTTTGAAGCATAACTCGTAAAATAGTTTTTTTCCTAAAACAAGTGAATTGGCGCCACCTCTGAATGCGTAGATTATAACGTAAGTTCTGTTTAATGTTTCCCAACTTCAGAAATCTGTCCAAGGATGGCCAAACGATAAAACTAAAAAAAAAATCCTTTCAACGCATTTAAATTGTTAAAATTATTGGAGTAACATCGCATGTCTGAAGGTTATTAACCAAATAAACTTCTGATCGCACCTATGAGCATATTTTTCTGTTTTTCTTTTTTTATCGTGTGATTTTTACTTTCTTTATGAAAAACTTACTTTTTATCCAGCTGCAATAGTGCGATATCATCGTACGATCTAGAGATAGTAAAGTTATACCCAGGGTGAAAGACCATCTTTGAAATGGAATATATCTCATCTGGGGTATAATTCTGCGGTGTAAAGATCCCGCCAAGTCCCACGAATTTCACACTCTCAACCCTGAAACAAAAGAAAAGCAAGGCATAGGCATCAGTCGTACATTTATACAGACTTCTAGAGAGCATTGATACTTTATTTTTAAAAAATGAGTGATATCCGTTTCTTTCTCACCATCTTTCTCACAAATTCAAAACCATCTCCGGGATTCCCCAAGGATCGAATCTAGGACCCCTCCTTTTTTTTATTCATAACATCATTGGTAAGATGAATAAAAGAAAACGATATCAAACTTGTATAGCTTTTAATAGGCGCATCTATTCCATTATCTTGCAGAATGATGTTGATTCTACTGTCAAATTGTCGGAATTGAATAACTTATAATAATAATAATAATAATGTTTATTCCAGGATGTGGGGAGGATAGTGCAATCCCACACGTCCCATAAAGTTGTACATATTTACACAACAGATAAAGTAAAAAAAGTAAATAGAAAAGAAAAGAAAAAATAAATAAATAAATAAACATAAGCCATAATAGAAATAAAATAAATAATCAATTATAATGTAGGACGTGGTCTGGAGTGAGCTCGGGCCCAGCACTCGCTCAGGAGTGGCGCTTGGTGCTGGAACGCTGCGATCACAACTGTGTTATCGGAAGCCATTAGCCGCATCCTGGCTCCAGTGACCCGGTGTCTCATCAGACCGGCGAATCTGTGTAGTCCTAGCTCCGTAAACATTGAAGATGAGCTGCTGTATCTTCTGTATCCAAATATAATTCTGCAAGCATCATTGTATTGGGTCCGGAGTCGTTCTATTGAGCTGGTTCGGTAGTGACACCATGTTTCACATGTATATAGGCTAGTGCAAAATGCATTGAAGAATTTTTTTTACATTGTTACTGCATTTGAAGAATCTTTGGGCAATCATATTAGACAGTATACTGATACTTCTCCGCTGTCACCGTCATCCGAGAGGTCTTCAGTAATAATGTGTCCCAAGTATTTTACATTCTTAGATGCGTTTATGTTTTCCTCATTAAGTTTTACAGGGAGCATTTTCTCGGGATTTTTTCCATTGTGGAATGCGATTAGTTCCGTCTTCTTGGGGTTGTACATCATGTTGTGGTCATTTGCATATTCTTCACAGATTTTTAATAATGTTCTCAACAGAGAATCATGTTGTCCGTATAGCTTATGTGATTTAGGCATAAATTATTAATAAGACAGCCCGCCCTAGTGTCCAGGCGATTTGATAATTCGTCCATGTATACATTGAACAGGATTGGGGACATACACTCTCCTTGCCTTACTCCTGATCGCAAATATATCGGTTGGGAGTACGTACTTGCCCACCGTACGTTTTCCTGCTGAGAGTGCCATCAGGATAGTGTGTTGATATACATAGCAGGTATATTTCTAGCTTTCAATTTCTCCCATAAGGTTTTATGACAGACCCTGTCGAACGCTTTGCTCAGATCTAAGAAGCATCCGTATACAGTAGTTTTTCGTTTCTTGTTAAAGTATTCTATTATTTGCTTAGCGAAGTATATTGCCATATTAGTGGATAATCTGTACTTAAAGGCCATCTGATTGTGTTTAGAATTGAGTTTACCTTCAATTTTTCAGATTTTATTTCATTCAGAATTACCCTTAACTTACCCTTCAGCAGCCAGAAATGCAGTGTCATATCATTAAAATCCAGTAGTGCAAAGTGCAATCGAAATGGAAAAGCTAAAGGTGTACGACAATAATGTGTACAGGCAACTTACGCAACTACCAAGATTCTGCATTGCGTAAACAATATTCATAGAAGGGAGGGTGCACTCATTTCCCGCCTTACTCCGCTAATTGCAGAGGCGGTTCTAGACTTTTCGTGAGCTACAGTGCTAAGTTTGAAAAATTCGACATTACCAATGATGTTATAGCTGAAAATGTATTTTTTTAAAGATATTCAATCTGGGGAGGCTGCAATTTTGTAATAGATCGATTACTTTTTATTATTCAAATAATTCCTTTAGAATCAATAATATAACAGTAGGACGCCTAGGTCTCAAGCCGTTTGAATATTAGAAGAAAATTTAATTCCGTTTTGTGAACAAAACATAACGGTGCCAGTTGATAAATCAGCCAAATATAAACGCCATATTGATAAATCGAAATGACTATAGAGACATCTACGAGGGGGGGACCCAAAAGTAGCGATGGAAACAATCTATGAAATATCGATGTTGCATCGATGGTAATTTTTTTCTTCGATACATTGTCATAGATAAATCGATTCTTGAACAATTGATTCTCGCGTCGATGTCAAAGAAGCGCTGTGATTCGTCAGAATTGATCGATCTGAGATAAGCGTTGTGATTGGTCAGAATTAATCGATATGTTAAACAGAGACAATCCTAGTATTCAAACGTGAATTGTGAATGACGAAATATTACTTTTAGGTTATGATTTACGTTTCCAGTATGTGTTAAAGATTGACATGGTGATTAGTAAAAGGGGTATTTTGAGGTTATCTATCGATTTGGTTGGTATATATTTGATTTATTCTAAATGAACAACCAATGTCTCTAATTTCATCCAGTACTAACTAGTACCTCAAAACCGATTGCAAAAAGTTTGGTGACTGTTTTAAAATATAAGTTTCCTATAATTTAAGTGTCATTTTGAGGTTAATCATGTAATGACGCAGAATCAGAATTGTGGCAAAATCTATAAAATTACATTATCTATAAGAATACGGATCTAACAAATAGTTTCAAGGTCGGGCCGGACAATAGATTTATAGATAGTAAAGTAATATTGTAAATTATAGAAATTAATAATGTTGCTTGTGTGGGAGCGGGCCGTATCGGCAGAGACGGGACGAGAAATAAAAGGCGTCAGTCGATGTATGAGTCAGTCGTTTATTGGGCTACGTAGCGAGGGTCAGTGGAGCGGTAACATGATGTAATGCGGAGTGCCGTAGATGAGATGCTGCAGGCGCTCGGAGGTGATGGAGATGGTGTGGTGAAGGTCAGCGAGTTGCTCAACACCTTGGCGGTGGAGATGACCTATCTTCCAGGCCATTGCTCGACGCTTTGAGTTGCGGAGATGAACGGTGAGTGGTTCGGTGAGCTGAACCACCAGCAGGTAGTCCTGGCGAAGCGGAGCGTGTTTCCATGGTAGTGAAGCACAGTGCGATTCAGGGTGCCATGAAATGGTGAGCTGATCCCTGAACTGAAGGTGGCGTCAAACCTTGTAAGTCGCGGGATGTAGCTGTTCTGCGTAGCTGAAGACACGGTGGGCCTTAGAGCTGAGACGTGGTGATGGACCTCGGGAAGCTGCCCTGGAGAGAGCGGAGATGCAATGCAGGAGCACTTGTGCGGAGATCTGTTACATGTTGATTTGTTGACCGACTAATGGTCTGGGACTGACTGAGCGAGCGCCGAGTTTAGTCGCTTTATATATACCAGCGTGACCGGTGGAGTAATGTTCCATTTGCCGGCAATGTGTACACTGGAAGGTACTCGAACATACCCGGTGCTGAATATTCAGGCGGCTTATAAACTCCAGACCTTTCTAGGCGGTGACGAAATTATTATTTATCGGCGGCAGGCGGCCGAAGTTCATCATAGCGACGGCATAGGTAGATAGGTACATATGTAGGTGAGTAGCTTGCCAGCGCCGCGCGAATATTAGATATTTCTCGTGTCTTCTTTTGATGGCGAAGTTGATAATGGTGTGTCGCCACACTTGTAAGGAAATCATTGCCAGCAATGAAAAATCTACGTTGCCATACCAATGTACCATGAGAAAAAATACTGCCCTTGACCGCAGCTATTGCTCCTAAACTCCGAGCGATTAATCGATTAATCATTCGATTCTTTTGATGTTTCGATAGAAAAATTTCGATTATATGAATGTTTCGATCATTCCCATTGCTACCCAAAAGTAATAGAAATTTCTTCATAGTTTCTTTATTTCTCAATATTTTTACATCAAATTTTAATCACCTTAAAAGTATTTCCCATTGACCACAACGCTCTTCTCCAAGCGCTTCTTTCATTGTTCAAAACAGTTTTTAAACTCACTTATTGGGATGTCCTTTAGGTCTTCCGGCGATTTTTATTTTACCTCCTCCACAGTGACTAAATGCTTTCCTTTCATATCCCTTTTCAGTGTGGGGAACAAAGAGAAGTCACAGAGGGCTAAATCACCTTGGAAAAAAAAACAGGGTCGTCTTCGAGCTGATTTTGAATACATGCCTGAAGTCAACGTTCATGCCTCATAACATGTCTGAAGTCGATGTTCCCTTTTCTCGTCTGTGAGAAGGCGGGGGACAAATTTGGCTGCAACCCTTCTCATGTGCTAAAATCCTCTGAATTAAACTCCATGACATTCAAGACATCTCACAGAGTTGATCAATGGTTCGGCGACGGTTTGACGAACAAGGGCATTGATTTTGTTGACGTTTTCGTCAGTTTTTGACGTTGATAGGTGTTTGGTTTTGAAATGATAATATCATAGTTCCTACCGGAATGTCATTTATCCATCCTATCCTCCCCAACCATGTGACCTTGATGAAGAAAGCAGGGAACAATAAAAAACCAGTACATTGTGAGATGACTTGTGACATTTAAAGGAATTGGTTTACATAGTTGTTATGTGTTCGGCTTCTAATTTGGTAAATGCCTTGATTTACCTACTTTCTTGTTATCCATAGTCTTACTTACTAAATACATTATAATCATCCAGCTTCAAACAAAATCATTTTCGTTTCGCATAATAATTTACAGTCCATTCTGCCAGTTGCATTTGAGGCTGTAATTGAACCCAGTTTCGAATGCAATAACAGACGTCCTGAACGGGGTTGGTCTTCAATGAACATTTCTCCATTTTTAAAACGTGACAACCACTCGTAGACTCTGGTTTTACCTAGGGCAGTATTCCCGTAAGAAGTCAACATTGCAATAGTTTGCCGATTTCCCCAACAGGAAACAAACTTTCAAAGCTGCGCGTTGCTCTCGAAAATCTGCCATCACTTTTTCGCTGAAATGGAAAAAGTTGTTTTACTAAAAAAATTCTCATGGACGAACCGATGCACTCACAGTGACACAACTTCGCACACTGTCTCAGGAGGAGTGATCCTAACGGATACTTGGTCAAACAACTGGTTCCCCCACTCTTCCTCTCCACCACAGCACAATTTCCATTACTTTTGGGTCCCCCCTGGTATTGCAAGTCTTGATATTGTTCAAACCTTTTTTACCATAATCGTTAATTCGTTCAATCCTTTATCCACTGGAGCGATTATGGTATAAAATTAATCACTTTTATTTTTCTACGATTGATAGTGGTCCAAAATTGGACCACATTTTCCTACCATTTGTAAAACATTTATTGTTATTATTTAAAACATTTCCTTGGCCAGCTAATTATTTTAAAATGAAGCTATTGAAATGCTTTATCTCTTATGACCACAGACGTTGCAAATCCGAACTTCGTAGACTATTTTAGGACGATGCTAAAAATAAATTTTTTTCGGGCCGAATTTTCGATCAGCTATTTACGGTGAAAATTAAGTCCTTTTTCCATAGACATGCACCTTTCATTATCAAGTATACCACAGACAACATACAGAAATCGAAAATATTCTATGTTGACTCGAATAAGTACCCCTCACGGCAGTTTCAAAAGTAACAAACACCCAGGATTCGTGCGGTTATAAACTTTACGATTTTTTTTTTTTTTTTTTTTTTTTTTTTTTTTTTTTTTTTTTTTTTTTTTTTTTTAATAAATCCTACATATATGAGATAAACGGTAAAATACAGGTTAATTCATTGGCTATATAGCACTATAATAAGTTTTAAGTCTCCGTGTTAAAATTCGAAGGTATAATTTTTTTTATGTTGGCGAAAAATTTAAAAAATAATCTTCTGGGAAATCTCGAGCAATCATTTATGTAAATGTTAAGCCAAAAAAAATATTATTATTATGAGGACGAGTTGAATTTGTAAAATGATGAAAGAATTAACTTACCCAATATATTCAATGGCGCTCACAGCACCCACCACCCACCGGTCGCTAATCAGGGTAACAGGAGCGCTCTGCCAGCTGACGGCGTCTTTATCACCTGTTCCCATTCGGCCCTGGGAACACAACACATCTTCAAATTATTCTCTTAACATAAGAGTTTCAAATATATTTCTAGAATAATATTTGCTGATTTTTAACCTTCCAGTAGTCGCACCCTTGCGCCGAACACAATCAGTCGCGAGCGGTCGGTGATTCCGCAACTTTAGGTGTCTGGTTTTAGAAGACGACTGAATATTTCATGATATTGTATATAGCGTATAATTAAAAAAGTTTTTTATCTATATCTTTATACAGTATAAAATGAAGTGTCTGGGCGCTTAGATTTTTTTAAACTGCGCAACGGATTTTCATGCGGTTTTTCACCAATAGATAGAATGATTAATGAGAAAGGTTTTTAGGTATATAATTTATCAAAGTTTGGTGTAAATTGATTGAAATATATAAATAAAGGGAGCGGGCTGGCAAGCGGGCAGCGTGCTGGCATGCGGGCGGTGTGGATTTGATTTAACAGATGGCGTTAGTTATAAAGGTTGGGTAATGGCGTGGCGTTGTATTTGGCCGGGTATGCTGGTAAATAATAAATAAAAAAAACCATAAATTGGTATTCACTCTGTAAGTTGCACATAATAGTTTAAGTCGGTGAAATCTCAATTTTTAAATTATTATTTTTAATTGATAAACTAACGTTTAAGACAAGATTTTTATGCATAGCACAAACGGTAACAATTATTGTAGGGGCGTGGAAATAGCCCACGACACGAGGGAATACTACCCTATGTAATTAATGAAGATGAACTCTTCCCTATGTGACACAAAACAGATTATACAGCAATTCCAAAATCCTCAGTGAAAACAAAACAAAAAACTCACTCTGAGAATGCAGCTCTCCACACGATGTCCAGCACAAACGACACTAGTTTCCTTCAAAATATTGATTTTGCCAAGCCGGTAGTGCACAATCTCAACAGGTGTTTATCACAGGAAGGTATGTCACATGATGGATATGAATTTGCAAATTAATAGTACGTGCCAAACTCACAACAATAATTTAATTATGGATTAATTATTTGATTAGGACTGACATCTATTGGCTTTAACCAACACTCACATCGGAAGTAATTGCTTGCTCCACAGAGGTCAGAAAATGCCTCAATTCACTGAATTTCAATATCACATAGGGAAATTCAATATAATACAACCACCATAGATGGCGCCTCCATGGTCCCATAGCATAAATTATTAATTTAAATGAGATTAATGCCCAAATGTATTTAAATATATTTTATGGCGCGACATATTTTAAATTTCAACTGACCAAGATATTAAGTAATGCCATGTCTGAGTCAGAGATTATTGAAACAATGACTAAGAACAAAAAAAAATAAAAATAAATAAAAATAAACAAAAATAGATAAAATATAAATTATTGCGTTGGAATGGGATATAATTTGACAACCGGACGTTTGAAAGAACCAAATCGTGTCTTTGCCGTCGCAATGCGAACAATTTTATCCATTCCGGGATGGATTTCAGTTATTACTCCTAAAGGCCAATTTAACGGAGGGGAATCTTCTTGTCCCACTAGTACGACAGTTCCGATATCAACCGGATGATCAGAAGTAATCCACTTCTGCCTGACTTGCAAGGTGTGCAGATACTCTGAACGCCACTCCTTCAGAAGGACTGAACCATGCTGTCCAATAATTGCTTACGCTGAGTCAAATTGATTTTACCGTCTGCCAGGACAGAAGCAGGCAAGTACTGCAATGGTGTCGACATTAAAAAATGCGCAGGCGTAAGGACTTCTGGATAAGGGTCAGAAGACATAACTGTAAGTGGACGCGAATTCATTATGCACTCAATTTGAACTAGCACAGTCTGTAACTCCTCATAGGTGAGAAGCTGAGTTCCAATCACACGGTACAAGTGTGTCTTCATGCTCTTTATGTTCGACTCCCACATACCCCCAAAATGAGGCGCGCGTGGTGGAATCATTTTCCACTCTATACGACGCTTAGCGAGTTCGCGCTTTAATGAGGGCTCATATTCAGATTCAACCAAAAACTTGTAGAGGTCATCTAATTGTGCCTTCGCACCCACAAAATTAGTACCATTATCTGAATACAAGCATGTTACCGGGCCACGCCGAGAAATAAAACGGCTGAAAGCAGCCAGGAAAGCATTTGAAGTTAAGTCAGAGACCAACTCAATATGAATAGCCTTGGTCACAAGGCATACGAATAGACAAATATATGCCTTTTGAGAATGTTGTCCTCTCCGACGAGTCAGCGTAATACGGAGTGGACCTGCGTAATCTACACCGGTATGTACGAAGGCCTTTGCTTCTGCAACACGATATGACGGTAAATCTGCCATCTTCGGTGTAGGATGCGATGGATTTAAGCGGAAGCAACAATTGCATTTCCGCACCATCGCCCTGATAACAGTCCTAGCATCTAATATCCAATAGCGTTGACGTAAGATAGACATAAGAAGTCCTGGGCCTGTATGACAGTTCACGACATGAAAGTGAGCGATGATCAGATCGACAACACAGTCATGTTTGGGAAGCAAAACCGGATGTTTAACCTCAAAAGGTAAATCCGATTTAGAAAGCCGCCCCCCAATACGTAACAGATTATCTCCATTAAGAAATAGAGATAAACTCTGAAGCCTTTTGGAATGAAATTTGCCTTTCTGGAGTGCAGCAATATCTCCTGCAAAATGAATACTCTGCACCGCACGAATCACAGCCTTTTCAGCAGTCATAAGATTATTGACCGTTCCAGAGGAAAGTGGTATCTTTTTTATGAATCGGAGGACATAAACGACAATCCTTAGTAGTTTATCCCAAGTGGATATACGCTGAGCCAGTTCACTCAGGACCGATTTTTCACCCTGAAATGTTGCAGTGAGCACATTAGCTTTGTGTTCAGGCATTTCACCAGTATTGGTAGGGTGAAACGGTTTTAATGGCCATTCCAAAGGTGGGCTGCGAATCCATGATGGGCCGTTACACCATAAATCATGTGAAACGAGTTGGGAAGGAAACATGCCACGAGAAAGGCAGTCGCTCGGGTTTTCACTACCAGCAACGTGGTAAAAGTTCTCTGGAGACAAATTTTCTTGGCACCGAGCCACGTGATTACTAACAAACACCGACCAGCGATGCTGTGAAGAATGTATCCAAGAGAGCGCAATGGTAGAATCAGAAAACGCATATGTTCCTGCAATAGGAAGACGCTCAGAATAATTATCTTGAACCGTCCATATTAATTCGGACATCAATACTGCGGCACAGAGCTCCAAACGAGCAAGGGTCGTCACTTTGGTGGGAGAAAACTTTGATTTCACTGTAATTTTCCCAAACAGATCAGTGGTGTGCAAATAAATCACACAGCCGTAACCATTCATGCTTGCATCGCAGAAAGCAACAACGAGCACCGTACTGTCTTTCAGGACACCAACATGGCGAGGGATTTTCATCATTGAAATTAGAGGAAATTCCTGTTTAAGCGCTGAAAACCGATGAATAACGCTATCAGGGGGTGTATCATCCCAACCAATGTTGCACAGCCATAGCTCTTTGATAAGTAATTTAGCGTACAGAATGACAGGGGCGACCAAGCCGAGGACATCAAATAAGCGGGCGACTATGGAGAGTATGCTTCGCTTTGTGCACTTCTCCTGAACATAAGATGTCGTAAAGAAGAAGCTGTCATCAGCTGGCTCCCACGAAAGGCCCATTACCTTAGAGGTATTGTTAGAACCAACAGTGAAGTCCACTGGGCTGCGGTGAGAATCCGGGAGGTTCTCAAGTACAACTTGAGAATTACTAGTCCATTTTACTAAATCAAAGGCACCGGACTTAAACAACAAGATTAACTCTCGAGAAAGATGTATGGCGCTGGGCTCATCTGCAATAGAATAGACCAGGTCGTCCATATACAGCTTGGACTCTGCCACTTTGGCAGCGTCCGGGTAATGTGGTCTCATATCCTGGACCAACTGACGAACAGTCCGCATTGCTAAATATGGACGTGCCGTCAAGCCGAAAGGAACTCGATTGAAATGAAAAGTTCGTATGAGACCATTATTCGAGAATCGAAATAAGATCCTCAGGTATCTACGATGCTTGCTAGGAACTTCAATCTGTAAATACATTTGCTTTATATCCGCAGTCATAGCGATGGGAAAAAGACGAAAGTCAAGCAAAAGCAGAAACAAATCGGCTTGCAAATTGGGACCAGTATGAATAATGTCATTCAGTGACAGCCCTGTGTGTGTTTTAGCACTAGCATCGAGCACAATACGAGGCATTGGTTTGTCTGGACGAGTGACAGCATGATGTGGGATGTAATATCCATCTTCTGTGATATCAGACTTCTGATAGGTAATTATTTTCAATATGTTCACTGATAACCTTGTTATAATTCTCCTGTAAAGCAGGGTAATGTTTAAATTTTCGCTCCAATGCCAAAAATCGGCATTGGGCAGCAGTACGAGAATTACCCAATTGTCTTGGATCTTTACAGAAAGGTAAAGCAACAGAATATCTACCATCATCAGTGAGAGAAATCGATGAAGTAAAGAGATTCTCACATTCTGTCTCCTCCGGACTTAGAAATTTTATATTAGGTATCTCTTCTAACAGCCAAAATTTTTGCACTAAATCATTCCACGTTAAGTCCGCGAGAGGTATGCCCTCTAAATACCTCATGTCACCCTTGGCTATATAGTGATTAGGTAATTGGTCAGTGATACTGTCAACGACAAGCGCATGTATATTATATTTATTCTCTGGGTATACGCGGGACTCAATGTCCAAATAAACATAACCGAAAATTGGTTGAGACGTTGATCCAATTCCTTTGACAAATGAATTACTCAAAGGAATTATTGGCAAATTCAGCGTCTTACAACAATCGACCGTAATCAAATTATTTTGAGAGCCATTATCAATTAGGCACCGAACAATAACTTTATTTCCGTTTTTAAGCTTCGCGTATACTTGTGCGGTCGAAAGTAAAATAGAAGAGTTCGGTGTTATTTTGGCAGAAAGCGAACACAAAGGATTGACATTCGCGGTCCCCTCCACTTGCATGTCACAAATACCAGTTCCATTGAGGCTGGATGACACTGGACACTTTACTGGTAGGTACTTGCGACGTATGTACATGAATATTGGTTTGCATATTATTCACACTGCCGAAATGTAAGAATGTATGATGACGTTTATTGCACAAATCACAAACTAACCCCGATTTGCATGACTTGATTGTATGTGAACCACTAAGGCAATTTACACAGGCATGTTTCGATTTTATAAATTCAAATCGAGCCTGTGGGGAACTCATACATTTAAACTTTGAGCAAACGTTGACTAAATGATCAGTTTTGTTACACAGAATACAACCTTTTGGCGGAGCTGGGAAGCGTGGAATATTCGCATTACTCGCGACGAACGATTTAGTATTATTTGATCGGGAGGACGAAAAAGGATGTGTTTTATTTACGACACCATGCGAGTTACTCGTTGGTTCTAAAATCTTTACTTGATCTTGTACAAACGAAACTAACTCATTATAAGAAGGAATTTCTTTATTACGAACTGTCAGCTCAAAGTTTTGAGCCGTCTGTGTATCAATTTTTCTTACCGCGCAGTGAAACAAAATAAAATCAGTTAAATCCTCAATACCTAACTGCTTTAATGCCGACACTGACGAAGAATATCTTTCAATGAAAGAATTGAGACTGGCAGATGTATTCGTGCAGTTTTTCGCATCGAGAATATTATTTAAATAATGTGTTCCTAGTGCACGTTTATCTTGAAATTTTTTAACTAAACTCTCCCAAATGATCTGATATGTATCACCCGTAGGCACAATGCCTGCGGTTACGTTCAACGCCCCGTTTGTGAGTTTTCCAACTAAGTACTGCTCACGCTGTGAGTCAGTTAGCTGTCTATTATTATGGATATTGGCTTTAAATGACTCAAAAAATTTCTGCCAGCTTTCATTTTTACCATCGAAGGTTGGAAGATCTATTGGAGGAAGATTAATCATACACGGATCCCGCGAATTATTTTGTGACGTAAGTGATTCCCTTACAGAAGTTTTCATATTCGATCTAGTTCGTTTGACCTTAAAAAAAAGATCCTCAAATGCATTTAAAGCTTGGAAATCTGGCTTAAATTCGGGATTTAAAGTTAACTGACGATCATTGATGCTATCTATAATACTTTCAAATTGACTTCGCATTTGATCAATCATCTCTGACTGAGCCATAAACACTTCGTTATTTCTTGACTCAAAATTAGATATGTTCTTTGTTAAATTATACAGATCGTTCATACGAAAAAAAAGATTTTCCTTTTTGGCGGTTAAAAGAATAAGCGATCTGTCTTGAGCCTCATCGGCAACTTCCTCCGTAATTCTTGGCATTTTTTAAATATGCGAAAAGTTTACCACAAAATTTTATAATAATGTTACAATGTTAATAATTAATTAATAATAATAATGTTGCGATTAATTATCCAAAATTACGACAATTCTGCGAACATCCAAATATATCATCCAAAAGAAAAAACAAGACCAGCTCTAGTTCTCAAAAGTGAGAGGTACTTCAAATTTACCAAAAAAATATGTAAATTCAAACGTCCATATAATATAGGCTATAATCTAGAATTGAATATTAAAGTATGAATGAATAATCCAGGCTACGAAGTGACCATTAAATATGTAGGGGCGTGTAAATAGCCCCAGACACGAGGGAATACTACCCTATGTAATTAATGAAAGATGAACTCTTCCCTATGTGACACAAAACAGATTATACAGCAATTCCAAAATCCTCAGTGAAAACAAAACAAAAAACTCACTCTGAGAATGCAGCTCTCCTCACGATGTCCAGCACAAACGACACTAGTTTCCTTCAAAATATTGATTTTGCCAAGCCGATAGTGCACAATCTCAACAGGTGTTTATCACAGGAAGGTAGTTCACACGATGGATATGAATTTGCAAATTAATAGTACGTGCCAAACTCACAACAATAATTTAGTTATGGATTAATTATTTGATTAGGACTGACATCTATTGGCTTTAACCAACACTCACGTCGGAAGTAATTGCTTGCTCCACAGAGGTCAGAAAATGCCTCAATTCACTGAATTTCAATGTCACATAGGGAAATTCAATATAATACAACCACCATAGATGGCGCCCCCCATGGTCCCAGAGCATAAATTATTAATTTAAATGAGATTAATGCCCAAATGTATTTAAATATATTTTATGGCGCGTATCTAATTATTATAAGCAATAATTATCAGCCTAAAACACTCATCTACATTGAAAAAATCGTCCGAGAAAGGATACATGCCACCAACGGGACTTGAACCCGTGTCCTTCTGATTGCCGGTCAGGTGCTTTATCACTGAGCTATATCGGCTTATTTAATACCCGCCAAATAATTCAATATATACTAGTGTTTCATTCAACAATTACTGCTTATTACATTTTTCCACCTGAAAACAACCAACTTTATTTTTGTGAGAGAGGCATTGTCTTTGTGCTACACATAAAAATCTCGTCTTAAACGTTAGTTTATCAATTAAAAATAATAATTAATATTTGACAGGTTAAAGTATTTCACCAAAAAATGTAGACATAATTTGTTTCGACGCCACCTAGCGAGAGATTTAGCACTACTAATTACAGACGGCGAGACTGGCAAGTTTGTAGAGATGTTACTTTGATCGCTGACAGTGAAGACTCAATACCAACTGCTTTCTTCGCAGCCCTTTTATAGGGCTGGCTCAGTTGGTTTCACAATATTTTTAATTCTTGCAATAATTTCTATTTCCGCATGAATCATCCCAGGTTGCAATTTCACGTTGTGTAACAAAATAATTTCTATTTTCGGGAGCATGAATCACCTCACATTGAAAGTGTTGAGAAATCAATATTTCGGTGACGAGCCGTTCAAAAGAAGAATATTTCCTTATCGATAAAAATGCATGATTAGAAGAGTTTGCCAAGGTTTCATATAACTCGTTTGATATAGGTTTTTTTTAGGTATTTTGGAGCTCCAGACCAGACGTGACTGCCAAATTCAACCGTGGGGCGCACTTGCGATTTGTACAGGGTTAGCAGTTGTGTACAATAGTATGCCCAGTTTCTAAGGGGCTAACTTAACTCTGGTTTCGATAGAGCCCCTGTACCTGAGCTGGTCACTTAGAGTTACACCAGTATGTGTGAGTACATGAGTATGTATGTACGTATGTATTATGTATGCGCATTGAACAATTTATATTATTGACATGATAAATTTGGGCATTGTTTATAGTTATCGCATAATCAGTAAAATAATTTCGCTGTGGACCACGCGCGACCGCTGAAAGGTTAATTTTGATTTAAATTTCATTTTATTTTATTTACTATCTGAAGACCGTTGCTCGAGTTTTTTGAAATTCAACTTAGATAGTTAGTTACCTTCCCCCTTTTTTGAAGACCGAGTGTGCAAAATTTCATCTATCTCAGAATAAAATGTATGCATAATGTATACAAATCAACAAACGCCACCCTCTTAAGAAGGCTAAGGTCCTGGGTTCAATTCCTAGGTTAGACCGAATCTTTTATTGATTTTCACATTTTCCCTTTGAGAGCTGTTAATATTACCTTCAATGTTTAGATAACAATGTAGATTTACGTTATTTATTTTTGAGGTGCTATGCCGTGTTGCACTCCCTCCTCCCTCTTTAGCCAACGTTTTGAACAGCGGTACAGTGTCCAAAACGTTGGTTAAAGAAGGAGGTAGCGCAACATGGCATAATACCCTAGAAATAAAAAAAAATGAAAATACTTTTGGGCATGAAAATCTAAAATCATAATGTAGATTTTTTTTTTTTCAATATATTAAATTTATCATTTATTCATTTATTTATTTATCTATTCAACGCCCAGGGGGCTTTAACATGGTTGGTAGTACAATAAATTCATGACAGATGATTTTACAACAGATAAAGAAATAATAAAAATAAAATAAGATAAAACATGCACACAAGTCACAAAAATACAAAAAATAAATAAATATAGGTACTGCGATTTGATAAGTTTACAAAATATGTTTAGGAATAGTATTGAAATAAGTTTTTTACAAGTTCCACAAAATTCGCCAAGTTGATGTTAAATATGTCTACATCACCTAAGTACTGATTCCCCATAGTGTGAAATCGTTGTATAGGAGAGTGGGCAATGTAGTTTCGCTTGTGAATGCTGCAGTAGAATAGTGTATTTTGTCGCGTGGTTACTGTCGGTATTCGTAAGTTTATGAGTTGTAGGAGTTCGCAACAGTTGAATTTAGAGTTAAGTATTTTGAATAAAAATGTTAAGTCGTTTATTTTACGTCGGTCTTCTAGTGTATGTATTTTTAGAATATTTAGTAAAAGATCATATTTTAAGTCTTCTAGTGGGATGCTTAATTTAAAATTTATAAAACGCAGAAACTTTTTTTGTATTCGCTCAATATTATTAACGTGAATTTTGTAAGATGGAGACCAAACTACCGAGTTATATTCAATTTGGCTCCTAACTAGAGATACATATAATAGTTTAATGGCTTCTATGGAACTTAAGTTTTTAGTTGTTCTTAATACGAAGCCTAGTGTTTTCATACCTTTGTTCATAATTTGGTGGATATGATTGGCGAAACTTAGTTTTTCATCCAAAATAATTCCAAGATCTCTCATTTCCGTGACTCTGTCTAAAGCTGTGTTATCGATGGAATATTCGAATAAAACAGGATTTTTATTTCTAAAGAATGTCAAGGTTTTACACTTTTCTACATTTAAAAATAAATTATTTTGAACGCACCAATCTTTAAACCTACTTATGTAAGAATGCCCAAGGCACAAAGGAGTATTCTGACTAGGTAATGCACGTTTTTATCCGGTGATAATATATTCACGACAAAAATCCTACAGACAAAACATCCCCCAGCAAAATATCTACTAAAACACACCTAACCTAACCTAACAAAAAAAGGATAAAAATAATACAGACATTCCGTAAAGATAATAAATTATTGCTCAAAAATAGTAAATGGGACAAAAATAATGCAGACATCCTGTAAAGTCAATCTGTATTATTATTGTCCCATTTTACTATTTTTGATTGTCTTTACAGGATGTCTGTATTATTTTTGTCCCATTTTTTGTTACGTTAAGTTATGTTGAGTTAGGTTTTAGTAGATATTTTTTTAGTATTAGGTCTTAGTAGACGGCGGGCGCAGTCCAGCGGTAAGGCTCTTGACTCGCAATCCGAAGGTCGCGGGATCGAATCCCGGCGTGGCAAATAAATTTTATTTGATTAATTAATTGGTGTTATTCACAATTTACTCATTTAAAATAATATAAAGTATATTTGCAGCACGTTCCGAGTGGAAGATACTCTGAGTATCGCCCTGGTGTAAGACCACATTAAGAATTGAAACGTTGCTTGAAATGGCTTTAGCCGTGTTTGGTGACCAGATCTGAATAGCCGGGTACTTCTCCACCTTCCTCCCATCCCCACTATCTTCAGCCTTACAACATATCCAAATTGGGGATGCCATAGTCTCACTGGCTCCAGACGGGAGCAGTTGGGACTCTTGTGCAATATTCATATTAAAAAATATATATTTTGCTGGGGGATGTTTTGTTTGTAGAATATTTTGTCGGAGGATATTTTGTTGCGGGATGAAAAGTCTGACTAAATGCCTCATCAAACAGCTTGAGCATATACAACTATAGACAAAAATAGACAACAAAAGTATGTGCTTGTGTCAAGCCGCTTGATCGTGTTTGAAGCGTATTATGTTTTACTGTGGCCGTGATGATGTCTGTAACTTACATAAAACGGGGCTTCGTCGGAGGAGCTCAAGGGCTTCATGTTATATTTTTCATTAGGGGCCGGTACAGGCTGACACAAGTTTCCGCGAGTCGGACCTGAGCTTGTCTGTTGGCACGGGTGTATTTCTTCTGCCAACTGTATGCAATCTGCAAGGGAAACAATTATTGTTATTGGTTGTTACCTACGATTATTTGTTGGACTAACTTCTCATAAGAGTAGTTTCATAGCAATACCCCCCCCTGGAACCATTTATTGGATAACCAACTCCTCTGCCACAGGTCACCCCAAGTGGTTCGCTACGATTAGTAGTTAGTCTATTTAGCAGGGATGCCCGAGTTCATGGGGTGACATTTGTCCAGGTCTTGGCGGTAGATGCGTTCGCCCACCAGCTACATGGCAGGCCGGATCGGGAGAGAATAGTTGAGGGAGTCCCTTTGACTTCTCCATCCGTACTCTCTCGGAACATTGCCTTGCACCGTAATGGGAGAGAGGTATTAATACGTCCATCACTCCTGGACTCACTGACCTCTAGATTCCTATCCACCCCTCGTACCCTTTCCTTCCTAGAACTTCCTCCCCTTCCTTTCCTAAAAAACCCTCCATACAACATCCCCAAAGATGACATAGGCCCTGAGGTGAATTATTTTCCTCCCCATGAAGCTCGACTAATATGAGGGTTTGATAGAAGGTGGCAATGGCGGAATTGGTAAAAGCGAACATCTCGGTTAGACGAGAGGTTCTGGGTTGGAGTCCCAGTTGCGACCATTATCTTTTTCTGTGTTTTTATTCTCTTTCATTTTTACGATTAGATTATTATTATCTCCCTCACCAAACAAAAGAAGCCTTGTCTTTTCATGGAGGGACAACTTTTTATTTTACGTTATTATAACACTCTAAACATTTAAAAATAGTATTATTATTGTAAAAAATACCACTTAATTGCAATGCCACTTGATAATAAAAGAATTGTTTCTACCTGCTTGTCCTTTACCGTTCGTCCCGTTCCCCTTCCGCCATCCCTTCCCTTTCCATGTCCTTTACCCCTACGCGTTCCCCCTCCACCTTCCCCACCTTCAATTTCTCCTCTCCTGCTCCCCCGTCCCGCGAACCCCCCTCTCGCTTTCCATATATTCAGTCCCAGTACAATCAGTTTTTCAAACAGCTCGCGTACCAGCTATTTCAATTTTTTTATTCACAGTTTAATTTTTCATACATTACAAACATTCATTTTTGTAAATTATAAGAACAATCAATCAAAAATCTATAATTTAACCTAAAATTTGTATTAAAAAATTGCAAAACTGAAAACTGAATGTACCTGGATTTAGTAAATGGAGTGGGGAGGGGAACGCAGGAGGGAGGTTCGCGTGACGGGGGAGCAGGAGAGGGGGGGAGAGGAAAGACGAGGAAAGTAGAAGGGGAACGCTTGAGGGGAAGGAAACACGGGAGGGGAAGAGACAAGCAAAAAGAAACAATTTCTTTATGAACCCCTCCGAATTTTCGAGAATATTAGCTTTTGGTGTCTTAAACGAAATGACATTTTACGAAAACTTTTAGTTATAACCGCTTCACAATTAAAGGCTCTATAAATTAAACATTTCTGAATGTAGCCGAATAGTAAAAACTGTTTTAGAAAGGTTACAAAATAGGCTTTCAAATTATTATATTACAAATAAATATTAGCATTTGTAAATATTAAAATTTAGAACGCAAACATTAAAAACAGGTAAAAATGACTCACGTGATGTTTTTATGTGAAAACGGTACTAAAATCACAGATTATGCAAACAACAATACTTATTCTATTGTATATATGTGTAATAAACACTTTTGTCACCTCACTTTTTTATCATTTCATATAAAAATATTTAATAAAAATTTAAAATGTGGAGCGCGGTGGAGCTGCCGGTAGCAAATTTGCGTGGGTAAATATTTTTGTCAACTACACAATTGACAGCTGATTCCTGTTATGTATTTCCATAGACAACTTGATAGAAATGTGCAGCTTGATCTACTATTGACATTTGACTTTTTGTTTTAGGGATGTAAGATGTAACTAAAACAATAACGGAGTTATAACGATTTCTATGGAAACACACGCGCTGACGTATAAACACGCTTATTGTACTTGACTGCTGTCCTATTTTTAACGCTTATATCTGCTTACGTTGCGGAGGGGTTAAGTGACATTGCAATGCACGCCGAGAACTCGTTAGTATTGATTTAAAAAAAAAAAAAAAAACCAATAAAATTTTAGTATTCGTTAATGTTATAATTCAGATAGAATAGTTACCTGCTTTATTGCTTGTCTGCATTTTTCAGAGAAACATTTCCAATTTTTATTATAATACAATTTAAAACAAATCCGAGTTTAACAGCTCATTGAACCAGAATTACAGACCGACAACTGAAATTTAATGAATTTGTGTCGCCGTTCTAAAAATAGTTTTAACAATAATAATTTTAAAGAAGAGTTAAAAACAAAAAACGAGTGTGCTTTACACCACACGACTGAAGTAAAACTCCACACGACTGAAATAAAAGAACACATGACATTGACATTGACATTAGCATTAATTTTATTTATTTATTGCTTCTTCACAATTTATATACATATATTTTTAGCATGTAATTATTAACCCCACTAGGGTTCGCCTGTATCGGGGTTAATAATTTCACAATTTAATAAAAATAACACACGCAAATATCGGTCATCAAAACAGTTAAGTAAAAGCAAAATAATAAATTTTAAAAATAAAATGATAAACAGAGAAAATAATAAGTGATAAAAATATATTAATTAACAACAAAGTGTTAAGAGATCAGACAAAATATTATCATTCATTATATCATTAGTTCATACCATTTTCAACAATAGATAAAATTAAAAAAAATATATGTCCTTAAGGTTATTAACATTGACATTGACATTAACATTGACATTGGGGTGACACATGACATTGGGTTAAATATGAACTGTGGGGTGACCTACGACCTTGGGGTGAACTACGACCTTGGGGTGACTATCCTTATACTTATCCTTATCACTCCCCAAGTTAAGCGTGCGTAAAGGCCCGACTGTTCGCATCGATTATCATTCGCATCACACTTTTCGTAACATCACACTTTTTGTAACACATCACCACTTTTCGTAACATATAACCACTTTTCGTAACGCATTCACCAGCTTACCCCACGAGTCGAGCGTGCGTAAAAAAGTTTTACTTCAAAAACAAACTCTGGTCGTGTCAAAAGACGGTGTAATAGGAGAGCTTACACAGGAACAATCGTTTATAATGTCAACTCACAGTCTGCGGCCTTGGAGCCAGTCGGCTGCTGGGTAACAACTCCCGGCGGCAACGGTGGACAGGCAGGCTCCGTGCAGCACACCAGGTTCGACAAATGATTAGTTGTTTTACATTTCTGAAAGCATTGTAAGTTAAACATGTTATTATTAAGGCAGTGGCAGGATCGACGTTTCGATTGGCAGGGATTGAAATTTTTTAATACCGTAATCTCACCACCCGGAGAATATACTAATATAAAATTTCTCAAACAAAAATTTTGATTGTCAAATCATGCTAATCGGATATCTAAACACAAAATAATATAAAATGTCTGTAGACATATACAATTTATAATATAGTATAATAAAAATAACGCTTTATCTTGCAAGATTATTATCGAACTTAATTTGAACGTGAACGATTTCCGCCCGAAACTACACAAACAAATGATTCAGTGGGGATCCCTTGGATTGTCCCCACGGTATTTGAAATTCACATACGAGTGCGCATTAGAGATGTGTAGGTTCAGCTGGAGTGGGCTCTTAAACTCGGGTTCTTCGCGCGAAGCGGCTCCTACTCCTACTCCCTTTTCAAATCAACTACTCCCAAAGAACCCGGTACAGTACTTGTAGCCGGAACTCGGAGGGCCGAGCCACAGTGGCGGCGCGGCGCGGAACGGTGGCAGTTCGCACTTGTCAAACCTGTGCGTCACGGTCCGAGCCACATGTGCGAGTCGGAGTAGGTCGCGCATTCGAGTTCTTTTGCGTGCGGGCCCGGCTCCGAGGTCCGGCTAGGGTGGAACCCGAACGTCTCGGTTCGATCCATCTGCGAGTAGGAAGCAGATTGCGCGTTCGAATTCTTTTGCGCGCTCGGGCCATTCGCGAGTCGGGAGTGCCTCCCGGTATCTGCTCCAAGAACTCAAGTACTTTTAAAAGGAAGCACGTCTCAGAGGCCTCCGGAAAAATGCAGAACTTACCCATCTCTAGTGCGCATGTGCGGTTCTCGGATTGCCTATGACTGAGAAAGAAAAGCAAAGAATTAACCAAAATGCCCAAAGGGACCACTCAGATTGTCCCCCAAGTGCGTAGTAGGTTGTGCGCACTAAAAAATGGACTCGGATAGTTTGTGCTGGTCAGCTACCGTTCCGCTCCCGCTGGTCAGCCTGGGTGGTCGCTGGGTCGCATTAAAATGATCCGGAATAATTTTTTTGTATTTTATTTCTGTAAATGTTAATTGTTTTTATGTTTAAAATCCGTCTGCTTGTTTAGGAATAAATACATCCCAAAACACGTAATTGCGTTATACTTTCATAAGACCAAAAACGTCCCAAGCGACCTTTTAAACTATATATCTCTCTTCCTCTCATGCAAACACATGTATTTTTCTTTTAACCAGAAAGAGAATGAAATAATGCATCTTATTGTCTTTGAAATATGAAAGCTATCTTGAATAGATATTTTACAATCTCGATCCAAAGTGACGGATTCAGAATTTTCGCGCGAAACTGAGGTTACTGGATTGTGAGGTGTGAATATATTGAACCAAGCAGACGAGTTAAAGAATTCATTCATTTTGGTGAAGACAAAGCGTTGACTGTTTTTTCCTTTAGTAGGTTTCAGATAACTGGTGGGGACTGTCCCTTTATGAAGAACCCCCACTGATTAAAGGCGCACAAAGGAAGGAATACGCATCAGTACCTCCGGAAAAATGCCTTTATTGGCGTCCATCTTTGCTGTCTGGCAGTTGCTGAAAGGTCTGCATATTCCAATACTCCCCGTATCCTCCCTGGTACAGCTATCACCTACAAACAAACAGACACTCAAGGATTATTATTCATTTTACTTTATGTAATACACCATAATTACTCTATGATTATCTCACATTACTTTAGTTGTCTATGGGCTCTTCGGGTCACAAGTCTCGTTTACGAGATGTGCCGAAGGTAAGCGAAGGTAGGTATGCAGATTCATTATAATGCCTGGGCTCCACAGACAAAACCTAGCTCCAGTTGGTAAGGAGTTGGTCCTCCTAAACTGTATTTTTAAATTACGTTACATCAATGAACAGTCACTGTGATCTCAAGGATCTAAGACTTTTAATAATAATTATATTATAGTACTGGAGAATGCTGGTCCCAGTACTGATAAACAACGAATGTCTGTGGAGATTACATAAGATATATCACAAACTGGCGGAGTCGTGTGTAATTTCACAATGAAATTTTTGTTGTGACGTGGCCGACAGCAACGATAATCAAGTCACTCTGCTAAGCGGTGACTGCAAATTGCTGGCTGCCTAGAGAGAGAGGAGAGACAAACACCTCTTTAAGTTTTTAAATTTATTACATTTGTTTACTGACTATAATCTAATAATAACACATTATAAAGATTTTTTTAACATTAGTCCTGAAGACAATAATTCCTAATAAAAATAATAATACGACCATCTGCTTATGGAGAAACTGAAAATAAACCAGTTGTAGACACAATTGCAATCAACCTCCTGAACAAAATTGATATTTTTCTGATTTGACATATTTCGCAGATTACTCGAAACTTGACAGTTCGTGAGCTGCTACCAAGCAACCTGTCAAAAATGCAACTGAAACGCGACTGCCACGGCGACCATTACTGCTGTCAAGCTTTGTTATGTTTTGAAATGTCAAATCAGAAAAATATCATATTTGTTCAGGAGGTTGCTCGCGATTTTTTTTTTTACATTAGCTCCTCCACACAGGAGGCCATGAGAAAAATAATTTCCCTCAGGGCCTATGTCATCTTAGGGGATGCTATGCTAAGGGTCTTTTTAAAGAGGAAAAGGATAGGAAGTTCTGGGAAGGAAAAAGGTATGAGGGGTGGGTTGGAATCTGGGAGTCAGCGTGTCCAGGAGTGACGGACGTATGAATCCATCCATCCAACTGAGCTGCAAGGCGATGGGTCAGAAGAGTCGGGCTGGAAAGGTCAAAATGCCTCCCTTAACCAACCTCACTCCTCAACCTCCGGCCCGCCACACAGCAGATGGATAGAAGCATTCGCCGCCAAGACCTGGAAAAATCTCACCCCATGAACCCGGGACAAATCTCACCCCTGCTAAGTCACCAAACGTAGCAAACCACTTGGGATGACCTATGTCAGAGGTGTTGTGGTACACATAACCGCCTTCCAAATTGATTGTGATTGTGTCGATTTGACGGCCGGCATAGTCCAGTAGTAAGGCTCTTGACTCGCACACACTCGAATCCCGGCGTGGCAAATAAATTTTATTTGATTAATTTATGTTATTTCACAATTAATTCATAAATAATATATAGTATATTTGAGGCACGTTCCAGAGTGGAAGATACTCTCAGTATCGCCCTGGTGTAAGACCACCATTCAGAATTGAAACGTTGCTTGAAATGGCATTAGCCGTGTTTGGTGACCAGATCTGAATAGCCAGGTACTTCCCCACCTTCCTCCTCACTATCTCCTTCCCCTCCCCACTACCTTCAGCCTCACAAAATACCCCAATTGGGGATGCCATAGTCTCACTGGCTTCTGACGGGAGCAGTTGGGACTCTTGTGCGGTATTCATATAAAAAACTAAAAAAGAAATCTGTTTTTTTCTCAGTTTCTCCATGAGCGAAGGCCCTAATTTCTAAATAATTCCTCACGGCCTGTGTCATCTTTGGGGATGATTTATGGAAAGTTCTTTTTAGGAAAGGAAGGAGAGGAAGTTCTTTATATAATGGTGAGCTCTGGCATTATGAAATTTTAATAAAAATTTGACAATAGGTTGGGCGCAAGTTGTTTGAAAAATGTATTATTTCATATAGTTTAGCGGGAGAAATACTTCCTTTCGAATGGCATTTTTACGCACGCCGGGTACTCGCTAGTATAAAATAAAACTCCTAGTGATAAACTTGCAAACATGCAGAACTATTCTCATTCCGCCTCACAACCGGATTGTGGAGATGAAGGAGTCAAGGAATCAAACCTTGTCGCCTGATGGGTTTGAGATAAACGATATTAAGTTAGCGGAAATTTACCTTCAACAACTGTTAGAGCATCCTCGCAGCAGACAATCTGAGAGGTGCCCTGTACAGGACATGTCTGAAAAAAAAATAATTTTTTTAATTAATTTCTAAAAATTAGGTTTTTGCTTGACAGTTCTAAAATGGGAATCCTTCCTAGGTAGACAGTCAAAGTTCTCTCAAATCTGTGAATAAATTGTGTAATAAATTAGTCTTCTACATAAAAAATATATAAAAATTAAAATATGCTTGCTTGGGTGTATGTAAGTATATGAGTGGTCTATGCATTGCTAAACCATTCATCCGATTGATGAAACTTTGGGGATTTGATGTGCGCATGCCTGCGATGGTTTCTATATACAATAATGAGTTTCTGGTATCACGAAATTATGCATTGCTTAATTCATCCATCTCATATTTGGAGGATTTATAAAAAAATATAAAAAAATCTTTAAATTTATAACCGCACGAATCCTGGGTGTTTGTTACGTTGAAACTGCTGTGAGGGGTACTTATTCGAGTCAACCTAGAATATTTTCGATTTCTATATATTGTCTATGGTATACTTGATAATGAAAGGTGTATATTGTTGGGGGTCCCGTGGAGGGGGGGAACCACCTACCTTCTGCCCTTCTGTATTGTCTGGTGCATACAATTACAACATTTAACAACATTAACTTAATTAGTTATCACAAATCAACAACAGGGCCTAGCTAGGTGTATCCTTCGAAGGGATTTCTCAATTCTCTCTGGGGTGTGATCTTATCAAGCGTGTAGACGAGGGGGACACATTTAAAAAGAGGAATCGTGGTTACCCGGTCTGGTCCGGGGAGCCGGGGGCAGTAATCCGGGGTTGGTGCCAGTGGCGGTGGTTTCCAAGTGGAACGGCCATGACCGCGACTACGTAAAAACTACTCAGATCGGCTCAGATTGTAACACCAATCGAGATCGGAGATGTCGCGGGAATTCGCTCTGCGTAGCGCACACCCTTGTTAGACGAGGGCCCGTTGATTTCTGCCGGCCGGGCAGCGAGCTCCTGCCGGGATCGCAGGGGAGGGGTGCGGTATATTCTTTCTTGCAAGGGGAAGGCGGGTGATGCTTGCGGCGGCCTGTAGCTTACCTACCGCGGAGCGGCGGAAAGAAGAGGTAATTCTTGCAAGGGGTAAGCGGCGTGATGCTCGCGGTGGCCTGTAGCTTACCTACCGCGGAGCGGCGGAAAGAAGTGGTAATTCTTGCAAGGGGTAAGCGGGCCATGCTCTGTTAGGATGGAACGTAACAATATCTATAAAAAAGGACTTAATTTTAACCGTAAACAGCTGATCAGAAATTCTGCGTGAAAAAAATATTAAAAAAAATTATTTTTATTTTTATTTTTACATGGTCATAATGGTGACCGGACAACTCAGAATGAAACCTACTCAGAAGAACCCCAGAAAAGTCATTAAGAGTGATGATAAAAAAAATTGGTTAAATAGGTTAATTTAGGTTAGGGTTACCGGCTATTTTAAAATAATTTTTTCATAGCTTTTAATGACTTTTCTGACGTGTTTCTGAGTTGGTTTCATTCTGAATTGGCATGGAACCGGTCATAATAGATAAAGCATTTCAATAGCTTCGTATTAAGTGCAAAATAACAAACGCGGGAGCTACAAATATATATATTTTTTTAATTTTGCCAAATCAAGGAGATAATTGCCTTTTTTAACTGAAAAGCAATCGGAGACATTTAAAATGGAGCCAATATATGGCAAAAATCGCTCCAGTGGTTATGAACATATTTCATGTATTTTACATTCAGTTATTAGACAATTTTTTTAAAAACATTAATTTTATAATTGTTTTCTTGTTGTCTCCTTTTTTTCTTACAAAGGTGATTTAATCGACCAAAAAGTTGGTTGATTTTCAAATAGTTCTTTTAATTGCTAGTTCCTCCGTCAATAGAATAAGTTGCTCCCACAGCCTTTGTGCCCGCATGATCCACCATAAGCTAGTCACATGCAAGATATATATCCTCATAGTATATTTATTCATATAGAAACAAACAGTTCATTGTTTACAGTGAAGAGAAGATTTATGATGTGTTATGTATCTATGATATGTTTCTTTGTAGTGTCTTATTTATGGTATGTCTATTTAGTAATTGATGTGCGTGGTGGGTAGGTGTGTGTGTATGTGTGAGTATGTTTGTAAATATGAGAAGTGGTGATATGTAAAGGGATATAGATGTGCTTTAAACTGTTTATATTGTTGACATGACGCTCTTTTTAAATTTGGGCATTGAATCGCAGTAAATGTTGATGTAGGAGTTTAGGCAAATATTATTGAATGTGTGAAGAGCACGGTTAATTGGCGAATTACGTCCTGCATTTGTTTTGTAATTAAGCGTGTGGAATAGTTCTGTATGGCATGTACGTCTTAAGTGTATGTTAAAATTAATTAGAGAAAGAAGTTCGGTACAGTCGACGTTGATATTTAAAATTCTATGTCTAAATGTTAAATCAGCTACTTCTTGCCTTAGTTGCAATGTTTGAAATGTGCATTCAAAGTTATTGTTGAATTTGAGGGTAAGATATTTTACGAATTTATTTTGAATATGTTCTATGCTATCTATGTATACTTTGTACTGCGGGTTCCAAATTGGCGGCGAGACATATTCCAGTGTACTTCTAACTAATACAAAATATAACATTACTACTATACGCAGGTTACTGAATACTTTATTTATACACACGATACGATTGCACCACCCCAGCCAGGAGCACTCCTGTCCTGGTGAGACCGGTACACCAGGGGGCACTGATTTGTTAGGATATGGAACACATGCTCTGAGGATTGGAAGGAGGTTGGAGTTTAATCGACAGGTATACATGGCAACCTAATAAGCCAATCTTGGAAATTAGGCTGGGCAGGAATAAAGGAATGGATTGAGCGTTATAATTTCGTTTTTGTCTTCCTTCTTTTTGCCTCTTCTTGACTCTTCATGGATCTTCTTGCTTCTTCTTGGATCTTCTCGCCTCTCCTTTCCTCTTCTTGGTTCTGTAGCCAGGTACTCGAAACTCTATTATTTCGGCTGACCACACCGCGTGCTGGAGTAGTGTACTTGCATTATCGCCGCTAGGCGTTGCGACCCTCGCAACATTGACATTACTTGCAATTTTGAAACTCTCACGGCAGGACGCTTATAAATATTTGTATTCATTGTAAACTACAGTGCAATAAATTAACCAAGTTTATAACTACCCTCTGTATTATTTAAAACCCGTGTATTTTGACGTAGTGCTAATGGAGTCAGATTAAATCATCAATGGTAATATTTACAACCAAATTCACACACGTTAAAGTTCTTTCCTTCTCTTCTCGGATCTTCTCAGCTCTTCATGGCTATTCATGGCTTTTCTTGTATCTTCATATTTCTTCTTGTCTCTACTGGGATCTTATCGTCTCTTCTCGGCTCTTCTTGGCTTTTCTTGCCTCTTCCCAGATCCTCTCGCCCCTCCTTGGCTGTTTTTGCCTCTTTTTGACTGTTCTTGGTATTCCTAGGATCTTCTAGTCTCTTCTCGGCTCTTCTTATGTCTTCTCGCCTCTTCTTGGATCTTCTGGACTCTTCTTGGCTCTGCTTGGATCTGCTCGGCCCTGCTTGGCTCTTCTAATCTCTTCTTTGCTTTCCTTGTCCCTTCTTGTCTCTTCTTGCTTCTTCTTGTTTCATGAGATCTTCTCGTCTCTTCTCGGCTCTTCTTAACTCTCCCTGTATCTTATTACCTCTTCTTGTCCATTATTGTTTTTTTCTTTTATGTTCTCCCATCTTCTTATCTCCTCTTGTCTCTTCTTACCTCCTTTTGTCTCTGATTATCTCTTTTCGAATATTCTCATCTCTTTTTGTTTATTCTTGAATGTTCTTGTCTCTTTTTGGCTCTTCTTGGATCTTCTCGATATTTTCCGGTTCTGCTTGCTACCTCTCGTCTCTTATTGTGTAATATTGGCTCTCTATAACTCACCTTTGCTTTTATTGCACCTTCTTTAAAATTTTCCCCCTTTGTTGGCTCGTCTCGGTAAAATAAAAACCCAAAGACGAAAATAAATTTAAAAATAAAATACCTTGTCTGTCCACAAATTCCGTGTACATGTCGCAGGCCAATCGCAAAATCAGGCAGATCACGATGTGCCTCGGGCAATTCACGATCTGCCGCCAGTCACCTCACGATGTGACCAGGCACATCGATTCTACGATCGGCCTACGAAATACATATACAATGGACATCCCGTGTACAAAGGACACCTTCTGAAATGTAATGACTAAATCATACTTTATTTATATGAAAAAAAAACCAAGCATTTTATACGACCTGTGAACGATTGAGTCAATGTGCTTATTAAATATAGCTATCAAGGTAAACGCCAAGATCTTTACATTCCGTTTTTCATTGTTGAGTGAATAAGAGTATATATCATATATAACAGGTTCAGTGTTGAGTGAATAAGAGTACTTAATTATATGTTTATGTCTGGTGAATGTCATAGTGTGACATTTGGAAACATTGATATCTAAATAGTTAACTTTGCAATACTTGCAAAGCCTATCTAGGCCACTTTGTAATACTTCACAGTCAGAGAGAGAATGCACAACTTTAATATTTTCATGTCATCAGCGTAAAGCATATATTCGGAATTTTGAAAGCCTATAGCCAATGTGGAGTTGCCTATATCATCGCTCGATATTTCGTTCCAATTGGGAATGTATGGCGAGCGATTTGCTCATATGTAGACGAGGCCAAACCCATATATATTATGAGGTTATATCACTCATCTGTGAGTAGCCCAATGGTTGTGTCACAATATGTTATATCGCTCACAATTCAACCTCATACAGTCATGTCACATGAGACAGGCGATATTTGAAAAAAATGTGACCCCCTCTTCTGCCGTAGGGAGCTGCCGTGGTCACGCGGCTATCAGCTGTCAATTATAGCTTGGTGTAACACCAAAATGTATAATTTGTATAAACCACACCCAAAAAACGCTTGAAGCATATTGTGTCGTCTGACTGGTGTGAATGCGGACCACAGAATGCCCGCTCCATTCATTCTCTGGTGGGATTTATGAGTTAAACAGGGCCCTATACTGAAGGAAGTAGAAGAATTAATTGCTAATATAACTTCTTATTTATTATCAGAACTTGTACATTGATAGATTTTTGTGTTATTTCATCCGCCATGCTAGGGATGTCCCTGTTTTATAACGGGTGAAGTTTACAGATTGAAAATCATTAATATTATGGTTGAAAAATAAAATTATAAGTTATTAAATTATACAAATTAATTTATGATTAATTTATAATTAATTTGTATAATTTGACGCCACCTAGCGAGGGATTTAACACTAACAATGTCTCTCTCGCAAAAATAAAGTTGGTTGTTTTCAGGTGAAAAAAATATAATAAGCAGTAATTGTTGAATGAAACGCTAGTATATGTATATTGAATTATTTGGCGGGTATTTGATAAGCCGCCATAGCTCAGTGGTCAAGAGCAGCTGACCGGCAATCAGAAGGACACGGGTTCAAGTCCCGTTGGCGGCAAGTATCTTTTCTCGGAAGATTTTTCAATGTAGATGAGTGTTTCGGGCTGATAATTATTGCTTATAATAATTTTTACCCCTAGTGCTATGTATAAAAATCTTGTCTAAACGTTAGTTTATAAATTAAAAAATAATAATACAAATTAAATTAAATTGCAAATATTATATGTCACAGTTTCTAAATGTAGTAATAGTTATATACTATAATAATAATAACAGGTTGATATTTATTAAAATTATATAATTCAATTTAGTAACAAATTTTATATATCATGGTTTCTAAATGTAAGGATCCATTGTGATAATTATTTTTTAAAGGAATGGGGCTGGGTTTCGGTTTTTAAGTTCTCAGGGAGAAGGTTAAATAATTTAGGAGCTAGGTACATGAAATGTCTTTGAGCTGACGTGGTGTATTGTAGGTACATTGTAGTATCGGTTGGTTATTGTTCTGGTGGTGTAGTTGTGATGTTAGAGGGTTTTTTTTTCGAATATTTGAACAAGACCTGCGTTAGAGTAAATTTTAGATGGAGTTGCCATATGTTTAAGACTATATTCAGTGAAGAGTCCAGTAAAGGAGTATCTTGTCGGTCGCTTGTTATTATCGTTTTTTGAGCTTTTTGAAGAGGATCAATAGAATTATGAGCACAAGCGCCCCAAATTATGATGCCATATGCTAATTGGGATTAGCAGAGAGCTTAGTAAACTGTTTTTAGTATTGTAGGAGTAAGTAAGTAGTAAGGAATATTTTTATAATAGTAAGTGAGTTACCGTAAGTGTAAAAACTTTGTTATTGCCAGAGACGCATATAGAAGGATTCGCTTACCTGTGGAAGAACCCCCTGAGTGGCGGCCAACATTGCTGACCGGCATTTGGCGAATGGAGTGCATTTTCCTGCCCTCCCTGTGCCGTCAAAGGTGCAGTTACTACCTACAAACACAGACACATACTTTTTTGATATTTCATAGACCCAAAACTGATTACGTCTAAAGGGTATCGAAATTACAATCTAGTCTCCTTCAACGGAAGCAATCTTTTCAACATACCTTCCATTGACGTGCTTTGTGCAACTCTAAGTGATATTAGGGACAGAGGACTCCATCGAAACCAGAATCCAGTAAGCGGTACTGCTGAATTTGGCAGCCACCTGAGTTCTGGAGTTGGAGCCCCAAAATACTTTTAAAAACCCTCGACTCTATGCAGAAACGGGCATCGCCTGATATATCCCCTATCGTAACAAACGAATTGCAATTTTGAGGCATCAGGATGGAATACGCGACAAGAGGAATTGGCGTCATTGATCTCTTCGACACCAGTGCTTAATTGGGAAACACACCAAAGGCTTGCCCAATATTTATACATGATTGACATTTGAGATTTGACAGCTTCTATGTTTCCTCCCCTTGCAACACCGGTCTCTTCAAGACCCAAGTTCACCCTTCTTCTCCCCAAAAAGGCCCTCCACACACAAGGGCGGATCCAGGACCTAGGTGGACCTACTTTTTACTTGTATCTATTATTATCAAAATTAAATTATAACTTCTTGTGACTTGACCACGACTATGTGACCCCCCGCCCCCCTGGCGCTATGTGACCCCCCCCCCCCCCCCTGGCGACAAAGCTGGATCCGCCCTTGCCACACACCATCTTTAAAGAGACACAGGCCCTGAGGGAAATTAGTTAATTAACAAAAGAAACCCCTACATCGATGTCAACGACGATGACAATGTTCTACCAGATTAGATTATGTTAAACTCAGCAGTGTAATTTACTAATTTCTTAGATTATGTTAAACTCAGCAGTGTAATTTACTAATTTCTTAGATTATGTTAAACTCAGCAGTGTAAATTGTATTATTTTGAATGTTCATTGGTAGTTACAATTTGGGAGGCGGATATGGGTACCGCCGCCCCGGGAACCATTTATTGGATAACCAACACCTCTGCCATAGGTCACCCCAAGTGGTTCGCTATGTTTGGTTACTTAGCAGGGGTGCCCGGGTTCATGGGGTGAGGTTTGTCTGGGTCTTGAATGGTTGAGGGAGTCCCTTTGACTTCCCCAGCGGTACTCTCGGAATATCTTCTTCCACTGCAGTGAGAGGGATGGATTTGTTCGTCCCCACTCCTGGACACACTGACCCCCAGATTCCTACCCACCCCTCATACCCTTTTCCTTCGCAGAACATCCACTCCTTCCTTTCCTGAAAAGACCCTCACAGCATCCCCAAAGATGACACAGGCCATGAGGGGAATTATTTTCTTCAGAGCCTCCTGTGTGGAGCTAATGTAAAAAAAATAAATTATGAAATATTTTGGGTACAATATAGTTTAGGGTTCTTTTACTGTATTTATTTGTACATTTTGGAACTACCAATCCTTCATTTTGGGTGAATCTTGTATTATGTTTTTGGTTAACTCTTTCACAAGGAATCATACTATATATCACTAGCAGACCCGGCCACACGTTGCTGTGGCTAACGAAACACAACGCCATTACCCAATCTTTACAATGAAAGGCTACAATCCACATCGCCCGCTTGCCAGCTGCCCGTTGCCAGCTACCTGAATTGAATCTTTGAATTTCTCGGCTTTTCTCTTCTATAATATGTACGTATTATACATATAAACCTTCCTATTGAATCACTCTATCTATTGGTGAAAACCGAATGAAAATCCGTTGGGTAGTTTAAAAGATCTAAGCGCACATACAGCGGGAGCGACTTCATTTTATACTTAGTAATAATAATAAAAATAATAATAATAAAGATGTTGACTATAATACAATACAGTATTAAACATTATACTAGTACAATAACTCTAACCAGTAAAACATTCAGAGAGTTGTATATTAACTTAATATTACTTCTGTGTGCATTCTTAAAAATCAAAATTTTTTTAATGGAGGTTTGTAATGTTTGGATGTAATTTATATTTTGTTCCACAAGAAGTAATTCCATAACGGATAGCGGATTCAGCCAGAGATAAGTAGATTAATTTTTAAGTACTCATATTATACTCGTACGTATACATATGTACATAAATCCTATCCATAAGAGCCCATAGACAAAAAAGAATAATGTGTACTAGAGATGGGTAAGTTCTGCATTTTTCCGGAGGCCTCCGAGACGTGCTTCCTTTTAAAAGTACTTGAGTTCTTGGAGCAGGTCTCGGGAGCCACTCCCGACTCGCGACTGGCCCGAATTTCCCAAAAGAATTCGAATGCGCAACCTGCTTCAGGCTCGCAAATGGCTCGAACCAAAGATATTGAAATATAAGGTAGATGTGCTATCTGCTGTTTTTACTATGTGGGTCTGCGCTTCCGGGTGTCGCCGACATTGTTTACCAATTAACAAATAAACTAAAAGAACAAATAATGAACGAATAAACCAAACGAAAGTTAAACTAAATGAACAAATTCTTTCCCTATTCAAAATATATTGTTAACCAATATTAATGCACATTTTCAAAAAATCAACGAAATGAACAAACTCTTTTTATATGAAAACTACGCTAATTAGCGCGTAGTCCGGCGACAGTTGCGCGGACACCATAGCATATCTCTTCTGTATTTGAATATCTTTGGCTCGAACCGAGACGCTCGGGTTCCACCCTAGCCGGACCTCGGAGCCGGAGCTCGCAAAAGAACTCAAACGCGCGACCTACTCCCGAATGGCTCGAATCAAAACGCTCGGGTTCCACCCTAGCCGGACCTCGGAGCCGAAGCCCGCACGCAAAAGAACTTGAATGCGCCAACTACTCCGACTCACACATGTGGCTCGGACCGTGACGCACGGGTTTGATGAATGCAAACTGCCACCGTGCCGAGCCGCGCCGCCACCCGACTGCGGCTCGGCTCGCCGAGTTTCGGCTCCAAGTACTGTACCGGGTTCTTTGGGAGTAGTCGAATTGAAAAGGGAGTAGGAGGAGGAGCCGCTTCGCGCGAAGAACCCGAGTTTAAGAGCCCACTCCAGCTGAACCTACACATCGCTAATGTGTACATCCCTGTCATGTAGCAGTCAATAGTTACACCTGAATATACATTTGTTTGTTGTTGATGAATGATGATTGTGTTTCCGGTACTGAACTTACCTTCCAATACCAACCCCCGAGGACAGCAGACAACCGCGACGGTACCCTCAAAACTGCATGTCTGAAAAAAAATTATCATAGTTTTTGAAAATTGCATTACCTTATGCTGTACTGCAGGAGTGGCAGCTTTTTATACGTTAGCAGGAGGTCCTAACACCTTGATCAAAAAGTTTTAGGACTTTATTCATAAAATCGAAAATACAAGTTTATTCATCAAAATCAATATGGTTCCCTTCAAAGCACTCCCCGTCAACTGCAATGCACTTACGCCAGCGCTTGATCCAATCCTCGAAACACTGCGGGTACTCATCAGTATGACCATCAGGGTCGTTTTCTATTTTTTCATGACATTCTCCAGGGTGGCGTAACGCGTTCCGCGAAGCGGTTTTTTGAGTCGGTTGAACAGGAGATGGGAAGGCTGATAGATATTTTTTTATTTTTTATTTTTTTTATTTATCTATATAAGGTATGTTTACATTACATTATTCGATGCCTGTCTCACTAGGGTATACCTGTGTTGAGACAGGCGTAAAAGGGTGAATATTGAAAGAAGGGTGAATGCCGGTAACTCCATTAATGGTGGACTGAATGCCGTTGGCGCTAATAAAAAACTGTCACAATTAAATCCTGGTACCTACCCTGATGAATGGCAGTGAGACATGGAACTGGCAGAGAAAGGATGAAGTAAACTGAATGCTGTTGAAATGAGATCCCTGAGACGTATGTGTGGTAAAACAATGTACGATCGTGTGAGAAATGTGGATATCCGCAAAGTATGTAAGGCTGATGTAAGCATAATGAGAAAGATTAAGAAAGGGTCCCTCAGATGGTTTGGGCATGTAGAGCGAATGAACGAAGAAAGTAGTGTAAGAAGAATATACGACGCGAATGTGAATGGTAGAAGAAGTCGGGGACGCCCAAGGAAGACATGGCACGATCAAGTGAATCAGATACTTGAGTCGGGCCATGTCAAAAATCAGAATAATAGAAGAGAATGTATGAGACGATGTATGAATGTGAGTGAGGCAAAGAGTGTGTGCCAAGACCGAGTTGTTTGGCATTCCGTCCTCTCTGCCTACCCCTGCGGGGAAACGACGTGATGGTTAGTTAGTTAGTTAGTTGAACAGGAAAAAGTCGCAGGGAGCCAGATTAGGTGAATTCGAAAGCTGCTGGATAGTATTCTTGGCGTTTTTGGTCAAAAACTTGCCAACTCGTGCATTGTTGTGGTGCAAAATTGATGCCATTTTCAGAGTACGTACAAAGGTAGAGGCACTCAGTACAGCGTAACTTTTACAAACGTCAAGCTATGATGCTGAAATTTGAAGGAAAGTGTCGATGACAGATGTAATAACCTAACAAACAAAAAAGCATTTAATCGGGTGACTGACAGAGTCGCACGGTGGCCGGTCCTAAAAGTTTTTGATCAAGCTGGTACGTCACCTTGGGGGATGCTGTGTGAAGGGTTTTTTTGAGGAAAGCAAGGAGAGGAAGTTCTGGGAAGGAAAAAGGTATGAGGGGAGGGTTGGAATATGGATCCATCTCTCCAATTGCGGTGCAAGGCGATTGATTAAGAGAGTCCGGCTGGAGAAGTCAAACGACTTTCCTCAACCGGTTTCAGCAGGAGTGCAGACGCATCTGCACCCCTGCTATGTCACCAAACATAGTGAACCAGTTGGGGTTGTTATGGTAGCTAAACTACAAATTGAAAGGTGGGTCAAATTTCAGCGCTGAAGGCACCCGGAAACATAATTCCTTTTCCGTATTCATAAGCTACAACTGCCGTCCCGAAATCAACAAGGGTTTATTGTACTGATATACATTACCCCAATAAACCTGTATCTATTTGGTCGCCAGCACGGGCGGATTTAGGGGGGGGGCACAGGGGCACGTGCCCCTCCCAGACAGTATTTTTGTGTACTGTGGAGATTCCATTACAGTACATACTTAGAAGCAAAAAGAACATACTTAGAAGCAAAAACTGTCTTTATTAAACATTTAATTTTTCTATTGTTTTGACACTTTTATAAACCTTCCTATACATACTTGAACTTGTAGAAATAAACTTGAAGTATGATACTTCAAGTATATTTCTAAAAGTAATTGTTGATTTTTTTACCCGTCCGCCCCTTGTGCCCCCCCCCAGAAAAAAAATCCTGGATCCACCCTTGGTCGCCAGTGAAGATACTGTCAGACTAAGCTATAACGTAGCAAGCATTTTTGGGTTTGGCCTATTGCAATTTAATCCAGCATACTGCATATTATGCGTTTGCTTCAAGTATATTTGTAATAATATTTTGTGTAATATTTTGACAATAATTTCTGAAACCACTGAAGCCTAAGACCAAATACAAATATGCTGGTTGTACTCCTTTGTAACAAATTACTTATCGAATACTCGTACATACTTGTGTTGTGCCAACTTATGTCTGTCATGCTCTGTTTATTATTTTATGTACTATATACTAATGAGTAATGATGCTACATACTTGTTATAATGCTCCTGTACAATTTAACATGTAAAAGCCATCAAGGCGTAAACAAATAAACAAAAATTATTTCAGCCTACAAATTTGTTTTTCTGAAAAAAATTCTTCTTTATGAAAAAACGTTTAGAAGTTTATCTTCTTCGACGACCTCCGTAGCCCAGTGGGTAAGACTCTTGACTCACAATCCGGAGGTCGCGGGTTCGAACCCGGCATGCGCAAATAAATTTTATTTGATTAATTTGTGTTATTTCACAATTAATTAATTTAAAATAATATATAGTATATTTGCGGCATGTTCCAGAGTGGAAGATACTATCAGTATCGCCCCGGTGTAAAACCACCATTCAGAATTTGAAACGTTGCTTGAAAATGGCTTTAGCCGTGTTTGGTGACCAGATCTGAATAGCCAGGTACTTTCCAACCTTCCTCTTCCCCAACTCCTTCCCCTCCCCACTACCTTCAGCCTCACAACATACCCCAATTGGGGATGCCATAGTCTCACTGGCTCCAGACGGGAGCAGTTGAGATTCTTGTGCGGCATTCACTGTAAAAAAAAAAAAAAATTAGTTAATGTTAATTTTTGGGAAAATCGTAAAATTTGTAGGAAAAAAAGTCAGAAAATTTTATTTGAAAAGACATATCAGGTGAATATGTCTTTTTCAAATAAAATATGATGATTCGAGTATCAGGTGAAGTTAAGATATTTTCAATGTTTGAAAATTTAAATTTTTCTGAAAAACAAGTAGAAATGGAAAAATCTGAAAATTTAAGCTCGGAAAATTTGTCCAAAATTGGGTCCGGAAATTTTTATAAAAATACTAGCTGACTCGGCAAACGTTGTTCTGCCATATAAATTATTTCTGGTAAATATTTTGGTTGTTAAATAAAAAATAACGAATGTATTGTAAGTGTGTGTGGATGGGATCTATGACGGAAATAAATAAAGAAAATCAGTATTAATTTCGAAGAGCAATTGCAGCGGTAAGGCTCTTGACTCGCACACCGAAGGTGGCGGGATCGAATCCCGGCGTGGCAAATAAATTTTATTTGATTAATTTGTGTTATTTCACAATTTATTCATTTAAAATAATGTATAGTATATTTGCAGCACGTTTCAGAGTGGAAGATACTCTCAGTATCGCCCTGGTGTAAGACCACCATTCAGAATTGAAACGTTGCTTGAAATGGCACTAGCCGTGTTTGGTGACCAGATCAGAATAGCCAGGTACTTCCCCACCTTCCTCTTCCCTATATCCTTCCCCTCCCCACTATCTTTAGCCCCACAACATACCCCAATTGGGGATGCCATAGTCTCACTGGCTTCAGACGGGAGCAGTTGGGACTCTTGTGGGGTATTCATATAAAAAAAAAGCCAATACAAATAAGCTCGATGGTTTGCCCAAGCGAGAACATGCCACTTATAATTGTCCATGTGAAAAACACGGTGTGCCCACATCTTTTTGGAAAAGTTCGATGAGGTGGACGTAGCGCTATCTGTCATTCAACAACATAAATATTTTCGTTCTGTTTGAAATATGAACGACAGTTAAATTTTTTCATACAAAAATACTAAAATCGCGATTATAAAATGGGAGGGTGGTACAGGAGGGTGAAAATTTGGGGTTTTAGATATTTTTTGATGCTGAAAAAAAATAAAAATACAAAAAAAAATGTTGTCAATAAAAAACAAAAAGTTTTCTGGATAAGGACACCTAATCACCTAGCGGTATGAAATATACTTTACGACCTATTCTCATAGCTACCAAATACACCTATATAAAAAATTTCATAAAAATCGGTCGAGCTGTTAAATTAAAGCGCTTATAATTTTAATTTCGTTATTTGAAGTATGTAAATTTTCCATCTTAGGAAATTTTCATTTTCAACACATTCAACACGCTTTTGTAAAACGATTATACTGCTAACTGAGGTCATTTCTTACAAAAGCGGCCTATACAAATTATTGAAATATTACTTGACTTCAGTTAAACACGTTCAGTTATACAACGATTTTTGTTAATCGCGCAGCAAATACAAAGAATCAATATATGTACTGATACATCTCTCTCTCTCCGATGGCGCTACAGCCCATATCGAGCTTTGGCCTCCAGCAACATTCGCCTCCAACTCCTCCTGTCCTCAGCGACTGACTTCTAGTTTGTTACCTGGAGAAGCTGTGCTGCATCCCCTCTTACCTCGTCTTCCCATCTCAGTCTGGGTCTTCCCACTTTTCTCCTTCCACCTTGATGTCCAGTCATAATTCTTTTTGGAACACATGTGTTCATACTGATACTTGCTACAAACCCGAGTTTTCAAGATGGCATCGTGCGCCTACTGAACAAGCCAATGGATGGGTTTGCGATACTGGCATTCAACTGGACAAGGGACCGTTGGGGTATATCTAATCGCTACAATAAACTCGTTTTGATTTCAGGACGGCAGTTGCATCTACTGAACACGCCAATGGATGGCTTTTGTGATACAAGTCCGTGCATTACTGGCGTTCAACTGGACAAAGGACCGTTGGGGTATATCGCTACAATAAACTCGTTTTGATTTCAGGACGGCAGTTGCGTCTACTGAACACGCCAATGGATGGCTTTTGCGATACAAGTCCGGGCATTATTGGCGTTCAACTGCACAAAGGACCGTTAGGGTATATCGCTACAATAAACTCGTTTTGATTTCAGGCCGGCAGTTGCGTTTACTGTGTCACCCTAGATCAGTGGTAACCTAAAATTTTAGTGACGCGTATGACTCTTTGGATAGGCAATTGCGTCTTTTCAGATGTCGATTCCAATTTCACCCTACTCATCTAGCCTTATGAGATGGAGCCAACTCAGCAGAATGTTGCCAACTCAGCTCATACTGCAGTTTATGTGATGACCGTGACCGGTTATCATCATAACTTCTGGACTCCGCTGTATGACCAGATCCTTCCAGATCCAGATTCTTCTGATTATGATCTCAGTACAGGGTGTAGACAATAATAAGTCGTAGGTAGACTATTGATGTTTATTCCGAGATATTGTACAATGGCGCTTCGTGGGAAGTCTGAAGGCAAAGAGGACAATAGACAGCAATCACACCCTTTTATATGTTCCTCATGCTGTCTCACTCATACATGCATGTCTCTTTCATACTGCAAGACATACGTTCACCACAGTTTATACTGCACTTAGAAAGCCAGATCCATTGAATCACTCGGAACACAAGAACGGTTTCCTGCGAAATGCAAAGAATTTACATTTTCATTCGGAACCAAATTTACTGAAATACAATAGATGTGCTTTGGTGGCCGCCCGACCCTCGGTGGACTACCATCTAATTTAGTTTGAATACAGAAAGAATTCGTTAATTTAGTTGATTTCGAAGAATTCGTTCATTTTTGTTGACCAAGTATAGTTTGTCCCTGTCAAAATGCCATCTTGTTCAATACAACTATGTAAAAATACGACATCAAAGGGAACTTCAAAACAAATGGAATTTTATTTCATCAGTAAGAATAATTGAAAATACAGTTTTAGAAAGGTTTTAAAGCAGGCAATATTAATTGATGATTCTACACATGTGAATTTGGTTTATAAGTTTTGGTTTTTTTGGCTAATATAAGAGGGTTAAGTTGCGGCTTTACCTGGGGAGAAATGCCCTTGTAGGCTGCTTCCAGGACTACAGAGCAATCGGATATATGCTGGCACAAGCCCACCTGTCCAGTTCCGTCCACGATGCATGCATCACCTGTAACATAATACCATAACAGTTTTAACCACTGGCGCGATCACGCAAAATAAATTGCTTGAGATTTCCAAACGATCGTTTTTTAAATATTTCGCCATCTTTAAAAAAAATCATACCTTCGAATTTTAACATGAAGACATAAAAACTTATTATAGTGCTATATAGCCAATGAATTTACCTGTATTTTACCGTTTATCTCATATTTGTAGGATTTATAAAAAAATCGTAAAGTTTATAACCGCGCGAATCCTGCGTGTTTGTTACTTTGAAACTGCCGTGAGGGGTACTTACTTATTCAAATCAACATAGAATATTTTCGATTTCTGTATATTCTGTGGTATACTTGATAATGAAAGGTGCATATCTATGGAAAAGGGACTTAATTTTAACCATAAACAGCTGATCAAAAATTCGGCGTGAAATTTAAAAAAAATTTTTTTTTTTAACATCGTTCTAAAATAGTCTACGAAGTTTGGATTTGCGACATCTATGGTCATAATTCATCATTTGCATATTTAAAATTATCAACAGTATTACTGATACACCTGCATTGTTACAACTCATCCAGTTCAACATCCCTTCCCGTAGACTCCAAAATAATGAATTGCTGTTCCTCAATCATCATTCTACTAATTACGGATACCATTCTCCCTTATCCAGAATGTCGAGACTTGTCAACGCAAGTCAAAGCATTGATTTTTTTGGTGTAAAACTAAATGACTTTCGGCAATCAATGTGCAATATTTAAATGCTTCTTCATGCTTTGACTTGTAGTGTCTTCTATATGTACTTTTTACATTTTATATTGTCATTGCTATTAATTTATGTGTAGTCTCCCTTCACTGTCATCTCTGTTTTTTTTTTTATTTATTTATTTGTGTTATTATTATGTTTTTAATGGACTATTGTCCTTAAATTAATAAATAAACAAATAATAGATATAGCATTTCAACAGCTTTGTTTTAATCCAAAATAACGCACATGGGAGCTTCAATTTTTTTTTTTTTAATTTTCCAAATCAAGAGATAATGGGCTTTTTTTACTGAAAAGCAATCGGAGACATTTAAAATGACACCAATATATGGCAAATATCGCTTCAGTCGTTAAGAAAGAAGATAGTAGGATCCATGGAACTGTGGTTGAATGGAAGCGGCATAAATATTTTTATATCTTCGGCCGCATCTCTGCGAGCACCTCTGGCTCCAGGTGTAGTCGGAAGGTCTTGTGATGACTGCGTCTGCAGATGCTGGATGTGAGTAAATCCAGAAGAAATAAGGTGCTCCCATGATACTCCGCTGCTGATCCAGGATTTTAATGATTGTCCTGATGGTCTTCAATAATGGATGCCGCTGATGGGCGCGGATTTATCAATCTTCACATGTTGTTAAAATAATGGCGAACTATTACTATGTGATTACGTCGACCCGCCACAGGGACGGTGGCCAAGGTCACCTGTGGCTGCTCAAAGAATGAAGAGCTCAAGGCCAGTCCTGCCTAGTGAACCCCTCTGTGCAGATCCTCAGTATCACCAACTGAGCAAAGGTAAACATTTCAATGCTACCAATATAAAGATGTTGAATGTTAACAAACTTCATACCAATACACAGATAATTCACTTGTTACATTATTTTTTTTTTAACAATTTGGGAACGTATAAATGATCAATACTAGCACAGCTCGCACAATTTGTCACCGGCTCCCGCCGGATGGGATTCCTATTATGTTTTGTGAATCTTCTGTTTAGTTTGCAGGTCTGTTGTCCAAGCCGCACAGAAGTTCTGATGTCATATTTCAGTTATTTCAATACAAAGTAGATATAACATATGAAAATATATTTTGTATTTTTTTACCTCTCTCTTGTCCAATAACACCAGTCAACAGCAACACCGTAGACACAATCTCCAAGAAAAAATGCATGATGATTTTTTTCACAACACTCAATTTAAATAAAAATTGTATTTTAACTCCCTGTCCAGTTCTGATTTGGAATCACACTGCAATCCGAAGTCATAAGCTGTCTGATTTATCTCTATATTACTATACTTTATATCTTTATTTTGACCTATGGGGTCGCACAAAAGATAAGGAATCTTGGTGTCTCTCGAACACCCATTTTCAATAAGATAAATAATTATTAGGTACCTAATAATACTTTTTTTTATTCAGACTTCTCGATTAGGGACCGCCCGCGCGCTGGCTCGCTTATTGACCGGCGGATCATCGCGGACCATCTTCTAGCTCTCGCGGACCACTGGTTGGGAAACCCTGGTCTATATGAACATATTTTTTTAAAGCCATAATATTTTTCACTGGAGTTCCTTATTGCTACAACAGCGGTTACAATCACATTATACTTTATTATTATTAATCACATTATTTAATTTCATTTTAGGGGGCATACATTAATTACTTGAGCAACTCCCCCACCCCTTGTTGAGATTAAGTGAGATTTGGCGTGACCCCCCTCCCCCTCACATGAGATTCCGCGACCGTGGAAAAAGTGCATAGGTTTTCAATGTAGACGGGGCCCCAAAGAATCCCCGTTGATGTAAATATAATCGTGACAGCAGCTGCTGACCTGAAACAGCTATTGTCACGGTTGTATTCACAATGGGGCGGGATGGGTTTCTCCGGGTCTGCGCGCGCGTCGTTAGGTTTTTCTCTACAATAATATACGAGTGTATTCTTTTATCTATAGCCCCCCCCCCCCCCGGTTTAAATAAGATTTGGTGAGATTTTACTGGACCCCTCCCCCCCATTGTGAACTCACGTAATTAATGTATGCCTCCGTATCTATCCTACATACTCTAATCTGAGTTTTTTCTATTTCAACCACTTTATGTTTTCTTTATTTTTTTAGTCTATTTTTTTTTTTATATAATACTATGAATTTTTGCGGAAAATTCGCTGGTTCAGGCAACCATGTAATAAAAGGTGTTTTTTTAGAGGTACTTATACAAATTCAAAATGAAAAAAAAACACATTCAAATAACGTTAATGTCTATGATATTGGCTTAATTTAAAAGATAATAATTATAAGCCATTATTGTTTAAATATGATTTCGGACAAAGAAAGTAATCTAATGGTGTGAGGTCACACAATCGTGGAGGTCAGTTCACAGGTCCATTACGTGAAATTATGCGCTCACTAAATACTAAATAAAAGCAATAAAATAAATTTGCAAGCGCTGTTCTGACGTCAGTCTACTCAGGAGAAATGGCAAAACGTACTGACTATTTAGGCCCTCCGTTCATGGAGATACTTACAATCTACGTAATTGTGACGAAACCACAAGTACCCTGCTGATATACCACTTTTTAATGCTAGTCTCCGTACATGACGCTATCCGAAATGTACTGAACTTGATCATTTTTCACGTGCAGCCGTCGAGTGAACACGCTGTCAAGTGATGTCATATGACTTTTTTCCAACATCAATCCATGCCTTCTCCACTTAATCTTTTCTTACGTATTGTGGTAACGTATAGATATATAAACATGCATTTTTTCCACTTTCAGAACAAATCTAACATTACTTTCATGTACCGCCACCATTTCTGTCAAACGTCAAATGAATAAGTATCGGACACAAATGATGCAAGCGTCGCGCGCGATCAGCACTGTCGGTATTGTGATACTGATTGGAAACCGACAGCCACCTCGTAGCGCCGTGAACGGACACCAGCAAAATCGTACGGGGGGTACTTACGATCGGCGCGTATGATACGCGCACGGGGATCGAGTATCTTGTAAGTATCTCCGTGAACGGAGGCACTAAATCAACCGTCAACCGTCAAATTGACAGACTGTAGAAACATTGAAACAAACCTCTAAAAAAACACCCTTTATGTAACTACCTTAATAAAATATGTATAACTGTTTGTTTCCCTAATGAACTAAAAAAAAATACTTAAATACACTGTAATCAATTGTAATTTTTTCATGTAAAATCCCACCAGGGAGTTAATAACTAACAAATAAAAAGAAATAAAAGTCCGTTATTTTACACCCGTATTCCCATGGGTCGGTAACGAATCGACATAAACCGAGTGCTGTAAGATCCTGCGCAGAAAAGATAAAGTTCTCAAAACGAACACAATAAGTATTTATATAATTTTCAAAATATTAACTTTGAGATGACAATATACTCATGTCGAAAGTTCAATTACATGACACAAAGTAATTTGGTTTTATGTGTCTCTTTCTTAATCTTAATTATTACGCTTCCATCGGCCTTGCATTTCGATCTCCACATTTTTAGCACGGTCATAAATAGTTTAACCACACATACACCTTAGTGACCACATTTCTAAAGCATTTATTTATTTATTTCAAAACATACGGCACAACATGTGCCATTGACATAATTATATTTATATATATTATAATACAATAACATAAGAAAGTGACATATAAATGTAAAGTTAAATATAAAAACAAAAGGTAAAAAAAGGAGTTAAGGTAATGAGTAGTAAATAGAATTATGATGTATGAAATTAATGAAAGTATAAAGTAAAAATGTTAACTATAAAATATAAAGTATAATGTAAAAGTAAAAAGTTAAGATAAAAATTTGAAAGGCAGGAAATAATATAAACTATAAGTTTTTTTTTTTTTTTTTTCAATTATTTCTGGCTTTCACCCTTCAAGGGTGTTCTAGGCCATCATTTATAATTACAGAGAAAGGAAAGGTGAATTTATATATTAATTTTATTTAAATGAGCAAATTTCAGAATTTTATGGAAGATTGGAGTAGAGTTCAGACTTAGAAGAGATGAAATGTTGAATGGAGGAGAGGCAATTTTTGATAACGCTTGATAGAAGAGAGGATATTTATTTAGAGAGGGACAATCAAAAAATATGTGATCTAAAGTTCCCACATCTAGACCACAGAACGTACAGTCTGGGGAGTCAAGCACATGAATTTTATAAAGGTGAGAAGGAACGGAACAATGTCCGATTCTCATACGAATAAGTAAGGAAATTTCTTTTTTGGAAAAATGGGGGAATTTTTGAAACCACGGTTTTGATGGGATAGTCCTTTGAATTGAGGCGTAACGGGCACCCTTGGATTGACTAGCAATGTTCCAATACTCTGTCCAAACATTGCGGGATCTATCTTTGATGATGGAAAAAATATCAGACAGGGGAATATGGTTTACGAGGGTAACGGTAGGGTTAGACGCTCCTTGTTTAGCCAAGGAATCAGCAATATCGTTACCCACTATGCCAACATGTCCAGGAATCCAAATCAGAGTGACAGTTTTTCCAGAGCTTTGAATGGAGGTTATCAATACTCGAATAAGACATACAAAGTGATCATCAGGATGAAGAAGAGGACTGGTTTTAAGTTTTTGGAGGGAACTGAGAGAGTCAGAGAGAACAAGAGAATGTTCAAAATTATTTTTTATTATATATTTGAGAGATTCAATAATCGCAATGCACTCGGCAGAAAATATTGAAAATTGGTTTGAAATTGAATAAAATATTCTTTCATTAGAATTATTGTGGTAAACGTTAATACCAATACCACAGTTAGGAGAGTCCGGAGATTTGGAGCCATCAGTAAATAAAAGAGAAGAGTTGGGCCATTTAGAAGAAATAATGTCATTGAACATATTATTGACAGTGCGGGCTGGGAGATTGGAATGACTTTTAAGGATGCCGATCCCTTCTAAAATCGTTGGGGATAGGGTGACGTGACTATATTTTAATTTGTACAAAGGAAGAAGATCATTTTTGATAATTTGAAGCTCTGAGAGAGAGCGAAAATTTTTACAGATGGCAGGGAGAGGTTTAGTTCGAGCTCTGATTGTAGATGAATGTGTTGAGTCGTTGAACAACGAGACTCTGGGAATAACCTGATGACTTTTAGAATTTAAACATTTAAGAACAAATTTGTCAGCAAATAGTTGACGCCTTAAATAAAGAGGAGGATCAGAACATTCTACTTGGAGGGAATTGATAGGCGACGATTGCATCGCGCCAGTTATTATTCGCAATGACTTAGATTGAATTTTGTCTAATTTACTGAGTGCATTTTTGGATGCAGTACTAAAAAGGGGGCAGGCATAGTCGAGATGGCTTCGAATAAGTGCATTGTAGAGCAACTTAATGCAGATAGGATGTGCACCCCACCAAACGCCAGTCAATGATCTGATAATATTTAAATTTTTTTCACATTTAGTAACTATATTATTAATGTGGGAAGACCATTTAAGTTTCCTATCAAATGTTACTCCCAAAAATTTAACTTCGGAAGCATTGGGGATTGGAGAGTTTTTAAATAAAATTTGAACAGGGTGGTTATTATGACGATTTGAGAAGGTGACACACTGACTCTTTTGTACTGAAAGTTCAAGACCATTTAAAGTGAGCCATGTGCAAAGGGCATCCATGGCTTCATTAAGATATTTGACGGCGGATGGAATGATTTTGGATGATAAGAAGAAAGCTATGTCATCTGCGAACTCAACAACTTTTACTTGAGGGGGAATGGTGACATGCATATCGTGTGTGTATATATTATACAGTAAGGGGGATAATACATCGCCTTGGGGTAAACCCTTCCAAATTGACCTACTCTGAGGAGTAACATCTGGTAGCTCAATGAAAATTTTCCTATCGAGAAAAAGATTAATAATAGATTGGACAAACATGAGGGGTAAGCCAAGGCCTAAAAGTTTTTTTTTAAGAATTGGGATGGAAACATTGTCAAAGGCTCCTTCTATGTCTATAAAGACTGCAAGACATACTTCTTTGTTAGAAATGGATAAATTAATATCAGTGCTGATGATGGCAAGGTTATCTTGTGTAGATTTCTTTTTCCTAAATCCAAATTGGGATGGAGAGAGAAGATGATTACTCTCGACAAAAAATTCTAACCGGTTTTTAATTAATTTTTCATAAATTTTACTAAGGGTGGATGAAAGAGCAATTGGCCTATAGTTGGATCCAGAATTGGGTGATTTGTTTAATTTTAGAATTGGGATGATTATTTGAGAACTCCAGTCATCAGGTATTATGCCAGTCTGGAAGATTTTATTTAAGATGCATAAAAAGTGATTTAGAACATTATCATTACTATTTTTGATAATGCTATAAGGTATACCATCTCTGCCTGGAGATGAGTCCTTGACTGTTGATAAACAATTTTTTAATTCAATTAAAGTGAATGGAGAGTCTAGCCAATGATCAGACATAGGAGTGTTGTGGATTGGAGTTATTTCATCTAAGTTAGGTACAGAAGGGGGGGCAATTTTGTCCAAGAACTCGTCCATCCATTTAGAATGAGAAGCTCGAGGAGATGTTGGACTGAAGGAGGATCGAAATCTTCGAATCATAGACCAAACTTCCGAAATTGGAGTGTTCGGAGATACTGAACTGCAGAAGTTGTACCACCCGGATCTTTTTTTTGACCTCAATACCCTTTTGGCATTGGCTTCGGCATTTTTGTATATGAGATAGTTCTCCATAGTCATATTGTGACGATAGGAAAGAGATTTAGCTTTCCGAATTCTCACTACTTTGGAACATTCCTCATCCCACCAGGGAGTCGGAGGGAGTTTTTTGAGAGATTTGGTTTTAGGGGGAGGATTTGATTTATTGATTGCAGTTACGAGCATTGATTTGAAGTTATCGTAGTCATCTTTGACAGATAATGTATCGGTATAGGATAAATTTTGTATAAACTTATCCATATGTGAGTTAAATTCGTCCCATTTGGTGTGTTTTGTTTTAATCTTTGTCGAAATATGGGACTTGTCTGAATGGAAAGAAGTTTGATAAGTGATGGTGATCGGGAAATGATCGGGGGACACCACCCACGAGGAGAGAGGTGCCAGATTAGTAGAGCATATGGAGAGATCCACTGCACTGGGGTTTGTGTTGGGGCGAGAGATTCTAGTAGGAGATCCGTCATTCAAAAGAAAAAGGTTGGATTCATCTAGGAAATCCATCATACTTCGACCGTCTCGATCACAGAAAGCAGAACCCCAGACGGGGGAATGGGCATTAAAATCACCCAATAAAAAGAAAGGAGGGCTTAGTTGACGGACAATTTGCAACCACGCTTGTTTATTGAAGTGCGATGTTGGGGGAAGATAGATAGAAACAAAGGAAGTGTCCTTTATTTTAGCTGCAACCATTTGAAAGTCAGCATTGGAGGGTTTGATATTAATTGGGAAAAACGAAAGGGATTTTTTAATAAAAAGGGCAGCACCACCGCCCGTACCTTCCGGGCGATCATCGCGGAGACAGGAGTACCCTCCCACATTAAAGTGGGTGGATGGAGTAAACCATGTCTCCGAGATAGCAGCCACAGAAACAAGGTTTGAATTTAATAGGTTAAGAAGGTTCGATTTGTTAGAAATAGCACTGCGGCTATTCCACTGAAGAATTCTGACATCTTGAAGAGCCATTTTGAATAAATGATTTTAATGTGGAAATAATAGAAGCAGCGTTGGACGGTAGATTAGTTTGAGAAGAAATTAGGTCAATTAGAAGCATAATAAGAGTTTGAATAAATGAAGAATTATCTTGGGAGAATTGTTCAGAAAGCTTTTGATGGTTTGTTGAGGATGAATTATAATTGTTTGCGCACCCATTTGTGGCATTTGAAAGAGGTGAACCATTGGGATTTAAGAGAAGTGAGTTGTGTTGTTGCTGATCGTATCCAGGAGCCGGTTTAGAGATAGGGTTTTTGTATGTGAATTTAGTTGAACGAGAAGATGTTGAGGAGGAGGCGGGTGGGTTAGATGAAGAGTTACTGGATAAAACCTCAGCAAATGATTTTTTGACAGGCGGGAATAGTTTAGAAGCCTGCAGAAAAGACAAGTTCTCGGAGGCCATAGAAATTTTTATATTTTTTTGGCGAGATTGTTCCGGACAAGAAGAGTTAATAGCGGAATGAGCACCTGAGCAGTTAAAACATTTAGGTGAAGAGAGAGAAGAACATTGGTCAGCCGTGTGGTTTTCTCCACATTTGAAACATCTGGGAGGGGATCTGCATGCAGCTTTGGTATGACCAAAACGACAGCAATTGTAACATTGAGTGGTGGGATAGGTATACATTTCAACTGGTAAGGAGTTGAAAAATAAATAAATATGGGAGGGAAGAGATTGTCCTTCAAATGTGATGACGACAGATTGGGAGGGCTTCCAGGAAACGATGCCCTCAGAAGAGTCCTTATAATTTAACCTCCTGGCTTTTATGGGATTGCCGATATGTTGGGGGGTTGAAAGTGAAGACAGGATTTCTGGAATGGACAGATCGGTCGAGATACCTCTGACGAGGCCCATTCGAGTGACATTGAAAGTTGGGATGTACGCCTTGAATTTAGAATTTGATGAAATAAATATGTTTTTGATAAAGTTGTTGGCGGCTGAACCTGAGAGGAATTCAACAGAGATTCGGAAGCGACCCTCAGCTTTTACACCTCCAGGCTTAATCGAAAGGTTCTTGCTATTTGATAGAAATTTACCAAATTCAAGAGGGTGGATAGTTTTACCTTGCTCAGTTTTTTGAGCGTACACAATGAACGGGCCACAGGAATGAGGAGAATAAAAGTTTGTAGGAGGAGATTGAGGAAGAGCAGGTGAAGACTGAGAAGAAGGAGAGTCATGTTTTATTGAGGAAGAGGGACTAAACTTCCTTTTTTTTGTGGTAGTCAGAATGACAGATTCACTGTCTGAAATTACTACATTTTCACCATCTGGGGGGTCAGGGGGAGGATCTGGGGGCTTTTTAGGGTGTCCAGGGGGGTCCTCCTCCATTGTTCACAAAATTACAAAAGAAAAAATGTATGGAAAGTGACAGAAATAAAAAAGGTTATAAATATCTGGAAATCAGCGACGAAAAGTGACTCCTGGAAGATCAGAGGGGAGAAGAATCCTCAAGTAACAACACACTACACTTTTATTGACCAGAAAACATAAAAATATTAGTTAAAATAATAAAAAAAGATTATTTTTTCCTAGGCGAAAACAAAATAACTGTGACAGCCAGATGTTCAAAATTAGAATCCAAACTATAAGTTACCTTTGTAAATAATATAAAGTACAAAAGTTATAAAAAAGTATGACAAGTAAACAGTAAGAAATGCTCTTAGGAGCCAAATATTGAAGATAACCAAAAATTTAAAAAAATATATATATAATAAGTAAAAGGAAGGTATTACGGAATATACAAAGCGTTATGAAAAGTAGGTACCTATGATGTGTTTCTAAGCCATAGGTATTAGAGTGCATACTGGTAGGACTTATTATTATGGTTACATGATTATATTTATTATGATTACGTGGTAGTACTAGCAGATAAATTTTGTCTAATGCATCTTTTGTATGATGACAGACTTTCAGCATGATCGATATGAGCAAATTCATTACCTAAAGTGTGTAAACGATGTATTATTGAATTTTGTTCTGCATTACTAAGAGTGTTGTTGCAATAATAAGGTGTTTTGAGTCGAGTTGTTCTACTAGGTACATGATAATTTATTAACGATACCAATTCAGGGGAGTCAAACCAGTTATTGTTTATTTTAAATAAAAAAAAAAGATCATTGAGTATTCTTCTATCTTTTAACGATAAGAGTCGCATTTTTTGTAATAGAGAATCATAGTTTATGTCATCCGCTGGAATTCCTAATTTGAAATTAATTGACCTGAGAAATTTGCGTTGGATTTTTTCAATGGAGTTTGCGTGGCTTTTGTAGAGAGGGTTCCATATGGGGGAATTATATTCCAAATGACTCCTAACCAGAGTTGTATATAGTAATTTAAATGTATGAATGTTTTTGAAATCTTTACATAGTCTTAGAATGAAGCCCAGCATTTTCATAGCTTTATTAGTAATGATATCAATGTGGTTGATAAATAGTAGTTTAGTGTCGAAGGTTATTCCGAGGTCCCTTATTACAGGTACTGACATATATTATAATAAAACGAATATAAAACTTTATTCCACTTAATTTTATTCGACCGTAACCGGTTTCAGCTCGTCAAAGCCATCTTCAGACTGAAGGGTACTGACATTAAACTGTGATTGTTAAGTGAATAACTGTATTTGATGGGGTTTTTTATTCTAAAGAAACTCATGATTTGACATTTTTTATGTTAATGGTACACCATTCTGCGAATTTTACAAAATTGGATTGAGGGGACAAGCAGTCGTATGTATTTTTAATGATTTTATAAATTTTCATGTCATCAGCAAATAATAATCTGTTAACATCAGAGAATATGGAAGTGACATCGTTTATAAATAGTATAAACAATATTGGACCAAGGTGCGAACCCCGAGGCACACCACTAGTTGCTTCAAATTCGTAAGACAAGTGTTCTTTAATAGAGACAGTTAGTACACGTTTTGATAAATAATTCCTAATCCAGCATAATAATTTACCACTTATTCCTAGTTTAGACAATTTATTTATAAGAATTTTAATGCAAACCTTATCAAAGGCTTTACTAAAATCCTTATAAATTGAGTCAACTTGTTCTCTATTACCAAGAGCACCTGAGATAAAATTTTCGTACGGTGTAAGGTTAGTTAAAGTAGATCGTCCAGAGATAAAACCATGTTGAAATGATGAGATATTAAATTTCATGCAAGAACATATTTTTTGAAGAATTAACTTTTCAAAAATTTTTGGTTTCGACAATTGTATGCATATTGGTCTGTAATTTTCAACTAAAGACTTGTCTCCGCTTTTAAATATTGGAGTGAGAAAGCTATTTTTCCATATTTGTGGGTTTTGCCTGATAAAAGTGATTGATTAAATAGTAGGTACAGTGGGTAAGAGACACTAGCCCCACAGTTTTTAAGAAATACAGGGGGAATTTTATCTGGCCCTGAGCAAGATTTAGGTTCCAGTAGTTTGATACATGCTGCAATTTCTTTAATCTCAATATGTATCTGAGATAGTTGTAAATTTATATCTGACTCGAAGTTTGGAATGTCTTCATCAGGGATATCGGTTTCATACACATCCTTAAAAAAGTCTGCAAACAAATTGACAATTTCATTGATTTTACAGGAAGTTTTCAGTTTGTAGTGCATAGTTTCAGGTATGCCAAGGTTATTATTATTTTGGGATTTACAATAGTTAAAAAAAAATGTTTTACATTGTTAACAATCGAAAATTCAACATTCTTAATATAATTATTATAACAAATGTTTGATATATTATTACAATCTTTTCGAAGCTTGCTGAAAATTATAAAATCAGAAAGACTTTTTGTTTCTTTGTATATTTTATGGGCTTTTTTTCTCAATTACTATGTTAATGAGGTCCTTGCTAAACCAGCTAGGGAAATTTGAAGATAATTTATAACTAATCGGAACAAATTTTTCTATGGCTTTATAAAAGTGATCATAAAAGGCTTTAATATTTTCATCAAGGTTTCCTCCTTCTAATATAGACCAGTCAGTGTTATGTAGATAATGCGTATTGCAACATAATTGGCTTTATTAAAGTTGAGAAATTAAGTCTGGTTCTTAATTTGGCATTTTATAGGGTTACATAGTATAGTAATGTCTAAAGGTGGGTGATGAGAATCAGGGGTAAGAACTGAGTCGAGTGACTTATCAACCGCAGTTGCCATGTCGGTACAAAGAACAAGATCTAGTAATCTAATATTGTCATTTTTTACTTTGTTTAATTGAACTAGGTTAAGGAAATCGCAAAATTCAACTATTTCTTTTTCTGTTTCAGATAGTTTTTCTTACTATAGAGCAGGCAAAACATAAAATATCTTTATTTACTACCTAAGCAGCATTATATGTATAAGACTGATTACTGTGAACTATATATATATATATCAATAATTCCTTAATTTACTAAAAATTTCAATCTATACTAACGAATGTATATCCACTAACTGTAAACTTCACCCGCCATAACACAGGGTCATCCCTAGCATGGAGGGTGAAATATCACAAAAAACTATATGTACTGTTGATAATTCATGTATTAAATAAATAAATAAAAGATAAGCTAGAGTTTTGTGATACGGTAGAATTGTCACGGGTGCCCCAATTAATTTTCGGTAAATTGTAGTCACTGATGATAGTGATTTTACTGTTTGGAAATTTGTACGACAGTTGTTCAATATCCTCAAAATGACTCTTGTATACACTTATATCCGATGACGGTGGAATATAAACACTGCCTACGATATATATATATATTTTTTTTTTACCGTTTAGTAAGATGTAAACTTGCTCCACATTACAATTTTTGGTTTTCATAAGTTTTGAAGGATGTGCCTTGTTGACAGCTATCATGACACCACCGCCTCTAGATTTAGAGCTGGTATGTTGACTTCTGTCAGACCGGTAAATATGATGGTGGGGTAGACCAAGCTCAGCAGAGTTAATTGATGGTTCCAGCCAGGTTTCCGTTAGAATGAGAATATCATGTTGCAGTGTCGGGGCATGTATTTTGAAGTCCTTAAGTTTAGTTTTCATGCCTCTGACATTTTGATAATAGCACTTCAATTTGTTTTGGTTGTGTCGTTTTTTGGAATAGTTGTAACAATAGTTGGTTTGGAGTTTATGTACTTTATGGTAAGGTTTGGTTCACCATTCTCTTGACGGTACAATAATTGCTTTCTCAGCTCCACCAATTGGTTACATTGGAGGATAGTTAAATTTTATGCTATTACGTAGGAGAGTTCTCGGTGCGATATTGTCAGTAAATTCCACTTTAATTGGACCATTTTTGTTAGCAATTTTTTTGGCACCCAGTCGGAATATTTTGACGTTGATTAGATTTAATGACGGATCGATGGTTTTTATAGCCGAAGAAATTTTCTCTCTATCTTCCGTAATGATGACAGCCTTTTCATCTGACAAGCTCTCAGGAACGCTATACAATATGACGTTTTTGGATCTAATTGCCCTCTCTTCCATCTCGGTAACAATATCACACATATTTATGTCCTTCGGATTAGTCCCGATTGGCGTCATGAATTGCGTATTATATTTCATTGAATTCAATTCGCCTTGCATTACTCCAAAATCAACTACCAATTCACCAATCGTAGCCATTAGTTCGGTAGTTTTTGGTATTATTTTTACGATATTTTCTTTCGAAAATTTATTGTTTGGATCATGAACAATTGAGATCAATCCACTGATTATGGCATTTACTTTGGTAATGTACTGTGAAGCTTTGTCACTTAGAGCCATTTTAAAAAAAAGACTTTTTTTTGTACTTCGATTACAACAGTTGTATTATACCCCTGGATTTCTGGTAAGGTGTGTAAATACTGTCGCCGGCTGCGGTATAGGGGGGGGGGGCTTATAAGAACTGTCACTTGATTGCACTAATCGTTATTTTATACACTTTAAATGTACTATTTACTGTTCTGATGATTCGTATACTTTTAGCCAGTATTAATTTAATATAATTTAGTGAAACACTTTGATTTTAATACTTTTTGCGATTGTTTTAGATGATTTTATTGGGATAAAAATAATGAGTGTACACTCTTCGTATTGTTTAGTCGACATTGCAATTTTTTTTTAACGTATGTTTTTCCAAGTTGGACATTATTGCTGAAACCTCGAAGATGACAGATAACCCTTTTTAAAGATCATTTAAATACAACATAAATTTAACACACAATTTGGATATTTGTTGATTGCTCATGGTCGTTGATACTGCAATACGTACTGTATATCACCTAACAAGTGATAAATTATTGGATTTTCCACGGTGATACCATATTGAGAAATAACAATCTGCCATTTGAACTGTTCTTAGACGTACAACATATTTATAATGACCTTAGCGAGTTCCCACTATGACTTTTTCAAAACTTGATGGTGGCGCCCCCTCTCGCTAGCGTTTGAGAAGGGGTGCTGGGGGGGGGGGGGGGGGGGGAATTTTTCATATCATCCAATTAAATGTAGATCTGAACTAGGGATGTTACGAACATTCGCATTCGCATTCGCATATGCGAATAGTTTGCATCATTTTAAACATTCGCATCGACATTCGCGTTCGCAACAATCAACGTGAATGTTTAGCAAATGCAAATGTGTGCAGATCATGTCGTGACTCGCCCACTGTCCACGGCGCGAAAACTCCGAAGGTGCAGAATCTGGAGACCCTATAAGCTGTGAAATCAAAGCTCAATTGAAGGCATATCTTAAAGAAAAAGGAGCCTCTCTTGATGAAAACCCTTTGGACTGGTGGAAGACTAAATTGAAATACGACAAATTGACAGATCTGGCTCGTAAATATCTGAGCGCTCCACCGGCCAGCGTTCCGAGTGAACAATTGTTCAGTGCAGCCGGCCTTATATACGAGCCCCTTAGAAATTGCCTCATGGGAGAAAAGGTTGCAAAATTGATTTTTCTGAAATATAATATGCCTCTTTTGAACTTCGATTATTAAATTGCTTAATTACGATTATAACTTACAGTATAAGAATTGATTTATGGTTTTTATTTTTTTATTAAAACGATGATTAATGTTGACTATAGTTTTTTTAATGTGATTCCTTAACAATTATTATAAGCAATAATCGTCAGCCTGAAACACTCATTTACATTGAAAAATTTTCCGAGAAAAGATACTTGCCGCCAACGGGACTTGAACCCGTGTCCTTCTGATTGCCGGTCGGATGCTCTGACCACTGAGCTATGGCGGCTTATCTAATATCCGCCAAATAATTTAATTAGTTTATAAATTAAAAATAATAATTGATTCCTTAACATTCACATTTGCACTCTGAACATTCGCATTCGCGAATGTGAAAAATATCACATTTGTAACATCCGTAATCTGAACGGATTGGATGGATTTGACCAGTCAGTGTCATTCCGTGTCCGATTCCTCGGCTGGCTAAGTCCTCTATCACAACTCAAGCAACATTTTCGGCTCACTGTGGTGGGTGGTATTGGGAGAGTTTCAACACACAAGATAAAAATGATACATACTTTTTACACACATGATAAAAGTGACGTAAACAATTACAAAAATTAACCAATATTTATGTTTACTTTGCTTTATTAGTACATGTTGTCTTAATAAATATAATCATTTTTAGACATATTTTTTTTACCTGACCACGCCCTCATTGTCCCATCTCAGAGCCCCCTAATTTTCCATGGGTGTTCTACCCCCCTGAAAGTCTCAAACGTCCACAAGGGGACGTTATCGCCCGCGTTGAGAACCTACGATGTACACTATGCATGCGTTCAAAATCGAACTAGGATACGTTAATAAATCAACTTAGGATGTGTTGAAAACAATGGGCATTTTAAAGTCAAATAAATAACGACAGAACAATGTACGCTGGATGCCAGGCGCTTTGTGAATCAAGTTTTTTTTTTCAATCAAACACATAAATGACGATTTCGGGTCCCCCTGAGCAGGCGCCTGTTTTTCTTTTCTCTTCATTTGCAAATTTGTTAACTAGTTCCCATGTTTGACCTTTTATTAATAATACGGTATCATCAACGTAAGAGATTAACTTACCTTTAATTTTCTGGAAAATGCCATTCACATATAATATTAGAAATAATAATGGTCCGGGGACAGTACCTTGAGGGATGCCAAATTTACTTGTTAGTGATGAACTAAATGATTGGTTCAATTGAAAATTTGAAATCTCTCTGTTACGAGTAGGTAGCTTTCTATCCATTTAAGGGCTGGGTAGTCAATGCCATTTTCTATTCATTTTAACACAAGTCTTTCATGGGAAAAGCTGTCAAATGCTTTCTGTAAGTCAATAAAATTTTATATATATTTATTTGACTTCCCAGGGTACTTTGAATACTAGATGAAATTTCTGTAATGGCGTCTTTGGTACTTTTAAAAAATATATCTAAACTAGCGTCATTGACACCTTTGGCACCGGTACATAGCCGGTAAACACGTCAAACATTTGTACACGGTTGACATTAGTCACATGAGAACGGCTCATTCTTGAGATCAACTGCTCGGCTGTGGAACGATTTGCCGGCCTTTGTGTTTCCTCTCTCCTGTAACAAGGGTCTCTTAAAGACCCATGTTCACTTCTTCCTCTTCTCAAATCATTTTCCTTAAGTTAATGTAAAAAAAGGCACCACTGTCTCTGAACCGTTATAAAATTTTAGTACATGAACACACTTATATTTTAAAATAATAAATAAAATAAAACACTGCAACTGAATCAAAAAGATACAACTTTGTTTGAATAACTTCATTTTTATTTTTAAAAATCAACCACATTCGGAGCAGGCACTCCGTCATAGGTCAAAAAATAACTTGTTATAATTAAACATTATATAGATTGCACCATTAGAATTAATGTAAACAGCACCTACTTGGTTTGGTTGTATTGTCTGCTAAAATTGTGATAGAAAAAACTGATTTAATTAAATTAAGTCAATATAAGCGAAACTCAATCGAAAATCTGAAAACAGAAACATCAGAAAAAGATATTAGCACCTCTGGGATAGACTCTGGAACAGACTTTAACAGTGGACCTCTGGGAGAGACTTTGCCTGGAAAGCAAGAGGTCCTGGGTTTGTGTCCCAGAGGTGCCAATATCTTTTTCTGATTTCTCTGTTTTCAGATTGTCGATTGAGTTTTGCTTATATTGTCTTCATTTAATTAAATATTATAATTTGAGGTTTTAATCATACAGTTAAAATAAATAAATAATAAAAGTACGATTTTGCATGTGTAAATACGAGGGCTGTCCGTAAAATAAGGTCTCCAAGGCGCTGCGGTCGTGAGAAATGATTTTCCGCGCAATCCTGCAACACTGGCGTGTAGCCTGGTTTCCCCTTGTCAAGTCTCTCTCGCATCTCTGTGACGCTTAGTCTTGGTGTGACAACCATTCGCAATGGAGCTTCTACTCGCCGCACCCGCCAGGTATGAGTTACGCTCTGTAATTCGTTTTTAAACTTTGCTTCGGCATATCTGAATGATGCCACTGGGATTGTTCCTTTGTCTCTGGGATCGTGTAGTGTATCCGGGTCTCGTCCCCAGTCACAATTGAGTTCAAGAATTCTTCACCATCGATGTCGTAGCACTCAAGGAATCTGTGGGCTGCTTTAACCTGTTGTTTTTTTGTGATCGTCGGTGAGCATTTTGGGACCCACCTTGGGCAGACTTTGTGGTCTCCCAAATTTTTTGTCGAAATCTTGTCAACAGTGGTCTTACTGATATCAGGGATTATATCACAGAGCTCCCGAACCGTCACCCGTCAATTTGCAATCATTGTTTTTTCCACTTTGGCAATTTTTTCATCTGAAACCGATGGCCGTCCGGCACGCTTTTAAACTCTCTGCACCATATGTGCACGTTTTCGCACTCATACATTGTTTTCCGTATATTTCAAATAGCTGAGAATGAATTTCTACCGGGGTTTTGATTTTCGCACAAAAAATCTAATTATAGAGCGTAATTCACACCTGGCGGGTGCAGCGAGCGGAAGCTCCATCGCGAACGGTTGCCACGCCGAGACTAAGTGTCGCAGAGAGTGCAACTTTGTGGGGATTTGGCGTAGGGAAACCAGACTACATGCCAGTTTTCCCGGATGTCGCGTAAAATTGTTCTTCGCGACCGCAGCACCTTGGAGACCTTATTTTACGGATGCCCTCGTATATATTATTTTATTTCGATAAACTAATACGGGGTGATGGACAACTTTTTAGGCGCAAGTAACTAAGGGTAAAAAAATCATGATAAATGAATTGAAATGGGGTTGGTGGGTCAGGGCCACACCCTCTCCTCTATCCAGGGTATGAAGGTTACGACACGAAGGAAGACGCGCGTACAATCTTCAGACTCCCAGATGGAGCTGAGTCCTGTCAGCAGCTGGGTGCACGGTACCGCGGGGTTGGGTTCCTGCAGGGGGGAGCCGCTGAAGTAACTCTACAACCACAAAACATTATATTATAATCAATAAGCCGCCGCATTTTTAAGCATGGATTACAGAAATCACACTTCATTTCAACAATTACTACAAAAGAACAACTATTTACGCACACAAAATATGTTATTAGGTTCTTAGTTTAGGAAAACTAAGTAATTCATGCGTATTTAGTTTGAAACAAAACTTCGCAAATGTCAAATCCATACAAAACAAAATGGCGGCAATGGAAATTTTTAATTATTATTTTTAATTTATAAACTAACGTTTAGACAAGATTTTTATGCATAGCACAAAGGGTAACAATTATTATAAACAATAATTATCAGCCTGAAACACTCGTCAACATTGAAAAATCTTCCGAGAAAAGATACTTGCCGCCAACGCTCAGTGCTCATAGCTCAGTGGTCAAGAGCAGCTGACCGGCAATCAGAAGGACACGGGTTTAAGTCCCGTTGGCGGCAAGTATCTTTTCTCGGAAGATTTTTCAATGTTGACGAGTGTTTCAGGCTGAAATTTTTAACTTTGATTGAATGAACGAATTTTAATGCATATTTTTCCGTATATCCCGACTGAAATCGATGTTTGTTCTGGTAATTAGGTTTAAAAGTAGTTTACTTTAAAAATCTATGCCTATTAAAAGTGTAGCGGCATGTGGCGGCTTGAGGATTATTTAAGAACATTATTATTAGTATGAATTCCATGACACTAGTTGGCCTTGGCCTCCCGACTGTCATCTTTGGAGATTTCTGTATGGAGTGTCTTTGAAAGAGAGAGGAAGTTCTGGAAAGAAAAAAGATATGAGGGGTAGACAGAAATCTGGGGCTCAGTGTGTCCAGGAGTGACGGACGAATGAATTCATCCCTACCTCTGCTGCAGTACAAGGCGATAGAGAGGAGAGTTCAAAAGGTCACGCCACGCAGTAGGTAGACAAACGCATCCGCCGCCAAGACCTAGTTAAATCTCACCCTATGAATCAGGGCACCCCTGCTATCACCAAATGTAGCGAACCATTTGGGATGACCTCTGGCAAGAATGTTCGGGGACACTTAGTTATATTTTGTGTAAGTGGGTAGAGCACATTTTTCCTAAGCAGAATAAGTATGACGTTTCTTGTTATTCTGCAGTACATTCTAATAAGGGGTCGACCGAGACAGGCCGAGACCGAGACCGAGAATAAATTAAAATCTCGGCTGAAACCAAGAGCCGAGACCGAGAATAGATAAATTGAGAAAAAAAATGAAAATGCGCTATTTTTGAATAGATAATATAGTATTTTTAAGAATGTAATAATAATTTGTTTTAGGGCGCCGCATCTGCGCTAAAAAGAAGAAGATGGAGAGATATGTAATTACGAATGTTAGAGGAGCGCGCTAATATTTAAAGCAATAAAATCGGTGTGAAAATATTTAATAAAACACGACTCGTTTAAAATAGAGCAAAAATCTCATGGAAGGTATCTTAAGTATCATTTAAAAAACATTGTGAATTTTTTCACAACTATAACTTGTAAAATAACTGAAACAAAAGTGTTTAAAATAATTTTCGTAGCATACTTTTCGATTTTTTTCTATCGGGGGATTGTAAATTGTAAATAGTTTGCGTTTCGGCATGGAACGCGTCTAGATATTATCTTCAAAAATAACATATATTTTTTAAGAGCTTAAAAACTTCAAATATGGGAGATATGTGAGAAATCGGTAGAAATTCGGGTAGCGGCGGCTTAAATAGTTTTAATAATCAAAATGAACAACATGATGTTATAGCACATAAAAAGCAATTTTTCTGCATTTTCACCAATTGTCTGTTTCCAAAAGTTGTGAAATGAACGAACGGCGCAGCGGCGGCAACAGCGGTAAGTAAAACCCGCCTTGCTGCCAGCCGACCAATCACAATCGACAGCTCTCTCACGCACTGACACCAAGTGACGAATGTGGACACGCGCGGGTAGATTTGAATCCCATTATTCTATACCGTACCTACTTACAACGGTCTTAGTTATGGCCGAGAATCTCGGCATGTTTTCGCCGAGAACCGAGACAGAGTTCTCGGTAGAATTTGTAGCCGAGAATGCCGAGACCGAGATCTCGGTCGATCCTTACATTCTAATACTGCATGCATCTTCAAGATACGGAATTATTGTATATCCTCTCTACATACTCGTACTTACTTTACCATTGATGACACACAACAGAAATAATCATTTGGGGGTCAACTGTCAGAGGGATCAACTGACTGAGGGGTTAATAAATAATAAACTCTGCTTAACCTGTGTTATCCCTTCATTCATCGGCTATCGCAGCATTAGTCGAGGGCACCCACCACTTTCCCGAACCGTTTTAAGGACCAGATGGTTCCCTATATCGGCTCTCATATCAAGACTACATTTGATTTTAAAAGCTACTATAAAATGATTCTAAAAACCCTACACGGCACTGACACTCCCTACACGGCACAACATTAGTAAATTCTTCAGTTTCGTATGGAATTACACAACTTACATACAGAATCCTAGTCCTACAATGGTGACCCCACTAAAGCCTCCATTACATTGAGCGAGTTTACAAGCTACTAGCTAGCAAGTTTTAAAGCGAGCGAATCAGGAGTGCAATTGTGATGATGACACACAAAACTTTCCACTCGCTCAGTAGCGAACTAATTCTGTCGAAATTTTGTTAGAAAACTGAGATTCTCGCAGCTAGCTCACTAGCAACTATGACGGCAAAAGGTTAGTTTACTAGCTAATAAGCCCACACACTAGTGAGTAGCGAGCAGCCACCTTTTAAACTTTTTTCGTGGATTGTTCACAATCTGCTAGTTAGCTAGTAAATATGATTACACTGTGCGAGTTTACTAGCAGATAGTAAATTCGCAGCTTGTAAACTCGCTCAATGTAATCGAGGCTTAAGGACAAAACGAAACCTTCCGAATTACAAAAGATTAAATTTATTTGTGACTCTTCTATTTGTGGCTTCATTTGACTGGTCAGTGGTTGAGTGGGCATAGCGCTTGGGTCCCACCCGAGCGTCGCGTGTTCGATTCCTCGGCTGGCTAAATCCTCCATCACAACACAAGCAACATTTTCTGCTTTCTGTGGTGGTAATAGGAGATTTTCAAACATTGTTGGGTTATTCGTAACCCGGGAATGTTTGTCTTTCTTTTAAAAAAAAAAAAAAATATATATATATATAATTTGATGAAGACACATTTGACGGACCGTCATAGTATAAAGGTTATGCATGAATAAGGGATAGACGTATAACTCACGCGACAGTGGCCCGCCACTCTGGGCCGCGCGCACACCTGCGTGGCGCTGCGTACTCCATTAGGCAGGTTTTCTGTATCCTGGGAGAACACACTTGTGCAATTGGTGTTGAGTATTCTCTCCATTGTTGTCTGCAAACAGAAGTATTCTCTTATATATTTTATTAATTTATTTGCTCACAACAGACTGAGAGTTAACCACTGGAACGATTATGGTAAAAAAATGGGCCACTTTTATTTTTCTGCGATTGATAGTGGTCCAAAATTGGACCACATTTTCCTCCCATTCGTAAAAAATTTATTGTAATTATTAAAAAAAATTTCATGGTCAGACCTTTATTTTAAAACGAAGCTATTGAAATTCTTTATCTATCATGACCATAGATGTCGCAAATCCGAGCTTCGTAAACTATTTTACAACGATGTTAAAAATAAATTTTTAAATATTTTTTTCACGCCGAATTTTTGATCAGCTGATGACGGTTAAAATTGAGTTATTTTTCCATAGATATGCACCTTTCATTATCAAGTATACCACAGACAACATACAGAAATCTAAAATATTCCATGTTGACTCGAATAAGTACCCCTCACGGCAGTTTTAAAGTAACAAACACGCAGGATTCACCCGGTTATAAACTTTACGATATTTTTTATATTTTTTCTATTAATCCTACAAATATGAGATAAACGGTAAAATAAGTTTTTATGTCTCTGTGTTAAAATTCGAAGGTATGATTTTTTTCATGTTGGCGAAAAACTTAAAAAATGATCTTCTGGGAAATCTCGAGCAATCGAGGCAAATTTATTTATTTTGCATAGTCGCTCTGCTAGTTAACATTAAAAAAATCAAGAAGAAGAAAGATAAATTGCGTTTTGGGAACATCAGAAGAACACAGTCACTTTTTAGCATCCTTTGAGTTCATTCCATTCCAACGTGTACCAGAACAAGGAGAAGAACGAATTACAACTAGCTTTGTCAGTAACGTTAAAAGAATACACTCACTTTAGCATATCCCTTAAGTTCTTTGCTCCATCCGAGGAAGACCAGTCCAGAAGGCAGTTGCTCCTCGATCGGGAGACAGGCTGGGTGTACTGTCTTAGAGAAGGTCACCCTGAAATCATCATCAAAAACAATTAATGAAAATAAAAATAAAATTATTATCAACAAAAATATTAAAAGACAAAGGGTAAGGAAGTCCTTAAGTGCTTCCGTTCACGGAGATACTTACAAGATACTCGATCCTCGTGCGCGTATCATACTTATTATTAATTCGTATAAACAAGTTCTAAAACTTCTGATGACACTAAAATTAATAAAATTTTTATGTTAATTCAAAATCACAGTTTCACAACATAAACAAACGTGTGCGAATACGCGCAATCTCGACAATAAATGTTATCGACGCTTGTCCAATTTGGTCAGTCGGAATCGAATGCATGCGTGTACACAAACTACTAGCGCCATCTGTGGAGTAAATTGTGAACTATACACTCAAAGGCACGAGGACACATTCACTTAATTATAGATGTTTTTTTACGAAATACAATTTTACTTTCAAAATATGCCTGAAGATGTCAGCATCGTGATAGTTACACGACATAGTAGCGCTGTGATATCGGCAGTCGAAGTTAGCGTAACAAGGGCTGATACAGGCGCGTGTGAGACATGGCTTTTGCCGTATCAACTGTTGTTACGATCGCATGGAAAAAGTTAAAAAGTGGTTTATCAGCAGGGTACTTGTGGTTTCGTCACAATTACGTAGATTGTAAGTATCTCCATGAATGGAGGGCCTTACAATTCCAATCTTTATCAACTCCCACATAATCGTGTCAACTTGAAATGTACCTATTTAAAATTATGTATTGATGACAGTTCACAAATTGTAAGTTAGAATATTTAGACTTATGGTGTTTGGAGCTGCAGTAGGCTGATGTCTTTATAGACAAGGGAATATGTGGAGTTGTAAATTGTTTCATTGTTTGAATAACATACTGGCTGATGAAATATGTATCCCCAGTGAGTTGAATATTTAGACTTACAGCATTTGGAGCTGTAGTAGGCTGATGTCATTGTAGACAAGGGAATATGTGGAGTTATAAGTCGGATGAATAACTTGCTGGCTGATGGAGTATGTATCGCCAGGAGTGAGTTAGAATATTTAAACTTACGGCGTTTGGAGTTGCAGTAGGCTGATGTCATTGTAGACAAGGGAATATGTGGAGTTATAAGTCGGATGAATAACTTGCTGGCTGATGGAGTACGTATCGCCGGCAGTGAAACGCTGTTGTGTACCGCCACCAGTGCGCGCAAACTGCATGGGCCTGCAACAATACATCGTTTATGATCTCTGGTCAATTTTACTGGTTCGCTGTTGAGTAGGTCATGAAAAAGACATATGTCTTAAGTTAACCTAACCTTTATTTTAATGTGTTTTGTTGACCAACGAGAATTTGTGAGACAAAAGTGTGGAACATGAGAGTCAAAGGGGCTATTAGCCTTCTTAGCACAGTCGGCAAGCTGTATGATAGAATATTGATTGGAAGGGTAAGAATGGAAACAAAGGATTAATGGTGGGTTTCTTCATTTACCGAGAATGTTAAATGAAATGCTAATTGTAAAAGTAAACGGTCAAGTGCATAGAAAATATTAAATTTCGATCGTTTACTTTTACAATTAGCATTGCATTTAGCATTCTCGGTAAATGAAGAAACCCACCCTAAATATTGGATGTGCAAGGTGCTTTTATGCGTGGAAGGGGGTTGTTGGACCAGATTCTCTTATTGTGTATGCTCACTGAGAAGTTTCTTTCAAAAGACCAGAAACTCTTCTGCGCCTTTGTAGATCTACAGAAAGCATACGACCGAGTAGATAGAAAAAAGCTATGGAAGGTGTTGTCCAAGTATGAAGGAAGTTTTGCATGATTAGGGTGAATGGTGATTTAACAGGGTGGTTTGACATCACAAAAGTTGTTAAGCAAAGATGCATAATGTCGCCATGGTTATTCAATCTATTCATGGATAATTGTATGCAAGAATGGAAAGAGATGGGATTGGGCGCGAAATTGAGTAATCAATGGCAAGTATGTTTCCTGTTGTATGCTGATGATAGGGTGCTGATTTCTAATACTATAGAAGATCTACAGTCTCTTGTGTCTAGAATGAACGAAGTATATATGAAGAATGAAATGATGAATGCAAGTAAGTCTAAAGTCATGGTATTTGAAAGAGAGGGTACGAAAACCATGGCAATATAGTTGTGAAAGATGAACACTTGGAGCAGGTGGATGTCTTTGTGTATCTGGGAAGTATGTTTACGACAGATGGGAAGACTGATGAAGATATTGAAAGAAGAGTAAATGCAGATAACTCGATTTATGGAGTACTGAACGCCGTTGGCGCCAACAAAAACTATCCAAATAACCGAAGCTAGCCATCCACAATAGAATGCTAGGACCTACCCTGATGTATGGCAGTGAGGCATGGAACTGGCATGAAACTGAAGGATGAAAGTATGTAGATGAATACTGTAGAAATGAGATCCCTGTGGTAAAACCATGTAATTCTGATGGCTCACCCCTGTTGTTGGACGCACTTGGCGGTGCTCAACACCCAACGCTCACTGATTAATATGCCGCGACACCACCAATGAATATCTGAGCGCTTATACTTGCCGAGTTTTACCTGCAATTTAACACAAACTTCACATAAAATCAAACAAAAAGGTTTCAGTATGGATCAAAACAAAAGGTACACATAGATATTTATTTTACAAAACTGAAAAATGCAGTACAAAATGTCTACGTAACAGATAAAATGCGTCAATGTTGTCATCGTAGGGCTTTTCTGATATAAAACAGTGTTAAGGGACATAATTTACTTACTTTATTAACCTGATTAAAAAATATAAATGGAATTTTGATTTTTTCCAAAAAAAATTTCTCCAAAATAAAAAAATAAATAAATAAATTTCACATGTCATCACTGGTCACTCTGTCGAATAACCAACCGACCCTTCACTCCGCCCCTAACTGTCAAAAACCTATTACATTTTTTACTCCAAATCACTGGTTAAAGTAAGTCGATTACTTCACTTAACACCAGGTACATATATATATATTTTTAAAATTTATTTATGTGCTTGCATGTTCAGTTTACATTTTACAGATGATAAGTAAGAAAAATAATGTTGTATACTGTAACCATTACATTATATTGTTTCGTGAACATCTCACTAGGAGAGAACTTCTGCTGAGACGTTCACATGTTTTTGAGGTAGGTAGTATTGGAGTGCATTCATTTTTTTTATAAATAATAAAAGCACAACTCATCTTCTTCTTGTGCCCTGTCCGTTCAACGGACGTTGGCTATCCTATTGGCTATGCGGACTTTGTTTACTGCGGCCTGGAACAGCTCCACGGTAGACTGGCCAAACCACTGTCTCAGGTTTTTCAGCCATTAGGTTGAAGTTTTCGGATTTTTATAGTTTTAATTACTTCCTTTTCTTTATTTATCCGAACCATAACATCTTCATTTGTAACCCTGTCCATCCAGCTTATTTTGAGTATTTTTCTGTAGATCCACATCTTGAATGCCTCAAGTCGCCTAATTAGTTCTTCAGTAAGTGTCCATGCTTCCATTCCATAAAATAATATCGAAAACAAGTAGCATCTGACCATTCGCATTCGTAATCCAAGGTTGAGATCATGACTGCAGAACATTTTTTTCATGCGGATAAAGGTTGCACGAGCTTGCTCAATGCGGCATTTGATTTCAACTGAAGGATCCCATCTATCATTTACATTGCAGCCCAAGTATACAATACTCTGTACCTTCTCTAGTTTTGTTCCAGCAATATAAAGATTTTCATCCAATGCATTATTTTTGCTTATGAGCATGTATTTTGTTTTATTTATATTCAGTTCTAGCCCAAAATTCTCACAAGTCTTCACTACTTGATTCAGCAAAAGTTGTAAATCCTCAATGTTACTTGTTAGAAGTACTGTATCATCTGCATAACGCAGGTTGTTCAGAATCTTCCCATTTATAACAAGACCTTGAGTAGCTTCTTGCAGAGCTTCATTGAATATTTCTTCTGAATATAAGTTGAACAGCATAGGTGAAAGAATACAACTATACAACCCTGTCGCACGCCTCTTTTTATTTCTACTTCGTCTGTTAGACATTGCTCTACTCTTACTGCTCCTTTCCGGTTCACAAATCATACATCAAGATATTTTAAGAAAGTCAAAAAAGGTACAAATTGATGATGTGTGATCCTATATTGAGGTGTTCATGTGCTTTTTGTTGTTTTAAGAATTACGCAATTATTGAGATGCAACTCACGTAATATGGGATCTGAGCTACCGCCATGGGCATGTTGGAGAATGATTGCGCCGGGAGGCTCGGAGTGGGACACCTCTCCCCACCGTCTGAAGGACAAATTATAGTGTTGAGGCGCAACTCATGTAATATGGGATCTGAGCTACCTTGATGTATGGTAGTATTAAGGTGCAACTCACGTAATATGGAATCTGAGCTACCGTCATGGGCGTGTTGGAGAATGATTGCGCCGCGAGGCTCGGAGTAGGACACCTCTCCCCACCGTCCGACGGGCAAGCAAACACCTTCTCGGCCATATCTATGCAATCTGAAACACACGCACAATGAGTTTGATGTTACACACGACAGATACATGCAAAAATTATGTATCTTCGTACAAGCATACATAAATATTAACAAGGTTTACTCCAAATTGCTGAAACACATACTTCTTTTTGTCAACTAAACTTTAGGTATTTTGTAACAAGAATTTTGCAATTTAAATTTTTACTGTTTATAAATTTCGCAAATATATATATTTGCGAAATTTATATCAAAAGTAATGATACGGCCTTTACCGGTGCATTCATTCAAATTCGAAGTTATTGATTTAACCAAACTATTCAGTGATCATATTTTACTGTTAGTGTATACAAGGTGTGGGACGTACTTTGCATTACTTTAACCAGTGATTCCTAAGGTTACTGGGAGTAAAAACACTTAATGAAATTTTGGTCTCAGGTGATTTTTTTTTGTTTTTTTTTCAACTAAAAACATAAAAAATCTGTAGGTACTTTTTTTTTAAGTTAAAAAAAAACATAATACACCTCAGTACAATAAATACTCGTACTTATCATTTTACAAGCCTAATACATAAACATATCTAATTATTATTTATTATTTTTGCTTTGATGCAGGATGGAGAGGTTTTAAAAATATCGAAAAGTTCTGTATATATATTGGCAGTTGGGTGACATCACACTAGCGGCGAATCATATGAATATTGTCAGCATATATGTATCTATGCAATATATCTGTAAATAAAATCTAAATATGTTTGTATGTGGGTTGTCTATGCGTTGCTAAAACCATTCATCCGATTGCGATGAAACTTTGGGGATTTGATGTGCGCATTCCCGTAATGGTTTCTATACACAATGGTGAGCTCTGGTGTCATGATGTACCGAATGATAAAAACTAACTAACCATCACGCCGTTTCCCCGCAGGGGTAGGCAGAGAGGACGGACCGCCAAACAACTCGGTCTTGGCACACACTCTTGAATATAATAGAAATGATAATAGAAATAAAGATTGATCACTAAATAAACATGTTAAATGGAAAAGTTAACTTAATATCATGTGATTACATGTGTCAGTATGTAGGTATTAAAATCCAGAGCATGAGATGTAATGAAACTCTTAGTTGCAAGACATAATTTATTTATATAAATACAGACTAGAGTTATGAAATTTTGTTAAAATCTACAAGGCGTGCCTTCGCTCGAAGAGCCAAGGTTACGTAAAACTATGGTTAATGTCACATATTAAATATTGTACAAAAGTTAATCGGTCAAATGGAATGTCGAGCGCCATCCTATTTTTAGATTTATAGGAAAACTTGAATAACTAGTTAAATTGATAAACCATACTAATTTAAAAGAAGGTAAATAAAATAAGAAACTACATTACAAGTATCCGATGTGAAAGTTCCATGGTCCGGTCTCCACCGCTTCTTCCGCGTCAGGTAAGTCTGCTGCAGCCCGCTCCCAGATTCAAACTAACCGTAATTCAGTTTTGCGCCCGTGACACGGCGGCAAAGGTCACGTGGTAATATCATAGGGATGTGCATGCTTCGCTAGTGATGTCAAAGCAACTGCTACAATGAAATTAGGCAATGCTAAATGTTCATCCGATTGCGATGAAACTTTTGAGATTTGATGTGAGCATGCCCGCGAAAGTTTCTATATACACCGGTGAACTCTAGCATTATGAAATTTGTATAAAAAAATTGCAATAGGTGACATGCAAGCTGTTTGAAAACTGAATGTACCGGAACTGAATGTATGGAATGCGGGAGCGGAACTCGGGAGGGGGGTTTGCGGGACGGGGGAAGCGGGATAGGAGAAGAAGGCGGAGTGGTAACGCGGAAGGGGACGCGAGAGAGAAAGGGGAGGCGGAAGGGGAACGGGAGAATAGGAAAGGACAAGCAGGGAGAAACAATTTCTTTATTAACCTCTTGTTTGCCGGGGTAGGCCAGCAAAAAGCTCCACCAATTACGACGCGGCACCCGGCGGCAGAAATGACACTTCATGTCCAGCGATTCTGACACTGTCCTTTACAAATTCGTAGGGTCAAAGGGTCAAAATCGTAGATAAACATATTTTTCCCGCGCATGCGCAAGAACTGCGCACATTCCCGCGCTCCGGTAAATTATTAATATAAATTATTTGGAGTGACTAGGCGCATTGCAGGTTTCGCTATGGTAAAGGGCGATAATAGAGCAAGCGATTCTGACCGTGTTCTTCATACACTTTCTTTATACATAAGGGTCAAAATCGCGTGTAAAATCTCATGACACACCGGTGCACGAGCGGCAAACAAGGGATTAAGTGGCATTACAACGCATGCCAGGAACTCTATATATGTGCATTACTAAAATATGTTTTGCGGGTACCACCGATCAGTTAGTAGCTAGTAAGAATCATGTAAATACTTACAGTTAAAGGCCTTGGAAGCTTTCGTCTTCTGAGGTAGTGACGGACACTCGTCACAACACACCCGATCTATGCCAAATGGACAAGCCTGGAAACATAAAAATCATCTTTTTCTAACTTTGCTGTAAAAATGAACACTCTGGCGGGTATTTATATAAGAAAATAGTCGTTTAGGCGATGTCCAGTTTATTTATCTTACATAGGGATATTTTTAATTTGGGAGGAGGAAATGTGTACCGCCGCCCCGGGAACCTTTATTGGATAACCAACACCTCTGCCATTGCGGTGGTAAGTGGTTCGCTAGGTTTGGTGATTACCAGGGGTGCCCGGGTTCATGGGGTGAGGTTTGTCTAGGTCTTGGAGGCGGATGACCAGAACATACTGAACCCAAGATTCCTACCCACCCCTTAAACCCTTTTCCTTCCCAGAACTCTCCTCTCCTTCCTTTCCTTAAAAAAACCCTCCACACAGCATCATAGGTGAGCATAAAGATGACATAGGCCCTAAGGGAAATTATGTTCCTCAGGGCCTCCTGTGTGGAGCTCAAGTAAAAAAAAAAAAAAATAGGGTTCACAGCTTATAATAGAAACAAAGAGTACAGAACAGTTTGGCACTAAAATAGAGTCACTGAGAATTTAAGCAAAATTCACTATTGTCTTCACTAAACACTTACAGCCTTACTAAAAAACCCAGTGAAAATTTTATTCTTTCTAAAGCCTTACTAAAAAACCCAGTGAGAATTTTTCCAAAGTATTTTGAATGTTCTATATAGGTATTTCTTATTTTTGAAGGTGTCGTAAAAACAAATACCATTTATGAAAACTAGATAAAATTACCTTTTAGATTTGTGTAATTGAAATACACTTTAGTTTTTAAAAACTGCCATATATTAAGATTCAAACGCGAAAAAAATGGATTTTTTTTTACCAAAACATATTTGATGAAAGTGTACAGAAATTTATAAAAAAACAAAATTTAAAAAATACAGACCTTTTATATAATGAATTTGGAACGAAAGTGTCACCTCACTTTTTCCGCTTGCATACAATAAAAAAATAATAAAAAATTTCAAAGTTTTTTTATTGTCAAAAAACTAACCTAAAAAATGATACCGACTTTTATAACAGATTTCTTGCATCTCTAAAGACGTTAATTTCTTTGATACGTTTAGGAACATGTGTTTTAGATATTAATATTTTTAAAAAACACCATTTTTATGAAATTCTCATAAAATAAAATCCTTATGTAAATTTGAATTTTCATGTATCAAATAAAATATTTTTTGACATTTCTATTTTCCAAGTACGATTTGTTATTATAACTTGACTAAAACTTATGAAAAACCACAAAAACACGGAAAATATATCAATTATATCAAATAGGAGTTGAGGGGTGAGGTTTGTCTAGGTCTTGAAGGCGGATGACCAGGACTTACTGATCCCCAGATTCCTACCCACCCCTTAAACCCTTTTCCTTCCCAGAACTCTCCTCTCTTTCCTTTCCTTAAAAAAAACCCTCCACACAGCATCCTCAAAGATGACATAGGCTCTGAGGGAAATTATTTTCCTCAGGACCTCCTGTGTGGAGCTCATGTAAAAAAAAAAAAAGGAGTGAATTAGTCATATTTATAGAAATTACCGTCACGTATAAGTAATATTTCACACACATCAGCGTTTCAGCGCGAAAGTTCATTTACATAAATATACCAAACCACCCACATGAGCGCGAACGACAAATGCGCAGGCGCCGCCACCTAGCGGTTATGAAGGAAAACAAACAATTTAGTACTTACACTATAAAATATTACATTGTTGCCAGATTTAAAATACATTTTAAGAACAAATGTTATTGGTAATATTTCGTGTTTTAGTGTATTTTTGTTTTATTCATGTTGCGGCTGCAACACAGGTTATCGGTGTTGCTGTCGTTTTTTTTATTAAGGCTGTTAGCGTATTTTAGCTAAATATCCCAACACAGGACCTGCGGTCTCTTCTGAGTTGGGTTAAGGATGCCCAGCAAGCACTGACTACTAGGATGATGTTGCTTTAATTCCCAAGGAGGACCCAGAGGGTTCTCTCGACTTGGTACTGGTTTTATTAACTGAGAACTGACCACTAGGATGCTGTTGCTTAGTTTAACCAGGAATCCGGCTACTCTGATTTAATATCGGCCAGCACTATTATATACCCCTTCGGGCAGGGTAGGGCCTGCTGAGGCCGGCTGGCGATGGAGAGTGGAGATCGTTGAGAGAATGAGATCGGGCCAATGGGGTGTCTTTTCGGCCACGTAGCAAGGCGATAGTCGCCGAGCGAAACGGCGCTATGCGTGTGAGGGAGAAAGTATTCGGGTCCGAGCGTCGGACAAAATACCAAGCGCTACAACACACATTTGCTATGTTTATTATTTTTCTCATTTTGCCAAAAGGGATCGAAATGAAAATCTAGTCTCATTCAACGGAAGCAATCTTCCGAACAGGCCCTCCATTGATATGCTTTGTGTAACTATAAATGACCAGCTCAGATATGGAGGCACCACCGAAGCCAGAGTTAAGTTAGCCTCTCAAAAACTAGGCGTACTGTACAGGGCCCGCAGATAAGAAGAGATTAGCTCACCTGTGGTGAAATACCCTTCTTGTGAAGTTCCATGGCTGGCGGACAGCCAGTCAGGGTCCGACACCTTCCCGGTCTTCCATTGTTCAGCTTGCAGGCTGAAATTTATAATATATAACATATACGGGGAAAATGTTACTTACAGCCAAGCTGTCAAACAATGACATTAAAAAGTATATATATGTACAGTCAAACTTGCTTAAGAAGTTCTTGTTTAATATGTTTTCCCGTCTGATAATACGACAGGAATATTATCTCACTTTTTTTTTCTCCACACAGCAGGTCCTGAGGAAAATAATTCCCATCATGGCTTATGTCAATTTGGGGATGATGTGTTCCTGGGAACCATTTATCGGATAGCCAACACCCCTGCCATAAATCTCCCCAAGTGGTTAGCTACGTTTGGTGACTTAGAGGTGGTGTCTGGCTTCACGGGGTGAGGTTTGTCTAGGTCTTGACGGCACATGTGTTTGTCCACCTAGTGTATGGCGGGCCGGATCGGGAGAGGCTGGTTGAGGAAGACCTTTTTATCCCTCCAGCCTAACTCTCTCAATCTTTGTATCGCAGTGGAAGGGGTGGATTCAAATGTCTGTCACTCCTGGACACATTGACTAGAACTTTCTATTCTTCCTTTTTCCTTCCCAGAACTTCCTTTCCCTAAAAAGACCCTCCACACAGCATCCTCAAAGATGACACAGGCCCCGAGGGAAATTGTTTTCCTCTGGCCCCCCAGTGAAGAGCTAATATAAAAAAATATATGTGTGAGGGTAATTTTCAAGGTACGAAATCTAGGAAACAAAAAGACACTAGAGGTGGATAGGAATCTGGAGGTCAGTGATTCCAGGAGTGACGGATGCATGAATGCATCCTTCCCACGCGTAGCAAGGCAATGGGTAGAGAGAGCCCTGTTGGAGAAGTGAAAAGGTCTCCCTCAATCAATCTCTCCAAATCCGGTCCGCCCCACAGTAGGTGGGCATTTGTATCCACCGTCAAGACCTAGACAATCCTCACCCCATGACTCTGGGCATCCCTGCTAAGTCACCAAGCGTGGTGAATACTTCGGGTGACCTATGGCAGAGGTGTTGGTTATTATCATTAACATGATAAGAAAAAATATATCGCACCCGACGTCTCTTGGATCTTGTCTTGTAGCCATTCCTTGTGCGAGTTGATGTTGGTGAAGAGTGCATATGTTGGGCTGCACTTCTGTCTGGGGTTGTCTAAGTTGGGTGAGTTGCTCACCAAGCCGCGCAGGTAATAGCGCCCCTGCGACAGGAACACCAGTCCGCCTCCACTGTCCCCCGGGCACACTATGGAAGCTGGACACAGAGCAATATATAATACGATGCCAAATCCCAAAAATTAATAACTGTTTCAGGGGTAAAAAAAACATGTTTTAATTTAATCCCTCAGTATAGCGATTCTGTATCTTTTGTGGGATTGTTATCGAGATAACGGATGTGATCTTCTGTCCTGATTTTTACGTAAATACTGTCACATATTTTAGTTTAAACACGAATTCCTGCAAGTATGCATGATTATTTATTCATTTAAGGTACAATGTGCATAGAAAAAGCAAATAAATCACAAATCTGACAGAAAATTACGTCCGTTATCTCGATAATGATCCCACAAAAGATATCGAATCGCTCGGCATGCTAATTTGTTCGCTTTTGGGAACAGGTCGTAGATCTCATAGAAATTTCCCTTACTACAATGATGAGAAATATGATATAAACGGTGTTAGAAATAAAACGCTTTATATTAAAATCTAAAAGTTGAAAACAAAAATGTGCACCTCTTTGAAACCAATATTTTATTAATTATTTTTTTCATGAAATGCCAAAAAAGTAAGGCGACGATAATGTTTGTAATATATTGGTCTAATAAAATATGTGGGTGTGTGTTTTTTTTTAACTTCATCGTGCCATGTCTTCCTCGGGCATTCCCGACTTCTTCTACCATTCACATTTGAGTCATATATTCTCCTTACACTCATTTCTTCTTTCATTAGCTCTACATGAGTCAAGAGTCTTACCCACTGGACCTCCGTAGTCCAGTGGGTAAGACTCTTGACTCACAATCCGGAGGTCGCGGGTTCGAACCCGGCATGCGCAGAAAAATTTTATTTGATTAATTTGTGTTATTTCACAATTAATTAATTTTAAAATAATATATAGTATATTTGCAGCATGTTCCAGAGTGGAAGATACTATTAGTATCGCCCTGGTGTAAGACCACCATTCAGAATTGAAACGTTGCTTGAAAATGGCTTTAGCCGTGTTTGGTGACCAGATCTGAATAGCCAGGTACTTCCCAACCTTCCTCTTCCCCACCTCCTTCCCCTCCCCACTACCTTTAGCCTCACAACATACCCCAATTGGGGATGCCATAGTCTCACTGGCTCCAGACGGGAGCAGTTGAGATTCTTGTGCGGTATTCACTGTAAAAAAAAAAAAAAACATGCCCAAACTATCTGAGCGCCCCTTTCTTAATCTTACTCATTATGCTTATTTCTTGCCTTGCTTCTTTGCGGATCTCCACATTTCTCACACGATCGTGCATGGTTTTACTACACACATGCCTCAGGGATCTCATTTTTACAGCATTCAGTCCATTTCCATCCTTTCTCTTTTGAGTTCCATGCCTCACTGCCATACATCAGAGTAGGTATCAGCACTCCATTGCGGACTGCTAGTTTCGCTTCTTTGGACAGTTTTTTATTAGTGCCAACCAGGTGGAAAAAATATAATAAGCAGTAATTGTTGAATGAAACACTAGTATATATTGAATCATTTGGCGGGTATAAGATAAGCCGCCATAGCTCAATTGGGAGAGCAGCTGACCGGCAATCAGAAGGGCACGGGTTCATGTCCCGTTGGCGTCATGTATCTTTTCTCGGAAGATTTTTCAATGTGGATGAGTGTTTCAGGCTGATAATTATTGCTTATAATAAGTGCCAACCACGTTCACTCCTCCATTAATGGAGTTACCTAACCATGCATTTATCCTAAAGTATGATAAAATTCGAAGAATGATACAGTTAAATATGACCGAAGGGGAAATGGTTGAATTATCTCAGTGGTTAGAACAGAGCTCCGGTAATTCCTAGATACGACCGAATCTTTTTCTAATTTTTTTCAAATTTTCTTTCATATTTTGGTTTGAGAATCGCTAATATTGTTTAGAGAACTTACCGTTAAAGTATCCAGCACATATTTTATCGGACGTCATGAATGAGGTGTGATGTAATGTGCGTGACTTGTCGGTGCATACTCTGTCTTCAATAATGGGGATCTTCAGGACTTTGAGGATCTCGGAGGGCTCGTTCGTCTCCGTCAGACCCCAGCCGGCCACCTGGAGGGAGTCATAGTACTATAATCTCATTTGCACAATACAAGCCAAAGAGATCATTTGCTTGCTCACCCCTGACATAAAATTGCTGTTATTTAAGAGTTACAACTATTTCTCAATAAAACTTTGGAACGAAATACAACAAACTTTTTGAATGGATGCTTTTATATATACCGTGACGATTCACGGTAACGGTATTGTGATGGCATAAAAAAGGAGATAAACATGCGTTCTTTATCTTCCACTCACTTCAGGATCAGATGGCATCTCAATGAGAATAATTAAATCAACTAGAGATTTTTTATTTATTTTTTATTTTAGTTTATTTAGGAAACAAACAGTTATACATACATATTTTAATAAGAAAGTAACATATTACATGATTGCATTAACCAGTGAAGTTTCCGCTACAATTTATAATATATATATATATATATATATATATATAAAAACATGGATTAAAACATTAAAGAAAACATAAAGTGGTAGAAAAAAAAGAAATGTATATATATATATACAACAGAAATGAAAGAAAAAAACACACACACCAAATTAAAGCATATGGGATATATAAATCGTCCAAATATTATTATTATAATAAAAAGAAGGAAAACCAACATAATGAGAATGAAAAAAATAACATGCAGCAGGGGTGGAGAGTTCGTAATTAACAATTTGTTTTAATTTTTTCTATTATGGATTTAATAAATTGGCCTGGGGACAAATGGAAAATATCAGCGTCGTAAAAGATATCATTGTATTTTGTGCACGTCCTTCGGAGAAATGAATGTTGAAATAAAATAATTAATAATATAATAGTAGAGATGAAATAATTCAACCACTCATCCACCTTGTGAACAGATGTATCATGGATGGTATCTTTCCTGCAACGCTTAACCCGTTCCCGGACGAGCATGCTATAGCATTCGCATTGGATAGTTTAATTATGTCGCGGATGCTATAGCATTCGAAGTTTATTGAGTTTTTTTGTCAGATATGCTTGAGCAGTTGCTTTATCCCTATAAAATATAGTTAGTCTATTTCTTACTGTCACTGCTGACACAACCACAGATCGCTTACTGTCACATGAGACCTTTTCTGCACACAAAGATAAAACACTGTTGACCCCTTCCCCTACAGCTCGCCCGGCGTACCCCGCGTGGTGGCGTATGCTATAGCATGCGTCAAATGTATTGAGATTCGTCTGCTAGAGCATTCGCGTCGCACTTGATGGTGTTGGTTGGTACGTATCATGACGGAAATGCTAGAGCAATCGCAAAAATCTAATACAAAAAAATAGTGCCAAAGTAGGGTGAACAAAGGTGACAGTTATTGTTTTATTTTTTACAGAATGCGTACTTTGGGAAATAAATCTATTTCCAATGTTTCGGAAACTGAAATTCCCGGGCAAGTTTTTTTAAATTAAATTACGTTTTTTTTTAAATGACCATTGAATGCAAAAGCTTTTATTTTGCTCATTTATTAAAATTATAGGACATAATAATAAATAATACATTTTTACGGATCAAACTGCTAACAAAAATCTGCTTTCAAAAATTACCTTGTTTTTTTACAGTAACTCCACACAGGCCCTGAGGATTTTTTTCCCTCAGAGCATATGTCATCTTTGGATATGCTGTGTGGAGGGTGTTTTAATGGAAAGGAAGGAGATGAAGTTCTGGAAAGGATAAGGTTATAGGGGTGGGTAGGAATTTGAGGGTCAGTGGGTTTGGGTGGGACGGACTTTTGAATCCATCCCTCCCAATGCGGTGCAAGGCGATGTTCCAAAAGAGTTCTGCCTGAGAGGTCACAAGATCTCCCTCAACCAGTCTCTCCCGATCTGGCCTACCATGCAGCTGGTGGGCAGACACATCCGCCACCAAGATCCAAACCCGGGCACCCCTGCTAAGTCACCAAACGTAGCGAACAACTTGGGGTTATCCAATAAATAGTTTCCGGGGCGGCGGTACCCTTACCCGCGTCCCAAATTGTTACGGACAAGGAAATATGTAATTATCATCATACGTATTATTTTATTACTACCTATTATTAGATGTTCGTTGGATAATAAAACCAAAATGCGTTACGTAAATGTAAGTAAATAAAAGTTTCGCTTGTTTACTAAAACCGACTACATTGTTATAAGTAATTACTTTGACCTTTTTATAAAGGTTTAATAATTTAGATTCCATCGGTTAACTAGCAAAGCTGTAGTTTGCTGATAGCTTTTAGAGCTGCCACTTCATAAATTTCTACATAAACTTCGGGAGGTACATGATGGTGAATGTAAAAAAGACAAACAACTTTTTTCTAAATTCAATTTTTTCCCTATACAAAATTATTTTTCCACAGAAGAATATTATTTTTTTCATACAAACAACAAAACTTTTTTACCCGTAACTACCTTAGAACGTTTTGAAAAAAGTTTCGTATCTTTTTTTACGTGTACTGTCGTGCAGAATTACCTCCCGAAGTTTGTGCACTTTACCCCCGGATATAAATAAAGAGCGAAAAGGTGCATGTAGGCAAAAACAGGTTGTGCCAAACTCAGTCAGTGGTTTGATGCACATCCTCCCTTCCCACAAACCAGTGAAATAATGTCAATTTTTGTGGAGTGGAGTCGTCGGAGACGCCACAATAACTTGCTAAGATGCTGTTCAAGTTGGTGGAAACTAATTGTTTTAGGAACTAAATGATGAAATAATAAATGAAATCCAAGTCCCACAATCTGTTACAAACAAAAGTGGTGTGTCAGTAATAAGATTAAAAAAAAGACGACATTTACTAAAAAACTTAAAATTCCTGTAAATATTTACTGATTGAAGATTAGTTTGGAAATGTATATATATTATGTATCCTGAACCGTCATTTAAAACCTATATTGAGAGAAGCATTCTCAAATCCCCTTTCGCGTGGCCTTCCCCGATCTTTTTTAGTACCTTGTGGCTGTCAAGTGGTCACCAGATGCTAAACAAAAGTATCTACATACATCTAACTTTTGTTTATGGCATTTTTTTCTCATTAGCGTATTAAATTCCGTCGCTGGCATTTTCGTTTTGTAGTAGCTCCGAATTTATAACGATTTTTCCCCAAAAAAGCAAGAATTATTTCAAAATCATACTTTATGTTATAACAGCGAGGCTGTTCGAAGTATTTTAAAATTAAAAACAGAGTTTAAGACCGATAAATGACAATATATGTGGTGAACACAGCAAAGATTGTCTGCATTTTGGGTCCTTTGTTTCTTTGTCTGTTTTCTTTGTTTGTATCTTGTGTTGTGATTGACATGTGTTGTGTTGTGTTTGGAACAATGAGCGGGTCCGAAATTTTCTTATCCGATTCGGTAGAGATGACAGTATAGGAAATAAATAAAGTGATTTGATCAAAAGAGTCGAAGTGAAAGTTGCCGAAATTGGCGGAAAAAAAGATCGATCATCTTTCGGCCCAAGTGAAGCGTATAAGCCATATATAAGCTCATTTATTCAAAACTTTTTGGCTTCAAAAACGAGCTTGGTAAAATATGGACAAGCCGCCGCATGCCGCTACACTTTAAATAATAAATAGGCATAAATTTGAAAATGACATTTGCGAAGTTTCGTTTCAAACCAAAAAAGCATTAATTACTCCATTTACCTAAACTAAGAACCTAATAACCTATTTTATGTTCGTAAATAGTTGTTTCTTGTAATAATTGTTGAAATGAAGTATAATTTCCGTAATCTGTGCATAAAAATGCGGCGGCTTGTCCATGCATTAATACGAGCATGACTCAGAAGATCGGAAGATGCACGGGGAGAGTGGTGCATCAACTTCTCTAGGGATTGGTCTCGTTAATCCTAGATAAATTCTGTGGGGCATTGAGCCATTCTTTCTGCAGAATGAGTGCCTCAGAAAATCTCTGCCGGAACTGTGAACTGGAGAGTAGAGGAAGGACTCCGGATACAGAGTAGCAGGCAGTGATTACAGATGTTCTGTAGATGGTCTGCGGAAAGAGAGCAAACGCGATCCAGCATCACAGGGACGCAATCCTCAACGAAGTAAAGAGTCAGTGTGTACGGGAAGCGGTTAAAAATATTCCTCCAGCAGCGGGTTATCTTTTTGACCCAAGCAAATTGGAATCTCAGATTAAGCGAATGGGAGGGCTGGATAAATGCCTCCCAATTTCGAGCTTCGCCCCTCAACCATCAACCAGCACGCAGCTGCCCAAGTATAAAGGGCCAGCGAGGAAGCCTTTTCGCGATAGCAGGCCCTTTCGGGAAGGCAGGACGTTTCGCGATAGCAAAGCCTTCCGTGGTGAGCGAACCAACTAACATGAGTCCAGAGGAGGAAGAGAGGACCAACCAGGCCAATTTTGGCAACAAGGATAGTCTGACTATCCAGAGAGAGTTTCAGGGGGAACAGTTGGGACAGTTCCTAAGCAATTGGGATGATTTAGGAGCCCCACCGATGCTGTTACCGATGTTGCGAGGGTACAAGCTACCCTTCCGTCAGAAATCCATGCTAAGTATACTGGCAGACACGGTAAGTTCCACTTATAAAACTCATATCACAAAAGAAATGACTAGACAAAATGAAAAAGGAAAAGATATTGGCATCGCCTTCAATATCTCCTTCATTTCTGTCACGGATGTTTCTCATACCGAAGCAAGACGGGTCATTTAGACCGGTTTTCAACCTTCGTCGCTTGAACAATTTTTTAACTATAGGCAAATTTAGGGAGTGTGCCAGTCGCAAGCTACCGGCATTTAATAAGATTGCACCATTTATTCAACCGGGGGACTGGATGGTTAAAGTGGAACCATCGCTGTTTCTTGAGACTCATTTTTAAGGAGAATTACTTCAAATGAGATGTTTGCCTTTACCTTTGGACTATTATCTGCTCCAAAGGTTTTTACTTATCTTACCAATTGGATAGCGCAAAAATTAAGAGCTAAAGGTGTCAGAATAATTGTCTGCTTAGAGAATTTTTTGATAGTATATTAATATATTGAAAATTCATAAATTTGAAACTATTTCAATGTTACAAACTCTGGGGTGGATAATACAATTCCTTAAATCCACTCCAAGTCCAGTTCAGAAAATTGAATATCTGGGAATTATGTGGAATTCAAGGGCTGATTTAAAAGATCTCCCACAAGATAAAAGAGTGAAAATAACAAAGTTACTGAAACAATACATTAATCTAGGTAGATGGTCACTTGAGCAGGCCCAGGGCCTCTTGGGTACCCTCAATTTTGCTAGTTTCACCATTCGTAGAGGCAGGCTTAACCTTCGCATGTTACAAGCAAGCTACCTGCATTCAAACCCACGCAGCTAGACGACCTCAGGTTGAATGGAGCATGGTCCCAAACACAACAACCACTCCACAGCAATGTCAAAGAAATGCTCGCCGTACTGGCAGCACTTACTCCTCACGGGCCAGAGCTGTCAGACTCGGGTCTTCTTACCCAGTCAGACAACAAATTAGTGGTCGCATACCTTCGCAACGAAGGCGACAAACGATCCAAGGCATTGCTCGAAGCTACTCGTCAAGTCCTTCAAATGGCAGACACGTATCACATTTCACTGTCTGCCCACTACTTACCGGGAATTCGCCACAACCTCACGACTGATGCCTCGGACTGGGAATGGTGCGCGCAGCTAAACGACCTCAGGTTGAATGGAGCTTGGTCCCAAACACAACAACCACTCCACAGCAATGTCAAGGATATGCTCGCCGTGCTGGCAGCACTTGCTCCTCACGGGCCAGAGCTGTCAGACTCGGGTCTTCTTACCCAGTCAGACAACAAATCGGTGGTCGCATACCTTCGCAACGAAGGCTACACACGATCCAAGACATTGCTTGAAGCGACTCGTCAAGTCCTTCAAATGGCAGACACGTATCACATTTCACTTTCTGCCCACTACTTACCGGGAAGGTTCAACGAGGTAGCAGATCAACTCTCCTGAAAACGTGAACCTCCGAAATGGCATCTTTTACCGGCTGCAACCAAATTAGTTTTTGCAAAATAGGGGGTGCCAACTATAGATCTGTATGCATCAGAAGCCCACGTCGTAGAAGATTATGTGTCCCTCAATGCATTCGACAAAGAAGCAAAATTTTTCAATGCTTGGACTCAAGAGTGGGATTTTCCTCTAGTTTGGGTGTTCCCCCCGCCGTGCCTTATGCCGAGAGTTCTAGCACACCTGAACCGGGTCAAGGACCTATACTTGATTGGAGCCCCGAGATGGAAGAAGGTATTCTGGAGACCAGACTTAAAAAATCGAGCAGCGAGTCCTCCATTCACCATATTGAAACTGATAGAAGTGCTGATAGACACCAGAACCTTGAAACCCCACCACAAGTAGAGGATTTCATTTTGGAGGTGTGGAAGTGCCGGGGTGGAGTCAGTCATTAACAGATTGGTCGGACAAACAGAAAGATTTTTTAAAGTCGGGTTGGAGAGAGTCCACCCTTAAAACATACAAACCGGCTTGGCTTAGGTGGCAAAGGGGGCATTAAATCATGGGGTAAACCCGAATGTCCCTACAGGAAGTAACCTAGCACGATTTTTAACAGATCTTAGTCTAGAAGATAGTCTCTCTCCCAGCACAGTTCGACTTCATAAATCGGTAGTAACAACTTTCAGTAGCCCTGAAGAAGGAAACCGAAGTTCACATCCTCTAGTCAGACAAGTACTCAAAGCCGCAGCATTAAGACATCCTAAATTGGCTAAATCTCCTATCTGGGATCCTTTAGTGGTGTTGACCTGGTTAGAAGCTAACCCACCCAAAAAGTTGAATCTCTTTGAAACATCAAGCAGGGCAGCGACTTTACTTTTATTAGCTTCGGGACGAAGAGGGCATGACCTGACCTTGTTACAGTGTTCACCAGACAAATTATCCATAGATGAGGAAGGGGTCTCGTTATGGCCAGTTTTCGGTTCCAAAACAGACTCCGCTACGTACCAACAGTCAGGTTGGAGGCTGTTAAATGGCAATCAACCAAATATAGACCAAACATACTGGATTAAGGAACTTGTTGAAATCTCCAAAGAACGGACAGAAGACAGAAACAAAGCAGAATTTAACAGAACTCTTCATCACTACATCAGGAGCAGTTAAGGCAGCTTCAAGAACAGCCATTGCCCGTTGGGTCAAAACGATTCTAGAAGAAGCTAAGACCACAGCTGCACCGGGAAGCGTACGGGCAGCAGTGGCATCACTTAACTGGCTGGATAATTTTAGACTGGATGACATCCTGGCTCGAGGGAACTGGAGGAGCCGGGACAAAGAGAAGTTAACACTTCTCTAGAGGTAAATAGGGCATTGTCTGTGACTTCTCTATTCCACCCACTGTAACACATGAGTAGGTATTCCAGTGTTTAACATATTTTAATATCATCACATTAGCGTTAGTGGTCACCAGTCGATAACAAACAGATCTCAATATAGGTTTTAAATGACGGTTCAGGATACATAATAAAATAGTTTTACCTACCAATAAAACTTATATTATGTACCTAACCTCATTTAAAACCTAGGCAATCACTGCCTGGTGAGAACTAATGAGAAAAAAATGCCATAAACAAAAGTTAGATGTATGTAGATAATTTTGTTTAGCATCTGGTGACCACTTGACAGCCACAAGGTACTAAAAAAGATCGGGGAAGGCCACGCGAAAGGGGATTTGAGAATGCTTCTCTCAATATAGGTTTTAAATGAGGTTAGGTACATAATATAAGTTTTATTGGTAGGTAAAACTATTTTATTATCTAAAAGGGAATTAAATTCTTTACAACTTCTTTCAAACAAATTTCTTTCTTTGATAAATATTTTAGACGATATGAAGGAATGTTTGATGAAAAATGTGAGGTAAAATGATTTTATTCGAAAATATCTACATTTGTGGAGCGTGTAAGTCAAAAACGGCTGGGATTTCGAAAATTACGTATTGAATAAAAGTTGTAGATAATTTTATGAGCTTTCGCTTATTCTAAAAAAAATCCTTTGAAATGCACCGTTTCCGAGATATAAGCGTAAAGTTTGAACCTTCTCCCCCCCCCCCCCCTCCCTCCCCTAGCTCACCACCTAGACGTCAGAACTTTTAGTATGTTCACATCCTAAGCACCCTGACCAAGTTTCTGAAGGAATCGCTTAGGTGCACTCTACACCTCCTTTTGGACCATTATTTTTTTTTTTACATGAGCTCCACACAGGAGGCCCTGAGGAACATAATTTCCCTCAGGGCCTATGTCATCTATATGCTCACCTATGATGCTGTGTGGAGGATTTTTTTAAGGAAAGGAAGTAGAGGAGAGTTCTGAGAAGGAAAAGGGTTTAAGGGGTGGGTAGGAATCTCGGGTTCAGTATGTCCTGGTCATCCGCCTCCAAGACCTGGACAAACCTCACCCCATGAACCCGGGCACCTCTGCTAAATCACCAAACGTAGCGAACCACTTGAGGTGACCTATGGCAGAGGTATTGGTTATCCAATAAAGGTTCCCGGGGCGGCGGTACCCATTCCCACCTCCCAAATTAAAAATTGACTGGACTAAAAACAAATATGATTAAAATGTGCACTTTACTTAGTTGAAAATTAAAAAATGGGTCGGGTCAAGATGTCGTGGGTTCAATTCCTCTTTCAATGCACAAGCAACATCTTCCGCTTATTATGATGCTGGTAGGAGATTTTCAAATTGTCAGGTTATTCGTAAACCGGGAATACGAATTATGACTCTTTTTCTTTTAAAAAAAGTAGTACCCAATAAATAGATAAGCCTCACCCCATGAACCCGGACACCTCTGTTATCCAATGAATGGTTGCCGGGCGGCAATGGTCGCCTTCCAAATTGATACCTCATCCCATAACCCGGGAACCCCTGCTAAGTCACCAAACATAGCAAACCACTTGGGTGACCTACGGCAGGGGTGTTGGTTATCCAAAAAATGTTTTCCGGGGCGGCGCGGCGGTACCCATCCCGTCTCCCAAATTGATAAGAGAAATTAAAGAGAAACAATGATAATTGTAGTTCAGTTATAATAAATAATATAGCTTTGTTTTTTGAACGGTCACCTCAAGTGTACATTACACTTTATAGGTAATCTAACATAATACATTGAGAAAATAACAGATATTTTCATAAATATTAAGTGTATTTTAAAATTGTGGCAGCCCTACAAATATTATCAATTTCTCTGGGAACGCATATTTTTTGAAATGATACTTCTTGTCGACAATTATTAGCCAAGTTCCAAACCAGACCTTTTTGTAATAATAATGCGTGCGCTTTCCTATTGACCCGCGCGCTGCAGATACACCTGTCGAATGCGTTAAAAGTAAATTTCACGACTCGTCCGAAATGTTTTTTTTTTGTGCGGAGAACGGGGCCTTAAACATATGCTGCAACTTTGTCTTACACACTAAATGACAATAGTCAAAAATGAGTCAAACGGTGAACGTACGTGTTCACTCTCCAAAGGAAACATACAATCATTTTCATACATCTCCCTCACACATATAAAGAAAATTAAACGCAATTTCCGTCGCATAAAAGGAAGTACTTTTACTTTCACGCATTTGTAAGATTTTTGGCATTGCATATACACTGCATAAATGGTACAATTATAACGTCTTAGGCTATATGCCTGTAATTGTTATAAATAAATGTTGTACAAATTATATATATCTATATATATATATATATATATATATATGTATTTTGTGTGTCTCACTATTATTTAATATGTAAGAAAGAGCTGCCGCATTATAGCGATAAGGAATGTATGTTTATTGCTTTTTTTGCCGTCACGGTCCATTACCGTAAATCGTCACGGTAATTATAAAAGCGTCCAGTATTTACATCGCACTGTGTACCATCCCGTACAAGCTAGATGGAAATAAATCACTTTGGAATTCTTAAACGATTATGTCGTAGTATGTAATAGTCAGTGTGACAATTGGGTTAATTAATACACGGCTTGACTAGTACAAGAGCCCCTAAGTCAGATAAATTAGTTAATGAATTGATCTGCTGATTTTATTCCATTCTCAACGCCGCGCAACCTTTTAAGGTTGTTTGTGAGTTTAAAGTGTTTTGTTTCAGTTTTTTTTTAAATAGAGGCTACCTTGGAAGATAGGTAGTATATTTTTTTCTAAATCTTTAATACGAATCATTTCAGATATTTTTTTATTTAATTTAGACGTTATTTAAGTATATTATTAAAAATATATTTAAACCATCAGGCCTCAGGCCTGTCAAAAGGTCAAAATATTTCCGCTTTGCAATAAAATCCAAATAAATGGAATATTGAAAACTGTTTTTAAAGGAAGATAAAATACCCTTTCAAATTTTATGATTCGAAATAAACATATTGTTTTTTATGATAATGAAAAAAAATAATAACACAGACATATTTCATTTGGAAAATATGTTGGAAACGTTATCGTCAGCTCATTTTTTTGTCGTATCATGTAAAAATAATTAATAAAAAATTCCCAAAGTTTCATAAAAAAAATTTCAAAATGCGGTCGGAAACATTGGTTTAATAGAGGTAAACATTTAAATTCGTTTGCTGTTAACTTTTAGATTTAAATATAAAGCGTAGGGTTTTCTATTTGTAACATCGTTTCGATCATATTTCTAATCAAGAAAGCAAGGGAAACACAACGACTGGAGGAGTTTGCCCAGTTTTTCCAAGAAAGAAAGGCTTCAGGAAATGTTAAATAATATTTAAAGTATATTATTTGATCTTGAAAGGCTGCGTATAAATGGTGGAAAGCAAATGAAAAGCAGAGGTGGGCTAAATTTAATCTTAAAATGTATATTTTTCTGATAACTTAGAAATAATTTTGTAAGACATTTTGTAATGTAAACTAGAGATGAAACGGATATCCGGTAACTATCCGGTATCCGGCCTAAATGTACTATCCGGCCGGATATCGGATATTCAAAAACTATGAAAATTTCCTATAATAAAATGCAATACATTAATCTTTGTGAGGTAAATACCAATAAAATGGCTTATAATTATGGCGGCTTTTATTTAAAGTCGAAAAAGTTACGAAAAAGCCATATTAATTCATATTTTATTCAACTAATAATAATTCATTAATTTAACTGTAACAAAAAATAATAACCTAACACTCACGTATCTGCCTTTTTCCCTTCACCACCACGAGACATTTGAAGCCGGCACAACAAACAAACAGCAAACTTATTTTTTTCACTGTTAATGTCGAAATATTGCCAAATAGGCGATCCTTTTTTCACTGAATATCCGGCCGCCGGATATCCGGCCATCCGGCCTTGCAGCTCACCGGATATCCGGTATCCGGCCAAACAACTATCCGTTTCATCTCTAATGTAAACGTGTTATAAAAGTAAATAGAATTCTAAATCCAAATTATTAGAAAAAAAAAAAAACATGTTGTTTATCACTTTTTTTTTCAAATTAGGGTTAAAAACACCCCGAAAATGGGTTACAAGTACTTGATTGATGTTTTAGAGTTTTTCCGTCTAGCTTGTAAAAAACGATACACTGTGCATGGTTGCATTTCAATCTGGGAGGCGGTATGGTTACCACCTCCCTGGCAACCATTTATTTGATAACCAACACCCCTGCCATAGGTGGGTGCCCAAGTAGCAAGCTATGGCCAGTGACTTAGCGGGGGTGCTCGGGTTCATGGAGTGAAGTTTGTCTAGGTCTTGGCGGATGTTTCTGCCCACGTGAGACCTTTTGACCTCTCCAGCCGGACTCTCACAACTCATCACCTTGCACCGCAGTAGGAGGGATGGATTCGTACGTCCATCACTCCTGGACACTTTAACCGGTATATTCCTACCTAAGCCTCACACCTTTGTGCTTCTCAGAACTTTCTCTCCTTCCTTTCCCTAAAAACACCTTCCACACAGCATCCTCAAAGATGGCATAAACCCCGGGGGAAATTTTTTTCCTCAGGGCCTCCTGCATTTTTTTTTTTACATTAGCTCCATGCTATGGGCCTACATCATCTTTGAGGATGCTGTGTGGAGAGTCTTGTCAGAAAAGGAAGGAGAGGAAGTTCTGGGAAGGAAAAAGTTATGTGGGTGGATAGGAAACCGAGATTCGGTGTTCCCAGGAGTGACGGACGTATGAATCCATCCCTACCACTGCGGTGCAAGGCGACGTTATATCATGGTGACAACAAGCTTAAGGGTTCTAGTGGTTAAAAATGTAACAATATTGTGCTCACATAGCCAGATTTGCCAGGCGCGACCTGCTTCTTGTAGAAGGCGGGGTTGCTGAGACTCAAACAGACTGGCTGCACCATCTCGGAGTACTTCAACTGGCTGGCCAGCAGCAGGAGTGCTATGTCTTCCTGAAAACTCTTCTCCACTCCGGCGAACTTCTCTCCCAGATGAATTTCAAGCACCTGTGGACACATACAATTAATACATTTAATACAATCAAACACATTGGACGCTTTTATAATTACCGTGACGATTCACCGTAACGATACTGTGATCGTAGTGTGAAGGCATTAAAAAAGGAAATAAAAATTAACCTTAACACGGTAATGCTGCACCTCTTTCAAAAGTTGAGATACACAATGTATCTACATATGTTTCCTCCAAAGGAAAAAAGTCATAATTTTCTTACATCTCTCTCGCACACCGTACCGTGGTATCTCCGTAAACCTCTACTAGCCGTGATGATAGTTTTAAAAGTATGGAATATGGATACAAAGATAATATTGAAGTGTGAGTGTGAAAAATTCAAAAACATGTCAAATGTCAATGAGCTGATGGCTTTGCTCTTGTTCTTAACCCATTGGCCACAAACCCCGACAGCCTGCCGGGTGTGCAACTCAGGTACTTAACCACAAACCCCGGCACGCTGACGGGCTAGAATAGGTCCGTCAAAAAACGGAAAACGAGCACAATAGTGACATTTTTCAATAAAATTTTAAATGCCGTAGGCTCTGTAGGTAATTAATCATTAATTTCATAGAATTGTCAATAATATGTTTCTTATGTTTTTGCCTGATATTTGTGTTCCAAGTTTTGTATGCAGCCAGCCGCCATTTAATTTCTTCAAAATTGCGAGTGGTTCTAGACTTTTGGTAGTGACCCTGAACGTCCCTGATTGCTTTGAGGACTATCATAGACAATTATTTTATTAGTTATTAGTATATATGTATATAAAAATCAAAAATTATTATTGTTCGATTTATGAATATTATGTTTTTTTGTAACTTTTTGAATAAAAATGTGGAAAAAAACTTACGAAAAAAGAGAAGGTTATATTTGTATCCTTATTTACACATATTTTAATGTTTTCAAAATTTTTATTTTTATGTTTTTCTTTACCTTAATCCAATATGTATGTAAACAAATTTAAAGAAATTAATTCATTTGAATATACGGTTCAACAGTAACAATAGATTTAGAACACCAATTAAAGTTTTCAATTTTTGGTACAAAATTAATTCAGTGGTGAAGGCCAACTTGTTAGCTCATTAATTATGTGGCCAATTTATTTATTTATTTTATTTATTTATTTAAGGAACATAAACAGTCTTAGTAACATAATATACATAAGAGGATGATAAAAAACAGACCAATTATTAATGTTCACAGATAGGTATTTAGAAACAGAAGTAACTGAATTTAAGAAAAGTAAAAAAAAAACAGGACAAAGCAGCAATTAAAAAAATAATTATAATACAGGTGTAGATTCAACAAGTTGTAAACCTAAATATAAAAACACAACAATAAAATAAATGTGATTATAACTATACTCAAATATGTAGGCTGCGAAATAGGTATTTGGATTGGGACGGGTAAGGGGAGGACAGGGATAAGTGAAAGTTGCCACGCAGGTAATTTAAAAATATTAGGTACAATTAATTTAATCATCATGAATATGACGTGTTATTCGCACCTAGAATGCAATACAATGAAATTCTGTAGCGAAAGCAACTAGCAGTGAATATGTCAGCAAGTGTTTCTGTACGTGCAAATTTAATGTTATAGTAGTTACATGTCCTTTGCATAAATTCATTTTGGTTGGAATTGGTGTTGCATCTATCAATGTAGAACAGGGTATTTTGTCTGCTATGTCGAGTAGGCACATGGAAATTTATTTTATTTAGCGACTCCGGGCAGTCAACTTTCGAGTTAATAATTTTGTGCAGGAGCATCTGATTAGCGACAGTGGGTTAAATAAAGGGTTAAAGAAAGGAAGGAAATTTTCAATTTGGGAGGCGGGAATGGGTACCGCCGCCCCGGGAACCTTTATTGGATAACCAACACCTCTGCCATAGGTCACCCCAAGTGGTTCGCTACGTTTGGTGGTTTAGAAGGGGTGCTCGGGTTCATGGGGTGAGGTTTGTCTGGGTCCTGAAGGCGGATGACCGGGATACACTGAACCCCAGATTCCTACCCACTCCTTAAACCCTTTTCCTTCCCATAACTCTTCTCTCCTTCCATTCCTTAAAAAAACCCCTCCACACAGCATCCCCAAAGATGACATAGGCCCTGAGGGAAATTATTTTCCTCCTGGCCTCCTCAAATTAGGGCCTCCTGTGTGGAGCTTATGTAAAAAAAAAAAGGAGAGGAAGTTCAGGGAAGGAAAAAGGTGTGAGGGGCGGGTAGGAATCTGGGGGTCGGTGTGTTCATGAGTGACGGACATATGAATCTATTTCTTCCACTACAGTGGAAGGCGATGTTCCGAGCTTCCTGCTGGAGAGGTCAAAGGTCTCCTTTCACCAGTCTCTCTCGGTCCGGCCTGTCATGCAGTTGGGGGGCAGACTCATCCGCCGTCAAGATCCGGACAAACCTCACCCTATGAACCCGGCAACCCCTGCTAAGTCATCAAACTTAGCGAACCACTTGGGGTGACCTATGGCAGAGGTGTTGGTTATCCAATAAATGGTTCGTAGGGTGGCAGTACCCAAAATCGCCTCCCAAATTGGTATCTCATTTTTAAAATATACTAAACGCAGAGATCATAATTTATGTATTCCATGGCAATATATTGTGTATCGTATTAAATAATCACAATATATATACATATAATTACATTATTATTATTTTATTCAACAGAGTGCATGTCAAAAATGGCTCCACAAAAATATACAAAATTACAGTTTATAATTCCTAATATAACCATACAAGTGTCCCTGAAGTTCAGTATATTTAAAAACCGAAATTAGAAAAATCTAAACGCTCTAATTTCACTGTAATTATTAGTGTTTAAATCAACTGTCAAATGTGTCAAGTGTTGTTCCGAAAAATCAACATTTAATTCTAATCACTTTAAACATACCTGTGCAAAGACAAATTATACTAAAATACATAATCTAGTGCATTATATCAATCCAGTTTCTCAATCAAATACTTATAAAGTTTTATATTGACAGTAGCTCCCAACTGGGTCGTGGATCAGTGGATAAATCGGTCAAGTTTCGATTCAGTTCGTTAGTGCGACAGCGCGAGTTCAATCCTCAAGTCAACCAAAATATTTTTTCTTTTTATTCCTTATAAATATAAATATGAGTAGACAGAGGAATGTACAAAGGAAACCAACGACATCTAGCGACGCTGAGGAAGATGAAAATAAAATCATCATTTATATAGACAAAAAGTTTAGAGAAATGAAAGATACATTTAAAAGCAAATTAAATATTCTGCCAGATATAAAAGACTCCATCGGCTTCATTTCAGCCGAATACGATGAACTGAAAAAAATGCTAACTGAGTCCTCGAGCACAATAAAAAATCTACAAGCAGAGAATATTAAGCTAAATTCAGAAGTGCGCGAACTTAATGCGCGGGTGTCTCACATGGAGCAGACAGCCAGGGAAACCAATGTCGAGATCCAATGCGTACCAGAACACAAATCGGAGAATCTAATATCGATAATAAAACAACTTGGGACCGTGATTTCCCGCCCCATTGCCGAATCGGAAATTCTTAACATCCATCGAGTCTCCAAGATTAAACAAGATTCCAGAAGGCCAAAAACAATAATCGTGAAGCTCCCGAGCGTGAGGGCAAGGAATGAAGTTCTGGCTGCAGTCGTCAGCTTCAACAAGAAGAACAAGAACTCCAAGCTAAATTCGAAGCATTTAGGCATCGACGATATCAAATCGCCGGTATACGTCAGCGAACATCTCACACCAGCAAACAAGGCCTTGCATGCTGCCACGAGGATTAAGGTGAAAGAAGTTAATTACAAATTCGTGTGAATCCGAAATGGTAGAATCCTTGCTCGTAAAGATGAAAACTCGGCGCACGTGGTGGTGATCCGCAACCAGGACTCATTGACTTCGCTCATCTGATTCCCTACCGTATCTTTGTCTAAATTTCAATTTGTGCGTTATCTTTGAATAATGTATACTAACATGGATAATCTAAGAATTTATTACCAGAATGTCAGGGGTTTAAGAACAAAACTTAATGAAGTTTACTTAGAAATACTTAATAACAATTTTGATATTATTATTCTAACGGAAACATGGTTAAACGACTCTATTTCTGATGCTGAAATTTTTGGCTTGCGTTATAATGTTTTTAGAAGGGACCGTAGCAGTTCCTCTAACCACAAAAGTGACGGAGGGGGTGTATTGATAGCCGTTTTACAAGAATATCAAACTAACCGCTGTAAGCATTGGGAAAGTACCTTGGAAGACGTATGGGTTACCATCAAATTCAGCCAGAACAAACTAACGAGATGTCTCTACATATGTGCTGTTTATATACCTCCCCCGTTGCTTGTTGATAATTTTGATTATCTTTTTAAAAAAATTGGCAATGTTATGGAAGCCGTTGGTGAATCAAATACGTTAATTTTAGGAGATTTCAACCTGGGAAGTATCGGTTGGACCCACAATGAACCCAACCAGATTCATTCCCTATCTCCAGAAAATTATAATACTGACATCGGTAACCATCTTGTAAATTTTCTTGCCCTAAATAACCTCAATCAATTCAATGGCATTGCTAATAGTTACTGTAGAATCTTAGATCTCGTTCTATCCAATTCACAAACAATACAAGTCAAGCAAAGTACCGAAATCCTAAGTCGCATTGATATACACCATCCACCTTTAGAGATAGAATATAGTTTTGATTTCAAATTAACAAAAATGCTAAAAAATAAAAACTTACTTAAATATGATTTTAATAAGAATGATTACGTTCAATTCAATCAGGAATTACAAGAACTGGATTGGGCACTACTTTTACCTGATTTCAAGTCGATAGACGATATGGTTTCTTTATTTTACACTCATTTATATCGTATAATCGAGAAATGCGTAACCAAATTTGTTAATCGCAACAGGCAGCATCCCTTCTGGTACTCACCAGACATAGTTAAATTACTAAAAGAAAAAAATAAATTTCGACTTCTCTATAAAAAATATAAGAATTCACGTGATAGAAATTCTTACGAACTCTTACGCACCCGTTGTTCCAAACTCATTAGTATTTGCTACTTTAAACACATTGAACAAATAGAATCGTGTCTGGTTAATCATAATAACGTTAAAGCTTTTTGGAAATTTGTCAAACACAAGAGACAAAACATATTAAGTACTATCCCCCAAAACATGACGTTTGGAGAAAAAAAATCATCAAACGGCGAGGAAAGCAGCGAACTATTTGCCCAACACTTTTCATCAGTGTATGAGAAAGATGACATTAGAAGCAATGAAGAGACTCAACCTCAATCTGAATCAATAGACCATTCGAACAGCTCTCTGCACACAGTAAACATTAGTGTACACGATGTAAAAATAGAAATGCTTAACCTCGACCAAAGCAAAGGCCCTGGCCCCGACAAAATTCCACCACTCCTAATAAAAAAATGTGGACACAGTCTCGCACTCCCTCTGACTATCATTTACAGGAAATCATTATCTTCATCCATTTTTCCAACAAGATGGAAACAGGCTAATATTGTACTAATACCTAAAAGCGAAGACCTTCACGAAGTCACAAACTATAGACCCATCTCTATTCTCTGTTCATTTGCGAAAAATTTTGAAAAATTAATTTGTCCATATCTGAATTATCATCTCAAAAATCTTATAACTCCAAAACAGCATAGTTTTCTCTCCCAGAAATCAACATCCTCGAATTTACTTTGCTATGTCAATACTTTAACCGAAGCTGTTGATAGAGGTCAACAGATAGACACAATCTACACAGATTTTAGCAAAGCCTTCGATAAAGTAAATCACAGATTACTAATTCATAAACTAAAACAAATGGGTGGTGTTCATGGTACCTTGCTAAACTGGTTTTACTCCTATCTAACTGACCGCATACAAAGAGTAGTATTTGATGGCTATGAGTCAAGAGGATTAGATGTGCCATCTGGAGTGCCGCAGGGGTCCCATTTGGGTCCAATCTTGTTTCTTGTTTTTATAAATGACTTGTGCGATGTTATTTTGGATTCTGAAATTTTGTTTTTTTTGTTGTTTGTTGTTTGCTGATTGTAAATTTTGTTGTTTGCTGATGATTGTAAGATATTCAAAATTATCCACACATTACTAGATTCAATACTTCTCCAAAACGATATAAACAGAGTTTCAAAGTGGTGCAACGACAATAGAATGTTTCTGAATTCTTTAAAATGTGTTCACATAACCTTTACACGTAAACACAATTCTATTCCGACTCAATATTTTATCGACGGTACTAAACTCCAGGAAGTCACAACCATTCGGGACCTAAGCGTATTATTTGATAAAAAACTTACTTTCACACCTCATATTGACAATATCATTTCTAGATCTATGAAAATGCTAGGATTTATCAAATGAAACAGTAAACATTTTTAAAATCCCACATCAAAAATAACGCTGTACAATTCCTTCACCCGCAACGTGTTGAAGTACGCAAGTGCTGTATGGAGTCCAACCTACAAAGTTCATATTCAGCCAATAGAGCAGGTTCAAAAACATTTCATTTACCACCTGGCGTATTTTGATAGGCGAGCTCGATCACTTCCTCACTTCACTGATAGACTAAAATTATGCAATGTACGCACCCTTGAACAGAGAAGACTAAATACAGATCTAAATTTTCTTTTCAAAATTGTTAGTGGTTTAATAAACTGTCCTTTTCTACTTCATCAAATCAGGTTCAATGTTCCTAGAATTGGTTCACGACTGGTAAATTATGTTCCGTTAAATATTAAAAAAATATCGAACTAAGCTGGGTATGACTCAGCTTTATCGAGAATGTGCCGTAATTTCAATGAGGCTTATAAAAACATTCGATTAATTTGACAATGTCAACATTGGCCAAGTTCAAATCATCTCTTAACAAGCTTTAAAGCTCCCTATTACGTTGTTCTATAAACTTATGAACCTATAAACTCATTGTTCTAAAAACTTGTTAACCTTGTAAAACTTGTTAATTATTATTTTTTAATGCATAGTATGTGTGTGTGTGAATGAATGTAATGTATATGTAAGTTCTATATTATCAATGTTGTGTTTGTCTTTAATTAGTGATAGCATCAACCATGTTCAGTGTAATTGTATCTATGAAAGCTCTGATGTAAATCACTGTTGACAAACCTAATAAAAAATTTAAAAAAATATATCGGTCGCAACAAACGAAAAATGTTTTGTCAATAAATTGGGCAGAAGATTGCAAATATTGCGCATTAGTTAATAGTTAATTTGCGGAGTGAGGAGTGAGGAGTGACCAACCTTTGACTCCTGCCTATCGGGGTCGCTGGAGTACCAGGATCTCTGCAGAGAACCCGCGGCCACCATGAACTGAGTGGCGGGAAGAGTAGAGTAGCTGTGTGGATCATAGAAGCAATGGGCGGCTGGAAAGCATAACAACTTTACATATATTTGATAAAAACTGGTGAAAGGTAAGGTTACATCCGTTGGCAAATTTCTTTATTTGTGATTGGGTAAGTGATATCAAAAATATTTCATTATATTTTTATTCATCTATTTATATTTATATAATGTTTGTCAATAAGTTTCAATGACTCTCAACATATGTTGTTAATTATGTGGTTTCAATATCTCTAAACAGATGTCGTTAGTATATGTAGTTTTAAGAGGAAACCCGGTTGCAGAGAATTTCAGATAATAGGTATTTTACCAAAATATTACTGTCACTCTCGCTTTTACCTTCCTAAATATTGAACAAAAGGGACAACTACACTCAGTGGCATAGCTAGCATGGGTGGCACCCGGGGCGGATGTCACCCCCCGGGGCATAGTGTCACCCCCCCCCCCCCCCCCCCCCCTATTAAAGTTGACTTCAGAAATTCAAAATGCTAATTTCGACTTCATAAAATTGGTCCATCCTGGGGGGGGGCTAGAGAATTTCAGAATATAGGCTATTCCGCCTATAAAGAGACCGACCGACACAAAATTCGGGGCACTCCAAGAGGAGCCGTAGAGTTACGAAAATATAAATAACAGACCGTATTCATGTGTATGCAATAGCTTGGTGACGTATCGTATATGCAATATCTTGGTCAAGTGGCACCCCCTCTTCGGGTGGCAACCGGGGCGGTCCGCTCCCCCCCCGCCCCCCCCACTACGGCACTGACTACACCTCTGGTTGATAATTTTTCTCCTCCAAAACTGGACCGATTTTTAAGATTTTTTACCAACTGTATTAGAAGAAAATATTCTATGTGTGTAGTCTAGTTTGTATGCTGAACGGTATAATACATCAATAATATCAACAACAACATTCACAAACATAAACAACCGACCACGATCACGGGGCAATTTAGAAATTCCAAAATTTAAAACGAGTGCTTCCCAACACCATTATGCTTATCAAGGTATAAAATTTTTCAATGCTCTCTAAAAATATTTCATCACCATATCAAATTGAAAGCAAAGTACATGCGCATTATTTGCAGGCACCAAATTGTTACAACTTTATTATATGTACCTACTCTGACAATACTGTCAGCCCATCCATTTCAAATATCAATGTTTTCTTAACCAACGATATGTACCTACTACCTACTTACAATCTACATACATATTGAATAAATACAATAATATTATTTTTATTTCTAATATATCTATGCCTGTATTATCTTATATTGCATCTTATTCCAATTTTAACTCTTATTTACTTCTAGTTCATTATGTCCACTTGTCTTCATGAATATATATTTTATTAATATAAGTACTTTTAATAACATACTCTGTGTACCTATGCATTTTACAATGGCACTCCAAAATTCAAGCACGAGAAATGTTTTCTCTTTTGAATTGGGTAGTTTCATTAAAAAGAAATTTATATATTGTTATTAGTTTTAAGAATCAAATGTTTTACTATGAATCTGTATACGTACGTATTTTTTTAAATAAAAAAAATAATAATAATAATGGCATTGAATAAGATTAATTTAACTTAAACTTAATTTAACAAAGAAATTTTTACGATTTTTGGAGGGTTCTAACTCCTGTAAGCAGTAACTTATCAGAAAAAACAAAACATATCGACATGATAATGGTCGATATCTATATTATATCAAAAAACATTTGCACTAGTGTTCAAATCCAGAGATGAAATCGGGGAATATGTTTGTATGGAAAAAATGCCACCCGGTTTTCTCTGAAGGTGTCTCAGTAGATTTCATTGCTATAGAATGTTTATCTCAAGTAAAAAATGTACAGTCGTGTCTTGTATTATTTCACCCGCCATAACACAAAGACATCACTCTAGCATGGCGTGCAAGTTTACAGATTAAATTTATTCATAACTAGCTTTTACCCGCGACTTCGCTCGCATGGTTTTAGGGGGAAATCTATGTATATAAAAATCAAAATATGCTAGCTTCTGGGTTTATAGTTCCCGGCTTGCGTTGCTATGCCACTTGATAAAGATATTGTTTCTCCCTGCGTGTCCTTTCCCTTCATCCCATTCTTCTTCCGCCTCCTATTCCTCTTCCGCATCCCCTTCCCCTCACGTGTTCCCACTCTGCCTTCTCCGCTTTCCCTCTCCCCACTCCCCTCTCCCACTTCCCCCGTCCCACGAACCTCCCCTCCCGATTTTCCTCCCCCCTCCCGCATTCCACACATTCAGTCCCTGTACATTCAGTTTTCAAACAGTTCGCGTGCCACCTATTGCAATTTTTTTATACAAATTTCATAATGCCAGAGCTCACCAGTATATATATATAGAAACCTTTGTCGACTCACAACTACGTTGTGCTCACAACAACTCACCAAAGTTTCATCGCAATCAGATGAACGATTTAGCAATGCGTAATTTCATGATGCCAGAGCTCACTATTGTATACAGAAACCATCGCGGGCATGCGCACATCAAATCACCAAAGTTTCATCGTAATCGGATGAACGGTTTAGCAACGCGTAATTTCATGATGCCAGAACTCACTATTGTATACAGAAACCATCGCGGGCATGCACACATCAAATCCCCAAGGTTTCATTGAAATCGGATGAATGGTTTAGCAACGCGTAGCAGACATACGAACATGCAAAACCAGAAACACATTTTGATTTTTATATATATAGATATCTTTGATAATGATAATAAGTAAATTATACAATTCAGTTTGATTTATAAATATTTTAAATGATTATTAAATTAAGTAAATTAAACAGGGAATGGCATGAGAGAGGCATAACGAAGATCACCAATATGATACTCGTCCAGGCGTTGATTTTCCCCATATTTCTATATGGTGTGGAAACATGGACAATTGGAGAAAGCGAAAGAAAGTGGATAGACGCCCTCGAGATGTGGTCCTGGAGAAAATGCTCAGGATTCCATTCCATTCTGGAAGAGCCAGACACCCACAATAGGCTCTCAACTATCTGCCTAAAACGTATTTTAAGATACTTTTGACAGGTTGCTCGCCAAACTGGGGACTCCAACTTGGAGAAACTCATAGTCACTGGCCGCAGTGTTTGGCAGAAGAAGAAGAGGAAGGTCACCGCAGCGCTGGAGTGACCAAGTATCGCTGGCATCCGGTACTAGGGTGTCCTTGGCTCTCCACACAGAGCAGAACCATAAGGAGTAGAGGAGCCTTGTCCACCATGGAAATTGGAGTAGGAGTCACATCCTCAGCAATGAGAAACCAACCTCAGGAGAAAAAATGGCTTTCCAATGCTAAGAATGACCAGAGCCTATCACCACTACTTTAATTCACATGTGAAATGGTACAATACATTATTGTCCAAAAACAAAATTAACATAACCTAAACTCTGAAATATAAACAATGTAAATATATCTTATTAGATTGTACCCTTAATATACTATCATGCATTAAAAAATGTAACCATCAATATATATTATAAAAGAAAGTGTACTACAATGTGCGTGCCGTTAAAACTCAGAAACGAGTCCCGGTACGATCAAGGGAAGTTATATGGTGTGGTAGCCACCTATCCCCCATCTATGAAGAAGGTTCCCATTTTTACCTTTATAGTCATATTAAGTGGTCTATATTAAGTCATGTGTGTTGATTGTGACAATCTGTATAGTTATAGTAGTAATATTATGTATATATACTTAAATTGTAATTGAAGATTTACATCCTGTTGACAAACTGCTTAATTGCGGTTTTTTTTTTTTTTACATGAGCTTCACACAGGAGGCCCTGAGGAAAATAATTTCCACTATGTCATCTTTGAGAATGCTGTGTGGAGGGTTTTTTTTACGGAAAGGAAGGAGAGGAGAGTTCTGGGAAGGAAAAGGGTTTAAGGGGTGGGTAGGAATCTGGGGTTCAGTATGTCCTGGTCATCCGCCTCCAAGACCTAGACAAACCTCACCCCATGAGCCCGGGCACCCCTGCTAAATCACCAAACGTAGCGAACCACTTGGGGTGACTTATGGCAGAGGTGTTGGTTATCCAATAAAGGTTCCCGGGGCGGCGGTACCCATTCCCGCCTCCCAAATTAACGGTTTAACGGGATTGTACCTTGAAAAGCAATTAAAAAAATAATAATAATCTCACTGCCATACATTAGGATTAGTAACAGTACGCCACTGTGGACTGCTAGGCTCGCATCTTTTGACAACTCACAGATCATAAAATTTTAGTAAAAACAGGATAATCTTACCCTTTGACTTCTCAGATAAAAAATGTATTTCTGGTTTTGGTGAGATAATGATTTTATTTATTCAACACACTACACATTTTATAAATAAATGTTGATCTAAAGCAGGGTCTCCTCTGACTGAAAACATGAACATTTGCTTATATGTATATTACAATAAACATTTGCTTACACATTTTTGTATGCTTCTGTAGTAAGGCCACACCCCCATTGCCAATGTTTGTAGGGTAACATCTCCTTTGAAAAGTCATTAAAAGTGATGAAAAAAAAATTGGTTAAATAGGTAACATTATTTTTTTTTACATTAACTCCATACAGGAGGCCTTGAGGAAAATAATTTCCCTCGGGGCCTATGTCATCTGGGATGCGGTGTGGAGGGTTTTTTGAGGAAAGGAAGGAATAAACATTGGTCTTGAAGAGACCCATGTTGTAGGAAGGAGGAAACACAGAGGCCCGCAAATCATTCCACAGCCGAGCTGTTGAACACAAGAACGAGTCGAAGAAGCGACCCGTTCTCATGTGACAAATGTCAACGGTGTACATATGTTGCACCAAGATGGGAGAATCTATCAAACGGACTGCCCGTTTCTGCACATAGTCGAGGGTATTTTTCAGGTATTTTGGAGCTCCAGACCAGAGGTGGCTGCCAAATTCAACCGTGGCGCGCACTTGTGATTTGTACAGGGTTAGCAGTTGTGTACTATTAAAGTATCTGCGGGCCCTGTATAGTACACCCAGTTTTTGAGAGGCTAGGTTAGGTTATGGGCTATTTTTCAATTTTTTTTTCTTCATATTGTTAAGTTGATTCTGAGTTGTCATGGAACCATTTTGTAGTGATCTGTAAGCAAACGTTCATGTTTTTGGTCGGAGGAGACCCTGCTTAATAATGTCGCAATGGGTCATTAAGTTTAAGATAGTATAATACAAACTACGTAATAACAATAAACTAATTAACAAACTGACCAAGTAACTTCAAAGAGTTTCCCAGGAGGAGTAGAGTAGACCCCCAAACAACTGTCTCGGCACACGCTTCTTGCTTCATGAGCTATGTCCGAATGGTGAGCGTCGTAGACAAGTTAATTAATTCCTTAGAACAGGCCATATGACTATATTGACGGCCTCCGTGGTCGAGGGGCAAGGCTCTTGACTCACAGTCCCTTCACCAACGCACTGTTACTTCGTCCACAGCTCAGTAGCTCGTGGGTCATCGTGTTCTATGCCCGCTGCCCGCGTCTTGAGATTTTAACCCATTCAGATCCCGTGATAAAATGATTATTCAAATATCAATGTTTCAGCTGAGTCCAAATTCATTATCACTGTCACTAAATGCAAAGAATAAAAGGGGAAATCTGGACATTAACAGTTATGTCCTTTACTAAACTTTTGCCTGTCAAGGTTTGCGCGCAAAATTCCCAGTTTTTTTAAATGTTCCTTTTTATTGGTTATTTTTTAACCCTTTCGCAAAAACAAAAATTAAACGTAGTTATGCAGAAAGCAGCCAGGCCACAATTTTGATAAAAATGAGATATTGTTGTAATCCGACGGAGAAAGGTCAGTTCTATATATTCTATTAAAACCAGCCAGGCCGTTTTCATACAAAAATTCATAGTAATCGCCTTCTTAAATATTTGCTGATTACGAAAACACCGTTTAATAATCTGCAGAAAGCACCCACGGCACTCAAAACACTTTTGATGTGGCTATTTCTCAAACATATTCAATAAAAAAATATATATCTGGGTAACCTGGTATCTCGCAAACATGTATTCACACAAATTTTGAGCATCTATTTTAACAACAGGCTTGTTGTTAAAATATGTTGTCGCATATATTTTTGACAATATGAAGGAGGGTACTCACCGCTTAACACAACCCTCAGCGATAAAAGGCTTCCACCGCATATATTATCAAATTTTTCCGAGGCATATTTGAAGATACCAACGTGCCACGGGAACTTGGTTGGTGCCACATCCTGTGCGTTCATCATTAAAGGTTGGGCTGTTTGAACTGCTTGGGCGTATGTTTTTATCTCCTTTTCAAGTCCACAATCTTAAATCACAACAAAAATAATAAAATATATTAATTATATTGAAGAATATAACCCTCAGGTTATTCCAATAAAATTGAATAATAGTTCCAGACTTGTAGAAAAAGTCAATATGTATGTCTTTTTTTTAATTTTTTGTATTTCTTGGGCACTGACTATGTAACAATTTCTAGACATTTTTGTTTGGAAAAGTTTTAATTTTCGATGTATATGTTTAAAATTTTTTACGACCGGTTTCGATACGTCCGTATCATTATCATTTAGTTTGTTCGTTAATGATACGGACGTATCGAAACCGGTCGCAAAATTTTTAAAAATTAAAGTAACAAATGTACATCGAAAATTAAAACTTTTCAAAACAAAAATGTCTTTTTTTACATTAGATTCACATAGGATATGTCATCTTAGGGAATGCCGTGTGGAGCATCTTTTTTAAAGGGAGGAGAGGAAGTTTTAGAAAGGAAAAAGGTATAAAACGGCTAAAGAGCCATAAAGCTATGACATTAAAGATGAACCTACATGATAAGTTATATTGTTTGTTTGTGCTTGAGTTCATCAAATCAAAAACATGTGGGAAACTCTAGAAGACTTTTTTTTTTTTTTATTCATTGCATTTTATGGTTACATTATCTGTGGATTTTTCGACCATCATGCTAGGCTGATGCCCATGTTATTAATTCGATGAACACAAACACAAGGCTCATCTTTAATGTCACAGCTATATGGCGCTTTAGCCATTTTTATTTCCAGCATTGTTATAATTGGGTCCCTTACGAAGAGATTGGTGAACAATATTTGTATAAAAATATTAGATTGTAATTTCCAGGTCCTCAAATAGGACCGGCGTAAAAGGTATAACTACCCTTCCCGCTTAAAGTGTGTTAACATATATTTTTACCTGAGATTTTTTTATATTTCTGAAAAGTGCAGTTTTATTTCAAATATCTTCTTTATAGGTATATTACATTTGCAAAGTTTGCGGGTGGCTTTTGGTTCGTGATCAATTTATAAATCTGATAATTCCAAAAATAGCCGGTTCCTCGGATCCACTATGATCCAGTGACAGCTAGTCACCAGGACAAAGTAACCGAGACAGGCAATGACGATATGTAATATAATTTCTTTCCATATCCGGAGAGATACTCAAATTCTACAAATTAGTAATACTTATACCTAGGGGGGGCATGTCCTCATGCGACCTGCTAACGTAAGTGGTGCCATCCTTTGACGAATTTGTGAATTCAAAACCGAATTACAAAAGGAGCTTTCTTAGCGTATTAATAATAAAGATGGCAGCACTTCTGTTTGTGAATCTATTTGTGAATCGAGTGTGTACGACAGACGCAAGGCTATTAATGGGCGCCTTTGTGGGTTCCCATTATTCTTAAGATTTTCATATTGGGATCGGGCAATATTTCAATAAAGTCGAGTCAGATTTCATTCAAAATAAAGGATTACTTTTATTAAACCAAAATACACTCCACATTATTTGACAGTTAACCGGAAGGAGCAGTAGCGCCACTTACGGCCAAGAAACAGAACATAAAATAATAATGCATTAATAAAGGCACCTTTGAATTTATCTTTACTCAACAATATTGTTATATATCAAATGTAAAAATTGGGTTAAAGAAAATAAATAAAAAGTGCGCTTTAAACTATAAGTTCTGAAGAATATTCAAACCTTCCTTACCTGCAGTGGCGGTCCTTCCCTCAGGACAATTGGTCAAAAACCTCCCAAAATTATAAGAACTGGTATTATTCTAATATATTTGAAATGCACCGCGAGAGATAGCCGGCAGCGGCAAGCAGTGACATCTAACGTCTTAAATGGAAGCTTTCTTTCCCATGCACTACGATTGGCTGGGTCAAATTATGAAATGCTCTGATATCATATCTTCTGTCTCTTTACGCACCACACAATAAACGAGATGGCACTATTTCCCTTAGTAAAAAGTTTTCGGATTCTGAAGACGGTTTGGGTCAGTGCCGTGAGGGATAGAGAGCATGCTGAAAGAGATGGTTTGATAAACCTAGGTTGATTTTGAATATTTTACCCTTGTTGCACGAAATAATTTACTATATTAAAATGTAATTTGATGCATGTGGGTGAATTTAATTCTCAAACTCGTGAGGTTCCTACAAATGAAGATTGTCATATTTAATTTGATATTGTATCGTAGGTAATATCATTTGTTTACTGCTTACCTGTGTGATATATTTCCGCATCTCCCTCTGTGATTGTCTGCCCTAAACAAATACACAAGCAGATGGCCAAGGCCGTCACTACCATTTTACGCACTATCATCATGGTCAAACAACCAACACAACACTCTTCATAACACTCTTCACAACACTCTTCTGCACTATTGAATTGTCGACAGAATATTCTTGTGGTTTGTTTATCACTTAATTACAGTCTCTTATCTTTATTTTAATTAACCCATCAGGCACATATGTTCGCTTTTCGGAACAACTCATATAGGTCTCATAGAAATAGTCGTATCTCCCTTACTCTCATAGTGAGAAATATGATCTAAAACAGGCGTAGCCAATCTGCGGCTCAAGGGGCGCAGGCGGCATGAAGTTTGTTTGTTTTGGATTTTGATATTCATATTCAATTTGGGAGGCGGGAATGGGTACCGCCGCCCCGGGAACCTTTATTGGATAACCAACACCTCTGCCATAGGTCACCCCAAGTGGTTCGCAACGTTTGGTGATTTAGCAGGGGTGCCCGGGTTCATGGGGTGAGGTTTGTCTAGGTCTTGGAGGCGGATGACTGGGACATACTGAACCCCAGATTCCTACCCACTCCTTAAAGCCTTTTCCTTCCCAGAACTCTCCTCTCCTTCCCTTTTCCTTAAAAAAAACCCTCCACACAGCATCCTCAAAGATGACATAGGCCCTGAGGGAAATTATTTTCCTCAGGGCCTCCTGTGTGGAGCTCATACAAAAAAAAAAATATATAAAAAAAAAAAAACGAGTGTGCTTTAGACAACACGACCGAAGTAAAACTACAAGACAAACCTCACTTAATGAACCCAGATATCCCTGCTAAATTACCAAACGTAGCAAACGGGGTGACCTATGACCTAGGGGTGACATATGACATTGGTGTGAAATATGATCATGGGGTGACCTACGACCTTGGGGTGACCTACGACCTTGGGGTGACCTACGACCTTTGGGTGACCTACGACCTTGGGGTGACCTACGAAATTGGGGTGACCATCCTTAACCTTATCACTCCCCTAGTCAAGCGTGCGTAAAGGCCCGACCGTTTGCCTATCAATTGATCAATTTGCCTATCAAAACATCATTCTCGTATCAGTTTATGCTTTCCGGCTTTGAAGGTATTTATAAATACGTTAACAATTTTCTAATCGTTTCAGTAATTGCATTTCTCTGCCGTTAAACCCATCACGCTCTACTTACCAATATTGAAATGAACAGAACTTGTTGTTTAATAATGTCGGTCTCTTGAAAAGGTCACTTATAATGTAAATTTATAATGGCCATATGGATAACTGACACCTTTGCCTTAGGTCACCCCAAGTGGTTCGCTACATTTGGTGACTTTGCAGGGGTGCCCGGGTTCATGGGGTGAGGTTTTTCCAGGTCTTGGCGGCCGATGAGTCTGCCCATCTGCTGTGTCATGGGCAGGATCGAGAGAGACTGGTTGAGGGAGGTCTTTTATCCTCTCCAGCAATAATCTCTCGACCCACCATCTTGCATCGCAGTTGGAGTGATGGATTCATATGTCCGCCACTCCTGGACACACTGACCCTCAGATTCCTACCACACCTCGTACCTATTTCCTTCCCAGAACTTCCTCTCCTTCCTTTCCTCAAAAAAACCTTTCACACAGCATCCCCTAAGATGACATAGGCCCTAAGAGAAATTATTTTCATCAGGGCCTCATGTGTGGACCGTATGTAATAAACAAAAAACGAGTGTGCTTTAGACCACACGACTAAAGTAAAACTTCTTTAGCTCCATCTGTATGTACAGACAATAGGCCTGCACTATGTCTTTGATATACGAAACGTAAATGGCTATGAGAGAAAGAGAGAAAGAAATTGTGTGCTCGCAACTCCGTAGTCCAGTGGGTAAGACTCTTGACTCACAATCCGGAGGTCGCGGGTTCGAACCCGGCTTGCGCAAATAAATTTTATTTGATTAATTTGTGTTATTTCACAATTAATTCATTTAAAATAATATATAGTATATTTGCGGCATGTTCCAGAGTGGAAGATACTATCAGTATCGCCCTGGTGTAAGACCACCATTCAGAGTTGAAACGTTGCTTGAAAATGGCTTTAGCCGTGTTTGGTGACCAGATCTGAATAGCCAGGCACTTCCCAACCTTCCTCTTCCCCACCTCCTTCCCCTCCCCACTACCTTCAGCCTCACAACATACCCAAATTGGGGATGCCATAGTCTCACTGGCTCCAGACGGGAGCAGTTGAGATGCTTGTGCGGTATTCACTGTAAAAAAAAAAAAAAAAAACCTCTCTCATAAAGTAATATACGAAACGTAACTCTCTCTCTCTTTCTATCTTCACTAACTTATATCTCCGTCTCAACCGTTCACCACTTTTCGTAACGCTCTCGTCACGCCAGCTTACTCCCCAAGTCAAGCGTGCGTAAAGAAGTTTTACTTCAAAAAAATACATATATAAATTGGTATTGTCACAAGTGTTCTACGAAAACACTACGCTCCTGGGTATCTAGCATGGTCGATCAATATAGGTTTTATCGAAAATGTCAGTAACTTCTCAACGCTCCCGAGCACGACTGCAGGCCGCTAACGAACAAATAACAGTTCACAACGACTAAGGGTTCCTAATTTATTTCATGTGAACTATTAATGTTCGTTAGCGGCCTGCAGTCGTGCTCAGGAGCGATTACAAGTTACCGACATTTTCGATAAAACCTATATTGATCGACCATGCTAGGTACCCTGGTCATATAAATTTAACGACAATAGTAGGAATTGCAAATTTACTGAAATTATTAAATTTGTTATGAACTCTTCCAAAATCAAATATTGCTCGTGGCGTCACAATAATTGCATTTTTGACATCGAATTACCAGTGCAAATTGACGGTACCACCTGTATTTATCCCCCCTCCCCTCCCCACCTAAGCTCTGTAATTTTTTTTTTGGCCCACCGAACGATTTGGGTTGGCTACCCCCAAAGATATTGAAATTATAAGTAGATGTGCTATCGGCAGTTTTTACTAGGTGGGTCTGCGCTTCCGGGTGTCGCCGATATTGTTTACCAATTAACAAATAAACTAAATGAACGAATAATTAACGAATAAACCAAACGAATGTTAAACTAAATGAACGAATTCTTTCCGTATTCAAGCTATATTTTTAACCAATAGTAATGCACATCTTCAAAAGATCAACGAAATGAACAGATTCTTTTCGTATGCAAACTACTCTAATTAGGGCGTAGTCCGCCGACAGTTGCGCGGATACCATAGCATATCTCTTTTGTATTTGAATATCTTTGGCTACCCCTGATCTAAACGGGGATAGAATGAGAAAACACCACTCTTTATATTTAAATCTAAAAGTCAACCACAAAATAATTAAAATGTTCATACACCTTTATGAAACCAAAATTTCTGACTCAATTAAAAAAAAAATCATGCAATAATTGAAACATCAGAAAAATGTAGGGTGATGACAATGTTTATAATACATTAATTTGTCTATTTTTTAATTATCAGTAATTTTCGTTAGAAAAAACGTAACATGAGCCATTTTTAAAACAGTTTTTATGTTTACATTCAAAATTATTAATTTTAAAAATTATGTTTATTTCTAATAATAAAATGTGACAGCATATTTCATCACCTTTCAAAAACAGTTTTTAGTTTTCAGATATATTCAGAAATATTCCATCTATTTAGATTTTATTGCTGAGCATACATATTTTGATCTTCTGAAAGAATATGGCCGAGGTCTGAGGGGTTAATTAATCTAACCACATTTTTTTATAGTCCAGTCAAATGAGCATTTTTGGATGGAAAAATTCTTACAAAGTGAATGTGTGTATACACTTCTTACGTTTCGATATCACAATAAGTACGGCAATTTGAGATATAAAAAGTCAAAGGTCACCAATATAGTTTTATGCGGATAACTCGGCCCCTATACAGGGTGTAACAGCGCGTACCCGTAGGATTTTAATCACTTTAACTTTTGAGAAAAAATTATGTTATACAGTAGAGCCTCGCTAATCCGGACCCCCGTTACTTCGGTGCACGCTGTAATCCGGACGAACTTGTCAATATTCAATCATTTGCCGCCACTCGTTAATTAACATGTTTTTTTTTTTTTCACGTTAAGTGCCCAAATTTCTTACATGTTTGAATTTTTTATAAGTACATTTGTACGTACATACATATTCTTGTCTAAGTTGACTTTAAATTTTTACTTTAATAAATGAACCCCAAGTTAAAAATGTGTTTCATTCATATTAAAAAATTGCATACTATAATCCGGACGCCTCTATAATTCGGAAAGGGTCTTGTTTTTCCCTATCCGGATTAGCGAGGCCCTACTGTAGATGTTATTTTGATGTCTGATGATTTTTTTTTTCAATCTATATACAGGGTGTAACAGGATGTACCCGAGGGATTTTAACCAGCGATTGCTGGGCATATTTGTAGTAAAAGATGTAGTCGTCATTTTGGTGTCCGATATTTTTTTTTCTATTAAAAACAAAATATATGTTTTTCAATTACACCGCGCTACTGTTCCCATCGCTATGCGGAATATATTCTGTCGTGATGTGTTTGAGCGATACGCGCGATTTTGTGTGTATATTTCTTCAAGGCAAAATCGGGGAGCTGACTAACCAACACTGGCTTCGTCACGCGCTTTCTCATTGGGACTGCCTGGTGGTTTGTGGTAAAACTTCTCTGGCTATCCTTTTCTTTTGATACATACTAACATATAATATTTTGACTGTTTTCTTTGTTATTTTTTTTTATTTTCAGAAGGCTTCATTGACAGGTTACATGTCTTATTTTTCTTTTCCTTTTACTAACACTTTTATTTCTATTTTTATGTACGGATTGTAATTACCATCAATTTGGGAGTCGGGTATGGGTACCACCGCCCCGGGAACCATTTATTGGATAACCAACACCCCTGCCATAGGTCACCCCAAGTGGCTCGCTACGTTTATGGGTGCCCAGGTTCATTGGGTGAAGTTTGTCAGGTTCTTAGCGGTCTAAGCATCTGTCCACCAGCTGCATGGCAGGCCGGATCGAGAAAGACTGGATGAGGGAAACCTGTTGATCTCTCCAGCAGAACAGCTCCTCGCAGATTCCTACCCACCCTTAAAACCTTTTTCCAAAGATGACATACTCGTAGGCCCTGAGGGGAATTATTTTCAGTAAAAAAAAAAAAAACCTATTTTAGAAGAATTTTTCCATGGAATGCTACTTTTATTTCTCTTTTGTATTATATTATGCATGGACATGGGAGGGTCTAAATTCGTTTAAATAAGTGTGGCTTTGTTAAAAAAAAATTGTCTTGACATGTGCGGTGAAGGAGGAAACCATATTATAATGATTCCGTATAAGGCCATTGGGAATGTGGTGGGGTCTCGTCCAATATCCTGATGATAAGACAAACTCTAATGGGAAAGGGTGCAAGAATAACAAGAAATGTGGATAGACATTCAAATATCTGCTAGGCAAGATTGCTTAAAATAAAAAAAATAAAAACAGATTGTGTAAAAAAAATAACATTTATTATTGCAATATGTACATATTTTAGATTTCAATTTTATTAATAACATTACATTGGTGATGGTGGCGTCTAGGAAGTTCTGGGCGCAGTTTATAACAAAAATAATAACAACACTATGTTACATTTAAAATAAAAAAAACAATCAACATTGTACCATTAGAAAAACATACTTATAAATTAGATTTTAATAAAATCGTTGACGTTTGATCAATCTTGGCTGATGATCCAAGTCTTGGTGACATAATTTACATTTAGGATAATTTGTGTTCTGTCTAACGGCCAGTGGGAGTGCAAAATATAACAAAAATTTCTTTGGCCCATAGTTATTTTAGCAAATGGGAAAAGTAAGAGATTATGCCCTTAGGTTCTAGTATCACGAGCAGTTTGGACATTGTCTAAAACAGTTCTGTATTTAAAGAAGTATGCTAGTATATTTTTGGAATAAAGTTGCCTAATGTCTAAAATACAGATTTTCCTTCGAAAAGACTTTTTCCGAACGGCTTGTGATTGGTAGTTTTAAAACAATCTTAAAAATTAAGTGTCTGAGCTTTAAAGATTGGACCAATGGCAGCCGCGTTAGCTCCTCCCCAGGCGCTAATACCGCATTCGATTAAAGATTGAAATCAAAAATATCAAAACAAAAGTTTTCAGTGGCAATAAAATATTCTTTGTTAACATAAATAAGAGACAAAATGACCTAACAAAACATTTTATTACCACAAAATTATTAATTATCGTTACATGCTCAAATATTAAGTTTAAATTTTAAAATTTCACAGAAATTTAAGAAAAAAAATTGCCGTAAACATAAAATTTCAAGTACCATATACATCTTGACATGTTTGTTTCTGCTGGCAGCCAAAAAATGAACAAATCAATTTTTTAGATCTATATTTTTTTGTAATCACAAACTAGTGTCCTACCTGCGTAGATAAGAACGTCGATCTGTAAATTGAGAGCATTATTTTTTCAAAAATGTCACATGAAATGAGCACACCAACAGACTCATTGATAATTATTTTACACAATAAGCAAGCTCTCTCCTGTAACTCCTTTTTTATGTGAATACCGCACAAGAAACCCAACTGCACATTGTCTGGAGCCAGTGATGGTACCATGGTATATGTTGTAAGGCTCATGGGAGTGGGGAGGTGAAGGAGATGGTGAAGAGGAAGGTTTGAAGTACCTGACTATATAGAAAAAATAATATTTATACTTTGTTTATTTGTGTTATTAAGTCATCCCATAGCCAACTACGCCATTAGCGTCTGGTTAGGCATCATAATATCGACGGGTTCCGGGCTAATTGTATTAAGCGACACTCTGGGCGATATAGACTTTTATATATATTTGGAATCAACTAATTTTTCTGCGTCTTTGAGCTGTGTTTGGTGACAATCGGAGCACTTTTTTTTCGCTTAATACAACCACATTTTTGGGCCCATTTTGGACTGCAATGTATGAAGCGACACAAAATATTGACAAATTTAGGAACTGTGTACTTAAGCTCACTACCAAATACCAGACAATCGTTTAAACTTTTTTTCCTGGAGCAACAATTTACAGGCAACGTACGTTAAAGCATTTAGCCTGACCTTATAAATATATGTATAGAAATGTCGCTTCATACAATTAGCCTCTTTGTTAAATTCTTATCCAGTGTCGCTTAATAAAATTAGCTTTACCTTATAAATATACAAGAATGTCGTTTAATACATTTAGCCTCATTGTCAAATTCATACCCAGTGTCGGTCCATACATTTAGCTCTGTACATGAAATGTTAGATGTTGTCACTTCAACCATTTAGCTTGCAGTAGATAATGATTATGTCGGTCGCATGAACTATTTAGGATTTCAACAGTAAACATTTAAAGATTATGGTTAAACATATTTTTGTTATTCAATATTTGATTTGCAGTGTCGTTTCAGTTATAACAAAAGTAAAGTTCTAGTACTTCAAACAGTTTATCTTAAACGGAATAAGAATAGTATACACATTAATACAATCAAAATTTCATATGGATTGACTACTATGACGTTGGTTAAAACAATGATTTTGGCGCCATCACGATAAACCGCGTGAGTTTAAAAGCCCCCGCCACCCGACGCGGGCGCTTCAGGCGTCTCCCACCTTGCCTCGGTCGAACGATTTAGTTGACGCAAATCGTGAGCAAGTTCGTACGGGTTTTAGTGTTTTGTGGGAGCTGAGCAGGGCATTTGTCGTCAATTTTGGATTTTATGGTGAGTTTATTACGTTTTATTATTTAAGCATACATTTGTTTTATATTTTGAAGAAAAACATTGATTATTAAGTAACTAAGTAGGTAACTATATAACTGATATAGGCTAATACAATGAGGGCTTCAAAAAACATCTTTTGGGATGTTTTTGTGGGTGACGATAAAAATATTTTGGGATACTGTAATACTATTTGAGCATACGTATATCTTTTTTGGAAACAGCAGAACGGCGACGACGAGGCTGTAACCACAGGTATTAGGGTGCTTCCACACAGCAATTAACCATTAGCCTTTGTTTTTTTTGTGAGCCCTTGGTTCGTTGCCCAACATAGTATTTTTGTCATCTTGATTAGGTTAATAGTCGCCTTTTTTAAATAAAATGTATGCCAAATTTTAAATGTTTTGTGTGCCCTAAGGTCGTCGCCCAAATAGATATTTGGTCGCCCGTTCTGATAACTAGTTACTCAGTTTGTATTTTAAAGTCACCCATTTTCAATTCTTATATTCGCCCTCAGTCCGTCGCCCACTTAGTATTTCAGTACGCTATATTCAGTATTTTTGATACCCAAAATGGGAATTTATTGTTACACGATTAAATACTACCCATTTTATTTTAATAAATTTAATATTATCTTAACTATTTTACAGTTTGACACCTAATAATGGAAACAGAACGGAAAAATTGTTCGGAACCTGAAACACCAGAAAAAGTAAAAAGAAAGAAAACGGTTGAGCGAAATCTGGATATTGATAGGACAAAAATAAAGAAGACACAGAAAATCTTTCTAAAACTAAAGTAGTGCGCTTTCAACAAGAAGAAAAATTACACAGTCAAGAAAAAGAAAGAGAAAAAGATGAATCTTTAGAAAATAGGGAACATCTCACACCTACGATAATGGAAATTATTCCTGATAAAGATATGGATAATAATATTATTAGAAAGTCTTTAGAAGAAGGAAATGCCCAAGATGAAGACTTACCAAGTTTTCCTGACAATGAAGAACCACAACCTAAAAAAAGAAAAGTAAACAGGCTGTGATGAAGAAAAGTTATGTGGATTTTTTATCTGATCAGGAAGATTTCGTATGGGATTCCTCGTCGTGGAAAGAGACTGGTGACGAATCTTGTAGCGAAAGTGAACTTGATAATCCAACGAAAAGACAGAAGAAAAATAAGAAAAGATCACAAGAGACAACAGTTGGTGAAGATGATATAAGAAAAAAGAGACAGAACAAAAAAAAACTTTATAACCAATTGAAAAAATCTGGCCAGCAATATACAAAAAAAGATGGATCAATCGTTCAAGAAAAGAGACTACATGAAAACCCTTGCGTTGGAAAAAAATGTGGGAATAATTGTGCCGAGATTAGTGAAGAAAGAAGGAAAAGATTATTTGATCATTTTTGGGACTTGTCCTCTGAAAGAAAAAAAGATTGGTTAGTAAGAATGTCGTCAAAGGTAGAAATTAAAAGAAAAAGAACAAAAGAGAGTAATTCAAGAGACAATACTTTTAAATATTTTATTAACGATGGAGAGGGTCGACGCCCTGTATGTCAACAATTTTGGATAAAAACTCTGGATATTACTCAGCGATACGTTTACTACACTCTCTCAAATGCATCTATGGGATCAGCAAAAACTGAATCAAGAGGAAGAGTTATTCCAAAAAATAAGACATCTGACACAGTCAAGGCCTCAGCTGTCAATTTTATAAAACAATTAGCGGCACTTCCTTCACATTACTGTAGGAAGGATAGCACGAGATTATACCTGCCAGTAGAATTTAAAAACATAAAAAATCTGTACCGCATTTATAAAGAAAACCAAGCCAGCAAAGGGGTTGATTATGTAAGTGAGAGGATTTTCCGTGAAATTTTTACTGATGAGTTCAATATTGGATTCCATGTTCCGAAAAAAGACAAATGTCTTAAATGTTTACGTTTTGAAGGCTATATAACTGAGAATGAAGAAATGAAGGAGCATTTGGAAGAGAAAGATGCCTCAAAGAAAAGGTTAGAATGTCATAGAGAACTTCCAAAAAAGAATAGTTCCATTACTTGTACCTCGTTTGACCTTCAAAAGGTATTGAATACCCCATATGGAAGCGGCATGACACTCTTTTATTCAAGAAAATACACAGTTTTTAACTTGTGTTTTTACGAAAGTGTAACCCGCAATGGTTTCTGCTATGTTTGGGGAGAAACGGAAGGCAAAAGAGGTGGTAATGAGATTTCCACTATTTTGCAAAAGTACATAGACAACGTTGATGAACGTGAAACCGTTAAAAGTTTAATTTTGTACTCGGATTCATGCCCTGGGCAAAATAAAAACAAGATCGTATTGGCAGCCATCCACAACGCTTTGTTGATGTCAAAAAATTTAGAAACTATACAGATGAATTATCTGCTGCCGGGACACACAGAGATGACAGTAGACAGTATTCACGCTACAATAGAAAATTCTGTTTGACACACAACGGTATGGGCGCCTTCACAGTGGCCGACAATTTGTCAGCTAGCTAGAAAGGATCCAGGACCCTATCAGGTGGAAGGCCTTACACATGAAGACTTCAAGAATTATGAGGAATTGTCCGAAAAATATTTCAAGGGAAACCTTGTCGGTAAAATAAGCAAGATTCGTGTAGCAACATTCAAGAAGTCTACGCCAAACGTGATGGTTGTCAAATATAGCATGCAAGATGATGTAAAAGAAGAGTACATACAAATTTATGCAAAACTGAAACAACTCAATGCAAAATATAAATCAAAGCTTCCTATCACAAAAGCAAAATATAATGACCTGAAAAAGCTATGTGACACTAGCGCTATCCCAAGAATATTTCATTTAGAATATATCAACCTACCATCCAGCAATACTGGCAAAGATACACTGATCGATACTGATAGTATCGAGCTAGGTAAGCTAAGAAGTTACTGCTGTTCCTAGGTGATTGTCATTTTAAATAAAAAACTTATCTTTGAACAATTTATAATGTGTGTTTTATTTCTCATTTCATTATTATTAACAAGATAGGTACACCCTATGTATGTAGGTACCTTTTAATTTATCAATGTTTTAACCGCCAATTTCTACAAACTTCATTTTTCAAGTATGATTACAAACAATTTATTAAAAAAATATCAGTCGCATAAACTAATTAGCCATACATTAATAAGTTTAAGATATGGTATTTAAATCAATTAGCTTAGGTTTGAAATATGACCAACTCTTTGATTAAAGCACTTAGCTTAGAGCCATTATTTGCATGCCTAGGCGGTTAAGTCATTTAGCTTGGAACAAGAAATAATAAACCTAGGCGGTTTAGTCATTTAGCCTAGAATAAGAAACAATAATCATAGGCGGTTAAGTCATTTAGCCTGGAACAAAAAAAAGTAAAATATAGGTCATTTTGTATTAAGTGACATTTATCTTCGTTAAAAATAGGAATATTAGAAAAAAAATGAATCCGAATATGGGGAATATGTTTTAAAAACAGTAATATCCTTCTTTTTAAAAAAATAATGCGATTTGCTAAAGTTATTTTTTTTTTTCTAAAAATCGAAACTTTAAACTGCTCTTGTGTAAAGTTTAAAAAATGTCGGTTAATACAAATAGCCCGGAACCTCAAACTCAAGTGGAACGAAAATATAAATGTTTGAATTATTCAAATTTATTATTGATACACAACGTAAAATACATCCTGCCTAACTTGAGTCTGCAGCCAGCTTGAGTGGCAATCGGCCAACGTCAAAAACGCCCATCTCGTTCAAGATCCCACTGAGAGACAGCCTGGGTTCTCATTGCCTCACAAACTCTGGACTGCCATTAATAGGATAAGGTGCTCCCATAGCCGTTGTGCTCACATGATGCATAGATGGGGCCTTAAAGAGTCGGCGATGTGTGAATGCGGTGCGGTGCAGACCACCGAACATGTGGTCAACGAATGCCCGCTCAATTCAATCCTAGAGCAATTAAAGGAAGCCATCGAGGAGAAAAGAAGGGGAAAATTGACCAAAGGTGTCTTTCTGCACGACAACGCGCAGGTTTACAAGAGCCGTGTTGCGATGGCTGCCCTGCAGAAGGTGGGCTTTGAAATTTTGCCACACTCTACAGTCCTGAACTGGCTCCCAGTGATTATTACTAATTTCCAAACTTGAAAAAAGAACTTTGTGGGAAAAAGTTTTCAAGTGATGAATAAGTGAAGGATGCAATTTCGGCATATTTTTTAGACAAAGACAAATCTTTTTTTTGAGGGTATACATAAGATAATTTTGGATTTTTATTTCCGCTCCTTACCCCCCATTCCGCGAACTTAAAAACCAACCCTCTTAGCTATGTTCAACAACATTAATTCTCGCCATTACCTCCTTTTCAAAAAACACAACAAATAAATTAAATATGATGGACCTAGGATTATCGCAAGACGCCAAACGCATTTATAGTTCAAAACACGTAAATCTAAAAGGAATTTTTTTTATTACAAATGAAGAAATTTGTCAGAGAGAACAATTTCAAACATCCTTGGACGACTGAAGGACGAATTCTATTAAGAAAAACCGAAACCTCCAAACTAATTAAATAAATAATGCCATTGATCTAGACCAGTGATTCCCAAAGTGGTCCAGATGGACCCCCCAGGGGTCCACGGGAGACTTGACGGGGGTCCACGTTGGCGTGATAAAAAAAAAGGGGGTTCACAAGTTGAAAATGGGGGTCCACGAAAATTTATCTGGTTTCAATAGTAAAGAACAAAAATTTTGGCTTGGCTTTACCTATCAATGTAGGCAGATAATACACTTCTCAAAATAATTAAGGGAGCAAAAAAAATCATTTTTGATTAAAGCACAAAATAAGTAGCAATGCGTTGAATACGCGTTTATTTGTAGAATTGTGCGACGAAAATGATGAAGACTTCCAAGCTTCCAAACTTTCAACGATTGCTCTTACTTACTGAACTCCGCTGGTTGTCAAAAGGTGCGTTCAACAAAGTTTTACTCACTTTTTGAATCAGTTTTAGAGCTTCTGGAAAGTAAAGATCCAGATTTAAAAGAAAACCTGATCAAATTGAAAGCAGAAATCGCATATTTGACATTTAATGAGATTAAAAATTGAAATTTATGAAGCAAAACATTAGCCGGCGCGATTCTCCCAGTTTCCAAACTTGTCACAGGCAGAATGTCTTGATGAGGATATTCAGACATACGTTTAACGTTTAAATGCCTTCCATGATGACTTCAAAAATAAAATTGAAGATATTCTGATGATGGAAATACCACCGTTGATCATAAATCCATTTGATGAAACGGAAGTGGCGAATGTGGTATTACAAGAGGAGCTACTCGAGCTTAGCACCAATGAGGAGCTGAAGGTGAAATTTAAAAAAGGCTAACAAACGTTTTGGCTGCAGGCGGAAATACCCGACAAATATCCTGGGCTGTGGAAAATTACAAGAAAATTTTTGACGTCTCGCTCGTCGAAAAAAGTTTTAGTGTCGTTACAAACCTATTATGTCCTTACATATGAAATTGGCGTTTTGCCGTACTGGCAACTTTGATCTCAAATATCTTCTCTTTGGTTAGGAATTCCAAATTCAAATTTATACAGCTATTTATTTACTCATGTACTTGTGTTTCGAAAATTATAATTAATTTGTTTTGTTTTTTTCTTTGCGTCACTCAGTTTACGAAATGCAAAACTTGAAATATCACATTATTTACGAGTACGAGTTCCACCGTGGCACCAGTGCTGCAGAAACGGCTCGAAGGATTAATGATGTGTATGGCGACGGTGCAGCAAAAGAAAACACAGGGCGTTTTTGGTTCCAACATTTTCGTTCTGGAAATATCGACCTGCAGAACAAGCCCCGTGGACGGCCGGAGACCAAAGTTGATAATGAAGAATTGAAGGCTATTGTGGAAGCGGATCCATCGCAAACCACGTCCGAGTTAGCTGCAGGCTGCGGTGTTAGTGATAAAACTGTTTTAATCCACTTGAAGCAAATTTGGAAGGTGAAAAAGCTTGAAAGGTGGGTACCTCACGAATTGAGTGAAGCAAATCAACAAACGCGCATTGACTGCTGCGTTGCATTACTCAACCGGCACAATAATGAAGGGATTTAAATCGAATCATTACCTGTGATGAAAAGTGGATCCTGTACGATAATCGGAAGCGCTCACCGCAATGGCTGAACCCTGCCGAACCAGACAAACCATGCCCCAAGTGAAAATTGACACCAAAAAAGTTACTTGTGAGCTTTTGGTGGACTAGTGCTGGTGTCGTTCACTACAGCTTTCTTAAATCTGGCCAGACGATTATGGCAGATGTCTATTGTCAGCAACTGCAAACCATGATGGAAAAGCTAGCTGCTAAACAACAGAGGCTGATTAATCGCTCTAGGCCACTGCTGCTTCATGACAACGCTAGACCACACACTGCACAACAGACGGCTACCAAATTAGAGGAACTTCAATTGGAATGTCTAAGACATCCACCATACTCTCCGGACCTTGCCCCAACAGATAACCATTTTTTTCGAAATTTGGATAACTTCTTGCAAGGGAAAAAATTCAACTTCAATGGGGCAGTCCAAACCGCCTTCAGAGATTTTATTGATTCCCGTCCGAATGGTTTTTTTAGTAAAGGGATCGATGAACTACCTATGAGATGGCAAAAGTGCATAGATAGCAATGGTACATACTTTGATTAAATAAATATATTATATTAAAAAAACTCGACTTTATGTTCCTGCCACACAAAACGCCAATTTCATATGTAAGGACCTAATATTAACAAAAAAACACTGGTAGATTCGCGGTTATTCTTTACAAAACTGAAGCCAAGTATTGATAATTTACTGTCAATCCATCAAATACTCTATGGTAAAATTGTCTATGGCAATCATAGTAAAAACACAAGTAATAATTGCTCTTTTAATTTTAGCAAATATTAGTGAAAGAAAATCATTAAAAAGTGCACAAATCGATCCAGATTTTCACCTTCTCTACCAGTAATACAGTTCTGTGTTCTTGTTAATCCAGTACGTCAAATATTAATTGACCATATAAATTGTCATTTAAATGAAAAATATTATGTTGGTATAATTTTTATAGCCTTTAAAAAGGCCTTTGACACATTGGACCATGAAACATTATTAAGGGCAATGGAGGAATGTGGTATTAGAGGTTTGCAGATGATACTTGCATTATATGTGCTGACAAAAAATTGAGGAAATTTTACAAACAGACCTAAATAATATAATTAAATGGTCTCACGACAATGGCATTATTATTAACGCAAAAAAAAATATGCTTATACACTCACCATACGCAAGTTGTCAAGATAAGGATACACAGAAGAGGATGTTTTATTCCAAATTTACGTCTTACATAGACTTAAAACTAGAAAAAATAAAAACCCAAATTCTAGAAAACATTGATAAAAAAATAACAGAATTTCAAAAAACAACTGAATTCATTTGTCAAAAATACGACAACATAATCATTTGCTTAGACTCCGTGAATGAGATTAAAGGAGAAATTGAAAGTTTAAAAACAGACTTGGCAAATAAAAGCAAAAATATTAAGCATCTGGAAACCAGACTAAACTAAACCAAAAAGACGTACTACTAAAAATCCTTAGTGTGAGGTACGATCTTACTTGCTGAGCGCCCGCCGGACACGATTGTGGCAACATTGCATGGTTGTGACTGGCCCGTATCGTAACAGCGGAAAATAATAAAGCTGGCGGCACACGCTGGTCTATTTTCATCTTTTTACCACAAAACAACCCCTAAAAGTTGGAATTTCGAAAAAGTTATTTATTTTTCAATAATTGGCACTGTGGTGAGAAAAAATAAAGATGGTTCGAATTCGACCATTACATATTCCGAGGTTGTCAAAAAATACAATACCCATTTGGGCTATGTGGATAAAGCACATCAACTCAAGTCTTATTATGAGATCTCTCGGAAGAGTAACAAGTGGTGGCACCGCATATTCTTTCATTTCCTAGATGTAACTGTTATTAATTCTTATATTATTCATGGGAAACTGTCGGGTGGTTTGATGGGAACAGGCCAACTTCAACCTCGGAAAAGTCGGCAGTCTAAGAAGTGTTACCCCGATATAAGACTTTTGTGCCGAAAGAAAAACGTTTGGCAAATGCGGAACATTTGCCAGTAAGAGCAAATGTCGCAGGTGTGCCAACTGTAGTACCCGAGCAGTTCCACGTCGATCCAAATGGGAATGCTCCACTTGCAAAGTAGGATTATGCCTTTCGGAACTGCGAAACTGCTTCAACGACTACCATAAAAAATAATGTACATATATGTAACAGGTTTCACATTGTTATTAACCATTATTAATTATTTTAAACCATTATTTTTATTTTTTCAAAATTAACGGACCAAATTACACATAGTAAGCCAAATTTCATAAAAATCGGTTAAGTTTTTTCGGAGCTTATCTCGAACAAACTTTGTGAAGCAAGATTTTTATATTATAAAGAAGATGATCAAAATATCTGTATCGTAAGCACGAATTAATATTTTTGACTTCAGTTTTGACTTATTAAAGTGAAAAATTAATTGACAAAACGGATAGTTTTTCCAACGTCGTACAGGTTTTATTTATTGTCGTACAGTCACGGGATCAGATAGATCGACGCAGAAAAAA